>OX104028.1:3743486-5177397 GCA_944470205.2 Schistosoma margrebowiei
ACGAGGAAGATCAATAAGAACTCTAGGCTGTTCGTACCAGTCAACACGTCACTGGTTTTGCATAGTACTAAAATTGTATAAGTCGTATTCTGATGAGTGACCTTATCATGTGATAATGAGCAGGTCACAAGACACAACACCAGCTACGTAAATCATCCTTCAAAATCATATACAAAATAAAAAGAACAATCAAAACTATAGCAACTCATCAATACAAAACCGAATACTGTGTATAGAAGAGTCACGTTCAACCGCTTAATTTCCAATGGTTGCAATTTCTAACTTTCCCCAAGGACGGTTTTGTGATGTATATATATTTATATTTAATTATATATGTTTTGATTTGTGTTTGTTGTTATCGCTCGTTTCTGGCAGTTTGCAGAATATACTTCCCCATTCCAAGCTTCCACTTCTTCCTCCAGTTAGCGGGGCTGAGATGCATCAAATACCTTGCTTATTGGTTTTCGGTCACTGAGTCTTTGTTCCGTTCGCAGTCTAGCTGAACTCGTAACAGCTTCCAACCTACCATTATAACATCACTTTCACCAGGACAAACCATAACATGTGTGTTAACAGATAGATTGGAATATGGGTTGATTAGAGACCACTACAATGTCATCTGATGATGATGCTGTTGTTGTACACCACCATTGTTGAATTAATAAGACTTAATCAATATGAAAATTACATAGGAATATTTTTACCAGTGAATTGATTAGAAGTATTTGAATTATAGTATAAACTAGGAGTCCAAGAAATAACGCAATGTAATCAAGAAGTACTAGATAGGTATGAATGAATGTACTGTATTTGGAATTCGAAATCAAGCATTCAACAAATAAAAAGGAATGTTTAGTTCATTCAAACATCACATCCGGCACAGCTTAAATTGGAGTCTAATTGTCTCTAATCGATTGTACGTCTTCTCCTTAAGTCCATCCTGTGCCTGTTTGACAGTGTATTGGATAAAGACTCTGTATTATCTAGAATCTACTCATTATTATTAGAATTAACAACCGTAATTAGAACAGACTTACCTGCTTCCTCGGATTAATATCTAGAATTCGCGCCATAGATTTTCCGACATTCTTCAGCACAAACCCTGTGGCTAGTCGAAGATCATTTTTGCGATAATATGTAACGTCTCCAGACTCCAACCACCTCATATTCGAACGAAGAATTCGCCGTTTTGATAGCTTTGATGGAGTCTCTTCCGTCACAGAATGTTTAGCATTTCTATAATGCAGTAAAAAAGTATCTCCTCTCCTCTCCAGCTCATGGTGGTCTAACATCAATCGGTTCATGATCGCAATCAAAAACACTTTAGTGTTGTAGTAACGACAATTTAGTGTTGAATTTACAGTAATGTATCTTGTTAACAGAAATCTGCATATATCCGTGCGATTAAGAATATCGTAGACTGCTGAAACAAGAACTGTTTAGATGAAAATGCCGGAGATTTGCATCTGGAAGAAATATGTTCTGCTCATTTACCTTTATCAATTTGTGGATCACTTAATGATCATTGAGTGTGATATAGTGACATAGCTCGGTTTATTTTCATACAACCCTTTTCTTTGAATTTTCATAGCTTAAACTCATTCATGAACCCTATCGTTATAATTACCATTGAAAAACATGAAACGTCAGTCAGCTACAACGTAGAACCAGGCACATATATGCATCGGTCCATGC
The DNA here is from genome assembly GCA_944470205.2 of Schistosoma margrebowiei. Classification (NCBI taxonomy): domain Eukaryota; kingdom Metazoa; phylum Platyhelminthes; class Trematoda; order Strigeidida; family Schistosomatidae; genus Schistosoma; species Schistosoma margrebowiei. The sequence continues at coordinate 3,745,182 of OX104028.1, forward strand.
ATGTATAAATGCATTGATTAACAGATCTTCCACATTACTCGAACTATCATGAGATCTGTATATACATCGTAGGCGTAGACTACGATTCAGGGTATTGATTGATATTCAAACCGATTCATGTAAACTATTCAGGTCTCTGTCTCCAACTCTGTTATTTGTTAGAGTATCCAAAGCATATACAAAACAACCAACTCCTCGCCTAGTTTCTCTGCCACCGATAGTGCCGATATTTATTTCTGCAGTAAGTATGGGTTGTAAAATACCGACAGCTTCGCAATCGATAATAAGTACTTAATATTTGCATGGACTACGGTTTATTGTGTTTGGCTGATCGTATGAGCTAAAGCTTGAACAAACTGTAGTGCTAGTGCAACCAGGGATTTCTGAAGGCCAAAACAGTCATTATTTTGATCACGTGGATTAATTTTTTGGAATTCACTTGGTTGATAGTTTGAAAAGACACCTGGTTGTTCGAATCGATTTTTTGGCGCGTAATCTATTAGTCCACCTTGCCTATTGAGAAAGTAATGAGAAAATAAATAACTTGCAAATGTAGTACTTAAAACTTTCGGAGGTAACCGTAGGAAACTCTAAATCTAATCGAAGTTTTTGGTCTTCATAAAGAACTTGTTAATGAATTTGAAATTGAATCATCCAGCATCAGGTGTGGAGCGAATCCGCTCCCATTATTATTTGATTCAAAAGGATTTACAGATCATGGGGTATAGGCAATAACATAGTTGTTATTTTCTGAAGCATTGTGGTTTATACAGGCTCGTCGTTTGACAGTCGACCTATATGGCAATGATTGGCAATCCTGAAGCTATTAATGCGTTATACAATAGGTCTCGATGATATCGAAAAACATTATATATCTTACCTTATCATTGTAACGCAAAATCTATTTCAGGCAACTGTGTTTAAGTGCATATTTAAAAAAACAGTCAGACCACAAACAAACAGACCCAAAAATAGATCAATCAGCTGACATCGGAATGAATGTTTGAGTTTGAGTAGAGCAACAAGAACAAATCTAGAATAGTAGTACGACTACAGAATTAACAAAAAAATTGGTCGTTAGAACAATGATACTAATAACAATGTGAGAAATTTCAATTTGATAAACAATTCGGTCTTTTTCACTCAGCTGTTATAGCTAACCGTAGTGAATATTCAATGAGATAGAATTGCTCAACAGTAAAATGTATCTATCCACAATGTCGGATAACGGTGACTTCACCTATCAGAGCCTCGTAATTTGTGTCACGATAGAAAGAATTGCGTGACAAACATACGAGATGACGAATGACAAAAATTTTAGTGACGAAAGTTTTCTTCTTGACAATATTGATTCGTGGAGCTTCACAATCGCATTTATGGGTGATTTATTAGGCATGTAGTAGTCTGTTGTGAAGCAGAGGAGTTCTACAAAATTAGCAGAGATATTCAAACTCATTCAGCGGGTGGTCAATTTTAAAGAACTGATTTTGCGTATATAAATATATATTGAGTCGAAGTGATCAATAATCTTCTAGTATATCGAATGACAATCTACAGATACAAGGGTTATGTTCAATACTACTGAATGTTTTAAATCAATGCTAGTGGAGATTGGTTAGAAACAATTCTCGTGATTTGTTCGCGGATTATGTTTAGCTCATCAACAGTTGTGTCTTCAAACCATATTCATGTGGCTGTTGAAAGTTGAGAAAGAAAGGAATTTATCTCCTTACACAGAGAACCAGATAAATGCGTTGTTTAAGCAAGAACACATACTTGTCTCGATTCAATACTTTGTTTCTAAAGGAAATAATATCTCAAATATGTTGTACGCTGAATGAGAAGAACATACAACTCTATACAACTGTAACTGCTCACGACTTCATTTGAATCGCAAATGCATATTTCCCTTTATTGCTTAGAAATAATAACCCATTAATTTGATAAATATATTACCATACATGTTTGTTTGATTCATTGTAGTCGACGAATGCACCCAAGTCAGTGCAAAATATGTGGGAGAAGCTGTATTCGTTTCTTTGTTTTTGATTTAATCTTCAAGGGATCTGTAAATAGAATATTAGGCCAGTCAGAACCTACGAAATTCTATTCACTCAAAAGAGAATGATAATAATGATGTATGTTATTTTGGTTGATTTTCAGTTGTAACTCAATTATTCAATTCCATCATCGTCGTGTAAACTAACATAGTGAGACGACAGATGGAGAAATACAAAGTCTGCACTATTCATGTTCATCCAAACGGCATTTTAATTCCATGTCCAACTGTTAACATAGTTCACAATTTGAAGGGATTGAATACTGAGCATACTGAAAAATCATTATGGTAATAAAATATCGTAAGTATTTCATTCAAATTCAATTGTTCTGTAAGCTGTAGGTTGATTGCATGATTGCGAAAGTATGATTGACGATGTAGATAGTGAGTGTCAGTTTTATTGAGGCAACTGAATTGAGTGGCTTCTCATGAGTCCAGTTCATTGAGTAACTCACTCATAGAATCTTTCGTAAGTACATTCCTACTGAAGTATATATATATATATATACATGAAATTATAATGAAGAATGTTTACGTCTCACAGCCTGAACAAAACCATGTAGTCAGAATCATGTCCAGAGACTCCACTTATTTAAACTTCTGTCAAATAGTTTAGTTGTGTTATATTTGCGTAATTCGATTGGTTTACTAATACCTCATTGTTTCCAGTCATTGTTATCAATCTCTTTTGTTAACGTTCCCGATAATAAGTTTTATTATACTCTGATAAACTCCGCCTGTAGCTCTTATAGGGTTACTGCCGGTCCCAAGCCCGGGTAAAGGAGGAGGGTTGGGCATGGGGTTAGCGTCCCGATCCCCTAGAAAACTAACTCGCTAAAAAAACGCTTACCAGAAAAAATAATCCAAACCATTTAAACTCTGCCCTGGGAGTTAGAAGGTCTTCATTTAGAAGAATTATGACGCTTCATGGTGAAAGCCGAGTTCCTTCGGATGCCACGAGGCCGATGCCCCTTCTAACAACCAGAGCAAAAATTTTTATAGGTACATGGAACGTTCGAACAATGTGGGAAACCGGGAAGATCAGTCAAATAGCAATGGAAATGAAGAGATACAACTTAGAAGTACTAGGAATCAGCGAATCCCACTGGACCCAGGCTGGACAGAAAAGGCTAGCTACGGGAGAGATGCTGCTATACTCCGGTCACCTAGAGGACAATGCTCCACACACTCAGGGAGTCGCTCTTATGCTGTCCAAAGTAGAACGAAAAAGCACTTGTAGGATGGTAATCTCACGGATCCAGAATCATCAACGCATCATTCAAAACAAAAAAGGAGGGGATCTTAATGAATAATATTCAATGTTATGCACCCACAAATGATAGCAACGACGACATTAAAGATCAGTTCTACGAGCGGCTGCAGTCAGTCATTGAGAAATGCCCAATAAACGACCTAACTATTCTGATGGGAGATCTAAATGCCAAAGTCGGAATAGACAACACTGGATATGAAGATATTATGGGACGACATGGACTGGGACAGAGAAACAAAAATGGAGAAAGATTTGCAAATCTATGTGCATTCAACAAATTGGTCATAGGAGGCACAATATTTCCACACAAGCGTATACACAAGGCCACATGAATCTCACTGGACCACAGTACAGAGAACCAAATAGACCATATTTGCATCAACAAAAAATTCCGAAGGACAATGGAAAATGTGAGAACCAGGAGAGGCGCTGACGTAGCTTCAGATCACCACCTAGTTGTGGCCAATTTAAAACTGAAGCTAAAAAAGAACTGGACAAGTGGACAAACAGCACTACAAAGGTTCAATACAGCCTTCCTTCGAGATACTGACAAACTCAATGAATTCAAGACAGCTCTTAACAACAAGTTCCAAGCCTTACAAGATCTACTGAAAGAAGAAGAAACTAGTATGGAGGACAACTGGAAAGGCATCAAAGAAGCATTAACTTCAACGTGTCAAGAGGTTCTGGGTCTAAAGAAATACCATCATAAGGAGTGGATCTCTACAGAAACACTGGAAAAGATCAAAGAAAGGAAGAACAAGAAAGCAGCAATAAACAACAGCCGAACACGAGCAGAGAATGTCCAAGCACAAGCTGAATACATAGAAGCAAGCAAACAAGTGAAGAGGAGCATTAGAGTCGACAAGAAGAAATACGTGGAAGAACTAGCAACGACGGCAGAAAAAGCAGCTAGAGAAGGAAATATGAAACAGCTTTACGATACAACGAAGAAACTAGCAGGGAAATACAGTAAACCAGAGAGACCGGTCAAAGACAAAGAAGGCAAGCCAATCACCGAAATTCAACAACGGCGGAACAGATGGGTAGAACACTTCGAGGAACTCCTGAATAGGCCGGCTCCAATGAATCCACCGGACATCGAAGCGGCACACACAGATTTCCCCATAGACGTCAACCCACCAACGAAGGAAGAAATCAGAATGGCCGTCAGACAAATCAAGAACGGGAAAGCAGCAGGACCCGACAATATACCATCTGAAGCACTGAAGTCAGACATCGAAGCAACTACAAACATGCTTCACCTTCTATTCAAAAAGATTTGGGAAGAGGAACAAGTGCCGATGGACTGGAAAGAAAGACACCTCGTCAAGATTCCAAAGAAAGGAGATCTGAGCAAATGTGAAAACTATAGAGGCATTACACTTCTGTCAATACCAGGGAAGGTCTTCAACAGAGTGTTGCTGAACCGGATGAAAGATGCAGTAGACGCCCAACTTCGAGATCAACAAGCTGGATTCCGTAAGGATCGATCATGCACAGACCAAATTGCAACACTACGGATCATCGTTGAACAATCAGTTGAGTGGAACTCATCACTATACATCAACTTCATTGATTATGAAAAAGCATTCGACAGTGTAGATAGGAGGACATCATTGAAACTTCTTCGACACTACGGAGTTCATGAGAAGATTGTCAACATTATCCGGAACTCATACGACGGACTACAGTGCAAAGTCGTGCATGGAGGACAGCTGACAGATGCATTCCAAGTAAGGACCGGAGTCAGACAATGCTGTTTACTCTCTCCCTTCCTCCTTCTTCTGGTGGTCGACTGGATTATGAAGACCTTGACATCTGAGGGAAAACGCGGAATTCAATGGACAGCTCAGAATCAACTAGACGATTTGGACTTTGCAGATGACCTAGCCCTCCTATCATGTACACAGGAACAGATGCAGATGAAGACAGCCAGTGTAGCAGCAGTCTCTGCATCAGTAGGCCTCAGTATACACAAAGGGAAAACCAAAGTCCTCAAATTCAAAGCGGAAAACAACAATCCAATCACTCTTGATGGCGAAACTCTGGAAGATGTAGAATCCTTCACATACCTGGGAAGCATCATCGATGAACAAGGAGGTTCAGATGCAGACGTAAAGGCAAGGATTGGCAAAGCAAGGACAGCATTCCTACAGTTAAAGAACATATGGAACTCAAAACAACTTTCAACCAATATCAAAGTGAGAATCTTCAATACCAATGTCAAGGCAGTTCTACTGTATGGAGCTGAAACTTGGAGAACTACAACAACCACAACCAAGAAGGTACAAGTATTTATAAATAGCTGTCTACGCAAGATACTCAACATCCATTGGCCGGATACCATCAGCAATAGCCTTCTGTGGGAGAGAACAAACCAACTTCCAGCTGAAGAAGAAATTAGGAAAAGACGATGGAAATGGATAGGACATACATTACGCAAATCGTCAAACTGCATCACGAGGCAAGCCCTAACTTGGAATCCTGAAGGGAAGCGAAAAAGAGGAAGGCCAAAGAACACATTGCGTCGGATAATAGAAGCAGATATGAAAACGATGAATTACAACTGGACGGAGCTAGAAAGGATTGCCCAGGACAGGGTTGGATGGAGAATGCTGGTGAGCGGCCAATGCCCCTTCACGAGGAGTAACAGGCGTAAGTAAGTAAGTAATACTCTGATAACCCATTTGTTTGAATTATTTACAAGTACGTGTTTCTGATGAGTCTCCAATAGGACGAAACACACGTTCTCAACTCCACTGCTAGTTACCATCCATGTTTATTCGATTGACCATCAGAGAAGAAAAAAAGATCAAAACTGAGTATTTGTATTAGTAAAATGATTAAATTATCGTTAGAAAGTAATTTGGTTTCTTGAAGTAATAAAGCTGAGTATTGAATGAGTGAAGATTAGATGATTGTTTGATGATTCACTGTGCATTTGAACTCATTCAGTTTAATTCACTTGATATTGTTTTATTTGAATCTTCCCATTGATGTTTTAGGACTGAAGTTGATCAGTCTCTTATTGGCATATGTGCATACTGTGCGTATGCCTCGATATTGCCTTAATTTATAAGCATTATAAGCAGAGATGGACAGTGGCTAGCAGTGGAATCCAGGACGCGCGTTTCGTCCTGTTTGGGACTCGTCAGCTGGATGTACCTGCATCTCAGAGTTGATGTTCACTCTGGGACTCGAACTCAGTACCGTTCGCTTCAAACGCCATCGCGTTATCCACTTAGCTACTGAGTCCTGATAGCCACTTGCAAGTGAATTAAACTTCACCCCATTGCGCAAAGTTTATTTAAATCTGAAAGGAAGAAGAAATTTTAGTATAAGGAGTAGCCTGTGGTGAAATAGAGGTGTTTTAAAAGAAATTAATAATTATCATCAACCTTGATGGTGTGGAGCACAATGGAAATGAACCACAAGCCTGAATCAGTCAATTCTCGATATATTGATAGTTTATCAAATATATTTTGAACCTTTACACTTCTGCATTTTGATTGAATTGAAATCAAGTTGGAATGCAATTGTACATCTTGCACCCTCCGTGAGTGACCCAATCATCATTTGCGTTCAGCTATGTCGGTGTGATTAACAGTTTTACTAGCTTTAATTTATAAAATTCAAACAGTCCTATGTGAAATTAATTTAGAGTAAACTGAACTGACCAGAACTCGTTCTATGAAATTAGAAGGAAATAAAGGATTTATTAATGTCCACTGTTTCTGATTTGTAAACAAGTAATCATATTGGTAAGATAATGAAGTGAGTAGGTGTGAGGTGTCACGCTATAAACAATGTAATAATCTAACGGATGATGCTCATGAAATGGATGTTAGGAGAATACAATCTACTTATTGGAATTCACAATAAGCACAACAGAAATATTTATAGTAATGATAATAATAATTCTTAATATTATTGTTACGGTACCAGTATCAATGATATTGATTGTAATGTAATTAATATTGAAGACGTTGTGTGTAATTAATGTGCAATGAGAGGGCTGTGTCAAGGTATTTGTTTTGAGAATTTAATGCGAATTGAGAGATTTGAAAGTAGAAATTAAGAACGAGACACAATGTATTTGAACACAAAGAAATATTAGATAAGTGGCACGCGATGTCTAGTCAACGTGGAATCACGAAACGTTCCATCATACGTGCATTGAGGAAAAGACGGCATCTTTAAAGCTCTGAATCACAGAACGATCTTAGGCATAACAAAACCGAAAACATTCAAGCACTCGTTGGACGTTTCATTATTGCATATAACTGCTCAGTAGCACATATATACGACTATACAAATAGCGCTACGACGTACGAGCTACTCTGAGGTCACTTGCATGGTCGCTTAATCTTTGGATCATCGATATCAGATTCAAATCTTACGACGTGGAACCTTGATCGTTTCCTACTGGACTGTGACACTGGAAGAAGTTGAGCACGTTAATTTTGTAGCTCGTTTCCTTACACTTATCAAAAAAGAGATATACAACCGATTTCACTTACCTTTATGGCTCACAAGCAACTGCTACTGGACGATGTAAAGTATACAAATTTCGACTGCAGTAAACGAGAACTACTTTCATAAAATGCTTTATCGGAATATCAGGAATCCCGCTACTTTACTACGTTGTCTTAATCTAATGCGTATTCAAGGTTATCCAGATAACAAATCATTAATAAATTGCGAAGCAGATCACGAAGACCAGCAAAAGTTCTGTAAATGCTTGTTTTTCGGCAAGTTCCACCTATTTAATTCATGTGTATTTCATAACTCTTAATGCTCTAAATGTGGTGAGATTGGATACATTCTGTCAGATTGTAATACTACAATTCTTTTCGCTGCAGATGATGATAAATTTGTAACTGTGATTGTTATAACTTGTGAACCTCTGTGCTCTGTTCGTTGTATAACGCAACGATACCGCCGATGAGAGAGCAGCGAATTATCGATCGAACCAGTGATGAATAAAACACGTGCCAGCAACCTGGAGTCCTGATTGGTATCGCTTCCTATCTAGACCAGCCAGTTATGTTCAGAACACCAATCTCAGGCTCTGTGATATGAATCATTTATTGCAAACATACTCGCTTTATATATCAACCAGAGAGACCACAACGTACCATAAAATAGGAAACAACACTTGGACAAGAATTAGCCAAATGTGGCTGTGAATGAAGGAGATGGTAATTAATAGACAGGCAATAATTCAGGAATGGTCAATCGTATTGTGATAGTCCATAGGTCGCAATGAAACTCATAATAAGAAGGACATGAATATGAACAGACCAGTTACAAGACAGTTACACGATAAAAATACACTCATGGTCTTGGTCCATGAATGAATACGAAAAATTACCATTCATTATTCTTATCGGGATATAACAATGATCCTATTTATTAGGGTGTTTCAAAGGATTATTTATCTTTATCCACAACTTCGAATAGCGGTATAGAGTGACATCGAAGACCAGAGTTAAAAAAACTCAGAATTCTTGTGCGACCAAAGTTTCTAATCAATCAGCTTAACAGAATATCTCATGTTACTGTACCAGATGTGATTTAGCCTAATGATTCACATATTCCTGATGAAATTCTTCGCAAATGTGAGGGAAATATATTAGATGGACGTCATCATGATCAAAAACCTGATGCAATTTCGATAAATGCTGATTTTTCTAATGATCCTTTACTCTGCAACGACGTTCTTAAAACATTTGTGAAAAATATTTTGGAAGAATCAAATCTCCATGTTATATCAGATATTATTTATCCTCATAATGCATTAGCTCCTTGAGTGAAACTTGTTCAACGCAAAGCACTAGTGCTCAATGCACTCGATTTCGATTACAATTTCGGATGATTTTATATCAATTTTCATTTATCCATATCATGAAGTCACTCCCAATGAATACTCTAGTCAATCTGCGAAATATGTTTTAAATGAAGCCTCATCATTCATAACTTGGGAATATGCAGATCCAACGATATTTCGTGAGTGAGGATAGTGTTCGAAAGTCTATGATCCAAATTCGAGATATCGATGCTTTCAGTACACAACAGACATGGTGATTGTTTAGAATTCCAGGACCCATTTTAATCCATGATAACTGCGGTTGTGATTAATGAGTACATTCTAGTTCAAACAGAGTCTACAGCCAAAACCACTTTACAACAGGCACAGAATTAACATAAGGAGAATACGTAAATCGTTAACAGAAAATTGGATCTCAATTCAAGCTGAGGCGGATGTGGTGTTTGTACGAAATAATGATTTCTTGGTACTTTTTGACTTCTTGATTTCGAATTCCAAAAACAATCCATTCGTTCACGATTATCTAGTACTGCCTCATCTAATTACGTTGCTTCTAGGGTTCATACTTTGTACTATAATTCAAAAACTTCTAATTTTCACAGTTTGATCTGTCGCCCTCAATAAGTTGATCCGAATGATGACCCATCACTTCAATGATTGATTTATTTTGATAAAAGGTGTTCGTGTGTCGACAGATCTGAACTCAGAATTTAAATATTTCTATTCACATTCCTAATGTAATTTAACAAATTAATGTTATTAATCATTTGATGTTAAGTATTCTACGTCCATAGTCTCCTGTTATCTTTTTATTACATTCCGTTTTTACCAAGTTGTCAACAAGTCAACACAGAATATCTCTGTATTCTATCACAGTGATTTAACATAAATTTCTAACAGTCTACATTAAGCATTTGTTTTGTGAGTAAAATGAGTTGATGAAATGGTCATTGATGCGCTGTAGACAATTGTGTGAAATGAATTTGGGAAATTATTTGTATACACACTGTCTAAATGTTACTGAATAGTGTATATTTAACGTCAATTGAATATTTACACTTCTTGTAGTAAAAGTGCATGATCACAACATAAACATGAATGATCGGTTGAAGTGCGTTATTGAATCCCTCAACATTGAAGATAATTGTCACTTATGTTATGATTGTTTTAAAAGTCTCTTTGGTGATCTGGACTGCAAATCATCCGTCTCTTATCCAATTCATCATTTTCAAACCATTTTCTGTCGACTAAGTATTTTGCAAACTTAATTGACTGAAAATACCCGTAGAATATTGGGATAAAATCAGTAAAATTTTACTGGACACTGTTTCCGATATTTAAACTATTAAAGATATTGACAAATTGTAATCGATTCAATAGTTGAACGAATGATGCAAATGAAATAGATATTAGAAGAATCCAATTCCGTATTTTGCAGAATGTCATGTTTTATCAAACTCATCAAACTCATATTCTCCACGCAGCTTAAAAGAAACGTTTCATTTGATCATACTTTAAAACATTTCATTGTTTTCTATATGTTGAGATGATTATGTTTGTATGTCTTCTATCTTCAGAGCAAATGAATTATTCAACCATGATATCTTATTGGTTCTGTTGTAATATGCCATATGTATGATCAAACTGTGGATGGTAAAATGATTCAAGTGAAGAGACCAAAAAGTGTACGTTACAGTTAGTGATAATTGATAACCATTAAAGAGATTCTGAAGGCTGATTAGGCAGTACAAGACTTATGTACATTCTGTCCAATCAAATAGGCAGATTATGACAATGAATGTTCAATGTCTGCTATTTCTTTAAACTATGGTTACAGCACGTTTTATCAATTGTTTGAAATAGTTTCCATACTTCAATATGATTATCAATACTAATCGTATAAGTATGCACAGAACGTAAAAGGAATTTTGAGCTCTTAACAAATATACGTACTAACATACGAAGTGGGAGTTAACTTTTTTTTTTAAGACACCTGTGAATTCATGAACGTTTGATATACTCTGGTACAAACTGTTATATAATAGACTAAATAAAATCATCTGTCCTTCAGTTCAGTTTCAAGTGCTTTAAAATGTAGTTCACCTGAATTTAATCAACATTGCCATGTCATTATGAACATTAATGCGAAATAAAGTACTTCCGGCAATGAACTTGAAATCTCTAATCGTGTCTGTTACAGGTGGTGACATGGTCATTTGTTCTTTGCTTGTTATTTAAGTGTTATGATGAATTGTTCTCTGTAAAGATGATATAAAAGTATAATCGACTCTTGAAACACTATAATTTTAACCTTTGTATTGAGTTCACCACCATAACTGAACTAAATATTTTGTCAATATTTACATTTCCTTGCTCGACAACATTTCTGAACAGAAATCTTTCATTGAACGTCCTGTTTTCTTTCATCATTTATCTTGTCATTGTTTCGTGATCCACTGGTTGTGGATCAAAAATTGTATGTAAAAATAAGCGTACGTCATTAAATCCATTGTATGTGCCATCGACGTTCATTTCAGTCATCGAATTGTTAGAGTATGGAAATAGAATTGTAAATTAGGATTTACGAATATACGAGTGCAGATAAACACCATCTTGTGAAGAAAATGAAACACTCAATATTGATTGGAAAAGAACGTTATTCATTCAGTGTGAACCGATAAGACGATCTGTAGTTTACGACTCGAATATTTGATTTCGATCAAATTTCCTTACAATAGCGTATGAGTTCGGTTGTCACATCAAAATGTCTAGACGTCAAATAGAGAATGTTTCAAATACTGATTTTAGGTAGACATCAGACTGTATTCATAAAATATAATCGAAAAACAAGCAAATCTTTCAGAATTCAAGCTAATTTACTGGTAATAAATGATTCCAAGTGATCTTGAAAGGAGTGATGATCCCACTGATTTGTGGATAAGCGGATGCAGTCAAGCTTCTGGAATGAGTGTTGTAATAATATGCAGATTACTTATTAATTGTTGTAGGTTCATCCGTGGAATAAATTGAATTCTTGTGGTCAGACGGGTATATGCATCTCATCTGCTCACATCAGAGTTATGGCGAACATGTATTGTGACAGGCAAATGAGTTCCACGCATTTGATTCCGACAGTGTTTTTTCGAAAAGTCTTCTAGTGCCTGCGAATATAGATGGTCCAACAAATAGAGTTACGTTTATTTCTCATGATGAATTTAGTTGGATTTTTTCATTGATATTCAATACTTAGTTTAAAAGCAAAAATGATTTCATTATAATTTTGATAATTGATTGCATAAAAAAAAGAAATAAACTCCACTGCAAATTAACAGTGGTTAAAGGTTATTTGGCGTTTCGAGAAAACCGACGATTGGCAAAAACTGTGCATCATTTCGTACACAGAGATATCTGCCGCTTATCTGTTGGTAACATTCAGTTCTCTGTGATTTTGTATGAGTTGACCGTGAGAGCTTGCATGTGATGATCACAAATACTGGAATTTGAAACCCTGACTAGCAACGCTAAAACAACACTGATAAGTACTCTCACAGTCCTGAATGGGGATTATTAAAAACAATTATATATAACAAAATGGATTAACGGCGTGATTATTTAGGCCAAAATTTCATAATAGCTTATGGACAATCAGTAATGCTTGGAAAACGTTCGGTTACCCATGTTTCAGATTAGAGTTTCAACATATTTTCATACGCATTGGTATACATCTGAAGTATTGATTATTGTCTTGAAACCACACCAAAGTTCAAGGTACTAAGTACAAAATATACCGTAGGTGAGTGAATTTAAAGTACAACATGACTTTAGAGAATTTTTAGTGAATGTGTAAAGGAACACTCGTGTTCTCACACAATGGAGTTGAATAATAAAATTCAAAATAGAACTGACACGATAAGACAAGTGAAAAATAAAGGGGGAATAGCATTGAAGAGCGTCTATTATAGTGTAGGTGTGTCGGAGTTTGCGGAGATGGTTCACCTACAAGTTGAGATAGTCGCATTATATCAAGTTTGAAATCAAAACCATCAACAAAATATTTGGAACGAAATACACAAAATGAACATCAACTCAGACTATCGACACATCTTATCTCAAGCAGATGACGGAGGACAGATGTAAGTCTTTGATCAAACGATATTTATTGCTGACCACAAAAACAGAAATCAACCTGACAAACAAATGCACATGACTGGGCTCTGCAATCTCTCCTGAAATCTGACTGGAGTTCAATCTTAACATAATATTAAGTAGATGTGTTTCAACAGATCATAAACAGTGGCGATCATTGACAAAAATGATGAAAGTTTTTCAATGATAATCCGTAGATAAATATTCCTTAATGAGCAACGTTGCTTAATTCAGAACAATGACGTCGAATAAAATAGCATCATTAGAGCCAACTGTGATGTATATGTGCCCACTAAAACTGGAAATCAATGTGCAACGCCGAATTCTTATCCTTCCACAGCACTTGACACACACAGCTGTCAATTCTTTAATCAAAACATTAGATTAGACCTATCTATAGACCAGGCTTTGAATGAAATAAATGGCCATATACCGTCCGTGACAACAACAATATCATGGAAGGAATCATAATCAGTTTTGACAACATCGAGTTAACAATAGTTTGTCGCCTAAATTTTGCTGTACGTTAAGTATTCAAATAACGAATAATAAAAGTGCCTACTTTTGTATTCATAAGCTATTACGGTCACTCAGTTTAAAACAAAGGCTGTAGTTAATTCCAAATGATATTTTTCAATAGTGAGATTTTATTGGAAATAAACATTCAAAACAGACTCATTGTTGATTGCAATTATCATAAAATCACGTTTACACAGTATTACTAATTTGAAAACAAAATGTTGCCAAACTCTCGCGATCAAGTCAGTTGTAGATGCCACAGGTAGTTGTTGTTTGACTATATATTTTATCCGCTAAAACCTTCCAAGTGAAATCAAAAGACATAAGCAAGGAGGTTCGAAGATATATTTGATAGGCTATCAATATATCGAAGATCGTCTGATGTAATTTGGCTAGTGATTGCAGGGTTTGTTGAGCAAGGCGTTTCCACTCGTGATCTGGTGCGGATGCATGACCTATCGCCTTCAGCTCGGTGAGTCCATTAAAAATAAATGTTGTCGGCATCGAATGTCGAAAGCTTACAGAGCTATTTATTTTGGGGATTTATTTAACACTACAGAGTTTCTCTTCAATGAAGACAATTACGCAAATAATAAAAATCATGTTCTATATTTTGTCAATAAGATTACACAAATTATTACGTAAACAATCATAAGAATGTACATAATTCCATTAAGAAATTGTCCAAACTATTGAAATGAATAATTGAATATGGAAAGTGTTCTAAAGAAGTACTAAATGTAAACAATTTGGAATAATAAAAATAAGTGATAAGACATTTCTGAGAATCATTCTTCACTTCTGTTTCTTTTATGTAGCCATCTCCAAATTATAAAGCCAACACATACACCAACAAAAATGATGATCAAAGGAATCACAATATACAAGGACGAGGATGATTTCTTCACTAGATTCTGTTTGTTTACGTCGGTAGTTATGTTCTGAAGAAAAACAAAATAATAGTATTGATTACTAAATATCAAATATTTACCGAGTGTTGATCAGTTTTTTCTGTAGTTTTCTTAAGGTGTTCTATAACCGGAAATTCACCAGCGCTCGATGCTGTTTCAATGTGTTTGGTGGGCGTTTGTGTACTCAAATCATTCACATCTGGGTTCTGATTAATAAACGAAACAAAAGCATTCATTATCAAACGTGAAATATTGCTCAATTCATTCAGTAATCATTATGCACAATTGACAGCACTGATAATAGAATAATATTCAACAAATCGTTACTTAATTTGCATTTGTACAATCATTTAGAACATTTACTACCGACTTGACAGTCTGTAGGCTGAGTACACACCATTCTGAAAGTAATAGACGACTCAATTGGGTGATGAAATTTGTGTTCCGAATGTCGTATCTAATCACAATCTGAATAAAAACCAATAAACTGAAAATTGATTTTTTTCAAATCAAAGTAATGTAACCAGGTTACATATTACTCAGCAGAGAGTCAGAAATCCTTGTTCTGAACTTCAACAATGGAGTCTACTTCCACTTATTATCAAAACAGGACACACAAGTCCCATTAGGTTACGCTCCTCTAATCAAATTAGTTTCATCAGTATTTTGCAACAATCCACATAGATATGCAGTTTACAAAATAACCACACTTTCAATGAGCTAAAATATTATTTTTTTCAAGTATTAGTGTAAAGGGACGCTTCGATCCATTCTTTACTCATTCCATAGAAAGAAAGCATGGTACTCATATGTACTCTAATTTAGTCATTGGGAGTATTGTACTAGCCATTTTTTGAAGAAAAACAAAATAACAGTATTGATTACTAAATATCAAATATTTACCGAGTGTTGATCAGTTTTTTCTGTAGTTTTCTTAAGGTGTTCTATAACCGGAAATTCACCAGCGCTCGATGCTGTTTCAATGTGTTTGGTGGGCGTTTGTCTACTCAAATCATTCACATCTGGGTTCTGATTAATAAACGAAACAAAAGCATTCATTATCAAACGTGAAATATTGCTCAATTCATTCAGTAATCATTATGCACAATTGACAGCACTGATAATAGAATAATATTCAACAAATCGTTACTTAATTTGCATTTGTACAATCATTTAGAACATTTACTACCGACTTGACAGTCTGTAGGCTGAGTACACATCATTCTGAAAGTAATAGACGACTCAATTGGGTGATGAAATTTGTGTTTCGAATGTCGTATCTAATCACAATCTGAATATAAACCAATAACCCGAAAATTGATTTTTTTCAAATCAAAGTAATGTAACCAGGTTACATATTACTCAGCAGAGAGTCAGAAATCCTTGTTCTGAACTTCAACAATGGAGTCTACTTCCACTTATTATCAAAACAGGACACACAAGTCCCATTAGGTTACGCTCCTCTAATCAAATTAGTTTCATCGGTATTTTGCGACAATCCACATTGATATGCGGTTTCCAAAATAACCACACTTTCAATGAGCTAAAATATTATTTTTTCAAGTATTAGTGTAAAGAGACGCTTCGATCCATTGTTTACTCATTCCATAGAAAGAGAGCATGTTACTGATATGTGATTAGTTGACGTCAGCATATACCAAACTTCAATTTAGTCATTGAGGGTAGTGTACAAGTTATTTTTTATTCGTAAAGAAAAAAGATGTTCCTTCGAGTGAATGGGTGTACACGAAATGTGTAATTTTCCAATATTGGAATTGACGTGTGAAGATTTAGAAGTACTAACCTTAGAATGGCAGTTATTAACTTTCGTGTTATGAGCATCCTGGTCAGTATCATCAATGCATATGTTCGCTTTATCACACCAAATACAATTTATATCCGATTTTGTTGCCCTTTGGCATGCATCCGCTGAAGTGTGTTTTGGACAATAGTCTGTGAAAAGAATGAGATGATTTAATTTCAAG
The DNA here is from genome assembly GCA_944470205.2 of Schistosoma margrebowiei. Classification (NCBI taxonomy): domain Eukaryota; kingdom Metazoa; phylum Platyhelminthes; class Trematoda; order Strigeidida; family Schistosomatidae; genus Schistosoma; species Schistosoma margrebowiei. The sequence goes on from OX104028.1 coordinate 3,761,908, forward strand.
TTACCAAACAGAAGGTAAGTGAATTACAAAACATGTAACCATAACCCAATAAAATAATGGTGATTTCGGCGTTAAGTGACTATTTCACTCACTGGAAAATTGTCACTACGATGCATAATGAAACATTCAGTGTGTCATCATTTTCAATCATGTTTCGCGACAACATGATTGAATTGAATGAAACTATGTCGAATGTCAACTATGAACGATGGATTTCAATATCTGTTTACATTCAGACATGCACGAACGATGCTGTCAGTGGACTCGGCAAGGCACGTTACACTGAATTTTTCATTGTTGTACAGCTTCCTTAGATAATATCAGTTTTATGAATGCACCCAGTTCAAGTAATTCAGTTGTTTTTTGACTTTTATAGTTACTTAATGCACATATTTATGAGAAGGTATACATTTTATTATGTGGAAATAATTCTCAAATTGGCTATGATAAATTGTAATTTGTAGACGTGACTTAACCATACCTTCAATTTATCGTATATGTATGACAAAGCAAAGATTTCAGAAACTAGGCAATCCATTCCAAAGTATTCTCATTTACGTAAAGTTTTGCGTAAATTCAATACCTCAGCAAGATTTCATTTCGCATGTACCAACGGAAACTACGGACACTTTGTCGTCAACGCACAATCAACTCACGGACACTTAATTTTATTCAAAACTAACATCATCTCATATATCGTTTTGTTTTTTTGTGGTCAAGTCAATTTTTGATCAAAATGATGACTTCAATATTGGTTCAAATTGGATTTTGAATCCTTTTCATCATTCAACAAAAGAATCGTTGTGTATTTATTAATGATATGTGAAATGCCATTCGGGATAGATGGCTCGATATCATTTGGTAGTTGAATAAAATTATACATGGAATGTTCAAATCGTTGAAATAAAAGTAGTGTTTTTAAGTGTGAAAATAGTTATCGCTAATTATATAAGTTTTAACATACTTTTGACAGCTTCATATTCCATCAATGTGCCACTTTTGATCCATATTGAAGGAGTAGTTATTTCAGATGCTACTAAATCTTGTATGATATGATAAACAAGAAAGGACACATAAAATTTGGAATTCGTTTATAAATACAACAGGTTATTTGCAACATTTAAGTCATGGTCTAAACAAGGAACTGGGAAATCTCCCTTATAAGATAAGTTACTGATTATCTAGCATGACTAAAATTTAATAATGTACATCAAAATCGATCAATGACCAACCAGTACCATTCATTTAATTCTGTTTCATACAATACACACTTCATTTTGAGTGGAGATTGCGGACTGAAAGTGTGACTTGTATACCGTAAGTTAAAGAATAAATGAGTGTAAATATCATTTCTTTAATTTCGTCATTCGTATGTCCTCGTCCAAATGCGTCAATCGGTAACCATAAGATTGAGCCGCATCAAAATAGCCATTCCCGCTTTAGGGATAAATACATTCATACACCTTGGCTGCTTTACTCAATATATCTGGTTAAGTGAGTATAAGCATTTGTAGACAGTGAAATAAATTATCGGTAAAGCATATCCCAGAAAGCTGAACTGACACCATAACGATCTCACTTTGGATCATTTCTGTGGCATCATCAAGTAGGATAGTTGTTGATTTGAATACATATAAACTTGAATTTCAATTCATTCGATAATAGTGGTTCTATGTTCGAAAGCCCTAGTCGCAAATATCAAACACTTTCACAATTAGCTTACACTGTCATTCACAGTCAGTTGTGAGACTGCAATTCTCTTACAAGGAGTGTGAACATTGATCTAACGTTGAATGTTCAACATTCAATAACATTTGAACAGTACTTTTACAAGACGCATATCAATTTCATTTTGCACAATTATCCACAACACTTCAATGACATTTATATCAGTTGATTTTACAAGCAAATCAAATCTTTAACGTAAACTGTAAGAAAACTAAATTAGATCACTGTGATAGAATAAAGGAATGTTCTGTATTGACGTGCTGATAACCAGGGTAAAAACAGAAAGTAATATAACACAAATAGATGCCTGATGATGTGAGTAACCAGACATCAATGTGCTGACATCATTCGTTGAAATATTTCTTACTTGCTTTACAACTGAAGAAAGCGACGATTTTCGTTTCCCATTGAATTCCTTTAATTTCCGATGAAATCTGAAAGAAATTGTTGATAGTTTGAGTCAAGATCTCTCAACGCACAACCTTCTAGATGAAAATGAAGTGAGTCACTTCTAATTATTCACTGTCTTAAACAAGTGCTTGAGTAAGGTGTGTCATCAAAGTTGAATAATAGTGTCAAATATTCTGTTTACACATTACAGACTGTTGATACATTCCCTTCGTGGTCGATGTAACTAGATATATTTGACAGTATTCATAAACATGAAATAGTTGAGTAATCTGAAGTACTTGAAACAAAACTACATTTGTATTCAATGGTGCAACTTACGTTATCATAATAGAAAACTATCTTCCCATTCGGATGAATTAGCCAAGTTACCTTGGCTGTTAACTCTATAATTAGAAAACCATCGATATTTAGAACTTGGGCAAAGTCAATGAATAATTTATTGGTAGATGTAACATTGTATAAATTAGCTCACAAAGTAACCATATTTTGTATTATTATTGAAACATTCAATTGGTAATTATTCCATTAAAATTCGATGGTCAATGAAGTATTCATATGTATGCGATATGCATTCTTGAATGCCTCGTGAAAAACAATCGAGACTGAGTACACATGACATAAGATTTGGAGTGTTTACTTACATATTGCACCTGAGGATTTAATTGTTTACGTGATATTTCAATCGATCAACTGAATACGACCATAGTGTTTATTTGTTGTAGATGAGAAACGAATAGCCTTAGATAGATGGTATTACGGATATTTTTAAAATGTCGATGCATAGGAATTACTATCTGATCAATGGATGGGTCGATGAATCTATTGTGTATAGAACTGACTTTGTGACAAACATACAACCCAATGTATTTATTTTCAAAACTAAAACTGATCATCAAATTCAATTCAAGCCTGTCAACGTCAACGAATCTCTGAATTCCTTTCCACACAAGTGAAATAAGATTGTGACCTAATTTATCCACCATAGTGATCTGTATTTTACTCATCAACCTTAATCATTTCCAGATCACATCAACTATTCTTCAAATCTTATTCAACATCATCAGACGATGATTGGATTTTTACAAATAATTGTACCCTCATTTCTCTGAAAAGTGACAAATTCCTACATTTTCAGTTTCTGAGACTAATTGACACTGACAACCTATGAATAATCATATGGAATGAAGATGTAAGTGTTTAGATTCCACATGTGTTGACTTACGTTTACCATCAACTTCTTGATTAATAAACCATCTGACAGCAAATAATTCGTCTGAAATAATGAAAATAAAAATGGATGTTTAAATATCTGCATAATGAATATCTATCTGTTTCAATAAATGAATGTATTAACACGGACTACATTTGCATGTAAGTTATAATCTTCATTCTGAGAATGATTGAACCGATGTACACAGATACTCAAGCATTTCCCATAACGAAACTTCGATAAATATTATCACCTTCATCTGTATGATAAATGTCTCAACCAATCCAAATAAGAAGAATATTTTACTTCCGTAGCATCTGTTGTAGGGGCTTTAGACTGTGGTACAGACCTTTAATATCTAACTGACAATACCCACATAATAACATTTTTTGAGATTCTGTTGCTAATCAATTCTGATAACCGAACAAAAACGGATGTTTGCAACCTTGGTGTCCTAGGTTGTTCTGGTTTGAGTTAACCATCTTAGGATAGCAGAATATGATTTATCTTTGATTGCTCATCTGTTTCATGAAGTGCCTGAATTCAAATTTGGTAATAGCACGAATGTGATTGCAGAGATCGATTCCAGAACTCGATGGTAAACAAACGGCAACTCAAAGGCATTAGACATGTATGAATAAAGTCAGTGCTAGAAAAGCATTGGAAGACATGAAATATGATTTGATGGTTCATAGGTTTCAATAATCCAAATTAACTTCTCTCACAACATCGCTTATTGTTGCACATATGATAAGTACGGTTAATTTAGTCTACAAAGATGCATCGTGTCGATGTCGATGTCTGCTATCTTGTAGTTTGGATAGACTGAAGAGTTGGTAATTGGCACTTGGACTACAAGATCACTTGTTTTGTCATTTCTACTCTTCCAATGTGTTTCTATTTTGAGATGAATCTCTGTTTTGTTTAATCTTTTCACATGATAGTAATCAAAAGGTGTTGTGAAACACACATGTTCTGGTACGACAATCACACAAACAAAACAATCATCGTGTGTTGATATGCTCTTGTGTAATACTCAATTAAAATAGACAATAATGTATGCCAAATGAAGTGTGAGAATAAGTGATGAAACACATTATAACTAAATAATACAAGAACTCACTTTCATTCAAAATCTCAAACTGGGGAGAAATATCGGGTGTTTTAAAAGCTGATATATATCCGACGTAATCATCTCCATAAATACTTATGGCACCTGTATTTATTAATTGAAAACATGAAATATGATTGATTATTTTACATTGAATGAAATAGATTGAAGACTTAAATGAATTGCATGAACTGCATCTGGATTGCTAAAAGGCATCACACCATCGACACAATTTGAACAAGAAGGTTTATCCGAAGTACTTTTGCATGTCTCAAGGGGTATAAAACTAATTCAATAAAGAAATGGAATCAACTTGGATTCACGGACAGAAATGTGATCAAGAAAATTATGTTATAATTTGAGATGAAAGAAAGTTATTGACTTACCAAAAGGAAGAATATAGAAACGTTTGACCTGAATACTGTAATATTTAAACGACAGTTTCGGACTAACTTCCTAAAAAGATGTAAACATAGTCACAAGTAACCCCATTACAAAATGTATTAAACTCACGAAAGGTCTATTGTGTTTATTTGAACTTATACTCACAGCTGGCTGATACTGATTCATTCTGATGCTCTGTAAGTACATATAGTGCTGAGACTGAGTATGTGTATAACGATCAAACTGATTACTTACATATAGATATGAACTATTTTCAGAAATTAATTTTTCCAATTCACGTTGTTCACAGATATCTTGGCATTTGAAGAACTCGTTAAGCCAGACGACAGTTAGAATTAGTGGCATGATTTGAAAAGATAAAATGTTGTATCTAAAATGGTTCAGATGAAATAAACAACGTTATCTCATTGTGTCGATTTTCAATTTGAGTTCGTATGTTCAGTCAACACTCACCTCATCTTCTTGTTCAAAGTTGTAGGTCATATTTGAATAGAATGTGTCAGGTTTATATAGAATTTTGAAGTGTAGTGTTGTTTACTACTGATTCGATGATTCAAACTGACCATTAAGATGAATATACGTGGCAAAATCGTATGTTCATTGTTAACCAATCATAGACGTAAATGAGCCCATCTTTATTCAATATTTTTCTGGCTGTTGATAACTTGGGCTGAAATGTATCCACAGTTCTTTGAAATTCCTGACCCCTACTGATGAAACCTAACATGGATGTGATTGACACTAATTTATAATCAACGATTGGTTAGATTGTAGTTCAAAAGATCTGCTCATATGTTCACGGACAAACAGTTTGTTGTCTGTAATAATCTGTTAATTGACATTTAATAGTGCACCATCTTGATTGGATTGATTAAAACAAAAGTAGCACAAACTGTTCAAGTTGGATGTGAAACGTTACACATTCACATTTGAACTTTATTTCAATAAACACATTCTGTCAAACGATTACATAAGTCTTTTAATATGAAATGGCAACTTGTGAACAAGACCACATCCATTCTATTTATCCATCCTTTTACACTGCTGACTGTTAATAGATTTCGGAAATATTTACGTCTGGATAAACAAGCTGAACAAGACTAAAAACACTGCTCATTAAGTTCAAGTGTATTAATGACTTGCTTGCGTACTTACTAACTTACTTATGACAGCTGAGATTTTGGAAAACACACTATCCAGATTATCCATAACCCACTGTATTCTGCAGTATTTTGAACGTTTTTTTCTAGCAAGCAACTCAATCAGTGAATTTTCAACGATCAACAGATGCTTGGAACCGCCTAAATGTATATTGACCCGTATATGCACTGTAGGCACAATTGGTGATGAGCTGAAAAGCATGTATTTAAACCTATGTGTAATGACTGTGATAAATGGTATTTGTCAGATAGAAGGCGCTATGTGATTTCAGTTCCATATTATCTGACGCTGATTGTTTGCTGTTTTATTTGTTTATATTTTTTTGTATTCTCTCTTTTATAATAATGTACACTCACCTTCTGCATCACTATTTTACTCGACACCATCATCTGTTCGACACCTGAAACATATAGCTCAGGTGACCAAGAAGATAACGCTGTCCATCACGATCATATTATCCTGTATGAACAGTAATAATTCGACTGGAACACAACACGTGCTTCATATGTACTCTTGAATTTCTATTGAACCTTCACGATTCAGTAGGGAATATGTGTCTGTATATCACATATAATCATCACATCTACTATTTCAGTACATTTAATCTAATATGCGTTTACTCATAAGAAATATTCTTCTAAAAATAAAAAATAATGATGATATTATCAGTGTACACTCTTTGAGAGTGTGATTTTAAAGTGACGCCAGTCTGTTGACCTCAGTTGTTGTTTGTAGAAACGTCAATGTATGTACTTCTATGTTGTTTATCACCATGTTCTATCTAAATAATCAAAATTATATGATTTTCTCTTTTGTGTAATGTGCCTGATATAAATCTTGATTATAATAAGGAATGTCACTTACTAATGATGCTTTTATATGACTTACAGTCATTTACGCCCACGGAACAAAGTTGAATAAAATTTCTATTTTACAGATGAGTACTATTTTTCTAAAGAGAAACTGAAGTGAAAACGAGTAGGTTGTCCTTCAGGTTACAGGAAGTATTGATTTAGCTATGAATAAACACTGATTCCATTTACCATCTGATTTCAAATAAGTTTAGTGAAGGCGTTCTTATAGAATTGTCTATTTTGTACGTCCGCAGTTCATAAATCTATGGAACTATCAGTAATAATTCTGATGATTTTAGACGCGACTAGTTAATAAGTCACATGAATATTTTCTATGAGACTGTGATCAAGATGATCGATGACATAATCCTCATGACCTTCTGTGTATCGTTTTATATCATTCAGTGTGACAGATAAATTGATCGATACCCGATATTCTGTATAGATGCATATGACTGTTGACCGAATGTACGTTTGTGTTAAGTATTGATTGAAGTTGGATATCATCGTGAGATGTAGGTGATCGAATTTCGCAAAACATAGAATACGTCTAGAAATATATTTGGTATTGAAATTCTTCTTAATTTTGCAGCAGAATCAAAATGAGTTTCTACATAAGTAAGCAATCGTAGATGAAGATTTATATAGCCTGCTGCCTATGTCAGCATCCTCAATTTCAAAACTGTATACATAGTTAATGTTTACGAGGGGATACTTTGATTGATATTCATTGTTTGTAGTCTTTCGGCAGGCGTTCTTGAAGCGAGTTGGTATAAATCGGTGAGATTTACTCTCACTTCCGAAAAAACCTATACTACCCGTGTGATTCAAACTCATATCACTCAATTTTGAACAATGAAGAGTAACTACTGCGATATTCAAACGATAAGTGACCTCTAGAGGGACAGAGATATTCATGTGTCATCACTGTCCAGCAATTGAGTACCTATATAATACTATCAATCACGTGTTCCATCACTAATTCATTCTCATATGATTTTCACGCAACTCGTGTTTTCACGACACAAAACAAGAGACTATGACAATTAAACTCATCGTAGCCCACTGTTCTGAATTTATACGTTTTACTGTTGATCAAATGTATAACTTCATTGAATATTCCTTAAGGTTATTAAAAACAGTTGAGTGAAGTAGAAGTAGACCATGTTGTTCAAGAAAATAAACGTCTTTGATATGTCTGTCTTTTCATGTTGAAATTGGTTTAATAAACTAACAGAGGCGGAAACGTTCCTACTACTCAACATGTGAATATTCAGTGTTTCGAATATGCTTGAAAATTATTTCATTATTGTTATTATCATCACGTTTATTATCGTTATTATTAACCATAATTTGCACTAAATTTCTTGGTTTATTCATGTTGCTGAATTCCAACTCAAACATTCATTCGCATAATGGTTGATTGATGACACACAGTAGTCTTCAATAAAATACAGATATAGTTGGTAATTCAGCAAATTCATCACTAGTACAATGATACTGAGTGAAAAATTGTTCATAAATATCAAAAGTTACAAAAACATTAAGTAATGATCTTGTTCTGTCGGTTGCTATGAGAGCCCGCATAGCTTGCTCAAGCTTCCGGACAGTTTTATTTGTTCATTCTCTTTGAGTCCCATTGCTATTGCCTCTGTATCACACCTAATCACATACCATCAATGCTCGTCTTGAATCTCAGCAACATCTTTTAAAAGCGCATGATCATTTCAGTGGAGCATTAAGAATGTGCATTATGTATGGATACCACTGTTTATTTCTATCTCATACAAAACATACTTGATTTCGTACTCAGTTGTGATATGACTGAGGAGTGCAAGTGTGATTCTCTTGCTGTGTGTGAGTGATTGAGTATGTAAATGAGTATGTATATCGTCTGTTTCAATAAGTCAACCTTGTGTCCATGTCTACATGAGTCAATGGGTACCCATAAGCGTAATACGTCTCCAGATATATACTCACATCTCAGTTATTTTACTCGAGATATCTGGTTAGGTAGATTTCAGCAAATGCGGATCATGGAATTCATCTTTGACGAAATGTAGCACAGAAAACTAAGACAATTCGGTGACATCTATCTTTCTGATACACCAATCATAATTTTAACAGCTCATTTCAAAATGATTTCAGTCCAATGTTTCTATTTATAAATCATCATCACTGATCGAATGACACTGTCTGTAAATTGAGTTCATTGATGAGCTTGAGGAAGTGACATTAATGCAGACTCTAGTGCATGTGAGATGCTCTGCTCTACACTGACATGCTGGTTTTCCACTTCTCCGTTACCTGATTTCATACATCTGTATAGGTCGTCCGAACGGTTTAAATGAAATGATCGAAAAAATATTGTGAAATTCACACAATCACATGTGCCAGTTTGTTCATAAAACAATCAAAATAAACACACACACACACAAATTCTCACTTCACTGTATTATATTGCAAATGCCACATTTCACAGACCCACTAGTACACACACACACGTAATAACAGTGAGGTACACATAATGACCTCCTTATAATGTTGAAGATCTGGAAAATCTAAATAAATTAGATTGATAGCAACAGTATGTTCTACATTTAGTTAACACTAAGTAGATATTAAAAGTGGAAACTAATGCAGAACGGTTTTTCAATATATAAAGTGATACAACTAACTGAGGTGTTTTTACCCTTTTTAATGTAGTAAGTAGAACTATGTGTATGGCAGAGTACTTTAGATATTCCCGTCAATTCATGAAATTACCGATTTCAATTGGTTATGGAGAGTTTGAACACATAAACTTATAATGGACGACGAGATTAAATAAAAATAAACAGTGAATCATCACACAATCATCTAATATTCATCCATTCAATAGTAAAGTAGATCATTGCAAGATACTATATCATTTTCTAATGATAATTTAGACATTTCCCCATTGAATATACGCAGTTTCATACTTTTCTTTACACAGTAGATAGGAAAGACTTGCTATGTTCTGGCGCGCAAAATAATTGTTATGAAAGCCGTTAGACATCACCTCTATAATGGTTATTTGTAGGTTGGTATTCTTAGGGATTTAATATGTTTCACGGTCATCGCTGCGCTGCATATTCGAAAGAAGGGCCATAAGGAAATTCGCAATAAAATGAAAAAAATGCCATCAATAGCCAGACGTACATTATAAATGTTTCAAGCTCAGAACAGCCAAATTAACGCTAGCTCTCAACAGAGACGACTATCGTAACCTTAAAAATGTGTTTCTCCGACGATTGATGTGTATGAGGCCCGTATACATCATCATACCACTTCCGCAGTATCTTTTTTGAGCGGCACATAGTGCATCCGAGGATATGTTACACATTGCAGGTTAGGTACATTGTGAAGTCACAGACAAGAAAGTTATGGATAAGGGTGTAATATTTTTGACAGACCGTACATCACTCGATTCATTGAGATTAGACTTGATAGATTGGCTGAAGTTAACAGACTGACCCTAAAACTCGGTCTGCATCAACGTCTGTACACCGGAAATGGAAGAAGAGAACTCTGTGGTGTCGTTATCAAAAAGTCATAAAACCGTATTTAGTGAGGGACTTGAGGAATGCACTGAACCTCTGACACTTTGATAAAAATCGAAGTTAGGGTTATGGTCTAAAAGAACTTAACCACATGATGCTCTCGCAATCGCTAAACAAGAAATCCAACGGCTTGATGAATTGGGTGTTACTGAACCGGTTAACGTCTCAGCATAAGCTGCACAGATAGCATTTGTAAAGAAAATCAACCACGCATCCATTTATATGTCCATTACTCAACCGAGGCAAATGATGCCGTAGAAACATGGCAGTAAATTATAGGCAAATTCCGAGAACTGGAATGGACTATAATTATACATATTGTTATCGTATAAGTGTTCAGCAAATCGATTACATATGTTCACATCCTCCTTATTATAAGTTTTCTTATGACAGACAGATTATTATAACAGGATTTACTTTTCAAAAGTGTTAGGTGTCGATGAGCATAATCGATGGCAACTTTGGGATCCATTCATGGACAAATACTAAATGTTTATTTTTAACGTATAATAACTAAACTATTCATATTTAATTCGTCTTATTATAAACTTCATTTTGACCCATGGAGCATTATTATACGTTTACTGTTCTTGAATTATGCCCTGTCTATTAGTGATTGCCTCTCACTTTCATAGCTACATTTCGCCATATTTTGTAAAAATGTTGTTTTCTATTTTATAGTAGTTGCGGTCTGTTTGTTTGGTGTATATAAACCTACTATGTTTGAAATACATGATTCATATTGCATAGGCTGAGATTTGCGTCTTTGACTTTAATGGCTGGGCTAGGCGGAAATCAGGACCAACCAGGACTCTAGGCTGCTCGCACGTGTTTTAGGCGTCACTGGTTCGATCGATAATTCGCTGCTTCTGATTGACGATGTTACTACATTATCCATTAACAGGGCGCTCAGGCCAGAAGTTATAACACAAAGTTATGTCCACTTTATACCTTCAGTCTTTCACAATCACAGCTACTTTTTGACTTCATCATGTACAAATGTTATTTTCTGACTTATGGTGTGATGTGGTTTTTATGGCTTGTCTATATAGCAGGTATGTTTGAAATGAATGTTTCGCGTAATGGAAGATGATATTAATAATCTGAACCTTTTCCAGTCACTGCCATATATAAACACGTACACATTCAGCTATTTCAACATTCGTTTGTTTGCTGATCATCAAATTGAAATCGAATCCACATTTGCCTATCCCAACCAAATCAACATATTCATTTCAAGAGAAAATTTAATTCGGTACTTTATATCTAGAATGATAGAATTAAATTAACACTGATGACTAGATGAACATAGAGTTGACTGCTGCTCAGTGGTCAGTTAGTGTACCCACTTCATAAATCCGTAGTTCAAGAATCATACTGAACAAAGTGACCAAACACTTTAATACAATCTACCTATCAAACTAATTTGGCTTAAACGTTCACTTTCGTAACCAATGGTGATAGGAATTGAATTATAAGACACAATTTTAGTTGAACATCAGGCAGAATATAAAAATTAACTGTGCAATCAGTTACGTAATACAGAATATTGATCGACTGCACAAATGAAGAATTAGTGTAAACTATATTCAGATGATTACTGTATATGCTTCTTTTATATTTGGAAGGATACAGAATTCTATGAACTGTTTTTAATCAGTGTTGATGCTTAATATTCAGTGATGTGATGTATTCTACTTATAGATCTGACGACCGATATAAGTAGTATTTAATACCAGTCGAAAGTGAAATGTCTACGAACAGAAATTTGACAGAATGGAAATGAAGAGGAAAGAGAGCAACATTGTAAGTAAACAAAATGACAAAAGGAATAAAGGAACAATAAGTCGTGTAAGAGAGGATTCAAAGTTATGCAAAAGATGTATTGGATGTATGATTTTCACATTTTGATTAGACCGCTGTTTGATTTTGCATTAAACAGTAAATTGGTCTTACTTAATTTACTCCCCTGTTCATTACGATAGTCAATAAAATTCTCATTGCATATGAATTAGGAACTTGTTTTACAATGAATTCTCTTCAATTTCCAAAATCATATTATGCAAATACCTTATCTGTAAAGTGTTAAGATTGGAGGCAAAATGCATCAGATTGAGAATGATTTAGACGGTTGAAACAACAGGTAAATAGATCGAAATTTCATAGACCAGAATCTAGAAGACATATGTTCAACCGCTCGTCTACCTTTGCTAAATTTTGGATTACATAATGTTCGTCAGGTGTGATTTAGTGACAAATTTGGATTCATGTTCAAACAACCATGATCTTTGTATTCTCATAGCTAATACTCATTCATTTATGTTGAAGAAGATGAGACGTATTAGGAAATTTATTCAGCATATACTCCACCTCATTCACTAATTTGTACATCATTCATAGTAATTTACATATAACTTAACTTGTGACTTGTTTGGATCTTACAGTTTATATGAAACAGCTACATTAGCCGGCTTTGAGCATAAACGTACGTCATTATAATAGCTACTAAGATATTTGTTTGTTGGTTGACATTTGCATTTTGAATTCTTCTAATTCAAACATAGAATTATTCATTCAATAACATTAAGGCTGAATGAATAAAGCTAACGTTCTATGTATGACGTACTTTTCCAATGTGAAACTTGTCGTCATACTATATTTTAGTTTTCATCAGTTAATCTAAATAGTTTTCACCTTGGAAGTTCCATTGAGAAACCATCAATTAACAAGAAAACAGTAAATTAAAATATAATCTAAACGTCTTAGAACTATCAGTATTGGGTTGAGGAGATTTTTAAGACTTTCATGGAGTTCACGAATCAGTTCCATAATGATTATCACTGGTTATTCGTTGCATTATTTGTTATCATTTTGTCATATCTAATATGGTCAATTGGATACTCAGCTTTCACACCTCCAATTAACTCAAGACTATAATGTGTTTCACAGCCAGGAAGTATGGTTGAAGTGATTTAGAAGATAATAATGTGCAACAAGAAGATGTTGTTCTCCATGAACCGTATTACTTTGACATGAACACAACATGCACTACTTTCGGCCTCTCAAATCTGTTCACATAAACGACTGTTACTTGACGATTCAGTCAGGAATAAGTATTTCAATATCATATAGAATCATCACATCTACCATTTGTGTTCTTCTAATCTAATATACGTTTTCACATATGAAACATATTTCTCAAGGTTAACACAAACGCTAATAATGGTGTACACTATCTGAGAGTGTGATTTTGAGAAACATCAGTCTGATGACCTCAGTTGTTGTATGTAGAAATGTTAATGATTGTACTATTTTGTTGTTTACCATCATATTCTATCTAAATAATTAAACAATATGGTTTATTCTTTTGTTTGATGAGCCTGATATCAAACTTGAATATCATAAGGAATGTCGCTTAGTAATGATGCTTTGTCTGTGTCGACCATTCCGAATTCGCATATTTAGTTGACGTTATTGCATAGATACTTTGATTAGGTTAGGTAGTGTTCGCTGTTTGTACTCTCTTGAGAGAAATCCGTGAATGTGAATTTGTTGGTGTTTGGTAAAGGTCAATCCAGTTTATCTTCGCTTCTGAAGAATCCACTACTCCTCGTGTGATCCAAACTCATATCATATGAGAATTAACTGTCAGCTTGCCCGAGGATCATGACACCCAATGGTGACTTCTATGCATACTTGTACATATTTCTAGGATTATGCTAATGAGAGTAACTAACAGGTGTCAAATATTAGTGAATTCCTTCCTAATTTCAAACATATTTAGCTGCTGACATTGCCCTCCCTTGCATGACGAACTGAGAAATGTTTGTCACGCAATTCTTACTTTCGTGACACAGATAATTTGACTTTTACAAGAGTCCTTGAAGTGACAACTTAACGTATTCCTAAGGAATAAAAATAATATCTTACTATCATTTACGAATTACTTTAACCTCTATTATTGTTTATATACCTTGGTTCCTGCCCAGATTTATCGGTGATCCACTGCCACTAGATATGGAATCTCGTTAAGCGAAATCTTCTTCTATTCCATCCACAACCATTTTGTAACATTTGGTAGAGTTGCAAGTTATTCAATGTAAAGTATTTAGATATCATTGATTTGTATTGTATAACCCATAAATATCATTAGGATTAACACCTATAGCAAAATGGGTAGACTGTTGAAAAATCGAACTGAAAAATCTCTTATCCTTCATATAATAACAACTCTGTTATTGCCTGTGATCTTTATTGAATCAGATAGTGCTGGGAGTAGATGTATTTCACACCTGCTACTACATGACTCAATTTCTAATTTACCAAGAAATTCCATATTGAGATGAAAAAGCATTGATTATATTAAAAGTGAGGCAATATCTATAAGCAATTATGCGTTCTAATGTGGAGTAACTTGTGAGCTCATTATGAAAGGATGATGATCTTAGGCAAGCAATAAAGACACTATCACCACTCAAACTGCTACTGTTGGTGGATGTAGTTACTGCGGGACTTGTTGTCATTAGAAATTAAATTCTGTTATCGATTTTATCGCTGGCGAAGTTGCTAAGTGCATTATCCTTCAAAATAAAGTGATTATTTATAATATACCTTGCGAAATTACCCTTGAGTTTGTGTGTAAGTGTGTAAGGAATTTGTTTTGAAAACAGATGAACTTCAAGACAGTCCATGTGTATGTGTTCGCCCTAATGGAATACGCCATATGTACTAGTACCCTATCTTGTGTAGATTCAATTCACGTTTATTTGCTGAACAGCTGAAGGAATCCGAACGGCTAATCCTAAGTACACTTACGAAGTTTGGGATTGATCGTATGGTCTCAGGTAAAACCGCTGATCAAAGACTCGCGCAAAAGCGTACCTCAAACGAAAATAATGCTGTTGAGATTACAACAAATCCTATTGCATCAGAATGAGGACTCACTTATGCTGGTAAACTGTCTCATGTTCTCCAACACTCTAAATTACCAATGACGAATGGTAAATTGCCTTTGAGGCATGTGGTGAACTCAGGCAACCAATGCATGTCCAATGGCAACATTATTTCGAAATCTTCCAGTAAAACATTCGAAACTCATGCACCACTACACACTTCTAAAGTGAAAGCTCTTGAAATCAGTAAGGATTGAAAATTCTATACCACGTTGTAAGAAAGTATATACAGAACCGTCTGGTTCCGGACCTAATAGCAAGAATATTACAATATCTCTACCGTACAATAATTTGCACACCAACATCATGTTTTACCTTATTAATAATTGAGCTCGCTATATGATCAAACGTCTCACAAGACGGTCATCACCACCGTCGTGTAAGCACGGCAAATTTTGTAAAGATCGCAGAATACCAACGTGTCTCCAAAAGTTTGGGTAGTGTGGATGATCTTATAGTCAATGCATTTACACATGCATCCGCTCCAGACTACAGTAATTCAAGGGATTTATATTGCCCTAGAATGAACTGGATTGCCGGTAGTTGTGAGTCATGATGAGTAGTGGTTCAATTCCTGATATAGATTTATATTATTCCACCGAAATTACAATATTCTGTGTGTTTTCTTACTTGAACAGTTCAGAATTGAAACAATCTGCTCGTAGCTGCCTGCACATCTCACGAATTGATATGGAAGATTCCTTAGAAGAATTATAGCGGCATATGGGATCAGGGTTCCTTGAAAAACGACGATTCAATCTACCACAAAGTAGCAAATATTTTATTCTAAATTGAAGATGAACATGAATTCCAGCTTCAGTCATTTCTGGTAGAGATCTATTACAATGAACCATCTGTAAAAAACTGTTTTACTGAAATTAAACCATTCATATATGATCAAGATCACTGCACTGAATCGACGTGTGCTTCGCTATGAACCCATTGTGTCGATTGATACTGATGGTGATGATGATCATTCCGATAGGACTACCCTATCATCACCGGTAAGTCAGAAGAAACTATGCATTAACCAGTGACTGTCTGAATTCAATATCTTAGTTTATAATGCATTGAGGTTTGAAATGAACGATATTCGGTTTCGATCTCAATGTGAAGAATAACACTGAAATACAGAACAACTAACATAACGAGTCTCAAATCGGACGGAACAGTTATCCTGGATACTGTTACTAGCTATTATCGCAACTGTGACGACCAGTGAGATCATACTTTTAATACCAAACTCTGTTTGCAATGGTTTGTTGAAACTTGATCAGTCCTATTTCGCATATGTGCATCCTTCATAGATAGTCGCGATGAAACCACTATCACACAAGTTACGTAGGAAAAGGGCGAGATGTGGCTTGCGGACGGACAAAGGACCAGCGTTTCGTCCTTTTTAGGACTTATCAGCCAGACTAAATGTCAACTATGAGATTGGGTACAACCTACTGGCATTTCTCAATTAGGACGAAACACACATCTCGAATTCCGGTGCTAGCTACATTTCACTGTAACTGAGTTTGACTTCAGTTCAACTGGAAATTACTTGACTATCAACTGGAGAACTCTGTAGCCATTATCCTATACGTATTTGTTTTATTCGTAATTTGTCCACTATTTTGTATCTCTAGTTACTGGTTAGTACACAGACTTTGTTTTCCTGGATGACGATGCTTAATTTGTCTTCAGATAATAATTGCAGTATTTTATTATGCAGTACACATCTATCAACTCCGCCTGTAGCTCTTATAGGGTTACTGCCGGTCCCAAGCCCGGGTAAAGTAGGAGGGTTGGGCATGGTGTTAGCGTCCCCATCCCGTAGAAAACTAACTCGCTAAAAAAACGCTTACCAGAAAAAATAATCCAAACCATTTTAACTCTGCCCTGGGAGTTAGAAGATCTTCATTTAGAAGAATTATGACGCTTCATGGTGAAAGCCGAGTTCCTTCGGAAGCCACGAGGCCGATGCCCCTTCTAACAACCAGAGCAAAAATTTTTATAGTTACATGGAACGTTCGAACAATGTGGGAAACCGGGAAGACCAGTCAAATAGCATTGGAAATGAGGAGATACAACTTAGCAGTACTGGGAATCAGCGAAACCCACTGAACTCAAGCTGGACAGAAAAGGCTAGCTACGGGAGAGATGCTGCTATACTCCGGTCACGAAGAGGACAATGCTCCACACACTCAGGGAGTCGCTCTTATGCTGTCCAAAGTAGCACAAAATGCACTTGTAGGATGGGAATCTCACGGATCCAGAATCATCAAAGCATCATTCAAAACAAAGAAAGAGGGGATCTTAATGAATATTATCCAATGTTATGCACCCAAAAGTGATAGCAACGAAGACATTAAAGATCAGTTCTACGAGCGGCTGCAGTCACTCATTGAGAAATGCCCAAGAAAGGACCTAACTATTCTGATGTGAGATTTAAATGCCAAAGTCGGAATAGACAGCACTGGATATGAAGATATTATGGGACGACATGGACTGGGAGAAAGGAACAAAAATGGAGAAAGAATTGCAAATCTATGTGCATTCAACAAATTAGTCATAGGAGGCACAATATTTCCACACAAGCGTATACACAAGGCTACATGGATCTCACCGGACCACACTACACAGAACCAAATAGATCATATTTGCATCAACAAAAAATTCCGAAGGACAATGGAAGATGTGAGAACCAGGAGAGGTGCTGACCTAGCTTCAGATCAACAAATAGTTGTGTCCAACTTAAAACTGAAGCTTAAAAAGAACTGGACACGTGGACAAACAACACTACAAAGGTTCAATACAGCCTTCCTTCGAGATACTGACAAACTCAATGAATTCAAGATAGCTCTCAACAACAGGTTCCAAGCCTTACAAGATCTACTGAAAGAAGAAGAGACTAGTATGGAGGACAACTGGAAAGGCATCAAGGAAGCACTAACTTCAACGTGTCAAGAGGTTCTGGGTCTAAAGAAATACCATCATAAGGAATGGATCTCTACAGAAACACTGGACAAGATCAAAGAAAGGAAGAACAAGAAGGCAGCAATAAACAACAGCCGAACACGAGCAGAGAAAGTCCAAGCACAAGCTGAATACATAGAAGCGAACAAACAAGTGAAGAGAAGCATTAGAGACGACAAGAAGAAATACGTGGAAGAACTAGCAACGACGGCGGAAAAAGCTGATAGAGAAGGAAATATGAAACAGCTTTACGATACAACGAAGAAACTAGCGGGGAAATACAGTAAACCAGAAAGACCGGTAAAAGACAAAGAAGGCAAGCCAATCACCGAAATTCAACAACAGCGGAACAGATGGGTAGAATACTTCGAGGAACTTTTGAATAGGTCGGCTCCAATGAGTCCACCAGACATTGAAGCGGCACACACAGATCTTCCCATAGACGTCAATCCACCAACGAAGGAAGAAATCAGAATGGCCGTCAGACAAATCAAGAACGGGAAATCAGCGGGTCCGGACAACATACCAGCTGAAGCACTGAAGTCAGACATCGAAACAACTACAAACATGCTTTACCTTCTATTCAAAAAGATTTTTGAAGAGGAAAAAGTGCCTATGGACTGGAAAGAAGAACACTTCGTCAAGATACCAAAGAAAGGAGATCTGAGCAAATGTGAATACTATAGAGGCATTACACTGCTGTCAATACCAGGGAAGGTCTTCAACAGAGTGTTGCTGAACCGGATGAAAGATGCAGTAGACGCCCAACTTCGAGATCAACAAGCTGGATCGATCGTTCACAGAGCAAATTGCAACACTACGGATCATCGTCGAACAATCAGTTGAGTGGAACTCATCACTAGACACCAACTTCATTGATTATGAAAAAGCATCCGACAGTGTAGATAGGAGGACATTATGGAAACTTCTTCGACACTACGGAGTTCCTGAGAAGATTGTCAACATTATCCGGAACTCATACGACGGACTACAGTGCAAAGTCGTGCATGGAGGACAGCTGACAGATGCATTCCAAGTAAGGACCGGAGTCAGACAAGGCTGTTTACTCTCTCCCTTCCTCTTTCTTCTGGTGGTCGACTGGATTATGAAGACCTCGACATCTGAAGGAAAACACGGAATTCAATGGACAGCTCGAAATCAATTAAAGGATTTGGACTTCGCAGATGACCTAGCCCTCCTATCATGTACACACGAACAGATGCAGATGAAGACAGCCAGTGTAGCAGCAGTCTCTGCATTAGTAGGCCTCAGTATACACAAAGGGAAAAACCAAAGTCCTCAAATTCAAAGCGGAAAACAACAATCCAATCACTCTTGATGGCGAAACTCTGGAAGATGTAGAATCCTTCACATACCTAGGAAGCATCATCGATGAACAAGGAGGTTCAGACGCAGATGTAAAGGCAAGGATTGGCAAAGCAAGGGCCGCATTCCTACAATTGAATAACATATGGAACTCAAAACAACTTTCAACCAATATCAAAGTGAGAATCTTCAATACCAACGTCAAGGCAGTTCTACTATATGGAGCTGAAACTTGGAGAACTACAACAACCACAATCAGGAAAGTAAAATTATTTATAAATAGCTGTCTACGCAAGATACTCAACATCCATTGGCCGGATACCATCAGCAATAGCCTTCTGTGGGAGAGAACAAACCAACTTCCAGCTGAAGAAGAAATTAGGAAAAGACAATGGAAAAGAATAGGACATACATTACGCAAATCGTCAAACTGCATCACGAGGCAAGCGCTAACTTGGAATCCTGAAGGGAAGCGAAAAAGAGGAAGGTCAAAGAACACATTGAGTCGGATAATAGAAGCAGATATGAAAACGATGAATTACAACTGGACGGAGCTAGAAAGGATTGCCCAGGACAGGGTTGGAAGGAGAATGCTGGTGAGCGGCCTATGCTCCTTCATGAAGAGTAACAGGCGTAAGTAAGTAAGTAAGTAAGTAAGTAAGTAAGTAAGTAAGTAAGTAAGTAAGTAAGTAAGTAAGTAAGTAAGTAAGTAAGTAAGTAAGTAAGTAAGTAAGTAAGTAAGTAAGTAAGTAAGTAAGTAAGTAAGTAAGTAAGTAAGTAAGTAAGTAAGTAAGTAAGTAAGTAAGTAAGTAAGTAAGTAAGTAAGTAAGTAAGTAAGTAAGTAAGTAAGTAAGTAGGTAAGTAAGTAAGTAAGTAAGTAAGTAAGTAAGTAAGCAAGCAAGCAAGTAAGTAAGTAACACACCTATCGATGGATTCACTGTTTTTGTTAGATAGTGAAAATGGTTTGTTGTAGTTGTATTTTTACCTTATCTAAAATGTATCTGTTTCGATCAGCAATCATGTGTTCCTCATTTATCCACTAAATCGCTTAACGTGATGATTCAATATTGAAGGTTCCTTGTTAAATTGATCAAAATGATTGAAATGAAGTGGATTAACAAGATTTCAGTCATACGATTTGCGAGGGTTATTTCATTTGTATTCAATAACATTCAGTGGATGCAAGTACATATCAATGAAATTGAATTTTGTTTTAAGGGAATCTTGCATAATTCTTATTCATTCTATTACAGATGCATAGGATTTAATGATCAACTTGAATGATCAAAAAATATTCGTTTCGAAGATGGAGGTCAATAGGCTTGTCAAGTTAGACTGGTGAAAACGACTAATTCCTGTCATGGACCATATCCCATATATCAGTTTGTTAATCCATCAAAATTCTATTGGAAATCAATAACATGTTACGTAATCAATGAGCTTGTTTTATCGATTTGTGCTTTACTCAATTTGCCAATGAGTTTGTTTAAAAGTTACACTAAATACTTAAATGTTATTGGTAAACTATTAAGAAAACAATGAATGGATCATGTTAGATCGATGGCTAGTTATTTCCGAATTGTTGCCTTAAATCTCATAATTCATCAGTAGTGAAGGCTGATACATGATACGTTGATGAAATCTGTTAATCAGACTGTAAACGTAGTTTAAATGGCAGATTGATCACTTCATATGTGAATAGAATATCGAGCTTGATAATCAAGTATTAGTTAATGAAATTAGTTCAAGTGAAGAAAGTCGACAACAATTTAATATAAAACAAACAAGGGTGTACTAATACATGAAGTCAGCCCGACTGGAGACCAATTGAAATATAAGGCATGAAGTCAGGTCCTCCTTCGAACTGTTTTGGTTGATTAGTCATGCTGTTGCTACATTGTGGAATAATGGTAATTAAATGTTTATATGCGGAGGAAAACACAGAACTGTTCAGCAACCAAATAAGTTTAAATATATCCTAACTGAACAATTATTTTAAGTAAAAATTCTATTTAATCGTTTCATTTCTCACAATAGTATATCATTGTCCTAGACCTGTCATTGTCTTGTATTTACGAAAAGGCGTGTAAGCTGATATCATAATGACGTAAAAGATGAACTGTGTAGGTTTGCGTCTGGTTTGACGGTATATTATTGTTGAAGGAGTATGAATAAAATCACGGATGAGCGAATTTGGAAGTGAAAATCGTCAGAAGAAAAGCGAACTAATGGCTCGATAAGGCAGAGGAAACATGTGGGTTCAGTGATAAGAGTCATCGACGGCAAACATTTATACACATGTGTTAATAGAAGAGATTCAATAATGCAATTAGTTGAAGAAGGATATCGAAAATGTTGAAGAGATGGTGCTAATGAAACAACTTATGTTCTAATGCTCGGTTGAATTTCAAGCCTGTCGACTATATGTGTACAGAAATATAGGATTACGAACAATTGGACAGCAGCTAATCCCATCACATTATCGAAACATATTCCACCTTGTTCATCACAACTAGAAACGGACAGAGTGAAGTTGGTTACGAAACTGACATATTCACTAGATAACTGTTGGTCAACAAAAGTAGTTTGCCTAAATTCATCAAACAAGCAGGATTAGAGAAACAGAACGGTATTGATAAGTGGAGTAGTAACAATATGATAAGTTGACTGAAGTTACAGTAGTAAGTCAATCGTACGAAATACCTGCAGATCTTGGCTTTGTCTTCGGTAAGATGGCTGTTGAACACTGTTGAGGTTTAATACGCTTAAACAGAAGAGATTTTATGATAAACTAGAACGATATTTATGTTCATCAATCTGTATGTTTGTTTTGACGTCTGCTCTAAATGAGACTATTTTTCAGATTAATTGACTTCACAGACCAATATTATCCATGGCTAATTCGCCCTTCCATAAACTCGCCCGCTGGCTGACAAAGTGCCTAGCACCAATCCGAAAGAAACTGACACCTTACAGTCTGAAAGGTAGTTTTGAATTTGTACAAAAACTCGGCAACCCGAGTGTTTCCGATAAATTTATGGTTTCATTTGACGTCTCATCGCTCTTCACAAACAACTCATTGGAAGAAACGATAGAGATAATATGTGGTTATACTGAACTTCTACCTCTACCAATTCATGATTTTAAACAGCTCCTTTTTGTGTACAAAACACATACAATTTCAATTCAATAATGTCTTTTACCGCCAAATTGATGGAGTTGCCATGGGCAGCCCGTTCGGCCCAATTCTTGCCGATACATTTATGGGAAACCAGGAACTAAATAAGCTTAAGCATGCAATCGATGGTACTACGCTGTACTGTAGATATGTTGATGACACATCCCTCGTCCGCAACAATCATGAGCACGCTATTAGGCTACTTGATCTGTTCAACAAAGCACACAAGGATATAGAATTTACTACGGAACAAGAAGTTGGAGGCAAATTCCATTTCCTTGATATTGGGATCAAACGAACATCTGATGGCACAATTCATAGACATATTCATCACAAAAATACTTGGAGTGGACTATATCTGAATTACTATAGTTTCTGTCCAATGAGTTACAATAAGGGTATTGTACGAACCCTTTTTGACCGCGCTCGTAAAATGTGTTCAAAGGAATGCTTGGATGACGAAATTACTCTCATCACTAATGTTACACGTGAAAATGCATACCCATTGAAATTCATCCAGAAACATGCTAAAACCAAACTTCGGACAAAGTACGACGGAGTAGAAAAGAAAACCTGCTTCTTACATTTACGTTTCAAAGGTGATGAAATTGACGGAATAATTAATCACAGACTAAACTCTGCGTTGAAAGTGGCTTACTCAGCAGCAAAACTTACAACAATATGGCAAACGAACTGCTGACTTAAACAAACTAGAATCGACCAGTCCTCTTTTCTTAGTAGCTCCAACTGCATTTACCAATTCACATGTACGTGCCATAACACATACATTGGAAGAACTGAGAGAAGAGTGCATGTTCGAATTTCTGAGCATGTTCCGGAGAACTTGAGGCTGCGAGGGACTAAGGCTCTTAACAGTGTAATAGCTCGGCATTTACTGGACACTGGGCACACCGTCAACATTTTGCAAGCTTTTAAAACTATCAATAGACAAAGAAGTACGACTGCTCTCCATTTTGCTGAAGCCATTGGGTTATTTTATTCATTTATTTATTTTAAAATATTTAAACTCCTCCCCCTATTAACTAATTCTTCTATTCACACACATTTCCGCTCACTGAATCCTCTTAAATTATCTTAACTTTCGGAATTCTATTTCATTATGATTACGTAATCCATCTTCTCATTATTCAATTCCATTAATCTCTAAAATTACCACACAACTACACTAAACTATTATACCATCCACCCTGAATTAATTCCCTTTTTTTTAACCTCTGACCTATTCTAGCATATAGTTATTATTGTAATTCAGTTATTGACACTCATTTATTTCAGTTGTTTCACACAATGTAACACAAATTCTATCACATTTTTTGATTTGTAAGCAGCTGATGAGAAATCTCGGGATCGTGGATGCGCACTGCTGAGGAGTCCCATACCGGGACGAAACGGCCGTCCAGTGCTTCCAGTTTTTTAATGGTGGTCTAGCTTCAACTGACTCGTGATTTCAATCTGTGAAATATAAGACTGAACCCATGACATTTCGATTTTATTTGTTCACTAGTAATCGCATCCATGATAAACTCCAGTGTTCTGATGAGGTGTCTTGATCTCTAGAGTCAAACAATTTCGAGTGAGCCAGTTGCATGAATAACTTTGTAAGTTATCAAATATAAAATCGTGCATCATTTAAACCCTGCTGAGTGAGTGGTTAATTGCTGACTTTGGGTGGTGAGTGAGTGAGTGAGTGAGTGAGTGAGTGAGTGAGTGAGTGAGTGAGTGAGTGAGTGAGTGAGTGAGCGCTCACACACAGTCTCGTATTAGAACAAAACTGCTATACAGTGCATCCTGCCATTCAAAAATTGTGTAAGTGGAGTCAGTTCATGGTGCAAACTATGAAACACAATAACTCCTACAAACACCAGTCATTGATCATCACTAGGTATATCACATAAATTTCATCAAACATTGTTGTTCAACTTCATTTACTTTGTATATTTATTCTTATTATTGATAAAAGTGTGTTCTTCAAGCTAAAATAACATGTAATTGTATAAAGGTCATTTCATTACATGGATTAATGTCTGTTATATTGGTTGTGCATTATGCTGTATCTGATCAATGGATCGATATGTTATTCTATTTAGAAACATCTCAGTAATAAGGAAATGCCACCTTTATGAAAGTCTGAACATGCAACCGGTTTATTGAATACAATTTTACATACACAAATTTGAATTAACCCGTTTTTGTTGAGGATAATAATACCAAACAATTGCCTAAACTAAACTGAATGAGCAAAGATGAATAGTAGCTAGCAGTGGAATCCAGGACGCGCGTTTCGTCCGATCTAAGACTAAACTAATCTGAATGAGTTCAAATGAACAGTGACTCATCAAACAATCTTCACTCATTCAATACTTAAGTTTATTACTTCAAGAAACCATATCACGTTCTAACGATAATTTAATCATTTTATTAATACAAATACTCAGTTTTGATCTTTTTTTTCTTCTCTGATGGTCAATGAAGTACACTTGGGTGGTAACTAGCAGTGGAATTGAGGACGTGCGTTTCGTCCTATTTGAGACTCAACAGCGATACATACATGCAAATAATTGGAACAAATGGGTTATTAGAGTATAGTTACACTTATTATCCGGAACGTTAACAAAAGAGATTGATAACAATCACTAGAAACAATGAGGTATTAATAGACCAATCGAATCACGCAGATATAACACAAATAAGCTATTCGACCGAAGTTTAACTAATTGGAGTCTGTGAGCATGATTCTGACTACATGATTTCGTTCAGGCTGTGAGACTTGAACAATCATCATTATAATTTGATGTATATAAATACTTCAGTAGGAATGTACTTACGAAAGATTCCATGAGTGAGTTACTCAATGAACTGGACTCATAAGAAGTCATTCAATTCAGTTGCCTCAATAAACCTGACACTCACTATCCATCGTCAATCATACCTTCACAATTACGCAATCAAACCAGAGTTTACAGAAAAACTGAATTTGAATTAAATACTTGAGACATTTTATTACCATAATGATTTTTCAGTATGCTAAGTATTCAATCCCTTCAAATTGTGAACTACGTTAATAGTTGGACATGGAATTAAAATGCCTTTTGGGTGAATATGAATAGTGCAGACTTTGTATTTCCCCATCTGTTATCTCACTATGTTGGTTTACACAGAGATAATTTAACTGAATAGTTGAGTTACAAATGAAAAACAACCAAAATAACATACATCATTATTACTATTCTCCTCTGAGTGAATAAAATTCCTTACGTTCTGACTGGCCTAATATTCTATTTACAGATCCCTTGCAGATTAAATGAAAAACAAAGAAACGAGTACAGCTTTCTTTGCATAATTTGCACTGACTTGGGTGCATTCGTCGATTACAATGAGTCAAACAAACATATATGGTAATATATTTATCAAATTAATGGATTATTACTTCTAAGCAATAAAGGGAAATATGTTTATGAGATTCAAATGAAGTTGTGAGCAGTTACACTTGTATAGAGTTGTGTGTTCTTCAATGTACAACACATTTCAGATATCGTTTTCCTTTAGAAATAAATAGCTGAATCAAGACATGTATGTGTTCTTACTTAAATGACTCATATATCTGGTTCTGTGTGTAAGGAGATAAATTTCTTTCTTTCTCAACTTTCAACAGTCACACGAATATACTATGAAGATACAAATGTTAATGAGCTGAACATAATCCGCGAACAAACCATGAGAATTGTTTAAAGCATTCAATACTATGGAATATAACCCTTCTATCTGTAGATTGTAATTTGACATATTAGTAGATTATTGATCATTTCGACTCAATATATATTTATATAGGGATAATTGGTTCCTTAAGATTGACCCCCCGCTGAATGAGTTAGAGAATCTTTGCTGATGTTGTAGAATTCCTTTGTTGTACAACAGACTACCACATGCCTAATAAATCACCCATAAATGCGATTGTTAAACTCCACAAATTGATATTGTCAAGAAGAAAGCATTCGTCATCATTTGCTTGTATTTCGTCAACTCCTTTCAAATCAACTGGATATTCAGTTTTTACATTTTTAATCACCTCGAGATCACTATGTGATTTACAGATGGAAAGTATGGTTGAAGTGATCTAGAAGATAACATCGGCCAAAAAGAACATGTTATTCTCCATGTACCGTATTTGAACACGATATTTGTTTCTTTCTTTCTATCAAATCTGTTCACATAGAATACTGTTACTTGACGATTCAGTCAGGAATAGGTATTTCAATATCACATAGAATCATCACATCTAACATTTGTGTTCTTCTAATCTAATATGCGTTTTCACATTAGAAACATATTTCTCAACGTTAACACAAATGATGATAATAATAGTGTACACTATGTGAGAGTGTGATTTTAAAGTAACCTCAGTCTGTTGACCTTAGTTGTTGTTTGTAGAAATGTCAATGATTTGTACTTTCTTGTTGTTGATCATCATATTCTATCTAAATAATTCAACAATATGGTTTATTCTTAAATGTATAATGAGCCTGATATAAATTAAGGAATGTCGCTCACTAATGATGCTTTCAGATGACTGACAATCACCTGAGTACACGGAACAAAGTTGGAGGAATTTTGTTTTTCATTTCATTTCATAAATACTACTTTTCTAAATAAGAAATGAAATGAAAACAAGTGAATTATCATTCAGATTACAGAATGTATCGTTCCAGCTATGAATAAACACTGGAACTATACGCCATCGATTATTTAATGCATCCCAATTTTATTGACTATGAGACTGTGATCAATCATCATGATCACATAATCCACATGACGTTCTGTGTATCATTTTATATCAATCACTGTAACAGATCAAATAAGTACCTATATGCAATATTCAGGATAATCACAATCGATTGTTGACTAATTGAGTTTATGTGTTGAACTTTGCTTGAAATATGGAATCAACATTAGGTGAAAGCGATAAGATTTTACTGGAGATGGAATACATTTCTAAATATCATTTGCTATTGAAATTTGTCTTAATTGTGCAACAGAATCGAAATAAATTTCTCCTTAATGAAGCATTCGCTGAATATATATCCCCTGAAGAAGTAACTTACACTGAGTCACGAAACGTCAGAAAATCTAATTTTCTACTCATTGGGATATTACAAATATATTATTTATTTATAACAATCTACTCAATGGTCAATTTATTCGAAATTATCAAATCAAACCTTGGTAATGATGCATATGAATTCATTATATTTGGCGATTTCTCACCATTAGTTTTTGTGCGTACTTCGAGGTTGGAAATGATGGTTGGTGTGATCTCAATTCCGAACATCTACATCACCTGTTGAAATACTACAATCTCTACGTATCCCCGTACTGAACAAGTCAATTAGTTACCTTTTTATAAGTTAGTAATCATGACAACAAAACTCTGCGAAACTTTATATCTTGAAGGGGGTTGCTTCAGTTGATGATTCTGTTTTTCTTAATGATATGGATTTCCATTAAAAACCTCTTGTCCGAATTCTACTTATGTTTATATCTTTATAATCCACACATTCATCATTCCTAATTCACATTCATTCCCTTTTAACGTAATTATCTTGACTATACTCCTTTTATCACATATTATATCCCCACAAAGTTAGGACTGTCAGTATTCTTATTATTATATTGATAAAAACTTGTCACCTTACTACAAATCATTCCGACCTTCATTAACTGACCTTTCTAATTAAAAAATCACACCATCTTGAAGTACTTCTATAAAAACAGATGAGAGTGTTCAACACTTCTCACACATAACATTGTTAAATTCATTCATGCCTGCCTTATTTCGGTCTTTATAAAATGGGACAAACATTATAGACCTTTAACTGTAGAGGCTGATGATCAAATCATTTGTTCGCTCAAATGTTCTTTGTATTTGCATATTCTATGATTATGCTCAAATTGTTAGTTTAAAGCATATCAGTCAACCATCAATTCCTCTGTTTTTCACGTCAATCTCTTGAATTATATACTAAGAATGTAAAACACTGGAATGAGGGATTGTTGAAATTGTAGTAATCTGATAGTTGAATTCATGAGTCGATCAAAGCTAGACCGCCATGCGAAACCTTCAGGCACTAGACGATCATCTTGTTCTAGTATGGTACTTCTCATCATGTGCTCACAAGTGACTAGTTTCAAGATGGATTTTATGGAGTTCTAGGGAGAAGCCGTGACCAGTGGATTTCAATCGTGTTTGTTGTGATGCAGTTACTAACTAGAGACAATGGTGGACGGTCGTACAATATCGTGGATTGGTTGAGGTTGGACGTAAACACCGTTGAATGCCGGATGATTCATCGGTCTACAGGTAAAGCTCCTGAACGTGAGACCGACGTTTCTTGGATCGAATTCTAAGAGAAAGATCGTGGATGCACGCTTCTGTTGAATTCCAATGATGGACCGAAAGCGGTTGTTCAGTTCCTCCAGGTTCTCCATGATGGCCTAGCTAAACCGACTCACGAATTCAATCATTAAATCAACATACATTTAGAATGGTAAAACAGTGGTTTTTGCTAACTATATCGACTTAAGTATTTCATAGTGATAGGAATAAAATGTCTGGCAGCAGAACATCAACAAGATGGAGGAGGAGGAAACAAGAGGACATAATTGAAAAGGTATGAAAATGCAGGACCATTGAAGTCTGGGACGATGGACCGACATTTGCGAAATGAACTTGTAGTGTCAGTTATTGTGTTAATCTCATATGCTTTATTCTAACTTTCGGACAGACCAATCTATTCATTCTACATGAGTGATATTTTGACCTTGTTAATTATTTGCTTATCAGTCTAGACTGTTTTTATATGAGCGTATATGTGTGTACACTTCATATGCCATGTCTCATCACATATCTGTAGTTTATTTTGTCTGCCTATAAATATTGGGTAACACCTGGCTAGAAATGGAGTTGGCTTACCAGCCATCTCCACTGCGCATCATTTTGTTTTGTTCCATTACATTCACTTGACATACAAAATATATGTATTCAGAGGGCATTCTAAACTCCGTTATTGACTACCGTGATTTAAGTCGATGATTGTATACGAGGATAGGTGATAACAAATATTCGTCCGATCTGATTGGAGTCAGATCCACGGGCCATTAAAAACTGTCAAGTTTAAGAGAACTGATTGACATTTGGCAAATTCACTGTATGGTTCTCAGATTTGACTTAGATGTTCTGTAGGTTTTTGTTCAAATGTATTCGATTGTCTTCACTGGTATTCTTGTTCACTACAATACTATTTGAAAAGAATACGTTTAAAATGTCAATACTGTTTGGAAGGAATATATCAATTTCTAAGATAAATAAGCCGATTGAACTTGCACTATTTTTGGTGCTAATTTATAATAACGTTGTGGAAGTACACGAAATCTTGAGGCATTAAAAATAATAGCTAACTCGACATTTCAGTGAAATGTTTAAGTCATGCAAGGATGATTCAACGGCAGAGTGACAACCGACAGTCTTGATTCATGGAAACATTCAATATTTTGTTATCGCTGTTATGTTGTTTAATCACCGGTTGAATGGAGTATTGCTGGTGAACCGAATCATTTGATTTCACTTTTCTAGCAAGACTTGAAACATCAAAGTCGTATTGAAGCAAGTGACTGACTTGAAACAAACTTCATGAATGTTTCACACAATAAAAAGCACAAATTGGTCATTTGCCTTATCATGAATAAAGAATTTTTCGAAAAATGAAATATGGTCATACCCGTTAGTTGTGTAAAATAGATTTAAAGCATTTATCGAATAGAGTAGTTGATCTAAGAATCCTTACAAATGGTCTCAAAAGTGAGATATCTTCCTTACCTCTCCTCTTATTTGCGAATTCACAATCATTCTATTAAACTGGACGGTAAATCTTCACTTGACATTTGAGAAAACAACAATCCATCAATAGAAAAAATAAATTGAATCGCTACAAAAGATACTACTTATTTGAGGATTATTTTCAAAAAAACTATTTCAAACAAACAATATGAGAATTCGGGTAGATGGGAAAAACAATGAGAATAAAAAATGTGACGAGGAAATGGGGAATGGAACAAAACAACAAAGATGATGACGATAATGACAACATTGATACATACACACACGCACACTCACACATGCTCACTCACATGTTACCAGATTTTAAAGATTGTTAGTGTTGACGTATTGTAGACGAATATATCAGTGTATGTGTGTGTGAGTGTGTTGGGACTAGATGAATCATGAAAAAGTGCGTGAATAACTATTTAAATGGGACTAAAACATTCACATATGATCAGGATCATTGCTGTGAATGAACGTGTGCTTCGCTATGAACCCAGTGTGTCGATTAATACTGATGGTGATGATGATCATTCCGAGAGGACTACTCTAATATCACCGGTAAGTCAGAAGAAACTATGCATTAACCAGTGACTGTCTGAATTCAATATCTTAGTTTATAATGCATTGAGGTTTGAAATGAACGATATTCGGTTTCGATCTCAATGTGAAGAATAACACTGAAATACAGAACAACTAACATAACGAGTCTCAAATCGGACGGAACAGTTATCCTGGATACTGTTACTAGCTATTATCGCAACTGTGACGACCAGTGAGATCATACTTTTAATACCAAACTCTGTTTGCAATGGTTTGTTGAAACTTGATCAGTCCTATTTCGCATATGTGCATCCTTCATAGATAGTCGCGATGAAACCACTATCACACAAGTTACGTAGGAAAAGGGCGAGATGTGGCTTGCGGACGGACAAAGGACCAGCGTTTCGTCCTTTTTAGGACTTATCAGCCAGACTAAATGTCAACTATGAGATTGGGTACAACCTACTGGCATTTCTCAATTAGGACGAAACACACATCTCGAATTCCGGTGCTAGCTACATTTCACTGTAACTGAGTTTGACTTCAGTTCAACTGGAAATTACTTGACTATCAACTGGAGAACTCTGTAGCCATTATCCTATACGTATTTGTTTTATTCGTAATTTGTCCACTATTTTGTATCTCTAGTTACTGGTTAGTACACAGACTTCGTTTTCCTGGATGACGATGCTTAATTTGTCTTCAGATAATAATTGCAGTAATTTATAATACAGTACATACGTATCAATGGATTCACTCTTCTTGTTAGATAGTAAAAATGGTTTGTTGTAGTTGTATTTTCACCTTATCTAAAATGTATCTGTTTTGATCAGCATTCATGTGTTCATCATTTATTCACTAAATCGCTTAACGTGATGATTCAGTATTGAAGGTTCCTTGTTAAATTGATCAAAATGATTGAAATGAAGTGGATTAACAGGATTTCAGTCATACGATTTGCGAGCATTATCTCAATTGTATTTAATAACATTCAGTGGATGCAAGTACATATCAATGAAATTGAATTTTGTTTTAAGGGAATCTTGCATAATTCTTATTCATTCTATTACAGATGCATAGGATTTAATGATCAACTTGAATGATCAAAAAATATTCGTTTCGAAGATGGAGGTCAATAGGCTTGTCAAGTTAGACTGGTGAAAACGACTAATTCCTGTCATGGACCATATCCCATATATCAGTTTGTTAATCCATCAAAATTCTATTGGAAATCAATAACATGTTACGTAATCAATGAGCTTGTTTTATCGATTTGTGCTTTACTCAATTTGCCAATGAGTTTGTTTAAAAGTTACACTAAATACTTAAATGTTATTGGTAAACTATTAAGAAAACAATGAATGGATCATGTTAGATCGATGGCTAGTTATTTCCGAATTGTTGCCTTAAATCTCATAATTCATCAGTAGTGAAGGCTGATACATGATACGTTGATGAAATCTGTTAATCAGACTGTAAACGTAGTTTAAATGGCAGATTGATCACTTCATATGTGAATAGAATATCGAGCTTGATAATCAAGTATTAGTTAATCAAATTAGTTCAAGTGAAGAAAGTCGACAACAGTTTAATATAAAACAAACAATGGTGTACTAATACATGGAGTCAGCCCGACTGGAGACCAATTGAAATATAAGACATGAAGTCAGGTCCTCCTTCGAACTGTTTTGGTTGATTAGTCATGCTGTTGCTACATTGTGGAATAATGGTAATTAAATGTTCATATGCGGAGGAATACACAAAACTAGTCAGCAATCAAATAAGTTTAAATATATCCTAACTGAACAATTATTTTAAGTAAAAATTCTATTTAATCGTTTCATTTCTCACAATAGTATATCATTGTCCTAGACTTGCCATTGTCTTGTATTTACGAAAAGCCAACGTGTAAGCTGATATCATAATGACGTAAAAGATGAACTGTGTAGGTTTGCGTCTGGTTTGACGGTATATTATTGTTGAAGGAGTATGAATAAAATCACGGATGAGAGAATTTGGAAATGAAAATCGTCAGAAGAAAAGCGAACTCATAGCTCGATAAGGCAGAGGAAACATGTGGGTTCAGTGATAAGAGTCATCGACGACAAACATTTATACACATGTGTTAATAGAAGAGATTCAATAATGCAATTAGTTGAAGAAGGATATCGAAAATGTTGAAGAGATGGTGCTAATGAAACAACTTATGTTCTAATGCTCGGTTGAATTTCAAGCCTGTCGACTATATGTGTACAGAAATATAGGATTACGAACAATTGGACAGCAGCTAATCCCATCACATTATCGAAACATATTCCACCTTGTTCATCACAACTAGAAACGGACAGAGTGAAGTTGGTTACGAAACTGACATATTCACTAGATAACTGTTGGTCAACAAAAGTAGTTTGCCTAAATTCATCAAACAAGCAGGATTAGAGAAACAGAACGGTATTGATAAGTGGAGTAGTAACAATATGATAAGTTGACTGAAGTTACAGTAGTAAGTCAATCGTACGAAATACCTGCAGATCTTGGCTTTGTCTTCGGTAAGATGGCTGTTGAACACTGTTGAGGTTTAATACGCTTAAACAGAAGAGATTTTATGATAAACTAGAACGATATTTATGTTCATCAATCTGTATGTTTGTTTTGACGTCTGCTCTAAATGAGACTATTTTTCAGATTAATTGACTTCACAGATAGAAAATATTTCGAAAAGATTCATGCAACTAGTCAACTTCCATCGAAGTAACATTCAATCAATTCCAGAGTGATCATAAATTGATTGATGTCCGATGATGGTCATACTGACATTCCAAATAATGAAATTAGTTGACATTACAAACCAGTACATAACGACACCAAACCCACAATTGAAGGTGTTGACTAAATATCACCAACTAGCATTAAAGAAACTTGTGAAAGATGAAACAATATTGCTACTTCGTTCAGATAAGGGTTCCGATGTAATCGTTTTTAAGAGAGACGAATACATTAGCAAAATAATGTCTACTTTAAATTATTCCACTAGATTTACCATCAATAATACCCAGGAAGACTTAACAGAGACGACAGAGAAGCGACTTTTAAAAAAATTCAGAGAACTCCTGAAGAAAAATTTAATAGATAATCATACATACAATGAAATCAAACCTAAAGGATCACAATTACCGTACTTATACGGCCTACCCGAAACTCACAAGCCCAATATCCCGATTAGACCAATATTATCCATGGCTAATTCGCCCTTCCATAAACTCGCCCGCTGGCTGACAAAGTGCCTAGCACCAATCCGAAAGAAACTGACACCTTACAGTCTGAAAGGTAGTTTTGAATTTGTACAAAAACTCGGCAACCCGAGTGTTTCCGATAAATTTATGGTTTCATTTGACGTCTCATCGCTCTTCACAAACAACTCATTGGAAGAAACGATAGAGATAATATGTGGTTATACTGAACTTCTACCTCTACCAATTCATGATTTTAAACAGCTCCTTTTTGTGTACAAAACACATACAATTTCAATTCAATAATGTCTTTTACCGCCAAATTGATGGAGTTGCCATGGGCAGCCCGTTCGGCCCAATTCTTGCCGATACATTTATGGGAAACCAGGAACTAAATAAGCTTAAGCATGCAATCGATGGTACTACGCTGTACTGTAGATATATTGATGACACATCTCTCGTCTGCAACAATCATGAGCACGCCATTAGGCTACTTGATCTGTTCAACAAAGCACACAAGGATATAGAATTTACTATGGAACAAGAAGTTGGAGGCGAATTCCATTTCATTGATATTGGGATCAAACGAACATCTGATGGCACAATTCATAGACATATTCATCACAAAAATACTTGGAGTGGACTATATCTGAATTACTATAGTTTCTGTCCAATGAGTTACAATAAGGGTATTGTACGAACCCTTTTTGACCGCGCTCGTAAAATGTGTTCAATTGAATGCTTGGATGACGAAATTACTCTCATCACTAATGTTCCACTTGAAAATGCATACCCATTGAAATTCATCCAGAAACATGCTAAAACCAAACTTCGGACAAAGTACGACGGAGTAGAAAAGAAAACCTGCTTCTTACATTTACGTTTCAAAGGTGATGAAATTGACAGAATAATTAATCACAGATTAAACTCTGCGTTGAAAGTGGCTTACCCAGCAGCAAAACTTACAACAATATGGCAAACGAACTGCTGACTTAAACAAACTAGAATCGACCAGTCCTCTTTTCTTAGTAGCTCCAACTGCATTTACCAATTCACATGTACGTGCCATAACACATACATTGGAAGAACTGAGAGAAGAGTGCATGTTCGAATTTCTGAGCATGTTCCGGAGAACTTGAGGCTGCGAGGGACTAAGGCTCTTAACAGTGTAATAGCTCGGCATTTACTGGACACTGGGCACACCGTCAACATTTTGCAAGCTTTTAAAACTATCAATAGACAAAGAAGTACGACTGCTCTCCATTTTGCTGAAGCCATTGGGTTATTTTATTCATTTATTTATTTTAAAATATTTAAACTCCTCCCCCTATTAACTAATTCTTCTATTCACACACATTTCCGCTCACTGAATCCTCTTAAATTATCTTAACTTTCGGAATTCTATTTCATTATGATTACGTAATCCATCTTCTCATTATTCAATTCCATTAATCTCTAAAATTACCACACAACTACACTAAACTATTATACCATCCACCCTGAATTAATTCCCTTTTTTTTAACCTCTGACCTATTCTAGCATATAGTTATTATTGTAATTCAGTTATTGACACTCATTTATTTCAGTTGTTTCACACAATGTAACACAAATTCTATCACATTTTTTGATTTGTAAGCAGCTGATGAGAAATCTCGGGATCGTGGATGCGCACTGCTGAGGAGTCCCATACCGGGACGAAACGGCCGTCCAGTGCTTCCAGTTTTTTAATGGTGGTCTAGCTTCAACTGACTCGTGATTTCAATCTGTGAAATATAAGACTGAACCCATGACATTTCGATTTTATTTGTTCACTAGTAATCGCATCCATGATAAACTCCAGTGTTCTGATGAGGTGTCTTGATCTCTAGAGTCAAACAATTTCGAGTGAGCCAGTTGCATGAATAACTTTGTAAGTTATCAAATATAAAATCGTGCATCATTTAAACCCTGCTGAGTGAGTGGTTAATTGCTGACTTTGGGTGGTGAGTGAGTGAGTGAGTGAGTGAGTGAGTGAGTGAGTGAGTGAGTGAGTGAGTGAGCGCTCACACACAGTCTCGTATTAGAACAAAACTGCTATACAGTGCATCCTGCCATTCAAAATTTGTGTAAGTGGAGTCAGTTCATGGTGCAAACTATGAAACACAATAACTCCTACAAACACCAGTCATTGATCATCACTAGGTATATCACATAAATTTCGTCAAACATTGTTGTTCAACTTCATTTACTTTGTATATTTATTCTTATTATTGATAAAAGTGTTGTGTTCTTCAAGCTAAAATAACATGTAATTGTATAAAGGTCATTTCATTACATGGATTAATGTCTGTTATATTGGTTGTGCATTATGCTGTATCTGATCAATGGATCGATATGTTATTCTATTTAGAAACATCTCAGTAATAAGGAAATGCCACCTTTATGAAAGTCTGAACATGCAACCGGTTTATTGAATACAATTTTACATACACAAATTTGAATTAACCCGTTTTTGTTGAGGATAATAATACCAAACAATTGCTTAAACTAAACTGAATGAGCAAAGATGAATAGTAGCTAGCAGTGGAATCCAGGACGCGCGTTTCGTCCGATCTAAGACTAAACTAATCTGAATGAGTTCAAATGAACAGTGACTCATCAAACAATCTTCACTCATTCAATACTTAAGTTTATTACTTCAAGAAACCATATCACGTTCTAACGATAATTTAATCATTTTACTAATACAAATACTCAGTTTTGATCTTTTTTTCTTCTCTGATGGTCAATGAAGTACACTTGGGTGGTAACTAGCAGTGGAATTGAGGACGTGCGTTTCGTCCTATTTGAGACTCAACAGCGATACATACATGCAAATAATTGGAACAAATGGGTTATTAGAGTATAGTTACACTTATTATCCGGAACTTTAACAAAAGAGATTGATAACAATCACTAGAAACAATGAGGTATTAGTAGACCAATCGAATCATGCAAATGTAACACAAATAAACTATTTGACCGAAGTTTAACTAATTGGAGTCTGTGAGCATGATTCTGACTACATGATTTCGTTCAGGCTGTGAGACTTGAACATTCTTCATTATAATGTCATGTATATATATATTCTTCAGTAGAAATGTATTTACTAAAGATTCCATGAGTGAGTTACTCAATGAACTAGACGCATACGAAGACATTCAATTCAGTTACCTCATTAAACATGACACTCACTATCCATCGTCAATCATACCTTCACAATTACGCAATCAAACCAGAGTTCACAGAACAATTGAATTTGAATTAAATACTTAAGACATTTTATTACCATAATGATTTTTCAGTATGCTCACTATTCAATCCCTTCAAATTGTGAACTATGTTAATAGTTGGACATGGAATTAAAATGCCGTTTGGGTGAATATGAATAGTGCAGACTTTGTATTTCCCCATCTGTCGTCTCACTATGTTGGTCTACACAGTGATAATGGAACTGAATAGTTGAGTTACAAATGAAAAACAACCAAAACAACATACATCATTATTATCACTCTCTCCTGAGTGAATGGAATTTCTTACGTTCTAGCTGGCCTAATATTCTATTTACAGATCCCTTGGAGATTAAATGAAAAACAAAGAAACGACTACAGCTTTCTTCGCATAATTTGCACTGACTTGGGTGTATTTGTCTATTATAATGAATCAAACAAACATGTATGGTAATATATTTATCAAATTAATGGATTATTATTTCTAAGCAATAAAGGTTAATAGGCATTTGAGATTCAAATGAAGTTGTCAGCAGTTACAGTTGTATACAATTTCCATTAGAAACAAAGTTTTGAATCGAGACAAGTATGTGTTCTTACTTAAATGACCCATTTATCTGGTTCTCTGTGTAGGGAGATAAATTTCTTTCTTTCTCAGCTTTCAAGAGCTACACAAAGATGCTTTGAAGACACAACTGTTGATGAACTGAAGATAATCCGCGAACAAATCACGAGAATTGTTTCTAACCCATGTCCACTAACATTGATTTGAAGCATTTAATACGGTGGAATATAACCCTTCCATCTGTAGATTGTTATTTGATATACTAGAAGATTATTGATCGTTTTGACTCAATATATATTTATATAGGGATCATTGGTTCCTTAAGATTGACCCCCCGCTGAATGAGTTCGAGAATCTTTGCTGATTTTGTAGAACTCCTCTGTTTCACAACAGACTACTACATGCCTAATAAATCACCCATAGATGTCATTGTTAAGCTCCAGAAGTCGATATTGTCAAGAAGAAAACATTCGTCACTAAAATTTTTATCATTCGTCATCATTTGCTTGTATTTCGTCAACTCCATTCAAGTCAACTGAATATTCAGTTTTTACATTTCTAATTACGTCGATATCATAATGTCATTTACAGATGGAAAGTATGGTTGAAGTGAACTAGTATATGACATCGGCCAAAAAGAACATGTTATTCTCCATGTACCGTATTTGAACACGATATTTGTTTCTTTCTTCCTCTCAAATCTGTTCACATAGAATACTGTTACTTGACGATTCAGTCAGGAATAAGTATTTCAATATCACATAGAATCATCTCATCTAACATTTGTGTTCTTCTAATCTAATATGCGTTTTCACATTAGAAACATATTTCTCAACGTTAACACAAATGATGATAATAATAGTGTACACTATGTGAGAGTGTGATTTTAAAGTAACCTCAGTCTGTTGACCTTAGTTGTTGTTTGTAGAAATGTCAATGATTTGTACTTTCTTGTTGTTGATCATCATATTCTATCTAAATAATTCAACAATATGGTTTATTCTTAAATGTATAATGAGCCTGATATAAATTAAGGAATGTCGCTCACTAATGATGCTTTCATATGACTGACAATCACCTGAGTACACGGAACAAAGTTGGAGGAATTTTGTTTTTCATTTCATTTCATAAATACTACTTTTCTAAATAAGAAATGAAATGAAAACAAGTGAATTATACTTCAGATTACAGAATGTATCGTTCCAGCTATGAATAAACACTGGAACTATACGCCATCGTATTCTTATAGAATCGATTAGTTAATGCATCCCAATTTTATTGACTATGAGACTGTGATCAATCATCATGATCACATAATCTACATGACGTTCTGTGTATCATTTTATATCAATCACTGTAACAGATCAAATAAGTACCTATATGCAATATTCAGGATAATCACATTCGATTGTTGACTAATTGAGTATATGTGTTGCACTTTGCTTGAAATATGGAATCAAAATTAGGTGGAAGCGATGGCGTTTGAATCAGAGTAAACATCAACTCTGGGATACAGACACATTCAGTTGTCAAGTCTCAAATTCCACTGCCAGCCACTATCCATCCTTTCTATAATTCTGTATTGATTATCAATCTATAATGTCAATTTGATTACATCTACTATACAACTCTACACTTACTCTTTCAATTAACGGTTAAACAGGAATCACAAAAAGTACACAAATCACTAACCGTTTTGTGACAGTGATTTTTATTTTATCTTCTTGAATGATCAATTCAAACTCTTCACTTATTATCATGTTCATATATTTAGACGGTTATTATTCAGTATTTTAGAATCCATTCACAGGGTTGTTCCACAAAGTAGATTACAAACATTCAGTCATTTCAATAAGTTGAATTCTTAGAACAGATACATAATTTATTACGGTTTAAACTGAAAAACGAATCGTAAGGCAGACACCAACAGTCAGACTTAATTAGGAATGTAAAGGTAGGAATTCATGTTTATCATGTCTATTTGGTAGCTGGTGTAACATTTCTTATCATTAGATTTTATAAAGTGACAATAAAGAAAGATCGATTTAACTGACAGACAGAACATTTTCTGTCATCAGTTTATTTCCCGATACAAAATTATCCCGCTGTCATTCTATGATGCTGAAAAGACAGTGTTGAAGTCAGTCAACACATGAAAATACAGATAGACAAAGTCAAATATATTCCGTCCAAAATTTGACAATAATTAAATGTGTGTACTGCTCATGCAATTGCTTAAAGTTCTTCCCAAACTCTACAATGTATTAGTTCATCATAAGAAGTTGAGGAATTTCGTAAACCCTTTAGTGTTGATGTAAACTAGGCTTTTTATTAGTTAACTTTGTGACTGTAAATACATCAGAAACGATTTGCATGGACCATCACAATTGTTATACAAGAACATGTTCAAC
Source organism: Schistosoma margrebowiei (assembly GCA_944470205.2). Taxonomy (NCBI): domain Eukaryota; kingdom Metazoa; phylum Platyhelminthes; class Trematoda; order Strigeidida; family Schistosomatidae; genus Schistosoma; species Schistosoma margrebowiei. The sequence continues at coordinate 3,802,684 of OX104028.1, forward strand.
TGTAGACGAAACTACTGTCTGAAACATAATTGCTGACTACAAAACATTCAAACGACTTTGAGCAACAAAATTATCCATCATTAATGGTATAAATAATTTCAAAATTTATTATGACAGAAAACTGATGGGATATTAGGGAACGTTTTCAAGAAATTGACCATGTTCAGATGATGGACAATGACAACGTTTCGAAAACAAAAGATACCTGTTTTATCATACTATCCTGTAGTTGAAAATCAAGCTCACATTACACATTTGACGCTGATTAAATTCAGTAACTCAATGAACATATCAAAATGTGTTTTATCGGCGTTCATCAATTTAAATTGATCACTTCAAATGTGTTACTATTAGAACTACTGATAATGTAATCAGTAGTGTAAATAATTGAATATAAAAAATAGTAATCGCAAATTATCAGAAAACATTAGTTGAGATAAAGAGTCAACTAAAGCTATATCACCATGGAAAACCTTAGAACACCAATCGGACGTCTCGTCCAATTGTGGGACTGCTCAGTAAGCCGCATCCACGGACTTGCCTCGCAGGCTCCGAACGCAGGACTTATCAGTCTCTCGCGAGAGCACCTAACGACTAGACCACTGAGCCAGAATCCAACGGTGCTAGTGTCTAACATCAAGTAATCAACCAAATTAAGAAGTACTATCTCATAACTGACCCGGTTGAACTCTACTGGTCACTGCTTCTCAAAAGAACTGCAAGATATAAATCTTGAGGCCAGTCATTAGTGAGCATATATTGATTAGTATCAGAAGTGGTTTTGTAGGAAACAACTCATAAACGTCCTTTAAAATTTTTCTGTGAATATCTGTCAAAGAATATGGTTTTCGGACTATAAATCCCAAAGAAGCGTTTCCCTAGATATATTCACTACCATCAGCCTTACATTTTGTCCTGTTCACGTGTTTTATGACGAATTCGGTACTATGTACATAAAACCTTGTAATTATCGTTCGACCTAACTCCAGTAATGCCGTCAGATTAAATTACCTTAGTATGTTCCACCTACTCTGCATGTTAGTAAGAAATGTGATTGATGAATAAATCTATTGAAATGGTAGTTAAAATTAGAGCAAGCTGTATGTGTGGTGTGAGCTACTTATATTGATATAAGTAGTATATAACGTGCGTCAAAAGGGCGTAAGGTCTGGCAGTAGAAGATGGTGTAGATCGAGAAAGGTAGAGCGAGAACATAATGGAATTTGTAAAAAACCTATGAACAATGGAATGGGAGACAATGGATTGGTGTTTGTAACAGAAACAATCCAGTTTGGTTTGATGCGTGAATATTCTGCAAATTGACGATTTTATATATGGTATTCAAATATTGTTGAAATAGACTGTAATTGGTGTGCTAAGTATATCCGTTTATACCCACTCGTGTTCTTGTTCACTACATATGAATAACAACTGGAAAGAACTGGAAACGTTTGTCCAGGACAGAGTTAGGTGAAGAATGATGGTGGCCAGTCTATGCTCTTTCACGAGTGGTAACAAGTATAACTAAGTATGATTTAAAAGCCAATTTCCAGAGATATTAGAAATGATGAATACTGCTATTTAGTGTTGGTAAATTGATGCGAAAAATAAAGTGAATATCAAACCGAAATACAAAATTCATTTACATTTGATTAGGTTTGTTATATTAATAACAATTAAAAGATAGAAGAATGAATTTTATACTCGTAAATTATTGATGATTAGTATTTGGTTTCTATGGTGAGCATTTCGAATGATAAGTCTTTATTCGATTTGTTTTCCTCTCCACAGTTATTTGAATTGTGAATACTGTTTATTTACTTAAACAAAGAAATATTGGTACATTGGGGCACGGAATGCATATCCTTTGCACAAGTCACTTGATTTATGTGTGGGCTGTGATAATGCCCGGGTGCCAAAATCGAAGCAGGTGGTTTTCTTAAGGGACCACACTCGGAGCCTTTAACTTGAAGGTCTGATTCACAAGGCAGTGGAGCAACGTCAGGGGATGTGGTCCCATGGTAGCCGGTAACAAATAATTGGTTCAAACGCCATTTGTTCCATTAGGATCCTGGTTTCAAACCAGGGTTTTCCAAGTCTCCTTGATGGATCTTCTATATCAACCAACCCAGTTTAAACGCCGGACATTCGCTTTTCATCCTCTCAATTTCGTATGCAACATCAATGAAATGAGAATGCAGTGAGTAGGGCTTCCCTGGCAATGGCTACATACGCGTGGCTATGTGAAGGCATTTCGAGAGGGAGAGCTGAGTCTCCCAAAAGACAGCTATACCAGGGCATTTATGGGGACGTTAAATGAGTACAATTCAAGCAGTTAATTCTTACATTTCTTGATGATTTTATATTCACTTACGATTGAAGGTAATTGAATGACAATCATTAAGCTATTTATGATTGAAGTGTGTTTATCCAGTTATATATTTCAATTTGTACAGGGAATCACTTATGAGTATCGTATGTTCGAATCCCGATAAGAATTCCAGTTCGTTCGAGATATATTTTGCCGATGAGTATCAATTAATACAAAATCGCAATCTCGAGAGTCATACCGACTACGTCAATGAAGAGGTAATTTTGATCTTTTGATACAGTCACAAAAATAGTTGGAATAGATACCAATACTTCAGAAGTAGACAATATTTTACAAACTGTTGAGGATGATCAACACTTTTTTAAGACGAATGGGAACTATGTTAGTTAATATGCCTATATCAACTGTTACATGCACATTGCCATGTAGTTTAAGTGATACAACAACATCGATTGATCCAACAATAAGTAATCAAACAAGAGAAAATTCAGTTAGTTACAATAACATTTTAACTATCAAATTTCATTGTATTTCACTAAGAATCATGAAGCTTGATTTAATACCAGAAGAGTGTGTTTATTAGGCTAATTAAACAGCTATTATTCCTAAATAATCATTCTATTCTTATTTTGACTGAAATCGTCGACCGATCAACGTTAGACCAACATTCAAAATCGGGAAGCATTCGGTATTGAGTGTGAACACTTGAACTCCAAACCACTCAACTGATATAACAATATAAAACTCGTCAATCTCCTCAACACTGTACTGACAATTATCGAGTGTTCACTATTAACTAGATCCAAGAAGGGATATTCAGAGTTCTAGTGAGAAGCCGTGACTAGTGGAATACAAGCCTATCAGATGTGAGACAGGTACTCACTGAAGTCAATGAAAGATGTTCGCGTAATATTGTGGATTAATTGAAGTTAGACACTAACATCGTTGGATGTCAGCTCATTGGTTCAGACATTAAGCACTTGAAGGCGAAAAAGTACTGAGTTCGATATTGTCGATGCGCGCGTCTGGGGAGCGCGATTCTCGGACAAAACGGCCATTTAGTACTTTTGGGTTTTAAACGGTTTATTATTGATTTGTTCATGATTTCAGTATCGCCCGGAGATTTCAACATGCATTAACTCATAAATATTCCTTTTTTAGCTATTAACTGAACGTCTCTCATGCAATCTGCCTAATCAACCCAAAACTGGTTGAACATCGAACAAAGAAGCTTTCTCAATGATTTGCTTTCACGAAAATGTGTAAACCGGAGCAAACCCAACTAAATCAATTCAATCGACAATGGGAATGACGTCGAGTAAAATTAATCCACTGAACACTTCATCAGCACAAGATAGTGATGTAAATTATTTTCATTTCTCAAAATATTCAAATGTTCTACAGAATCATTTTCATAAGTAGCTTCGACGTTCTGGTGAAACTTGTCCCGAGTGTTTTATTTCCCCAGACCAAGTCATAGAACATTGTTGAACAATTTTGGAGAAAGGGATAACTATGGGAATTTTATGTATCGTAACTGGGGTTAGAAAGGTTATGGTTTCTAATTTTTGTTTCTATTATCAACTAAAAGTCAGAATTAGTGACTGGATTGTAAAATATCATCTGCACATTTCAAGAAACTGTGATTTTTTCACATAACCATTTACATTGACCTTAATCACACAATCGTAATGAATTCATCTAGTTCATAGTAATCTCATTATTGTTTTACCCATAAAATCTGTGCTTTTATCAATTCAACCAATTGACTGTTATGTTTTGGATTCTGTAATTCATACTTGCAATAGAGACAAGGCATGTAAATAGTTTACATAAGTAACAATAAAATTTATGCTACCACTTATATTTGAACATCCCTAACGGTTTTCGTATTGATGAATGAAGAAGATATTAAAATTCATTGTTTTATTCAATGGAAAACTTTGCGTGGAGGTTGATCATCATGTTCACTTCCGAAGAATTCACATTTTACATAAAGATAATCAAATCAAATAAGGTGAGTTGGACGAAGTGTTGAAGTGACACACACATAATGAGAATGTGGGGAGTGTGACATGGTGGTTGTTGTGGTGTTGTTGATATTGTAAATGTTGGTGATTGGCTGTGAAATTGTGATGGTGGTGATTATGTTGTATGTTGTTGGTGAGATTTGATCCGGTGTCCATTACACACTGGTGCCCAAATCCAACGCCTCACACCACTTGACCACCCGAAGGAATGATTTGTAAAGCACAACAATAATTTATCAATATCAACATTACATTTCCCACTCTTCCAAATACACTGTGCTGTTCATGACAAAACTAAACACTACATGCCTCACAATATACACAGTACAAATTGAATACTACACACAACACATTACACAATACACAGCTTCGAACAAAATGTCATGCACGGCAGCGAGAGCATGGGGCAAGAGGATTTGTTTTGCTCTGTTAACTTGAACTAGGTGTCTCTGTGGCAGATGTATGTGGGTTGAGTTGTTGTTGGACTACACGAACTTCAGTATGATCTGAACCACCACGACGGACCATGATAGTGTCATGCTGCAAATTCATCAGACGCTGATATTCGTTTGCAATATCAGTTAGTGTCAATTAATGGTCCTGGTCTAATCCAGTTAGCAAGCGTGTTCTAATGTCACTGAACCTCTGCGATTGGAGGCTGCAGATGAAAATAGGTTCTCTAAATTGATCTTCAGTAGGTGAATTCAGCCAGGAGTGTTCGCATTTGCGGTTGATGATACTCACATGTGTGAGAAAATCAGCGTCTTCGTTCATAGTCAGCTTCAAACATCGATAACGTGCATTGAACAGTGATGAGTTATCTTCGAACTGTTGGCTCAATGACTGGACGGCGTTCGAGAATGGGTGGTTGCCATATCTATCTAACTCGCTGGAACACAGTTTTAGAAACAGCAAGCAGACTTTCCAAGAGTTATTATGAATACCCAAATCAAATTTGAATAAGTCTTCATAAAGTAAAAACCGCCAACTTCGTTAAGTTCAAGAGCGTGGATCGCGATCCAAAGAAAGGATGAGCTAAAAGCACTCTAGAAGTTTGATTAAGAAGCGGATTTGTTAACATTCTAGTTTGTGATAAACATTTACAGTAAAACAATTATTTCTTGTCTATCTTATTTTCAGCTGGCTTCAGCTGCAAGTTCTAACAGACGTAACTGAATGTTTTTTGTTCGCATTATTAACAACATTGTAACACTGTTGGTACCTCATCGACGTTTTACAAAGCATGACATTTGCTTGTAAACTACAGAATTTTTTTCTATTTTTGTAGAACATTGTGAATGATCGTTCAATGTCTACGTAACGTGCTGACGTTACAAATCAATAAAGAAACGATGTATTAATGAATGATTTGTAATTTTATAAACCATAATAAACATTTCAATGTGTCACAATTCAGTCTTTCAATTACAGCGATAGATCGATTAACGTTAAGTATCTTTGGCACTGCATTCATTGCGTAAATGACTAAAAATAATGAAATATCACAGTAAAAGCTGTAGGTGTTTATTCTCGTCTGGCTTTTCCGTGATATCTGTAGAAATTTGTTGAGAAGTATCGTGTTAAAACGAATTTGCAAAAACTATAATAATAAGATTATGGTGAAATTTATGGGAAAATACGAAATTCAGGAGAAAGTTTGAGAACACAAACTTTTGGAGAAAATTTGCGTTTGTTTCTAAAATTTCCTCTGACTATGATAATCGTTCCTCAGAATTTTCATACATTGGTCAAATTTTCTACGAAATTGGAAGATTGTGGATTTCACGTTGACTGCGAAAGGAATAAAGACTCAAGGACCAAAAACCCGTATGCCAGGTATTTGATACATGTCAGCCCCGCTAACTAGAGGAAGAAGTGCAAGCTTGGAACGATGAAGTATATTCTGTAAACTGCCAGAAACCAGCGATAACAACAAACACAAATGACACGATTAAAACGTCAGATCCGTTCGAAGCAGACCGCCCTTTCGTTTGAACGAACTTGAACGGCCTGACACGAGGCGGTCATTCCGTATTTCAACTACCGTGGGTTTGTTGCGTTGCATGAGTATCAAGTTTTTAAATATTTAAGTCAGCTTTTGCTGCATTAAAAGCGCAAAATAACTGCCAAAAGCACTAATTTAGCGTCCACTGTTTTGTAGTGTACACATTGGCTCTGTTGTTGCTTCGTAACTTGATCTGTGATCCCAACTGCTGTAGTCAACCCAAACCCGGTAAATCTTAAGTATTTGTAGTACTTCCCTGGGTTATTATTGTTTCAAGGAATAACTTTTTTATGGTTTGTAGTGCATCATGCTCAAGTGACATTTCAGTCGACCTTAGCGATGCTTTTCAAAGTATGATTCTGAATAAGCGTTTCACATGCTGGGATGACTTTGATAGCGCGCTAAAAGAGATCCGAAAGGTATGGAAGTATAATTTTATCCCTTCTCAGACTACCCATACTCATTACATCCACACGGAAAGCAAGCTACTGAATAATGTCAGGTTCAAATACTTGTTTGTTACATTTTACTGTACATTTGGTGAAAAACGGAAAACAGAAGGTTTGAAAGTGAATCAAAAATCTGTGGCTAATATCTGACGTTTAAGGTCTGAATTTCATAAATGCCAATCGAAGTTCCGTGTAAGATTGGAGGAGCAAGGATATGTCATTGAATCCCACAAGATTCTCCACAATCATACATGTAGTACTTCATGAATGGTTTGTGATACATGGTAAAGAAGATGGTCTTCGGAACAAAAAGAAAACTTGAAGCCAGTAATATAGCACTGTCATTCAGCAGATGAAGTTATAGAAAGTATTAAGGAAAGAAGGAAAGCAGGTTACCGCTGCTGATATCAAAGCTCTGAAAAGTAAAGTCTCCCCTGATAAGTGCATATAAATTTCGGGTTTAAAGCAATTAGTCCCTTTTATAAATTTCGATACAACAATGAGAAGACAGAGTTGATCTAAAAACATTGGTGATGTATTTGCGCTATACATTTCGAACAATCTGGTCACACACATACACTTGTCAAGGCATTTTTATATGAAAATTAATAAAGGTCAATTAAATGGAATTTCAAGCAAAATAACAAAGGGGGGAGAGAGAAAGAATAAGAAATTGTCGTGTTATCCTAGGCCATAAAATGACTTAAGGGTTACCATGGTAAATTCAAGGTTATGACAAATTGTTTTTGTACACATAAGGGGGGTTTAAATGTACGAATAGCTAAGGCTTCAATAAACTTAAGTATTCTGTACAACATTCTAAATGCTGTATTAATGTTAATTTTGTGCCCCATCTCAATTATGTTTTGTTGTTTGTTCTATCGAAATTTATAAAAATGACTAATTGCTTTAAATTCTTGAAAAGAAAACTCCCTTCGTCCTGCACTAAACGGTTAGATGAACTTGTTAATCTGAAATGCAAAATTGCATCGGAAATGGTAAAATTGGAATTTTACAAAATTTGCATTAGTACACACATATTTCCAAAACATTTTTATAAATTCTTACGATCTAATAAATTGCATGCTAATGTCTCTAATCTTTTTTTGTGGCTGGCGAAATCCCATAAAGAAAAATCTAATGATAAGTTGAATAAACTAATTGAACTTCATACTCAGGGATCATGCGTATTATCTAATCTCTCTCTCTCTCTCTCTCTCTGTTGTATGTCGTATTAAATTTATGAATCTTTTGCAGTAATGTAGTTGCTAAAACAACTCATACAACTAAGCAAAAGTTGAGTAAATCTCTTATGTATGATAATGATGGAAATTTATTTCAATTTAACCCGAATAAATATGTATCAAATTTATCAACCGTTAGGCTTTCAGTATTCGAGAAAGAAGCTCTATCACTCGGATTTAATTTTTTCGTTGCACATACCAAGATTTCTGATCTGTCGATAGATGCTCAATTTGAAAATCTTTATGATCAGTTGAACCCGCTTGTTCCAACCACCCTGGATAGGAAAAATTGGTTAAAGGCGAAATTGGTTGACGTTGCCCACCACTTTCACGGATCTCAAGTCAGACAAAGGAGTATTTTGACTCCTAAACATTACGCTGCGTTCAAAAATCTCCAAAGTAGGTCAGATATTGTGATCCTCAGACCTGACAAAGGTTCTGGGGTGGTCATTATCAATAAATGTGAATATAAAGACAAAATGTTATCTATACTGGGTGATCAAAGTAAATTCTTACAGGACGTTTCTTCTAATATTAATGTTAAAAAATTGGAATCCAGAGTGAAGTCCAATCTATTAAAGCTTCTTAAAATGAACGTCATAAACAACGAGGAGTTTAATATACTAAAACCTTCGGATTCAGTTCTCCCGAATTTATATGGATTACCTAAAATTCATAAACCTAATATTCCATTACGACCAATTTTATCTATGCGTTGTTCCCCCACACACGAGCTAGCTAAATGGTTAGTAAAACTGTTAAACCCAATTCGTACTAATCTATGTAAGTTACCTTTAAAAGATACATTTGAACTAATTGATTTTCTTGGTGACAGTAATATTAAAGATAAATCTTTGCATTCATTTGATGTAAACTCCCTCTTCACGAATATGAAAAATTCAAGCCGAAAATTTATAATATATATTACTTTGGAAGCAAAGATGAATAGTGGCTAGCAGTAAAATACAAGGCGCGCGCTTTCTATAATCAGGACACAGTAGACAAGTGGATAACGAGATGACGTTTAAAGCAAACGGCACTGGGTTTGAGTCTCAGAGTGAATTCATTCATTAAATATTATGGGAATTGAGGAGTGTTTATTGTTTTTGTATCACAAACCAAAATAACAGATTCACTTGACATTGTTTACTTGAATCGTCTTATTGTTGTTTAAGACTGCAGTTGATCAGTCTCTTATTGGTATATGTACGTACTGTGGGGATTGCCATGAGATTACCTTAAGTCATAAGCATTATAAGCAAAGATAGGTAATGGCTGGCCGCGAAAACCCAGAACGTGCGTTTCGTCCTATTTGGGACTCGTCAGCTGGTTGTACTTGCATCTCAGTGTTGATTTTCACTTCGTGGCTCGAACTCAATACCGTTTGCTTTAACCACCATTACGTTATCTACTCAGCTACTGAATGAATAATCCTAGTAAATACGATATTAATAAGATAGTTTGATTTCTTTTTTTTGTTTCTAAATTTGAGATTTTTTTCCAACAAAATCTATAGTTATTTATAGGTAGATCGCCGGAACTCACTTGTTAAATACTTTATTTTTGTAATTTTATTTTAAACTTTTGAATTTTATTGTTTTCGCGCCAAAAGCAATCATTTTCACCTTTATATCTTATTTCTCACTTGGGAGAGTCATAAACTTCATTGGTTAGTTGAATCTTTCAGTATGCTATTTTGTAACGCTTCCCAAGGACAATTTTATGCTGTATATATATACGTTTGATTTGTGCCTGTCGGGATTGCTCGTGCTTCTGGCTGCTTGCGGAATATATTAACCCCGTTTCGAACTTGGACTTCTTTCTGTGGTTAACGCCCTTGGAACGCATCAGAATAGCTAACTTATTGGTTTTTGGTCACAGAGTCTTTGTTCCGTTCGCAGACTAGATGAAGTGGTAATCGCTTCACACATTTGATTTTTGACTGATTCTTAGAAAATCACAAATATACACAAAACATTCACTGAATTAGTTGTCCTAGTAAACGTATATGGAATTTATTAGTACTGAAAATATATTTTGTATTGATTTGATATTTGTGAATATTCGATTTGTTGTGATCTATTTGATCTTTAGAAGTTTACTTACATCTCCTAATTACTGACGAATAAAGAAGCTCCCATTTAATGAAAATGATTCGTATTTATTTATTACAATGACAGATAATTGAAATATTTCACGCATGATAAATAGGCATAGAATTGATGATTGTATGATTATTAATTTTTGTAGATAATTCACCAATCTATGAGATTACGGCGTATAGTTCCGTGTTAGAAATATACTTTCTTCTAATTTTATGGTAGTTGTGATCATGACACAAAAGACTTTTTATCAATCGATTATTTAAAATAAAAACGTTGTCATGGCAACAAAATTTTCGGTATCAACGAAAAATATTTGTTGTCAAACATTTTTAATAAGTTTTACAGTTCAAAATGTAAATTCATAATTAACGCAATTAGACAAGTTCAAGGCAAATAAAGAAGTAGGAAATAATACTAAATGCGTTTTTAGATCATTTAAAATTATAAAAAGGTATAAATAGGTAAGTATGTGTAATATGGGATGAGAGGAATAATTTTAATTTAGAACAGGCAACATCTATAATAAATTCGACATATGTCATTCTGTTATTTGACTAACGCGATTAAAGTCGATGATGATATACGAGGATAGGCGGCGTATATATTTCAAGGACAGTCATCATAACGATCTACATGGAGTCAGATCTACTTCATATGACAGAATAACTATTCATTATAAGCTTTATTTAGTACTTCACTTGGTATTATTTTACTGGAATCATCCCATTGGTGTTATAGAACTGAAATTAATCAGTCTCTTATTGGCATATGTGCATACTGTGCGTCCCAAACAGGATGAAACGCGCATCCTGGATTCCACTGCTAGCCACTAACCATCTTTGTTTATTTAATACCGAATATAATATGTATGTAAGTATATATATAACTTACATTCTATAGATAAGCTTGAATTGGAAGTAATAAATAGCGATAGACTATAAAAAAAGTGGATTATTTCAATAGGGATCGAACAAGGCAATTCAGATTACATCATAAAGACAGGGTCTTATATACAATAATAAATCAGATGAGAGAACATAATCATCTTCCTAAAACTAGGGAAGAGTAATCGAACAATGCAATCAAGGGTCAATGAACATGTGCCTAGATGGCTTCAACATCAATGTGTGCCAAATGATCCAATCAATGTACGAGGTAGAAAACCATTTTCATCGATAGCGTAACATATAATTGAATAAAGCAAGAACAAATAATGATGCAGAATAGTATGAATTCATATTATTTCGACGTTTCTCGTCAGCTGCTTACCAACCAAAATTGTGATAGAATTTTTACATTGAGATAAAGTGAAAACAATTGAAATAGATGAGTGTAACTAAATGAATTACAATAATAAATAAAAATATATATTTGCTAGAACAGGTCAGAGGTCAAAAGGAATTAATTCGGGTTGGGTGGTGTAATAATGGTATTGAATAATGAGAAGATGGATTACGTAATAATAATAAAATAGAATTTGAAAAGTTAAGATAATTTAAGAGGATCAGGTGGCGGAAATGTGTGAATGATAATGTGGTTTAAGAATTATGTAATAGGAGAGGAGTATAAATATTTTAAAATAAATAAATAAATAAAATAAAAAGGGGTTACCAGGGTAGTGATAAGTTAATTAAAGTCTCTTTTTGGATGCATAAGTCAGGTTTAAGTTTTTTTTATCATGATGGCTTCAGCAAAACAGACGGTGGTCGTACTTCTTTGTCTATTGATAATTTTGAAAGCATGTGGAATCTCGATGGTGTGCCCGGTGTCAAGTAGATGTCGAGCTATTCCGCTGTTGAAGGCCTTATTCCCTCGCAGCCTCAAGTTCTTCGGAACATGCTCAGAAATGCGGACATGCGCTCTTCTCTCAGTTCTTCCAATGTATGTGCTTATGCACGTACATGTGAATTGGTAGATGCAGTTGGAGCTACTAAGGAGATAGGACTGGTCGATTCTAGTTTGTTTAAGTCAGCAGTTCGTTTGCCATATTGTTGTAAGTTTTGCTGCTGGGTAGGTGACTTTCAACGCAGTGTTTATTCTGTGATTAATTATTCCCATAAATATATTGGCAAGAATTGGGCCCAATGGGCTACCCATGACAACTCCATTTTCCATATAACTATATATACGAATGTACAGCTAAAGTAAATGATTTCGTCGAAAAGAAAATTTTCTTCGCTGAATTCTCTTTTTCTTATTCAATGACACTATGGGTTGTAGGATTTCATATATCATCGAGCTAAATTTACCATACATTTGTTCGAAAGTACTTTTCATATTTGGATACTTTTACTACACACGAATATGATCGAAATTTCTCTCCCAGCTATTCAAGTTTATTTTAACTCTCAACTCAATAATCATCAGTAATACTAATTATTTCTGATACACGTAATCGAACGTTTTTTTAAGCACCATCGGTGATATCTCGATGAATGACCAATAAATGTCGGGTAACATAGTGTAATATCTTTATAAAGTGATAAGCGATTCGTAAGACTTTGTATTTATTATACACATATTTCAATACATTAAATTTCGATGCACAAATTCTTGGTAAATAATTATCTTGTGGTTCATTTCACCCATGAGCATCATTCGTGTCTCGTCATATTTCATACTCCATAGATGGCAGAGTTTATCTGTGTATCATACTTCTGCCTGTTCAACAGTTCAAGTTAGAAAACTTCAAATTCAGATTTGATCAGTTATGTTAAGAACAACAATTGAATATACAATTTCTTTATTAACAACCTTAAAGAATCTATTTTCAGCCAATGTTCATTGTAAGCTATCAAAACATTTCAGTAGTGTATGCTTGTTGACATTATTTAAAATAGATAGATAGATAGATAGATACATAGATAGATAGAGAGATAGAAGCATTCCTAGTGTACGTCAAATGAGCTAATAAAACATAGAAGTTTGATGTATACACCACAGTAGTAGTCATATTTCAGTACAACCTCAACAACTGATGTGACAGTTAACGAGTTACAATATATGAGACAAAATTTGAGTTATCTAATTATATAGGTTTAAATAGTTTTAACTTGTGGATACCAAAACTACCGTCATCAGTTCATAATTAAAAAGTATAACCTCAGTTTCATTAAGCACTTCTATCACAGATGGTCTAATGATCATACAACCTGAACATTGAAGTTCATGATAATGATGATGATGTCGATGTTGATGTTTGTCAGATGTTAAATGTGTTACAAAAGAATGTTTAGTTTTAAGACTTCCACCATATAATTTAGAATGATCTTTCAATGGTATAGAATATGTCACATTTGATCATATTGAAGTTGTACAATAGACTCTTCTCTTCTTCATTTTCATCATGAATTAATTTTGATTGAATATTTTGTATGCAAAATACTGCCTTATTACTTACATCATGTGTACTAGGGGTACAAACCAATGATATTGTAGTGAATAGAACACGGATGGGGACAATGGAATGTATTTCACACAAAATGACAGAGTATCTCAATAAAATCTGAGAACCATATATGAAATCTTTAATTTACAAAATCTTCACCAATTGTGTTAAAATGTTTGTTTCTAAACTGATTTCCAACTAGTTTCTAACACATAAATGTAAACAAAAAAAATGAACTTGAATTGGTTCAAACGATGTGTACAGAATGGAATGGAATTGCTCCTTACGAGTAGGGATGAAATTTTCTTTATTCAAAAATTCATACATAATTATATAGATTGATTTTCATTGATTGATTGAACTCTAAAGAAAAATTTGTTTTCGATTTCAGAGAGCGTAACTTTCCATTGAATAATCATTGAAATGAATCTTTTCACCGACATAGGAAAAGTGTCACGTCTAGGAAAATCCATAAGCTGAGTTACACAAATTAGTTTTTATGCAAGTCAATGATGTTTGTTGTGTTCGGGGTTTTTGTTACCCAGAGAACTGAAACAGAACTGAATTTCGTTAACTATTGTTTGCTATCTCCTTGAAAATAGCTTTATTGGGTGAATTAAATTAACGTAGCAAATGTACAACTCCCACTAACAAAAACTTTACGTTAATAGGTACCCCCATGCAAATTTTCGTTCTCGGTATATGCAGATTTGCGGAGATTGTAGGATTCTCGTTATTTAAATCCTAAACTAATCTTAATTAAGTCATCACTAAAAACCTGGAAGCACTTCACGTCCGTTTTGTTTTTATATGGAACTCCTCAATAAAGCTTATCCACGAACTCGTATCCGGACATTGAACCTAGGATTCTCGGTTTCACACATGAACACATAGCCTCTAGACCACTGAGCTGATATCTAGCAGTGCTAATGTCTAACTCCAGTGATACCGGTTATATATATATTTCTTTTAAGAACATGCACTTGAAGAATACTTCAGTTCTTCCCCCATCCATTAATGTGTAGAGTAATTCCAATAAACAAAGACAAACTGAGTTAAGTATAGATCGTTAATTCTGATGTAAATACCAGTGTGTAACTAATTAAAAATACTTATTGACAATAATTTACTGAAAAACAGATAATAAAACAAAATACAAAATCTTTTCCGATGACCTGAATAAATCAAAGCTGAACATTGTGGATTTTATCCATTATGTATTATTGTAATTTGTATTTTGACCAAGAAGAGTTGTGGATGATGTGGTATTTCTAACGGTTGAGTTGACGTGTCGACTTAAGCTAAATCATCATTGAAAACCTGGAAGTACTATACGGCGTTTCTATCCAAGTCTGGGACTACTCAGCAATGCGCACTCACGATCCCGCGCACCGGATATGAACACAAGACCATCAATCTTGCGCGTGAACAGTTAAACTCTAGATCACTGAGCCGGCATCCCATGGTGTTAATGTTTAACCTCAATCGAAGTACAACAAGTACCATTCATCGTATTTCTTGTCAAAGGCTTGATTAGCTTGTAATTATCAGTAGACATACATATATTTATATTCATAGAACAATACTTCTATTATTTTTCTATCAGCAAAATACGGATAGACATTGGTATGCCCCAGTGATTGCCATTACTTCACTTTATCTTAACACTTATTATATTATGAATTCGATGAAATGATGTCTTATTTTGTAATTTTGATTGAATAGAATGACACTGATTGCTGGAGAGGGGGGAACTATTATAAAAGATCACGTGAAATTGAATATGTTCTCAATCAATTCAATGAAGTCATTTTATTAGCTTATTAACGAGCTGAGTCATCCTAACAACAACTTGTCTATATCATTGTATCTTTATTACTATTATGAATGTATGGACATGTATGCCTGAATATTGCTTACGGCCCTCACATTTATTCACTATGCTAGTCCTACTACTAACCAGTTATTTGATTCGATGACCTATTCATTTCACTATGTATATACATGTCCATGTTATTCATATTCATTGATCTAGCTCTCGCTCTCGCTCACTTAATTGTACGCGCTTGCTCGTATTCATATTCGCTGCCTCACTCGCTCGCTTGCTTGCCTTTCAGCACAACTCTTCTATGCTCGTTTAACGCATCTGCAATATTTGGATATCTGTGTGTTTGGTGCCGTAATAAACGTAATCAACGCTTCGTATTCGCCTTCTGATTAGTACACCTTTGAGGCGTTATATAGAACGGTTATCAAGACGAACTGTATACGAAGTTTAAAGATTATATCGGATACCGACCAACACAACACATATATGTTCAAGACTCTGATAATTCACGACATACTACAATCAGTGTCAATAACATTTCCAAGGTATACATGACATATATAGCGAATATATAATTGAAATATGGCAAAAATTGATATTATTACAGCTTTTAAAACGTTATGTAGAAATTGTCAAAAACGAATTCTTAGGTTTATAGCAGCCTTGGCTATTCGTACATTTAAATCATCGTTATGTGTACAAAAAGAATTTGTTATGATCTTGAATTTACCCTGATAATCCTTGAGTCGTTCCATGATCTAAGATAAAGTGACCGTTCCGTATTCTTTCTGTATGATGAAACCGATGAACTTTCATTTCATTAACATCTAATTTCTGATGTTTCCAAGTGTTTGTAAATGATTTTGGATTTTTTAAGAAAAAGATAAAAATTTAAAAGGAAAACTGTTCAATTTTTGTTGTTGTTGATTCAATCCTCTTTATTGAAAGTGCTGAATTAATTCATCATTACTATTTTTAACATTCTAAGGGATAAGAGAAATTGGGTTACACAAATAGTCAAAATCATTTCAATATCAATTATTCAACAGAAAATAAGTAAAGATCATCAAAATTCTTTTTAAATATCTTAGAATGCTACTTGATATTCTTCTTTATTAAAGATTTTGAATTTACTTTTATCTACATGATTTGCCACGAACATAGATTCATTTAAACTGTCAAGATAATAACTCAGTGACTAGCTACGTTAAGGGAATTCTCGGAGTTCTAGCGAGAAGCATACATAATCAATGTATGTACATAGGTCTGATGTCTTCAGATTGTCTACTGTTGCAGAATTACAATTATGTGGCTTTAACTTTCACATACAATAAATTGTGAGAAGACGAAGACAGATCAGAGGAAAAGGTGACACCAAGATAATTGACCTTGGACACTGAGTGTATCAAAGAGTCTCCGCTGGTAAAAGCATTATGGGATCTCAAAAAAGTGTTTATATTCCGTTCATGTCTCAAGCTAAAGTTAACAGCTTGACATTTAGACGGATTAAGTATGAGACCATTACCAACAGACCAACAATCAATACGAGACAAAAACTCATTCATTTCTATGGGATGTAAAGAGGAAGATATAGGCATACATACAGTGAGATCATCCGCATACTTCACAAAAGTGTTTTCTGTGAAAGATGGCAGGTCATGCATAAAAAAAAGAATAGAAGAGGTGAAAGAACAGCTCCTTGTGGTACACCTTCCTGAGACAGTAGAGACTTCGAACACTTTCCTCCAAACACAGTGTACTGTTCCCTTCCAGAGAGGTAGGAACATAGCCAGTTGGTTATCCAACTGTCAGTGTTGACGCTGATTAACTTGTTAAGTAAACGTTGTCTTGATATAGAGTCAAAAGCTGAAGTATAGTCCAGAAAAGCACAACGAACATACTTCTTACCCTTTTCTAAGTTGGACACTATGTTGTGGTGCAGAACTGCAACAGCATCTAAAGTGCTTCTTTTGCGCCTGTATGCAAACTGGTATGGGTCAGTATGCTCTTTTATCGCAAGCTGAAGTGGAAGTATTAATAATTTTTCCATGGTTTTGAGGAAGGGTGAAGTTATTGCAATAGGTCTAAATTTTACATTCTTATCACCAGATGCTTTCTTGGGTACAGGAATTACCTTCATCTTTCTCCACATTTTCGGTATGAGATTAGATGAGAAGGATCTGTTAAACATAGTTGTGAGCGGATGACACAGAACGTCAGCACATTTTTCAAAAAGGATGTTTGGGACCTGATGGAATTAAGCGACCGGAGACATCCTTGTACATCAGTTTCAGTGAAAGTAGGAACACAGCTATTTTTTAAACCCGTGGATAGAGGGAGCATCACATCAGATGACTGACGTACAAAAGACTTATTTAAGTCACAAACATTCAGCTGGTTATCGCTTCTAAACTGTCTGTCACCTGTAAGTTCTTTAAAGAGTTTCCACATACTTGGAGAGTTTTTGCAAGATAAGAGCTTTTGAGTAAACATACAGTTGAGACGTCTAATCTCTAGGTTTATCAGACCATTTAGCTTACGAACTTCATTAGAGTTCTTCTCCTTGTACATTCTTTCTTTCGTCCTCCGTAGTCATTTTAAGTGTAGAGATGTAAGTCCATCAAAACTTACAAAAATGGTTTCAGTGGGACAGCAAATATCAAAACAGAATTTAAGGTAACAAGTGATAACATCAGTAGTGTTTTCGAGTGAGTCATCTGTAAATAATTCCCAGTTAGTCGTATGAAACATGCTTCTCAGATTTCGGATATTTTCTTCTGAGTAATTCCTATATTTGACTTTCTTGGTTTGACGTAAGAGTATACTCTTCTCATGCTTTCCATATACTTTAGGTAGAACACGAATTATACAGTGATCTGAGCTAGACAATGGAGCACGTTTACGAGTCGCATATATACCCACATCATTAATGAAGACGAAGTCTAGATAAGCATCCAAACGGGTAGGAAAATCCACTACATTTTGGTGACCTAGTGACGTAAGGAAGCTACAGTCACATGAATTGAAGTCACCACATACAACTGAAAGTGAATCACTGAAGGCAGTAAGAGCGAACTCAGTGAATTCATCAGCAAAAACAGATAGTGCAGATGATGTGCAATCTGGAGTCACGTAGATATTGGTAACATAAACATATTTGTATTTATTTATATGTTTTGGACGACATCTTAGAATTAGACAGTCGATAAAGTCATTTGAAAACTTAAAACACACAAACGAAGATCGACACCAGTTTATGTTTAGAAACGTAGCTACACCGCCACCACACCTCTTTTTGTTGTTCGATCGATCCTGACGATAAATTTTAAAATCACATAGTGATACAAGGCAGTCATCCTGTAAATCATTCAACCAAGATTCTTGAATTGCGATGACACCACAATTACGATACTTATTTTGACTACGTAGGAATTGCAGATAGTTCACTTTGTTGATTAATGATCGGCAGTTAGAATTAAGCAGCTCGGGAATTGGCATACGATTAATGTTCATTCTCTTTAACGAATATTGCCAACCACCACGATGCCTTTTATAGTACTTTTTCGTAACTTGTGCAGCGAAAGGTCGTAGGCTTTTCATAAAAGCGCCTGAATAGGTTATACGATTAATGGACATAATTATAAATTAAAACAAATAAAAAACAGATAACTTGTTGAAATAATCAGATGGCAGAAACAGGTAGCCCAGATATTCAAGCAGACCGACACTGATAATCCTTGAGTCCTTCCATGATCTAAGATAAAGTGACCATTCCGTATTCTTTCTGTATGATGAAACATTGTTCCTCTTCTCTTTGTTACCCTTTTTTGTTTTACTTCAACTTTCATTTCATTAACATCTAATTTCTGATGTTTCCAAGTGTTTGTAAATGATTTTGGATTTTTTAAGAAAAAGATAAAAATTTCAAAGGAAAACTGTTACTTTTTTGTTGTTGATTCAATCCTCTTTATTGAAAGTGCTGAATTAATTCATCATTACTATTTTTAACATTCTAAGGGATAAGAGAAATTGGGTTACACAACTAGTCAAAATCATTTCAATATCAATTATTCAACAGAAAATAAGTAAAGAGCATCAAAAAAAGATTTTTTTAAATATCTTAGAATGCTACTTGATATTCTTCTTTATTAAAGATTTTGAATGTTCTTTTATCTACATGATTTGCCACAAACATACATTCAACTAAACTGTCAAGATAATAACTCAGTGACTAGCTACGTTAAGGGAATTCTCGGAGTTCTAGCGAGAAGCTGTAACCATTGGAGTTCAATTCGTATCGGGTAGAGACATGTATCTACCACAGTACAATGGAAGATGGTTGCGCGATGTCGCGGATTGGTTGAAGTTAGACATTAACACCGTGGGATGCCAGCCGGCTCAGTGGTCCAGAGGATAAGAGTTCGCACGCGAGATCGAAAGCCCTGGATTTGAATCTCACGAGTGAGATCGTGGATGCTCAATGCTGAGGAGTCCCACAATAGGACGAAACGGCCGTCCAGTGCTTCCAGGTTTACAAAGGTGATCTAACATCAATCGGTTCATAATCTCAATCATTTTGTTTTTGACAACAGCTCTGTATGTACTAAAAAATTGATCATGTAAAGAAACCTGTGAAGAATGAAAATCACACCTGAAATCAACTGTTTATCTATTTGAACAGTTTTAAGTAGAGTCAACCTTTTATGATTTGCATCTATGAATATGCAAATTGCGTAATTGCATTATAAAAAATCCCTTCGGTGTAAATATTTCAGCAAAAGGAATAGAAAATCGGATTCAATTAGTATTGTTTACTTGAATCTTCACATTGATGTTTAGAATTGAAATTGATCAGTTTCTTATTGGCATATGTGCATACTGTGCGTAGTGCTTCAATATTACATTAATTTATTAGCATCATAAGCAAAGAAGGATAGTGACTAGCAGTGGAATTGAGGACGACATATTCAATTTCACGTGAACTTTTATAATAGTTCCCCCCTCTCCAGCAATCAGTGTCATTCTATTCAATCAAAATTACAAAATAAGACATCATTTCATCGAATTCATAATATAATAAGTGTTAAGATAAAGTGAAGTAATGGCAATCACTGGGGCATACCAATGTCTATCCGTATTTTGCTGATAGAAAAATAATAGAAGTATTGTTCTATGAATATAAATATATGTATGTCTACTGATAATTACAAGCTAATCAAGCCTTTGACAAGAAATACGATGAATGGTACTTGTTGTACTTCGATTGAGGTTAAACATTAACACCATGGGATGCCAACTCAGTGATCTAGAGTTTAACTGTTCACGCGCAAGATTGATGGTCTTGTGTTCATATCCGGTGCGCGGGATCGTGAGTGCGCATTGCTGAGTAGTCCCAGACTTGGATAGAAACGCCGTATAGTGCTTCCAGGTTTTCAATGATGATTTAGCTTAAGTCGACACGTCAACTCAACCGTTAGAAATACCACATCATCCACAACTCTTCTTGGTCAAAATACAAATTACAATAATACATAATGGATAAAATCCACAATGTTCAGCTTTGATTTATTCAGGTCATCGGAAAAGATTTTGTATTTTGTTTTATTATCTGTTTTTCAGTAAATTATTGTCAATAAGTATTTTTAATTAGTTACACACTGGTATTTACATCAGAATTAACGATCTATACTTAACTCAGTTTGTCTTTGTTTATTGGAATTACTCTACACATTAATGGATGGGGGAAGAACTGAAGTATTCTTCAAGTGCATGTTCTTAAAAGAAATATATATATAACCGGTATCACTGGAGTTAGACATTAGCACTGCTAGATATCAGCTCAGTGGTCTAGAGGCTATGTGTTCATGTGTGAAACCGAGAATCCTAGGTTCAATGTCCGGATACGAGTTCGTGGATAAGCTTTATTGAGGAGTTCCATATAAAAACAAAACGGACGTGAAGTGCTTCCAGGTTTTTAGTGATGACTTAATTAAGATTAGTTTAGGATTTAAATAACGAGAATTCTACAATCTCTGCAAATCTGCATATACCGAGAACGAAAATTTGCATGGGGGTACCTATTAACGTAAAGTTTTTGTTAGTGGGAGTTGTACATTTGCTACGTTAATTTAATTCACCCAATAAAGCTATTTTCAAGGAGATAGCAAACAATAGTTAACGAAATTCAGTTCTGTTTCAGTTCTCTGGGTAACAAAAACCCCCAACACAACAAACATCATTGACTTGCATAAAAACTAATTTGTGTAACTCAGCTTATGGATTTTCCTAGACGTGACACTTTTCCTATGTCGGTGAAAAGATTCATTTCAATGATTATTCAATGGAAAGTTACGCTCTCTGAAATCGAAAACAAATTTTTCTTTAGAGTTCAATCAATCAATGAAAATCAATCTATATAATTATGTATGAATTTTTGAATAAAGAAAATTTCATCCCTACTCGTAAGGAGCAATTCCCATTCCATTCTGTACACATCGTTTGAACCAATTCAAGTTCATTTTTTTTTGTTTACATTTATGTGTTAGAAACTAGTTGGAAATCAGTTTAGAAACAAACATTTTAACACAATTGGTGAAGATTTTGTAAATTAAAGATTTCATATATGGTTCTCAGATTTTATTGAGATACTCTGTCATTTTGTGTGAAATACATTCCATTGTCCCCATCCGTGTTCTATTCACTACAATATCATTGGTTTGTACCCCTAGTACACATGATGTAAGTAATAAGGAAGTAATTTGTATACAAAATATTCAATCAAAATTAATTCATGATGAAAATGATGAAGAGAAGAGTCTATTGTACAACTTCAATATGATCAAATGTGACATATTCTATACCATTGAAAGATCATTCTTAATTATATGGTGGAAGTCTTAAAACTAAACATTCTTTTGTAACACATTTAACATCTGACAAACATCAACGTCGACATCATCATCATTATCATGAACTTCAATGTTCAGGTTGTATGATCATTAGACCATCTGTGATAGAAGTGCTTAATGAAACTGAGGTTATACTTTTTAATTATGAACTGGTGACAATAGTTTTGGTATCCACAAGTTAAAACTATTTAAACCTATTTAATTAAATAACTCAAATTTTGTCTCATATATTGTAACTCGTTAACTGTCACAACAGTTGTTGAGGTTGTACTGAAATATGACTACCACTGTTGTGTATGCATCAAACGTCTATGTTTTGTTAGCGCATTTGACGTACACTAGGAATGCTTCTATCTATCTATCTATCTATCTATTTTAAATAATGTCAACAAGCATACACTACTGAAATGTTTTGATAGCTTACAATGAACATTGGCTGAAAATAGATTCTTTAAGGTTGTTAATAAAGAAATTGTATATTCAATTGTTGTTGTTAACATAACTGATCAAATCTGAATTTGAAGGTTTATAACTTGAACTGTTGAACAGGCAGACGTATGATACACAGATAAACTCTGCCATCTATGGAGTATTAAATATGACGAGACACGAATGATGCTCATGGGTGAAATGAACCACAAGATAATTATTTACCAAGAATTTGTGCACCGAAATTTAATGTATTGAAATATGTGTATAATAAATACAAACTCTTACGAATCGCTTATCACTTTATAAAGATATTACACTATGTTACCCGACATTTATTGGTCATTCATCGAGATATCACCGATGGTGCTGAAAAACGTTCGATTACGTGTATCAGAAATAATTAGTATTACTGATGATTATTGAGTTCGGAGTTAAAATAAACTTGAATAGCTGAGAGAGAAATTTCGATTATATTTGTGTGTAGTAAAAGTATCCAAATATGAAAAGTACTTTCGAACAAATGTATGGTAAATTTAGCTCGATGATATATGAAATCCTACAACCCATAGTGTCATTGAATAAGAAAAAGAGAATTCAGCGAAGAAAATTTTCTTTTCGACGAAATCATTTACTTTAGCTGTACATTCGTATATATAGTTATATGGAAAATGGAGTTGTCATGGGTAGCCCATCGGGCCCAATTCTTGCCAATATATTTATGGGAATAATTAATCACAGAATAAACACTGCGTTGAAAGTCACCTACCCAGCAGCAAAACTTAAAACAATATGGCAAACGAACTGCTGACTTAAACAAACTAGAATCGACCAGTCCTCTTTCCTTAGTAGCTCCAACTGCATCTACCAATTCACATGTACGTGCATAAGCACATACATTGGAAGAACTGAGAGAAGAGCGCATTTTCGCATTTCTGAGCATGTTCCGAAGAACTTGAGGCTGCGAGGGAATAAGGCCTTCAACAGCGCAATAGCTCGACATCTAATTGACACCGGGCACACCATCGAGATTCCACATGCTTTCAAAATTATCAATAGACAAAGAAGTACGACCACCCTCTGTTTTGCTGAAGCCATCATGATAAAAAAACTCAAACCTGACTTATGCATCCAAAAAGAGACTTTAATTAATTTATCAATACCCTGATAACCCCTTTTTATTTATTTATTTATTTTAAAATATTTATACTCCTCCCCTATTACATAATTCTTAAACCACATTATCATTCACACATTTCCGCCACCTGATCCTCTTAAATTATCTTAACTTTTCAAATTCTATCTTATTATTATTACGTAATCCATCTTCTCATTATTCAATTATTCATTATTACACCACCCAACCCGAATTAATTCCTTTTGACCTCTGACCTGTTCTAGCATATATATATTTATAATTATTATTGTAACCCAGTTATTTACACTCATCTACGACAATTGTTTTCACTCTATCTCAATGTAAAAATTCTATCACAGTTTTGGTTGGTAAGCAACTGACGAGAAACGTCGAAATAATATGAATTCATACTATTCTGCACCATTATTTGTTCTTGCTTTATTCAATTATATGTTACGCTATCGATGAACCTGGTTTTCCACCTCGTACATTGATCGGATCATTTGACACACATTGATTTTGAAGCCATCTAGGCACATGTTCATTGACTCTTGACTACATTGTTCGATTACTCTTCCCTAGTTTTAAGAAGATGATTATGTTCTCTCATCTGATTTATTATTGTACATAAGACCCTGTCTTTAGGATGTAATCTGAATTGCCTAGTTCGATCCCTTTTGAAATAATCCACTTTTCTTATAGTCTATCGCTATTTATTATTTCCATTTCAAGCTTATCTATAGAATGTAAGTTATATATATACATACATGTTATATTCAGTATTAAATAAACAAAGATGGATAGTGGCTAGCAGTGGAATCCAGGACGCGCGTTTCGTCCTGTTTGGGACTCACATTATGCACATATGCCAATAAGAGACTGATCAATTTCAGTTCTAAAACATCAATGGGATGATTCCAGTAAAATAATACCAAGTAAATTATTAAATAAAGCTTATAATGAATAGTTATTCTGTCATATGAAGTAGATCTGACTCCATGTAGATCGTTATGATGATTGTCGTTGAAATATATACGCCGCCTATCCTCGTATAACATCGTCGACTTTAATCGCGTTAGTCAAATAACAGAATGACATAAGTCGAATTTATTATCGATGTTGCCTGTTCTGAATTAAAATTATTCCTCTCATCCCATATTACACATACTTACCTATTTATACCTTTTTATAATTTTAAATGATCTAAAAACGCATTTAGTATTATTTCCTACTTCTTTATTTGCCTTGAACTTGTCTAATTTCGTTAATTATGAATTTACATTTTGAACTGTAAAACTTAATAAAAATGTTTGACAACAAATATTTTTTCGTTTATACCGAAAATTTTGTTGCCATGACAACGTTTTTATTTTAAATAATCGATTGATAAAAAGTCTTTTGTGTCATGATCACAACTACCATAAAATTAGAAGAAAGTATATTTCTAACACGGAACTATACGACGTAATCTCATAGATTGGTGAATTATCTACAAAAATTAATAATCATACAATCATCAATTCTATGCCTATTTATCATGCGTGAAATATTTCAATTATCTGTCATTGTAATAAATAAATACGATGAATTTTCATTAAATGGGAGCTTCTTTATTCGTCAGTAATTAGGAGATGTAAGTAAACTTCTAAAGATCAAATAGATCACAACAAATCGAATACTCACAAATATCAAATCAATACAAAATATATTTTCAGTACTAATAAATTCCATATACGTTTAGTAGGACAACTAATTCAGTGAAAGTTTTGTGAATATTTGTGATTTTCTAAGAATCAGTCAAAAATAAAATGTGTGAAGCGATTACCACTTCATCTAGTCTGCGAACGGAACAAAGACTCTGTGACCAAAAACCAATAAGTTAGCTATTCTGATGCGTTCCATGGGCGTTAACCACAGAAAGAAGTCCAAGTTCGAAACGGGGTTAATATATTCCACAAGCAACCAGAAGCACGAGCAATCCCGACAGGCACAAATCAAACGTATATATATACAGCATAAAATTGTCCTTAGAAAGCGTTACAAAAATAGCATACTGAAAGATTCAACTAGCCAATAAAGTTTATGACTCTCCCAAGTGAGAAATAAGATATAAAGGTGAAAATGATTGTTTTTGGCGCGAAAACAATAAAATTCAAAAGTTTAAAATAAAATTACAAAAATAAAGTATTTAACAAGTGAGTTCCGGCGATCTACCTATAAATAACTATAGATTTTGTTTGAAAAAAAATCTCAAATTTTGAAACAAAAAAAAGAAATCAAACTATCTTATTAATATCGTATTTACTAAGATTATTCATTCAGTAGCTGAGTGGATAACGTAATGGTGGTTAAAGCAAACGGTATTGAGTTCGAGCCACGAAGTGAAAATCAGCACTGAGATGCAGGTACAACCAGCTGACGAGTCCCAAATAGGACGAAACGCACGTTCTGGGTTTCCACGGTCAGCCATTATCTATCTTTGCTTATAATGCTTATGACTTAAGGTAATCTCATGGCAATCCCCACAGTACGTACATATACCAATAAGAGACTGATCAACTGCAGTCTTAAACAACAATAAGACGATTCAAGTAAACAATGTCAAGTGAATCTGTTATTTTGGTTTGTGATACAAAAACAATAAACACTCCTCAATTCGCATAATATTTAATGAATGAATTCACTCTGAGACTCGAACCCAGTGCCGTTTGCTTTAAACGTCATATCGTTATCCACTTGTCTACTGTGTCCTGATTATAGAAAGCGCGCGCCTTGTATTCTACTGCTAGCCACTATTCATCTTTGCTTCCAAAGTAATATATATTATAAATTTTCGGCTTGAAGTTTTCATATCCTGCGTTACGCTAAACTATATAAATTAAATCTGATCACATTATTCTCATTTAACTGGCTCTTGATTGAATGTTCGAAGTTCTACTTAACAGACCGACTAATTTGGGTGTCATAAGAAAATCAATAATATTTGCATACCATTTTTCTCTTCGTACATGATTTCTCTGTATATAACGACAATGAATGACTTCTAGCGGTATTATTTGTATTCCACGTAAGCAACGGTGGTCATCGTAGTTTATCCATTCCGGGTGTGAGGAAAATTTCACTATTAGCAACAAGTGTGGTCGTAATAATTTCACAAAGAGACTGGAGTGGTTGATATAGACAAGTGAATATCGGGTTAACAGTTAAGAAGATGAACGAACAACCATCACAACCCACTTCTTTCTAAAAAAAACTCAAAATGTCTGAAAAAGAATTTTTAACCAAAGACATCCACTACTGTACCAAATCGTCATTTCATAGTTTCGATCTCGACAATGTAATGCAGATGTATATGAATGGATTTTCAGCATTTTTCAATACTCTTTGACATATTTTTACTTGATGAAGTTCAGTCGAGTGGAAGAAATGCTTATGGAACAATCGAATCACCTGATGAACCACAATTAATCAAGTTTGGCAATGAATCCACTGACAAAACTCGGATTATTCAATGTATAAACTGGAATGCAGATAGTCAATTTGCGAGTGGCGTAGATTGTCAATTTCATTGTCAAACCCACATTGTTGTTGTTGTTTTTATATTTTATAACTGTTAAATTAGTCTTACATTGTTTCAATCACTCCGTTTCCACTCTTTTGTATATTGTCTTGTACTACTTATTTATATTCAGTAAGCAATTGTATTCGCAACAATTTTTACACTCATGTTGTCACACAAATTGTTGTGTAATATTCTGAAATGTTCACATATATTTATTACGTTTATTGTACTTATCATTGTATTTATCATTTTCATTAATATACCTTGATCACTGAGGCGGTTATCCACAGTTTTGTGCATTTGTTTAAACCCAATAGTTTTCAAAATGTTTTGCTCTTCGTTCGCGTTTCGGTTGTTCATAATCTGTTGTCAAATATAGACACAGATATCAGCTGTCTTTTGTACTGTCGTATGTTATAATTATTCTTCATGTTACTGTTACAGGAAGCCACAAACTATCAATGATTATTACAATTTGCACAAAAGCCCTTTCGTGAAATTTGAATGAATTCGAGTTCTTGCGTCAGTCAGTATGGTTCAGAATATTAGAGAAGTCGTCAAGAGAATGAACAGTCATTTTAATATTGATGTCCATACAGAGAATCGAATTCATTACATTATCACTTCAAACATCGACGCGTTATTCACTGAAATGGGGAATCAAAATAACCACCACTTTATCCAACGGATAATGGGTTTGCGTTTTCCAGTTTGATGATATTGAAGACTCCAAGTGATCAGTCTTGCATATTCACATAAATATTCACTGGAAATCTGAAAATTACACTATGTGCACACAAGATTGGTTTATGTATATAGAAGCAGGCCAGTTAAACTACAAGAGGGAGTGAGATGATTTATTGAGGAAAGAATAAGGACTTATCAAACAACCACATAAATTAAAATCGATAAAGGATAACCAACGGAAAAGGAAGAGATCAAATTCAGAATTAATTCGTTTCGTACAAACACACAAACACAAGGCTCGTACATCTCAGAATTATCACTTGGAAATGAGATATTTTCCACTAGCCGCCGTGTGACCACTATTTAACGCTTTTCCCATAGTTGACATCTTCGAACAATCTGCCACTCAACTTCACTCTATTTTTGATGATTTTGTCGAATTATCAAACACTCCTCAATGTTTTTAGGTGTGTGTATAAGTAAAGATGAATAGTGGCTAGCAATAAAATCCATGATGATTGTTTTGTCCTATTTGGTACACGTCATCTGGATATACCGGCATCTCAAAATTGATGTTTACTCTCGCACTTAAACACAGTGCTGTTCACAATGTGGAATGTGAGAATATTGAAATGAACAATCTGTAGTTGCTTTACTTCGAGAAAAGATCACAGTGGGATAGAAGGAAGAGATCAAGTATAGAATGAGGAAAAATAAGCAAAATATTTGAGAGAGGAGATCATCGTTTCAATTCATAGAAGTAGAGAAGAAACTGTTTCAATGTATGTCAATGAAATAGTTGCACTAAAACCCATTAAATGGTGTCCCTTTTCATTCTTTTCTTATTCAGTCGAGTTGAAATTGTTACATGTGGTTAGTTAGTGATTTACTTATGAAACAATTTTACTAATGAAACGGATTCTGTGGTCTTTATAAACGACTGTAAATGGAGATACGAGATTTGGTAATGAGAAATGGATTTCTAATTGGAAATTGAATGTAAATGGAAGTGTCGAATTGCTCAAAGACAGAACGTGTTTTTCGCACAATCATAATCGAGTTGCATATTTGAATGAAGTTTATTATCAGCTAACATCATTGAGTGACATTCAGTTAAATAAACATTAACAAGTATTAGGTGTTGAATAGATGTTTCGTAGTGGTATGGAACTCTTAACGACATGAACAACTAAGACAATATTGTTTTTAATTAGATCGTCATCAAGCTTTACTCTAATATACATGAATATTTATACGAAAATGTTATTCGTCTTTACCTATTTATAAACCATTTCAATACACATTTACATACTCTTCATTGTGTGATTGGATTATTGAAGTATACATTATGTAAATCTAATGTAGAGTAAAAGAATTCCTCCACAAATGAATCACGACACGATTCTGATTGTTTAGAATACTTAAAATGATTTAATTTAATTTTAACCTGGTTAAAATGATCGCACGTATGCATGGTGAAATTCATATTTACAACCTCTACTCTCTCCATTTCTATCTTTTCCTGCTGGTTCAATCCATCTTTGCTAACAATATGTCTGTTAACTTTGATTACTGTACATGCTGAACGATCAATCACTTACCTTAATATTCTAGAAATTTACTCAAAATGTCAAATCAATCGGTTAGCGGACTATTAGCTGAAACTACTTCAAAACACTATTCCGTATAGAAATATGTTTTCGGATATAAGACACTTTTATAAGTTGAACTGATCAACCGTGTGAATGAAACCAGATGAAATTCGGAATAACAATCCATGAGACTAGAATACCCGACAGTGACAAGTGATTTGAATTATTTGTGTGAATGAATTTATTGACCGTTTTAAATACTTGTCTTATAGTAAAGTTCTTTTAGGACAACATCGTTACAGGTAAGTGATTCAACGATACATATCTTATTTTCTTATAAATGTTTTCATAATACACAAAGTCTTCTTCAGTTCAGTGGTTTAAATTTTCCGTACTACTATCGGGATAACTTTGTGAAATGCATACATACCTTCAAACTACTTTAAAACTTGAAAGTAGTCCAACGATATAACAAACATTTATTTACATCTTAGATGGTGGTTGGAGGAAGTCAACAGGAAACCCAGGACCCACTTTTCGTGCTACTTGGCACTCGTCAGCAAGGTGTACCTGTAATCTTGAGAGAACTGGTGCTCCCTGGCGGATTCGATCTCGTGTCACCCAGCTTCACAGTCAGAGACGTTACCACTGGCTCGGATAGCTCAGTTCTTTTTGGTGTATTCCCATTTTTTGAATCCTACAGATTTAGTTGTATGACTATTCATATAATTACTTATGTGGTGTATGCTACTAATGTTGTCAGATATTAGTAGTATGTGTCATCAATAGAAAGTGAAATGCCTAGTGGCAGAAGGCTAAGAATGTTCGAAAAGAAGAGAGTTTAGATAGAGAATGCATGGTGTAAAGATAGTGATGATGATGCTTTGGGAGATGATGATGATGATGCGCACTGATGAGAAATCCCACATTAGAACGAATCTGCCATCCAATGCTTCGAGGTTTTCCATGGTGGTCTAGCTTCAACTGACTCATCATCTCGACTATTGAAAATACTATATTATGTACAAAAACCCTTCTGCTAGATGTAATAGATTATCTATAGGTTGATAAATGAATTGCTATGAATACAGTTTAGTAGCTTTATGCTGACTCCACATCTGAAGCAAGTTTCTTCTTCGGTTCTGATGGCCATTAAGATATATATATATATATATATGTCACTAATCCTCGTATACAATCATCGACTTAAATCACGTTGTTGAATAAGTGCGTTAAATTGGTCAAATAAGAGAATGGATTTCGAAAACTCAGCAACGTTAATTGGTAGATGATTTCCATAATTTACCTTTCAATCACCTCAGAGGATAAATGAAATTCTACTTTGATTCTAACTAACAAATGTCAGTATGACATAAAACCAATCACAACAGCTGACATAGGAATTTAAACTCGGTTTCTTCGTGTCACAGTTCTACTGTCGTGACGTTTTGACTGATATCTAAATGATGAGAGAATAGGTCTTGGATTATAGCGCGAAATTCATTCATCCATTTGGCTCAATAGAGTTTGTGGCATTGTAGCTCATGTCATTTCGTGATGAAAACCCCCTTCATCTAATTCCTACCCTTAATGATCAACTGTAAATCATAATCTTTGTTCTTCACACTGGTTTATAACCCTCATTTATTCCTAATTATTAAGTGAACACTGTGAAAGTGACTTTAATGTCACTCAAAGGTGGTCTATAAATTATCGTGTTTTATGCAATACCATTAAACATTCTTTCAATCATGTTACATGCTAAAGTATAGTTCTCGTTATACATTAGATTTGAAGCTCTACTCGTTACTGAATGCATGTTTCTTATTCCACTGATTGACAGTATGCAATAAAGAACATAGTTATGCCTAAACAGAAATCTGCAAAGAAAATCACATTCATTTAAGTAGTATTGACATATAAATGAACAAGAAATTTGATTATAAATACTGAATACCACTACAATCTTTACAAAACCCTCCCTCTGATTATATTAGCTAATTAAACTAGAGGCTGGACAAGTATTTTGAAGACTCTTTGTGACATACAGTTATCCTTTATTACATCATGAATACTCACTGCTTACAAGTCTCATACTAAGACAATACCGTGGTCCAATGATTTTTGATTTTCAATGGGCAGCAATTGAAAATGAGTCCAGAATGATAATCTACTTCGTCGGAGAATATCTATTGAGGAAAAATAATGAAAACTGTTATGACATTGACGTCTGACTTTTCTATCACACGAATTATCTACCGATCAGAATACGACTTATACGAATCTTCACACTAGGCCAGCCAATGACGTTCAACTAGTGTGGGCAGTCTAGCGCCTTATTGGTCCTAGGTCCTTCTAGCCCGTTTATGTGAGTCCAAAACACAATGCCAGCTTCCGCAACATGAATCAAATCGTTCATTTCAGACATACTCGGTTTATATATCAATCAGACAGACCGCAACGTACCATAAAATAGAAAATAACATGTGTACACAAATATGCCAAAAAGTGGCTGTGAACGATGGGAACAGTAATTAATAGACTGAGTATAGCTTAAGAACCGTAAGTCGTACAATAATATAGTATAAGTCAAAATAAAGCTTATAACAAGGGGAATATAAATATAGAATATTAGTCCATTAATAGTCATCGGAAGTTACCTGTAATTTAATCTTCACCGGGATATAACACCCCATTGTTTAGCTTATCTCTAAGAGAAACAAATTTGGATCAATTATCTTCATATAACGTGTAGATATTAATTTTCTAATCGATAATGAAAATGAAGAAAAAAAAGAGAAAAAAATAGAGAAAAATCAATCGATATGGTCAATGATGTTTTTCTTTTAAAATTCTTCTTTTAATTTTTGAATAGAGAGAGAAATGGAAAAAAGTGAAGGTGATTTTCAAGAAATATCTAATAAAGAGAAACAAGAAGGTAGTGTTTGTTTGAATGTTTCTATGGATGAGAGATTTAGAAGTTGGGTGGTTGTGTGGTATTGGTTTGAGTAGTGAAGTGATATATGGACATAGGAATGTAGATCTATCTAGTTGATGAGTCTTAAATAGGACGAAACCTGTGTCCTGGTTTTCATTACTAGTCACTTACTATCTATGTACAGAATGCTTGTGAATTAAAGTGATATCGATGCAATCCGTATAGGATGCACATATGTTAATGAGATATTAATAAATTGCAGTCCTTAACAACAACGAGAAGATTGAGGTAAAATATTGCCAAGTGAATTTAAACAAATTCCTCTTGCACAAGCATGTGGTTTTCAGAACACAGGAGCTAAGTGGATAACACAAACGATACAAGGTTCGAATCCCATAGTGAACATCGATTCGGAGATGGTGTTATACCCAACTAACGAGTTGCAAATAGGATGAAACACATGTCAAACTGGATTCCTCTACTAGCCACTATCCATCTCTCCCTATATAAGTATTTAGCTTGTATGAAGAATAAACTGTAGTGACTTTGTCTCATTTGAGAAGTTTTAGAATTGTCCAGGTGAAAAGAATGTAAAATAATACGGAGCAAATAATGGAAATGTAACACATCAACTCATCTAAAGTTCTCTTAGTTAATCAAACGATGTTTGTCTTACCTTAATTCAAATTTATACAGAATAATTGAGCATTATCCAATGATGTGTTTACCCAATTTTAGCGTAAAGTAAATAAGACTAAAGTTTTGAGCAACTAGATATCAAGAGGATTACAATGAAATATTATGTGGTTGGAAATAGTCATTCTTAAATCTATATGACGTTTGAATATCTAGGTGGTTACGTCATGGACTATAATGCTGAATGACTCTCGTCCGAATCATCAAAGGAATATCAATACCCTAAATATTATAGATATATCTTACTGAGGAGTGTTAAATAACATGAAATCTAATTTCATAGTTTACGGAGCAAGTGTTCATCGTATACTCCATACTTTCAACATTCCAGTTTGTTATATAATTTACTCTCATGAAGTGAATTAGTCAATGTTAACAATTCCGAATTTCCTATGCAAACAGATTAGGTCAAATGAAATCCATTTAATTGACTTAATGACTATTAGAACACGTATGATTGAGGAAGTTCGATTCGTTCAATTAAATATGGAATGATTATGAGTTACTGTTGATTATTATTATTATTATACAGTTTGATGCAACCCTTAGAATCATCATACACTTCTGGTGGAGTTTTGTTCTCTGAGCTGGATGGTTTGGTCGTGGAGCTTTCATCGTTCTTCTGAACGACATCATCAGCACAAACTTCAAATAGAAGTGAAGTGTTAGAATTTCTCCATATGTGTTTCACAGCTTGTTCTGTGCACCTCGATGTTGATTGGTTCTTGTTGACCTTAAATTTATCATTGTTTACTTCTTTGTTTTGGTTGTGATGATGATGTCGTTCAGAAGAACGATGAAAGCTCCACGACCAAACCATCCAGCTCAGAGAACAAAACTCCACCAAAATCATCCACCTGAGCTACAAATCTTCTCCACCATCTCAACATCATACACTTCATTTATACAGTTTAATATTAGGTAATTAATTCATGTTCATTAGGTAATAATGGTAGTATTATGAATAATAAGTACAAGTTCGGGTGACTGTGGACGAATGAACGTAGCCAGACATTCCACTCCCAATAGCGGCTACATACTACTTATATCTACAAGCGTAAGTATCGTACAGCATACAACTAGTGTTTCTGTACAATTGTAAACAAAAGATGGATGTGCACTGTTGAGGAGCCTCATAGTAGGACGAAACGGCCATCCAGCACTTCCATGTTTTCCATGTTGGTGTAGTTTCAATTGACTGATGATCTCAACTATTAAAACGGTTTCTTATCAAAGCATTTTTTAAAAGCATTTTTCTGGTTTCAGAATAATTCAAGGAATAGTCTAGTCATCATAACACAAAATTGGATATTAACATATAAGTTAGTGTGTCTATTTCTCCTATCGGTCAATAATCAATTGTTTATGGTAATAGAAAGGATGACTTCGACATAGGATCATGTTATAGTATTTGATGTTCCCTGTAACACTCAAACCCAGTACCGTTCGCAGGTATATTCATCCGATGAGTCCCAAACAGGATGAAACTTGTTTCTCGAACTTTACTGCTAGCCACTTTTCATCTTTGCTTATTCATCTTGTTTGTTCTCACTGACTGGTTTAATATTTTCTCATAACATCGTTTTAGCGTCCTGATGGGACAGTAAGCATAGGTAATTGCTAAGCCAGTCTTGCATTACGAACAAGGGAACATGTATATTGTTATCAAGTAGTCACCTTATATGAGTATAAATGTACTGTGAAAATTGTTTGTCGACAATTGATAATGAAGTATTAGTATTGTTTTTATTCTTTGAATAACTGAGTGGAATATGGATCATAACTGAATCAGACGGTTGGATACAATAACACTTTTCAACTGAAACCAATTATATGTTATCAACTAATAACATTCCAGTTTGTGTGAAGAGAATTTTTATAGATTCGAATAACCCATCGATTGTATTCATGAATGATTAATTCCACATCAGGGTAGATACTAATAAAGACTAGAAAGCGTTAGATGAACGTAGCAATATAATGTAGGGTTGTTTATGAATAGGCGATCGTATTCCCTCCATGATACCTTAATATTCTATTTGTTTGACGAATAAAAATTTATCAATATAGGGTTGTGGCGATTATTAAGTCGTTGATTGGGATCCTGAATCGATTGATGTTTGACCATCAATGATAGCCGTTTCGTCATATGGTGGAAATCCTCACTATTGCTCAGGGTTTGATCACAAGATCTACGGTGTCTTTCGTATTTATCATTCCTACTAATTTCATTAGTTTATTCTGTATCTATCTCGTTGCCATAACAACAACAACATAGAAAAGAAAATTCTTTTTCATTTTTACATTATTTTCTAACTAAAAACCTACCCTGGTAATATTGACTTATTATCCAGAGTGATTAGTTTTCAAATTGTATTCACATTATTATTATTATTATTATTATTATTATTATTATTATTATTATTATTATTACTCTTATCATTAGCCTTATCTCCTCTTACCCCGTTTCCTGTCTAGTTGACCTTTTATTTTTATATATAAATGCTCTTAACAAGTATATGTGTGACCAGATTGTTCGAAATGTATTGCGCTAATATATCACATAGTTCTGATAATCTTCGTCTTCTAGCATCATTATCGAAATTTATCAAAGGGACTAATTGTTTTAAATTCAATTCATCATCCTCTCTTTTAAATTTAGTTCACATGCTAGTAATATTGATTCGATTCCCATCCTCACCCTCATTCTCACCCCTTTCTTTCTTTTTGCTTTAATACCATGTTCATCTATACCTGTATGCAGACATTGTTGCTTAGTGATTGAATATGAATAAATTTTAGATAGAAAAAAGTGTTTAAGTACTGACTTCTTGACAACTTCTCAATCTTTACAAATCAGGTTCTCTTGAACTTTAAAGTGAAAATCAATAAGTGAGTAGTATGGAAGTAGCTTGCTTAGGAAGATAAGTTCATATTTATACATAAATATGTATAGAATGGATAGGATTAGAGGTAAATATAATGTCTAAATTGATCTACAGAATATCTGAGAACCATACAGTGAATGCTTTATCAATCGTCACTTTCTATTGGTGATACATACTACTTATATCTGTCAACATCAGTAGTACACACAACTTAGTACTGTTTCAACTTATTTCTATTCATATTATTAATTTCAAACATCTGTCGTGATATTATATATTGTAACGATGTACATTTGTACCTAGAATAATATTGTTTTGATGAACTCATTAGCTGACCGGTACAATAAACAAGATGAAGATAGTTTCCATGACAAATCAAGGGATGAATCGGAAACCAGCAACACAGCTAACTGCTGTAAAGATAATGACAACTTAAGAGGTAATGTCGGTCATTCAGTCAATCATTCACTGAGTTAGCTACAACGAAGCACCAGACACATATATGAATGAGTCCAAGTTGCCATATGTCGTTAACACAGCAAGAGGAACACTGGATTCATAGAATCAGTTAATTCAGTGGTAGTAATATATAAACGAAATATTGCATATAAGGTGATGTCAGAATCTAGGGATATATATATTGAAATTCAATTAGCCTCATAGAAGACACTATCTGTTTAATGAACAAAAGCACAAATAGGTCGCCCAAACTTTATTGACTTCGAATTACAGAATCTCCTCATAAAATCTAAAAACCATACAGTGAATATTTCATAGGCAATGTGTCAATCAATTGTCTCATACTCCATTGTTCCTTCGTTTCCACACTAATCACTTTCTATTCTCGTACTCTTCTCTTTGAATTTGTTTTAACCTTCTACGTTCAGACATTCCACTTTCGATTGATGATTTATACTATTTATATCTATCGATATCAGTATCACACACCATAGTATTATCAGAGTAGACGAATTCCGTAGAATATGAAGAAGTAATAAAATCAGTTTGCTAGACGTATCAATATATTTTCTATTAGCTGTAAAGCATTTGAAAACTATACACAAAAATCAATAATTCGTCAAAGATCTTTATAGTTAGACTATCATTGAAAATCTGAGATTCATCAATAATATCCATCGACGATCCTGCACGTGGGATTGGAAGCTTTCGATTTCGTGTGCGATCACTTAACTTATAAATAACTAAACCGGTCAGAATCCAACGATGTTAACGTGTAACTACAATCAATCCATGGAATTGCGCTACTGTCCACCAACTACAGAAAATTAATACCACCCAGTGTAAAAAAATTGTCAATGAGAAAAATAATCTACTTATTCTTAATACTCTTAATTGTGGACGTTTTACTACTTACAAGTTGTTAGTAGTTAATTTATTGTAATCAAAGATGAGTATTGATCCACGTAAATCCAAGCGTCTGAATACATTTCAATATGAAGTGAGTTTGATTCGACTTCAAACTAGGAAAAATCCAATGAATTCAACATCAACTTTCATCTGATACCAAGTAATTCCATTAATGTTCGTCATCAATAATCAAGTTACACAGTTGAAGTAGAACTGAAATCATTGATCTGTTTAGTGGAATCTATTCGTTAACAGTTGAATTGTTAGGATGGTGTTTTCCATGGTGGTCTAGCTAAAATTGATCCATGAAATCAACTGTTAAAAATTACTAGAGTGTGGTCGAAACCCCATTTGAACGATAATCATCATGTGTTCACTTGTGACTGACTTCGTGAGGTATTTCCTGAAGTTCTAAGGAGAATCTGTGGTCAATGTAGTTCAACCGTGTATTTCGTTGAGGCAGTAACTCAGTGAAAACAATGGTGGATTATTCATTCTAATTGATTTGTAAGTGTTTCGAAGCACTAAATGTTTCTTCTCCATCTAAATTATTTGGAAAATAGTTAAGCATGTATATGACCCACTCAAATCTATATTGTTTGTTCAGCTTTTAGAATGATGAAGGATTTGTGCATCGTCCATCTACTAATTCAATTTTACCGCAATCTTCAGTTATGCACATGTGTTGTTCACGTTGAATAGGATAATGAGTCCATTCAATTCTTTTTTCTGTTAATGTAGTGTTTGCTGATCAGTTTGATAAGCATTTTCTAATGAAGTATTAGAGCGTGTCGTTGTTTTCAATGTCTTTTGTATTTCCCTTGCATTTTCGAATAAAATGATGATGCCACAACGTGACTTCATAATTTCAAGTAGCATGGAATGAATATATTATTGTCACGTGACAAAAATATGAATCAAAATCATGATATTAATGAACTAAATCTATGTGCAAGAAGCGGTAGTTACCATGATTCGAATCCTTATTAAACCACAATGCCATGGATTCACACCTAGTCATTTCTCTCAATTTGAAAAGTCAGTAACAAGTCTTAACTAACAATGTCTTACGAAAGCAGACGTTATTTGCAAACAGACATATTAGCCACATCAAATTATAAAATGGAAAATATACATGAATCAGTTGGAAGATGGTTATGATTGGAAATGAACTTCAGTTTTCACAATATCCGTTCTGTTATCATGCAGACAATCAAATTAGGCATAGAAATTGACGATTTATTTTCATAACTAAAGAGAGCTGATGTCTATCCACGATTTAAATCCAAACGCCTGGGTATCAGGATAGTTAAAGTTGAATTACTCTTCTGCTGTTGTTTTGTTACTTGTATCTTCCTATTCTTATTTAGGGATGAAATCGATGGGTTCGAGTCCCACAATGAACATCAACACTGGGATGCAGGTCCCAATTAGAACGAAACGCATGTCCTGGATTCCACTGCTAGCCACTATCCATTTTTGCTTGAGGAGAGATTACATTTTGTGTTTATCCTAACGCTTTATGATCCATTCGTTCATTACATGGATTGTCTGATAGAAGGAATATATTCTATAGTGTTAAACTCCTGCAAATATAGAATGCGCATAACAATGTTTTGGTACACATATAAAGGATCTGTTAACTCAGTTTCCATTAAAAATAGCATTGATATTTTGAAAAATAAAACTACAACAGAATCTTTCAACTACTTATAACATTAGAATAAGTAGTCTAAAAGCATATATATAAAATAGTAAACAAAATACAAACAAACAAAATCCATTAATGAAATGACTTCAGAAAGACAGTAGAGAATCGAAACAGCTCATTGTTTTGTTAATATCGGTTTAGGCGAAAATCTACGAACGTTGTTTGTTTTTGCTCCCAAATTCCCTGGTACGGTCGAGAGTATACAGCCACTGCCAGAGAAATCCTACTGACTGTTTTCTCGTAGCATTACTGTTGTTTACAAAATTGAGAAGATGAAAAGCGAATGCCCGATGTTTTAACTAGATTGCTGGATACGAATGATCTACTCAAGTGAACTGGAAAACCCTGAATAGTACTGTATTCATCTGTATCTCAGTCAGCTAATTTCACATTATGAGTAGGATGTTGGTAGTTTTAGTGTGATGTGTGCTACTCAATCCCGACAGACATAAGTAGTATGTATCAATGATCGAAAGTGGAATGTTTGGAGACAGAAAATTGGGAAAATCGAAAATAAGAGGACGAGAATGGAACACATAATACTAATCCCTCATTCAGACTATTTACATCATTCATTGTTACTACCATTAAAACACAATTATCCCATAATGTACATCAATCATTCACCTACTGACAAACCATATATTGTGATCTTTAATTACTATCCTATTGATATCTATTATTAGAAAAGTAAGTGTATGATGATTCTCAGAGATGTATCACGATATAACTCATAATCACTCCACTTTTAATGGAACGAATCAAACCTCCTCAATGTTACATCTTCCGAAGCGCCCAAAACACCCGATTGAGATACGCGCAAAACCGAAGTTACCAAAACAACGATTTGTCTACAATAGCGATTCTTCATTGAGTAATACACAAAATCTAGCTACAAACCTCAACTTGTGAGGTGTCTGGAGCGTTTAAACGCGTCGTTCAATTATGTCAATAAAAAGTCTTTTTATAACAGTAAAAATGAAGAATAATTACAACATACGATAGTACAAAAGACGGTTGTTAGCTGTGTTTAAATTTGATAACAGTTTATGAACAATGGAAACCCGAATCAAGAGCGAAACATCATGGAAAATGTGTATAACCACCACAGTGATTAAGGTATAATGATGATAATGATAAATACAATGATAGGTACAATAAACGTTATAAGTATGTGTAAACAGGGATACTACCGGGGTAGTCAGACTGAAGCAGATTGTTTTGTTGGTGGGTTACCCTCTCAGAACCGATGTTCTAATGGACTAATACATCAGGAGGTAGAAAAAAGTTGCGAGATGCAGTTTCGTGGTAGCAGACGGTCACCAATTGGTTCATACTTTATTTGTTCCTTCAGGACACTGGAGACCACATGCATCAATAGTTTGGTATCAGGGTTTTCCAACTACCTTGAGTAGATCCTCCGTATCAAGCAACGTAGTTAAAGCAATGGAGTTCACTTTTCACCTTATCAATTTCGTAAACACACGGGTCTCGAATTCGGGACCAATGAACTCGATCACCAATGCCTAACCTCTACACCACTCAGATGGTCGACGTCCAACAGCGTTGATGTACAACTTCAATAGATCCATGATCTTGCACAAGCATACATCAGATATCTGAGCTGAACATCCGTCTCTAGCCGACAAGGATATGATGTTCAACTCTTCAAGATCTTTACTGAAATAATTAACTTTCATTCCTAGCTTTGAAATCAGATGCTCTGTGAGGTCGATCTAAGGTTTCATCATCTTCTGAAGGTATTGCTGTGGAGAGAATTTCCATAGATGGATAATTTTAATATCTAACGATCCGATGCCCAATTAGTTTCAGGCTCCTGAAATCTTGTCTTATATACACATAATGATATCGTTATTTTAATCATCCAGGACCTCCTACCAATCGCTTCCTGTAAGGAAACCTAAATAATTCATTGAAAGGTCTTCAGAGCCCAAAATATAATAAAAGATAGTTAACTCATCTAACGTTCTCCAGAAAAACAGAGTGAATGATTATTTCTCTGTGATCTCGATTCAATTATTATCAATCTTGGTGCCATTGGTATCATGGTTTTTAGAAGCTTAAAGAATATCAAGGTCACTGTATGGTTCTATAACTATGATTAATCTTCTCGAAGTCCATTGCTTGAACCTATTCAGAAAGTGTATCAAGATATCTTTTGCTTGGAAGAATGATCTATTTTTTTTTCTATAAGTAATTAGTTCATATTTCTTGATGATGAAATGACTTGATAATTCGTAGCTTTGTTTACTAAAACTGTACAAATAATTGTCTATTGATGTATGATTAATGGAATTGACTCATTGTCAGCTTATAGAATTACATCATTTATTTGACAGGACTCATTTTACTTTGGATAAGTAACAGCTTTTTTATTTCTTTTTATCGATTTGACTTCATGAATGTACATGCATATTGAAAACTTCCATGGCTAACATGGTCTATAGATGCTATTCATTCACATATTTTTTTCATTAATCAAACTGATAATTCTTTTTGATAATGTGTACTACTAATGTTGGCAGATATAAGTAGTATGTATTATCAAGAGAAAGTGGAATATCTCGAGGTAGGAGGTCGAGAAAATTTGATGAGAAGTGGATGAGAACACAGAGTGATTAGTATAGAGACGAAGGAACAATGACGTCTGAGATGATTGATTGACATTTTGCAAAGAAATTACATATTGTAATTAGCTTTTGGGATATTACCAAGTAATTGTGTAATTCTGTATACAGATATATTCCATTGTCACCAGTCGTGTAGTCGTTTACTACACAGATTGTGTTATATGCGAAACTAAATGAATTTGGACATTTCAATTACTAGATTCTGACATTACCTCTTAAGTTTTCATTATTTTCACATAAACTGATCCGTAAATTAGGTTTGAATATGAATTTGTTGACACATAATGTTGACATTTGACGAGAAGGACTGTTAAATGTGTAGCTGGTTTCGGATTAATTCCTCTATTTGACATGGAAACTATCTTCATTTTCTTTATTGAATATGTCAGCGAATCAGTTCATCAAAACAATAGTACTTCTGATATAACTGTACATCAGCTTAAGATATAACATCACCACATATGTTTGAAAATTAATATGAATATGAATAGAAAAGAGGTGGAACAGTATTATGTTATGTGTTCTACTGATGTTGACAGATATAAGTAGTATGTATCACCAATAGAAAGTGAAATACGTGGTGGTACCAGGTTTTGAAGATCAAAGAGAATAGATTGAGAGCTGAGATTGATCGCTTTGGAAACGAATGAACAATAAAATCTGAGACGATTGATGAAGCATTCACTGTATGGTTCTCAGATATTCTGTAGATCAGATTAGACATATTTAGTTATAATCCTCTTCATTCTATATACATTTATATATAAATATGAACTTATCTTCCTAAGCAAGCTACTTCCATACTAATCACTTATTGATTTTCAGTTTAAAGTTCAAGAGAATCTGATTTCTAAAGATTGAGAAGTTGTCAAGAGGTCAGTACTTGAACACTTTTTTATGTCTAAAATTTATTCATATTCAATCACTAAGCAACAATGTCATCATACAGGTATAGATGAACATGGTAATAAACAAAATGGAAGAAGAGGGTTGTATGGGGTTGAGGATGGAAATAGAATCAATATTACTAGCATGTAAACTAAATTTAAAAGAGAGAATAATGGATTGATTTTAATTAGAAAATGATGTAAGAATGTTGTTGTTGTTGTTATGGCAACGAGATAGATACAGAATAAACTAATGAAATTAGTAGGAATGATAAATTCGAAAGATAAGATGAAATTATTCACCATGTGGTTGATGCCAAAATAATGTTGTTTTTTCTATTTTTCCTTTCTATTTTTTCTTTCTTTTTTTGTTGTTGTTGAAATTATATCACACAATCATTATCTCTGTCATATTGATATACATACATATATGATACTTATAAGTTGAGTATATGTAAATGAATGTGTGTGACATGTACTTACCTCTTTGCCTATGACTGGAATGCAAGGCTTGTTAAGTCAATTAAGAACAATGATGTTTAGATCAGGGTTTAGAATGGTACTTGAATTGTTATTTTTGGTTGAGATCATGAACCGATTGATGTTAAATCACTACTGCAAACCTTGAAGCACGGGAAGGTCATTTCGTCGTTTCGATAAGTTAGTAAAATCTCAAAAATTCTCTTCAAACAAACTGTCATTTTTGATGTTGATGGTTGAGTCTAATCAATCCAGATGTATTGATACCATTATCATCTACAAACCAACCTTATTTAGTATAACTACGGTTCTTCATTGAATAATACACAAAATTTAGTTACAAACTTCAACTTGTGAGGTGTCTGGGACGTTTAAACACGTCCTTCAAGTACGAAAATAAGAAGGCTTCCTATAACAGTAACATAAAGAAAGATTGTAACATACGATATTACAAAGGAGAACTAATAGCTGTGTCTAAATTCGATAACAGTTTACGAACAACCGAAACCTAAATCAAGTGCAAAACCATGTGGAAACTATGGCGTCTTAACAAATGCAAAAACTATGGGTAACCACTACAGTGATTAAGGTACAGTGATGATAATGATAAATACAATGATAGGTACAATAAACGTTATAAGTATATGTGAACATTTCAGAATATTACACTACAACTTACGTTACAACATAAGTGTCAAGATTGTTGGGAATACAACTGCTTACTCAATGTAATTAAGTAGTATAAAACACAATATACAAAAGAGTGGAAAGTGAGCGAGTAGAAACAAAGTAAGACAAATTTAACACTCAATAACAAATATTCAAATTGTGATACAGTTAATCATAGTGATGAATATTCATTCCGATTCCATAAATATAATAAAGGAATATGAATGTGAAGTAGTTGAAGGTAGTTAGTAGATAACTGCGCAATTACGTTTCATGTTATTTGACACTGATCAGTAGGATATATCTACAATGTTTAGGGTATTCATGCTCATTTAATGATTCGAATCAGGGTCATCAAGCTTTATAGTCAATGATGTAACCACCTACCTATT
This sequence comes from Schistosoma margrebowiei, assembly GCA_944470205.2. Classification (NCBI taxonomy): domain Eukaryota; kingdom Metazoa; phylum Platyhelminthes; class Trematoda; order Strigeidida; family Schistosomatidae; genus Schistosoma; species Schistosoma margrebowiei. The sequence continues at coordinate 3,847,061 of OX104028.1, forward strand.
TACACGTCATGTAGACATAAGAAAGACTACATACAACCACATAATATTTCATCTTAGTCTTCTTGATATCTAGTCATAATCTTTGTTTCTTCACACAGGTTCCTGATCCTCAGTTAGCTATAGTAATTAGGTGGACATTCTCAAGGTCATTTTGGAGCCACTCCAAGGTCATCCACAAATTATAGTCTGATTATTAATAGAACATTGCCTATTGCCTACTAATCTATCGGAGAAATAAGTAGTATTGTCATGTAGTTTGAAATTTCTAAAAGAAATTCATTATTTCTATTTAGTTAATTGTCCCTTTTAATCTAATGGTAACTATTCTATTCAGTTTAGGTTCTCTATTCAAAACCTAAGAACTTTTTCTTCTTGTTAGTGAAAATATATCAGTTCGTTTTGGAATATTCCTATTTTTCTGAATCTTACAGCTTTAGATATATACAATTCATATAAATACTTATGTGGTGTATGTTACTGATGTTGACATATATAGGTAATATTTATCATCAATCGAATGTGAAATGCCCGATGGCAGAAGGCTAAGAATGTTCGAAGAGCAGAGTACTAGGACAGAAAATGAATGGTTTAACGATAATGATGATGATGATGTGCACTGCTGAGGAATCCCACATTAGAACGAAACGGCCATCCAATGCTTCGAAGTTTTCCATGGTGGTCAGCTTCAACTGACTCATCATCTCAACTATTGAAATTACTATATTATGTACAAAAACCCTTCTGCTAGATGTAATAGATTATCTAGAGTTTGATAAATGAATTGCTATGAATACAGTTTAGTAGCTTTATGCTTACTCCACATCTGAAGCAAGTTTCTTCTTCGGTTCTGATGGCCATTAAGATATATATATATATATGTCACTAATCCTCGTATACAATCATCGACTTAAATCGCGTTGTTGAATAAGTGCGTTAAATTGGTCAAATACGAGAATGGATTTCGAAAACTCAGTAACGTTAAATGGAAGATGGTTTCCATAATTCAATCACCTCAGAGGATAAATGAAATCCTACTTTGATTCTAACTAACAAATATCAGTATGACATAAAACCAATCACAACAGCTGACATAGGAATTTAAACTCGATCTCTTTGTGTCACAGGTCTACTGTTTTGACTTTACGACTGATCTCAAAATGATGATAGAATAGATCCTGGATAACAGCGCGAAAGTCATTCATCCATTTGGCTAAATACAGTTTTTGGCATTGTAGTTCATGCCAGTTCGTGATGAAAACCCCTTCATCTAATTCTTTACCTTAGTCATTAATGAATGTATGTTTCTTATCCCACTGATTGACAGTATGCAATAAAGAACATAGTTATGTCTAAATAGAAATCGCCAATGAAAATCACATTCATTTCAGTATTATTGACATAAAAAAGAACAAGAAATTTGATTTAAAATACCGAATACCACTACAATCTTTACAAAACCCTCCTACTGATTGCATTAGCTAATTAAACTAGAGGTTGGACAAGTATATTGAAAACTCGTTGTGACATATAGATATCCTGTATTAGATCATGAATACTCACTGCTTACAAGTCTCATACTAAGACAAAACCGTAGTCTAATGATTTTTGATTTTCAATGATCAACTATTTAAAATGAGTCAAGGATGTCAACTGTAATTAATATTAAAGAAGAATGCGTCAACGTGACCTCGCAGTCACGATTCAAACCCTCTGTCTGGTGCACGAAAACTTAACCTGTAGACCGCTTAACCGATCATCACCCTGCGGTGTATATGTCCAACTTCAAGCAATCCACGAAATTGCTCTACCGTCTAATAATTCTAGGTTTTCTATGGTCGACTAGCTTTAATTAACTCATCATTTCAACTATTAAATTACTCCAATTTTCACAAATCCCTCCCCTTTCTGAATAGCTTTTAAAGGCGGATATATAACTTTTTCTAGTGAAATAAATTAAGCTCCGTTACTTCAACTGAATCAACTTGAAAGTATATATTGATCACAGCAACATTTCACTTCAATACTAGAACTGATCATCATGTTAGTTCTCTATCACTTTCACTCACATACGGAAGTCTATTCATAATAGTATATTTAAAAATATCACAATTGAATTTTGTTTTCTGGTTAGCTCTCTTTTCTAAGCGAGTAAGTTTTCTACGGGATGTGGTCGCAAATCTCATGCCCAACAATCCACTATTACATATGCATAGGACAGTCTGTACCTGTAGAAGAGCTACAGATGGAGTTAGATATCATAATGCATAGATTAAAAGATATAATTAGATATTATTATGTTTCGTCACTCATGATAATTTACTTCTTCAGAGAATGTGTGTTAAAGAAAAGAAGGAAACAAGAAAGAGAAAACGAGAGAAAAAAGAACAGTACACCGAATCCTTCGAAGATCATTCTAAATGTATATGAAGGTTACAAACGTGAAAATCACCCGACCACATTGTTTCTATTGTCTCTAAGAGAAACAAAATTGGATCAATTATCTTCGTATAACATGTAGATATTAATTTTCTTACTGATGATGAAAACAAAGAAAAAAAGAAGAAAATCAATCAATACGATCAATGACGTTTCTCTCCTACATTTTTTTTAAATTTTTGAATAGACAGAGAAATAATAACGGTGAGGGTCATTTTAAAGAAATATCTAATAAAGAGAAACCAGAATGTATTGTTTGTTTGAATGTTTCTATGTATTAAGATTTAGTAGTTGGGTAGGTGTATGGTATTGGTTTGAGTTGTGAAGTGATAGATGAACACTGAAATGTACATTTGTCTAGTTGATGAGTCTTAAATAGGACGAAATCTGTATCTTGGATTTCATTACTAGTCACTTACTATCTTCGTATGGAATGCTTGAGAATTAAGCTGATGTCGAGACAATCCGTATAGGATGCACATATGTTAATAAAAGATTGATAAATTGCAGTCCTTAACAACAATGAGAAGATTAAAGTAAAAGAATATGTAGCCAATTTAAACTTACATGTACAAGCATGTGGCTTTCAGGACTCAGTAGCTAAGTGGATAACGCGAACGATACTAGATTCGAGTTCCATAGTGAACATCAACTCTGGGATTCTGTTACACCTAACTGACGAGTCCCGAATAGAACGAAATACACGTATTTTCATTCCACTGCTAGCCACTATCCATCTTCTCTTGAGAAGAGATTACACTCTCTGTTTATCCTATTACTGAGTGATTCATTCGTTCATTACATGGATGTTTTGAGATGTTTTCAGAAACCAATACAGGATATTTTAACTACTTATAATATTGTAATAAGTAGTCTAAAAACATCTACATAGAATAGTAAGCTAATTCGTAAACAAACTACAAATAAAGAAAATCTATTAATGAAATGACTACTGAAAGACAGCAGAGAATCTAATTAGCTCATTATTTTCTTGATAACGGTTTAAGAAAAAATCTACAAACAGTATTTATTTTTCCTCCCAAATTCCCTGGTACAGTCGAGAGTGGGTAATGTCGGCTATCCTAACTGAAATACTCTCACATGACCACATGCATACAACCACTGACAATGAAGTTTTACTCATTATCTTATCCTATCATTACTGTTGTTTGCGAAATTGAGAAGGTGATAAGCGATCTCGAGGATGAGAAACGTTATCTCTCCTTCTACAAATGCTCTCACATAGCCATTCGTATACACCCACTGCCAGAGAAATCCCACTGACTGTTTTCCCGTAGCATTACTGTTGTTTACAAAATTGAGAAGATGAAAATCAAATATCCGATACCTTAACCAGGTTGGTGGATACGGAGGATCATCTCAGGGAATTTGAAAAACCCTGATACCAAACCAATGATGCGTATGGGCTCCAGTATTCCCAGGGAAAAATAACGTATGGACCAATTGTTGATCACCGGCTACCACGGACCCGCTTCTCGTCACCTTACTCTACGGCCTCATGGATTACTCCTCTAATTCATAGGCTCTGGGTGTAACACACTAAGAAAACCACCCGCTTCATTCTGTGTACCCGGGTAGTGTTCCAGCTCACACACAAATCGATCAGTTTATGTGGTACATATGTTGAGTTATTTACTCTTTCGCTCACCCATTCAATCACTCGCACACTCAAGTACTCACTCACACACACACTCACTCAGGCAATTACTTGCATACCCAATTACTCACTCATTCACTCACTTCACTCAATCACTTCATTGTGTGATATTCTATGTATTCGGTACCTAATAAAATCATTTTATTAAATAACAATCAACGAATATCACAATACATGACGTGTAATAATTCATTCAATTCTCCTACTCAATATTCAATTTCAATATTACTTATCGTATCATTGTTAAGTATCTAAACCATGTATATTCATGTTCCTCTAATTATAAGCTTCATTTTGACCTACAGACTACTATTATGATACGATTAACCATTCTTGAGTTATGCCCTGTCGATTATGAATTACTCTGTCACATATTCCATTGCCACTTTGGTTAGATCTTGTCAAAACGTTGTTTTTCTATCAAGTGGTTTGTTCAGTTTGTTTATAAAACGAGTAGTATGTTGGAGTCCCAGAGTGGATATCAACACTGAGATGTAAGTATGTACAGCTGACTGGTCCTAAATAAGACAAAACGCTTGTCGTGGTTTCCACTGCTTGACACTATCCATCTGTGTTTATAATGTCTGTGACCTAAGGCAATATTGATGCATTCCGCACAAGATGCACAATTACAGTTCTAAATAACAATGGGAAAACATCCTGAATGTAGACTAATGAGGGGTCCCATACTAGAACGAATCAGCCGTTTAGTACTTCTAGATTTTCAATGGTGATCCAGCTTACATTGACTCATGAATTAAACTATTAAACTTAACACAGTCTCCACATGCTTCTACTCTGATATTCATATTATTGTGCTATGATTATGAATCTTATTTTGTTCAAATGAATTAGCTTTGTTTAGAGATGTTGAAAAATCTAACAATATCCATAGACAAATAACTTGATGCCATTTTTTCACGACCTTTAGGAAATTTGGATTCACTGGATGGTCATTTCGTCTCAGTATAGGACACCTCAGCAATGCGTATTCACGATCTCACTCGTCAGTATCAAATAATAAAACCCATAGGTTTCATGCGCGAGTGCTTAACCTCTAGACTACTGAACCGGATGGCAGTCAACTGTATTAACGTCCAATCCGCTAATCATTTTGTGTTATTCTTACAATCTGAATCAGATTACTTTGGTGTTGCAAAAATATCTTTGTGATGTTTGATTCGAGTTTATTTTATGTCTCAACATTTTAAATTAGCTTGAAACAAAGTTGAAGACGAAAAATTCATGAAGTGAATTTGCATTTTTACATTGAATTTGTCATATTTAATTTAAACTCCTAATGAATCATGTTGTGGTGTTTGCTACTGATGTCGACAGATATAAGTAGTCTGTTTCATCAATCGAAAGTAACAATGTCTTGCTGATTGTACTGATGTAGTGGTACCCTCAGCAGTGCTCATCCACGAGTCGTACCATTGAAATTACTAAAATATCCACAAAAGCCCTCCTGATATGAATCAATATATGCTCAATCGTTACTGGCTTCAAGTATTATTTCTTGGAGATCTAGTAAGAAGCAGTGATCAGTGAAGTCACTCGCCGTAACCATCCACCTGAGCTAAAATTCTTCTCCACCATCTAGAATTTGACAGCATTGGATGTTGGTTGGCTCAGAGGTCAAGTGGTTTAGCGCTCGCACATGAGACTGATATAACCTGGGTGAGACTTGAATTGTGTTGATGGAGTCTTGTCGGTGAGATAATGATACATAGAACGTGATTTCTTAATTAAAATAATAATACTGATGACGACGATTGATCAAAATCTGATATCCGATAACCGTGAGAAGTATCAACCCGTCGAATGTAAGTGTATCGAGATTAGTGATGACAGTTTCACAGATACACAAACTTGAGAATTCTGTAAGATTACAATAACTACGACTATATGAAATAAGATGGTAAACATTTTCTGTGATTATTGATGGCTGGTGCCAAATATTCCCTGAGAGGTTGATAGACTACTTGCTATCTACTCATTATCTCATTAGAAATTAATCTATAATTGCAAAATGAGAATCTTATTCATTTTTCTGCTGTATGTTTGACGATGATTGTCAGTCATATGAATGCATCATTAGAAAGCGACATTCCTTTCTATACTCAAAGTAAATATCACTCTCACTACACAATAGAAAACATCAGATAACCTAATTATCATTATAAAATATTGAGAAGAACAACAAAAGTTTTGATCATTGACATTTCTACAAACAACAACTAAGGTCAACAGACAGAGATCTGCATATCACACGTTCAGATAATGTACACTATTATTTACACTAATGTTCAATTAAGAAAAATATTTCTTTTACAGAAACGCTAAGTAGATTAGAAGAACTGAAATAAATTTACTGATTTTCAGTAATATTCAAACACATAATCGTGATTGAATCGCCAAAGTACAGTCCTCAGTGTGAACAGTTTCACGAGTGCGAGAGTAGAACGTGTTGTGTTCACGTCGAACAAATACTGTTCATCGAGGATAATATGTTACTGATGAACAGTCATATCATCTTGAGCTTCCGATGAAATACACTTTTTGTTGTCAATCACACTATGGTCTTGAGTAATTAATGGATGTAAAAGGTGGCTGTCCACTTGACCATATTGGAGAAGACAGGATTCAAACAAGTGAAACAACGAACAATTAGTGATACTCATTATGGAGCTGAAATCACGCATCAATATCTCTGTGATTATCTTTAATTAGCCATGTAAATTGACATGGGTTTGGAGAAATTCTCCAGAAATAATTATCGGGTTATATCAAGCTCATCTTCATTTGTGCTGTTAGTGCACATTATTGTAGCGAAATGGCATTATGAAATGTGATGAGGAATGAAAATGCAACAATACTATTCTGCTCAACGTTGGTGGTGAGATATACGGGACGTGGCTGTTGGACGAATTTCTGTTCAAGGGTTTTGAATATAGGAACACTACTGAGAAAACTATCAGAATTATGTAGGCTTCATTGGATCTAGTAATTTATGTGACTCGCTTTTTCAGTGGATACCTAATATACAACACAGAAGTCATTGAGATGCATCAATCATCCACATTGTAATAACATGAGACTAAGTTTAGTTTTGAAATTATTCACAAAAAGTATTTCATCATTATTTGTGAGTTGTGATTTTAATGAGATGGCCAGGTAAGATATTCTGGATTGCAGTCTACTGGGACAAATCGCGTTTTTCCGTTAAAGCAATTTAACTTAAATAAATCTGTTTTCCCATTTTGCGAAAAATTACTGTCTTAGGTGAAACTGCTCATGAATGTATTCGTGTAATTTTTGTGCACAAAACAACCATTCAGGATGCTGCAAAAACTCCTATAATTGGGCTGCGAGTGCGAAATCGTGGATGCACACTGCCGAGCAGTCTTATTCCAGAACGAAACTGTCATTTGTGTTTCCAGGTTTTTCATGGTGCTTTAACATTCATCGACTGGTGTTATTAGTCAAAACCTCTACAATCTGATCAACCATATACACAACCCTATATTCTAAAATGTTTGGATTGTATTTTAATTTGCTGGTTATTTTGTTACTTTTGTTAAACAATCCAGATCGTCCATTTGAATCAAGAAAACCGTATTGGAAGAGGACAATTTTCACCCTGCGAAAAATGTCGTAAATAAAATGTAAGGCCTCTTCAATCAACTCTCACATTAATAACTAAACATTCCCATACTTGAATTCTAATAAGTCGAAATGCAAATGTCGACTGACAATCACATCATTCGGAAGTGATATTATGCATGTTTATGCTAGAAGCTGGCTCATGTAACTCTCCATAATAACATTCGAAATGAAGCATCTTCCACAGACTGAAACAGAGATCTGTTTACAGTGGCTTAAACAGATAAAAAGAACTTATCTTGATGAAATTCTCTTCAGTCCCCATAGTTATATTATCCAAATAGATCATTCAAACAGCGATCAGATTTACATCATAATGCTTCTTTCAAAACTGTTAAGATGTGACATGTAATGATGTGACACATTGAATGAATTTGTCAGAATATTGGTGACAAATGAAGATGGATTAGATGGCGTAAGGGACAGTTATGTTATCCCAAATGAGAAGTCGTGCACAGTGTAAAATTATATGTACGAGGTACAAGGTGTTAAATGGTAGTGATTGCTGGATAAACATCCCCTCAATTCTCTGCATCGGATATTCCACATTTCCTTTTACAGAAAATGGAAAACGTTGAAGAGAATATATAATTCGAGTGGATTAACTACATGGAATTTAATGGGTTGTCTTTTGAAGAAAATTAGGAATGTGTACAACATTCTTAATTACAAATATGGGTGAGAATACAATTTTGTTGACTAGGTCAACTCGAACAACCTGTTCGTCTCAAAATATATTCGCTAGAAAAGGTTGCTATAACGCTCGGTTTCTCGTCCCCTACACGTATGGGACTTTCATTTACCCTAGACAAATATCTAGGCTAGACTCCCTCCCAGGGTGTATTCTACAGAACGTCAACACAATTCAGGTCAATAACACGTGATTAGCCTGACTGGAACGTAAATATATTCTCACGTCAAAAAGCCGACACAATCCACCAACGTTGAACAATCAGTTACATGTAATACTAAGGACAGAGGAAATAATAACTTATCTAATACCTGTTAGACTCGTCCACACATCAAAAGCATTGTGAAGCTTCTATTATTTTGCTTGCATACATGTATTCTAATATACTGACGTCTCGTCCTACCAGGAGATATACACGGAGAAATATATGAATGAAGGATATGGTGAGTATCCGGTGAGGTAACAACTGCTAGGTCTCAGGAAGACATTGAACGTCTGTATACAATCATATTTTCAATGATCTCAAAATATTAACCAAGCATCTTGCTTACTACCTTCAGCACTCTTCGCAACGCACTAAAGTCTTTATTTCACAAGACCGTAAATGGAAAATGTAGCACAGTAAGTAATAATAGGTTACATGCAAGAACTATCAAATTATACAGTCAAATTGAGTACTTACAACATATTCACTTGTAACACTATGTAAAATACACAAGAAAGTACAAGGAGAGACTACCAATTAGGTTCTAATCTAGATCTCACTTATCCTGAACAGACTAGTTTTCTTCTCATAATTAGAGACTGATCAACAGCATAGACTGTACAATGTATCATTGAAACTGATTTTGATGTCGATTCATTCATGAATTTACACAACAGTTCCTTGTTCTACGACACTGTGATGCTCCAGAAAACAACATTTTGAATACTGTCAAAACCCTTCTAAAGTAGAACAATGCACCTCCACTGTACCAAGAGAACATCTATTTGCAAGCTCAAATAATATGAGGAAATGGTTCATTGAAATACTAAAATGGAAATCAGTCCTTCCCTAGCGTGTAAACAACTTTACTAGTATTCAGATACAATAATCACTGTCGTAACTATAAATCTGTGTCTGGTTCGAGAAGTCGTTCTCAATCTTCAAAAACTCACTTTTAACAGAATAAATTGTTTCTCTATTATTACAATGTTTGGCGAACTCAATCTACATAACTGGACACAGCCAGTCATACTTCTACATCATGGATACCAAATTTAATATCTTTTTTAATCCTAATACCTTTTAACAGCCAATGGTATAACATGATGATCAAACAGAATGGATGTGACTGCGTTAAGAAGTTACAATTTCATATTAAACGATGATGAAATCGCCTTACAGAATTTCTATTTAGCTAAACTACTTTGAGTGAGATAATGAGGTGAGTATGAGCCGAACACGCGAGGTAAATGAGTGCATCGTAAAAATTGAACTTCGATTCCATGAGATAACGTTCTTTTATTCACCTGAGCCGTTTTAGATTCAATTCTCCATATGATCGGTTGATACGATGTTCTATTATCTTGAACGCATTATCCGAGTTCTGTAACTGTGAAGAAATCTGTCAACAAAAGGATTGGAAGAACTTTAAAACGTGATTTTTGAGTGTGATTCATATCGATATGTAAGTAATCAGTCCGATTCTATTAGACATATACAGTCTCATCATTATCATTACTCACAAACAATAAGTCTCAATCAGCCTCATCACGTTGTGATTGACAGTTTTAAAGGATTCGGTCGGATGGAAATACATTTTGTGGTGGAGGCACTATCCATATGTTTACATATTTTCGGTACATTAGACTAGAACTCCCGTTGAAATATTACGAAAGTCAAGTCAGTTACTTTGATGATTCTTCTGATGGTAAGTCCATAATTTTCTTCGAACTAAAATTGTTATTGAGTTTTCTTGATCACAAATTAATCTCATGAATCAAAGTTGATTCAATTTCTTTAGTGAATCAGTCGCTTGCTCTTCGTAACATGCCGAACCTTTTCCTCAAATTGTCTGTGATGTGACGCCTTATAGCTGATTCAATTAAGTCCATGGAATGCCTTTAAATCTTCAGTCTAATTCGAATTCATTTATCCATTCAATGTGAAATCATCAATCAATTTGCATGCTTTCCTTATTAAAATTAAAGGTCAGATACTTAGGTATGAAAACAGAATGCACTACGGACGAATCTCAAATGAATTAAAAAGACATCTGAATGTTTGAGTTTGATGTTTTAAATGAAAGTGGGTTCTTATATTATTCAGTTGTAGATTGTTTTGTTTCCTTTTCTCACATTCATTTCGTTTAAATTGATATCTCATCGATCCGACACTTCTTTCTGAACTGAGTGAATCAAACTGAACAAATGTGTAGCAATGAGCCATGTTCTGAGTGAAGTCAGTTTGAACTTGTAAAGCCTACAAAATATCATATCATATTTGTTATCTTTAAATACTCTACTAGCACTTAATTGATCCATACTTCATTGAACTGTATCTCTGTAATCATATTCGTATGATTATGATCTCCGAATCTAGGTACTTTCTGAAGGAGCTGAATATTGAACGACCATGAAAAGTCCGCAAGTACACAAAGTTTTACTCGAACTTAAATACCTAGAACATCAAGTCTACATATGGTCGTTTTGGTCTGCTCTCCGAATCGATGAATAACCGAATCTCAGAAAATGATTATTTTAGGCTATTGTCAGATAGATATTAAATTACTCTTACTCAGTCAAAAAATCATTGGACAATTTGGGCGGACGTGAAGTAACTTTACCGAAGTCAGTTGATTGAAAAGTTCATTATACCATTGAAGCGACATTATTCCTTGAAACATCTCCATTTCATGTAGATGTAGGAATGAAATTGATAACTTGTGTGCAAAGGTATTCCGGGTTACAACGTACATTAAATAAAAGAGATGGATTTTCATTTCACAGATATTTCATTATCTATTTTCGTATTTTCAATAATTCAGAGGGATTATTCACTGTCAAATGATCTCATGAAGGAGAAGATAATGGTACACGTAAGTCAACACATATAAGACCTGCACACTTACACCTTCACGGATTGTAATCACTCAATATTCGTGAGATTCAAATCTCCTTAGAAACTGAAAATGTTGGAAGTTCTTACATTTTTGAAAAACGATGATTGATATGTATGTGAAATCCACTCACCATTTGAATACATTGAATTCGACTTGAAGATCTGTTGACATGAACTGGTAATGATTAGATCTGAAAAGTCAAAAATTGATCACCATAGATAAACCAGGTCAAAATCTCATTTCGCCTGTTGGGAAACAAATGCGGAGATTCATTTTTGTTTAAAAGCTACGATAAACCTTGGCGGAAAATCGTTGCTTCAAAAAAAACGAATCGTATTATATGTTTGTCACAAAGCCATTCCTATGCACATCATATTCATCTACACTTCCATTCATCACATAGTCATTCCTGTATATATGACCCATTCATATTGAGTAGTCGTTGAGATTACACATTCAAATCTATTCGTCTCTCATCCACAACAAACAAACACTGTGGTCACAGTTACTTGATCGAGTTAAATATCCATATGTTAGGTGATCAATAAGATTCTCTAGTTGCATTTGTGAATAAACGCTCCACAACTTATGTCATGCATACTTGGAGTCGATTGTTAAAAGGAAGATTATAGAAACTATTGCGTACGTGAAAATACCTTTGCAGTATTAGACCTTCAACGATTCAGTAGTAATAAAATAGTAATACAGATTCAGAAACTGGGCATTCAACATTAGTTTGGAAGGATGCATGCTCGTTTCATTCACATGAAGTTCACTTCAATGATTTGAGATGTTAAGTTGAATAGCTGCTGCATAAGGAAAGTGCCTGTACCCGTAGATCGGTTCCAGAAGGATCTTGGTGTGACCGATGTCCTCAACTTAAGACCACCGATCGTCGCCGTACGGTTGCAGCTAAGACGTTTACAACACTGTGGGTTTTAAGACGGACATTCACCAAGTTAGATACTAACATGATCACCACAGTATACACAACCTTCGTGAGAAATAAGCCTGAATAATGGATTGACGCTGTTGGTTCTTATTTAAAAGTTGACCTGCAAAAAATGCTGAGTGCAGTTACCCGTGCGATTCCAGAACTCCGATGTTTACAACAAAAAGAGGATTGAAATACAAGACCTCTTTACTGTGTCTTATCGTAGACGGAGATGTGACCTGATTTCGATGCACAGAATACAAGAAATGATTTTGGACCCAAAATAATTTATCATTTGCTTCCCACTAGATGTGTTCATCTCAGAGAACAAAGTAAACGTGTAGTAGAGTCAAGAACGAGCAAAATATACGTGGCATACAGGTTTTCACACATTCATATTCTGAAGTTTTCGATGAATAAATGGAAACAGTGTGCCTTACAACTAACTAGAATCCTCGGCATTAACAAACGAGCCCGCTACGCTTTCCTCAAAAACGTACTACTAAATCATGTATTGTGTACTAATTTCGAGTGCTGGGAAGATAAACATTTCATGAAAACGTCGATAACTCCACCACGTTACATAGTCATTCTGATCTGATGCGAATAACAGATATTAGAGTAATTGCAAAGCCAGTCACGGAGTTGACCACAAGTTTGGTACATGTTTATCCAGTGCTAAATTGCACTCACATAATTCCTTTGTATTTCGTAATGATGAATGTCTAAAATGTTGTACAATTGGTTACATTCGGTCAGTCTGTAGAACTACATTTAGTATTGACACTAATGAAGATAAACACTGTAGTTCGGATTTTATTAAATTGTGAGATTCTAGTGATAACTTATCTTTTACAACACTTCGGAAAATAATGTTCATACTCAGTAGCGACGATATACCTCCCTTGATTAATTCCATGACTGTTATGTTGAGATAGACAGTATATAGTAATACTTCAGTCCAGAATTTAATGACGCTTTGTTTGCCTTATATAAACCTGAAAGCAAACGTCAACTGGAACAAAATTTTGTTCCACGTGACATTTGTTGAGGAAGCCGAAGCGATCCCCATCCTAAAAAAAATTAATGCAGCAAAATAAATACGAGAAAAAACATTTCAGAAGAATCAAATCCTGAATATGAATCGAATGCTTATCGGAAATCTGGTGCGATTTTGTTAGATGCTGATTCTTGAATGACATTCTTACTAAATTGGAGGAATAACATTTCAGAAGAATCAAATCTTGAAGATGTCATGTTAAATGCTACTTGTGCTCATCATATTTGTTTTTTGGTGGGAAATTCAATAATTATTTATTTATTTTCCTCAACACATAAACATTGATACAACAAGGCACAGAGTATATATGCGCCACATAAATCACTCGATCTGTGTGAGGGATAGGCTATATTCCGTTTGCTGTGGAGCGTTCGACCTAAAGGTGCAATCCACAAGGCGGTGAAGCAACGTGAGAAATTCAGTTTCATGGTAGTCGCTGACTCATAATTGATTCACACGTCATTTATTCACTCCGAATCTCAGAGCCTATGTGCACCATTGATTAGTACTCAGGATTTTCCAATTTCGCTTATGTGGCTACTCCATATCCAACAACATGCTTTATTCGCCAGCCACTCGCACTTTGTCCTCGCCTACTCGCGAGACATCAAGGAGTAGGACGTCCTTGGCAGGAAATGTGCGCACGTGGCCATGTAAGAGCATTTGTAGTGAGAGTGAGAGTGAGCTGACTCTCCTCACTCTCGGCCGTATCATGGCACTTAGGGGCTCCTAATGTGGGAAACCTGAAACAAGTTCAAAATCAATTTCAACCTAAAATTTGATCGGATGATTCAATATCAAATGTTGTATATAAAATATTATTTCATGGAGAAAACAGTGTTTGAAGAGCTATGCTTCGAATTGCAGACATCAATGATATAATTATACACATTGGCATATTATTCAGATACGCTTCCAGAAACCAGATGACTGTGTCACACAGAGTCTACATGCAAAACATAGCTGAACAAATGAACGATAAACTTATGGAGAAGTTCAGTCCATTAGAGAAATTCGGACTCCTATTTAAACTGTGATGGCTTTGATAATTTTACGAATTAATGGTTTCTTCGTACTTGATGGCCTATGATTTCGAGTTTTCAAAAACAACAAGTTCGTGTGTGTTCATTCAGTTTCTCACAGCACAATTCAGAACAATGAAACTGAACATCTTCAGTGACAACCGTGAAGTATGTGTGCTCCGAAAACTGCAATTCATTGTGCAACGCTGGATACTTATTTTTCAACAGCACTTAGCACACCAAACTATCAACTCAGTATCGGTATCCTTTGTGAATCTGAGAAAGACAACTCCGTTTTAGCTCGTTTGGAGGAATAAGCTTTGAGTGAAACTGATGGCCGTTTATTGCTTCTGTCAACAATAGAAGTTTGGGAAGAATCACAATCAGTCTAGATAACACCGAATTAACTTTGGTTTGTCACTCATCAGTAATCTTACAATGAATAATGAAGTAACGAACGTTGACGATGGACATTCACAACAAACTCATTGTTGATTGCAATTAACACAAAATCACGTAAACACATGACTATTAATTCGGAAAAAAGTGTTGTCAAACTCTCGTAAGAAAAGTCAGCTTCTAATGAATAAAGACAATGACGTAAATATTATAAATCATGTTTGATATTTAATTAACAAGAATACATCGGCTATAACATAAACAAGCACAAAATGTACATAGTTCCGTGAAGAAAAGTTCAAACCATTAAAATGAATGACTAAATCCAAAACAGTTCATTGAAAAACGAAAAAAAAGCGGAATTGGTCCGAATATTCGAATCTAGTTATGAGACTTTGTTGAGAGTCATTCACTATTTCTCCTTCCTTTATGCTACCATCTACAAATAACACAACCGATGCATGCAGCAAAGAAGAAGACGACGGAAGGAATAACAATATACAGATACCAAAGTGATTTGTTCTGTTCACTTTCTTGAGTTATTTCAGTGGTCGCATTCTATAGAAAAATAAAACAGTAGCATTTATCACTAACTGTCAAATATTTACCGAGTATTGTTCATTTCCATTGGTAGTTTCCGTGACGTTTCCTCCAACCTGAACTTCAGGGATCCCAAATGTTGTTCCGTTTTGATTGACGGGTGTCGATGTACTCACATCGTTAACATCCGGGCTCTTTTGGATAAACAAAACAGTAGCATTTATTATTAACTATCAAATATTTACCGAGTATTGTTCATTTCCATTGGTAGTTTCCTTGACGTTTCCTCCAACCTGAACTTCAGGGATCCCAAATGTTGTTCCGTTTTGATTGACGGGTGTCGATGTACTCACATCGTTAACATCCGGGCTCTTTTGGATAAACAAAACAGTAGCATTCATTAAAAAACATGAAATACCCTTAGACTAATTCATTACGCTTTACTGTCAATAAGGGTAATAAAATACAATTCAACAAACAGTAACAAAATGTGCATTTGTACAATCATTCAGAACATCTAACACCGATTCGACATACCTTAAAATGGCAATCATTCACTTTAAAGAAATGATTATCCTGATGATGACTGTCGATGCACGTGTTCCATTTCTCACACCAAATACATTTTACATTCGATGTTGTTGCTTTTCGACATGTTTCAAATGAATTGTGTATTGGACAAATTGCTGTAAATGTAATAAGGTGATTATATAATTCGAATACGTAAACAGAACTAAAGAGAATCACAATACATGGAACTATAACTAAATGACATGATAGTGATTTCAGTGTTAAGTGACTATTTCATTCACTAGAGAGTTGCTATCACAGTGCGTAATGCAATACTCAGTATACATTCAATTTCATTAACGTTTCACAACGGAATGTTTAGAGTGAATGAAACAAGTTAGAATATCAATTATGAACGATGAATTCCGACTGACAAACTTGACAGAATTCAATGACTGTTTACATTCAGATGTAAGCACAATGCTGTCACTGGTTTCAGCAAAGTATGTGGCCGCATTCTGGTCTGTGTGCTGTCGGTTAATGCAACAGACTAGTTGGATCAACGAAAATTCATCGATAATAAAGACAATATTTTATGCAATGAATATTGAAGGTGAATTGATCGTTGGATAATGGAATGATTCTCTCAGTGGTGGAAATGTTGTTTCGGTACCTAACACATGGTGAACTGAAATCTGTTTTAATTTACTGAGTGTTCATATTCAATTTCGTATTGTTAAATACATCAATAATTCTGAGACTGTCTATGATGAATATAAGTTTGGTGACGTCACTTTTCTTCATCTTCATTTTATCGGATATGTATGACAAAGCAGAGATTTTGGAAAGTAGCCAACCGTTTTGATGTTGAATCGCAATGACATTGAATGTTCTTGTGATTTCAATGCCCCAGAAAAATTCGATATCACATGTACCAAAAAGGAAAAACAGAAGCTGCCTGGTCAATCCACAATCAAATAACTGTTACCTAATCTTTTTCCAGATTACTATCAAGTCATACATCGTTTTGTGAGTTTGTCCACAAGACTTGAATATCATTCTTGATATTTAAAAGTCAATCGACGTGTAGTTACTAATGGTAAGTGAAACGTATTTTGAGACGGATGCCTGGATATCATTTAGTAGCCGACTGCAGTCACAAATGAAATTTCCAGAGTGTTGAAATAAAAAGGATGTATTCACGTGTGAATATAGTAAATGATGATAAATAAGGTTTAACATACTGCCAATGACTTCATACTCCACTAACGTGCCAGTTTTGATCCATTTTGAAGGAACAGATATCTCATGTTCTGTCTTACCTTGTGTGACAAATCAAAGAGAAAGGTGGTGGTCGAATTTTCAATACACAATTAGTAAAGAAATCATTCTTCGAAGTATTTCCATTAGTTTTTTCTTAACACATCGTATGTTATTTTATTAAACGTTATATGCGTAGCAACTAATCCATAAATCATCATGATAAAATAATGAATAGGGCATGCATAAATCACGCTAATCGTTAATGATCGGTGAATGAAGCAAAATAGTAATAACTTCTCTCAGAAAATAGCAAACAATATTTATGTGATTGGGTTCTTTTCCAAACAGTAATTCTTAGTACAAAAGAATTGTCTAGTTTCGCCGGAAAAATGGTGTCATAAATAAATGCAAGATTGTTAATTGCGTTATTTTGCCAATCCATTAAAAGCGTTACTTGTTTTTACCTGTACATTCTTTGTAGTTGAGCAGTTTAAAATTATGACAAAAAATACTTGTCTATGTAAGTAGTCATGTGATGAATAGATTATTGTGCTCGTCAATTGAGCTTAACAATGTTTTGCACGTAATGTCAACAGCATATTTACAGTTTAAAAATCCCCACAGAATATTCTATATTGTTGAATAACAATTTTTGACAGGTATTTGAAATATTAGTTACATTAAGTATAAAAGAACAAGCCTACGTCTGAGGAAATAGGTGTCTCTCTCTGAATTACACAGCTTAATAAGAACAAAGTGATACATTTATACGTTTTATAAAATCCTCTTTAAATAATCTAATCCACGAAATTTCTATAAATCTCAATTGATTATATTGCTTAATCACTAAGGCTTAATTAGAATTCATCATTGTTGGTTCAGTTGACCTTTCCTATAGAAATGATGTCGTTGTACTAGTGAACTGATAGTACTACATTCGCCTATCGTAACTATATGACAAAACACTGAAACATTCTGAACCAGTTTTGCATGTACTATTCTTAGACAGATGAATGTTCATTAGATGACATTTCCTATACGAAATCGTTTACTTAAACCCTATATTTGATAAAGCTTAAAAAGCGTTTACGAATACGTGGACGATAATCACATAATGACTATTAATCTTAAATGAATATTGATGGTTTCACCAATTGACCTTTGGTATGGAAATAAGAAATTGAAACAAAAGAATTTAAATCAAATTGTGGGTGGCCCTGAAAAGGGCCTTTACTCGTTCTCTTAACAATTCCGAATTTCATGAACAAAAAAGTTGCTATGACTCCGTTATAGCGCCGCACATGGGACAGTGGATTCCATGGACGTTTGGTGATGGGTCGTAGGCACAAAATAAATGAAGCATTGCTTCGCATGGACAAAAAAATCCAGGCAATTACATCAGCAGTTTCATGTGGCGGTTGCACAAGATTGCAAATATCACAAAGTCTGTTGTCATATGCGCTTCCGTCATTGTCGTCATTTCGTTCAGTGAACTCCTCTGAGTTCATCGAACCGATTTCCCCCTCGTCATTCCTTAACGTTGCATCCATATTAAGGTTATTTTGATAGTTGATAACTTACAAAATATGAAGGAAAGACATTGAGTGTTCACGGTAGTCCTTAATGAAAAATTATAATAACACTAATCAAATTACCTCGTTCGACTACTCGGCTGCGAGGAACCGCTAGGTGTTCTACGGCCATTTCTCCAACATACGAATATAATATACGGCTTGCGATCTCTATGGAAATGAGAATCCCTCACCACATAATGGCAGTACGTGGCTCTTTCATACGTTCTAATGGCGCTCTTCAACGCTTCAAGAGATTGGAACGCTACGAGACACAATGTGCTCAAGAATAGGTTATCGGTTTCTGTGACAACGTGATGAACGACGGAGACTGTACTCCGCACGCTACTACGGTCCATAACTGTAAGAAAATGTGCTCTGTCGTCAAGTCCTCATATTTTATATCGATTTAGAGAAATAAATGACCAATTATAACGAACTCAAAACTAGTTAGTTGATTGGACGAAACAGAATGAAAATTATTGAAAGATGGGGATGTAAATTTTTTCCAATGGGACGAAAAAAAATTTCACTCGAAAAAAAAAATACAAAAATGGCCGTGCACTAAATGTTTTCCGTCAATAATGAACATAATGAACGAAATTTGACCTTCATGGTCACTTTGAATTATCGAATCAGAATAAAACAACCAAACACTCAATAAATCTATATATACCAGACAATTTTTAGTGAAATTTCATTAACTGCTTTCAACAAGATGATGAGGTGTGTGTTAGCTGAACACAAGAGTTAAATGAGTGTATCGTGCAAATTGAAATTTGATTCCATGAGATAACGTTCTTTTATTCACCTGAACCATTTCAGATTCAATTCTCCATATGATCTGTTCATACGAATTTCTATGATCTTGAACGTATTTTCCGTGTTGTGTAACTGTGATGAAATTTGTAAACAGCCGAAGTGGAAGAACTTTGAACAAGTGATTTTTATGAATGAATCATATCGATATGTAAGTAATCAGTCAGATTCTAATAGACATATACAGTCTCACCATTATTATTACTCACAAACCATTAATCTCAATCAGCCTCGTCCAAATGTGCATGGCAGTTTTAATGAGTACAAGACGACTAAAGTGAGTTGGTTACATTTTGTAGTTGAGGCGCTATCCACTTATTTACACCTTTTAGCCTATTAAACCAGAATTCCCGTTAAAATTTTTTGAAAGTGAAGTCAATAAATTTAAAATTTGGCCTAGAGGTAAGTCCATAATTTTCTTTAAACTAAAATTGTTATTGAATTTACTTGATCACCAATTAATCGCATGAATCATAGTGGATTCAATTTCTTCAATGAATCAGTTGCATGCTCCTTATGACGCGCCGATCTCTTCAATGAATCACTTACATGCTCCGTGTTACATGTCGAACTTATGCAATTTATATTTTATTCATTCCATGTGAAATTATCAATCACATTGTATGTTTTCATTATCAAAAATATAGGTGTTTTAGGTATATTTAAAAACAACGATGAAATTGGTCAAATGTCGAATTATTTAGGAAGAGATTTGTCACGTCATCTTTTGAATGAGAGTGAGTTTCTTGAATTATTCAGTTGCAGTTTGTTTTATTTACTGTTCTCAAATACATTTTGCACATATGGAAACTCATCGATACGACAATTCTCAGTAAAGTGAGTGAATCAAACTAAACAAATGTTCAGTAATAATCGATGTTCTGACATAAATCAGTTGGATGCCCTAAAATACTTTTCTAGTACTTACTTGATTCCTAAAAGTTTAATGTCTCTGAGTCGCTGTCTGTCAACCATCGTATATTCAACTGTATCTCTTTAATCATATTCATATTCATACAATTTTCGAATTCAAACACTTTCTGACACAGCGGACTAATGAACGAACGTGAACAGTCGACTAGTGCAAGATTCTTTACTCAAACTAGAACACCTAGAATATCAAGTTTACATCCGTATATCTCAGTCAGTTATATAAATTGACGATTAACAAAATCTAGCATCGAACAAATATCAAAAGACAATTACTCAGTCGAAATCGTTTGAGAAAAATTAACAGAAGTGTAACATTCTCACTTAGAGAGATTGAAATGTTCATCATATCGTTGAAGTGACAATAATCCTTGAACCTTCCTCATAGGCGATGATCGACCATTTCACCACACCGTTTCATGTAAATGCTGAAATGAATCTGATAACTTGTATGCAGAGGTAGTCCATGTTAAAACGTACATTTAATAAAAGAGATGGATTATCATTTTACACAAATTTCATTATCTACTTTTATTTTCAATAATTCAGAGGGATTATTCGCTGCCAGATGGTCTCTTGAAGGAGAAGATAAAGGTAAACATTATTCATGACAAGTGAAATTTGCACACTTACTTCTTTACTCTTTTTGATCTCACACTGTTTGTGCAATTCAGTTTTCAGAAAATTGACATGTAAAACTTTGTTACTTTTCTAGAAAATGAGGGTTGAAGCAAATGTGAAATCCATTCACCGTTTGATCAAATTGATTGGGACTTGATGCACATTGCCTGTTTGAAAACCTGTTATATGTTCGTCACAAAACCACTCCTGTGCACATCATATTCATCTAGACTTCCATTCATCACATAATCATTCCTATATATCTATATATCCTTCCACATTGAGAAGTCGTTGAGATTACACATTCAAATCTATTCGACTCTCATCTACAACAAACAAACACTGTAGTCAGAGTTAGTTGATCGATTTAAATATCCATATATTAGGTGATCAGTGAGATTCTCAAGTTGTATGTGTGAATAAACGCTCCACAACTTATATCATACGTACTTGGAGTCGATTGTCACAAGGAAAATTATAGAAAATATTGCGTATGTGCGAATATATATGCAGTATTTCACCTTCAGTGATTCAATAGTAATGCAGATTCAGAAACTAGGCATTCAACACTAGTTTGGAAGGATGCATGCTCGTTTCATTCACATGACGTTTAGTTCAATGTTTTGAGTGCGAATCCGACTGAAGAAAGCATTTGACAGAACTCAGTAATTATACACTAAATTTGATCACTTTGTGAGTGAGCACATGCTGTGTTACACATATCTTTCAAATTCTAAGTATCGTTTGTCTTTTAATTGTAGAGAATACACCCATAGTAACTAATCTGTTATATCCGAATGGGAAGATATCTATCTTTTATGAGAACGTAAGTTATATAACTGAATGTACATTTAGTTTTGTTTCAAGTACTTGAGATCATTCTACTATTTCATGCGTATGAATACTGTCGAATGTGTATTAAGCTACACTGAACACAATGGAAAAAGATCAACATTTTGTGATGTGTAAACAAACTACTTGACTTTGTAATTATTCTATTAATGACACAACTCACTCTAGCACTTGTTAAAATGTGAGTAATTAGAAGTGAAGTGACATCAGTTGTAACAATGATGTGTTCATGTCAAACACTACTAACCAGTGTATGTCAGTATAGTGTATGTAATGTGTCGTATTCTGTCAGACTGTATTTCATCTTCATATGGTAGGCTTTTCGGAACATTCAATAATGTATCATTTGAGCACAGCTTCCATGAAGCTGTTAACAGTCACATTTCTTTACAACTGACGTAGATTTTCATCTCACAGTGTGTCAACATATTACATGTTAGATTGATAAGTCATCAAACTTGACTGAAGTTGACAGCTGGCGTTCAATTTGTTTTGATATAAAAGGTTGTGTGCTGACTAATCCTCGTTCCATGTCTCTTTCAGAATATTTTTGAAATTTCAAACACTACA
Source organism: Schistosoma margrebowiei (assembly GCA_944470205.2). Lineage (NCBI taxonomy): Eukaryota > Metazoa > Platyhelminthes > Trematoda > Strigeidida > Schistosomatidae > Schistosoma > Schistosoma margrebowiei. The sequence goes on from OX104028.1 coordinate 3,869,727, forward strand.
GTGTACGGAATCCGTGGATTCTTTCAATGTAAAACAGGTAAGAAATTTTGCAAAGAATGATGTTAACAGTTTGACGCACTGTGACGTCTATGATCAATTATTTGTTTACTGAGGCTAATATGACCGACTATCTGGAGTAAGGTAACTAAGGTGTATGAATGTTTTTTTATCGCGAAAGTTTTGATGGTTAATAAGAAATGTTTAGTACTTTTGGAGATCGATAAACTGAAAGAGGTAGACATATATGAACGATGAAATTAGGCAGATAAAATATCGTCACGCGTGATGAATAAGTAGCACCTGAAGCTAATGTTTTCTGCACACAATGCTCGATCTTATGTGTTGATGAAATATAAAGCTCAGTTTTCAAGCTGAGTGAATGAGCGGAATACAGTGTTACATGATCACATGTGAGAACATGCACCAAATATTTGGTCAAGTGATACATATTGTTCCATTGAAGTGCATAACAGAGTCAGTAAAAAATGATGAAATTTGTCATTTCTATATTGCTCGTTGGAGTTCTCCCACCTGTCTCTTATTGATTCATGCGCTTTCTGTGATGATTGCTTCGATGTTTTCTTTGATCACAAGCATTGTAGGCAAAGATGGATGGTGGTTAGCAGTGGAATCGACTGCCGTCATAAATATCGAAGATAGGATTAAGTTAACAGAGCAGGAATGAAATAACCTTTCACGCTTCGTACAAACCAGTAGGTGTTTGGACTGAATAGTTGAGGGAATATCAGTTTGACGTTTGAACTGAATGGTTCTCAGATCTTGTCCACGAGTAAACATCAACGCCGAGATGCAGCAATATCCAGTTGAGACTTTTTAAATAAGAAGGAACGCTAGTCATCATTCGTTTTTCATTTGATGCTTTCATGTTGTTTATTTGTAAGCTGAAACGTGAAAAAATGTTTAAAGGGTTAACTTGAATTTTTCAGTTGTTGCTAAATGTTAGGTTTTTTCTCTTCAATTTGTCACACAAGGTAAGACAGAACATGAGATATCTGTTCCTTCAAAATGGATCAAAACTGGCACGTTAGTGGAGTATGAAGTCATTGGCAGTATGTTAAACCTTATTTATCATCATTTACTATATTCACACGTGAATACATCCTTTTTATTTCAACACTCTGGAAATTTCATTTGTGACTGCAGTCGGCTACTAAATGATATCCAGGCATCCGTCTCAAAATACGTTTCACTTACCATTAGTAACTACACGTCGATTGACTTTTAAATATCAAGAATGATATTCAAGTCTTGTGGACAAACTCACAAAACGATGTATGACTTGATAGTAATCTGGAAAAAGATTAGGTGACAGTTATTTGATTGTGGATTGACCAGGCAGCTTCTGTTTTTCCTTTTTGGTAAGTGTGATATCGAATTTTTCTGGGGCATTGAAATCACAAGAACATTCAATGTCATTGCGATTCAACATCAAAACGGTTGGCTACTTTCCAAAATCTCTGCTTTGTCATACATATCCGATAAGAACACAATTGTATGAACGAAGGATATTCTTTTCAATAATTTCTCATCAGGTTCTACAATTATAAATCCAGATTAATAATCCATAAAATTGGCCAAATTTAAGGCAAAATACATCATCATTTGGAAATTGCAATATGTGAATCAGGAATTGTTTTTTATATAAAATAAAATTGTTAATGTTGGGGCTGACTAATATGAAGTGTTATCTTGAATCAGTTTATAAGCGAAATGAAATTGTGAGATAAATTATCAGAATAAATATGGTCAACATGGGGTAACAGAGAGAGAGAATATTGTGATTACAAATCGGAAATTACGTAATATGTAAAATAATTAGGTCAAATATAGTCGATTCAGGGGTGGATATTGAATAAATTCATCAAAAAGGGGTTATCAAGTGTAAAGACAATAATAATAATAATAGCAGTAATAATAATAATAATAATAATAATAATAATAATAGCAGTAATAATAATAATAAGTTTGGGACATAAAATGAACATTAATCAGATTACGTCACCATATTTTAAGATTGATTATTAGCTAGTTGGCCAGGGTAAAAGGAGTGGCTGAACATACTTCTTTTGGATACAAAGCTCTGGCTTTTTGATCCGAATAGCAATTGCTTCAGCCGTCTGTAGGATTCGCAGTCTGACGGAATTAGGTTGACTGCTGTTGACAAGGTAAACTATTGCAAAAGATTGCTCGATGTTGGCTGTATGTCCTGTTTGGACTAAATGGTCTAAGATTGAGCTGTTAACAGTTTTGACAACAACTTTGCTTAACCATATCCGATAAAATGAAGATGAAGAAATGTGACGTCACCAAACTTATATTCATCATAGACAGTCTCAGAATTATTGATGTATTTAACAATACGAAATTGAATATGAACACTCAGTAAATTAAAACAGATTTCAGTTCACCATGTGTTAGGTACCGAAACAACATTTCCACCACTGAGAGAATCATTCCATTATCCAATGATCAATTCACCTTCAATATTCATTGCATAAAATATTGTCTTTATTATCGATGAATTTTCGTTGATCCAACTAGTCTGTTGCATTAACCGACAGCACACAGACCAGAATGCGGCCACATACTTTGCTGAAACCAGTGACAGCATTGAATTCTGTCAAGTTTGTCAGTCGGAATTCATCGTTCATAATTGATATTCTAACTTGTTTCATTCACTCTAAACATTCCGTTGTGAAACGTTAATGAAATTGAATGTATACTGAGTATTGCATTACGCACTGTGATAGCAACTCTCTAGTGAATGAAATAGTCACTTAACACTGAAATCACTATCATGTCATTTAGTTATAGTTCCATGTATTGTGATTCTCTTTAGTTCTGTTTAAGTATTCGAATTATATAATCACCTTATTACTTTTACAGCAATTTGTCCAATACACAATTCATTTGAAGCATGTCGAAAAGCAACAACATCGAATGTAAAATGTATTTGGTGTGAGAAATGGAACACGTGCATCGACAGTCATCATCAGGATAATCATTTCTTTAAAGTGAATGATTGCCATTTTAAGGTATGTCGAATCGGTGTTAGATGTTCTGAATGATTGTACAAATGCACATTTTGTTACTGTTTGTTGAATTGTATTTTATTACCCTTATTGACAGTAAAGCGTAATGAATTAATCTAAGGGTATTTCATGTTTTTTAATGAATGCTACTGTTTTGTTTATCCAAAAGAGCCCGGATGTTAACGATGTGAGTACATCGACACCCGTCAATCAAAACGGAACAACATTTGGGATCCCTGAAGTTCAGGTTGGAGGAAACGTCAAGGAAACTACCAATGGAAATGAACAATACTCGGTAAATATTTGACAGTTAGTGATAAATGCTACTGTTTTATTTTTCTATAGAATGCGACCACTGAAATAACTCAAGAAAGTGAACAGAACAAATCACTTTGGTATCTGTATATTGTTATTCCTTCCGTCGTCTTCTTCTTTGCTGCATGCATCAGTTGTGTTATTTGTAGATGGTAGCATAAAGGAAGGAGAAATAGTGAATGACTCTCAACAAAGTCTCATAACTAGACTCGAATATTCGGACCAATTCCGCTTTTTTTTCGTATTTCAATGAACAGTTTTAGATTTAGTTATTCATTTTAATGGTTTGAACTTTTCTTCACGGAACTATGTACATTTTGTGCTTGTTTATGTTATAGCCGATGTATTCTTGTTAATTAAATATCAAACATGATTTATAATATTTACGTCATTGTCTTTATTCATTAGAAGCTGACTTTTCTTACGAGAGTTTGACAACACTTTTTTCGGAATTAGTAGTCACGTGTTTACGTGATTTTGTGTTAATTGCAATCAACAATGAGTTTGTTGTGTATGTCCATCGTCATCCTTCGTTACTTCATTATTCATTCTTATGTTAATGATGAGTGACAAACCAAAGTTAATTCGGTGTTATCTAGACGGATTGTGATTCTTTACAAATTTATATTGTTGACAGAAGCAATAAACGGCCATCAGTTTCACTCAAAGCTTATTCCTCCAAACGAGCTAAAACGGAGTTGTCTTTCTCAGATTCACAAAGGATACCGATACTGAGTTGATAGTTTGGTGTGCTAAGTGCTGTTGAAAAATAAGTATCCAGCGTTGCACAATGAATTGCAGTTTTCGGAGCACACATACTTCACGGTTGTCACTGAAGATGTTCAGTTTCATTGTTCTGAATTGTGCTGTGAGAAACTGAATGAACACACACGAACTTGTTGTTTTTGAAAACTCGAAATCATAGGCCATCAAGTACGAAGAAACCATTAATTCGTAAAATTATCAAAGCCATCACAGTTTAAATAGGAGTCCGAATTTCTCTAATGGACTGAACTTCTCCATAAGTTTATCGTTCATTTGTTCAGCTATGTTTTGCATGTAGACTCTGTGTGACACAGTCATCTGGTTTCTGGAAGCGTATCTGAATAATATGCCAATGCGTATAATTATATCATTGATGTCTGCAATTCGAAGCATAGCTCTTCAAACACTGTTTTCTCCATGAAATAATATTTTATATACAACATTTGATATTGAATCATCCGATCAAATTTTAGGTTGAAATTGATTTTGAACTTGTTTCAGGTTTCCCACATTAGGAGCCCCTAAGTGCCATGATACGGCCGAGAGTGAGGAGAGTCAGCTCACTCTCACTCTCACTATAAATGCTCTTACATGGCCACGTGCGCACATTTCCTGCCAAGGACGTCCTACTCCTTGATGTCTCGCGAGTAGGCGAGGACAAAGTGCGAGTGGTTGGCGAATAAAGCATGTTGTTGGATATGGAGTAGCCACATAAGCGAAATTGGAAAATCCTGAGTACTAATCAATGGTGCACATAGGCTCTGAGATTCGGAGTGAATAAATGACGTGTGAATCAATTATGAGTCAGCGGCTACCATGAAACTGAATTTCTCACGTTGCTTCACCGCCTTGTGGATTGCACCTTTAGGTCGAACGCTCCACAGCAAACGGAATATAGCCTAGCCCTCACACAGATCGAGTGATTTATGTGGCGCATATATACTCTGTGCCTTTGTTGGGATATTCAGGAAAATATCCCAGAAATTATCCTGTTTAGCCTAATGCTATTCTTGGACTTGGACATGGTAATATTTTCTTATTGGTTAATACTTATTTAACGTGTCATTTTCCTACTGGCCAATATTGTATAATGTTATTTTCTATTTTATGGTATGATGTGGTTTGTTTGACTGGTATATAAACAAAGTATGTTTGAAATATAATGATTCATACATCCGAGGCTGTGACTTTCGTTCTGGACTCAACTACTGGGCTAGATAGGGAAGCGGGGCCAATCAGAACCCTAGGTCGTTCTACGTGTCTGCGCGTCTTTGGTCCGATCGATAAATTCGCTACCCTTTAATCAGCTACTGTCTCACAGTTATAACAATTGGCGACGGGGTGAAAAAAACAACAATCCAAGTCATTCTGTAATTGGACGAAATCCAGTCTAATTATTCAACCAATCAGCATCCAGATTGTCGTCACTGTCCTTCAACGACATTGGTCATTATTCACACAGTAATTTTCATCACAGGTGCTGATTCGAAAAAATGACTCTCCCTTCCGATCGATTACAGCTGCTCTTTGAACGACATTTGGAGTTATTAGTCAAATTCCGCACGCAGCTGCTAAATCATTCACGCTATGAAGATGCGACGGAAGTGGACGGATTGATATCTGAGTTTCACAGTGAGCTGGAAAATGACAGCCTCCATGAATCCTCGATGAGCTGTACTTCAAACGAAACAGTCGTCCATGATGCGCCCGGTGGTCCAGTACTTTCTATTCCAGAAACATGCCCGGTAATGGAGTCAAACTCCATCATCCCCGAAACAGCATGTACAGACAGTAGCATATCCAGCTCACGAAAAGATTCTCTTGTTTTGCCAGAGAATGTGTCACATGCATCAAACAATGGTCAGAAATCTAATACAATTTTGATAGATGCTGTTTATTTTGGTAACGTATTATCCACTAATGGAATTTCGAAGAGATCTGATGTGAATGTTTCACAAGAATCAAACTCTAATGACCTCATATCTACTGTCGCTGATCCTCAGCATCTAGTCAGCTCTAGTGGACTCTCTACTCAATGCGGGAAATATGCTTTAAATAGAGTCACACTAACTGTTACTTGGGTATACGAGGACCCAACATTATTCCGCGGGGGAGGATAGACGCGAAGAAATCCAAAATCCGGATCTCCAAAAAAGGGGAGGTGTTGGGATATTCAGGAAAATATCCCAGAAATTATCCTGTTTAGCCTAATGCTATTCTTGGACTTGGACATGGTATTATTTTCATATTGGTCAATACTTATTTAACGTGTCATTTTCCTACTGGCCAATATTGTATAATGTTATTTTCTATTTTATGGTATGATGTGGTTTGTTTGACTGGTATATAAACAAAGTATGTTTGAAATATAATGATTCATATATCCGAGGCTGTGACTTTCGTTCTGGACTCAACTGCTGGGCTAGATAGGGAAGCGGGACCAATCAGAACCCTAGGTCGTTCTACGTGTTTGTGCGTCTTTGGTCCGATCGATAATTCGCTACCCTTTAATCAGCTACTGTCTCACAGATATAACAGCCTTGTTGTATCAATGTTTATGTGTTGAGGAAAATAAATAAATAATTATTGACTTTCCCACCAAAAAACAAATATGATGAGCACAAGTAGCATTTAACATGACATCTTCAAGATTTGATTCTTCTGAAATGTTATTCCTCCAATTTAGTAAGAATGTCATTCAAGAATCAGCATCTAACAAAATCGCACCAGATTTCCGATAAGCATTCGATTCATATTCAGGATTTGATTCTTCTGAAATGTTTTTTCTCGTATTTATTTTGCTGCATTAATTTTTTTTAGGATGGGGATCGCTTCGGCTTCCTCAACAAATGTCACGTGGAACAAAATTTTGTTCCAGTTGACGTTTGCTTTCAGGTTTATATAAGGCAAACAAAGCGTCATTAAATTCCGGACTGAAGTATTACTATATACTTTCTATCTCAACATAACAGTCATGGAATTAATCAAGGGAGGTATATAGTCGCTACTGAGTATGAACATTATTTTCCGAAGTGTTGTAAAAGATAAGTTATCACTAGAATCTCACAATTTAATAAAATCCGAACTACAGTGTTTATCTTCATTAGTGTCAATACTAAATGTAGTTCTACAGACTGACCGAATGTAACCAATTGTACAACATTTTAGACATTCATCATTACGAAATACAAAGGAATTATGTGAGTGCAATTTAGCACTGGATAAACATGTACCAAACTTGTGGTCAACTCCGTGACTGGCTTTGCAATTACTCTAATATCTGTTATTCGCATCAGATCAGAATGACTATGTAACGTGGTGGAGTTATCGACGTTTTCATGAAATGTTTATCTTCCCAGCACTCGAAATTAGTACACAATACATGATTTAGTAGTACGTTTTTGAGGAAAGCGTAGCAGGCTCGTTTGTTAATGCCGAGGATTCTAGTTAGTTGTAAGGCACACTGTTTCCATTTATTCATCGAAAACTTCAGAATATGAATGTGTGAAAACCTGTATGCCACGTATATTTTGCTCGTTCTTGACTCTACTACACGTTTACTTTGTTCTCTGAGATGAACACATCTAGTGGGAAGCAAATGATAAATTATTTTGGGTCCAAAATCATTTCTTGTATTCTGTGCATCGAAATCAGGTCACATCTCCGTCTACGATAAGACACAGTAAAGAGGTCTTGTATTTCAATCCTCTTTTTGTTGTAAACATCGGAGTTCTGGAATCGCACGGGTAACTGCACTCAGCATTTTTTGCAGGTCAACTTTTAAATAAGAACCAACAGCGTCAATCCATTATTCAGGCTTATTTCTCACGAAGGTTGTGTATACTGTGGTGATCATGTTAGTATCTAACTTGGTGAATGTCCGTCTTAAAACCCACAGTGTTGTAAACGTCTTAGCTGCAACCGTACGGCGACGATCGGTGGTCTTAAGTTGAGGACATCGGTCACACCAAGATCCTTCTGGAACCGATCTACGGGTACAGGCACTTTCCTTATGCAGCAGCTATTCAACTTAACATCTCAAATCATTGAAGTGAACTTCATGTGAATGAAACGAGCATGCATCCTTCCAAACTAATGTTGAATGCCCAGTTTCTGAATCTGTATTACTATTTTATTACTACTGAATCGTTGAAGGTCTAATACTGCAAAGGTATTTTCACGTACGCAATAGTTTCTATAATCTTCCTTTTAACAATCGACTCCAAGTATGCATGACATAAGTTGTGGAGCGTTTATTCACAAATGCAACTAGAGAATCTTATTGATCACCTAACATATGGATATTTAACTCGATCAAGTAACTGTGACCACAGTGTTTGTTTGTTGTGGATGAGAGACGAATAGATTTGAATGTGTAATCTCAACGACTACTCAATATGAATGGGTCATATATACAGGAATGACTATGTGATGAATGGAAGTGTAGATGAATATGATGTGCATAGGAATGGCTTTGTGACAAACATATAATACGATTCGTTTTTTTTGAAGCAACGATTTTCCGCCAAGGTTTATCGTAGCTTTTAAACAAAAATGAATCTCCGCATTTGTTTCCCAACAGGCGAAATGAGATTTTGACCTGGTTTATCTATGGTGATCAATTTTTGACTTTTCAGATCTAATCATTACCAGTTCATGTCAACAGATCTTCAAGTCGAATTCAATGTATTCAAATGGTGAGTGGATTTCACATACATATCAATCATCGTTTTTCAAAAATGTAAGAACTTCCAACATTTTCAGTTTCTAAGGAGATTTGAATCTCACGAATATTGAGTGATTACAATCCGTGAAGGTGTAAGTGTGCAGGTCTTATATGTGTTGACTTACGTGTACCATTATCTTCTCCTTCATGAGATCATTTGACAGTGAATAATCCCTCTGAATTATTGAAAATACGAAAATAGATAATGAAATATCTGTGAAATGAAAATCCATCTCTTTTATTTAATGTACGTTGTAACCCGGAATACCTTTGCACACAAGTTATCAATTTCATTCCTACATCTACATGAAATGGAGATGTTTCAAGGAATAATGTCGCTTCAATGGTATAATGAACTTTTCAATCAACTGACTTCGGTAAAGTTACTTCACGTCCGCCCAAATTGTCCAATGATTTTTTGACTGAGTAAGAGTAATTTAATATCTATCTGACAATAGCCTAAAATAATCATTTTCTGAGATTCGGTTATTCATCGATTCGGAGAGCAGACCAAAACGACCATATGTAGACTTGATGTTCTAGGTATTTAAGTTCGAGTAAAACTTTGTGTACTTGCGGACTTTTCATGGTCGTTCAATATTCAGCTCCTTCAGAAAGTACCTAGATTCGGAGATCATAATCATACGAATATGATTACAGAGATACAGTTCAATGAAGTATGGATCAATTAAGTGCTAGTAGAGTATTTAAAGATAACAAATATGATATGATATTTTGTAGGCTTTACAAGTTCAAACTGACTTCACTCAGAACATGGCTCATTGCTACACATTTGTTCAGTTTGATTCACTCAGTTCAGAAAGAAGTGTCGGATCGATGAGATATCAATTTAAGCGAAATGAATGTGAGAAAAGGAAACAACACAATCTACAACTGAATAATATAAGAACCCACTTTCATTTAAAACATCAAACTCAAGCATTCAGATGTCTTTTTAATTCATTTGAGATTCGTCCGTAGTGCATTCTGTTTTCATACCTAAGTATCTGACCTTTAATTTTAATAAGGAAAGCATGCAAATTGATTGATGATTTCACATTGAATGGATAAATGAATTCGAATTAGACTGAAGATTTAAAGGCATTCCATGGACTTAATTGAATCAGCTATAAGGCGTCACATCACAGACAATTTGAGGAAAAGGTTCGGCATGTTACGAAGAGCAAGCGACTGATTCACTAAAGAAATTGAATCAACTTTGATTCATGAGATTAATTTGTGATCGAGAAAACTCAATAACAATTTTAATTTGAAGAAAATTATGGACTTACCATCAGAAGAACCATCAAAGTAACTGACTTGACTTTCGTAATATTTCAACGGGAGTTCTAGTCTAATGTACCGAAAAGATCTAAACATATGGATAGTGCCTCCACCACAAAATGTATTTCCATCCGACCGAATCCTTTAAAACTGTCAATCACAACGTGATGAGGCTGATTGAGACTTATTGTTTGTGAGTAATGATAATGATGAGACTGTATATGTCTAATAGAATCGGACTGATTACTTACATATCGATATGAATCACACTCAAAAATCACGTTTTAAAGTTCTTCCAATCCTTTTGTTGACAGATTTCTTCACAGTTACAGAACTCGGATAACGCGTTCAAGATCATAGAACATCGTATCAACCGATCATATGGAGAATTGAATCTAAAACGGCTCAGGTGAATAAAAGAACGTTATCTCATGGAATCGAAGTTCAATTTTTACGATACACTCATTTACCTCGCGTGTTCGGCTCATACTCACCTCATTATCTCACTCAAAGTAGTTTAGCTAAATAGAAATTCTGTAAGGCGATTTCATCATCGTTTAATATGAAATTGTAACTTCTTAACGCAGTCACATCCATTCTGTTTGATCATCATGTTATACCATTGGCTGTTAAAAGGTATTCGGATTAAAAAAGATATTAAATTTGGTATCCATGATGTAGAAGTATGACTGGCTGTGTCCAGTTATGTAGATTGAGTTCGTCAAAGATTGTATTAATAGAGAAACAATTTATTCTGTTAAAAGTGAGTTTTTGAAGATTGAGAACGACTTCTCGAACCAGACACAGATTTATAGTTACGACAGTGATTATTGTATCTGAATACTAGTAAAGTTGTTTACACGCTAGGGAAGGACTGATTTCCATTTTAGTATTTCAATGAACCATTTCCTCATATCATTTGAGCTTGCAAATAGATGTTCTCTTGGTACAGTGGAGGTGCATTGTTCTACTTTAGAAGGGTTTTGACAGTAATCAAAATGTTGTATTCGCGAGCATCACAGTTTGGTATAACAAAACACCATTGTGTAAATTCATGAATGAATCGACATCAAAATTTGTTTCAGTGATACATTGTACAGTCTATGCTGTTGGTCAGTACCTAATACTGAGAAGAAAACTAGTCTGTTCAGGATAAGTGAGATCTAGATTAGAACCTAATGGTTAGTCTCTCCTTGTATTTTCTTGTGTATTTTACATAGTGTTACAAGTGAATATGTTGTAAGTACTCAATTTGACTGTATAATTTGATAGTTCTTGCATGTAACCTATTATTACTTACTGTGCTACATTTTCCATTTACGGTCTTGTGAAATAAAGACTTTAGTGCGTTGCGAAGAGTGCTGAAGGTAGTAAGCAAGATGCTTGGTTAATATTTTGAGATCATTGAAAATATGATTGTATACAGACGTTCAATGTCTTCCTGAGACCTAGCAGTTGTTACCTCACCGGATACTCACCATATCCTTCATTCATATATTTCTCCGTGTATATCTCCTGGTAGGACGAGACGTCAGTATATTAGAATACATGTATGCAAGCAAAATAATAGAAGCTTCACAATGCTTTTGATGTGTGGACGAGTCTAACAGGTATTAGATAAGTTATTATTTCCTCTGTCCTTAGTATTACATGTAACTGATTGTTCAACGTTGGTGGATTGTGTCGGCTTTTTGATGTCAAAATATATTTACGTTCCAGTCAGATCAGTCACGTGTTATTGACCTGAATTGTGTTGACGTTCTGTAGAATACACCCTGGGAGGGAGTCTAGCCTAGATATTTGTCTAAGGTAAATGAAAGTCCCATACGTGTAGGGGACGAGAAACCGAGCGTTATAGCAACCTTTTCTAGCGAATATATTTTGAGACGAACAGGTTGTTCGAGTTGACCTAGTCAACAAAATTGTATTCTCACCCATATTTGTAATTAAGAATGTTGTACACATTCCTAATTTTCTTCAAAAGACAACCCATTAAATTCCATGTAGTTAATCCACTCGAATTATATATTCTCTTCAACGTTTTCCATTTTCTGTAAAAGGAAATGTGGAATACCCGATGCAGAGAATTGAGGGGATGTTTATCCAGCAATCACTACCATTTAACAACTTGTACCTCGTACATATAATTTTACACTGTGCACGACTTCTCATTTGGGATAACATAACTGTCCCTTACGCCATCTAATCCATCTTCATTTGTCACCAATATTCTGACAAATTCATTCAATGTGTCACATCATTACATGTCACATCTTAACAGTTTTGATAGAAGCGTTATGATGTAAATCTGATCGCTGTTTGAATGATCTATTTGGATAATATAACTATGGGGACTGAAGAGAATTTCATCAAGATAACTTGTTTTTAACTGTTTAAGCCACTGTAAACAGATCTCTGTTTCAGTCTGTGGAAGATGCTTCATTTCGAATGTTATTAGGGAGAGTTACATGAGCCAGCTTCTAGCATAAACATGCTTAATATCACCTACGAATGATGTGATTGTCAGTCGACATTTGCATTTCGACTTATTAGAATTCAAGTATGGGAATGTTTAGTCATTAATGTGAGAGTTGATTGAAGAGGCCTTACATTTTATTTACGACATTTTTCGCAGGGTGAAAATTGTCCTCTTCCAATACGGTTTTCTTGATTCAAATGGACGATCTGGATTGTTTAACAAAAGTAACAAAATAACCAGCAAATTAAAATACAATCCAAACATTTTAGAATATAGGGTTGTGTATATGGTTGATCAGATTGTAGAGGTTTTGACTAATAACACCAGTCGATGAATGTTAAAGCACCATGAAAAACCTGGAAACACAAATGACAGTTTCGTTCTGGAATAAGACTGCTCGGCAGTGTGCATCCACGATTTCGCACTCGCAGCCCAATTATAGGAGTTTTTGCAGCATCCTGAATGGTTGTTTTGTGCACAAAAATTACACGAATACATTCATGAGCAGTTTCACCTAAGACAGTAATTTTTCGCAAAATTGGAAAACAGATTTATTTAAGTTAAATTGCTTTAACGGAAAAACGCGATTTGTCCCAGTAGACTGCAATCCAGAATATCTTACCTGGCCATCTCATTAAAATCACAACTCACAAATAATGATGAAATACTTTTTGTGAATAATTTCAAAACTAAACTTAGTCTCATGTTATTACAATGTGGATGATTGATGCATCTCAATGACTTCTGTGTTGTATATTAGGTATCCACTGAAAAAGCGAGTCACATAAATTACTAGATCCAATGAAGCCTACATAATTCTGATAGTTTTCTCAGTAGTGTTCCTATATTCAAAACCCTTGAACAGAAATTCGTCCAACAGCCACGTCCCGTATATCTCACCACCAACGTTGAGCAGAATAGTATTGTTGCATTTTCATTCCTCATCACATTTCATAATGCCATTTCGCTACAATAATGTGCACTAACAGCACAAATGAAGATGAGCTTGATATAACCCGATAATTATTTCTGGAGAATTTCTCCAAACCCATGTCAATTTACATGGCTAATTAAAGATAATCACAGAGATATTGATGCGTGATTTCAGCTCCATAATGAGTATCACTAATTGTTCGTTGTTTCACTTGTTTGAATCCTGTCTTCTCCAATATGGTCAAGTGGACAGCCACCTTTTACATCCATTAATTACTCAAGACCATAGTGTGATTGACAACAAAAAGTGTATTTCATCGGAAGCTCAAGATGATATGACTGTTCATCAGTAACATATTATCCTCGATGAACAGTATTTGTTCGACGTGAACACAACACGTTCTACTCTCGCACTCGTGAAACTGTTCACACTGAGGACTGTACTTTGGCGATTCAATCACGATTATGTGTTTGAATATTACTGAAAATCAGTAAATTTATTTCAGTTCTTCTAATCTACTTAGCGTTTCTGTAAAAGAAATATTTTTCTTAATTGAACATTAGTGTAAATAATAGTGTACATTATCTGAACGTGTGATATGCAGATCTCTGTCTGTTGACCTTAGTTGTTGTTTGTAGAAATGTCAATGATCAAAACTTTTGTTGTTCTTCTCAATATTTTATAATGATAATTAGGTTATCTGATGTTTTCTATTGTGTAGTGAGAGTGATATTTACTTTGAGTATAGAAAGGAATGTCGCTTTCTAATGATGCATTCATATGACTGACAATCATCGTCAAACATACAGCAGAAAAATGAATAAGATTCTCATTTTGCAATTATAGATTAATTTCTAATGAGATAATGAGTAGATAGCAAGTAGTCTATCAACCTCTCAGGGAATATTTGGCACCAGCCATCAATAATCACAGAAAATGTTTACCATCTTATTTCATATAGTCGTAGTTATTGTAATCTTACAGAATTCTCAAGTTTGTGTATCTGTGAAACTGTCATCACTAATCTCGATACACTTACATTCGACGGGTTGATACTTCTCACGGTTATCGGATATCAGATTTTGATCAATCGTCGTCATCAGTATTATTATTTTAATTAAGAAATCACGTTCTATGTATCATTATCTCACCGACAAGACTCCATCAACACAATTCAAGTCTCACCCAGGTTATATCAGTCTCATGTGCGAGCGCTAAACCACTTGACCTCTGAGCCAACCAACATCCAATGCTGTCAAATTCTAGATGGTGGAGAAGAATTTTAGCTCAGGTGGATGGTTACGGCGAGTGACTTCACTGATCACTGCTTCTTACTAGATCTCCAAGAAATAATACTTGAAGCCAGTAACGATTGAGCATATATTGATTCATATCAGGAGGGCTTTTGTGGATATTTTAGTAATTTCAATGGTACGACTCGTGGATGAGCACTGCTGAGGGTACCACTACATCAGTACAATCAGCAAGACATTGTTACTTTCGATTGATGAAACAGACTACTTATATCTGTCGACATCAGTAGCAAACACCACAACATGATTCATTAGGAGTTTAAATTAAATATGACAAATTCAATGTAAAAATGCAAATTCACTTCATGAATTTTTCGTCTTCAACTTTGTTTCAAGCTAATTTAAAATGTTGAGACATAAAATAAACTCGAATCAAACATCACAAAGATATTTTTGCAACACCAAAGTAATCTGATTCAGATTGTAAGAATAACACAAAATGATTAGCGGATTGGACGTTAATACAGTTGACTGCCATCCGGTTCAGTAGTCTAGAGGTTAAGCACTCGCGCATGAAACCTATGGGTTTTATTATTTGATACTGACGAGTGAGATCGTGAATACGCATTGCTGAGGTGTCCTATACTGAGACGAAATGACCATCCAGTGAATCCAAATTTCCTAAAGGTCGTGAAAAAATGGCATCAAGTTATTTGTCTATGGATATTGTTAGATTTTTCAACATCTCTAAACAAAGCTAATTCATTTGAACAAAATAAGATTCATAATCATAGCACAATAATATGAATATCAGAGTAGAAGCATGTGGAGACTGTGTTAAGTTTAATAGTTTAATTCATGAGTCAATGTAAGCTGGATCACCATTGAAAATCTAGAAGTACTAAACGGCTGATTCGTTCTAGTATGGGACCCCTCATTAGTCTACATTCAGGATGTTTTCCCATTGTTATTTAGAACTGTAATTGTGCATCTTGTGCGGAATGCATCAATATTGCCTTAGGTCACAGACATTATAAACACAGATGGATAGTGTCAAGCAGTGGAAACCACGACGAGCGTTTTGTCTTATTTAGGACCAGTCAGCTGTACATACTTACATCTCAGTGTTGATATCCACTCTGGGACTCCAACATACTACTCGTTTTATAAACAAACTGAACAAACCACTTGATAGAAAAACAACGTTTTGACAAGATCTAACCAAAGTGGCAATGGAATATGTGACAGAGTAATTCATAATCGACAGGGCATAACTCAAGAATGGTTAATCGTATCATAATAGTAGTCTGTAGGTCAAAATGAAGCTTATAATTAGAGGAACATGAATATACATGGTTTAGCTACTTAACAATGATACGATAAGTAATATTGAAATTGAATATTGAGTAGGAGAATTGAATGAATTATTACACGTCATGTATTGTGATATTCGTTGATTGTTATTTAATAAAATGATCTTATTAGGTAACGAATACATAGAATATCACACAATGAAGTGATTGAGTGAATTGAGTGAATGAGTGAGTAATTGGGTATGCAAGTAATTGCCTGAGTGAGTGTGTCTGTGAGTGAGTACTTGAGTGTGCGAGTGAGTGAACGAGTGAGCGAGTGAGTAAATAACTCAATATATGTACCACTTAAACTGATCGATTTTTGTGTTAACTGGAGCACTACCCGGGTACACAGAATGAAGCGGGTGGTTTTCTTAGTGTGTTACACCTCACAGCCTATGACTTAAAGGAGTAATCCATAAGGCCATAGAGTAAGGTGACGAGAAGCGGGTCCGTGGTAGCCTGTGATCAACAATTGGTCCATACGTTATTTTTTCCCTGGGAATACTGGAGCCCATACGCATCATTGGTTTGGTATCAGGGTTTTTCAAATTCCCTGAGATGATCCTCCGTATCCACCAACCTGGTTAAGGTATCGGATATTTGATTTTCATCTTCTCAATTTCGCAAACAACAGTAATGATACGATAAGATAATGAGTAAAACTTCATTGTCAGTGGTTGTATGCATGTGGTCATGTGAGAGTATTTCAGTTAGGATAGCCGACATTACCCACTCTCGACTGTACCAGGGAATTTGGGAGGAAAAATAAATACTGTTTGTAGATTTTTTCTTAAACCGTTATCAAGAAAATAATGAGCTAATTAGATTCTCTGCTGTCTTTCAGTAGTCATTTCATTAATAGATTTTCTTTATTTGTAGTTTGTTTACGAATTAGCTTACTATTCTATGTAGATGTTTTTAGACTACTTATTACAATATTATAAGTAGTTAAAATATCCTGTTGTAGTTTCTCAAAACATCAATATAATTTTTAACGGAAACTCAGTTGACAACTCTTTTATTTGCGTACCCAAACATTGTTACGCTCAATCTTTATCCACAGGAGTTTGAAACTACAGAACATGTTCCTTTAAACAGAAAATCCATGTAATGAACGAATGAATCACTCAGTTATAGGATAAATAGAAAGTGTAATCTCTTCTCAAGAGAAGATGGATAGTGGCTAGTAGTGGAATGAAAATACGTGCATTTCGTTCTATTCGGGACTCGTCAGTTAGGTGTAACAGAATCCCAGAGTTGATGTTCACTATGGAACTCGAACCTAGTGTCGTTCGCGTTATCCACTTAGCTACTGAGTCCTGAAAGCCACATGCTTGTACATGTAAGTTTAAATTGGCTACATATTCTTTTACTTCAATCTTCTCATTGTTGTTAAGGACTGCAGTTTATCAATCTCTTATTAACATATGTGCATCCTATACGGATTGTCTCGACATCACCTTAATTCTCAAGCATTCCATACGAAGATAGTAAGTGACTAGTAATAAAATCCAAGATACAGATTTCGTCCTATTTAAGACTCATCAACTAGACAAATGTACATTCCAGTGTTCATCTATCACTTCACAACTCAATCCAATACCATACACCTACCCAACTACTTAATCTTAATCCATGGAAACATTCAAATAAACAATACCTTCACTTTTTTTATTTCTCAGTCTATTCAAAAATTGTAAAAAAATTCAGAAGAAAAACGTCATTGATCGTATTGATTGATTTTCTTCTTTTTTTCTTTGTTTTCATCATCAATAAGAAAATTAATATCTACATGTTATACGAAGATAATTGATCCAATTTTGTTTCTCTTAGAGACAAGAGAAACAATGTGGTCGGGTGATTTTCACATTTGTAACCTTCATATACATTTAGAATGATCATCGAAAGATTCGGTGTACTGTTCTTTTTCTCTCGTTTTCTCTTTCTCGTTTCCCTCTTTTCTTTAACACACACTCTCTGAAGAAGTAAATTATCATGAGTGACGAAACATAGGAATATCTAATTATATCTATTAATCTATGCATTATGACATCTAACTCCATCTGTAGCTCTTCTACAGTTACAGACTCTCCTATGCATAGGTATTGGAGGAGTGTTGGGCATGAGATTAGCGACCACACCCCGTAGAAAACTTACTCGCTTAGATTAAAGCGCTAACCAGAAATCATAATTCAATTGTGATATCTGTGAATATATTATGATGATTATTAATGAATAGACTTCCCTAATGTGAGTGAAAGTGATAGAGAACTAACATGATGATCAGTTCTAGTATTGAAGTGAAATGTTGCTGTGATCAATACATACTTTCAAGTTGATTCAGTTGAAGTAACAAAACTTCATTTATTTCATTAGAAAAAGTTATATATCCGCCTTTAAAAACTATTCAGAAAGAGGAAAGATTTGTGAAATTTGAGTAATTTAATAGTTGAAATGATGAGTTAATTAAAGCTAGTCGACCATAGAAAACCTAGAATTATTAGACGGTAGAGCAATTTCGTGGATTGCTTGAAGTTGGACATATACACCGCAGGGTGATGATCGGTTAAGCGGTCTACAGGTTAAGTTTTCGTGCACCAGACAGAGGGTTTAAATCGTGACTGCGAGGTCATGTTGACGCATTCTTCTTTAATATTAATTACAGTTGACATCCTTGACTCATTTTAAATAGTTGATCATTGAAAATCAAAAATCATTAGACTACGGTTTTGTCTTAGTATGAGACTTGTAAGCAGTGAGTATTCATGATGTAATAAAGGATAACTATATGTCACAAAGAGTTTTCAATATACTTGTCCAGCCTCTAGTTTAATTAGCTAATGTAATCAGTAGGAGGGTTTTGTAAAGATTGTAGTGGTATTCAGTATTTATAATCAAATTTCTTGTTCATTCGTATGTCAATACTACTTAAATGAATGTGATTTTCTTTGGAGATTTCTATTTAGGCATAAATATGTTCTTTATTGCATACTGTCAATCAGTGCAATAAGAAACATGCATTCAGTAACGACTACAGCTTCAAATCAAATGTATAACGAGAACTATACATTAGCATGTAACATGTTTGAAAGAATGTTTAATGGTAGTGAATAAGACACGATAATTTATAGACCACCTTTGAGTGACATTAAAGTCACTTTCACAATGTTCACTTTATAATTAGGACTAAATGAGGGTTATAAACCAGTGTGAAGAACAAAGATTATGATTTACAGTTGATCATTAAGGGTAGGAATTAGATGAAGGGGGTTTTCATCACGAAATGACATGAGCTACAATGCCACAAACTCTATTTAGCCAAATGGATGAATGAATTTCGCGCTATAATCCAAGACCTATTCTCTCATCATTTTGATATCAGTCAAAACGTCACGATAGTAGAACTGTGACACGAAGAAAGCGAGTTTAAATTCCTATGTCAGCTGTTGTGATTAGTTTTATGTCATACTGACATTTGTTAGTTAGAATCAAAGTAGAATTTAATTTATCTCGTGAGGTGATTGAAAGGCAAATTATGCAAACCATCGACCATTAAACGTTACTGAGTTTTCGAAATCCATTCTCGTATTTGACCAATTTAACGCACTTATTCAACAACGTGATTTAAGTCGATGATTGTATACGAGGATTAGTGACATATATATATCTTAATGGCCATCAGAACCGAAGAAGAAACTTGCTTCAGATGTGGAGTCAGCATAAATCTACTAAACTGTATTCATAGCAATTCATTTATCAAACTATAGATAATCTATTACATCTAGCAGAAGGGTTTTTGTACATAATATAGTAATTTCAATAGTTGAGATGATGAGTCAGTTGAAGCTAGACCACCATGGAAAACGTCGAAGCATTGGATGGCAGATTCGTTCTAATGTGGGATTCCTCATCAGTGCGCATCATCATCATCATCTTCCAAAGCATCATCACCATTATCTTTACACCATACATTCTCTGTCCAAACTCTCTTCTTTTCGAACATTATTAGCCTTCTGCCACTAGGTATTTCACTTTCGATTGATGTACATACTACTTATATCTGCCAACATCAGTAGCATACACCACATAAGTAATTATATGAATAGTTATACAACTAAATCTGTAGGATTCAGAAAATGGGAATACACCAAAAAGAACAGAAATTTTTTCACTGAAAGGAAGAGGAATTCGGATATATCTGGAAAACACTTTGATTTTGAATAGTAAGGCTAATCTGAATAGAATATTTACCATTAGATTAAAAGGGACAATTAACTAAATAGAAATAATGAATTTCTTTTAGAAATTTCAAATTACATGACAATACTACTTATTTCTTCGATAGATTAATAGGCAATAGGCAATATTCTATTATTAATGAGACTATAATTTAAAGTTGACCTTTGAGTGACCCTAGAATGAACTTTCAGAATGTCCATTTAATTATTAAAGCTAACTGAGCATAAGGAACCTGTGTGAAGAAACAAAGATTATGATTCACAGTTGATTGTTTAAGGTTAAGAATCAGATTCAAGGGATGGGTTCGGTTAATTACGAACTGACATAAACTATAATGGTAAAACGCTATTTAGTCAAATGGATGAATGAATTTCGCGCATAAATCCAAGACCCGTTATCTTAAATCTGATTGATTCATCCAAAATTATAGTCTTATCTTAATATCATGATAAACTTGCAAAGTATTTACTAAATGTATCATTTGATTCAAAACTTGTTGATTGAATACAGTAATAGTTTGGTATAAAGAAGTTTCAAAATAGACAAACATATTTTCATTGAAGGATCTCAACAACTAAAGTCAATTAATTACCAGTCCGTCGTCAGCTAGTAGAAAACTATCGATTTTTCAAAATATCAGTTACGGTGATGAATTGAACAGTTCAGTTCAGTCAGTCAGTCAGATACAACGTTGGACCAAAAGTATATATATGAATCGGTCCAAGTTGCCATACATCATTACTATGTCAAGATGAACATCGAATTCATAGAAGTAGTTAGTCCAGTGATGGTGGTCTCACACTCGAATGCCTGTAACCTATAGACCAGTGAGCTGGTCGACATCTAATGCCTAAAATTAACTAATCCAATAATTGATGTTATGATTATCATTTCATTCCATACATTCGTTGAGGCTAATGTCCTCAATATCTGACTCCAATGAATTATATCCCCGTAAACTGAGTATTTAAGGTAGACTTAATCTCCTAGTAGAATTACGGATTTACTCGAGATTATTGAGAAGCCTGAACATCAGTTGTATAGATAATTTATTGTTACTGATTAATATGAATCCGCAAGCGTCCAGAGAGCAAGCACACGATGAAACAAAGTGAGTGAGTCTGTTTGTGTGTGTGTGGGTGTGTGTGTTAAAAATCCATATATATAGTTTTGAGAGTTAATCGGGTGTGGATAAATTATCGATTATCTGCACAATGCAACAAATAGGAGGATAGTTTAAGGGTTAATGTACAGACCGGCATTCGATCATACACACTGAAATTAACATAGTGAATTAATAGTATGAAATGCACACAGAAATTAACATGATGAATTAAGTGTCTGAATTACAATGATTAGACAAATGATACAGTGGTCAAATGGGCTTGCCACACATTATACATGTATATACATATATTATTTCCTTGTTTAATAATTCAATCATTATGCGTTCCAGATAAAGGTCTTCTATGTTGAAACATGTGAATGATAGAAACTTTTGTATTTTTACTATGAAAATATATGAATTCATTATTAATAAAGTATACAGTCAACATTGAAACACTTTTGAAATCTGTTTGTTATGTATTTGTGTGTGTGTCTGTGTCTGTGTCTGAGATTTTGTTGTTTGTTGTACAGGTATATGTATTACAACTAAGAGTTACGTAATCATTATGGGATAATGATAAAGATTGTAGATATAACACGAGAGAATTGATTCATATACCATAGTAACAATCAGGATATTTAATGAATAAATCAGAGTTAAATAAATATGATGATAATAGTAAGTTCAAATATTAGTAAACAGGACAATGTTATGTATACATCAGATACTTAAATTCCTGCCTACTTACCTACAATACATACACACATACATACATACATACACACGCACATACTGCACACATGCAAACGTACAAACATACACACTCATACATACATACATACACACGCACATAGATACATGCTTAAAGGAATATATCCATTTAACTGTTCTTAATTTATCAACTTCTGATTGGTTAAAATGTTGTTTTATTTTATTTTAGTTTTTAGTTTCTAATTTGATGAGATTATTTGTTTGTTTCCATCGCCTTGGTCACGTGCGCAAACGCTTAACCTTTATACTGCTGAGCTGGCATCCAACGGTAATTAGCGATGGCATTCAGAACACGTGACTCATGGTCTTTGGAAAATGTCAGTAAATGATAATAAATATCATACCAGTTGAATTGATCAATAGCTAAAAGGAGTCATCAACTTGATGTACAATATGTAAGGTGTTTTCAGTGAAACATACTCAGTTCAAGTTTCAATATGAATATTAATATCATGACGTAGGTACATTCAACTGACAAGTTCAAATTAGGGCAAAACTCAGGTACTAAATTCTCCTGCTAGTCACATTCCCTCTCACTTTCTTTGTAAATATATATGACCTAATTGGCGATGTCACTATGCTGTATACTAATAAGCTACAAGTTGAAGCAATTGGAGACTATGTGAAAAAAATTCTGCATCCTCAATCTCTAAAATAAGGAGTTAAATTCATCCAGCACATCGATGAAAATCAGTATAGTTATTTCCAACAATCAACATACAGAATTGTCATCGTTATCCTTGAAAGACATTGATCGTTTATTAATCATACAGTATTTTTTTATTACCTTGCTGATCCATGTATAAACAAAAATGACTGTCTCTTCCGATCAATTGCAGTTGCTATTCAAGTAATAGCATCGGCGTTTTCAACAAAGCCAGTTGGATTTTATCGACAATTCACGCACGCGTCTGCTGAACCATCCATTAGAATGAACTAAATCTTTAATTGCCTACAAAGCTGAAAAATGACTACAGAATGAATGAATACGCCAGTGAAAGCCTCCATGAATTTTAATGGAATTTTGTTTTCTGAGCCGGATGGTTTGACCGTGGAACTTTCATCGTAGGAGGTATTTTGCCTGAAGTTTGTGCTGATGATGTCATTCAGAAGAACGATAAATGATCCACGACCAAACAATCCAGCTTAGAGAACAAAACTTCATCAAAATCATTTACCTGAGCTACTAATCTTCACCAACAGCTCCCATAAATTATTGACAAGCAGTAATTCAGGCGAAACAGTATCAGTCATACGTGATCAACTCAATGATACAGTCATGTCCATGTAATGGGTTCAAATCCCATCATCCATGAAACTCATTGTACAATCTGTGATTAGTTCAGCCCTGGTCGATAAGTCACTGTTCTCTAATTGGTGGCATTATTAAGTTATATATTAATAGCTTACAAGGTCATAATATACGGATTACTGATTAAAGTGAATAGTGTGTTGCAAAATGTAGATATTTTAGAGTATCTTACTGATTATCTTCAATTCATTCAAGATAATTTACTTGGGTTCGTGGAATATCTACTCCGTCTGTAGCTCTTCTTGAGTTACTGTCAGTTCCATGCCCGGGTAAAAGAGGACCGTTAAGCATGGATTCGAAAACTCCATTACTTAGAAAAAACATCCTGCTAAAAGAAGGCCCATCGGATCAAACAAATAATAGAATATCTGTTAATAACAACAGACAGACATGCTTAAATGCAAATAATAAAAAGTGATTTCACAGGCCTCGTTTCTCCACGTTTCATGATCAGAAGACTAAGAATCTACTATTACTTAATTCTGAATTATGTTAGTCTGTGGTTTTAGTTAAAAAACACACAACAAGAACAGCACCATTTCAACAGAAACTATCTGGCTATTTCAAATCTTTCTACTGTAAAGTTCCTTTAAAGAGGGAACCGGAAATAACAATATTTCTGAAGTGAAACAAACTACATAGGCTGCTTGTTTATCCTTATAATTAAGGAACTACTGAAATTGAGCAACATCTCCATTTATTTATTCATTTATAAAGTGAAAAATAATGTTTATTTTGAAGAGAGTGAAAGATAATCCAATATGATAACTTAATGATGGTCTATGGCCATTGAGCAATGAATTCATAGATGTTAGTTATTCTCTTCTTCTTTTATCATACATTGACAATTTATTGAATATTAAATTCACTTCGTATTGTTATTTACTTGAGTCTTCTCATGGATACAATTAATCAGTGTCTTGTTACCATATATGTATCACGTACAGCTTGTCTAGATATTGTGTCAAGTAACTAGCATTAAAAATTTGGATGTAATGGAATCTAGGATGCGGGTTTCGTTCTCTTTCAGGGTTTATTGGTTACCGGAGCTCAGTAGTTAAGTAGTTAGCACAATGGTGTTTGTAGCAAACAGTAATGAATGCGTGCACATCCACCCAAATGTAAAGAGACGCGGTGTTCAAGTACAGAACTCATAACAGCCTTCATCTCGACTTTGTAGAATCAAACTGGAGTATGTCACAGTATCTAAGTTGAACGCGACCGCTGCTTATGGGCAATATATTTTGCTCCACAACAGCAGATGAACTGGTAGATGTACATGAAGGCGAACATATGGAGAAGTTCATCTTTTATGGATTTTGCTACTGAATTTTATTCGCGGTTTTGCTACATTGAATGTTCGTTTAATCGCTGTTATCAAACGATTTTTGATTACATCAGAAGTTTGATCACCTTCAAATTCCAAATTTGTATAGAGGTTTTTCTTTGAAATGAAATAATCAGATTTCTTGTCACAACTACTTCGTTTCATATTCATGTCTGTGAAGCGGTCTGGTTGGCCATTTTTCGTCAGAGTCCCTCGTCAGTGCATTCCGTACTACATATTCGATGTAATCGGTAGCATAAACAGTGGACGATATTTCTCTTTCTGCCTGAAGGAATCCAGCTGTAGATGTTGGACAGCTTCCATTCCATGTCTGTTTTCTATGGATATATTGATCTTTTTAAGGAACCGTTACACGTTCTCATCAGACGCACATCGAGACAAAAGATTGACTGATCTCCCTCACTTTATAAGGTGAAGTCTAATAAAGTGTGACTTGTGTAGAAGGAGTGTAAAATATGTTCTAATTCAGTGTTGTCATCGTAAACGACAAATGTGACGTCCAAGTATTTTACGTAGAGATAAAATTGATTACTCATCGAAATGAGTTGATTGTTTTACAGTTTTGCCATGAAACAGTCCGTATAGTTCACTTTGTTGGCAGGTAACAGTTGGCATAAAATTGAGTACCAAGGCTTTCTGTTAGCAAAAACAACATACAGATTACATAATTGAATGAATAATATACTTGAAAATTATTAATGAAAATGATCTATGAGGTGAATCAAACATACCCATCACTGATAAATGTTATATCCAGAACTTATATTCTGCACATACCACATACAACTCGGGTACTCGAACACGGGAACCTTCGAATCTTTGTGAACTTCTTAGAGGTTCCTCGAATTCACACGTGTGCCGTTCTCACAATAGAGATATACAAAACACCGATATATTCTTAAAACATCACTACACTATGGGTAGAGTTTAACTGATTGGTTTTATAAAGTATTTTAGTAATGAATTATGTTTGTCGCTCAATTTCCTGGATTAGTTGAAGTTAGACATTAACAGAGTTGGATGCGGATAAGCGATCGCACACGAAACTCATAGGTCTTGTGTTGAAATCTCGCGAGGCGTTATCGTGGATACGCACTACTGAGTAGTTTCATATTAGAACAAAACGACTGTCCAGTGCTTCGAGGTTTTCCGTAGTGGTCTAGCTTCAATTGACTCGTGACCTAAAATATATTTAAATTACTATAAAATTCCTAAAAATCCTTTTGATATGAATTATGTTTGTAACAATTTGTACGACAGTAAACATTTCCATATATTTAAGTTTAAAAGTTCTAATAATACTCAAAAGTGCAACTGATCAGTCTCTATTAGCATATGTGCGTATCATGTATGGACTGCATCGAAATCGTTATTTTCACAAATTCCATAGAATAGATAAACTGTTGCAAATAACAGAATCTAAGACCAGAATATTGTCCTGCTTAAGATTCTTTTACTAAATTTACTTGTCAACGGTCGTTGATATTCATATTCAGACTCGAACTCAACCTAATGGCTATCTGAACTCAGTAGTTTGGTAAATCACGTATTAACCATTGATGCTTAGGTTACTGAATTTAAGTGTCGTTGTGAACAATAACAATAAACTTTAAGCACACCTAGATAGAGTGAAGTGAATGTGTTAGATTCTATTTCTAGTCTTAACCCTCGTAATTGCGACTATGAACTAGTTCAATCACAATAAACACAATTGTCTCAATATAATTTCCCTTTTTAATTGTTATCAAAACTTCTCATTTCTGATTACCACAATGACAAGATCATTGAGAATTGCCATGAATGAAAAGGTAGTTAGCATAAAGGGAAAAACGTACTGATTTCAGACTAAAAACAAACAAAGTTAGTTGTTGTATTAGCTACATTTAGAAGAAGGCAAATAGAATGAACTAGCTACTAAATGAATGAGAGAAATGTATGGTCTACATAATCATATTTCTGTGTAGTATACAGTAATAGCATATGGGTTTGTAAATCTATCAATATGTATGACGTAATGATACCGTCAATTAGAGAACAGTCATTTTTCGATCAAACTAATGACACATAAAGCCGTACGAGCAGTTTAGAGTATTTATCAGTTCTTCTTCTTCCTGACTAGCTCTGCCTGCCTCTTGAGTCTAAAACACAAATCTCAGCCTCCACGATATGAATCCTGTATTTCAGATATACTGGGTTTATATACAAATCAAAAAGACCACATCGCACTATAAAATAGAAAACAGCATTAGTAAAAGATGAAGTCAATAGGGACTGTGAATGTGGGAGACAGTATTTGATAGACTGGGCATAACTCAAGAATGGTAAATGGTATAATAATAGTTCTTAAGTCAAAATGAACCACATAACATGAATATGAACAGTGTAGTTACTTAACAAATACGCAATAAGAAATATATATGTATAGTATTAGTCCATAAATAGTTGTAAAGAATAAGTATTTTTACTTCTCATCGGGATATAACATACACCTCTTCTGTTCTGTATGGAAACATATATTCGTCCTATAAATACATGATATTCATTATAATATCCATCCATAAGTTGCTTCTGAATAATAAGAGGATTGAATTCTATAGCTTAATTGGAGGTTTGAAGGTGTTTGAGGAACTAAATGCATCTCATTACTTACTTACGCCTGTACCCTTCCTTATGGAAGAAAATAAGTAGCCCACCAGCATTATCCACCCAACTATGTCACAGACAATCCTTTCAAGTTCTTTCCAGTTGTTAGTCACCATTTCATGCTTGTTACTAATTTTCGACACAGTGTGTTTGTTAGTCTCCCTCTTTTCTCTTTTCATTCAGGATTCTAAATAAGGCTTGCTTCGTAATGCAGTTCGATGATTTCAGCAATGTGTGTCCTATTCACTCCAAACATGTTTTTCTAATTTTATATTCAGCCGGAAGTTGGTTCGTTCTCACTCATAGTAGGCTTTTGCTTATGGTATACGACCAACGCATATTCAGTATCTCGCGTAGACAGTTGTTTATAAATAATTGAAACTTATTGATGATGGTTATGGTAGTTCTCCAGAGTGAATTTTCCACCGACCATTTATATGTTATGATGATGAACATTTACCGTACATAGACAATGAGTTTGTACATGCAATACTCATTATCCGCCAGTTTCCTGTTTGTGATTCAAATCACACCCTAGATCACTATTAATAATTATGAAACAGATACATCTGAAATTCTCTTTAGTTCATCAAATACGGAGAGGTAGTGTAGACTAAGCTCTGAAAGTATTTGTAAACTATAAAAGCTGAAACAACAATGAGACAACTGAAGATCACAACTTCTGATAACATTCGCAAACTACATGCTTGCAGGATTCTAGAAACTCAATACAGACGATGGTTAGATGTTTATCAATTGAAAGTGGTATGCCTGATGGTAGAAGATTAAGAAGATCGAGGAGCAGAGAACGAGAACAGGGAATGTTTGGTGTAGAAGCGAAATAACAATGAAGTTTGAGATGATTGATTGACATTTTTCAATTGAACTATTTACTGTATGGTTCTCAGAGTTTACTGTGTGATCGTTTGCTTTCTTTTTCTTCTTTTTCATTTTCCCAACTTTGAAATGTTTTATTCAACTGAATCACTGAATATTGACAGGCGGAAATTTAAATTATTCATGAATATGTCAAAATACTGAAATGAAAATTTGTCAGTTTGTTTATGATTAGATACATATTTCTTGATTATGGATATAAAGGGTGATGGTAGATGATTTCATTGAACAGATGGATAAAGAATAATTGTCTTGTCAACTGTAATCTTTTATTCCGTTACCTTAGCAGCTAGTAAACTATGCATGATAATAAGACCTAAATATCATAGTTCATGTATTCGACACTATAATTTCAACTAGTTGAGTCCAAATTCATTAGTGAATCCATTATGGTTTTGTAATGTGTGCTACTGATATCATCAGATATTAGTAGTATGTATGATCAATCGAAAGTGAAATATCTGGTGACAGAAGGTTAGGAAGATCGAAGGAAGAAGAAAGAGAACAGAAAGCATTTGGTATTCAAATGAATGAACGGTCAAGTCTGAGACGATCGATTGACGTTTTGCAAATGAACTATTTACTGTATGGTTATCAGATTTAACCGAGATGTTCTGTAATTTGTGTGTTCCAATACATCCGTTCCTTTTCACTGCAATAGTATCATTACATCTACAAAGAGTGTACTTATATCTAACAGTGAATAGTCTAATTACATCATCAAGGGGAAACTGGAAACTTCTAGAATCATTGTAGATTAATCAATTTTATTTTAGAAAACTTCACGTTTCATTTTAAATACAGTCTGATATTCAATACAATTTTAAAGTGGAATATTCACTTCATCATCGATATTTCTGATATAACTAGTGAAAAGAATATTGGGAAATCCAGTCAAATAACTAATAATAAGACAAGCAAAATGAACCCATGAATCAATATAAGTTAGACCAACATTGAACATCTGAAAGCACTGGACGTCTGTTTCGTCCTAGTATGGGAGTTCTTATTGAAAGTGCGCATCCACAATACTGCTCTCGAGATTCAATTCCATGACAGTCTACAAAATATATATAACTAATAAGTCTAAATAACCATAGTTTTGTTAATTATATTAACTGTCTCTATGAATTCATTGGCAAGGTGGAATAACTCTCTGGTGTATAATGTGAAAAAAAACATTGGTTCCGAGTCTTAATGTGAATATCAATCATGAAATAAAACAAGAACGCTCAACTGGCAGGTTTCATATTATACAGAACTCACATTCTCGATCCTCCTCTTAAGTTGCTTATTTACTTACACCTGTCACCACACTCATGGAAGAGCATCGACAGCTCACCAGCATTCTTCAACCAATGCAGTCTTGGAGATCGGTTGATGTTGACTATCTTGCGTAGACAACTGCTTATAAAAATTTGTATCTCCTTGATGATGGTTGTTGTAGTTCACCACGTTTTAGTTCCTTACAGTAGGAAGTCATATCATCGTCTACCTTGATTCACTGTGTTGTAACAATCATCAATATACGGCGACGAACACGCCAATATTAGAGATAAAACAGTATATTTAATATGCATAAAAATAATGTTACATAAGGCCACGCCTGCAAGATCAAGCCATGCCATTCGATCGACTCGAATTAACTGAATTAATCTTCCAGCTTTTTTAATCGTTTGGTCTTTCTCCGCGTCAAATATTGAATATCTATTTTCCCGATTGTCTCGTGTTCAGCCTTGAGGCTTGTGTGGTTATACCTCAATGACACAATGCGATATCGACCACTACACGTTTTAAAAATTAGACGATAAATGTTCGATGAGTTTATTCATAGTTGGTGCAAAATCTTCTCTATAATTATGAACAAGTTCATTCATTTATCTGCGGTGTATTTGTCGGTGTTTCACAGTCATATGAATGCATGATCATAAAGCGACATTCCTCACTGTACTCCAGGTAAATATCACATTCACTACACAAAAACGAACATCAAATAACCTGATTATTTAGATATGGTCTGGTGATAAACAACGTAGAAGTATGATTATTGACATTTCTACAAACAACAAACCAGGTCAACACACAGACATTTGGAAAACACACTCTCAGATTATGTGCACCTTTATTT
This sequence comes from Schistosoma margrebowiei, assembly GCA_944470205.2. NCBI lineage: Eukaryota > Metazoa > Platyhelminthes > Trematoda > Strigeidida > Schistosomatidae > Schistosoma > Schistosoma margrebowiei. The sequence continues at coordinate 3,900,337 of OX104028.1, forward strand.
TCACTAGTGATACTTTTAGAAAAATCATTTTGATGTAACTGTGCATAGTAGATAAGAAGAAATGACATAGATACCATGACTATGTTATATTTACACACACAATCGTGCGTTAAAGTAATCGATTACTAATTATAAATTATTGCTAAACACATTTAGGTAAAGCATGTCAAACCAGAGCGGATCAATATCATTTCATGTTCTCATTAGATAAGACAATATGGAGTAACAATGAGTTCATATACCAACAGAATTGGTCAATAATGTACATATGATCTTAGTAAATTTAATCTACTTAATGGTCACTTTGAATCATCGAATCAGAATAAGACAACAAAGCACTTTAAGGTCTATAACAGCTTGACAACTTTCAATAAAATTTGATTCACTACATTGAACGAGATGATGAGGTGAGAGTTGACCAAACATACGAAGTGAATCAGCCAGTCATTTGAACACAAATAACACTGTTTCATTAACATGGATCATTTTACATACAAATTTCCGTACAATCTATTGATATGGTTTTATTTGGTCTTGAAATTGTCTTCCCAATTCTACGATTGTCAAGAAATCTGTCAACACCCGGATTGGGAGAACTAAACACAAGTGATTTTTGAGAATGATTCATTTCGACATGTAAGTAATCAGTCAGATTCTAATAGACATTACTCACAAAGAATAAGTCTCAATCAGCCTCAACCAGTTCTGAAAGGCAGATTTGGTGAATTCTCGTTCTACCACGTGAGTGGATCACATTTTGTAATGGAGTTATTAATCCACATGTTTACATCATTTTATTCTGTTAAAGCACAAATATCGTTTAAATATTATGATGAAGATGCAGATGGATTAATGGCTTGATTTGATGGTAAGTCAGTAAGTTTCTTCGACCTAAAATTGTCACTGACTTTTCTCGATCACGATTTATTCCATGAATCAGAGATGGTCACTGTGTTCAGCAAACCAGCTTTATACACTTAGTGACATTCTTAGCTTCTTTGCACCATCTTACATCGATTAATTTTTCTGAAATAATGAAAACAAGAATAGGTAATGAAATATCTGTATAATGAATATGCATCTCTTTCAATAAATGTACGTTTAAACACGGACTGTCTTTGCATACAAGTTATCATGCCTATTCTCAGAGTTACGTGTAGTGATATGGTCATATGCTCATCTCTTATGACAAAATTTCAAAGAATATTGTCACTTCAACGACAGGATGAACGTTTCAATCCAGTCAACCCAGAAAAATATTTCATCTCTGTAAAAGTTATTTTAAAAGCATCTGACTGAGTGAGAGTCATCTTATATCTATCTTACAGTCGTCTAACAAAAATCATAACCGGTCATTCAGTAATTCATCAATTTGAACAGCTGACCGAAATGAATGTGTGTGAAATTGATGTTCTAGGTGTTCAATTTCGAGTGAAACATGTTGTTGAAATTACGATGGTCATCAGACAGCAACTCCTAGACAATAAACATTTATAAATCAAGTTTATGATAGAGAAGTATCAGAGAACATGAAATATGATTTGATAGTTTGTAGGCTTCACAAGTTCAAACGGACGTCACTCACAACATCGCTTATTGTTGTATATTTGCTCAATTCAATTCACTTAGTCTAAAGAGAATTGTCGTGTGGGTGAGATAATCTTTATACAAATTGAATGTGAGTAAAGTAAAAAAAACAAACTTCAAACTGAATAATGTAAGAGCTCACTCGTTTGCAAAACCTCGAAATTAAGAGACGATATTTTTCTTAAACGACTTGTGGTTTATTCCAATCTTGTATGTGTTCTTATATACAAATATTTTGTTAGTGAAAATATGCAAAGAATCTATGAATGTGACTAACTGTATAAAGCTGGTTTGCTGAACACAGTGACCATCTCTGATTCATGGAATAAATCGTGATCGAGAAAATTCAGTGACAATTTTAGGTCGAAGAAACTTACTGACTTACCATCAAATCAAGCCATTAATCCATCTGCATCTTCATCATAATATTTAAACGATATTTGTGCTTTAACAGAATAAAATGATGTAAACATGTGGATTAATAACTCCATTACAAAATGTGATCCACTCACGTGGTAGAACGAGAATTCACCAAATCTGCCTTTCAGAACTGGTTGAGGCTGATTGAGACTTATTCTTTGTGAGTAATGTCTATTAGAATCTGACTGATTACTTACATGTCGAAATGAATCATTCTCAAAAATCACTTGTGTTTAGTTCTCCCAATCCGGGTGTTGACAGATTTCTTGACAATCGTAGAATTGGGAAGACAATTTCAAGACCAAATAAAACCATATCAATAGATTGTACGGAAATTTGTATGTAAAATGATCCATGTTAATGAAACAGTATTATTTGTGTTCGTATTACTGACTGATTTACTTCGTATGTTTGGTCAACCCTCACCTCATCATTTTGTTCAATGTAGTGAATCAAATTTTATTGAAAGTTGTCAAGCTTTTTTGGATTTAAAATGCTGATTCGATGATTCAAAGTGACCATTAAGAAGATTAAATTTACTAAGATCATATGTACATTGTTAACCAATCATGATGGTTGAAGAACTGATCGTTATTCAATTTTCTTTCCTCCATCTTGAGAAGCTGAGCTATCGTTTATTCACCGTTCCTGACATTACATTGAATACAATTCCTAATAAGGAAAAAAAAGGAAAGAGAAAAGAGGAAAAGTATAGTTTACTTGAATCATTATGTAACAAATGATCATTATATAAATATCACTGTAACATGTCCTACGCATTTCCTTAATCAAGGTTATACCATACATTGGTAAACAATAATTAGACAAAATATCACTATGGAAAAATCAATCTATTATTCATCATATTCAGAAATTAGCTTAAATGTTATGAATTAGACTAATTGAAGTAATCAAATTCATTAATTGAGTATTATAAATAAGAAACAAAAACGGGTATCCTGGATTCCATCATTAGTTACTATCCATCTTTACTTATAATCCTTGTGACTTAAGATAATATCGAAACAATCCATATAGGATGCATATATTATCAATAAGAGATTGATTAATTACAGTCTCAAAAACAACACCATGTGAATTTATATTTTCATAGTGTTTGTTAATTCAATGGAATATTTCTTCTTCTAATAAAAGAAAAGAAAAAGAACCAAAAAAAAATAATCGATCTAGATATTGTAATTGATGAAACAATGATAAACAGTAAGTTTAATTATATAAATATGTTGATCGATAATAAGTAGTATTTATGTAAATGACTTCATAAACTTATTATTAATTATTTACGTAGGTCTCTTACTCCTTGTGAAGGAGCATAGGACACTCACCAACATTCTCCATCCAACTTTGGCATGGACAATCCTTTCCAGCTCTTTCCAGTTGTTATTCATATATGCTTCAATATCCCGACGTAATGTGTTATTTGACCTTCTTCCTTTTCCATTTCCCTTCAGGATTCCAAGTTAAGACTTGCCTCGTGATGCAGGTTGATCAACTTACTATGGTGAATAATATAGAATAAAATAAAGAAATGGTCATAAATGCTCAAACTTATTGATTTTTGTTCTACATTATTTTGATAGACATAAACTATCTTGTTGATAGTTTATATAATTGTTATAGTTTATGATTGAATATTGTTTGTGACTTTTGCCCTGTTCATTATCATGTGATAAGATAATCAATGAGAATGTCGACTTAATATGACTTTGGCACTAACTTGTTAACGAACAAACATTTTGTTGTATGTAAAAAACCTTTTAATTGACTATCACTGGTGGATTATTTCGATTTGATTGGTTAGAATCACAGTGACACAAACTCTTTTGATTGGATGTCAACATTTACACTTTTACATTTGAATTTTATTTCAATAAAAATTCTATTAGACGATTTCATCATTGATCTTAAATGAAACGAAGTCACATCCATTCTGTTTGACCACTATATTATACCACTATCTATTAATAGGCGTTGGGATAATAAGAAGAAATAAATTTCGTAGCGATCATGTAGAAGTGGAACTGATTGTGTCCAGGTATGTAGATTAAGGTAGCCAAATATTGTAATAATAAAGATGCAATGCATTCCGTCAAAAGTGTACTGTAGAACATTCAGAACGATTTCTTGAACCAGACAGAGATTTGTAGTTACAACAGTGATTATTGTATCTGATAACTAATAAATTTGTTAATTCACAAAGGAAGGAATAATTTCCATCTTCATATTTCAATTTATTATTGACATCTATATCATTTGAGCTTGTATGAATTGTCATCTGAGTTGAAGTATACGAGTAAATCACTGTGATTAGATAATGTCAAGTGTGAGTGTGCAAATATGTTTTCTCTTGATACTGTAGAGTTCTGTTGTTTTACTTTAGAAGGGTTTTCACTGGAATCAAAATGCTGTTTCCTCGAGCACTACAGTCTGTAATCGAACAAAACATTGTTGTCTCATTTCATGAATGAATCAACATCAACATTAATTTCAATGATACATTGTACACTTTGTGCCGTTGATCAGTACCCAATTATGAGAAGAAAACTAATCTGCTTAGGATAAGTAAGATTTCGATTAAAATTTATTTGTCAGTCTCTATTTATAACTTCATGTGTATTCTTCACATTGTTACTAGCAAATGTGTTGTAAGTACTTAATTTGGACGTAAAATTCGTAGGTTCTTGCATGTAAACAATTGTTCTTTAATGTTCTGCATTATCCGTTCTCCGGCTGTTTTGCGAGGAGTGTTGAAGGCAGTTAGTAAGATATTTGGTTATTCATTTGAGATCAATATTAATACGATTGTAGATAAACATCCAATGTCTTCCTAAGGCCTGGCAGATGTTCCCATATCGGATACTAACAATCCCCTTCATTCATATCTTTCCCCTTGTATATCTTCAGGTGGAACGGGATGACATTACATTAGAATCCATATATGCAAGCAAATGTATGAGAGCTTCACAGTGCTTTTGATGTGCAGGTCAGTATGATAAGGATTGGATGTTTGCTTAGTCACACATGTAAATAGTTTGTCAGATGTAAGATGAGTTTTTTGTTCCACTATCCTTATTATTACTTATTATTGATTGTTCGTTAAGGTTGGATGGTGTCGGCCTTTCAATGTAAAAATATATTTACGTTCTAATCAGGCTCATCACGTATTATTGATCTGAATTGTGTTGAAGTCCTGTAGAATAGACACTGGGATGGGATCTACCGTAGATATCCGTCGAAAATAAATTAAAGTCCCAAACATGTAGACCAAGTGGAATGAAGCGTTATATCAATAGTTTTATTTTTTATTATATTTTGATACAAAATAGGAATTCTCAGTACAGAGTATTTCAACAAGTTTATTGCACAAAAAGACAGAACCGAAGAGAAGAATAAAGAAAAAAAGTTTAAAAAAAGAAATCTGAAAAACTGTACAAATTTTCAAATTAGAGACATGTTAGGAAGGTGGGTTATTGTCAAGGTTAACTCTAACAACCTGTTCTTCACTGTGTATATTTGCTAGGTAAGGTATTATAGAACTTTTATACTTTTGCTTGCGTGCATGAACTTTAATGTAATTACGTCTCGTTCAACCAGAAGATATACAAAGAGAAAGATAAGAGTCTGAGGGTTGGTTAGTATCTGATAAAATAACACCTGCCAATAGTTTACAAGACATTAAATGTCTGTCCACAGCCATAATAATTATAACCTCGAAAGATTCAACACAAACCTCGCTAACTGCCTTCAGCAATACACCAGTCGTTTCTCCAAAAGCCCGGGAAAGAATAATGGAAACAGTAAAGAATAATAGGTAATACGCAAGAATTGACAAATTGTAAGAGTAAATGTCGACTAATTCCAAGAGCATGCTATTTGTTTACGTAGTAAGTGAGACGGAAAACCTCCTTTGATAAAATCAAAACGTGAGAAGACTAAGAGAGATCAGTATTGTAATGATAAGAAGCAAATTATTTCGATAATCATCTGTCATAATTTCAACGAACAATTTGATGGAAATCGGGACCGAACTAAATCGATATTAAATATATATTCCTTAAAGAAGCTCGTATTAGTGTATAGAAGAAATGTTGGAATTACTTATATTTCAATCACTGTAATCACTCAAAGGATAATTCATGGATTTAAGCTAGTGATTTCGTCTATTTTGCCTACGAATTTCTAATATCTTTTCACCATGTACATTACTAACATTATGTGTAGTTTCTCAGTACTTATATAATGATGGCATCAATTAATTAATAAGACAGCATTTAATGAAAGTTATAGCAGTGCAATACAGAATCAATCACATATTATCTAGATAGTATTGAGAAGGTTTAACTTGTTTCAATGTAACTTATTAAACAGGACATGTTTAATTGTTTATTATTGCTATGAGTTCAGTATTTACTTTATCAATTATCTGTTTATTGTGTTCTACTTTTGATTAGTTATGACATCACTAACGCCTTGTTTGTTTGCAATTTATGGTAAACTATGGTAGTTAAATTGCATCACAAGGCAAGCCCTAACTTGGAATCCTGAAGGGAGGTGGAAAAGAGGAAGGCCTAAGAAGACATTACGTCGGGAAATCGAAGCAGATATGAAGAGGATGAAAAACAACAGGAAAGGAGCTGGAAAGGATTGCCTAGTACAGGGTTGGATGGAGAATGCTGGTGAGCGGCCTATGCTCCCTCACGAGCAGTAACAGGCGTAAGTAAGTAAGTAAGTAATGTAGTTAAATAATACTTAAGTATACTAAAAATCAAGTTATAAATAATAATTATCCTTTTGTACATAATCGTCTTCCCGTTTTCTATTTAACTGGGAAGGAATAAAAAATGAATTAGTTATCAACCTATAACGTTTTTATTCTCTTTTTATTCTATTACAAATCTGAAAACAGGCTAGTCATGCTTATCGGTTGTTTTTGTGTTCAAAATAAAGTAACCCAAATTTTCTATTTATAAATCTGTTTAAATGAAGTTTGTACGAATATTTGTCAAGATTAGAACGAATAGTTTGATAGAAATTAGCCACCTCCTTCTGTATCTGTCAATTCAACTGCTTCTGTGGAGCAAGTTCTCTTGGCAGATGTTCTAGGAATTCGTACATTCGGGCGCGTGAGCACCTACCTGTGTGGTTAAGCAAAGGTGTTGTCAAAACTGTTAACAGCTCCATGTTAGACCATTTAGTTCAAACAGGATATACAACAAACATGGAGAAATCTTTTGCAATAATCTGTCGTGTTAACAGCAGTCTACCTAATACCGTCAGACTGTGAATCCTACAGACGGCTGAAGCAATTGTTATTCGGATAAAAAAGCCAGAGCTTTGTATCCAAAAGAAGTATGTTCAGACAATCCTTTTACTCTGGCCAACTCTGGGGCTCACTACCTAATAATCAATTTTATAATGTGGTGACATAATCTGATTAATGTTCATTATTGTCCCAAACTTGTTATTATTATTATTATCTTTACACTTGATAACCTTTATTGAGGAATCCATTCAGTATCCACCCCTAAATCTACTATAACTGACCTAATTCATATTATTCTACATATGACGTAATTTTCGATTTGTAATCACAATATTCTCTCTCTCTCTCTCTGTCTCTGTTACCCCATGTTGACCATATTTATTCTGATCATGATTGATTGCACAATTTCATTTCACTTATAAACTGATTCAAGTTAACAACTTCATATAAGTCAGCTCAGAACATTCATGATCTGAATTGATTTGATTTGATATATATAATAAACCACAATAATTCTTAATTGACATATTCACAATTTCCAAATGATGATGTACTCTCTCTACCCTTAAATCTCTTGTTCATTTTATGAATGATTAATTTGAATATGAGATAATGGTAGATAGATATGCGTGATTATGAAATTCATTGAAATGAATATTGTTCATTCATAAAATTGAGTTTTGTTAACTTTCTAACCAGAATAACAGAAGTACATTTAACCATATTCAAGAAAATAAAATTTTCTGAATATAAAAAAAAAATAATCTGGGAGCACTAAGTGTGGGTTTAATTCTAATATGAAACTCCATAACTGTGAGTATCCACCAACCTGGAAGTGTGAATCAAACCTAGGGCTTTCACTGATGAGTGCAAAAGTTAAACCCCTAGCATAGGACACATCTACACAAACACACTACCTGGAGACGTTCAAACTCAGAATATTTTCTTCTTACAATGAGCGATTTTAGAGTCCAATAGTAAATAGTTTCATATTTAAAAAGTTATAGATATTGAACGACTATTATCATATCCCACTTGTGACGACTGTTTCATTCCCAACATGCTTAAACTCAAATAGTCTGCATCATAAGTGTACAATTATTGATTTAATTTTAGGTATGGGAATAAAAATATAATGAACTACATTTTTTTTGTTTTCCCTTATTTTAACAACAAAGTGAATGGAAATAATTCAAATGCTTATTTAAAGAACTTCGGGATCATCTGAAATACTGATTTTACTTCTTAGCTTTTACCGACGTTGTTGTTGTATCACGAAAAAATTACATCGACCGCAGAACTACTGACATCCGGGAAACTTTAAACAACCGTTTTGTTCCAACCACGAGTTTCTCAAAATCATTCACTATTAGCCCCATAAGTGTTCGAATCAAAAATGCATCATCTAGTTTAGAAGCTTTTTCCAATGATCTTCCAAAGTCATAAACATTTAATAATTGCAGTATAGAATAATGTTACTTATAAGAACAAACAAAAAATCGAGAGTTATCTTGGAGGGAAAATTTGATAAGTCTTATCGATCGAACGCTATATTAGTTTCCTAAGCTATTCTGGTACCCCGAAAGCTAGAACTGCACAGCGACTTCAACACAAGAGAGAAGACGCAAGTATGAGAGAAAATTCTTTACTCCGAAGTTCATTTTTATTACAGAAAATATAGGGTTTTTATAATATATCTAAATGTCCTTGGGTCGCTGGAATATTCTGGAATGCTACTAAACTTAGTAGCACTGTAGTAGCCAACCAATCAGAGCTTCCGCATGTGACGTTTCGCTACCTTGATATTACTGGCCAAGACTCCAAATGAATGGTGATTGGATGAAACACTTCTTAGTGTTTCTTGATGCTTGTTTGTCTATTGCAAGCGATCTCTGGATCACCCCAACAAACTTGTCATACAAAAATGTGATAACAAGCTTAGTTTTATAATATGAGTCTCTTTCATAGTATTTAGCCTTAATCGCTTTTTCGCTAAAAACAAAGCTTCTAAAAATAGAGAGTTAGAACTTGGTTTATGAATAATTTCCCCGTAAACATAATTAGTTATCACATTTTATTGTATTAAGGTACAACATATTTCTAAAACTTTCGAATAGCTGATCTTGTTTAGATAGACCAGCAGAATGTGGAATTCCGGCAACCGAGTTTAAAAGTTTTTCAATCAGTGGATAAAATACTTCAGATTTGGCTTCCAGGATATCATCTTGTAACTGAAGTATTTGACTCAAATATCTAATCAATGAAGACATTCATTTGATTTGCAGAGTCAGATTTTTAATGGAGACAAGATTTCATTGGAATATTGAAGCTGATCTTTTGTTGGAAGATGAAACCATTTATCGAGATTATTCTTGGTACAGATTGGAATGGTACTAAAGGAAGATTGAACAAGATCTCAGATGGTACCAGTATTTGGACTTGCTAAATATAAAATCATCAGTTTAGTGGATTATTCATTAAGTTCAGTTGTGAATGAAGGAGTTCACAGTAGAATGTGAACTTATCTAGCTGAATATCTTCACAAAAATATCAGATGTGTTTGTTGGATTTACTTGACTGTCCATTATTCAAGACATAACCGTTTTATAAATGCAATTATGCTTATGTATCCATTCGTTAATCCACATTACTGTCAATAGTCTTACATATCAATAATGGAAGGATGCGAAAACACAAAGTTGTTGAACAGTTTGAGACTCCTTACCTCTATGGGTGTATGGAGTTTAGATTGTTCCACTCGCACCCTTCCAGCTCTTTTGTATATTGTTTTGTACTACTTATTTTCATTCAGTAAGCAATTGTATTTGCAACAATGTTTCCACTTGTGCTGTAACGCAAGTTGTAGTGTAATATTCTGAAATGTTCACATATATTTATTTCGTTTATTGTACTTATGATTTTAATTACTATACCTTAACCACTGCAGTGGTTATCCACAGTTTCGTGCATTTATTTAAATGCAGTAGTTTCCATATTGTTGTGCTCTTCGTTCGGGTTTCGGTTACTCAGCTATCGGCTGTCTTTGTACTATCGTATGTTATAATTATTCTTTATGTTTCTCTTACAGGAAGCCTTTGTTATTTTCATTCTTAAAGGACGCGTTTAAACGCCTAGACACCTCACAGGTTGAGGTTTTAGACTAAATTTTGTGCATTATTTAATAAGGAACCGCTATTGTAGACAAATCGTTGTTTTGGAAACTTCGGTTTTGCGCGTATCTCAATCGGGTGACTTAGACGCTTCGATAGACTTAACACCATCTTTATTCATACCCATACGAATACATTTTTTTCATTTGACATACTTGTCACTGATTTCTGTGAACTTTGTCAATCATACATAAACCATTACCGGTTTGACATCTATAGGGAAAAACGATGAATAGAAAATAATTCACGTTTGTCAAAGTGATATCGACTTATATCGTTGTTAATAGTTAATGATAAAAATAGTCATTAGGTTAATTGGCACAAGACCAATTCATGATTAATCTAAATTTTCAAGGAATGTTGAGAAAAAAAACCCATAAATGTAGTAGGTTTTGAGCATCTAAGATAAAGTACATTGGCTGGGTATTCTAAAATGAGTTCTTCAACTATTATAGAATTCTGAGTATGAGGATTTGTGGAAATTGTACCGATTTCACAATTGAATTGACAAATCAATTTAAGATAGATCAAAATTGGAAACCTGGAAGCACCGGTCAACTGTTTCACACTAGCATGAAATCCTTTAGCAGTATGATCCACGATTCCTAACACGAAACTCGGACTCAGGATTTGTATCTACCTGACACGGATTGGACTCCACTGGTCACAGAACCTCACTAGAACTCCAGAAAACACATCTTAATACCGTTGGATGTCGGCTTTATGGTCTAGAGATTACGCGATCGTGCGAACGATCAAGAGTCCTGAGATCAAGTCTCACGTGAGGGATCGTGGATGTGCACTGCTGATGAGTCCCATGCTAGTACGAAACGGCTATCCAGTGCTTTCAGGCTTTCAATGGTGGTCTAGCTTAAATCAACTCGTAAATTCAATTGTGAAAATATTATAGAATTAATAGTAAGGATTAGCGTATAAAACCTGTATACATTGACTGAATGGTACCTTAATTGGTAAAGAGATCATGAGAATGAGTGTTATAAATGAAGTTTCATGGACATGCTTTACGGAAATTCAGCTGAAAAAGACAAACATAAAACTGATTCATTTGAAAATGTTTAAACCTGTATATAAGTTTTGGCCTGACAGATCGTTTAAAATAATCACTACAACCATTACATGCTAAAATACCATAATGTTTTCCACTGCTGATGTCATCACAAACAATCCAGTGCATTATGACTGACATGTTTAATATCACGACATTTTGAGGTCGATTCATTTATTCCATCAGTTAAAGATTGTTCTGAAGTTGAGTCCGATTTGGGTAATTGATATGCATCCATACGGTCCTATATGCTTAATTCACTTAAATTTCAATGTTGGACTGCAAGATCTGCTTGTGTTGATTATTGGTTAATCAATGCCGAATCAAATGTTCTATTAGAAAATGGTTGAAAACCATCATTTGAAAACGTTATACCATACTGATCACATTTTGTTACTCTTTTACTACTTTTTAGAATCTAAATGTCAATTAAAATTTGTCATTCGCCTCTGTGAAATGATTAACACGTGAACTGTATATTCTAATATATAACTGAATGTATTGAAGGAAGCATCGATTGTTGACTATTTTTCATTATTGTGATTGTATTCTTCCTACTTTGTTGAAGTACACTCTTCACATAGACTGAAGAGATCAGGGTTATGTTGTAAAAAGTCTAATAAAATCAAAATTGTATTTCATGCAAAATTAAAGTTTAATTTATTCGTAGATTAGCACATAATCGTCTAGTAACATCAGTATACATTTGAAATTAAAATGAAAGCAAATAAGATTTCCGAAATTGCTAAAAATGTTAACGTTACAACCCAGAACTCGTCAATACTTTCAGTCAGTTAGCTTTGGGACAAAATCATAAACACACTCTAGATTTACATTTATTAATAAATGAGACGAAACGCGCATCCTGGACCACACTTCTAGCCACGATTAATTTCAGCATAGTGATGTGTGTGTTTGTGCGCATGTTGAGTGGATCTATTCCAACCTATCAGTTAATGCACATGTGATGGTCTGTCGTTGTGAAATTGCTGTTATAATTACTATACTACTGAATAGAGGTGAGTAATTGATCGTTGATTGTGACTGTGAGTTGTGTGTATTGGGTGTTGTATTTGTGTTGAAATAAGGCATAGTGATGTGTGTGTGTTTGAAGAATTTTTATTTCTTTTCTAAAAATATTTTTATCCTACCTTTTTTAAAACTTTTTCCATCCCATTTTTCATCCCGTTCCGTCCAATTAAATGGCTAGTTTTAAGTTCGTTCTAATTGGTTAGTTATGTCTTTAAGTTGTGATAAAATGTCAGTACTTGTCGATAGAGTACATCATTATGGAGGAGAGTAACGTGCCATGTACAAAGGCTGTTGTATCGCACGTTGTCACAGAAACGGAGAACGTATTTTTGACTACATTGTTTCTCGTAGCATTCCAACTAGTTGAAGCGTTAAAATCCGCTATCAGAACTTTTGAAAGATTTACGTACTGTCATTATGTTGTGAGAGATTCTCATTTTGGCAGGGATCAGAACTCGTATATGAAATTTGTATGTTGGAGAAATGGTCGTAGAAGATCTAGCGGTTTGTCACAGCGGATTATATGAAAGAGGTAATTTGATCAGTGTTATTACATTTTTTTCACGAAGGGCTTCCATGAACACTCAATGTCAAGGCTTCATTTTTTGTAAGTTGATAGAAGGTAATTGGACTTTTGTACGTGGAAACGTGCGTCACAATCACGAGTGCGATTCCCTGAGGTACGACGGTACTTCTTAGGTACGCAGGTTAACGAAGGCAGAGTTTGAAACTGTGTGACCGCTCGTGATATCCGGTACCGCAGCATTGGACATTAAGCATTTTGCTTACCATTTTTATGGAAAACGTTTGAATGATCAGGATATATTTAATATGTGATACAAAGTGTTCTCACACGCCAACCTTCCTGGTAAGCAATTTGTCAATTTACAATGTAAATGATAGGTGATTACGCAAAGTTAAAAGCTCACATAACATCTTTGGGTGAGCTATGCGAATACGAATTAGACGATGAAAATTGTCTGTCGTATTTATTCTTCACGACTGCTGATCAAATGAATTTAACAGCTCGTTTCTTTGATGTCATTGGCTTCGACGGGACGTACAAGTCAAATAACGTGAACATATATCTATATTACGCAGTTGCCCTTGATATGAATTTTAAGACAATACTCGGTTGTATCGCATTTATAAGATGCGAAACATCGACTTTGATTTTTCGATTCCTGTCGTTCTTCAAACGGTCAACCAACAATTGACAGGTGATCGGCATGCTGACGGATGATTCACCTGCAATGCTATTAGCCCGTTGCGTCTTTCAGTATGCTATTTGCTGACTCTTCCCATTGGCGGTTTTATGATATATATATATATATATATATTTGTGTTTGTTGTTATTGCTCGTTTCTGGCAGTTTGCAGAATAAACTTCCAATCTTACACTTTTTCCTCTGGTTAGCGGAGCTGAGATGCATCAAATACCTAGCTTATTGCTATTTGGTCACTGAGTCCTTGTTCCGTTCGCAGTCTTAGTGAACTCGTAACCGCCTCAAACATACCACTAAAACAGCACTTTCACCAGGACAAACTATCATTTATGTGTTAACAGATAGATTGGAATTTGGGTTAATTGGAGACCACTACAATGTCATCTGATGATGATGCTGTTGTTGTACACCACCATTGCCATTACAACATATTTTGCTATGTACATCGATATTGCTTTCTTCTTCTTGTCTCCCATCACATCACCACACTGAGTGGTTGTAATCAAAAATAGTGTGAATGGGTTTCAGAGGTGAGAATGGAGTGTGTAAAATGTGGAGCGTTCCACGACTGTGTGTATAAACCCCGGCCAGATGCCCTCACAACATCAGCCTGAACCTCATAAATACAAACTAATTCTTAAACTTAACAACTTGTTTATCTCATTCATACACACTCATTCTCAAACATCTCATTTCCAAGTGATAATTCTGAGATGTACGAGCCTTGTGTTTGTGTGTTTTCACGAAACGAATTAATTCTGAATTTGATCTCTTCCTTTTCCTTTGGTTATTCTTTATCGATTTTAATTTATGTGGTTGTTTGATAAGTCCTTATTCTTTCCTCAATAAATCATCTCACTCTCTCTTGTAGTTTAATTGACCTGCTTCTATATACATAAACCAATCTTGCGTGCACATAGTGTACTTTTTAGATTTCCAGTAAATATTTATGTGAATATGCAAGACTGATCACTTGGAGTCTTCAATATCATCAAACTGGAAAACGCAATCGATTGTATGTCATTGCTCAACTTCAAGAGTCATTTGTGACCAAATGCCAATATTGAGATAAATCACTCAGAATTTATAAATGACAATCGAGATTACTTGATTACAGTGGTCTAAAAAATAAAATGGACTACGGAAGTTGTATAAGCAAATCATATCGAATAATCTTATACATTCTTTCAACTCCTCTAATATACTGAACAATACTGTCTGACGCATAGTCTCGAATTCATTAATATTTCACAAAAGGGTCTTTGTGCAAATTGTAATAATCATTGATAGTTTGTGACTTTTTCTCTCGTTTTGTTTTTCCTATTTAACACAATACGCATTAGGTCCTTCACCATGGATAAGAGAATGGTTAACAAATAGCTTGACCAGTTTGTTATTATTCAGTTATAGAATGTGTAAATCTAATCAAACTGTTCTGTTGCATTTCATATTGAAACATCTACAAATTCATATGGTTTATCTAACAGAAACAATCTAGATCATACATATAATAGAAGTAACCATATTACCAGATTAAATATTGATATTGATCTTGCAGTTGATGAATTAACAGAAAACCTTAAGTCCCAGTTCATGGAGTATGTCACAAAAATAACTGAAGATCGTTCAAACAAGAAACATATCCAACTTCTCAAAAGCCTAGAAAATCAACCAGTTGAAAAGAAATTTCCGACTGATCGAAAAAGGTATGTGCATAATTTTCCCAGTACTGAATTAAATAAAGAAAAAACTTGACGTACTAGCACTTGTTCTAAAATTCTGTGATACACGAAACCGCGTAAATCAAATCGATACGGACATCCAATTTGAAAACCTAAATCGTCAGATATCAGATCCAGTCCCGACCTCTGATCAGGAACTTTAAGTTTCAAATCAAACCTAGTTGACTGCTGCTATCAGTTTAAGAATAGTAGATATGACTACAGAAGTATTTTAAACTAAGAAACACAGGGAAGCTATCAATGAACTCATTGATGACGAGAAACTGATTGTCACAAAACCCGATAAAGGAACAAGAACTGTCTTACTTAACAAAAAAGATTACATTGACAAGATAAATAACTTCTTGAATGATATTCAGAAATTTCAGAAACTGAATAACCAAAAAGATGTCAATATTCAGATAGAGAATGGACTGAACAGATCTTTAAGAAAACTCAGAGACCAACAGATTATTCCAACAGACGTATACGAAATAATTAAGCCGATAGGTACGCATTTACCTCGGTTATACAGACTGCCAAAGATACATAAATCGGATATCCTATTAAGGTCAATTTCGGACATGTACGATTCCCCATATCATACTGTAGCAAAGTGGTTCGTAACCGTTTTGAAACCACTCCATAATCGTCTGGTGAAACATAGTGTTAAGGATGTATTCCGATTCGTTGACAAGATTAAAAACATAAACACGAAAGATCAGACGATGATGTCCTTTGACGTTCAATGACAAACCAAATCCCTTTAAATAACAATAATCAGTTCATAACCAAATGTCAACAATGTGATACACTATGAAAACTTACATTCATTATCAAAGTATTTTCTTCTCCAAATGATTATTTAAAACATCAAATCTATCCTTAAATGTTATTTAATTTCCCTGTTTTATTTCAATGTCAATGTGAGTCGGCATTCATTTATTGTAAACACTGAACTTTATGTTAAATGTAAGAACATGGACTTGATCAATGAATTACATCATACGAAATTCTACAAACTACTCAACTTGATCAAAATCCACAATCCTTCTTTTTGTTGTAGCTGATATTGTATCGATCAAAGAGTGAAACTATACACTTTACAAAGTTATTACTTAGTCATTAGAAGCAATTTTCAAAGACTTACACCTTTGTTCTGTTTATCTGATCCAACTGAACTTTTGTTTATTGATTCTTAACAGACTATTGGACTAGTGTCATCATTGGTTGTAGGTAAAAAAACTAATTATTTGGAGTTGATGTAGAAGTCAAGTTATTTGAGGGTAAATGGTTTGTAGATTTTGATCCTGAAATCTCGAATATTTCAGTGTACAATATCGTACTTCACATCCACTTCAGTCTTAATAACTTTCATTTCGTTAATACCTTTAACAAACCCATTTCATGGGCAGTATCGTTTGATCAATGATATTGACTTATGAAAATAATCAGTGAGCTAAAATCACGTTAAAATGAACTACTGGACTTGTGTTTTGTGTATCATGAAGATAACGTTCACCTAGCAACAGTGTTTCAAACCTTCTTTATGTAAATTTATGTGGGTGACATTTCCAGCTGTACCAGCTTCAAGTTATCAGTTTGAAAATGTTTTCTATGAACTTACGTTTATACAAACAGAACTGACCAGAAACCTCTGTATAATATTGTGAAGGAATGAATAATATTGTGATGGACACTGTTTTTGATTTGTAAATCGGTAAGGATATTTATAAGAAGTTGAGATGATTCAGTGTGAGGTGTCAAGTTGTAATCAATGTAATAATCAGATGAATGATGTGCATGAAAAGTGTGTTTAGGTGAATACAAGTAAAATTTGAAATATTCCCATATTAGAAATTTAGAACAACATAGATATAAGCGAACAATATTGTTTTCGATTAGATCCTCATCAGGCTTTACTCTAATATACAGTAATGTATTTATATGCATATACGAAATGAATTAAACCAATCAAGGTAGTTTATAGGTCAATGATGATAACAATGAAAACGAATTTATTAATGATTGTATGCAGAATGATAGATATCCTAAAATATATTGGAAATGTTTACGCCGGAACAAAGTTTATCCGAATGCCAGAACCCTTAAACGGCATGCACTTAACCAAACGGATTCATTAAAATTACACATAAACAATCTGGAAAGAAATCTTTCACAAAGAGAATATATGCTCGATAACTTACCACTGGAAATAAAATCACAATTTATGGATTATAATAACATGGTGGCAAAAAGTAGATCAGAAAAACTGGGGACAAAACTAATTCAGTCACTGGAACCTCATAAACCTGAAAGAAATTTTCCTATGGACCCTCAGCGGTACGTTCATAATTTCTCAAGTGTTGCGTTAGACGCATTGCAAGTAGAGGCATTGTCACTCGGCCCTAGGTTTTGTGACTATAGTAATAAAATAAACCAACTAAACACAGATATACAGTTTGAAAATTTAATTACACAAACAACAGATTTGGTGCCTACTTCTCCTGATGAACTAACCAGGTTTAAGACCACGTTGGTGGAGATCTGCCAACAATACAAGAATAGTAAATGTACAGCGAAAACGCCACTTACCAAACAGCACCGAGATGCTTTACATGTACTTCGAAACGACATTACTCTAATCATAAGCAAACCGGACAAAGGAGGGGGGCTAGTTCTTATGAACAAAGCTGATTACATTAATGAAATGAACGTAATTTTGAATGATCCGACTAAATTTCTGAAACTCAACAACGTTAAGGACTTAAATATGAAGGCAGAAAAATTGCTGACTAACTCACTGAAGAAATTAAAAAATAAAGGTATTCTTACTCATGAGTTACATGACTCACTCAAGCCTACTGGACCGAACACACCGCGACTATATGGTTTACCTAAAGTTCACAAGACAGGTCTTCCTCTTCGCCCAGTTTTAGATATGTGAAATTCGCCGTATCATAAAACTGCAAAGTTTCTAGTTCGTATCCTAAACCCCTTACACAAATTAGTCGTCAATAGAAGTGTGAAAGACGTCTTCGATTTCATCTCTAATGTGGAACATACAAATTTAAATGGGAAACGAATGATATCTTTAGATGTTGCTTCCCTGTTCATCAATGTACCGTTAACAGAGACTATCGATTTCGTGTGCCAACAACTGCAGGAAAAGCAAATAAATATTGGAATTCCTGAGGTTAGTCTTAAGGAATTACTTTTAAAATGCACAATGAATGTCCATTTTGTCTTTAATAACACATATTATAGACAAATTGATGGTATAGCGATGGGTTCGCCACTAGGTCCCATCCTTGCGGATTTTTTTCTGGCGAAACTAGAAAATGGACCTCTCAAGAAGGTTATCAATAAACTGGGTTTCAACTGTCGTTACGTTGACGACACCTTCATCATTGCCGATCAGAACACTAGAAAAGAACAACTACTGGAACTATTTAATAACAAACATCCTGCTATTAAATTTACATGTGAAGAGGAAATAGATAACAAATTAAATTTTCTGGACGTTTTGTTAAGTAGAAGAGACAATGATTCTATCAGGAGAGGTGTGTATAGAAAAAGTTCTACTCCAAGCCAATACACACATTTTTTAAGCTATGTGCCTCTTCATTATAAGAGAAACTTAGTCAAATGTCTTGCAAATAGAGCTCTTAAGATATGCTCAGTCAACACTGTTGATAGAGAATTACAACACATTCATAATATTTTGATTGAATTAGGATATCCACTGGGTTTCCTGAAGAAACACTTGCGCGTACAAAACAATAAAATGGTGACTTTGATGGCTAATAAGAAACCGCTTTTCTTGAAACTGCAATTCAATGGTGATTTGGCTAGCGATGTATTACGGGATAGATTGACTAGAGCAGTAAAGAGAACGTTTAATGCTGCCAACCTCTGC
Source organism: Schistosoma margrebowiei (assembly GCA_944470205.2). Lineage (NCBI taxonomy): Eukaryota > Metazoa > Platyhelminthes > Trematoda > Strigeidida > Schistosomatidae > Schistosoma > Schistosoma margrebowiei. The sequence goes on from OX104028.1 coordinate 3,919,761, forward strand.
CTATCGTATTCGACCCGATCGATGGTGATTCCACAATTGAAGGATAAGTTACCTGGTTATGCCACTTCTATGTGTATCTACGAATTCAGCTGCTCCTGTGGAGGAAGCTATATTGGGCGCACTACCAGGCAACTGAACCAACGAGTTAGTGAACACCTCCCATCGTGGTTAGGAAAAGGTTACGTCAAAACAATACGCAGCTCGGTTCTATCACACTTGATCGATAGCGGTCATATAGTGGACAGAAACAAGTCGTTCTAAGTTATTTATCGTATTCCCAAAATCTTTCATTATGGTGTTCGATCTCGTCTATTACACACAGCAGAAGCTATAGCAATCCGAGCCAACAAGCCAAGTCTTTGTGTTCAGAAGAAATTTGTAACTCCCTTATCTCTCCCTTGGCCTTAATTAATAAATGAATTTAATCATTCCTTTTCTAACTTACTCTTCGTTTATTATTTTTCTTCGCAAATACATCACCAATGTTTTTAGATCAACTCCGTTTTCTCATTGTTCTATCTAAATCATATAAATGAAGATCAATTAGTATTTCATAAAATAAAACTTGTGTTAGCAACTAACTTTCAAATAATCAATAATTTATGGACAGTATTTGAATTGTCTTATGTCTTAACTAATACTACTGTATTGTTTATAAGTAACATGATATATACACAAAAGAATTTTTGCAGTATAAAGATATGGAGATTGTTGAGCTTTGATTGACATCATGAAATGAGCATTCGTGCACGTGACCGATAGTTTCTGGGTTTGAATCCCGTGTGAGGAATCGTGGATGCAAACTACTGAGGAGTTTCATACTACGATAAAATGGCCAACCAGTGCTTTCAGGGTATCATTGGTGGTCTAACATTGATCGATTCATGATCTCAATCATAAATATAATTTTCATTTAGATTGTTTCTATTTGATACTTAAATGTTGTAAGATTTCATATATCATCGAGCTAAATTTATCATACATTTGTAGGAAAGTACTTTTCATATTTGGATACTTTTACTACATTGATGAATTGTTTATATAAAGTGTACTTCAATAATGTGATGGGAAAATAAGTTGATAAGACAGAAACTTTGATATTTAAATATTAATCCGCTTGGATAAACTGCCTTTATATGGGATGATAACATATTCAGTTGATCGAGAAAATTTGATAATATGACAATTAAAACGTTCGTCGAGTGGAGTTAAAGTTATGTTTGATCGTATTGTTTTTAATATATAGGCCAATTTCCTATTCCAAGTAAAGATGGCTATCAGGAAACAGTAGCTAGGTGGATGATGCTAGGGCATTTGAAGCGAACGGTACTGGGTTGGAGTCCCGGAGTAGACATTAACTTTGGGATGCATGTACATCCAGTTGACCAGTCACAAATAGGAGGAAAGGGACGTCCTCATTTCCACTGCTAGTCCCTTTCCATCTTTGTTTATTATACTAATGAATGAATGCAATATTGAAGCAATACGCACAGTATGCACATATGCCAATAAGAAAGTGATCAATTGCAGTCGTAAACATCAATATGAAGATTCAAGTAAACAATACTATTTGAATCCGATTTTCTATTCCTTTTGTTGAAATATTTACACCGAAGGGATTTTTTATAATGCCATTACGCAATTTGCATATTCATAGATGCAAATCATAAAAGGATGACTCTACTTAAAACTGTTCAAATAGATAATCAGTTGATTTCATGTGTGATCTTCATTCTCCACAGGTTTTCTTACATGATCACTTTTTAGTACATACAGAGCTGTTGTCAAAAACAAAATGATTGAGATTATGAACCGATTGATGTTAGATGACCTTTGAAAACTTGGAAGCACTGGACGGCCGTTTCGTCCTATTGTGGGACTCCTCAGCATTGCTCATCCACGATCACACTCGTGAGATTCAAATCCAAGGCTTTCGATCTCGCGTGCGAACTCTTATCTTCTAGACCACTGAGCCGGCTGGCATCCCACGGTGTTAATGTCTAACTTCAACCAATCCGCAAAATCGCGCAACCATCTTCCATTGTACTGTGGTAGATACATGTCTCTACCCGATACGAATTGAACTCCAATGGTTACAGCTTCTCGCTAGAACTCCGAGAATTCCCTTAACGTAGCTAGTCACTGAGTTATTATCTTGACAGTTTAATTGAATGTATGTTTGTGGCAAATCATGTAGATAAAAGTACATTCAAAATCTTTAATAAAGAAGAATATCAAGTAGCATTCTAAGATATTTAAAAAAATCTTTTTTTGATGATCTTTACTTATTTTCTGTTGAATAATTGATATTGAAATGATTTTGACTAGTTGTGTAACCCAATTTCTCTTATCCCTTAGAATGTTAAAAATAGTAATGATGAATTAATTCAGCACTTTCAATAAAGAGGATTGAATCAACAACAAAAATTGAACAGTTTTCCTTTTAAATTTTTATCTTTTTCTTAAAAAATCCAAAATCATTTACAAACACTTGGAAACATCAGAAATTAGATGTTAATGAAATGAAAATTCAAGTAAAACAAAAAAGGGTAACAAAGAGAAGAGGAACACGGTTTCATCATACAGAAAGAATACGGAATGGTCACTTAATCTTAGATCATGGAAGGACTCAAGGATTATCAGGGTAAATTCAAGATTATAACAAATTCTTTTTGTACACATAACGAATAGCCAAGGCTGCTATAAACCTAAGAATTCGTTTTTGACAATTTCTACATAACGTTTTAAAAGCTGTAATAATATCAATTTCTGCATAGAAGAGTTGTGCTGAAAGGCAAGCAAGCGAGCGAGTGAGGCAGCGAATATGAATACGAGCAAGCGCGTACAATTAAGCGAGCGAGAGCGAGAGCTAGATCAATGAATATGAATAACATGGACATGTATATACATAGTGAAATGAATAGGTCATCGAATCAAATAAGTGGTTAGTAGTACGACTGGCATAGTGAATAAATGAGAGGGCCGTAAGCAATATTCAGGCATACATATCCATACATTCATAATAGTAATAAAGATACAATGATATAGAAAAATGTAAGGCTGATGGTAGTGAATACCTCTAGAGAAACGCTTCTTTAGAATTTATAGTCCGGAAACCATATTCTTTGACAGATATTCACAGAAAAATTTTGAAGGACTTTTATGAGTTGTTTCCTACAAAACCACTTCTGATACTAATCAATATATGCTCACTAATGACTGGCCTCAAGATTTATATCTTGCAGTTCTTGTGAAAAGCAGTGACCAGTAGAGTTCAACCGGGTCAGTTATGAGATAGTACCTCTCAATTTGGTTGATTACTTGATGTTAGACACTAGCACCGTTGGATTCTGGCTCACTGGTCTAGTCGTTAGGTGCTCTCGCGAGAGACTGATAAGTCCTGCGTTCGGAGCCTGCGAGGCAAGTCTGTGGATGCGCATTACTGAGCAGTCCCACAATAAGACGAAACGTCCGATTGGTGTTCTAAGGTTTTCCATGATGATATAGCTTTAGTTGACTCTTTATATCAACTAATGTTTTCTGATAATTTGCGATTACTATTTTTTATATTCAATTATTTACACTACTGATTATATTATCAGTAGTTCTAATAATAACACATTTGAAGTGACCAATTTAGTTTGTTTGGTGAACGCCGATAAAACACATTTTGATATGTTCATTGAGTTACTGACCTTAATCAGCGTCAAATGTATAATGTGAGCTTGATTTTCAACTACAGGATAGTATGATAAAACAGGTATCTTTTGTATTCGAAACGTTGTCATTGTCCATCATCTGAACATGATCAATTTCTTGAAAACGTTCCCTAATATCCCTTCAGTTTTCTGTCATAATAAATTTTGAAATTATTTATACCAATAATGATGGGTAATTTTGTTGCTCAAAGTCGTTTGAATGTTTTGTAGTCAGCAATTATGTTTCAGACAGTAGTTTCTCTTACAGTTGAACATGTTCTTGTATAACAATTGTGATGGTCCATGCAAAATCGTTTCTGATGTATTTACAGTCACAATGTTAACTAATAAAAATCCCAGTTCACATCAACACTAAAGGGTTTACGAAATTCCTCAACTTCTTATGATGAACTAATACATTGTAGAGTTTGGGAAGAACTTTAAGCAATTGCATGAGCACTACACACATTTAATTATTGTCAAATTTTGGACGGAATATTTTTGACTGTGTCTATCTGTATTTTCATGTGTTGACTGACTTCAACGCTGTCTTTTCAACATCATGGAATGACAGCGGGATGGTTGTGCATCGGGAAATAAACTGATGACAGAAAATGTTCTGTCTGTCAGTTAAATCGATCTTTCTTTATTGTCACTTGATAAAATCCAATTATAGAAAATGTTACACCAGCTACCAAATGGACATGATAAACATGAATTCCTACCTTTACATTCCTAATTAAGTCTGACTGTTGGTGTCTGCCTTACGATTCGTTTTTCAGTTTAAACCGAATCTGTTCTAATAATTCAACTTATAGAGATGACTGAATGTTTGTAAACTGCTATGTGAAACAATCCTATGAATGGATTCTCAAATACTGAATAATAACCGGCTAAGTATATGAACATGATAATAAGTGAAGAGTTTGAATTAATCATTCAGGAAGATAAAATAAAAATCACTGTCACAAAATGTTTGGTGATTTGTGTACTTTTTGTGATTCCTGTTTAACTGTTAATTGAAAGAGTAAGTGTAGAGTTGTATAGTAGATGTAATCAAATTGACATTATAGATTGATAATCAATGTAGAACTATAGAAAGGATGGATAGTGGCTGGCAGTGGAATTTGAGACTTGACAACTGAATGTGCCTGTATCCTAGAGTCGATGTTTACTCCGATTCAAACGCCATCGCTTCCACCTAATGTTGATACCATATTTCAAGCAAAGTTCAACACATATACTCAATTAGTCAACAATCGAATGTGATTATCCTGAATATTGCATATAGGTACTTATTCGATCTGTTACAGTGATTGATATAAAATGATACACAGAACGTCATGTGGATTATGTGATCATGATGATTGATCACAGTCTCATGGTCAATAAAATTGGGATGCATTAACTAATCGTTTCTAAACAACATCCACATTCATAATCATAATAGTTCCGGAGATTGTTAAACTTCGAACGTGTAAACTAAATGATTCTATAAGAAGACGATGGCGTATAGTTCCAGTGTTTATTCATAGCTGGAACGATACATTCTGTAATCTGAATGATAATTCACTTGTTTCCATTTCATTTCTTATTTAGAAAAGTAGTATTTATGAAATGAAATGAAAAACAAAATTCCTCCAACTTTGTTCCGTGTACTCAGGTGATTGTCAGTCATCTGAAAGCATCATTAGTGAACGACATTCCTTAATTTATATCAGGCTCATTATACAAAAGAATAAACCATATTGTTTAATTATTTAGATAGAATATGATGATAAACAACAAGAGAGTACAAATCATTGACATTTCTACAAACAACAACTAAGGTCAACAGACTGAGGTTACTTTAAAATTACACTCTCAGATAGTGTACACTATTATTATCATCACTTATGTTAACGTTGAGAAATATGTTACTAATGTGAAAACGCATATTAGATTAGAAGAATACAAATGTTACTACAAGCCATTTTCACTATCTAACAAAAACAGTGAATCCATGGATACGTATGTACTGTATTATAAACTACTGCAATTATTATCTGAAGACAAATTAAGCATCGTCATCCAGGAAATCAAAGTCTGTGTACTAAACAGTAACTGGAGATACAAAATAGTGGACAAATTACGAATAAAACGAATACGTATAGGATAATGGCTACACAGTGTTCTTCAGTTGATAGTCAAGTAATTTCCAGTTGAACTGAAGTTAAACTCAGTTACAGTGAAATGTAGCTAGTAACGGAATTTGAGATGTTTGTTTCGTCCTAATTGAGACTGTCAGTAGGTTGTACCCAATCTCATACTTGATATTTAGTCTGGCTGAAAAGTCCTAGAAAGGACGAAAAGCTGGTCCTTTGTCCGTCCGCAAGCCACATCTCACCGTTTTCCTACGTAATTTGTGTGATAGTGGTTTCATCGAGACAATCTATGAAGGATGCACATATGCCAAACAGGACTGATCAAGTTTCAACAAAGCATTGAAAACAGTGTTTGGCATTTAAATTATGATCTCACTGGTCGTCACAGTTGCGATAATGGCTAGTAACAGTATCCAGGATAACCGTTCCGTCCGATTTGAGACTCGTTATTTTAGTTGTTCTGTATTTCAGTGTTATTCTTCACATTGAGATCGAAAACGAAAATCGTTCATTTCAAGCCTCAATGCATTATCCACTAAGATATTGAATTCAGACAGTCACTGGTTAATGCATAGTTTCTTCTGACTTACCGGTGATATTAGGGTAGTCCTCTCGGAGTTATCATCATCATAATCAGTATTAATCGACACACTGCGTTCATAGCGAGGCACACGTTCATTCACAGCAATGATCCTATTTAAATAGTTATTCACCCACGTTTTCATGATTCATCTAGTCCCAACACACTCACATACACATACAGTGATATATTCGTCTACAATAAGTCAACACTAACAATCTTTAAAATCTGGTAACATGTCAATAAGCATATGGGTGTGGGTGTGTGTGCATGTGTCGATATTGTCATCATCGTCATCATCTTTGTTGTTTTGTTCCATTCCCCATTTTCTCGTCACATTTTTTATTCTCATTGTTTTTCCCATCTACCCGAATTCTCATATTGTTTGTTTGAAATAGTTTTTTTGAAAATAATCCTCAAATAAGTAGTATCTTTTGTACCGATTCAATTTATTTTTTTCTTTTGATGGATTTCATTTGATGAATTGTTGTCTTCTCAAATGTCAAGTGAAGATTTACCGTCCAGTTTAATAGAATGATTGTGAATTCGCAAATAAGAGGAGAGGTAAGGAAGATATCTGACTTTTGAGACCATTTGTAAGGATTCTTAGATCAACTACTCTATTCGATAAATGCTCTAAATCTATTTTACACAACTAACGGGTATGACCATATTTCATTTTTCGAAAGATTCTTTATTCATGATAAGGCAAATGACCAATTTGTGCTTTTTATTGTGTGAAACATTCATGAAGTTTGTTCCAAGTCAGTCACTTGATTCAATACGACTTTGATGTTTCAAGTCTTGCTAGAACAGTGAAATCAAATGATTCGGTTAACCAGCAATACTCTAAACAACCGGTGATTAAACAACATAACAGCGATAACAAAATATTGAATCTTTCCATGAATCAAGGCTGTCGATTGTCCCTCTGCCGTTGAATCATCCTTGCATGACTCAAACATTTAGGCGAAATGTCGGGTTAGCTATTATTTTTAATGCCTCAAGATTTCGTCTACTTCCACAACGTTATTCTAAATTAGCACCAAAAATAGTGCAAGTTCAATCGGCTTATTTATCTTAGAAATTGATATATTCCTTCCAAACAGTATTGACATTTTAAACGTATTCTTTTCAAATAGTATTGTAGTGAACAAGAATACCAGTGAAGACAATCGAATACATTTGAACAAAAAACTACTGAACATCTAAGTCAAATCTGAGAACCATACAGTGAATTTGCCAAATGCCAATCAGTTCTCTTAAACTTGACAGTTTTTAATGGCCCGTGGATCTGACTCCAATCAGATCGGACGAATATTTGTTATCACCTATCCTCGTATACAATCATCGACTTAAATCACGTTAGTCAATAACGGAATTTAGATAAGTCAATCAACGAGAATGGCCTTTGAATACATATATTTTGTATGTAAAGTGAATGTAATGGAACAAAACAAAATGATGCGCAGTGGAGATGGCTGGTAAGCCAACTCCATTTCTAGCCTGGTGTTACCCAATATTTATAGGCAGACAAAATAAACTACAGATATGTGATGAGACATGGGATATGAAGTGTACACACATATACGCTCATATAAAAACAGTCAAGACTGATAAGCAAATAATTAACAAGGTCAAATTATCACTCATGTAGAATGAATAGATTGGTCTGTTCGAAAGTTAGAATAAGGTATATGAGATTGACACAATAACTGACACTACAAGTTCATTTCGCAAATATCGGTTCATCGTCCCAGACTTCAATGGTCCTGCATTTTCATACCGTTTCAATTATGTCCTCGTGTTTCCTCCTCCTCCATCTTGTCGATGTTCTGCTGCCAGACATTTTATTCCTATCACTATAAAATACTTAAGTCGATATATTTTGCACAAACTACTGTCTTACCATTCTAAATGTATGTTGATTTAATGATTGAATTCGTGAGTTGGTTTAGCTAGACCACCATGGAAAACCTGGAGGAACTAAACAACCGCTTTCGGCCCATCATTAGGATTCAACAGAAGCGCGCATCCACGATCTTTCTCTTAGAATTCGATCCAAGAAACGTCGGTCTCACGCTTAACCTATAGACCGATGAGTCGGCCGGCATTCAACGGTGTTTACGTCTAACCTCAACCAATCCACGATATTGTACAACCGTCCACCATTGTCTCCAGTGAGTAACTGCATCACAACAAACACGATTGAAATCCACTGGTCACGGCTTCTCCCTAGAACTCCATAAAATCCATCTTGAAACTAGTCACTAGTGAGCACATGATGAGGAGTATCATACTAGGACAAGATGATCATCCAATGCCTGAAGGTTTTGCATGGTGGTCTAGCTTTGATTGACTCATGAATTCAACTATCATATTACTACAATCTCCACAATCCCTCATTTCAGTGTTTTACATTCTTAGTATATAATTCAAGAGATTGACGTGAAAAACAGAGGAATTGATGGTTGACTGATATGCTTTAAACTAACAATTTGAGGATAATCATAGAGTATGCAAACACAAAGAACATTTGAGCGAACAAATGATTTGATCATCAGCCTCTACAGTTAAAGGTTTATAATGTTTGTCCCATTTTATAAAGACCAATATAAGGCAGGCATGAATGAATTTACCAATGTTATAGGTGGGAAGTGTTGAACACTCTCATCTGTTTTTATAGAAGTACTTCAAGATGGTGTGATTTTTTAATTAGAAATGTCAGTTAATGAAGGTCGGAATGATTTGTAGTAAGGTGACAAGATTTTATCAATATAATAATAAGAATACTGATAGTCCTAACTTTGTGGGGATATAATATGTGATAAAAGGAGTATATTCAAGATAATCAAGTTAAAAAGGAATGAATGTGAATTAGGAATGATGAATGTGTGGATTATAAAGATATAAACATAAGTAGAATTCGGACAAGAGGTTTTTAATGGAAATCCATATCAATAAGAAAAACAGACTCATCAACTGAAGGAACCCCCTTCAAAATATAAAGTTTCGCAGAGTTTTGTTGTCATGATTACTAACTTATAAAAAACTAACTAATTGACTTGTTCAGTACGGGGATACGTAGAGATTGTAGTATTTCAACAGGTGATGTAGATGTTCGGAATTGAGATCGCACCAACCATCATTTCCAACCTCGAAGTACGCACAAAAACTAATGGTGAGAAACCGCCAAATATAATGAATTCATATGCATCATTACCAAGGTTTGATTTGATAATTTCGAATAAATTGACCATTGAGTAGATTGTTATAAATAAATAATATATTTGTAATATCCCAATGAGTAGAATATTAGATTTTCTGACGTTTCGTGACTCAGTGTAAGTTACTTCTTCAGGGGATATTTATTCAGAGAATGCTTCATTAAGGAGAAATTTATTTCGATTCTGTTGCACAATTAAGACAAATTTCAATACCAAATGATATTTTGAAATGTATTCCATCTCCAGTAAAATCTTATCGCTTCCACCTAATGTTGATACCATATTTCAAGCAAAGTTCAACACATATACTCAATTAGTCAACAATCGAATGTGATTATCCTGAATATTGCATATAGGTACTTATCTTATCTGTTACAGTGATTGATATAAAATGATACACGGAACGTCATGTGGATTATGTGATCATGATGATTGATCACAGTCTCATAGTCAATAAATTTGGGATCCATTAACTAATCGATGGCGTATAGTTCCAGTGTTTATTCATAGCTGGAACGATACATTCTGTAATCTGAAGGATAATTCACTTGTTTTCATTTCATTTCTTATTTAGAAAAGTAGTATTTATGAAATGAAATGAAAAACAAAATTCCTCCAACTTTGTTCCGTGTACTCAGGTGATTGTCAGACATCTGAAAGCATCATTAGTGAGCGACATTCCTTAATTTATATCAGGCTCATTATACATTTAAGAATAAACCATATTGTTGAATTATTTAGATAGAATATGATGATCAACAACAAGAAAGTACAAATCATTGACATTTCTACAAACAACAACTAAGGTCAACAGACTGAGGTCACTTTAAAATCACACTCTCACATAGTGTACACTATTATTATCATCATTTATGTTAACCTTGAGAAATATTTTTCTAATGTGGAAACGCATATTAGATTCGAAGAACACAAATGGTAGATGTGATGATTCTATGTGATATTGAACTACCAATTCCTGACTGAATCGTCAAGTAACAGTATTCCATGTTAACGGATTTGAGAGGAAGAAAGAAACAAATATCGTGTTCAAATACGGTACATGGAGAATAACATGTTCTTTTTGGCCGATGTCACTTACTAGTTCACTTCAACCATACTTTCCATCTGTAAATCTCATTATGATATCGACGTCATTAGAAATGTAAAAACTGAATATTCAGTTGACTTGAATGGAGATGACGAAATACATACAAATGATGACGAAAGTTTTCTTCTTGACAATATCGATATGTGGAGCTTTACAATCGTATTTATGGGTGATTTATTAAACATGTAGTAATCTGTTGTAAAACAAAGGAGTTCTACAAAATTAGCAAAGATTCTCGAACTCATTCAGTGGAGTGTTAATCTTAAGGAACTGATTTTGCGTATCTAAATATATATTGAGTCGAAGTGATCAATAATCTTCTAGTACGTCAAATAAAAATCTACAAATAGAAGCGTTGCATTCCATAGTATTGAATGCTTTAAACAATTCTCATGATTTGTTCGCGGATTATCTTCAGTTCATCAACATTTGTATCTTCATAGTATATTCGTGTGGCTGTTGAAAGTTGAGAAAGAAAGAAATTTATCTCCTTACACAGAGGACTAGATATATGCGTCGTTTAAGTAAGAACACATACTTGTTTCGATTCAAAACTTTGTTTCTAAAGGAAATTGTATACAACTGTAACTGCTCACAACTTCATTTGAATCGCAAATGCCTATTACCCTTTATTGCTGAGAAATAATAACCCATTAATTTGATAAATATATTACCATACATGTTTGTTTGATTCATTGTAGTCGACGAATGCACCCAAGTCGCTCAACCACTACCTCACCACCCAAAGCCAGCACTTAATAAATCACTCAGCAGGGTTTAAATGATGCACGGTTTTAAATTTGATAACTTACAATGTCCGTCATGCAACTGTCTCACTCAAAATTCTTTAACCCTAGAGATTAAGACACCTCATCAGAACACTGAAGTTTATCATGGATGCGATTACTAGTGAACACATAAAATCAAAATGTCATGGGTTCAGTCTTATATGTATTCAATAGTTCATTGATTCTAATAGGTCTTAAACTAGAATGAAACCGCTGTCTACAATGTGATAAATTTTTGCTAAATATACTCTAATGGAATTAATTATTGCATAAAATGTGTAACAATTATGGTGCAAACAGAAAGCGAGTAATAGTTCTGTGAAACGTCTGAACAGATATTTCAACGGACTACTGTTGATAAACAGTATTTCAGTTGATGCTAACACAATTTCACAAATAAATAGAGACACGCTCAACGACATTTCACCACAGTGTTGACTAGTATCATAGTTATCGAGGAAATACAAGCTAATATGTCCAAACATTCGTTAAGAATCAATAAACAAACCTGACTCAACAACATTGCTCTCCTGTGTCTTGATCATTCACAAACAATTCAATGACTTCTGTCAGCACATTACAATTAGTCTCTCTTTCCAAGCCTTTCCACTCAGTCGTTCCACCCTTCTCCTTCTACCGTGCATTCCACTACTGATAAGTGTTCTATTCTACTTATGTCTGTAGACTCAAGTAGCATACATCACAATGGAGGCTTTAATTGTTATTTTATCGAGACTGGATGCTCCACTACTATTACTCTACCATTGTGAAATATACTTCATGAAATCGAAGATATGAGTAGACATCGAGCAATTGATAAAGGGTATCAATTAAGTTATGGGACCGGTAATGAGTGAATACGGCAAGTCAATAGATGTGTCATCAAATTTTTAATGAGTGTCATATTTTAGAAGTGTATTAGCTGTATCAAGGTGCAGGCTACAGAAACATGAAATGCTGGTTACTATAGAGGAAAGTAAGTCAATCGAAAGGGTTGAAAAGACATTGACGTGTTTTCGACAATTTAAATTAGTGAATCGTGATGTTACTCACATTTGTGAGTGCAAACGTACTAATTAAATCATACAATAGTTGTAACGCACGTGATATGTATCAATAACTTACTGGATATTAGTCTGAATAATGGTTAATGTTGTGAACCAGAAAAGATATAGGATTATGAGTAATAGTTGGGAATGGATTGCAACCACTCAAGTGAATATTTAACCAGTTAGTTTTTCATTGTTACTACGATGTATCTAATCGTTAAAGTGAAATAATTCAGGACTCATGATTCCTGTTTTTTATTGTCTTCTTGTTTGACAGTATTCAGTATGTATGTGATCGAATAGTTGTGGACTTTCTTTCGATCTTAATATAACTACTATTGGAATCCAAGATATGTTTGCTTCATTTCAGGAATCGGTCAGTTGGATGCACTCACATCACAATTGTGATGTTAGTCTTGAAATTCGAATACAATACATATCGCTTAAAAAGACAACAAATTTCATGTTAATTTACTGAGTCTGAAATGCTACTAACATACCCACTGAGAGTAAAATAATGTGTAGGTTTCTGTTTGTCAATTTTAGGAACTGAGAATCGTGAGCCTCTTTTGGTGAAGTTTTGATCTCTGAGTTGAATACATTACCAAGGGAGCCTTCATAGTCCTTCTGAACAAATTAATTAGGACAAACAGTGAGATTATAATGGACGACATTTGAGTGACGCGAAACTGACCCTGATGGTGTCCCCTAATAGCTAGGACCAGATGGGTGTTATAAAATAGTGTGAGGAATCAGAATGAGGATTCATGGTTGATGGTTAAGGTTCGGAATTACGTTTGGCCGAGTGTATGAGTAAATTTCGCGGCAAAATTCGAGACTCGTTACCTTATACGTGACTATTTCGTCCATAAATTAATGTCTCGCCCGACATACTTACTGTAGAAATTAGATATTCAAATTTCTGTACGTATGACTGACTACTTGTCCGGTCGACCTCACCCGGATTATTTAATGCTAAACTTTGAACTGTCGTTGCTTACAAATTTATACTGCTTGCCTCTCTGTTTGAATTGATTCTTGGTCCTTCTATTTGTCAATGGTTTATCTCACTAGTCGGCAAATTCAATCGATTAACATGTGTTTATAGAGTGTTGATTGACGTGAGTGCCAAGCTTCAAAATATTCTTTGATGCTCTTAGTAGTCGCCATGTTCAGTGTTTTACCATATTCTTAATCCAATCTGAGTCCTCAATTATCTAAGTACATTGACCTAAGCGAGGATACGGTGTAGGGTTTGAGAGCTAGTTTACGCTGATACAGATGACGATGAAGAGAACATTCACACTGTCTGACATACTATTCTGCTAGTATGGAACAGTTTGTTTCATTGATGTCATTAGGCTTTTTTTCTTTTTTCAGTTTATCATTTCAATTAATATTCAACATAAACATACATTTGGTGAATATTCAACTGTAAATACAGAATATTGGATACCGATCAGTTTATCATTGTAGATCGACAACGTAGATGATCTATGTCGAAATGATTGGAAGCCTACTCGACTTAGACGTGAATGATGTGACAAACTAGCTAATGTCGAAGTCACACCTCATGGTCAGCACCTTACGTGGACTACCCCATCGACGTATCAAGATACCATAGATGCTTTGAAGACTGTACAACACAGAGGAGGTTATTACAGAAATATATTAGTTGAAGTAGATACAATCGAAAGTAAGACCACTGTCGCATGGGCCAGTCCATGATATACGATTAACCGATGCGTGTTGGTTGTCCTTGACCTTGAGAGGATCGATGGTTTGTTCGATATTCAACAATCCAACTGTTAGATGATTTGGCTAGGGCCTAGTGACAAGTCGCCGGTCACACATCTTTCACAGTGATTGATATAAAACGAAATGAAGAATGGATTGTGGACTTTCTCATTAAGATGATTGACAACAATTTCATAGTCAATACACACTTGACAATTAATCACATGTGCGTTTGTATTGAATGTTCATTGAAGTTCATTATCATCGTTAGGCGGAAGCAATCAGATTTAACAGGAGTTAGAATACATTTTGAAATATCTGTTAGCATGGAAATTCGTCTCGATTGTGCAACAGAATTGAAATGAATTTCTCCGCTAGGAAGCGTTCGTAGATCAATTAATAAAAACCCCGCTAGCTATAGCTGCCTCAACAACTTTGAATTCATATATTTAATTGATGTTATTCGGGAGATATTTTGATTGAGGCAGTGTGCGTTTAGTGTTATAGTGTGTCGGTAGAAAACTGTGAAGCTAAATTTCATGATGGTTGGTACAAATCAGAAAAGCGTATCTTCACTTCTGTGATCCGAACATAAATCTTTCAGCAATGCAGAGCAAGAATTGACTACTTCATTACTTGAACAACAACTGATGTCTTGACGGACAGGGATATTCATATTTATTAACAAAATCACTGTTGTTATTTTTACTATGGTTAATATTATTACTATCAATATTAACTGGACTAACCCAATCAAGTGTTTCAACTATGCTTTAAATGAGCATCAGTCGTTTGATTTGCATACTACAATGACCTACACAGATGTACGTAATCAGCTAACTACAAGAAGAAGGATAGATTAGGGCAACTTACATTCATGTGTTGTTACAGTATCCGACAGTCACAGCCACTGTTTGATTTGATCATGAAGAAATGTTATTTTCTGTCTTATGGTGTGATGTCGTCTGTTTGGCTTGTAAATAAAACAGGTATGTTTCAGATGAATGATTCGCATACTGGAAGCTGGTTTAGGTGTTCTGAATATACTACAACAACTGTCACTGATGAAAACACTTACATTCAGCTATTCAAGTAAGCTGTACTGATAGCATCGATAAGATCAGTATAATAGAATATAAAGCTTTCTGTGCTGACCTGTTAATAACTCGGTACAAACAGAAAGTGATAAGAAGTTAACATAAAACTGCTGATGAAGATTACTGTACATAAATTATATTAATCAGATTACGTTGCGCAAAGTTTATTTAAATCTGAAAGGAAGAAGAAATTTTAGTATAAGGAGTAGCCTGTGGTGAAATAGAGGTGTTTTAAAAGAAATTAATAATTATCATCAACCTTGATGGTGTGGAGCACAATGGAAATGAACCACAAGCCTGAATCAGTCAATTCTCGATATATTGATAGCTTATCAAATATATTTTGTACCTCTACACTTCTGCAGTTTGATTTCACTAAGTACGCACGATCTATAATAGAAGGTGTTACTGGTTAAAACGTTGTCAAACTCTAACCACCTGTGTCAACATCATCGTTTTGCAGACAGTGTCATTTGTATAATGATAATGACTTACAAAACAATGATTGAACTGAAATCAAGTTAGAATGCAATTGACCCAATTTCCATATGTGTTCAGCTATGTCGGCGTGATTTACAGTTGTACCAGTTTCAATTTATAAAAGTGAAACCATTCTATTTGAACGCACCAGAGCAAACTGAACTGACTAGAACTCGTTGTATGAAACTGGGAAGAAATAAAGAATATTCTAATGGGCACTGTTTCCGATTTGTAATCAGGTAATCATATTGATAAGATAAAGAAAAGAGTAGGTATGAGGTGTCTAACTGTAAACAATGTAATAATCAAACGAATGATGCTCATGAAATGGATGTCAAGAAAATACAATCTACTTACTTGAATTCACGCGATGTCCAGTCAATGCGGAATCACGAAAACGTTCCACCATACGTGTATTGGGGAATAGACTGCATCCTTAAATCTCTGAATCACAGAACGATCTTAGGCATAACAACACCGAAAACACCCAAGCACTGGTTGGACGTTTCATTCTTGTATACAACTGCTCAGTAGCACACATATACGACTATAAAAATGGCGCTACAACGTACGAGCTTCTCTTCAGTCTCTTGCATGATCGCTTAATCCTCAAATCATTGAGGTCGGATCCAAATCGTTTGACGTGTAACATTGATCAATTCACAATTTGTTCGGCCTCCCTCCATTGCTTACTGTAAATCACTGTCTGACATCAGATATGGTTGAACTATACTAGTCATCGTTTCTCATTGGACTGTGACACCGGAAGAAGTTGAGCATGTTAATTTTGTAGCTCGTTTCCTTACATTTTTCAAAAAAGAAACATACAGCCGAATAAAGACAGTATTCTGTGTCCACAGTCTCCTGTTACCTTTTTATTACATTCCGTTTTTACCAGGTTATCAAGAAGTCAACACAGAATATCTCCGTATTCTATCACAGTGATTTAACATAAATTTCTAAAAGTCTACATTAACCATTTGTTTTGTGAATAGAATGAGTTGATGGATTTGTCATTGATGCGCTGTAGACAATTGTGTGAAATGAATTCGGGAAAATATTTGTATACACACTGTCTAAATGTTACTGAATAGTGTATATTTCACTTCAATTGAATATTTACACTTCTTGTAGTAAAAGTGCATGATCACAACAAAAACATGAATGATCGGTTGAAGTGCGTTATTGAATCTCTAAACAGTGAAGATAATTGTCACTTATGTTATGGTTGCTTTAAAAGTCTCTTTGAAGGTCTGGACTGCAAA
This sequence comes from Schistosoma margrebowiei, assembly GCA_944470205.2. Taxonomy (NCBI): domain Eukaryota; kingdom Metazoa; phylum Platyhelminthes; class Trematoda; order Strigeidida; family Schistosomatidae; genus Schistosoma; species Schistosoma margrebowiei. The sequence goes on from OX104028.1 coordinate 3,936,934, forward strand.
TCATCCGTCTCTTATTCAATTCATCATTTTCAAACTATTTTCTGTTGAGTAAGTATTTTGCAAACTTAGCTAACTGAAATTTAGGGATAAAATCAGTAATATTTTACTGGACACTGTTTCCGATATTTAAACAGGTAAAGATATTGACAAGAGGTTGAATTGATTCGGTGTTTTCAGATGTCAAGTTGTAATCGATGCTTTAGAAGAATCCAATTTTGTAAGTGTCTTTAATATTAATAATCATATCAATAATAATTATATTAACCTTATTATTTGTTGTAGTAAAAACACCAAGAAGAATGAATAAATAAGCCTGTTCGAAAGTTTGAATAAGCTTTGTTGTCTTGACACCTTGATCGACACTACAAGATCGGAACTCGATGTCGCTCACATGTTTGATATCTCTAAATAGTCACTCATTCAATAACATTCAATTAGTAATGACCATCTTGAATCATCTAACATTTCTCCGTGTGTAATTGAATGATATAGCTGAATGACAGGCCATAAACAAACTGGTCGGAGAATAAACCAGACAACTGAAATTTAAAGGGATATTTGAGTTTGAATAGAGCAACAACAAAAAAATCTAGAATAGTAGTACGAATACAGATCCATCAATTAGATTAGTAGTTTTAACAACAATAATAAACATACTACTAATAATAATGGAAGAATTTCCAAGTGTTTTCGAAAGACTGAATATTCACTTGTTGCTTAATAAGTACGTTTTTACTACTATTGATCTACGACATCGAATTTCAGTATCAAATTACAATTTGGTCTATTTCAATCAACAGGTCTATCCAACCATAATCAATAATCAATGAAAACATAGACTTCTTATATAGTGAAATGTATCTATACTCAATAACGAGTAACGACGGGTTCATGTACATTAGCCTTAAAATTTGCGTCACAAAAGAAAATATACGTGGCATACATGTGAGAGTGAGTTGATCATGGTCAGCCAATATTGACAACGGAATGTTTGTGGATGGATGAAATTGCTTTTAAGAATTTTATGTTAGTTGTTTCAAGAAACCGTAACACATTTACCAATCTTTTTTTACTATTCATCTTGAAGAACTTCACATCGTAAACAAAATAGACATTGTCAAGTATTTGGGAAATTCATCGTTATCACACTACAAGTTGTAAGCACGTGATGAGAAACTGTGAAATATAATGAACTCATTCTGATACATCAACTGTTCTTGCATTAGAAGAATTTATATAATGGACGATTTGTATGGAATCTAAGAACATTTTCGAATGAAAATCTTTATCTGAAACTATCCGTACACATCATTTAGATCATAAATGAACAACACATAGTTATTCATAGATAAGGTAGATGAAACATTTGGTAGACAGTATTTCATAAGTACTCAATTACTAGACAATCATTACATCCATATGTGTGTTTCGACCAATAAACATGAACATTTCTGCCATTCAAGAACTGATTTGTGGTTTGAGTAACGAAATATTTCATTCTCCTTATGCAAATTTGAGTGATATGAGTTTGGATCACATGAGAGGTATTATTTGGTCAGAAGTAAGGTTACACTTCACTACCCTGTACCCCCCATTAAGAAAACTGACTTCAACGATTTCTGCCGACACACTGCAAACACCGTTTATTGTCCAACTCAATCAATATATCTTCTCAATAACGTCAACTAATTAAATGAATTTGAAGTTGTTGAGACAGACATAGCTGACAGGCTACGAACAATTCCTTACGGAGAAATTCATTTTAATTCTGTTGCAAAATGAAGACGAATTTCAATACCGAATAATATTTTAAAATGTATTTGATCTCCTGTAAAATCTTATCGATTCCACCTAATCAAAATGTCCGATTTTTATCAATATTCAACACAAATACTCATTTAGTCAACAGTTGAATTTTATTATCCAGAATATTGGATGTAGGTACCCATTTTATCTGTTATAGTGATTGATATAAAACGATACACAGAATGTGATGTGGACTTTGTGATCAAGATGTTTGTTCACAGTCTCACAGTCAATAAACAGACAGCGTACTAATTAGTCGAGTCCAAATGCATCGGGATTATTATTGATAGTTCCATAGATTGGTGAACTGAGGACGTAAAAAACTAGATAATTCTATGGTAACCATCACTAAGCTAATTTGAAGTGAGATTGTACATGGCTACCGTTTTGATGCATTGCTCAAACAACACGTACTATGAACTGACAAGCAAATTGGTTTTCTTCACTTCATTTTCTCTTCAGAAAGGTAGTATTCATTTATAAGATGAAAATTTCATTCATCATTGTTCTGAGTGTGTCGTTGAATATCAGTCATATGAATGTGCTGTTAGAAAGTGGCATTCCTTATTATAATGATGATGGTTCACATCACACCGATGACACAATAAAGAATATAATGTAATATAGATTGATTAACCATATAGAATATGATGATAAACAACAAGAAATCCCGATCAATCGTATTTCTGCAAATAACAACTGAGGTCAACAGACAGACCACACTCTAAGATAATGTACACTATTATTGTCATTATTGATAATTTTAAAAAAAGATATATTCCTTATGCCAAAACGCATATTAGATTAGAGGAACTCGTATAGATGTGACGATCCTATACAATATCCAGACACATTTTCTCGAATAAATCGTCAATTAAGAGCCCTCCGTATGAACAGTTTTCAGACGACGATAGAGGTACATGTAGTATTCAGGTCAGACAAATAAAGTCCACTGAGGATAATGTGTTGCTTTTGGACAATATTATCTTCTAAATCACTTCTACTATATTTTCTAGTTCTCAAATAGATTATGGACTGAAATACAGTTTAGATGTAAAAGACGAGTGGTCGAAAAGGAGAAGACGAAATACAAATATGTAAAGCAGCAAACAATCAATGGTAACTATTATGGGACTGAAATCACGCATCACTGTCTCTCTCTTAACCACTGCTTAGCACTATCAATGTGCATAGGTTTGAAGAAATTTCTTTAAAAGTGTTCGTCAGATTAAATTCACATTGAATCCATACGACGTCTTCAATATTAATTACATCACAATCAATATCATTGATACTGGTGCCGTAACAATAATAGTAAGAATTATTATTATTATTACTACCAATATTACTGTTGTGCTTAATGTGAAGTTCAGTAAGTACATGGTATTATCCCGACATCCATTTCATGAGCATCATCCGTTAGATTATTCCATAGTGCAACAGCTTGATATCTCACACCTACTTGCTTCATTGTCTTATCAATATTATTACATGATTACAAATAAGAAACAGTGTACATTAAAATATTCTTTATTTCTTCCCAATTCCATACAACGAGTTCTGGTCAGTTCAGTTTGCTCTGAGGTACGTTCACATAGAACGGTTAGAATTTTAAAATTTACAGCCTGCACAATTGTAAATCTCGCCGACATTGCTTAACACAAATGAGGATTGACACACTCAGAGTAGATTAAATCTATATTTCTATACGCAGATTTCAAGTCCGGTAGCTCATTTCAACTTGATTTTAGTTCAATGATTATTTTCGTAAGTTATAATTAGCAAAGCCAAGCCTTTTCACACGATTCAATTAAATTGAATTTCTTCTTTCCGCCTGTTCCATCGTTGTGTTTTTCTCTTCGCGTTGAATGTTGAATATCTATTTTTCCAGTTGTCTTGTATTCAGATTTGGGAATTGTATAGTTAGGGCTCAATGCCATCACACTGCTCTCCCTCTAGAATGAATGTGTAGTGGTTCGATATTAACATTAGTGGCATTCTCGCACGCCATAGTTTACCAAGTTTAATATGAATTCTCTGGGTATGGATACGCTGCAAGTTAAATCAAACAGAAAGCGGCAGCACCTGATCTGGAAATACATGTAGTAGTTTCAAAATGTCTAGTTATATTCTCATCACATGGAAAATAGAAATGTACACGAGGATTATATAGGAGTTGAACATAGTGGAATTATAACAACTAAGGATGATTTCATGTGGAGATATAGGTAATACAAGTATTTGGCGCCCGGTGCTAATGAACGTTTTGTCACTTTCTCGAGTCAGAACAGACGAATGAGTCCAGATAATAAGATAATAAGATCTTGGCTGAAAGTCACATCATTATCTACACTGACTCATAGCACCTTAACAATTACCAATATGGGACAGATAACACATTAAGGTCGGGGATGGAACAATATATATATATATATAATATGAGTAAAAACGTCACACAGAATAACCATGCTTTGAATGATTTACCACTGTTTTTATTTATATCAGTTACTTGTTTGTGTGTTTGAATTCAGTTTAAACTATATTTCTGATAGAATTCACTGATTTGACATAAACAAAGTTGAATACGAATACAAAACGTCCTTATTCGGTAGGCATATATCAAGTTGTTCATACCATACCAACATCCAAGTCTTTGCATTCGACTCTGTCTTACTATAATGATTTTTAGCGGTTTATTGAACTCCATTTCAAATTATATTGCGTTGTAGTGCCTTGTGTTGTTGCAAATCACATTTTGCAACCTTGGTTGCAGATTAGTTAACTTAATCTTTTTGAGCCTTTTCGGATAAATGCTTTTGGTTTTGTCAATTATTAATTTCTAGCGTTGATCGTTTGAATTTATGACTATATGTGAGTGTGTTTGTTTGTCACTCACTATATTTGTTATCGGTCTATTGTTCGGTTGTTAGCTGCACCTCTTACAGTCTGCTTGAATTGATGTACATAATACAGCATAGAAAGTTAGTCACAATCAAAATAAGTTGCCAGGAAAATCTGTTTGTATGATCCTACACAATATAAGTTTGAGTTTCACGGGGAGTATCGGTTTCCTAAATATTTCCTGCACATTAATGAAGATGAAAGTTGACATCAGTAAATGAAAATCTATATTCAAAGCTTCTAAATGACAACTTTCAGACTCGCAACACAAAACAAATTCAACTATGTCAAGCTCACACATGTTATTCAAGCTTCTGAGTAAATCAAATGACTTATTCTTCTCAAGCCACATTTTGACCACGTCATTTATTCGCTTATCAATCACGGTTGTTTTACGTGATTGTATGCGTGCTACTTACCTACCGTATTCACCACGTCTCCCTAAAGTATTTTTGATCTGACTTTTAGCATTGAGTTTCACTTAAGGTAGTCTTGTTGGCTTACTCGCAGTTTCTACTACATGACACTTTGTTTATATATAACGATCAGTCAACGTCTACTAAATAACTACAATCTCATACCTACTTTGTGTCTGTATTCTGCAGAATTTCATGTTCTATAAGTCTCTCATCAAACCCATATTAGGTGAGAAGTGTTGTATTAATATGCAGATTACTGATAAATTATTGTAAGTTCAACCGTGGAATAGATTAAGTCTATGCATCTCATCTGCTCACATCTGGGTTATGGCGAACATGTATTGCGACAGGCAAATGAGCTCCATATATTTAAATCTGACGGTGTCTTTTTCGACAAGTCTTCTTTTGCCTGCGAATATACATGGTCCAACAAATAGAGTTACGTTTATTTCTCATGATCAATTTAGTCGGTGGTTTTCATTGATATTCAATACTTAGTTTAAAAGCAAAAATGATTTCATTATAGTTTTCATAATTGATTGCATAAAAAAAAAGAAATAAACTCCACCGCAAATTAACAGTGGTTGAAGGGTATTTGGCGTTTCGAGAAAACCGACGATTGGCAAAAACTGTGCATCATTTCGTACACAAAGATATCTGCTACTTATCTGTTGGTAACATTCAGTTCTCTGTGATTGTGTATGAATTCACCGTGAGGGCTTGCATGTGATGATCACAAGTAATGGAATTTGAAACACTAACTAGCAACACGTAAACAACACTGATAAATACTCTCACAGTCCTGAATGAAGATTATTAAAAAACAAGCACATATAACAAAATAGAATAACGGCATGATTATTTAGGCCGAAATTTCATAATAGCTTATGGACAATCAGTGGCACTTGGAAAACCTCCGACCACCCATGTTTCAGATTGGAATTTCAACATATTTTCATACGCATTGGTATACATCTGAAGTATTGATTATTGTCTTGAAACCCCACCAAGGATCAAGATAATAAGTAGAAAATGTACAGTAGTTGAGTAAATTTAAAGTACAACATCACTTTAGAGAATTTTTAATGAACGCTCATTGAAAGACTCGTGTTCTGCATCTCACACAAGAGAATTGAATAATAAAATTCAAAATAGAACTGACATGATAAGACAAGTGAAAAATAAAGGGGGAATAGCATTGAAGAGCGTCTATTATAGTGTAGGTGTGTCGGAGTTTGCGGAGATGGTTCACCTACAAGTTGAGATAGTTGCATTATATCAAGTTTGAAATCGAAACCATCAACAAAATATTTGAAACCAAATACACAAAATGAACATCAACTCAGACTATCGGCATATCCTATCTCAAGCAGATGACGGAGGACAGAAGTAAGTCTTTGATCAAACAATTTTTATTGCTGGCCGCAAGAACAGAAATCATCCTGACAAACAGCAACACCTGAAATTTCAGTGACTCGGCTCTTCAATCTCTCCTGAAATCTGACTGGAGTTCAACCTTAACATAATATTAAGTGGATGTGTTTCAACAGATCATAAACAGTGGCGATCATTGACAAAAATGATGAAAGTTTTTCAATGATAATCCATAGATAAATATTCTTTAATGAGCATCATCAGAGCCAACTGTGATGTATATGTGCCCACTAAAACTGGAAATCAATGTGCAACGCTGAATTCTTATCCTCCCACAGCACTTGACACAAACAGCTGTCAATTCTTGAACCAAAACATCAGAGTCTGGTGTGAAGCTGATTATGAAAATCCCAGCTTAAACCTATCTATAGACCAGGCTTCGAATGAAATAACTGACCATATACCGTCCGTGACAACAACAAAATCATGGAAGGAATCATAATCAGTTTTGACAACATCGAGTTAACAATAGTTCGTCGCCTAACTTTTACTGAACGTTAAGTAATCAAGTAATGAAGAATAAAAGTGCCTATATTTGTAATCATAAGCTATTATGGTCGCTCAGTTGTAAACAACGGCTGTATTTAATTCCAAGAGATATTGTTCAGTTGTTAGATTTTATCGGAAATAAACATTCACAACGAACTCATTGTTGATTGCAATTATCATAAAATCACGTTTACACAATACTACTAATTTGAAAACAAAATGTTCTCAAACTCTCGCGAAACAAGTCAGTTGTAGATGCCACAGGTAGTTGAAGTTTGTTAACGCCTTAACCAGTAACACCTTCTTATGTGAATCGTACTCACCAAGTGAAATCAAAAGTCAGAATCGAGGAAGTTCGAAGATATATTTGATAGGCTATCAATATATCGAAGATCGTCTGATGTAATCTGGCTGGTGATTGCAGGGTTTGTTGAGCAAGGCGTTTCCACTCGTGATCTGGTGCGGATGCATGACCTATCGCCTTCAGCTCGGTGAGTCCATTAAAAATAAATGTTGTCGGCATCGAATGTCGAAAGCTTACAGAGCTATTTATTTTGGGGATTTATTTAACACTACAGAGTTTCTCTTCAATGAAGACAATTACGCAAATAATAAAAATCATGTTCTATATTTTGTCAATAAGATTACACAAATTATTACGTAAACAATCATAAGAATGTACATAATTCCATAAAGAAATTGTCCAAATGTTTTACAGGAATAACGATATGGAAAGTGTTCTAAAGAAGTACTAAATGAAAACAATTTGGAATAATAAAAATAAGTGATAAGACATTTCTGAGAATCATTCTTCACTTCTGTTTCTTTTATGTAGCCATCTCCAAATTAGAAAACCAACACATACACCAACGAAAATGATGATCAAAGGAATCACAATATACAAGTACCAGGATGATTTCTTCTCTAGATTCTCTTTGTTTACGTCGGTAGTCATGTTCTGAAGAAAAACAAAATAACAATATTGATTACTAAATATCAAATATTTACCGAGTGTTGATCAGTTTCTTCTGTAGTTTGTGTACTCAAATCATTCACATCTGGGTTCTGATTAATATAAAGAAACAAAAGCATTCATTATCAAACGTGAAATATTGTTCAATTCATTCAGTAATCATTATGCACAATTGACAGCACTGATAATAGATTAATATTCAACGAATAGTTACTCAATTTGGATTCATACAATCATTTAGAACATTCACTACAGATTTGACAGTCTGTAGGCTGAGTACACACCATTCTGAAACTAATAGACGACTCAATTGGGTGATGAAAGTTGTGTTCTGAATGTCGTATCTAATCACAATCCGAATAAAAATCAATAAACTGAAAATTGATTTTTTTAAAATCAAAGTAATGTAACCAGGTTACATATTACTCAGCAGAGAGTCAGAAATCCTTGTTCTGAACTTCAACAATGGAGTCTACTTCCACTTATTATCAAAACAGGACACACAAGTCCCATTAGGTTACGCTCCTCTAATCAAATTAGTTTCATCGGTATTTTGCAACAATCCATACAGATATGCAGTTTCCAAAATAACCACACTTTCAATGAGCTGAAATATCATTTTTTTCAAGTATTAGTGACAATGTGCACTTTGATCCATCGTTTACTCATTCCATCGAAAGAAAGCATGGTACTGATATGTGATTAGTTGACGTCAGCGTATACAAAACTTCAATTTAGTCATTGAGGGTAGCGTACAAGTTATTTTTTATTCGTAAAGAAAAAAGATGTTCCTTCGAGTGAATGGGTGTACACGAAATGTGTAATTTTCCAATATTGGAATTGACGTGTGAAGATTTAAAAGTACTAACCTTAGCATGGCAGTTATTAACTTTCGTGTTATGAGCATCCTGGTCAGTATCATCAATGCATATGTTCGCTTTATCACACCAAAAACAAGTTATATCCGATTTTGTTGCCCTTTGGCATGCATCCGCTGAAGTGTGTATTGGACAATAGTCTGTGAAAAGAATGAGATGATTTAATTTCAAGTTACCAAACAAATGGTAAGTGAATTACAAAACATGTAACAATAACCCAATGATATAATGATGAGTTCGCGTTAAGTGACTATTTCACTCACTGGAAAATCGTCTCTACGATGCATAATGAAATATTCAGTGTGTCATCAATTTCAATCATGTTTCGCGACATCATGTTTGACTCAGCAAGGCACGTTACACTGAATTTTTCATTGTTGTACTGTTTCTTTAGATGATATCACTTTTATGAATGCACCCAGTTCAAGAAATCCACTTGTTTTCAGATTTAATTATGTTAATCCAGTCAAACGAAAAAGGAAGTCTGACATTGTCTTAATAATGACCAATGATAATTTTCTTGAAGAGATTTCAGTCGACCCGCTGTGATGGATAATATCAAAGTATGTAACTGCATTCTGTTGTTTGTGCTGTCAGTTAATCTATGAAACTAGTTGCATTAGTAAAAATTCATTGATGATGAATGGAATGTATTATTCGAAGAATATTGACGGCGATCTGATTATTATATCATGGAATGACTCTCTTATACTTAAAATAATTATTTCAGTAGACTAAAACATGGTGAACTAAAATCTGTTTATCGTTACGCAATGTACATATTCATGAGAAGGTACACATTTTCATAATGTGGAAACAAATCTCAAACTGGCTATGATAAATTGTTATTTGGAGACTTGACTTATCCATGCCTTCAATTTGTCGTATATGTACGACAAAGCAAAGATTTCGGAAAATGGGCAATCGTTTCCAAAGTATTCGCATTTACGTGAAGTTTTTTTCGCAAATTCGCGACCTCAGGAAGATTTCTTTACACATGTACAAAAAGGAAATACGGACATCTCCTTGTCAATGCGCAATCAACTCATGAACACTGAATTTTATTCATAACTAACATCACCTCATATATCGTTTTGTTGCTTTGTTGTCAAGTCACTTTTTGATCAAAGTGAAGACTTCAATATTGGTTCAAATTGGATTTTGAATCCTTTCATCATTCAACAAACGAACCGATGTGTAGTTATTAATGATATGTGAAATGCCATTTAGGATAGATAGCTCGATATCCTTTGATAGTTGAATAAAATTATACATGGAATGTTCAAATCACTGAAATAAAGAGGATGTTTTCAAGTGTGAAAATAGTTATCGCTAATTATATAAGTTTTAACATACTTCTGACAGCTTCATATTCCATCAATGTGCCACTTTTGATCCATATTGCAGGAGTATTTATTTCAGATTCTACTAAATCTTGTATGATATGATAAACAAGAAAGGACACATAAAATTTGGAATTCGTTTATAAATACAACAGGTTATTTGCACCATTTAAGTCATGGTCTAAACAAGGAACTAGGAAATCTCCCTTATAAGATAAGTTGCTGATTATCAAGCATGTCCAAAAATTATTAAATTACATCAAGATCGATGAATGACCAACCAGTAGAATTCCTTTAATTCTGTTTCATACAATACACACTTCATTTTGAGTGAAGATTAAGGACTGAATGTGTGACTTCTGTACTGTGAGTTAAACAATAAATAAGTGTAAATATCATTTCTTTAATCTCGTCATTCATATGTCCCCGTCCAAATGCGTCAATCGGTAACCATAAGATTGAGCCGCATCAAAATAGCCATTCCCGCTTTAGGGATAAATACATTCATACACCTTAGTTGCTTTACTCAATATATATGGTTAAGTAAGTATAAGCATTTGTAGACAGTGAAATAAATTATCGGTAAAGCATATCCCAGAAAGCTGAACTGACACCATAACGATCTCACTTTGGATCATTTCTGTGGCATCATCAAGTAGGATAGTTGTTGATTTGAATACATATAAACTTGAATTTCAATTCATTTGATAATAGTGCTCCTATGTTCGAAAGCCCTAGTCGCAAATATCAAACACTTTCACAATTAGCTTACACTGTCATTCACAGTCAGTTGTGAGACTGCAATTCTCTTACAAGGAGTGTGAACACTGATCTAACGATGAATGTTCAACATTCAATAACATTTGAACAGTACTTTTACAAGACGCATATCAATTTCATTTTGCACAATTATCCACAACACTTCAATGACATTCATATCAGTAGATTTTACAAGCAAATCAAATCTTTAACATAAACTGTAAGAAAACTAAATTAGATCACTGTGATAGAATAAAGGAATGTTCTGTATTGACGTGCTGATAACCAGGGTAAAAACAGAAAATAATATAAAACAAATAGATGACTGATGGTGTGAGTAACCAGACATCAATGTACTGACAACATTCGCTGAAATGTTTCTTACTTCCTCCACAACTGAATTTACCGACGATTTTCGGTTTCCATTCAATTCCTTTAATTTCCGGTGGAATCTGAAAGAAAGTGTTGATAGTTTGAGTCAAGATCTCTCAACACACAACCTCCTAGATGAAAATGAAGTGATTCACTTCTAATTACTCACTGTCTTAAACAAGTGCTTGAATAAGATGTGTCATCAAAGGTTGAATAATAGTGTCAAATATTTTGTTTGCACATTACAGAATGTTGATACATTCCCTTCGTGTTCGATGTAACTAGATATATTTGACAGTATTCATAAACATGAAATAGTTGAGTAATCTGAAGTACTTGAAACAAAACTACATTTGTATTCAATGGTGCAACTTACGTTATCATAATAGAAAACTATCTTCCCATTCGGATGTATTAGGCAAGTTACCGTGGCTGCTAACTCTATAATTAGAAAACCATCGATATTTAGAACTTGGGCAAAGTCAATGAATAATTTATTGGTAGATGTAACATTGTATAAATTAGCTCACAAAGTAACCATGTTTTGTATTATTATTGAAACATTCAATTGGTAATTATTCCATTAAAATTCGATGGTCAATGAAGTATTCATATGTATGCGATATGCATTCTTGAATGCCTCGTGAAAAACAATCGAGACTGAGTACACATGACATAAGATTTGGAGTGTTTGCTTACAAATTGGACTTTGGGATTTAATTGGTTACATGATATTTCAATCGATCAACTGAATACGACCATAGTGTTTATTTGTTGTAGATGAGAAACGAATAGCCTTAGATAAATGGTATTACGGATATATTTAAAATGTCGATGGATAGGAACTACTATCTGATCAATGGATGGGTAGATGAATCTATTGTGTATAGAACTGACTTTGTGACAAACATACAACAAAATTTATTTATTCTGAAACTAAAACTGATAATCAAATTCAATTCAAGCCTGGCAACGTCAACGAATCTTTGAATTCGTTTTCACATAAATGAAATAAGATTGTGACCTAACTTATCCACCATAGTGATCTGTATTTTACTCATCAACCTTAATCATTTCTGATAAGTCGTGTAGGTTGAACGCTATATACGATTCCTAAGCTATTTCGGTAACCCGCAGTCTAGAACTACACAGCGACTTGAACACCAGAGAGAAGACAAAAGTATGAGAGGAAATACTTTATCCCAAGGTTCATTCTTGTACAGAAAATCATGGGTATTTATAGATTTTGGCATCTGTTAAATCAACATCATTTTACAGCCAATCCGATAACAGCACATTACGCTACCGACCAATAGTAGCACGCCACGTTGGAATTCTAGAACGTTCCATCACACTCTGATTGGCTAGGACTCTTCGGCTCCATTGTGGGCCTCTGGAGGCTCCGTTGAAGTTCTCCGAAAGCCAACCCAACAATTTCCAGATCACATCAACTATTCTTCAAATCTTATTCAACGTCATCAAGCGATCAGTGTATTTTTGCAAATAATTCTACCCTCATTTCTCTGAAAAGTGACCAATTCCTACATTTTCAGTTTCTGAGACTAATTGACACTGACAACCTATGAATAATCATATGGAATGAAGATGTAAGTGTTTAGATTCCAAATGTGTTGACTTACGTTTACCATCAACTTCTTGATTAATAAACCATCTGACAGCAAATAATTCCTCTAAAATAATGAAAATAAAAATGGATGTTTAAATATCTGCATAATGAATATCTATCTGTTTCAATAAATGAATGTATTAACACGGACTACATTTGCATGTAAGTTATAATCTTCATTCTGAGAATGATTGAACCGATGTACTCAGATACTCAAGCATTTCCCGTGACGAAACTTCAATAAATATTATCACCTTCATCTGTATGATAAATGTCTCAACCAATCCAAATAAGAAGAATATTTTACTTCCGTAGCATCTGTTGTGGGGGCTTTAGACTGTGTTACAGACCTTTAATATCTAACTGACAATACCCACATAATAACATTTTTTAAAATTCTGTTACTAATCAATTTTGATAACCGAACAAAAACGGATGTTTGCAACCTTGGTGTCCTAGGTTGTTCTGGTTTGAGTTAACCATCTTAGGATAGCAGAATATGATTTATCTTTGATTGCTCATCTGTTTCATGAAGTGCCTGAATTCAAATTTGGTAATAGCACGAATGTGATAGAAGAGATCGATTCCAGAACTCGATGGTAAGCAAACGGCAACTCAAAGGCATTAGACGTGTATGAATAAAGTCAGTGCTAGAAAAGCATTGGAAGACATGAAATATGATTTGATGGTTCATAGGTTTCAATAATCCAAATTAACTTCTCTCACAACATCGCTTATTGTTGCACATGTGATAAGTACGGTTAATTTAGTCTACAAAGATGCATCGTGTCGATGTCGATGTCTGCTATCTTGTAGTTTTGATAGACTGAAGAGTTGGTTATTGGCACTTGGACAACAAGATCACTTGTTTTGTCATTTCTACTCTTCCAATGTGTTTCTATTTTGAGATGAATCTCTGTTTTGTTTAATCTTTTCACATGATAGTAATCAAAAGGTGTTGTGAAACACAGAAGTTCTGGTACGAAAATCACACAAACAAAACAATCATCGTGTGTTGATATGCTCTTGTGTAATACTCAATTAAAATAGACAATAATGTATGCCAAATGAAGTGTGAGAATAAGTAATGAAACACATTATAACTAAATAATACAAGAACTCACTCTCATTCAAAAGCTGATAGTTATTGAGAAAAATATTGCGTGAATTAAAAGCTTGAATATATCCGAAATTACTTTTTCCTTCCATATACATGATACCTGTATTTATTTATTGAAAGCATGAAACATCGTTTATTATTTTACATTGAATGAAATAGATTGAAGACTTAAATAAATTGCATGAACTGCATCTGGATTGCTAAAAGGTGTCACACCATCGACACAATTTGAACAAGAAGGTTTATCCGAAGTATTTTTGCATGTCTCAAGGAGAATAAAACTAATTCAATAAAGAAATGGAATCAACTTGGATTCATGGACAGAAATGTGATCAAGAAAATTATGTTAGAATTTGAGATGAAAGAAAGTTATTGACTTACCAAAAGGAAGAATATAGAAACGTTTGACCTGATTACTGTAATATTTAAACAACAGTATCGGACTAACTTCCTAAAAAGATGTAAACATAGTCACAAGTAACCCCATCACAAAATGTATTAAACTCACGAAAGCTCTAGTGTGTTTATTTGAACTTATACTCACAGCTGGCTGATACTGATTCATTCTGATACTCTGTAAGTACATATAATGCTGAGACTGAGTATGTGTATAACGATCAAACTGATTACTTACATATCGATATGAACTATTTTCAGAAATTACTTTTTCCGAGGTCGTCCATTTACGTTGTTCACAAATATCCTGGCATTTGAAGGACTCCTTAAGCCAGACGACGATTAGCATAAGTGACATCGATTGAAAAGATAAAACGTTGTGTCTAAAATGGTTCAGATGGAATAAACAACGTTATCTCATTGTATCAATTTTCAAATTGAGTTCGTAGGTTCAGTCAACACTCACCTCATCTTCTTGCTCAAAGTACTAGGTCATATTTGAATAGAACGTGTCAGGTTTATATAGAATTTTGAAGTGTATGGTTGTTTACTACTGATTCGATGATTCCAATTGACCATTAAGATGAATATACGTGGTAAAATCGTATGTTCATTGTTAACCAATCATAGACGTAGATGAGCCCTTCTTTATTCAATATTTTTCTGGCTGTTGATAACATGAACTGTAATTTATCCACAGTTGCTTGAAATTCCTGACCCCTATTGATGAAACCTATCATGGATGTGATTAACACTAATTTATAATCAACGATTGGTTAGCTTGCAGTTCAAAAGATCTGCTCATATGTTCACGGACAAACAGTTTGTTGTCTGTAATAATCTGTTAAGTGACATTTAATAGTGCACCATCTTGATTGGATTGGTTAAAACAAAAGTAGCACAAACTGTTTTGATTGGATATTAAAAGTTTCACATTCACATTTGAATTTTATTTCAATAAACACATTCTGTCAAATGATTACATAAGTCTTTTAATATGAAATGGTAACTTGTGAACAAAACCACATCCACTCTATTTATCCATCACACTACAGTGCTGACTGTTAATAGATCTTCAAATCAAAAAGCACAATACATTTTCTATCGACCATCTAGAAATTATACTGCTTATATATTCAGTTATATAGATCGGTATTATCAAAGATTGTATTAAAAGAAAGGCGATATACTTCAGCGGAAGTTAACTCGTTAAAATTGAAAACGATTTCTTTAATCAGACAAAGCTTTGTAGTTACAGGTTGAAATCATGAGTCGATTGAAGCTAGACCATCTTGGAAAACCTGGAAGCACTGAACGGCCGTTTCGTCCTGCTGTGAGATAACAACTCACTGAAGACAATTGTGTACGGTGGCGCAACTTCGTGGATTGGTTGAAGTTAGACATTAACACCGTTGGATGCCGGCTCAATGGTCTAGTGGTTAAGTGCTCGCGCGCGAAGCCAGTGGGTCCAGGGTTCGAGCCCCGCGTGGTGCGGGGTCGTGGATGCCCATTGCTGTGGAGTCCCATGCTAAACTTCGAAGAATAATCAGTGAACGAACGTTTATAACTTTGTAAGCAAATGGTAATTTGAGCGAAATATTCCGGAAATATTTACGTCTGGGTAATATATACAAACAGTTTTCTTTTCTTGGTACAATAGAGGTGTATTGTTTCATTTTAGAACGATGTCGACATTAAACAAAATGTCGTTTCCTCAAGTATTATAGTCTGTAGTCGAATAAACAGTTGTACTGTAATTTCGTGAATTTATCAACATCAACGGAGACTAATATACTCCTTCTACTGATTACCAATATGTGAATATTTCAATGTCAAACACAAAATTGTACTCCATGCGTTAGAATCCATGTATACAAGAAAAAGTGTAAGAATCCTCCAATACCTTATCTAGATAATATACTCTTAATTTTTCAATGTAATTTTGTGATGACAGCACAAATGATCGTCATATTTTGAATGTTAAACATTACCATTCGTGTACTTTTCTCAAAAAGTTCTTTCAACAACTTGTCGCCTACATGAAGTGTACTTCAGTGTTTTTCATCAATCGAGAAGTAGATTATTCTTATTTAAATGATCTCTTTCTTCTGCATTATATCTTCAACAAAGACTGATATACTCCTTCTACTTATTACCAATATTTGTATATTCTAATGTCGAACATACAATTGTGCTGCATGCTTCAACGATAATCAGTTTCGACAAAAAACGAAAATGTGCAGGCTATTAAGGGTGGATAAACGGGATTTTATCAGATATATAATGTTCATTGTAGCTTATAAATTTTACTATGGTCAACTTTATAAAGTGAAACTCAGCTACACTTATTCATAATTCTATAATGAGGGACTAGAGTTAACCAGATAAACAAGCTGAATAAGACTAAAAACACTGCTCACTAAGTTCAAGTGTATTAATGATTTGCTTGCATACTTACTTACTTACTTATGACAGCTGAGATTTTGGAAAACAGACTATCCAGATTATCCAGAAACGCACTTTATTCTGCACTGTTTTGAACATTTTTATATAGCAAGAAACCTAATCAGCAAATCTTCAACGATCAACAGATGCTTGGAACCGCCTAAATGTATATTGACCCGTATATGAACTGTAGGCACAATTGGTGATGAGCTGAAAAGAATTTATTCAAACCTATGTCAAATGACTGTGATCAATAGTATTTGTCAGATAGAAAGCGATACGTGATTTCAGTTCCATATTATCTGACGCTGATTGTTTGCTGTTTTATTTGTTTATATTTTTTTGTAGTCTCTCTTATATAATAATGTACACTCACCTTCTGCATCACTATTTTACTCGACACCATCATCTGTTCGACACCTGAAACATATAGCTCAGGTGACCAAGAAGATAACGCTGTCCATCACGATCATATTATCCTGTATGAACAATAATAATTTGACTGGAACACAACACGTGCTTCATATGTACTCTTGATATTCTATTGAACCTTCACGATTCATTCAGGAATATGTGCCTGTATATAACATATAATCATCACATCTACTATTTCAGTACATTTAATCTAATATGCGTTTACTCATAAGAAATATCCTTCTAAAAGCAAAAATAATGATGATATTATTAGTGTACCATCTGATTTCAAATAAGTTAAGTAAAGGCGTTCTTATAGAATTGTCTATTTTGTACGTCCGCAGTTCATAAATCTATGGAACTATCAGTAATAATTCCAATGATTTTAGACGCGACTAGTTAATACGTCACATGAATATTTTCTATGATACTGTGATCAAGATGATCGATGACATAATCCTCATGACCTTCTGTGTATCGTTTTATATCATTCAGTGTGACAGATAAATTGATCGATACCCGATATTCTGTATAGATGCATATGACTGTTGACCGAATGTACGTTTGTGTTAAGTATTGATTGAAGTTGGATATCATCGTGAGATGCAGGTGATCGCATTTCGCAAAACATAGAATACGTCTAGAAATATATTTGGTATTGAAATTCTACTTAGTTTTGCAACAGAATGAAAATGAGTTTCTACATAAGTAGGCAGTCGCAGATGATTTGTATAGCCTGCCGCCTATGTCAGCATCCCCAATTTAAAAACTGCATACATGGTTAATGTTTACGAGGAGATACTTTGATTGATATTCATTGTTTGTAGTCTTTCGGCAGGCGTTCTTGAAGCGAGTTGGTATAAATCGGTGAGATTTACTCTCACTTCCGAAAAAACCAATACTACCCGTGCGATCCAAACTCATATCACTCAATTTTGAACAATAAAGAGTAACTTTTGCGATATTCAAACGAAAAATGACCTCTAGAAGGTCAGAGACATTCATGTGTCATCATTGTTCGGCAATTGAGTACCTATAGAATACTGTCAATCACATGTTCTCTCACCAGGAGACTATGACAATTAAACTCATCGTAGCCCACTGTTCTGAATATATACGTTCTACTGTTGATCAAATGTATATCTTCATTGAATATTCCTTAAGGTTATTAAAAACAGTTGAGTGAAGTAGAAGTAGACCATGTTGTTCAAGAAAATAAAAGTCATTGATATGTCTGTCTTTTCATGTTGAAATCGGTTTTATAAACTAACAAAGGTGGAAACGTTCCTACTACTCAACATGTGAATATTCAGTGTTTCGAATATGCTTGAAAATTATTTCATTATTGTTATTATCATCAAGTTTATTATCGTTATTATTAACCACAATTTGCACTAAATTTCTTGCTTTATTCATGTTGCTCTATTCCAACTCAAACATTCATTCGCATAATGGTTGATTGATGACACACAGTAGTCTTCAATAAAATACAGATATAGTTGGTAATTCAGCAAATTCATCACTAGTACAATGATACTGAGTGAAAAATTGTTCATAAATATCAAAAATTACAAAAACATTAAGTAATGATCTTGTTCTGTCGGTTGCTATGAGAGCCCGCATAGCTTGCTCAAGCTTCCGGACAGTTTTATTTGTTCATTCTCTTTGAGTCCCATTGCTATTGCCTCTGTATCACATCTAATCACATACCGTCAATGCTCGTCTTGAATCTCAGCAACATCTTTTAAAAGCACATAATCATTTCAGTGGAGCATTAAGAATGTGCATTATGTATAGAAACCACTGTTTATTTCTATCTCATACAAAACCTACTTGATTTCGTACTCAGTTGTGATATGACTGAGGAGTGCAAGTGTGATTCTCTTGCTGTGTGTGAGTGATTGAGTATGTAAATAAGTATGTATATCGTCTGTTTAATTGAGTCAACCATATGTCCATGTCTGGATGAGTCAATGGATACCCATAAGCGTAATACGTCTCCAGATATATACTCACACCCCAGTTATTTTACTCGAGATATCTGGTTAGGTGAGTGTCAGCAAATGCGGATCATGAAATTCATCTTTGATGAAATGTAGCACAGAAAACTAAGACAATTCGGTGACATCTATCATTCTCATACACCCATCATAATTTTACCAGCTCATTTCAAAATGATTTCAGTCCAAAGTTTCTATTTATGAATCATTATCACTGATCGAATGACACTGTCTGTAAATTGAGTTCATTGATGAGCTTGAGGAAGTGACATTAATGCAGACTCTAGTGCATGTGTGATGCTATGCTCTACACTGACATGCTGGTTTTCCTCTTCTCCGTTACCTGATTTCATACATCTGTATATGTCGTCCGAACGGTTTAAATGAAATGATCGAAAAAATATTGTGAAATTCACACAATCACATGTACCAGTTTGTTCACCGCACAATCAAGACAAACACACACACACACACAAATTATCACTTCACTGTATTATATTGCAAATGCCACATTTCACAGACCCACTAGTACACACACACACGTAATAACAGTGAGGTACACATAATGACCTCCTTATAATGTTGAAGATCTGGAAAATCTAAATAAATTAGATTGATAGCAACAGCATGTTCTACATTTAGTTAACACTAAGTAGATATTAAAAGTGGAAACTAATGCAGAACGGTTTTTCAATATATAAAGTGATACAACTAACTGAGATGTTTTAACCCTTTTTAATGTAGTAAGTAGAACTATGTGTATGGCAGAGTACTTAAGATATTCCCGTCAATTCATGAAATTACCCATTTCAATTGGTTATGGAGATTTTGACCACCTAAACTTATAATGAACAACAAGATTAAATAAAAATAAACAGTGAATCATCACACAATCATCTAATATTTATTCATTCAATAGTAAAGTAGATCATTGCAAGATACTATATCATTTTCTAATGATAATTTAGACATTTCCCCATTGAATATACGCAGTTTCATACTTTTCTTTACACAGTAGATAGGAAAGACTTGCTATGTTCTGGCGCGCAAAATAATTGTTATGAAAGCCGTTAGACATCACCTCTATAATGGTTATTTGTAGGTTGGTATTCTTAGGGATTTAATATGTTACACGGTCATCGCTGCGCTGCATATTCGAAAGAAGGGCCATAAGGAAATTCGCAATAAAATGAAAAAAATGCCATCAATAGCCAGACGTACATTATAAATGTTTCAAGCTCAGAACAGCCAAATCAACGCTAGCTCTCAACAGAGACGACTATCGTAACCTTAAAAATGTGTTTCTCCGACGATTGATGTGTATGAGGCCCGTATACATCATCCTACCACTTCCGCAGTATCTTTTTTGAGCGGCACATAGTGCATCCGAGGATATGTTACACATTGCAGGTTAGGTACATTGTGAAGTCACAGACAAGAAAGTTATGGATAAGGGTGTAATATTTTTGACAGACCGTACATCACTCGATTCATTGAGATTAAAATTGATAGATTGGCTGAAGTTAACAGACTGACCCTAAAACTCGGTCTGCATCAACGTCTGTACACCGGAAATGGAAGAAGAGAACTCTGTGGTGTCGTTATCAAAAAGTCATAAAACCGTATTTAGTGAGGGACTTGAGGAATGCACTGAACCTCTGACACTTTGATAAAAATCGAAGCTAGTGTTATGGTCTAAAAGAACTTAACCACATGATGCTCTCGCAATCGCTAAACAAGAAATCCAACGGCTTCATAAATTGGGTGTTACTGAACCGATGAACGTCTCAGCATAAGCTGCACAGATAGCAGTTGTAAAGAAAATCAACCACGCATCCATTTATATGTCCATTACTCAACCGAGGCAAATGAAGCCGTAGAAACTTGGCAGTAAATTATAGGCGAATTATGAGAACTGGGATGGACTATAATTATACATATTCTTATCGTATAAGTGTTCAACAAATCGATTACGTATGTTCAACTCCTCCTTATTATTAGTTTTTTTTACCTACAGATTATTATAATAGGATTTACTTTTCAAAAGTGTTAGGACCCGATGAACATAATGAATGACAACTTTGGGATCCATTCATGGACCAGTACCAAACGCATATTTTTATCGTATGATCGTTAAATAAATAAACTATTCATATTCTTATTCCTCTTATTATAAGCTTCATTTTGACCTATGAATTATTATTATACGTTCTACCATTCTTGAATTATGCCCTGTCTATTAGTCACTGCCTCCCTAATACTCAGCCACTTTTGGCCAGATCTTGTAAAAATGTTGTTTTCTATTTTATGGTACGTTGTGGTCTGTTTGGTTGGTGTAAATGAATCTACTATGTTTGAAATACATGATTCATATTGCAGAGGCTGAGATTTGCGTCTTGGACTTAACTGGCCGGGCTAGGCGGAAAGCAGGACCAATCAGGAGTCTAGGCTGCCCGCACGTGTTTTGTACGCCACTGGTTTGATCGATAATTCGCTGCTTCTGATTAGCGGTATAATTACGTTATCTATTAATAGGTCGCTCGTGCCAGAAGTTATAACACAAAGTTATGCCCACTTTATACCTTCAGTCTTTCACAATCACAACTATTTTTTTAATTCATCCTGTACAAATGTTATTTTCTAAATTATGGTGTGATGTGGTCTGTATGGCTTGTCTATAAAGCAGGTATGTTTGAAATGAATGTTTCGCATAATGGAAGATGATATTAGTAATCTGAAGCTTTTCCGGTCACTGCCATATATAAACACGTACATATTCAGCTAGTTGAACATTCACTTGTTTGCTGATCATCAAATTGAAATCGAATCCACATTTACCTATTCCAACCAAACCAACATATTCATTTCAAGAGAAAATTTAATTCGGTACTTTATATCTAGAATGATAGAATTAAATCAACACTGACGACTAGATGAACATAGAGTTGACTGCTGCTCAGTGGTCAGTTGGTGTACCCACTTCATAAATCCGTAGTTCAAGAACCATACTGAACAAAGTGACCAAACACATTAATACAATCTACCTATCAAACGTATTTGGATTAGATGTTCACTTTCGTAACTAATCGTGATAAGAATTGAATTATAAAACACAATTGCGTTGAACATCAGGTAGAATATAAAAATTAACTGTGCAATCAGTTACGTAATACAGAATATTGATCGACTGCACAATTGAAGAATTAGTGTAAACTATATTCAGATGATTACTGTATATGCTTCTTTTATATTTGGAAGGATACAGAATTCTATGAACTGTTTTTAATCAGTGTTGATGCTTAATATTCAGTGATGTGATGTATTCTACTTATAGATCTGACGACCGATATAAGTAGTATTTAATACCAGTCGAAAGTGAAATGTCTACGAACAGAAATTTGACAGAATGGAAATGAAGAGGAAAGACAACAACATTGTAAGTAAACGAAATGAAAAAAGGAATGAAGGAACAATAAGTCTTGTAAGAGAGGATTCAAAGTTACGCAAAAGATGTATTGGATGTATGATTTTCACATTTTGATTAGACCGCTGTTTGATTTTGCATTAAACAGTAAATTGGTCTCACTTAATTTACTCCCCTGTTCATTACGATAGTCAATAAAATTCTCATTGCATATGAATTAGGAACTTGTTTTACAATGAATTCTCTTCAATTTCCAAAATCATATTATGCAAATACCTTATCTGTAAAGTGTTAAGATTGGAGGCAAAATGCATCAGATTGAGAATGATTTAGACGGTTGAAACAACAGGTAAATAGATCGAAATTTCATAGACCAGAATCTAGAAGACATATGTTCAACCGCTCGTCTACCTTTGCTAAATTTTGGATTACATAATGTTCGTCAGGTGTGATTTAGTGACAAATTTGGATTCATGTTCAAACAACCATGATCTTTGTATTCTCATAGCTAATACTCATTCATTTATGTTGAAAACGATGAAACGTATTAGGAAATTTATTCAGCATTTACTCCACCTCATTCACTAATTTGTACATCATTCATAGTAATTTACATATAACTTAACTTGTGACTTGTTTGGATCTTACAGTTTATATGAAACAACTACATTAGCCGGCACTGAGCATAAACGTACGTCATTATAATAGCTACTAAGATATTTGATTGTTGGTTGACATTTGCATTTTGAATTCTTCTAATTCAAACATAGAATTATTCATTCAATAACATTAAGGCTGAATGAATAAAGCTAACGTTCTATGTATGACGTACTTTTCCAATGTGAAACTTGTCGTCATACTATATTTTAGTTTTCATCAGTTAATCTAAATAGTTTTCACCTTGGAAGTTCCATTGAGAAACCATCAAGTAACAAGAAAACAGTAAATTAAAATATGATCTAAACGTCTTAGAACTATCAGTATTGGGTTGCGGAGATTTTTAAGACTTTCATGGAGTTCACGAATCAGTTCCATAATGATTATCACTGGTTATTCGTTGCATTATTTGTTATCATTTTGTCATATCTAATATGGTCAATTGGATACTCAGCTTTCACACCTCCAATTAACTCAAGACTATAATGTGTTTCACAGCCAGGAAGTATGGTTGAAGTGATTTAGAAGATAATAATGTGCAACAAGAAGATGTTGTTCTCCATGAACCGTATTACTTTGACATGAACACAACATGCACTACTTTCGGCCTCTCAAATCTGTTCACATAAACGACTGTTACTTGACGATTCAGTCAGGAATAAGTATTTCAATATCATATAGAATCATCACATCTACCATTTGTGTTCTTCTAATCTAATATACGTTTTCACATATGAAACATATTTCTCAAGGTTAACACAAACGCTAATAATAGTGTACACTATCTGAGAGTGTGATTTTGAGAAACATCAGTCTGATGACCTCAGTTGTTGTATGTAGAAATGTTAATGATTGTACTATTTTGTTGTTTACCATCATATTCTATCTAAATAATTAAACAATATGGTTTATTCTTTTGTTTGATGAGCCTGATATCAAACTTGAATATCATAAGGAATGTCGCTTAGTAATGATGCTTTGTCTGTGTCGACCATTCCGAATTCGCATATTTAGTTGACGTTATTGCATTGATATTTTGATTAGGTTAGGTAGTGTTCGCTGTTTGTACTCTCTTGAGAGAAATCCGTGAATGTGAATTTGTTGGTGTTTGGTAAAGGTCAATCCAGTTTATCTTCGCTTCTGAAGAATCCACTACTCCTCGTGTGATCCAAACTCATATCATATGAGAATTAACTGTCAGCTTGCCCGAGGATCATGACACCCAATGGTGACTTCTATGCATACTTGTACATATTTCTAGGATTATGCTAATGAGAGTAACTAACAGGTGTCAAATATTAGTGAATTCCTTCCTAATTTCAAACATATTTAGCTGCTGACATTGCCCTCCCTTGCATGACGAACTGAGAAATGTTTGTCACGCAATTCTTACTTTCGTGACACAGATAATTTGACTTTTACAAGAGTCCTTGAAGTGACAACTTAACGTATTCCTAAGGAATAAAAATAATATCTTACTATCATTTACGAATTACTTTAACCTCTATTATTGTTTATATACCTTGGTTCCTGCCCAGATTTATCGGTGATCCACTGCCACTAGATATGGAATCTCGTTAAGCGAAATCTTCTTCTATTCCATCCACAACCATTTTGTAACATTTGGTAGAGTTGCAAGTTATTCAATGTAAAGTATTTAGATATCATTGATTTGTATTGTATAACCCATAAATATCATTAGGATTAACACCTATAGCAAAATGGGTAGACTGTTGAAAAATCGAACTGAAAAATCTCTTATCCTTCATATAATAACAACTCTGTTATTGCCTGTGATCTTTATTGAATCAGATAGTGCTGGGAGTAGATGTATTTCACACCTGCTACTACATGACTCAATTTCTAATTTACCAAGAAATTCCATATTGAGATGAAAAAGCATTGATTATATTAAAAGTGAGGCAATATCTATAAGCAATCATGCGTTCTAATGTGGAGTCACTTGTGAGCTCATTATTAAAGGATGATGATCTTAGGCAAGCAATAAAGACACTATCACCACTCAAACTGCTACTGTTGGTGGATGTAGTTACTGCGGGACTTGTTGTCATTAGAAATTAAATTCTGTTATCGATTTTATCGCTGGCGAAGTTGCTAAGTGCATTATCCTTCAAAATAAAGTGATTATTTATAATATACCTTGCGAAATTACCCTTGAGTTTGTGTGTAAGTGTGTAAGGAATTTGTTTTGAAAACAGATGAACTTCAAGACAGTCCATGTGTATGTGTTCGCCCTAATGGAATACGCCATATGTACTAGTACCCTATCTTGTGTAGATTCAATTCACGTTTATTTGCTGAACAGCTGAAGGAATCCGAACGGCTAATCCTAAGTACACTTACGAAGTTTGGGATTGATCGTATGGTCTCAGGTAAAACCGCTGATCAAAGACTCGCGCAAAAGCGTACCTCAAACGAAAATAATGCTGTTGAGATTACAACAAATCCTATTGCATCAGAATGAGGACTCACTTATGCTGGTAAACTGTCTCATGTTCTCCAACACTCTAAATTACCAATGACGGATGGTAAATTGCCTTTGAGGCATGTGGTGAACTCAGGCAACCAATGCATGTCCAATGGCAACATTATTTCAAAATCTTCCAGTAAAACATTCGAAACTCATGCACCACTACACACTTCTAAAGTGAAAGCTCTTGAAATCAGTAAGGATTGAAAATTCTATACCACGTTGTAAGAAAGTATATACAGAACCGTCTGGTTCCGGACCTAATAGCAAGAATATTACAATATCTCTACCGTACAATAATTTGCACACCAACATCATGTTTTACCTTATTAATAATTGAGCTCGCTATATGATCAAACGTCTCACAAGACGGTCATCACCACCGTCGTGTAAGCACGGCAAATTTTGTAAAGATCGCAGAATACCAACGTGTCTCCAAAAGTTTGGGTAGTGTGGATGATCTTATAGTCAATGCATTTACACATGCATCCGCTTCAGACTACAGTAATTCAAGGGATTTATATTGCCCTAGAATGAACTGGATTGCCGGTAGTTGTGAGTCATGATGAGTAGTGGTTCAATTCCTGATATAGATTTATATTATTCCACCGAAATTACAATATTCTGTGTGTTTTCTTACTTGAACAGTTCAGAATTGAAACAATCTGCTCGTAGCTGCCTGCACACCTCACGAATTGATATGGAAGATTCCTTAGAAGAATTATAGCGGCATATGGGATCAGGGTTCCTTGAAAAACGACGATTCAATCTACCACAAAGTAGCAAATATTTTATTCTAAATTGAAGATGAACATGAATTCCAGCTTCAGTCATTTCTGGTAGAGATCTATTACAATGAACCATCTGTAAAAAACTGTTTTACTGAAATTAAACCATTCATATATGATCAAGATCACTGCACTGAATCGACGTGTGCTTCGCTATGAACCCATTGTGTCGATTGATACTGATGGTGATGATGATCATTCCGATAGGACTACCCTATCATCACCGATAAGTCAGAAGAAACTATGCATTAACCAGTGACTGTCTGAATTCAATATCTTAGTTTATAATGCATTGAGGTTTGAAATGAACGATATTCGGTTTCGATCTCAATGTGAAGAATAACACTGAAATACAGAACAACTAACATAACGAGTCTCAAATCGGACGGAACAGTTATCCTGGATACTGTTACTAGCTATTATCGCAACTGTGACGACCAGTGAGATTGTAGTGGCATTGGACCATAACCACACTATCCTCAAAGCTGAATACGAGATTACTCGGAAAATAGGTATTCAATATTTAACGCGAAGAAATACCTAACGATGGAGAAGGCGCGAATAATGAATTGAATAGACTAGAGTTGATCGAACGGCATGGCTCGGCCATGCAGGCGTGGTCTCTGCTGAATGTTACCTTATATCTTCTATTCATACTAAATATATTGTTCTTTCTCTAGCCTAACCTTGTTCTACATCATGTATTGGTAATTGATACGATACAGTGAGTTGGTGTAGTCGATGGTGTGACTTCCACGTAAGATCTTATAGATTAGGCAGTCATATCATGACAAATCTACAAATTTAGGATTAGGTCTATTATTAGAGCAGTACTAATATCATAGTAGACCATAAGTCCCACATTGGCGAGCCCAACTAAAGAAACGCAACCTATTATTGCTAATCGTTATTTCCACCTTAACCTTCTCAATCGGTTTTTATTTTTGTTAACCCAGTATTCGTATAGTCCTTTGATTAATGGTCACATATATTATCGTAATGTTATATCTATTAGTTCACATAACTTACTAGCTCAATCGATAATAAAAGTTGATCATCTATATCAACTAATTAGCTTTGATGGTTCGTTAACAAGCTTTAATAGCATTTACCTGCTTCAGCGACATAAACTTGTTTAAACATCAAGCTCTAGCAAATATGACCTGTAAATAGCGTAAATATACATTGGCTAACAATGCAATCAAGGATTGAATAGTTATCTGGATCTAATTCTTAGTGTTTCTTCGCTTAACACCTCATCCTGTTTTAAACTATGCATTATCCTTTTCTTCCGACCACTGCCTGCCTAATTTCATATTCTCGAGTTCCATTGCCAAACAACAAGGATGACACTTCTCTAAAAACATACGGTGAGTTTCAGCCATAAGTTTCCTGCAATCATAAGGTCATTTTAGATGGCTCGTTCAATGGCTGACACAATTATCTGGATTCATTCGATTGTTTTGATCCGAGCGAGTGGCAAAAACATCATCAGCATCAAGCACCCTGGAATTAATTGCCATACTGCATGTTTTATTGTGGATACTTTTGGATCATTACTCCTCACGAATGGCGTTATATATGTCGTCCACTGAATAATTTTTTTTTCGAAAATAATCCAGGCGAGTTCAACTATTTCACTTAATTATTTTTCGTACCTAACATGTATATGTTTCCTAGCTCCTTTTGCCATATATTTGTAAGTGTTCCTAGGCTAAATGCAGTAACTTCTTATAGAATGTTTATAACGCGTCATATTCCTGCCTAAAGTTTCACAAGCAGTCTTAACTTTAAAATTGTTTTTCTGGTCATGTTCATTATTTTTAAATCGTC
This sequence comes from Schistosoma margrebowiei, assembly GCA_944470205.2. Lineage (NCBI taxonomy): Eukaryota > Metazoa > Platyhelminthes > Trematoda > Strigeidida > Schistosomatidae > Schistosoma > Schistosoma margrebowiei. The sequence continues at coordinate 3,965,503 of OX104028.1, forward strand.
ATATACGTCAACAACCTGCATGTTAACCTGGTTCATACATACGTTACACTATATCTCCATGTCTTCTAAATTTAGAAATCATCTGGATCGCCTCTAACATTTATTAATAAACTCATCATAGTCGTTGTTGCTAATCGTATTTGGATTTATGGATTGGTTTATCATATTATCAGTCTAAAATGCAAACATAATTTAGATTAAGATTAAAAAGTTAGGTACTATCAACTGCACTAGTAAAATTACTAAATCCTCAGGTAGTTGTTGGTTGAACAAACTTTTAAAATCAAAACTCCGTAGCCTACTAGAATTAACATTAAACAAATATTTCTGAATTGAAAGTTATAATTAAATTAGGCGTCTCGGATTCTTTAACGTTATAAATTTCTGATAATTTTGAATCACCTAAAACAACAATGCCTATTTTTCCACTGGCCAATCTTCAATCAACACTATAACTAATTAAACATAATAGTTTCAGGATATCTTCATAAAGCATTGTCATGACTTGACAATCACGTAATATGATTGATAAAATTAATGAAACTATTAACAAAATAGGTCAACAAATTGACTTATAATTATCACTAGTGTTGTTTTTCTTCATTCACTACAGATGATTACAGTATGTTTCTCTATCAGTTGCTCATTCAGTAAATATCTCAAAACTTTGTCAGTCTAATTGATGGTTTAGCGACACAATCATGCATGCAAATAATCAGTATAAGCAGTCGAGCAAATATCCTGCAAACTGAAAACATCAATGTCGAATTTACCCCAACACTGACTAAGGTTCAAGCCATTATCATAGACATGAGTTGGGAGTGCACTCCCCTTGGTTACAACTTGTGTTCTCCCTGATAATCACATGAGCATCACTCACTATTAATCATCTTGTAAAAAAATTATTTAGCCAAATACACCTTGCAGCACCACATCACTTAGTAATATGACACATAGGTTTAACTAATTTCAATAACGTTAACCACTATATCTCAATTAAATCGTGTTCCGCCTTATGATAAACTGCATACTTTCAACTAACTTGTATACCCAATCAGCCGGCAAGTATAGATATAAATAAATAGTCTGCCGCAGATCAGAACATTGAGTCTAGAGCATGTCTCTTAAGAATACACTCATGTTTAACGATTTGTTTCTAGCTATCTGTCCAAAATTCACATAATTATCACTCACGTATTTAAATTTTGTTTTGATAACCATTCACGTGTATTAGTAGTATCACTAAATTCTATCACGGTCAGGTAAACATGGGGTTGAGAAAATCTCCTCGTAACTAAAACCGTATCAAACTAACTGGAACACTAGTTGGAATTCTTCTCCACGGTAATACTTTTGTTCCTCCAGTTAGCCTACTAATACACATGCAATTGGAAATCGACTCATATGGACAACTTACCGGCATAATCGTTATTTGATTTCATAAGTTAGACTAAAAGTAGTACTAATATTAACATTTCTACAATATTTATAACTTTAATATTTCTAAACACAAAATACTTACTACCTATACGTTAAGTTATCAACCAACGGCTATTACACACGCATCGTTTTATTATTACTATTATTATTATTGTAATCCCATTTTTTTATAGCTCAAATAATCACTCAAATTTTCATTGTAAGCGTGTTAAGCATGAAGGCAGATATTTTAAAATTATTACATGTATTTCCCGACCAGATGCTGCCGTCTTCTTTTTGATTTATCTTTCAGCTTGTCATCACCCGGAGGAATCTTACTATTCTTGGTAACCTTCGGCACACTACAGTCCCATCCAATTGGGTATCGAACCAACACCACGTTGATTCTGGTGGGAGAGTAGTGTAGTGGCATTGGACCATAACCACACTATCCTCAAAGCTGAATACGAGATTACTCGGAAAATAGGTATTCAATATTTAACGCGAAGAAATACCTAACGATGGAGAAGGCGCGAATAATGAATTGAATAGACTAGAGTTGATCGAACGGCATGGCTCGGCCATGCAGGCGTGGTCTCTGCTGAATGTTACCTTATATCTTCTATTCATACTAAATATATTGTTCTTTCTCTAGCCTAACCTTGTTCTACATCATGTATTGGTAATTGATACGATACAGTGAGTTGGTGTAGTCGATGGTGTGACTTCCACGTAAGATCTTATAGATTAGGCAGTCATATCATGACAAATCTACAAATTTAGGATTAGGTCTATTATTAGAGCAGTACTAATATCATAGTAGACCATAAGTCCCACATTGGCGAGCCCAACTAAAGAAACGCAACCTATTATTGCTAATCGTTATTTCCACCTTAACCTTCTCAATCGGTTTTTATTTTTGTTAACCCAGTATTCGTATAGTCCTTTGATTAATGGTCACATATATTATCGTAATGTTATATCTATTAGTTCACATAACTTACTAGCTCAATCGATAATAAAAGTTGATCATCTATATCAACTAATTAGCTTTGATGGTTCGTTAACAAGCTTTAATAGCATTTACCTGCTTCAGCGACATAAACTTGTTTAAACATCAAGCTCTAGCAAATATGACCTGTAAATAGCGTAAATATACATTGGCTAACAATGCAATCAAGGATTGAATAGTTATCTGGATCTAATTCTTAGTGTTTCTTCGCTTAACACCTCATCCTGTTTTAAACTATGCATTATCCTTTTCTTCCGACCACTGCCTGCCTAATTTCATATTCTCGAGTTCCATTGCCAAACAACAAGGATGACACTTCTCTAAAAACATACGGTGAGTTTCAGCCATAAGTTTCCTGCAATCATAAGGTCATTTTAGATGGCTCGTTCAATGGCTGACACAATTATCTGGATTCATTCGATTGTTTTGATCCGAGCGAGTGGCAAAAACATCATCAGCATCAAGCACCCTGGAATTAATTGCCATACTGCATGTTTTATTGTGGATACTTTTGGATCATTACTCCTCACGAATGGCGTTATATATGTCGTCCACTGAATAATTTTTTTTTCGAAAATAATCCAGGCGAGTTCAACTATTTCACTTAATTATTTTTCGTACCTAACATGTATATGTTTCCTAGCTCCTTTTGCCATATATTTGTAAGTGTTCCTAGGCTAAATGCAGTAACTTCTTATAGAATGTTTATAACGCGTCATATTCCTGCCTAAAGTTTCACAAGCAGTCTTAACTTTAAAATTGTTTTTCTGGTCATGTTCATTATTTTTAAATCGTCATATACGTCAACAACCTGCATGTTAACCTGGTTCATACATACGTTACACTATATCTCCATGTCTTCTAAATTTAGAAATCATCTGGATCGCCTCTAACATTTATTAATAAACTCATCATAGTCGTTGTTGCTAATCGTATTTGGATTTATGGATTGGTTTATCATATTATCAGTCTAAAATGCAAACATAATTTAGATTAAGATTAAAAAGTTAGGTACTATCAACTGCACTAGTAAAATTACTAAATCCTCAGGTAGTTGTTGGTTGAACAAACTTTTAAAATCAAAACTCCGTAGCCTACTAGAATTAACATTAAACAAATATTTCTGAATTGAAAGTTATAATTAAATTAGGCGTCTCGGATTCTTTAACGTTATAAATTTCTGATAATTTTGAATCACCTAAAACAACAATGCCTATTTTTCCACTGGCCAATCTTCAATCAACACTATAACTAATTAAACATAATAGTTTCAGGATATCTTCATAAAGCATTGTCATGACTTGACAATCACGTAATATGATTGATAAAATTAATGAAACTATTAACAAAATAGGTCAACAAATTGACTTATAATTATCACTAGTGTTGTTTTTCTTCATTCACTACAGATGATTACAGTATGTTTCTCTATCAGTTGCTCATTCAGTAAATATCTCAAAACTTTGTCAGTCTAATTGATGGTTTAGCGACACAATCATGCATGCAAATAATCAGTATAAGCAGTCGAGCAAATATCCTGCAAACTGAAAACATCAATGTCGAATTTACCCCAACACTGACTAAGGTTCAAGCCATTATCATAGACATGAGTTGGGAGTGCACTCCCCTTGGTTACAACTTGTGTTCTCCCTGATAATCACATGAGCATCACTCACTATTAATCATCTTGTAAAAAAATTATTTAGCCAAATACACCTTGCAGCACCACATCACTTAGTAATATGACACATAGGTTTAACTAATTTCAATAACGTTAACCACTATATCTCAATTAAATCGTGTTCCGCCTTATGATAAACTGCATACTTTCAACTAACTTGTATACCCAATCAGCCGGCAAGTATAGATATAAATAAATAGTCTGCCGCAGATCAGAACATTGAGTCTAGAGCATGTCTCTTAAGAATACACTCATGTTTAACGATTTGTTTCTAGCTATCTGTCCAAAATTCACATAATTATCACTCACGTATTTAAATTTTGTTTTGATAACCATTCACGTGTATTAGTAGTATCACTAAATTCTATCACGGTCAGGTAAACATGGGGTTGAGAAAATCTCCTCGTAACTAAAACCGTATCAAACTAACTGGAACACTAGTTGGAATTCTTCTCCACGGTAATACTTTTGTTCCTCCAGTTAGCCTACTAATACACATGCAATTGGAAATCGACTCATATGGACAACTTACCGGCATAATCGTTATTTGATTTCATAAGTTAGACTAAAAGTAGTACTAATATTAACATTTCTACAATATTTATAACTTTAATATTTCTAAACACAAAATACTTACTACCTATACGTTAAGTTATCAACCAACGGCTATTACACACGCATCGTTTTATTATTACTATTATTATTATTGTAATCCCATTTTTTTATAGCTCAAATAATCACTCAAATTTTCATTGTAAGCGTGTTAAGCATGAAGGCAGATATTTTAAAATTATTACATGTATTTCCCGACCAGATGCTGCCGTCTTCTTTTTGATTTATCTTTCAGCTTGTCATCACCCGGAGGAATCCTACTATTCTTGGTAACCTTCGGCACACTACAGTCCCATCCAATTGGGTATCGAACCAACACCACGTTGATTCTGGTGGGAGAGTAGTGTAGTGGCATTGGACCATAACCACACTATCCTCAAAGCTGAATACGAGATTACTCGGAAAATAGGTATTCAATATTTAACGCGAAGAAATACCTAACGATGGAGAAGGCGCGAATAATGAATTGAATAGACTAGAGTTGATCGAACGGCATGGCTCGGCCATGCAGGCGTGGTCTCTGCTGAATGTTACCTTATATCTTCTATTCATACTAAATATATTGTTCTTTCTCTAGCCTAACCTTGTTCTACATCATGTATTGGTAATTGATACGATACAGTGAGTTGGTGTAGTCGATGGTGTGACTTCCACGTAAGATCTTATAGATTAGGCAGTCATATCATGACAAATCTACAAATTTAGGATTAGGTCTATTATTAGAGCAGTACTAATATCATAGTAGACCATAAGTTCCACAAGATCATACTTTTAATACCAAACTCTGTTTGCAATGGTTTGTTGAAACTTGATCAGTCCTATTTCGCATATGTGCATCCTTCATAGATAGTCGCGATGAAACCACTATCACACAAGTTACGTAGGAAAAGGGCGAGATGTGGCTTGCGGACGGACAAAGGACCAGCGTTTCGTCCTTTTTAGGACTTATCAGCCAGACTAAATGTCAACTATGAGATTGGGTACAACCTACTGGCAGGTCTCAATTAGGACGAAACACACATCTCGAATTCCGGTGCTAGCTACATTTCACTGTAACTGAGTTTGACTTCAGTTCAACTGGAAATTACTTGACTATCAACTGGAGAACTCTGTAGCCATTACCTTATACGTATTCGTTTTATTCGTAATTTGTCCACTATTTTGTATTTCGAGTTACTGTTTAGTACACAGACTTTGTTTTCCTGGATGACGATGCTTAATTTGTCTTCAGATAATAATTGCAGTATTTTATTATGCAGTACACATCTATCAACTCCGCCTGTAGCTCTTATAGGGTTACTGCCGGTCCCAAGCCCGGGTAAAGTAGGAGGGTTGGGCATGGAGTTAGCGTCCCCATCCCGTAGCAAACTAACTCGCTAAAAAAACGCTTACCAGAAAAAATAATCCAAACCATTTTAACTCTGCCCTGGGAGTTAGAAGATCTTCATTTAGAAGAATTATGACGCTTCATGGTGAAAAACGAGTTCCTTCGGAAGCCACGGGGCCGATGCCCATTTTAACAACCAGAGCAAAAATTTTTATAGTTACATGGAACGTTCGAACAATGTGGGAAACCGGGAAGACCAGTCAAATAGCATTGGAAATGAGGAGATCCAAATTAGCAGTACTGGGAATCAGCGAAAACCACTGGACCCAAGCTGGACAGAAAAGGCTAGCTACGGGAGAGATGCTGCTATACTCCGGTCACGAAGAGGACAATGCTCCACACACTCAGGGAGTCGCTCTTATGCTGTCCAAAGTAGCACGAAATGCACTTGTAGGATGGGAATCTCACGGATCCAGAATCATCAAAGCATCATTCAAAACAAAGAAAGAGGGGATCTTAATGAATATTATCCAATGTTATGCACCCACAAATGATAGCAACGACGACATTAAAGATCAGTTCTACGAGCGGCTGCAGTCACTCATTGAGAAATGCCCAAGAAACGACCTAACTATTCTGATGGGAGATTTAAATGCCAAAGTCGGAATAGACAACACTGGATATGAAGATATTATGGGACGACATGGACTGGGAGAAAGGAAAGAAAATGGAGAAAGAATTGCAAATCTATGTGCATTCAACAAATTAGTCATAGGAGGCACAATATTTCCACACAAGCGTATACACAAGGCTACATGGATCTCACCGGTCCACACTACAGAGAACCAAATAGATCATATTTGCATCAACAAAAAATTCCGAAGGACAATGGAAGATGTGAGAACCAGGAGAGGCGCTGACATAGCTTCAGATCACCACCTAGTTGTGGCCAATTTAAAACTGAAGCTTAAAAAGAACTGGACACGTGGACAAACAACACTACAAAGGTTCAATACAGCCTTCCTTCGAGATACTGACAAACTCAATGAATTCAAGATATCTCTCAACAACAGGTTCCAAGCCTTACAAGATCTACTGAAAGAAGAAGAGACTAGTATGGAGGACAACTGGAAAGGCATCAAGGAAGCACTAACTTCAACGTGTCAAGAGGTTCTGGGTCTAAAGAAATACCATCATAAGGAATGGATCACTACAGAAACACTGGACAAGATCAAAGAAAGGAAGAACAAGAAGGCAGCAATAAACAACAGCAGAACACGAGCAGAGAAAGTCCAAGCACAAGCTGAATACATAGAAGCGAACAAACAAGTGAAGAGAAGCATTAGAGACGACAAGAAGAAATACGTGGAAGAACTAGCAACGACGGCGGAAAACGCTGCTAGAGAAGGAAATATGAAACAGCTTTACGATACAACGAAGAAACTAGCGGGGAAATACAGTAAACCAGAAAGACCGGTAAAAGACAAAGAAGGCAAGCCAATCACCGAAATTCAACAACAGCGGAACAGATGGGTAGAATACTTCGAGGAACTTTTGAATAGGTCGGCTCCAATGAGTCCACCAGACATTGAAGCGGCACACACAGATCTTCCCATAGACGTCAATCCACCAACGAAGGAAGAAATCAGAATGGCCGTCAGACAAATCAAGAACGGGAAATCAGCGGGTCCGGACAACATACCAGCTGAAGCACTGAAGTCAGACATCGAAACAACTACAAACATGCTTTACCTTCTATTCAAAAAGATTTTTGAAGAGGAAAAAGTGCCTATGGACTGGAAAGAAGAACACTTCGTCGAGATACCAAAGAAAGGAGATCTGAGCAAATGTGAATACTATAGAGGCATTACACTGCTGTCAATACCAGGGAAGGTCTTCAACAGAGTGTTGCTGAACCGGATGAAAGATGCAGTAGACGCCCAACTTCGAGATCAACAAGCTGGATCGATCGTTCACAGAGCAAATTGCAACACTACGGATCATCGTCGAACAATCAGTTGAGTGGAACTCATCACTAGACACCAACTTCATTGATTATGAAAAAGCATTCGACAGTGTAGATAGGAGGACATTATGGAAACTTCTTCGACACTACGGAGTTCCTGAGAAGATTGTCAACATTATCCGGAACTCATACGACGGACTACAGTGCAAAGTCTTGCATGGAGGACAGCTGACAGATGCATTCCAAGTAAGGACCGGAGTCAGACAAGGCTGTTTACTCTCTCCCTTCCTCTTTCTTCTGGTGGTCGACTGGATTATGAAGACCTCGACATCTGAAAGAAAACACGGAATTCAATGGACAGCTCGAAATCAATTAAAGGATTTGGACTTCGCAGATGACCTAGCCCTCCTATCACGTACACACGAACAGATGCAGATGAAGACAGCCAGTGTAGCAGCAGTCTCTGCATTAGTAGGCCTCAGTATACACAAAGGGAAAACCAAAGTCCTCAAATTCAAAGCGGAAAACAACAATCCAATCACTCTTGATGGCGAAACTCTGGAAGATGTAGAATCCTTCACATACCTAGGAAGCATCATCGATGAACAAGGAGGTTCAGACGCAGATGTAAAGGCAAGGATTGGCAAAGCAAGGGCCGCATTCCTACAATTGAATAACATATGGAACTCAAAACAACTTTCAACCAATATCAAAGTGAGAATCTTCAATACCAACGTCAAGGCAGTTCTACTATATGGAGCTGAAACTTGGAGAACTACAACAACCACAATCAGGAAAGTAAAATTATTTATAAATAGCTGTCTACGCAAGATACTCAACATCCATTGGCCGGATACCATCAGCAATAGCCTTCTGTGGGAGAGAACAAACCAACTTCCAGCTGAAGAAGAAATTAGGAAAAGACGATGGAAAAGAATAGGACATACATTACGCAAATCGTCAAACTGCATCACGAGGCAAGCGCTAACTTGGAATCCTGAAGGGAAGCGAAAAAGAGGAAGGTCAAAGAACACATTGAGTCGGATAATAGAAGCAGATATGAAAACGATGAATTACAACTGGACGGAGCTAGCAAGGATTGCCCAGGACAGGGTTGGAAGGAGAATGCTGGTGAGCGGCCTATGCTCCTTCATGAAGAGTAACAGGCGTAAGTAAGTAAGTAAGTATGTAAGTAAGTAAGTAACACACCTATCGATGGATTCACTGTTTTTATTAGATAGTGAAAATGGTTTGTTGTAGTTGTATTTTTACCTTATCTAAAATGTATCTGTTTCGATCAGCAATCATGTGTTCCTCATTTATCCACTAAATCGCAAGTACATATCAATGAAATTGAATTTTGTTTTAAGGGAATCTTGCATAATTCTTATTCATTCTATTACAGATGCATAGGATTTAATGATCAACTTGAATGATCAAAACTATTCGTTTCGAAGATGGAGGTCAATAGGCTTGTCAAGTTAGACTGGTGAAAACGACTAATTCCTGTCATGGACCATATCCCATATATCAGTTTGTTAATCCATCAAAATTCTATTGGAAATCAATAAAATGTTACGTAATCAATGAGCTTGTTTTATCGATTTGTGCTTTACTCAATTTGCCAATGAGTTTGTTTAAAAGTTACACTAAATACTTAAATGTTATTGGTAAACTATTAAGAAAACAATGAATGGATCATGTTAGATCGATGGCTAGTTATTTCCGAATTGTTGCCTTAAATCTCATAATTCATCAGTAGTGAAGGCTGATACATGATACGTTGATGAAATCTGTTAATCAGACTGTAAACGTAGTTTAAATGGCAGATTGATCACTTCATATGTGAATAGAATATCGAGCTTGATAATCAAGTATTAGTTAATGAAATTAGTTCAAGTGAAGAAAGTCGACAACAATTTAATATAAAACAAACAAGGGTGTACTAATACATGGAGTCAGCCCGACTGGAGACCAATTGAAATATAAGGCATGAAGTCAGGTCCTCCTTCGAACTGTTTTGGTTGATTAGTCATGCTGTTGCTACATTGTGGAATAATGGTAATTAAATGTTTATATGCGGAGGAAAACACAGAACTGTTCAGCAACCAAATAAGTTTAAATATATCCTAACTGACCTATTCTTTTAAGTAAAACTTCTATTTCATCTTTTCATTTCCCAAAATAGTATATCACTGTCCTAGACCTGTCATTGTCTTGTATTTACGAAAAGGCGTGTAAGCTGATATCATAATGACGTAAAAGATGAACTGTGTAGGTTTGCGTCTGGTTTGACGGTATATTATTTTTGAAGGAGTATGAATAAAATCACGGATGAGCGAATTTGGAAGTGAAAATCGTCAGAAGAAAAGCGAACTAATGGCTCGATAAGGCAGAGGAAACATGTGGGTTCAGTGATAAGAGTCATCGACGGCAAACATTTATACACATGTGTTAATAGAAGAGATTCAATAATGCAATTAGTTGAAGAAGGATATCGAAAATGTTGAAGAGATGGTGCTAATGAAACAACTTATGTTCTAATGCTCGGTTGAATTTCAAGCCTGTCGACTATATGTGTACAGAAATATAGGATTACGAACAATCGGACAGCAGCTAATCCCATCACATTATCAAAACATATTCCACCTTGTTCATCACAACTAGAAACGGACAGAGTGAATTTGGTTACGAAACTGACACAATCACTAGATAACTGTTGGTCAACAAAAGTAGTTTGCCTAAATTCATCAAACAAGCAGGATTAGAGATACAGAACAGTATTGATAAGTGGAGTAGTAACAATATGATAAGTTGACTGAAGTTACAGTAGTAAGTCAATCGTACCTGCAGATCTTGGCTTTGTCTTCGGTAAGATGGCTAGTGAACACTGTTGAGGTTTAATACGCTTAAACAGAAGAGATTTTATGATAAACTAGAACGATATTCATGTTCATCAATCTGTATGTTTGTTTTGACGTCTGCTCTAAATGAGACTATTTTTCAGATTAATTGACTTAACAGATAGCAAATATTTCGAAAAGATTCATGCAACTAGACAACTTCCATCGAAGTAACATTCAATCACAATATAAATTGATTGATGTCCGATTATGGTCATACTGACATTCCAAATAATGAAATTAGTTGACATTACGAACCAGTACATAACGACACCAAACCCACAATCGAAGGTGTTGACTAAATATCACCAACTAGCATTAAAGAAACTTGTGAAAGATGAATTAATATTGCTACTTCGTTCAGATAAGGGTTCCGATGTAATCGTTTTTAAGAGAGACGAATACATTAGCAAAATAATGTCTACTCTAAATTATTCCACTAGATTTACCATCAATAATACCCAGGAAGACTTAACAGAGACGACAGAGAAGCGACTTTTAAAAAAATTCAGAGAACTCCTGAAGAAAAATCTAATAGATAATCATACACACAATGGACTCAAACCTAAAGGATCACAATTACCGTACTTATACGGCTTACCCGAAACTCACAAACCCGACATCCCGATTAGACCAATATTATCCATGGCTATTTCGTCCTTCCATAAACTCACCCGCTGGCTGACAAAGTGCCTAGCACCAATCCGAAAGAAACTGACACCTTACAGTCTAAAAGATAGTTTTGAATCTGTACAAAAACTCGGCAACCTGAATGTTTCTGATAAATTTATGGTTTCATTTGACGTCTCATCGCTCTTCACAAACAACTCATTGGAAGAAACGATAGAGATAATATGTGGTTATACTGAACTTCTACCTCTACCAATCCATGATTTTAAACAGCTCGTTTTTTGTGAACAAAAAACATACAATTTCAATTCAATAATGTCTTTTACCGCCAAATTGATGGAGTTGCCATGGGCAGCCCGTTCGGCCCAATTCTTGCCGATACATTTATGGGAAACCAGGAACTAAATAAGCTTAAGGATGCAATCGATGGTACTACGCTGTACTGTAGATATATTGATGACACATCCTTCGTCTGCAACAATCATGAGCACGCTATTAGGCTACTTGATCTGTTCAACAAAGCACACAAGGATATAGAATTTACTACGGAACAAGAAGTTGGAGGCAAATTCCATTTCGTTGATATTGGGATCAAACGAACATCTGATGGCACAATTCATAGACATATTCATCACAAAAATACTTGGAGTGGACTATATCTGAATTACTATAGTTTCTGTCCAATGAGTTACAATAAGGGTATTGTACGAACCCTTTTTGACCGAGCTCGTAAAATGTGTTCAAAGGAATGCTTGGATGACGAAATTACTCTCATCACTAATAATCTACGTGAAAATGCATACCCATTGAAATTCATCCAGAAACCAAACTTCGGACAAAGTACGATGGAGTAGAAAAGAAAACCTGCTTCTTACATTTACGTTTCAAAAGTGATGAAGTTGCCGGATTCATCAATCACAGATTAGATTCTGCGTTGAAAGTGGCTTACTCAGCAGCAAAACTTACAACAATATGGCAAACGAACTGCTGACTTAAACAAACTAGAATCGACCAGTCCTCTTTTCTTAGTAGCTCCAACTGCATTTACCAATTCACATGTAAGTGCCATAGCACATATATTGGAAGAACTGAGAGAAGAGTGCATGTTCGAATTTCTGAGCATGTTCCGGAGAACTTGAGGCTGCGAGGGACTAAGGCTCTTAACAGTGTAATAGCTCGGCATTTACTGGACACTGGGCACACCGTCAACATTTTGCAAGCTTTTAAAACTATCAATAGACAAAGAAGTACGACTGCTCTCCATTTTGCTGAAGCCATTGGGTTATTTTATTCATTTATTTATTTTTAAATATTTATACTCCTCCCCCTATTAACTAATTTTTAAACCAACTTTTTATTCACACACATTTCCGCTCACTGAATCCTCTTAAATTATCTTAACTTTCGGAATTCTATTTCATTATGATTACGTAATCCATCTTCTCATTATTCAATTCCATTAATCTCTAAAATTACCACACAACTACACTAAACTATTATACCATCCACCCTGAATTAATTCCCTTTTTTTTAACCTCTGACCTATTCTAGCATATAGTTATTATTGTAATTCAGTTATTGACACTCATTTATTTCAGTTGTTTCACACAATGTAACACAAATTCTATCACATTTTTTGATTTGTAAGCAGCTGATGAGAAATCTCAGGATCGTGGATGCGCACTGCTGAGGAGTCCCATACCGGGACGAAACGGCCGTCCAGTGCTTCCAGTTTTTTAAAGGTGGTCTAGCTTCAACTGACTCGTGATTTCAATCTGTGAAATATAAGACTGAACCCATGACATTTCGATTTTATTTGTTCACTAGTAATCGCATCCATGATAAACTCCAGTGTTCTGATGAGGTGTCTTGATCTCTAGAGTCAAACAATTTCGAGTGAGCCAGTTGCATGAAGGACTTTGTAAGTTATCAAATATAAAATCGTGCATCATTTAAACCCTGCTGAGTGAGTGGTTAATTGCTGACTTTGGGTGGTGAGTGAGTGAGCGCTCACACACAGTCTCGTATTAGAACAAAACTGCTATACAGTGCATCCTGCCATTCAAAAATTGTGTAAGTGGAGTCAGTTCATGGTGCAAACTATGAAACACAATAACTCCTACAAACACCAGTCATTGATCATCACTAGGTATATCACATAAATTTCATCAAACATTGTTGTTCAACTTCATTTACTTTGTATATTTATTCTTATTATTGATAAAAGTGTTGTGTTCTTCAAGCTAAAATAACATGTAATTGTATAAAGCTCATTTCATTACATGGATTACTGTCTGTTATATTGGTTGTGTATTATGCTATATCTGATCAATGGATCGATATGTTATTCTATTTAGAAACATCTCAGTAATAAGGAAATGCCACCTTTATGAAAGTCTGAACATGCAACCGGTTTATTGAATACAATTTTACATACACAAATTTGAATTAACCCGTTTTTGTTGAGGATAATAATACTAAACAATTGCTTAAACTAAACTGAATGAGCAAAGATGAATAGTAGCTAGCAGTGGAATCCAGGACGCGCGTTTCGTCCGATCTAAGACTAAACTAATCTGAATGAGTTCAAATGAACAGTGACTCATCAAACAATCTTCACTCATTCAATACTTAAGTTTATTACTTCAAGAAACCATATCACGTTCTAACGATAATTTAATCATTTTATTAATACAAATACTCAGTTTTGATCTTTTTTTCTTCTCTGATGGTCAATGAAGTACACATGGGTGGTAACTAGCAGTGGAATTGAGGACGTGCGTTTCGTCCTATTTGAGACTCAACAGCGATACATACATGTAAATAATTCAAACCAATGGGCTAGTAGAGTATAGTTACACTTATTATCTCGAACGTTAACAAAAGAGATTGATAACAATCACTAGAAACAATGAGGTATTAATAGACCAATCGAATCACGCAGATATAACACAAATTATATTATATATATTATATTATATTATATTATTAGAAGCTTTATTCAACATTATATTTTTGGTACAACATAGAATTCTCAGCATAAAGTATTTTAACAAGTTTCCTTTTCTTATACCTTGATCTATTGTGACGATAAATTTCGAATGATGACCGGTTAGATGTTAGGAGTTCGGTAATCCACATTTGATTAATGTTCGTTCGTTTCAATGCATATTGCCAGCCACCATGATGTCGATGATTGCACCTTTTTGTATCACGTATAGCGAAAGGTTGTAAACTTTTCAGAAACGCGCCTGAATAGGTTGTGTGCTTAATGAACATAATGATGAACTTAAACAAACAACAAAACAGATAACTTGATGAAATATGTAGATCGGAGGAACAGGTAGCCCAGGTATTCAAGCAGGCCGCCAGTTATAAGCTATTTGACCGAAGTTTAACTAATTGGAGTCTGTGAGCATGATTCTGACTACATGATTTCGTTCAGGCTGTGAGACTTGAACATTCTTCATTATAATGTCATGTATATATATATATTCTTCAGTAGAAATGTATTTACTAAAGATTCCATGAGTGAGTTACTCAATGAACCGGACTCATAAGAAGACATTCAATTCAGTTGCCTCATTAAACCTGACATTAACTATTCATCGACAATCATACCTTCACAATTATTCAATCAACCTAGAGTTTACAGAAAATCTGAATTTGAATGAAATACTCACGATAATTTATTACCATAATGATTTTTCAGTATGCTAAGTATTCAATCCCTTCAAATTGTGAACTACGTTAATAGTTGGACATGGAATTAAAATGCCTTTTGGGTGAATATGAATAGTGCAGACTTTGTATTTCCCCATCTGTTATCTCACTATGTTGGTTTACACAGAGATAATTTAACTGAATAGTTGAGTTACAAATGAAAAACAACCAAAATAACATACATCATTATTACTATTCTCCTCTGAGTGAATAAAATTCCTTACGTTCTGACTGGCCTAATATTCTATTTACAGATCCCTTGGAGATTAAATGAAAAACAAAGAAACGACCACAGCTTTCTTCGCATAATTTGCACTGACTTGGGTGTATTTGTCTATTATAATGAATCAAACAAACATATATGGTAATATATTTATCAAATTAATGGGTTATTATTTTTAAGCAATAAAGGGAAATATGTTTATGAGATTCAAATGAAGTTGTGAGCAGTTACACTTGTATAGAGTTGTGTGTTCTTCTCATTCAGCGTACAACATATTTGGGATATTATTTCCTTTAGAAACAAAGTATTGAATCGAGACATGTATGTGTTCTTACTTAAATGACTCATATATCTGGTTCTGTGTGTAGGGAGATAAATTTCTTTCTTTCTCAGCTTCCAAGAGTTACACGAATATGCTTTGAAGACACAACTGTTGATGAGCTGAACATAATCATGAGACTTGTTTAAAGCATTCAATACTATGGAATATAACCCTTCTATCTGTAGATTGTTATTTGATATACTGGAAGATTATTGATCATTTCGACTCAATATATATTTAGATACGCAAAATCAGTTCCTTTAGATTAACCCTCCACTGAATGAGCTTGAATATCTTTGCTAATTTTGTAGAACTCCTCTGTTTCACAACAGATTACTACACGCTTAATAAATCACCCATAAATGCGATTGTAAAGCTCCACAAATTGATATTGTCAAGAAGAAAGCATTCGTCATCATTTGCTAGTATTTCGTCAACTCCTTTCAAATCAACTGGATATTCAGTTTTTACATTTTTAATCACCTCGAGATCACTATGTGATTTACAGATGGAAAGTATGGTTGAAGTGAACTAGTAAGTGACATCGGCCAAAATGAACATGTTATTCTCCATGTACCGTATTTGAACACGATATTTGTTTCTTTCTTCCTCTCAAATCTGTTCACATAGAATACTGTTACTTGACGATTCAGTCAGGAATAGGTATTTCAATATCACATAGAATCATCACATCTAACATTTGTGTTCTTCTAATCTAATATGCGTTTTCACATTAGAAACATATTTCTCAACGTTAACACAAATGATGATAATAATAGTGTACACTATGTGAGAGTGTGATTTTAAAGTAACCTCAGTCTGTTGACCTTAGTTGTTGTTTGTAGAAATGTCAATGATTTGTACTCTCTTGTTGTTCATCATCATATTCTATCTAAATAATTCAACAATATGGTTTATTCTTAAATGTATAATGAGCCTGATATAAATTAAGGAATGTCGCTCACTAATGATGCTTTCATATGACTGACAATCACCTGAGTACACGGAACAAAGTTGGAGGAATTTTGTTTTTCATTTCATTTCATAAATACTACTTTTCTAAATAAGAAATGAAATGAAAACAAGTGAATTATCCTTCAGATTACAGAATGTATCGTTCCAGCTATGAATAAACACTGGAACTATACGCCATCGATTAGTTAATGGATCCCAAATTTATTGACTATGAGACTGTGATCAATCATCATGATCACATAATCCACATGACGTTCTGTGTATCATTTTATATCAATCACTTTAACAGATCAAATAAGTACCTATATGCAATATTCAGGATAATCACATTCGATTGTTGACTAATTGAGTATATGTGTTGAACTTTGCTTGAAATATGGAATCAACATTAGGTGAAAGCGATAAGATTTTACTGGAGATGGAATACATTTCTAAATATCATTTGGTATTGAAATTTGTCTTAATTGTGCAACAGAATCGAAATAAATTTCTCCTTAATGAAGCATTCGCTGAATAAATATCCCCTGAAGAAGTAACTTACACTGAGTCACGAAACGTCAGAAAATCTAATTTTCTACTCATTGGGATATTACAAATATATTATTTATTTATAACAATCTACTCAATGGTCAATTTATTCGAAATTATCAAATCAAACCTTGGTAATGATGCATATGAATTCATTATATTTGGCGATTTCTCACCATTAGTTTTTGTGCGTACTTCGAGGTTGGAAATGATGGTTGGTGTGATCTCAATTCCGAACATCTACATCACCTGTTGAAATACTACAATCTCTACGTATCCCCGTACTGAACAAGTCAATTAGTTACTTTTTTATAAGTTAGTAATCATGACAACAAAACTCTGCGAAACTTTATATCTTGAAGGGGGTTGCTTCAGTTGATGAATTTGTTTTTCTTAATGATATGGATTTCCATTAAAAACCTCTTGTCCGAATTCTACTTATGTTTATATCTTTATAATCCACACATTCATCATTCCTAATTCACATTCATTCCCTTTTAACGTAATTATCTTGACTATACTCCTTTTATCACATATTATATCCCCACAAAGTTAGGACTGTCAGTATTCTTATTATTATATTGATAAAAACTTGTCACCTTACTACAAATCATTCCGACCTTCATTAACTGACCTTTCTAATTAAAAAATCACACCATCTTGAAGTACTTCTATAAAAACAGATGAGAGTGTTCAACACTTCTCACCTATACCATTGTTAAATTCATTCATGCCTGCCTTATTTCGGTCTTTATAAAATGGGACAAACATTATAGACCTTTAACTGTAGAGGCTGATGATCAAATCATTTGTTCGCTCAAATGTTCTTTGTCTTTGCATATTCTATGATTATGCTCAAATTGTTAGTTTAAAGCATATCAGTCAACCATCAATTCCTCTGTTTTTCACGTCAATCTCTTGAATTATATACTAAGAATGTAAAACACTGGAATGAGGGATTGTTGAAATTGTAGTAATCTGATAGTTGAATTCATGAGTCGATCAAAGCTAGACCACCATGCAAAACCTTCAGGCACTAGACGATCATCTTGTTCTAGTATGGTACTCCTCATCATGTGCACAATAATGACTAGTTTCAAGATGGATTTTATAGAGTTCTAGGGAGAAGCCGTGACCAGTGGATTTCAATCGTGTTTGTTGTGATGCAGTTACTCACTAGAGACAATGGTGGACGGTTCTATTCAATCAACCTAGAGTTTACAGAAAATCTGAATTTGAATGAAATACTCACGATAATTTATTACCATAATGATTTTTCAGTATGCTAAGTATTCAATCCCTTCAAATTGTGAACTACGTTAATAGTTGGACATGGAATTAAAATGCCTTTTGGGTGAATATGAATAGTGCAGACCTTGTATTTCTCCATCTGTCGTGTCACTATGTTAGTTTACACAACGATGATGGAATTGAATAATTGAGTTACAAATGAAAAACAACCAAAATAACATACATCACTATTATCATTCTCTTCTGAGTGAATGGAATTTCTTATGTTCTGACTGGCCTAATATTCTATTTACAGATCCCTTCGAGTTAAAATCAAAAACAAAGAAACGAGTACAGCTTCCTTCACCTATTTTGCACTGACTTGGGTGCATTCGTCGATTACAATGAATCAAACAAACATGTATGGTAATATATTTATCAAATTAATGGATTATTATTTCTCAGCAATAAAGGGTAATAGGCATTTGTGATTCAAATGAAGTTGTGAGCAGTTACAGTTGTATACAATTTCCTTTAGAAACAAAGTATTGAATCGAGACAAGTATGTGTTCTTGCTTAAACAACGCATTTATCTGGTTCTCTGTGTAGGGAGATAAATTTCTTTCTTTCTCAACTTTCAACAGTCACACGAATATACTATGAAGATACAAATGTTAATGAGCTGAACATAATCCGCGAACAAACCATGAGAATTGTTTAAAGCATCAAATAGGGTGGAATATAACCCTTCAATCTGTAGATTGTAATTTGACATATTAGTAGATTATTGATCATTTCGACTCAATATATTCTTATATAGGGATAATTGGTTCCTTAAGATTGACTACCCGCTGAATGAGTTCGAGAATCTTTGCTGATTTTGTTGAACTCCTTTGTATTATGTAGCAAGCCCATTCAACTAATGTATCATTTGTCTACTCACTGTAATTCAGACACTTAATTCATCATGTTAATTTGTGTGCATTTCAAACTCTTAATTCACTATGTTGGAAAACAATTAGTGCACGGCCATTTTTGTATTTTTTTTTTCGAGTGCAATTTTTTTTCGTCCCTTTTGAAAAAAATTTTCATCCCCATCTTCCAATAACTTCCATTCTGTGTCGTCCAATCAAATAGCTAGTTTTGAGTTCGTTATAATTGGTCGTTCATTTCTTCAAATCGATATAAAATATCAGGACATGAAGACAGAGCACATTTTCTTACAATTATGGACGGTAGTAACTTGCGAAGTATAAGCTCCATCGTTCCTCACGTTGTCACAGAAACCGATAACCTGTTCGTTCTTGAGCACATTGTATCTCGTAGCGTTCCAATCTTTTGAAGCGTTGAAGAGCGTCATTAGAACGTATGAAAGAGCCACGTACTGCCATTATGTGGTGAGGTATTCTCATTTCCATAGAGATCGGAAGCCGTATATTAAGTTCGTATGTTGGAGAAATGGCCGTAGAACACCTAGCGGTTCCTCACAGCCGAGTAGACGAACGAGGTAATTTGATTAGTGTTATTATAATTTTTCATTAAGGACTACCGTGAACACTCAATGTCTTTCCTTCATATTTTGTAAGTTATCAACTATCAAAATAACCTCAATATGGATGCAACGTTAAGCAGTGACGAGGGAGAAATCGTTTCGACGAACTCAGAGGAGTTCACTGAACGAGATGACGACAATGAAGAAAACGCATATGACAACAGACCTTGTGATATTTGCAATCTTGCGCAACCGCCACATGAAACTGTTGATGGAATTGCCTGGATTTTTTGTCCATGCGAAGCAATGCTTCATTTATTTTGTGCCTACGACCCATCACCACACGTCCATGGAATCCACTGTCCCATGTGTGGCGCTATAACGGAGTCATAGCAAGTCTTTCGTTCATGAAATTCGGAATTGTTAAAAGAACGAGTAAAAGCCCTTTTCAGGGCCACCCACAATTTGATTTAAATTCTTTTGTTTCAATTTCTTATTTCCATACCAAAGGTCAAGTGATGAAACCATCAATATTCATTTAAGATTAATAGTCATTATGTGATTATCGTCCACGTATTCGTAAACGCTTTTTAAGCTTTATCAAATATACGGTTTAAGTAAACGATTTCGTATAGGAAATGTGATTGGGTTCTTTTCCAAACAGTAACTCTTAGTATAAAAGAATTGTCTAGTTTCGCCGGAAAAATGGTGTCATAAATAAGTGCAAGATTGTCCATTGTGTTATTTCGCCAATCCATTAAAAGCGTTACTTGTTTTTACCTGTACATTCTTTGCAGTTGAGCCGTTTAAAATTATGACAAAAAAATACTTGTCTATGTGATGAATTGATTATTGTGCTCGTCAATTGGGCTTATCAATTTTTGTCACGTAATGTCAACAGCATATTTACAGTTGAAAAATCTCCATAGAATATTCTATATTGTTGAATAACAATTTTTGACAGGTATTTGAAATATTAGTTACATTAAGTATAAAAGAACAAGCCTACGTCGTCTGACAAAATAAATGTCTATCTCAATGATGCAGCTTAATACGAACAAAATCAATTGTATCAAATGACATTTGGGTATACGCTCGTTTAATGTCATTGTAATAAATAAAATTCTATATTTATTTACCAATTTCACTATATTGAAACATGGTGCTCTATCTTCAATTCACTTATAATAAAGAGGATTTTATAAAACGTATAAATGTATCACTTTGTTCTTATTAAGCTGTGTAATTCAGAGAGAGACACCTATTTCCTCAGACGTAGGCTTGTTCTTTTATACTTAATGTAACTAATATTTCAAATACCTGTCAAAAACTGTTATTCAACAATATAGAATATTCTATGGAGATTTTTCAACTGTAAATATGCTTTTGACATTACGTGACAAAAATTGATAAGCCCAATTGACGAGCACAATAATCAATTCATCACATGACTACTTACATAGACAAGTATTTTTGGTCATAATTTTAAACTGCTCAACTACAAAGAATGTACAGGTAAAAACAAGTAACGCTTTTAATGGATTAGCAAAATAACGCAATTGACAATCTTCCATTTATTTATGACACCACTTTTACGGCGAACCTAGACAATTCTTCTATACTAAGAGTCACTGTTTGGAAAAATACCCAATGACAAATATTGTTTGCTATTTTCTGAGAGAAGTTATTACTATTTTGCTTCATTCACCGATCATTAACGGTTAGCGTGATTTATGCATGCCCTATTCATTATTTTTTATCATGATGATTTATGGATATGTTGCTACGCATATAACGTTTAATAAAATAACATACGATGTGTTAAGAAAAAAACTAATGGGAATACTTCGATGAATGATTTCTTTACTAATTGTGTATTAAAAATTTGACCACCTTTCAACGTCAGTTATTACTATCATCAACCATTAAAACCAGTTATAAAATTTTTTCCAAAATCCTCTTTAAATGATCTAATCCACGAAATTTTTAAAAATCTCCATTGATTATATTGCTCAATCACTAAGGCTTAATTAGAATTCATCAATGTTGGTTCAGTTGACCTTTCCTATAGAAATGATGTCGTTGTACTAGTGAACTGGTAGTACTACATTCGCCTATCGTAACTATATGACAAAACACTGAAACATTCTGAACCAGTTTTGCATGTACTATTGTTAGACAGATGAATGTTCATTAGATGACATTTCCTATACGAAATCGTTTACTTAAACCTTATATTTGATAAAGCTTAAAAAGCTTTTACGAATACGTGGACGATAATCACATAATGACTACTAATCTTAAATGAATATTGGTGGTTTCACCACTTGACCTTTGGTATGGAAATAAGAAATTGAAACAAAATAATTTAAATCAAATTGTGGGTGGCCCTGAAAAGGGCCTTTACTCGTTCTCTTAACAATTCCGAATTTCATGAACGAAAGACTTGCTATGACTCCGTTATAGCGTCGCACATGGGACAGTGGATTCCATGAACGTGTGGTGATGGGTCGTAGGCACAAAATAAATGAAGCATTGCTTCGCATGGACAAAAAATCCAGGCAATGCCATCAACAGTTTCATGTGGCGGTTGCGCAAGATTGCAAATATCACAAGGTCTGTTGTCATATGCGTTTTCTTCATTGTCGTCATCTCGTTCAGTGAACTCCTCTGAGTTCGTCGAAACGATTTCTCACTCGTCACTGCTTAACGTTGCATCCATATTGAGGTTATTTTGATAGTTGATAATTTACAAAATATGAAGGAAAGACATTGAGTGTTCACGGTAGTCCTTAATGAAAAATTATAATAACACTAATCAAATTACCTCGTTCGTCTACTCAGCTGTGAGGAACCGCTAGGTGTTCTACGGCCATTTCTTCAACATACGAACTTAATATACGGCTTCCGATCTCTATGTAAATGAGAATCCCTCACCACATAATGGCAGTACGTGGCTCTTTCATACGTTGTAAAGACGCTCTTCAACGCTTCAAGAGATCGGAACGCTACGAGACACAATGTGCTCAAGAATAGGTTATCGGTTTATGTGACAACGTGATGAACGACGGAGACTGTACTCCGCATGCTATTACGGTCCATAACTGTAAGAAAATGTGCTCTGTCGTCAAGTCCTCATATTTTATATCGATTTGAAGAAATGAACGACCAATTATAACGAACTCAAAACTAGCTATTTGATTGGACGACACAGAATGGAAGTTATTGGAAGATGGGGATGAAAATTTTTTTCAAAAGGGACGAAAAATAATTGCACTCGAAAAAAAAAATACAAAAATGGCCGTGCACTAATTGTTTTCCCACTATGTTAATTTCGGTGTGTATGATCGAATGTATGTCTGTACATTAACCCCTAAGCTATTCTCCTATTGGTGGTAATATGCAGATAATCAATAATTTAACCACACCCGATTAACTCTCAAAACTATATATGGATTTTTGTCACACACACTGACTCACTCTCACATTGTTTCATCGTGTGCTTGTTTGTCGTACGTTTGTGGATTTTTATTAATCATTAACAATAAACTATCTCTGTAATGGGTGTTCAGGCTTCTCAATAATCTCGAGTAAATCTATAATTCTACTAGGAGATTAAGCCTATCAAAAATACTCAGTTTACGGGATATTATTTATTGGAGTCAGACATTGAAGATATTAGCCTCAACAAATTAGCGAGCCACCGTCCCCACATATTGGTGACCCGCCTTTAGAACGCGCATCATTTTCTTACAAAGTCTGCTGCATTCTTCTCAAACGTATCATAAAGAACTGCATATTGGAATTATTATTATAATTAATAACAATCCATTGACAGTTATAATAAATTCACTCATAACATTTTCCCTTTGGGATTATTACTGTATATTCTCACATATATATACCCAAAGTGACAATTTTTTTTCGGTGAGTCTTATATATTTTTTGTTGTTATTTTCGATTTCTTCATATCGTATATTTCAAACCTCAACTTATTATTATTGCTCCTTCGTACCATGTCAGTTGATAATTCGCTAAGCCTGTCATCTAAATCTATTTCCGTGGGTGCCATTTCTGTACCTTTACCTATTTTTAATCCACGAAAGGCTGAACTCTGGTTTGCTCGCTTAGAAAGCTTTTTTGTTGCAAACAAAATCACAAATCAGAGTACGAAATTTAGTTACGCAAGCTCACTGCTGCCGGACGACATCATTGAACAAGTGCCTGATGTCATTTTCAAGCCGGATCCTGACTCACCATTCGATTGTCTAAAAAGAGAGGTCATTCGTGTCACATCTCTCACCGACCAACAGACAATTGATCAACTTTTAGCCAACGTGGAGCTAGGTGACAACACACCATCACAGTTAAAACGCCACATGACAAACTTATTAGGAAATCGTACAGTAGACAAACGTCTACTATATCAATTGTGGCTCAGACGTCTCCCTCAAAACATTCAACAGATACTTGCAATCGGAGACGGAGACGTCGATTTCGATAGGTTAGCAGACATAGCCGACAGAATTTACGAACGGTCCAAGACTCACCCTGTATCTCACATCCAATCAAGTCCAACTGATGAGATCGCCGAGTTACGACGATCAGTTGATACTCTTACGAAACAGATAGCCCAGATTCAATTATTGAATGCTTCCCACAGTAAGCGGAGAGGAACATCCACAAGCCGTAGACGACGTAGTCCAAGCACTACTAGATACAACATTTGTTGGTACCATAGAACATACGGCAAAC
The DNA here is from genome assembly GCA_944470205.2 of Schistosoma margrebowiei. Lineage (NCBI taxonomy): Eukaryota > Metazoa > Platyhelminthes > Trematoda > Strigeidida > Schistosomatidae > Schistosoma > Schistosoma margrebowiei. The sequence continues at coordinate 3,990,301 of OX104028.1, forward strand.
AAGCTAGAAAATGTATTCCGCCTTGTAACTTTGCAAGCACACAGAAAAAGGAACGTCAAGACCGCCGGTTAATGACGACTGCACTCACTGACCACAACACTCAAGACAGTCGTCTTTTATATGTTACAGACAAAAGAACCGGCACACAGTTTTTAGTCGACACTGGGGCAGAGGTTAGTGTAGTACCACCCACTGCACTCGAGAAAAACACACCTGACCCCAAACTAAAACTACAAGCAGCAAACAAGTCTGAAATCAAGACGTACGGCAAAAGGCGGTTACAATTAAATTTCGGTCCTAAATCCAATTTTTCATGGAGTTTCATCATAGCGGACGTCCTCGTTCCTATAATCGGCATTGATTTTCTGCAATTCCACAAAATACTGGTAGACGTCAGAAATAGGAAACTTGTCCTTGCCGAACAGAGTAAGGAAATTAGAGGAATTATATCAAATGAGACTTCCATACATTTATTAGTTAAACCTCATCAAGAGAACGACAAATACGTCAATTTACTTAATCAGTTTCCAGACTTATTACGACCGAGTTTCAAACACGACAAACCGACGCATACCGTCGTACATTACATAAAGACAGAGGGTCCACCAGTGTTCGCACGTCCAAGACGCCTTGATCCCTCTCGTCTGGCTATCGCAAAGAACGAATTCAACAAAATGATTGAGTTGGGCATCATACGCCCCTCCGATAGTCCGTGGGCATCACCGCTCCATATGGTACCTAAGAAAAACTCTTCTGAAGTTAGACCGTGCGGTGACTATATTGCTCTCAACAGGCGGACCATACCAGATAGATACCCTCTCCCACATTTGCATGACTTCACTCATAGCCTATCTGACGTGTCGATTTTTTCAAAAATTGATCTCGTCCGTGCTTACCATCACATTCCAATTCATCCGGACGATGTTCCTAAAACAGCCATTACTACCCCCTTTGGACTATACGAATTCGTCCGCATGCCTTTCGGATTAAGGAATGCTGCACAAAGTTTCCAAAGTTTTATTGACCAAGTGGTACGGGGCTTACCGTTTGTGTATGCTTACATAGATGACCTACTTATAGCAAGCAAAGATGAAAATGAACATCTAACTCATCTGAAAATGCTTTTTGAGAAGCTAAACGAGTATGGGTTAGCAGTCAATCCTGACAAATGTGAGTTCGGAAAACAACCCCTCACCTTTTTAGGTCACGTACTAGATAATCAAGGCATTAAACCAGTTCCTGAGGAAACACAAGCTATCAAAAATTATCCTTTGCCTGATTCATTCAAGAAACTACGACGTTTCCTTGGGATGATCAACTTTTACAGACGTTTTATCCCTAAATGTGCAGACTTAGCAAAACCATTAACTGATTTATTAAGGGGACGAGCTAAATCATTAGCAATGACACCGCAAGCAATCCAAGCATTTGATCAGTTGAAAAGCGCTCTAAGCACAGAAGCATTACTCGCACGACGAAAGGTTGATGCACCTTTAGCAATAATGACCGACGCTTCTAATGTAGCAGTAAGTGCTGTACTTCAGCAACGTGTCAATGAACAATGGCAACCCCTTGCATTTTTCTCAAAAAAGCTAAACGCAACGCAAACAAAATATAGCACATTCGGTAGAGAACTGTTGGCTATCTACTTAGCCATCAAACACTTTCTCTATATGTTAGAAGGCAATTCTTTCACGATATATACTGATCACAAACCTCTAACTAAGTCCTTGATGCACAATCATGATAAATACAGTCCGCGCGAAATTCGTCAACTGTAAAGCTTGTCACAGATAGATTTGTATGGCCAAAAATAAACAAAGACGTACGAAAATGGTCACGGGAATGCATCCAATGCCAAAAGTCAAAAGTACATAGGCATATCATATCTCCTACAGGAATTTTTCCCACCGCTACCGCTAGGTTCGACCATATTCATATCGACATTGTTGGACCATTACCGATTTCTAATGGTTACACGCATATATTAACATGTATAGATAGATTTACGAGATGGCCAATAGCCGTTCCGTTAAAAGATACGTCAGCATCAACAGTGGCGAAGAAGCTGGTGAAACACTGGATTACAAACTTCGGTGTCCCTATGTTAGGTTTGAAGCTTCACGGGTTCACTTAGACTGCGAACGAGAACAATACTCAGTGACCAAAGACCAGTAATCTAACTATTGACGCGTCCCAGCCCCGCTATCTAGAAGGAGAAGTCCAGGCTTGGTATGGAAAATATATTCTGCATACAACCAGAAAACGAGCGAGCAAGCAAGCAAGCAGCAGCAGCGAACAGTAGCGAACAAGTCAAGTCAAACACACAACTCACGCGTATTTATACAATATTTACAATCGATATTGTCATAGGAAAATTGTAAACACTAATCAATGAGTTCATAAATTGACCTATTGCACATTAATCGATAGTTCATCAATTGACCTACTTGCACATCCAATTGATAGGTTCATCAACTGACTGCTATACAAACATTTAATCGATCAGTTCATCAAATGACCCCAATACAAATATTTAAACATTTAATCAATAAGTTGATCGATACAATAAAATTTTAAAAATATGAGTTTAGGGATCTATCGTCCCCAACACTCCTCCCCTTTTTAATAGCGCGCTTTTCTGGGGTCGACTTGCATTTTGACTGTAGTTCGCCGCTGACGGAGAGGCCACCTTCTGGGACGGGGATCAGCTTGCTGTCGAGCTTCTTGTGGTGGGGCTGCAGGTAAGTTGAAAGTATCAAGCAAGATGTCGAAGGGAAGATTTACTGCATTTGATGGGTGGTCTGGGGCAATCCGCTTACGTAGTTGGTTTCGGTGTCTAGTCCACGTGTCTCTTCCCACCTTTACCTCGTACATAACTTGACCTAGTCTTCCAACCACACGTGCTTCGATCCAAGGACCATGATTTGCTCTGTAGTCTCGAGCGAACACGGGGCATCCAATCTCGTACGCTGGAAGCTTCTGAGATTTGGTATGGGATGGTGGTGGTGTGGTTCTTGGGCACATGAGACTGTGGATCGTCCTCAATTTCCTTCCCATCAGGATCTCTGCCGGGGACTTCTGCTGTGGTAGCATATCACTAGGTGTTGTTCGGTAAACAAACAAGAAATTCTGCAGTGTTTCTACTGTCGTCCCCTCCCCTTTCGACTTCATTAGAGCTCTCTTGAATGTATCTACAAATCTTTCTGCTTGTCCATTTGACTGTGGGTGATAAGGTGGAGAGCGGAAATGCTTGATCGATAGGCGTTTGCAAAATTCTTGAAATTGACTTGAGGTGAATTGCGAACCATTATCGGAAACGATTATATCCGGTAACCCGTTGCGAGAGAACATCTCTGTCAAAAGTTTTATCGTTTGAGTTGTCGTTGGTGGCATGACGGGAACGATTTCTGGCCATTTCGAAAAGGCGTCAACAACGACTAGATAGGTAATTCCATTAATTGGGCCTGCGAAATCAACATGTATCCTGGACCAGGGATACTCAGGCTGTGGCCATGGGACCGGCAGTAATTTCGCGTTACACTTGGCTGCTTGCTGACACTGTGCGCGGTCCTCTGTCAATGGGGAGGCAATAACTGCATCTTCGCCGGCCGTATGATGTTCGCTGGTCGAAAACTCCGTCATTGGTTCTTCGTATATGCTTCCAAGTCATGTGGTTGTTGTCGAAGTTGGGGTTGTGAAACCAGGTTGCATATGGTATTCAACGGAACATCAGCTAAATTTAAGTGATCGAACCAATCTAACCCAAGCAAATTTAGATCAGCTGGTGTTATGTAGCATAACCCGGTAAACGTCGAATCATGAAAAGTCACTTTACAATCTAGTTGTCCCAACAAACGTAGATAATTACCACATGCGGTTCGCGGTTTTTGTGTTGTCGGCACCAGGCGTGGTCTTCCCATTCTGATCCAAGATTTTCGTGAGAGAATCGTTACATCAGATGCAGTGTCTATTTGCAATCTAAGAGGGTGCCCATTAATGCTAAGGGTAATAAATTTCCTCTCAACTGGGGTTGAGTTCTCACAGCTTGCTATTAGACTCAACGAATTCGTGTTGGATCTAGGTGTAGGTTTTCTGGTACCTCTGGAGTTGCTCGGCTTCTTTTTTCGACAAAAACCATCTTTATGACCCACCACATTACATTTCCTGCACCGATGTTGCTTATATGGACAGTATCGAACAAAATGCCATGCACCGCAGTGCCAGCATGGAGCAGGAGGATTTGTTTTTGTCTGTCGACCTGAACTAGATGTCGCTGGGGCAGATTTATGCGAGTTGAGTGGTTGCTGGACTACATGAACTTCGGTACGATTTGAACCACCACGCTGGACCATTGTAGTATCACGCTGTAGATTGATTAGACGTTGATATTCATTTGCAATATCATTAAGAGTTAGTTTTGGGTCTTGGTCCAATCGACTTAGCAAACGCGTTCTAATGTCACTGAACTTCTGCGATTGAAGGCTGCAGATGAGAATGAGTGCTTTAAATTGATCTTCAGTAAGCGACTTCAACCGGAAGCGTTCACATTCTCGGTTGACAATACCCACATGTGTGAGAAAATCATCATCTTCGTTCATAGTGAGCTTCAAACATCGATAGCGTGCATTGAATAGTGAGGAGTTGTCTCCGAATTGTTGGCTCAATGACTGGACAGTGTCGGAGAATGAACGATCGCGTGGGTTTAAAGGCAGAATTAGATTGCAATACTTGTCTAGTTCACTAGGACCCAACTTTCGAAGCAGCAAGCGGACCTTCCAAGCATCATCCTGGTTGGCAAAGTCAAATTTGAATAAGTCTTCGTAACGTCGAAACCATATATCAAACGTAACATTGGATTCTGGATCGTAATGAAACTCGGAGATACTGTTAGCAATACCATCAACTGATGGTGCAGTAGTAGTAGGATTAGAACTGCTTGGTTGAGAATTAGATGTAAGCTTTGCATCTGCTAACATTTGAATAAGTTTCATCTGCTGCTCGAGTAATAATTCAAGTTTAGATGGATCCATATTTCCGTAATCACCGTCGCCAAATTGTTAGGTTTGAAGCTTCACGGGTTCACTTAGACTGCGAACGAGAACAATACTCAGTGACCAAAGACCAGTAATCTAACTATTGACGCGTCCCAGCCCCGCTATCTAGAAGGAGAAGTCCAGGCTTGGTATGGAAAATATATTCTGCATACAACCAGAAAACGAGCGAGCAAGCAAGCAAGCAGCAGCAGCGAACAGTAGCGAACAAGTCAAGTCAAACACACAACTCACGCGTATTTATACAATATTTACAATCGATATTGTCATAGGAAAATTGTAAACACTAATCAATGAGTTCATAAATTGACCTATTGCACATTAATCGATAGTTCATCAATTGACCTACTTGCACATCCAATTGATAGGTTCATCAACTGACTGCTATACAAACATTTAATCGATCAGTTCATCAAATGACCCCAATACAAATATTTAAACATTTAATCAATAAGTTGATCGATACAATAAAATTTTAAAAATATGAGTTTAGGGATCTATCGTCCCCAACACCCTACAACAATTACGACCGACCGTGGAACGCAATTCGAAAGCAAACTATTTCAACAACTTACAGATACTTTCGGTATAAAGAGAATTAGAACTACTGCTTATCATCCGTCGGCTAACGGAATGATAGAAAAGAGTCCACAGACAGCTAAAAGCCTCTTTGACGGCCGCACGAAAGGATTACAAATGGGATGTCAAGCTTCCTTTGATACTATTAAGCATTCGCTCAACCATCAAACAAGACCTCGGTTGTTGTGCTGCTGAGTTGGTTTATGGAACAACATTACGTTTGCCTGGTGAATTTTTTGACCGTGCAACAGATATTCCAGCTGATATAACCAACTACGTACAACAATTAAAACACCAGATGGAATCCATTAGGTCCGTTAAACCACGAACCCAAAAGGTGAAATCATTCGTACCCAATGAACTAGACAAATGCTCACATGTATTCGTCAGAAATGATAGAGTACGACAGCCGTTACAGAATCCTTACGACGGCCCTTTTAAAATCATCCGAAAGGACACTAAAACGGTTACAGTGGAAAGAGCAGGTAAACATGATACTGTTAGCATCGACAGAGTAAAACCAGCATTTTTAGAGAACACTGAAAAACAGACAACTGTAAAGTCGTCTAAACCTGAAGCAGAGCAAGCACCATTCAAACTACCTACAACAAGCAACACTTCAAATCAAAGTTCAGCAGCAGCACAAACTACAACAAGATCAGGAAGAAGAGTACACTGGCCAGATAGGTATGTAGCAACCACCATATTTATCTAGACCAAATCCTGAGACTACTCTTATAACACATAAAAATCCTACTTTATTTTGATTACTTTTTTCTTATTGGCCCCACGGATCATCATTATGTTTACATTTTAACTTTATACAATTCATTAATGTTAAATATACACTTGTATAAAGATGATATGAAATGTTTCAACACACCAACAGTTATTACAATTTAACGCTTATTCATCATATTGAGTTGTACTTTTATTTTAAAAACAATTCCGTTCTTTATCTCTTTGTCGAACATAGATGTTAATCAAATATTTTTTTTGGTACATAAAAACATCAATGTTCTGGATGGGAGCTTATGTAGCAAGCCCATTCAACTAATGTATCATTTGTCTACTCACTGTAATTCAGACACTTAATTCATCATGTTAATTTGTGTGCATTTCAAACTCTTAATTCACTATGTTAATTTCGGTGTGTATGATCGAATGCATGTCTGTACATTAACCCTTAAACTATCCTCCTATTTGTTGCAATGTGCAGATAATCGATAATTTATCCACACCCGATTAACTCTCAAAACTATATATGGATTTTTGTCACACACACTGACTCACTCACATTGTTTCATCGTGTGCTTGTTTGTCGTACGTTTGTGGATCTTTATTAATCATTAACAATAAACTATCTCTGTAACGGGTGTTCAGGCTTCTCAATAATCTCGAGTAAATCCGTAATTCTACTAGGAGATTAAGCCTACCTTAAATACTCAGTTTACGGGGATATAATTTATTGGAGTCAGACATTGAAGATATAAGCCTCAACATATAAGCGAGCCACCGTCCTCACAATTACAACAGACTACCACATGCCTAATAAATCACCCATAAATGCGATTGTTAAGCTCCAAAAGTCGATATTGTCAAGAAGAAAACATTCGTCACTAAAATGTTGTCGTTCGTCATCAGTTGTTAGTATTTAGCTAACTCCATTCAAGTCAACTGGATATTCAGTTTTTACATCTTTAATCACCTCGAGATCATTATGTGATTTACAAATGGAAAGTATGGTTGAAGTGAACTAGTAAGTGACATCGGCCAAAATGAACATGTTATTCTCTATGTACCGTAATTGAACACGATATTTGTTTCTTTCTTCCTCTCAAATCTGTTCACATAGAATACTGTTACTTGACGATTCAGTCAGGAATAGGTATTTCAATATCACATCGAATCGTCACAACTACTAGTTCTATTCTAATCTAATATGCGTTTTCACATTAGAAACATATTTCTCAACGTTAACACAAATGATGATAATAATAGTGTACACTATGTGAGAGTGTGATTTTAAAGTGACCTCAGTCTGTTGACCTTAGTTGTTGTTTGTAGAAATGTCAATGATTTGTACTTTCTTGTTGTTGATCATCATATTCTATCTAAATAATTCAACAATATGGTTTATTTCACAAGTTGAAATCATGAGTCAGTTGAAGCTAGACCACCATTGAAAACCTGGAAGCACTGGACGGCCGTTTCGTCCTAGTATGGGACTCCTCAGCAGTGCGCATCCACGACCCCGCACCACCCGGGGCTCGAACCCAGGACCTACTGGCTTCGCGCGCGAGCACTTAACCATTAGACCACTGAGCCGGCATCCAACGGTGTTAATGTCTAACTTCAACCAATCCACGAAGTTGCGCTACCGTACACCAATGTCCTCAGTGAGTTCCTATCTCACAACAGACCTGGTTGAACTCCACTGGTAACGACTTCTCACTAGAACTCCAGAAGTGTCTCCTGAAGTCAGTCACTAGTGAGCAGGTGATTATTATTATCAGAATGGGTTTTTGTGGAGATTTTAGAAATTTCACAAGTTGAAATCATGAGTCAGTTGAAGCTAGACCACCATTGAAAACCTGGAAGCACTGGACGGCCGTTTCGTCCTAGTATGGGACTCCTCAGCAGTGCGCATCCACGACCCCGCACCACCCGGGGCTCGAACCCAGGACCTACTGGCTTCGCGCGCGAGCACTTAACCATTAGACCACTGAGCCGGCATCCAACGGTGTTAATGTCTAACTTCAACCAATCCACGAAGTTGCGCTACCGTACACCAATGTCCTCAGTGAGTTCCTATCTCACAACAGACCTGGTTGAACTCCACTGGTAACGACTTCTCACTAGAACTCCAGAAGTGTCTCCTGAAGTCAGTCACTAGTGAGCAGGTGATTATTATTATCAGAATGGGTTTTTATGGAGATTTTAGAAATTTCACAAGTTGAAATCATGAGTCAGTTGAAGCTAGACCACCATTGAAAACCTGGAAGCACTGGACGGCCGTTTCGTCCTAGTATGGGACTCCTCAGCAGTGCGCATCCACGACCCCGCACCACCCGGGGCTCGAACCCAGGACCTACTGGCTTCGCGCGCGAGCACTTAACCATTAGACCACTGAGCCGGCATCCAACGGTGTTAATGTCTAACTTCAACCAATCCACGAAGTTGCGCTACCGTACACCAATGTCCTCAGTGAGTTCCTATCTCACAACAGACCTGGTTGAACTCCACTGGTAACGACTTCTCACTAGAACTCCAGAAGTGTCTCCTGAAGTCAGTCACTAGTGAGCAGGTGATTATTATTATCAGAATGGGTTTTTGTGGAGATTTTAGAAATTTCACAAGTTGAAATCATGAGTCAGTTGAAGCTAGACCACCATTGAAAACCTGGAAGCACTGGACGGCCGTTTCGTCCTAGTATGGGACTCCTCAGCAGTGCGCATCCACGACCCCGCACCACCCGGGGCTCGAACCCAGGACCTACTGGCTTCGCGCGCGAGCACTTAACCATTAGACCACTGAGCCGGCATCCAACGGTGTTAATGTCTAACTTCAACCAATCCACGAAGTTGCGCTACCGTACACCAATGTCCTCAGTGAGTTCCTATCTCACAACAGACCTGGTTGAACTCCACTGGTAACGACTTCTCACTAGAACTCCAGAAGTGTCTCCTGAAGTCAGTCACTAGTGAGCAGGTGATTATTATTATCAGAATGGGTTTTTATGGAGATTTTAGAAATTTCACAAGTTGAAATCATGAGTCAGTTGAAGCTAGACCACCATTGAAAACCTGGAAGCACTGGACGGCCGTTTCGTCCTAGTATGGGACTCCTCAGCAGTGCGCATCCACGACCCCGCACCACCCGGGGCTCGAACCCAGGACCTACTGGCTTCGCGCGCGAGCACTTAACCATTAGACCACTGAGCCGGCATCCAACGGTGTTAATGTCTAACTTCAACCAATCCACGAAGTTGCGCTACCGTACACCAATGTCCTCAGTGAGTTCCTATCTCACAACAGACCTGGTTGAACTCCACTGGTAACGACTTCTCACTAGAACTCCAGAAGTGTCTCCTGAAGTCAGTCACTAGTGAGCAGGTGATTATTATTATCAGAATGGGTTTTTGTGGAGATTTTAGAAATTTCACAAGTTGAAATCATGAGTCAGTTGAAGCTAGACCACCATTGAAAACCTGGAAGCACTGGACGGCCGTTTCGTCCTAGTATGGGACTCCTCAGCAGTGCGCATCCACGACCCCGCACCACCCGGGGCTCGAACCCAGGACCTACTGGCTTCGCGCGCGAGCACTTAACCATTAGACCACTGAGCCGGCATCCAACGGTGTTAATGTCTAACTTCAACCAATCCACGAAGTTGCGCTACCGTACACCAATGTCCTCAGTGAGTTCCTATCTCACAACAGACCTGGTTGAACTCCACTGGTAACGACTTCTCACTAGAACTCCAGAAGTGTCTCCTGAAGTCAGTCACTAGTGAGCAGGTGATTATTATTATCAGAATGGGTTTTTGTGGAGATTTTAGAAATTTCACAAGTTGAAATCATGAGTCAGTTGAAGCTAGACCACCATTGAAAACCTGGAAGCACTGGACGGCCGTTTCGTCCTAGTATGGGACTCCTCAGCAGTGCGCATCCACGACCCCGCACCACCCGGGGCTCGAACCCAGGACCTACTGGCTTCGCGCGCGAGCACTTAACCATTAGACCACTGAGCCGGCATCCAACGGTGTTAATGTCTAACTTCAACCAATCCACGAAGTTGCGCTACCGTACACCAATGTCCTCAGTGAGTTCCTATCTCACAACAGACCTGGTTGAACTCCACTGGTAACGACTTCTCACTAGAACTCCAGAAGTGTCTCCTGAAGTCAGTCACTAGTGAGCAGGTGATTATTATTATCAGAATGGGTTTTTGTGGAGATTTTAGAAATTTCACAAGTTGAAATCATGAGTCAGTTGAAGCTAGACCACCATTGAAAACCTGGAAGCACTGGACGGCCGTTTCGTCCTAGTATGGGACTCCTCAGCAGTGCGCATCCACGACCCCGCACCACCCGGGGCTCGAACCCAGGACCTACTGGCTTCGCGCGCGAGCACTTAACCATTAGACCACTGAGCCGTCATCCAACGGTGTTAATGTCTAACTTCAACCAATCCACGAAGTTGCGCTACCGTACACCAATGTCCTCAGTGAGTTCCTATCTCACAACAGACCTGGTTGAACTCCACTGGTAACGACTTCTCACTAGAACTCCAGAAGTGTCTCCTGAAGTCAGTCACTAGTGAGCAGGTGATTATTATTATCAGAATGGGTTTTTGTGGAGATTTTAGAAATTTCACAAGTTGAAATCATGAGTCAGTTGAAGCTAGACCACCATTGAAAACCTGGAAGCACTGGACGGCCGTTTCGTCCTAGTATGGGACTCCTCAGCAGTGCGCATCCACGACCCCGCACCACCCGGGGCTCGAACCCAGGACCTACTGGCTTCGCGCGCGAGCACTTAACCATTAGACCACTGAGCCGGCATCCAACGGTGTTAATGTCTAACTTCAACCAATCCACGAAGTTGCGCTACCGTACACCAATGTCCTCAGTGAGTTCCTATCTCACAACAGACCTGGTTGAACTCCACTGGTAACGACTTCTCACTAGAACTCCAGAAGTGTCTCCTGAAGTCAGTCACTAGTGAGCAGGTGATTATTATTATCAGAATGGGTTTTTGTGGAGATTTTAGAAATTTCACAAGTTGAAATCATGAGTCAGTTGAAGCTAGACCACCATTGAAAACCTGGAAGCACTGGACGGCCGTTTCGTCCTAGTATGGGACTCCTCAGCAGTGCGCATCCACGACCCCGCACCACCCGGGGCTCGAACCCAGGACCTACTGGCTTCGCGCGCGAGCACTTAACCATTAGACCACTGAGCCGGCATCCAACGGTGTTAATGTCTAACTTCAACCAATCCACGAAGTTGCGCTACCGTACACCAATGTCCTCAGTGAGTTCCTATCTCACAACAGACCTGGTTGAACTCCACTGGTAACGACTTCTCACTAGAACTCCAGAAGTGTCTCCTGAAGTCAGTCACTAGTGAGCAGGTGATTATTATTATCAGAATGGGTTTTTGTGGAGATTTTAGAAATTTCACAAGTTGAAATCATGAGTCAGTTGAAGCTAGACCACCATTGAAAACCTGGAAGCACTGGACGGCCGTTTCGTCCTAGTATGGGACTCCTCAGCAGTGCGCACCCACGACCCCGCACCACCCGGGGCTCGAACCCAGGACCTACTGGCTTCGCGCGCGAGCACTTAACCATTAGACCACTGAGCCGGCATCCAACGGTGTTAATGTCTAACTTCAACCAATCCACGAAGTTGCGCTACCGTACACCAATGTCCTCAGTGAGTTCCTATCTCACAACAGACCTGGTTGAACTCCACTGGTAACGACTTCTCACTAGAACTCCAGAAGTGTCTCCTGAAGTCAGTCACTAGTGAGCAGGTGATTATTATTATCAGAATGGGTTTTTGTGGAGATTTTAGAAATTTCACAAGTTGAAATCATGAGTCAGTTGAAGCTAGACCACCATTGAAAACCTGGAAGCACTGGACGGCCGTTTCGTCCTAGTATGGGACTCCTCAGCAGTGCGCATCCACGACCCCGCACCACCCGGGGCTCGAACCCAGGACCTACTGGCTTCGCGCGCGAGCACTTAACCATTAGACCACTGAGCCGGCATCCAACGGTGTTAATGTCTAACTTCAACCAATCCACGAAGTTGCGCTACCGTACACCAATGTCCTCAGTGAGTTCCTATCTCACAACAGACCTGGTTGAACTCCACTGGTAACGACTTCTCACTAGAACTCCAGAAGTGTCTCCTGAAGTCAGTCACTAGTGAGCAGGTGATTATTATTATCAGAATGGGTTTTTGTGGAGATTTTAGAAATTTCACAAGTTGAAATCATGAGTCAGTTGAAGCTAGACCACCATTGAAAACCTGGAAGCACTGGACGGCCGTTTCGTCCTAGTATGGGACTCCTCAGCAGTGCGCATCCACGACCCCGCACCACCCGGGGCTCGAACCCAGGACCTACTGGCTTCGCGCGCGAGCACTTAACCATTAGACCACTGAGCCGGCATCCAACGGTGTTAATGTCTAACTTCAACCAATCCACGAAGTTGCGCTACCGTACACCAATGTCCTCAGTGAGTTCCTATCTCACAACAGACCTGGTTGAACTCCACTGGTAACGACTTCTCACTAGAACTCCAGAAGTGTCTCCTGAAGTCAGTCACTAGTGAGCAGGTGATTATTATTATCAGAATGGGTTTTTGTGGAGATTTTAGAAATTTCACAAGTTGAAATCATGAGTCAGTTGAAGCTAGACCACCATTGAAAACCTGGAAGCACTGGACGGCCGTTTCGTCCTAGTATGGGACTCCTCAGCAGTGCGCATCCACGACCCCGCACCACCCGGGGCTCGAACCCAGGACCTACTGGCTTCGCGCGCGAGCACTTAACCATTAGACCACTGAGCCGGCATCCAACGGTGTTAATGTCTAACTTCAACCAATCCACGAAGTTGCGCTACCGTACACCAATGTCCTCAGTGAGTTCCTATCTCACAACAGACCTGGTTGAACTCCACTGGTAACGACTTCTCACTAGAACTCCAGAAGTGTCTCCTGAAGTCAGTCACTAGTGAGCAGGTGATTATTATTATCAGAATGGGTTTTTGTGGAGATTTTAGAAATTTCACAAGTTGAAATCATGAGTCAGTTGAAGCTAGACCACCATTGAAAACCTGGAAGCACTGGACGGCCGTTTCGTCCTAGTATGGGACTCCTCAGCAGTGCGCATCCACGACCCCGCACCACCCGGGGCTCGAACCCAGGACCTACTGGCTTCGCGCGCGAGCACTTAACCATTAGACCACTGAGCCGGCATCCAACGGTGTTAATGTCTAACTTCAACCAATCCACGAAGTTGCGCTACCGTACACCAATGTCCTCAGTGAGTTCCTATCTCACAACAGACCTGGTTGAACTCCACTGGTAACGACTTCTCACTAGAACTCCAGAAGTGTCTCCTGAAGTCAGTCACTAGTGAGCAGGTGATTATTATTATCAGAATGGGTTTTTGTGGAGATTTTAGAAATTTCACAAGTTGAAATCATGAGTCAGTTGAAGCTAGACCACCATTGAAAACCTGGAAGCACTGGACGGCCGTTTCGTCCTAGTATGGGACTCCTCAGCAGTGCGCATCCACGACCCCGCACCACCCGGGGCTCGAACCCAGGACCTACTGGCTTCGCGCGCGAGCACTTAACCATTAGACCACTGAGCCGGCATCCAACGGTGTTAATGTCTAACTTCAACCAATCCACGAAGTTGCGCTACCGTACACCAATGTCCTCAGTGAGTTCCTATCTCACAACAGACCTGGTTGAACTCCACTGGTAACGACTTCTCACTAGAACTCCAGAAGTGTCTCCTGAAGTCAGTCACTAGTGAGCAGGTGATTATTATTATCAGAATGGGTTTTTGTGGAGATTTTAGAAATTTCACAAGTTGAAATCATGAGTCAGTTGAAGCTAGACCACCATTGAAAACCTGGAAGCACTGGACGGCCGTTTCGTCCTAGTATGGGACTCCTCAGCAGTGCGCATCCACGACCCCGCACCACCCGGGGCTCGAACCCAGGACCTACTGGCTTCGCGCGCGAGCACTTAACCATTAGACCACTGAGCCGGCATCCAACGGTGTTAATGTCTAACTTCAACCAATCCACGAAGTTGCGCTACCGTACACCAATGTCCTCAGTGAGTTCCTATCTCACAACAGACCTGGTTGAACTCCACTGGTAACGACTTCTCACTAGAACTCCAGAAGTGTCTCCTGAAGTCAGTCACTAGTGAGCAGGTGATTATTATTATCAGAATGGGTTTTTGTGGAGATTTTAGAAATTTCACAAGTTGAAATCATGAGTCAGTTGAAGCTAGACCACCATTGAAAACCTGGAAGCACTGGACGGCCGTTTCGTCCTAGTATGGGACTCCTCAGCAGTGCGCATCCACGACCCCGCACCACCCGGGGCTCGAACCCAGGACCTACTGGCTTCGCGCGCGAGCACTTAACCATTAGACCACTGAGCCGGCATCCAACGGTGTTAATGTCTAACTTCAACCAATCCACGAAGTTGCGCTACCGTACACCAATGTCCTCAGTGAGTTCCTATCTCACAACAGACCTGGTTGAACTCCACTGGTAACGACTTCTCACTAGAACTCCAGAAGTGTCTCCTGAAGTCAGTCACTAGTGAGCAGGTGATTATTATTATCAGAATGGGTTTTTGTGGAGATTTTAGAAATTTCACAAGTTGAAATCATGAGTCAGTTGAAGCTAGACCACCATTGAAAACCTGGAAGCACTGGACGGCCGTTTCGTCCTAGTATGGGACTCCTCAGCAGTGCGCATCCACGACCCCGCACCACCCGGGGCTCGAACCCAGGACCTACTGGCTTCGCGCGCGAGCACTTAACCATTAGACCACTGAGCCGGCATCCAACGGTGTTAATGTCTAACTTCAACCAATCCACGAAGTTGCGCTACCGTACACCAATGTCCTCAGTGAGTTCCTATCTCACAACAGACCTGGTTGAACTCCACTGGTAACGACTTCTCACTAGAACTCCAGAAGTGTCTCCTGAAGTCAGTCACTAGTGAGCAGGTGATTATTATTATCAGAATGGGTTTTTGTGGAGATTTTAGAAATTTCACAAGTTGAAATCATGAGTCAGTTGAAGCTAGACCACCATTGAAAACCTGGAAGCACTGGACGGCCGTTTCGTCCTAGTATGGGACTCCTCAGCAGTGCGCACCCACGACCCCGCACCACCCGGGGCTCGAACCCAGGACCTACTGGCTTCGCGCGCGAGCACTTAACCATTAGACCACTGAGCCGGCATCCAACGGTGTTAATGTCTAACTTCAACCAATCCACGAAGTTGCGCTACCGTACACCAATGTCCTCAGTGAGTTCCTATCTCACAACAGACCTGGTTGAACTCCACTGGTAACGACTTCTCACTAGAACTCCAGAAGTGTCTCCTGAAGTCAGTCACTAGTGAGCAGGTGATTATTATTATCAGAATGGGTTTTTGTGGAGATTTTAGAAATTTCACAAGTTGAAATCATGAGTCAGTTGAAGCTAGACCACCATTGAAAACCTGGAAGCACTGGACGGCCGTTTCGTCCTAGTATGGGACTCCTCAGCAGTGCGCATCCACGACCCCGCACCACCCGGGGCTCGAACCCAGGACCTACTGGCTTCGCGCGCGAGCACTTAACCATTAGACCACTGAGCCGGCATCCAACGGTGTTAATGTCTAACTTCAACCAATCCACGAAGTTGCGCTACCGTACACCAATGTCCTCAGTGAGTTCCTATCTCACAACAGACCTGGTTGAACTCCACTGGTAACGACTTCTCACTAGAACTCCAGAAGTGTCTCCTGAAGTCAGTCACTAGTGAGCAGGTGATTATTATTATCAGAATGGGTTTTTGTGGAGATTTTAGAAATTTCACAAGTTGAAATCATGAGTCAGTTGAAGCTAGACCACCATTGAAAACCTGGAAGCACTGGACGGCCGTTTCGTCCTAGTATGGGACTCCTCAGCAGTGCGCATCCACGACCCCGCACCACCCGGGGCTCGAACCCAGGACCTACTGGCTTCGCGCGCGAGCACTTAACCATTAGACCACTGAGCCGGCATCCAACGGTGTTAATGTCTAACTTCAACCAATCCACGAAGTTGCGCTACCGTACACCAATGTCCTCAGTGAGTTCCTATCTCACAACAGACCTGGTTGAACTCCACTGGTAACGACTTCTCACTAGAACTCCAGAAGTGTCTCCTGAAGTCAGTCACTAGTGAGCAGGTGATTATTATTATCAGAATGGGTTTTTGTGGAGATTTTAGAAATTTCACAAGTTGAAATCATGAGTCAGTTGAAGCTAGACCACCATTGAAAACCTGGAAGCACTGGACGGCCGTTTCGTCCTAGTATGGGACTCCTCAGCAGTGCGCATCCACGACCCCGCACCACCCGGGGCTCGAACCCAGGACCTACTGGCTTCGCGCGCGAGCACTTAACCATTAGACCACTGAGCCGGCATCCAACGGTGTTAATGTCTAACTTCAACCAATCCACGAAGTTGCGCTACCGTACACCAATGTCCTCAGTGAGTTCCTATCTCACAACAGACCTGGTTGAACTCCACTGGTAACGACTTCTCACTAGAACTCCAGAAGTGTCTCCTGAAGTCAGTCACTAGTGAGCAGGTGATTATTATTATCAGAATGGGTTTTTGTGGAGATTTTAGAAATTTCACAGATTGAAATCATGAGTCAGTTGAAGCTAGACCACCATTGAAAACCTGGAAGCACTGGACGGCCGTTTCGTCCTAGTATGGGACTCCTCAGCAGTGCGCACCCACGACCCCGCACCACCCGGGGCTCGAACCCAGGACCTACTGGCTTCGCGCGCGAGCACTTAACCATTAGACCACTGAGCCGGCATCCAACGGTGTTAATGTCTAACTTCAACCAATCCACGAAGTTGCGCTACCGTACACCAATGTCCTCAGTGAGTTCCTATCTCACAACAGACCTGGTTGAACTCCACTGGTAACGACTTCTCACTAGAACTCCAGAAGTGTCTCCTGAAGTCAGTCACTAGTGAGCAGGTGATTATTATTATCAGAATGGGTTTTTGTGGAGATTTTAGAAATTTCACAAGTTGAAATCATGAGTCAGTTGAAGCTAGACCACCATTGAAAACCTGGAAGCACTGGACGGCCGTTTCGTCCTAGTATGGGACTCCTCAGCAGTGCGCATCCACGACCCCGCACCACCCGGGGCTCGAACCCAGGACCTACTGGCTTCGCGCGCGAGCACTTAACCATTAGACCACTGAGCTGGCATCCAACTTGTGAAATTTCTAAAATCTCCACAAAAACCCATTCTGATAATAATAATCACCTGCTCACTAGTGACTGACTTCAGGAGACACTTCTGGAGTTCTAGTGAGAAGTCGTTACCAGTGGAGTTCAACCAGGTCTGTTGTGAGATAGGAACTCACTGAGGACATTGGTGTACGGTAGCGCAACTTCGTGGATTGGTTGAAGTTAGACATTAACACCGTTGGATGCCGGCTCAGTGGTCTAATGGTTAAGTGCTCGCGCGCGAAGCCAGTAGGTCCTGGGTTCGAGCCCCGGGTGGTGCGGGGTCGTGGATGCGCACTGCTGAGGAGTCCCATACTAGGACGAAACGGCCGTCCAGTGCTTCCAGGTTTTCAATGGTGGTCTAGCTTCAACTGACTCATGATTTCAACTTGTGAAATTTCTAAAATCTCCACAAAAACCCATTCTGATAATATGGTTTATTCTTAAATGTATAATGAGCCTGATATAAATTAAGGAATGTCGCTCACTAATGATGCTTTCATATGACTGACAATCACCTGAGTACACGGAACAAAGTTGGAGGAATTTTGTTTTTCATTTCATTTCATAAATACTACTTTTCTAAATAAGAAATGAAATGAAAACAAGTGAATTATCCTTCAGATTACAGAATGTATCGTTCCAGCTATGAATAAACACTGGAACTATACGCCATCGTCTTCTTATAGAATCATTTAGTTTACATGTCACACGTTTAACAATCTCCGGAACTATTATGATTATGAATGTGGATGTTTTTTAGAAACGATTAGTTAATGCATCCGAATTTTATTGACTATGAGACTGTGATCAATCATCATGATCACATAATCCACATGACGTTCTGTGTATCATTTTATATCAATCACTTTAACAGATCAAATAAGTACCTATATGCAATATTCAGGATAATCACATTCGATTGTTTACAAACTGAGTATATGTGTTGAACTTTGCTTGAAATATGGTATCAACATTAGGTGAAAGCGATAAGATTTTACTGGAGATGGAATACATTTCAAAATATCAATTGGTATTGAAATTTGTCCTAATTGTGCAACAGAATCGAAATAAATTTCTCCTTAATGAAGCAAGCATTCAGTCATCTCAATAAGTTGAATTATTAGAACAGATACTGTTTAAACTGAGAAACGAATCGTAAGGCAGACACCAACAGTCAGAATTAATTAGGAATGTAAAGGTAGGAATTCATGTTTATCATGTCTATTTGGTAGCTGGTGTAGCATTTCTTATTATTGGATTTTATAAAGTGACAATAAAGAAAGATCGATTTAACTGACCGACAGAACATTTTCTGTCATCAGTTTATTTCCCGATGCACAACCATCCCGCTGTCATTCCATGATGCTGAAAAGACAGCGTTGAAGTCAGTCAACACATGAAAATACAGATAGACAAAGTCAAAAATATTCCGTCCAAAATTTGACAATAATTAAATGTGTGTAGTGCTCATGCAATTGCTTAAAGTTCTTCCCAAACTCTACAATGTATTAGTTCATCATAAGAAGTTGAGGAATTTCGTAAACCCTTTAGTGTTGATGTAAACTAGGCTTTTTATTAGTTAACTTTGTGACTGTAAATACATCAGAAACGATTTTGCATGGACCATCACATTTGTTATACAGGAACATGTTCAACCGTAAAAGAAACTACTGTCTGAAACATAATTGCTGACTACAAAACATTCAAACGACTTTGAGCAACAAAATTACCCATCATTAATGGTATAAATAATTTCAAAATTTATTATGACAGAAAACTGATGGGATATTAGGGAACGTTTTCAAGAAATTGATCATGTTCAGATGATGGACAATGACGTTTCGAAAACAAAAGATACCTGTTTTATCATACTATCCTGTAGTTGAAAATCAAGCTCACATTACACATTTGACGCTGATTAAATTCAGTAACTCAATGAACATATGAAAATGTGTTTTATCGGCGTTCATCAAACAACCTAAATTGATCACTTCAAATGTGTTATTATTAGAACTACTGATAATATAATCAGTAGTGTAAGTAATTGAATAAAAAAATCGCAAATTATCAGAAAACATTAGTTGAGATAAAGAGTCAACTAAAGCTATATCACCATGGAAAACCTTAGAACACCAATCGGACGTCTCGTCCAATTGTGGGACTGCTTAGTAAGCCGCATCCACGGACTTGCCTCGCAGGCTCCGAACGCAGGACTTATCAGTCTCTCGCGAGAGCACCTAACGACTAGACCACTGAGCCAGAATCCAACGGTGCTAGTGTCTAACATCAAGTAATCAACCAAATTAAGAAGTACTATCTCATAACTGACCCGGTTGAACTCTACTGGTCAATGCTTCTCACTAGAACTGCAAGATATAAATCTTGAGGCCAGTCATTAGTGAGCATATATTGATTAGTATCAGAAGTGGTTTTGTAGGAAACAACTCATAAAAGTCCTTTAAAATGTTTCTGTGAATATCTGTCAAAGAATATTGTTTTCGGACTATAAATCCTAAAGAAGCGTTTCCCTAGATATATTCACTACCATCAGCCTTACATTTTATCCTGTTCACGTGTTTTATGACGAATTCGGTACTATGTACATAAAACTTTTAATTATCGTTCGAGCTAACTTCAGTAATGCCGTCAGATTAAATTACCTTAGTATGTTCCACCTACTCTGCATGTTAGTAAGAAATGTGATTGATGAATAAATCTATTGAAATGGCAGTTAAAATTAGAGCAAGCTGGCTGAGTATTTGAGTGTCTCATTCTGACATTTCGGAAGAAAAACTGTCTGTAAGGAATGGACTAAAGAGTGATGTCATGACTGCGTCATCCGATTGACTACGGTAATCAACTGCATCTCACTGTTTAAGAAAGAGGATATCAGTAAAATTGATGAATCGAAGCATAAAATGGCATCATGTAGTTACTTTTACTGTCATATTTCTTATTATCATTAGACTCAGAATCACTGTTATCAACTACTATTAAATATTCATTTATATA
The DNA here is from genome assembly GCA_944470205.2 of Schistosoma margrebowiei. Classification (NCBI taxonomy): domain Eukaryota; kingdom Metazoa; phylum Platyhelminthes; class Trematoda; order Strigeidida; family Schistosomatidae; genus Schistosoma; species Schistosoma margrebowiei. The sequence goes on from OX104028.1 coordinate 4,010,998, forward strand.
CTAGATTTATGATTTACATCAGCCATTCAATCCCTCTATTCCACATTCAGAATTGTTCATTTTCGAGAACGATCAGAGAAAGATGAGAGTTTTTATGAACTTCAAGAAGATCATACAGTTCATGTTTTATTGTCCACGTAGGTTCCAGAGTAAATAGGAATGGCTTTGTGATATAAAAGCTTATAACCTTATAGTTTTACAAGTGTTAGGTATTTGATTCTCATCTACATACATCACATAATCATAGAATACTAGTTCTTTTATAAGTTGATTTATATGCACTGTAAAGTGACCAATCTTTCAAACACTTGTAACAAATGGTAGGTAAGTGAATGAAGCGAAAGGTAGTGGTTTGGTGTCCAGGAGTGAGCATCAACAGTGAGACGCACGTTTATTCAACTGAAGTTCCTGAAGTATGACGAAACGACTGTTAAAGTCTTAATAATACTCACTGTCCATCTTTGTGAATAAACAAATTCCTATGTTATTATACGCATCAATCAATATCCTTCTTAGTATTATTAATTAACAAGTGTTTGAATATGTGCATGTTTTTGAAATAACAGAACATGTTTGCAGCCCAAGTGATAGTTTTTGGGTGTTACTAAGTTCTCGGAACTGGACGATTTAATGTAAAGGAGTTCATAGTTGTTATAGAATTGTATGTGACAGCTTTTCTTCCCTTCATTTATGTTTGCAGTTCAGTCAATTATCTTGTTTGGTTGATCGACCAAATGTTATCCAGAACGATTATTAAAACTAATAGGTTGTGGGAATCTTCCTTGAAAAACGAATCAACATAGAAAAACGTATATATTTGTTGTATGCATTCTTTTCTTGTTTAAATCAATTATGAACTTAGTTATCTATTCATTTGACCTCAGTCTCTATCCCCACTGGACTAAACTCTTGTCAAAAGGTGTAATATTCTATCGATCAAGTAGAATCGCTTTTATCAGCTATGTCTAGTATTTGTCCTTTGAACTTATGTTTACCCTCAATGATGAATGAATTTGTAGTGAAAACCCGGAAATTGTGACTCGTTAGATATGAATACTTCATTATTGAGCTCAAAGATCAGTAAAAATGAATGATACAAGTCGAACGCTAACAAATCAGCAGTAAATGCAATCAGTTATTCATGTGATTGAGCTCATTTTCATAAACAAACGAGCTGTAACAAAAGTTGTCGGAATAATCAGAAACTCACTTATATTCAAGGAGATCAAAATATCAAGTGAAATCTATCTTAGATAGTTTTTAGTTATTTCCAGGGTTAATTAATTTGAAGTCTCAATATCTCCAGGAGATCATTCTTTATAAACCATTTCCTCCAAGTGATTTAAGAATGAACCATGGGGATGTTAATGGTTATTCCTTTCAAAGTAACTTCATTCAACATATAATGTGTACAGTGTAATGACCTAGTCAAACCACTGACTATAGAAATCTGTGATAACTTTGTCAAGTTATAAGACATTTGAGTGAATCATGAATATATTTTGTTTCTTTTATTCAACCATCTACAAATAACACAACCAATATATAAAAGATAGAACAAGACAATTAAAAGTATAACAAAATGTCAATGCTGAAGTGATTTGTATTGCTTATTCGATTTCGTTATTTCCATAGTTGTATTCTAAAGAAAAGACTAATCAGTTGCATTTATTCTTAAGTATCAAAGTTTCAACGAGTATCGATATATCACCGAACTATTGTTTTTTTTGTCATTCAGATTATCTTATTCAAAGATGACTTGTCACACTTAAACTGAAAATGAAATGGAACTTGATAGAATATGACCCTTTCCGTTGAGTATTCTAACACGCACAGTCTGCTACTATTCGGTACAAACACATCGTCGTTTCTTTTGATAGCAATTCACTTCTTATATACACTGTTTTTAACAAGCACTTGAATAAAGTATAGCATTAAAGGATTATCGATAATCTAAAATAGTCTGTTTACGCATTAGAAAGTGTTGATCTCTTTCTATCGTATTCAGTGTAACAGAAATGATAGAATAATCTGAAGTACTTCAGACAATATTATATTTGCAATCAATTGTGTAACTTACGTTCTTATAATAGAAAGATATCTTCCCCATTCGAATGTATCAGACAAGTTGTATTGGCTGTAACCTCTACAAATAAAAGACTATCGATATTTAGAATTTGGAGAAAAAATATTGAGAACGTTATTGTTAGATGTAACACTGTGTATGTCAACTCACGTTACAATGCATATTCACTGCGTTATCTCAGATGCTTTCTTCAATTGAATTCATAATAAATATATTCGACTGAACAACATGGGAATGAAACAGGCATGCGTCTTGCTAACTGAATGTCAAATTCCTAATTTATGAAGCATTATTACTATTGTATTATTATTAAAACAATATATCAACAATCTATTCCTTAAGATCTGATGTTTGGAATGTTTTCAATAATTTCACAAAAATCCAATCGATTCTAAGTACATATTAGTTGGGAAATGTTTGTTTACACAAAATGTTTACTCAATCACCTGACTTAGGCCATAGTATTTATGAAAATGTCTTAGTTTTAGATGGTGGTTGTAGGTAGTCAACAGGAAGCCTTGAACCCGTATCCAGAGTTTCCTGTTGACTACCTCCAACCAACATCTAAATCTCAATACATAGTGCCTGCAGTGTCGAGTCACGTAGACTGGTGGCCACATTGCAACATGATCGATAGCATTCGATCTGCACTAATAAGGACTAGACAAGCAAGACATTGATCACCACCCAGTGATCAATCAATTTTGATTACATCTCAGTCTTACAGGAGGTTAGTCACGGCTCGGATAGCTCAGTAGTAACGTCTTTCATTGTGAAGCTGGGTGACACAATATCGAATCCGCCAGGGAGCACCAGTTCCCTCACGATTACAGGTACACCTTGCTGACTAGTGCCAAGTAGCACAAAACCCGAGTCCAGGGTTTCCTGTTGACTACCTCCAACCACCATCTAAAAACTCACCACATTTTCTCGTTCAGAGTACTAAATAAACGTTTAACTGAAACTTATCAGGTTTATATGGACTTTCTAAGTGTCTTGTTTTTTTTTCTGATTCGATGATTCTATATTAACATTAGAAAGATCTAGTTTGATAAAATCATATGTTTATTGGTAACCAATCATGGTGGGAAATGAACTCATCGTTAATCAATATTCTGGTTGTTGAGATGATGAGCTACCATTTATACAACTTTTAATTGAAATTTCTGACCCCTATTGATGATAAGTCTCTTGGACATGGTTAACATTTCGATCATTCAAAACGTGTATTCATGTGTTCGCGAACAAACGGTTTGGTGCCTGTAATAATCTGTTAATTGGCTATCAGTAATCCATTGTTGTAGTCTAATTGGTTAAAACCAGAGTAACACAAACCATTATCATTGGATGTCTGAATTTCATTTGAATAAACACATTCTGTCAAATGATTTCATCATGGTTTGATATGAAACTGTAACTTGAGAACAAAGCTACACCCATTCTATTTGACTAACAGATTTTACCACTAACCGTTAATTGGTGTTTAAAAGATAAGATGTAATAATTTTTGTATTGATCACATAGTAATGAATCTTTGTTCAGTAATGTAGACTGACGTCGTCTATTGTTTTAAGAAGAGGGGGGAAACAAAACATTTCATTGAAAGTGAACTGTTGAAAATTGATAAGGATTTCTTGAATGGAACATAGATGTGTAGGTACAACAGTGATTATTGGTAATACACAAGGTGAAGACTGATTTCTATTTTAGTATTTCAACGACATAGTTACACATATCATTTGACCTTTTATAACTTGTCACCTGTATTAAAATATGTCAGGAAACCACTTTGATATGATAATGTCAAAAGTAGGCTTTATTCACTCTGAACGTCGAAGATTGATGATTCAATAAAAGTCGACTCGTTCGTAACTGGATAAAAACTTTAGAGAAATACTTTGAATATATTTGTGTCCGGGTGATATTTGAAAATGGTTTGTCACTTAATACAGTGGAGGTGTATTGTGTTACTTCAAAGAATGTCGAAATTGATCAAAATATTGTTTCCTCATGCATCACAGTCGGTTTACAGACAAGTAGTTGTTGCGTGATTTCGTGAATTCATCAGCATAACATGTGTTTTCAATGATACATTGTGTATTCATTGCCGTTGGCCAGTATCTAATTATGAGAAGAAAACATATCCGTGTATGTAATAGTGTCATTCAGTTATTGTGCTCAGTAAGAATGTGATTCAGATCATGAAGTATTCAGTATAGTGCTTCTTTATAGTTACTTGTGAAAATTTCATAAAGAGACTACATACCTTTGAGATTATACGACATTATCTCTTGCAGTTTGTTAATTCTTGCATATAACCCGTTGTTCTTTACTGTTATCCATTATCCTTCCACGGCCTCTTAAAACAAGATTTCGCTGTATTGTGAGGAGTGCTGAAGGCAGTTAGCGAGTTGTATGATGAGGTCATCATTCATATGGTTGCGGACAGAAATCTAATACTTAACTGAAGCGTGACATTAGTTATCCCATATTATAGTAACCATTCAATTCATTCATATCTTTCGGTAGAACGAGGCGTCAATACATCAGAATCCATTTTTGCAAGGTAAAGTAATAAAGCTCTACAATACCTATTCTAGGAAATATACACTTTGACAAACGAGTTTTTCAATTTGACCTAGGCAATAACTTGTATTGACACACCCGATCGAAGCTGCTACCTTGACGCGGTGGTCGGGCTTGCCTATCGTGATGACCCAACCGAGCTATGTTGGCTGGAACATATGTTCCTGTAGGTTCTACCATGCCAGGCAGGTCGATTGTAGAACGGTAAGACTAAAAGCAGCAACTCAAGGTCTAAGGGCGAAGTCGTACTGCTGACTGTAGAGGGGTGTGACAGCAGTAAGGTGTTTCCCTCAGACAACCAGCATCTGCAGCGATGCTGCCTTCCCACAAGGAGGGGTGGGATTAGAAAAGGTCGACCCTAAAAATGTCACACCTCACCTTATCTCACGGATGTCCGTCTCCAGCGGTAAGGCCCTTTGAAGAATGGAGCTAACACATTAAAAACCTTCCACGAAAATGCCGTGCGCGACCGGCCTCAAGCAGTTGTCCATTGGGCTCTGCGGTCACGCTCCCAGGTCGTCAAGACCAACACTCATCCAATTTCCTTTTCAGGTTCCTCAAGAAATACCCCTCCACGGTGTGGGCAGCCGGGAAGTGATATCAGCCCTCATACCCGTAACTGTATTGCCACACATATTTCCAATTAAAAACATTTAACAGATTCCCAGTCTTCTCAAAGAGACTTCCATTCGATTTGAAGTAGTTTATCCTTTCAACTTATGTATGTGGTTGTCAGTTATCTCACTGTTTTGACAGTGTATGTACGAAATGTATTCCGATTATATGTAACTTAATTTCCTCCATCTTTTCATTGACATTCCAAACAATTTATTTTATACACTAAACAAATGAATAATATCGACTGTGAGAAAAAATTCTGTTTGATCACTATGACCAAATACAAGAAATTTCTATACTGACAGGTTGAACATCGTCTACAAACAGAAAGTTATAAAAATTAAACAGAAGACCGTTGTTGTAAGTATCTCAAGTTACGATCATTAATCAAATGACACTATTTGTAAACTGAGTTAATTGAAGAGTTTGATTAATTAAATGTATGCAGAATATATTCCAATCGACCATTCCCTTTTTGTTCATAATTGTGTATTGAAATTTGGATCTCATTATAGAATATGTCCAGTGTTTTTGATGTCGAAAACTTAACAGATTTCAAGAGTTCTTTCATGAGATCGCTTAACGTTTTAACACGTCAAATATCAAATGATTTTCCAATATTTACTGAGTAATCAAGTCCACTATATCGTGTTCTTGGTGTATACATTGGAGTAAATTATTGTGCACAACCATGTACCGCACTAGTTTTGGTCTTATCTATCATTACTGATTTTATGTCATACGCTCCAATCTGTAAGTCTGCATCACCATGTCTACAAGTTTTGTATTCTCAGGAATGCTGTTATCGACAAACCGAAATATACATATATCATATCATAAACGAATTTTTTCACAATTGGGATTTATAAGAAGTGTGTCTGATTCAGGTCATAAAATTAACCAAGTCCGACTGATGAATTGATTTATTCGTTGCGTAGTTGTTGCAATAAAGTATAACAACTTGTTTCAAAATGTTAACTCATCCAACCTCAACTAATTGATCACCCAAGTGAATACGTCAATTAGCAACTCATTTCTCATTACTAGGTTGTACTGTAAGACAGTCAAGAATTGGTGTTATGATTTAAAAGTTCAACTCATCCAACTTATTAACACTGACCATCAATTAGACTATAACTAACGTTATGAGGATAATTTACAAATATCGAATAATCTAAATTCTAGTACTACAACGCGGATCTGATGAATGGTATCGTAGGGTTTTTACTTTGAAAAACCATACATGGAACATGGCAAACCACCGATAACCTTAATCACTCCATGCAGCGTCACGTTTTACCGCACAATTTGTTTCCCAGCTCTTTCCACTAAATCATTGGTTTTAAATTGTGTTTAAATTCTGCGCAATATATCTTGGTTGCAGGATGCAATGGGTGATGTTCCATTTAGAAAAGATGACCAGTGCAATACAAACATATAGCGTGTGAAACGATATTCCACTGCAAACAACAGAACGAATTGATCAACGTTTCTCATCAAAACATTTGGATCTCGTGTCTATGGTTCATGGGTTTAGCGTCCATGCACTCGGCCAAATGAAAGAATGTGCATTGAAATGTTGGTTGCATGGTCGTGAATATGTGATATTGAATTCCCACATGCAAGAACAAAATGGTCATCCAGTGTTCGGACGTTTTCAGTGGTGATTCGAATATGATAACTTTGTGATTTGAAGCTTTTTAGATAAAGCCATTTTATACATGTAGCAGTCTATGGTAAATTGGAAAGCTTTTACTAATTTGCCGAAGGCTACTGAAGTTATTGAAGTAAAGGTCAATAAGAATGAAATGGAACTTGAATAGATGAGTGCTCTGAGGAGGGAGAAATATTTAAACTATACTCTGTCCTTAAGAGCCAGACGAATATGCACTGAAGACACAACTGATATTGAGCTGAATATAATTCGACATACACTTCTAACGAATGGCTTCCAACCCACTTCAATTAGTGACAGAATTCTAAAACCAGAGCTTAAACTTGAAGGAACTGTTCTGAAGAATGCTTAACACTTGATTATCAAATTCAAGGAAGATGCGGCAACTGGGATATTAAATGAAAGATCAGTTAGATACTTGAAAAAAAACATTGTTCTGCAGTGTAACGAACTGTTTCCACCAGCAAGAAAACCATTCAGTTAACTGTGAATGATCACCAGGCACCTTGGACTACATCAACTTTCATCGATCAGTTTACTTTATCTTCTGGAGCTGATTGTATTGGCCGTACAAAAAACACTTTTACAATGAGAAACAAATTTCTAAAAACAAAAATAATGATTATAATGGTGTACATTATCTTACAGTGTGATCTGTAAGTTGAACTCATTTGTGTTATGTAGATATTTCAATGTTTATGTTTTCCTGTTATCTATCACAATATTCTGTCGAATTGATCAAACAATATGGTATTTGCTATTGTGTAGTGAGTGTAATATTCATCTCAGAGTAAACATTGTCACTCTTCGATGATGCGTTTCAGAGATTGACAATTATCTTCGCACACAGAACACTGATGATTGAAATTCTCATTTGACAAATGAAGGCTACATTTCTTAAAACAATATGAAGTGAAAACAAATAGGTTGTCCTTCATGTTACATATGACTGACAATCACCAATACGCAGAGATTAAAGATGAATGAATTTTTCATCTTTCAAATGATGACTACTTTTCTATGGAGAAAATGAAATGAAAACATATCGGTTGTCGTTTGTGTTACCGAACGTGTTGCTTGAGGTGTGAGTAAACACTGTAATCATTAACTACGTAATTTCGAATGAGTGAAATGAACGTTTTCTTGTAGAATCATCTAGTTTTTACGTCCATATTTTATCGATCTATGGAAGCCTCCTCAATAATCTCAATGCTTTTAAAGTCAACTAGTTAATACGTCTCATGTATTTTTTCTGAGACCGCTGTCAATAACCATGATGACAAAGTTTACATGACGTTCTGTATATCGTTTTATATTAGTCGATGTGACAGATTGACTCATCGTTGCTCGATATTCTGAATAGGTGTATGTGATTGTTGACAAAATGTATGTTGTGTTGAATGTTTATTGAAGTCGGTTATAACTGTTGAGTGTAAGCGATCAGATTTTACATGACATCGAACACATAGTTAAATGTAATTTGACATTTAAATTCGTCCTAATTTTGTAGTCAGCGGCCTACAATGTGGTATTATGACATCGGATCAGTCCTCATCTGCATGACAATGGCAATTGTGTGGACGACATGAAGTTTTTTAAGATGAATTGTAAACAACGTACATAAAATATACTACGGTTTCCCGAAGCATCCGGTGTATAATCACTTCAAGCAATCTAAACTATCTACAAAGATTTATTTGTCGATATTGACTGACTGTGGTCAACTCATTCACAAATATTCGTTAAGTAATCCTTCCTTTCGTGACACGAATTGTGAGACTATGGAAGGTAAGACAACCGATATTGTAGACAGATACATTTTACTGTCGACAATGTGTATGTTTTCATTCAGTATTCATTGAGGTTTATAAGAACAGCTGAGTAAATAAACCGAATTATTCAAGAAAATAAACTTCTTCGACATGTCTGTCGTTTGATATTCAAAATCTTTTTCGGAAATGAACAAAAGTAAAAACTTTCTTACCGTTCAACATGTGAATACTGAACCTTTCGAAAATGCTTGAAAATTCCATCATTATTATTATTATTTGCATCACGGTTATTATTTCCAATTTTCTTGACAGATCGATATTTGAACTACAATTCTACTTTTATTCTTATTCCTCTATTCCAACTCAAATATTCTTCCAGATGTCAGTTGATTTTCTGTTTGGATCAGTTTGTTTGTGATTTAACAATGAGAGATCATTCTTACACTTAAAGAAATGTTAGATAATTGAAAAACGTCATCACTAATAGAATAACATTCAGTAAGGAACTGTTCAGAGAAAACTGTTGTAGATTCGTGAAATGCTACTGAGCCATAGCTAAATCATCTGGCAGTCGGGTTACTGAATACCAAACTGATTAGCGATCCACGTCAAGATCAAACACAGCCAACGTGTATCAGTTAATCATATGCTATGAACTACCACATACGACGATGATCTCACTACTTCTCTGTACTCATTCTTACTAAGATATTTCGGTAATAACGTCACTTGAGCTATGTAATTTTTAAAACAGCCACAGTATATTGATACGTCGAAAGCAGAAATTCACGTCAGATGTTGACCGCGAGGTGTGAATTTGAAGTTGGCTGTTCATCACACCATTCACGTTTAACTGGAAAGTGACCTCCAGTCATTCCATGAAGATCAATATAGGTTGATGATCTACACTGATAATTAACACAACCTATTATTATTATTATTATTATTATTATTATTATTATTATTATTATTATTATTATTATTATTATTATTTTAATTATCGCATTCTACATCTATTCTTTTTCACTTTTGTCGTTGTATATGTTAATCAATTACTGTGAAACTACGTTGCTTTATACCAATGTTTAGAAATATTTAAAATTAAATAGGTAATTCAATCTTTAAAACTAACCAATAAACTACGATTGTAATGAATGGTTCTTTAACAAGCATTAACAGCATGAGAATGCTCCTTAGTAACATGTCTGTCAAAATGTTAATCTATTGAAAGTATAGCCACAAAGCAACATGAACTCACGTCTGTTTGTAACTTATCTACTTGTATAAGCGTGACAATCTTACAAATTCATCTTTGTGCCTTATCACTACCAACCAGCTTCCGTCAGGAACTGTCAACTAGAATGTTTTAGCTACTTGATCATTACTTTATACCCTTCTTTCTTTCTGTATTATATATTTATACACAATCTTCATTTTATACAATACTATGATTGAAGTACCTACTCTTATGAATTTTGTGTTCATCTTGTGTTAATGGAGTATGATAACTCGAACCGATGCATATGTTTGCCTGATCCTACGTTATAGCTGAGTGACTGACGTGACCACAGCCTGCCTAATTTCCAATTTCTGAGTTTCACGGTCTGACATAGGATACGAATGCTATAAATTTACGTTGACTTTGAACTATAAATTTTGCGCAATGTTAGATCTCGTTTAGACTGTTCGTCAAGCACTGCTAAGTATATGGCTTAAATTAATTTTAAACTTAAACAAATTCAGTCTACAACGCTGTTTTAATCCAAGGTTTTAATGAATAATACCTCAAATGCGATCCGGATTCGAACTACTGTCTAGGTAAAATTTTCTTTACCTGAACGCGTTACTGATCCTTATTATGCCAAGCTCGCATAGCTCATACAATCTTTCGTACGGGCTATTTTATTCCTTCTCCTTCACTTACATTGGAATCGATACCATAACAAATAGTAATGTAAATATTCTGAGTGACATTATGGTCAACATTAAAGCCGCTAACTAAACTGGATTCTCCTAACATGCATTTCATGCGTATCATTCTTTTGATCATTACACTGATTACAACTTGACACATCACACCAGATCACTCTAATATCTTATGAATCTCCTTCTCAGTTCACAAGTTGAACATCGTGTCCACTACAAAATTCTTCATATCTTTTCAATAATATACAGTGATTTCTGTTCGGCTGACTATGTACTATTATTCAGGTTTTGTTACTAGTGCTCTATTAGAGTTCTAATATTTGTTTACATGTCAGTTATTCGAATTATTTTCATCTCAGTTTGTTTGTGGCATAACACCCAGTTGAATTATTCAGTTACACACTTTAGTGTGAAATAATACGCGGCACGGTTTAAACGTTAGGTCCTTTTGAAATGTGCCCGCCCTTTCGTTTCAGCGACCTTGAACGGCTTGATTAGAGGCGGTCATTCCGTATTTCAATTGCCGTGGGTTGGTTGGTTTGCATGAGTATCAATTTTTTTCATATATAAGTCATCCTATGCTACATAAAAAGCACGAAATAAATAGCAAAACCATTAATTTAGCGTTCTCTGTTTTGTAGTGTGCACTTTGGCTCTGTTGTTGCTTTGTAATTCGATCTTTGATCCCAACAATTGTAGTAAAGCTAAACGAAATGTCAAGTCACAGGTAAATCTCAAGTATTTGTAGTATTTCCTTGGGTTATTATTGTTGCAAGGAATAACTGTTTAATAATTAGTCATGTCTGTTTTTAGTGCTTCATCCTCAAGTGACATTTCAGTCGACCTAACCGATGCCTTTCGAAGTATGATACTGAACAAGCGTTTCGTGTTGTGGGATGATTTTGAAAGTGCCTTAAAAGAGTTCCAAAAAGTATGGAACTATAATTTTATCGCTTCTCAGACTACTTATACTCGTTACATCCACACAGAAAGCAGATTGCTGAAGGATGTCAGGTTCAGATACCTGTTTGTATCGTTTAATTGTACGTTTGGTCACAAACGGAAATCGGAAGGTTTGAAAGTGAGGCAAAAATCGTAAGATCTTTAACTAATATCTTATGTTTAAGGTCTAAATTCCGTAATTGTCAATCTAAATTCCGTGGACAACATTATGAAGTCGATATAAGCATTTGTCAATGCAATTGTAGCATGTTTATGATGTGTCGATATCCCTGCCGTCACATGCTACTTGCCTACGTTAAAAGAAGAAATCTTACAGGTAAGCTATATCAATAATGAAATACTAACTGCATAGCTCATCAACTTCTTAGGTATTGTAGCAGATGGAAGTTACACAATACCCAGAACTTCCAAAATTATACATTAACTGCATTACCACGACGGAGTGAAGAGTATGTAAGTATTCAACGCAGCCAAAGAATCCATAAACATCGCATCATTGAGAAGTATGGTGAACGCTTCGCAACAGAAGTTGAGAAGAAAGTTGACAATTATTACTTAAGAATTCTTAATACCAACTTGTAAACTTGATTTTCTGCTTTAGCAGCAATGATTCTTCAATAAACTTTCATAATTTAAATTTTCATCTTATTACTACTTTTATGAGAATGAATAGCAATGATGTTCATGTGTAACTGTTTGTAATAATTAAGATCGATTAAGAAACCCTACATCGACGTACAGTTTTGCAGATTAGGCACCCACATATCATATTCACCTTCGTGGGATTACGTTTATCATTAAAATCGTATCAGTACCTATGTACATTTTAAGTTCATGTGATTAATTCCGCTTATGAATCAAAATAAAACCAGGAGAAATGTTGATTAACAGTGGTATGCATTCATTACAACTAAATATGCAATAGGATTTAACAGTGATGTGGGAAACAGTTGACATACCTGAATATGAATAAATGAAATGACGCAGGTTATCAATAGTGAATATATATATATATATATATATATATATATGCAGTGTAAGGTCAAAGGTCATTTGCTTTTACAGTCAATAACACATTAAGAATGGGTGATATAATAGTTGACTGTAGTTCACAGACAGATAAGTGGTGTGAAAATCTTATAGCTTGTAAATGATCCGTGGATTTAAGAACTGAAAACTTGAGTTACGTCATAATTGATTACAATTTGCAGAGGTCACGTAATTACAGAGGATTAAGTGACAGGGTGATGGAAAAAATGCGTAACTAAATTTTAAAAGTGAAATGAATTATTACATAATCATTCTTATTACTTGTTCATTCCATGGATTATAAGGAGTTCATATTATTCTCTATCTATATTTGTTCTAGCGTCATATCGACTATTAATAAATACTGACATGGTTTATAACGTAAGACACTAAGTGTAGTTGCTATATTTATATTTCACTAATTCATTTGTTGAATAAAAATGATTTTAATATGGTCTTCCATAATCACAAATTCTATAAGTTGTAGACTGGCGTAAACATCATCACAAAGCTTTGACGACTTCATTTGATTCATACAATTCTGAAAAACAAACAAATCAGTCGTGAAATAAAGAATTAGACCTAGTTATCAATATCACATTTAATAAGTCAATCAAATAGCAGGTTACAGAATGTACTTATAAGTCTCTTATTTGCAGACAGCGCTAATCATTAGAGATTTCTATTTCCTATAATAAAAATTAATAGGTAATCTTTACAACACACAAATCAGTGTTATTTAAAAATTGCTGAAATCAGGTTCGTCACAACATAGAAGCGTGGTCGGATTTATGAATAAAATGTAATTCAATAATGTGGCATAAAGGCGATATGAATACAAGGAACTTGTGATTCTGCTTCCATTGCTCATTCACTTTTCGTCACGTTGTCTGCATGAATTACTTTGGACGAGTCAGTCTGTAATGCAGTAGGAATTCATGAAATAACTCATTAATAGTTGTTTTTTGATTTAAGTTTGTGTCTTAACAAGCAATGGAAATTTCTTCAGTGTCTAACCCTTGTAGTATTTCGTCTATATATCTGGTATTAGCAGGAGAAATTGGTAAGCACCATTTAGATATTACTCGACAATATGCATCATAACTTTGTTCACATTTTCTTCTGCGATTGTGCATTTCCTTTACAGAGAATTATTCGTCAACCCTCTAACAGACACATCATAAGTCAGTATTAAGTAAGACATGGTTTAGTCACCATGCTCAGAAGAGACACACATCGATTTACTTATGAAGATTTCGTGCATATTTAATGTGGTGTTACACACTATTTCTGTATAAGTTCAGAAAACCGGTAAAAAAGACTATCAACGTCTATTGTTACTCACATAATTTTTCTCTGATACCTTACACAGTAATATGTCACTTCAGTACAAAACAATGCTACCTATAGTCCAAATAACCTTTTATGGCTAAATACAAACAATTTATATAATATTCATAGTTACTTTAACGCTTACTTCTTTCTAATTACATTTCATAAACGACTACCAACATCTGTGTTTGCCGTCACCATAATCAAGGAGGTGAACCATATATAATTCTTTTTACGGCTTATTTTCATGAAAACTCAATCTGTAATCTATTTTTGACTAGAAAAATGGTGATTTGACTTCTTTGACTTAGTATTGTTAAAAAAAAACCATATTACGCCAGCTACATATTTACTTAGGTGGTGAGCACGAAATACGTCAAACTGCTTATAAATTGAAACAAAAACTATCTTCCAATCACAAAGATTACGAAAAGTCATGTATGACGGAAAAAAGGCTGTTAATAGCTGATAAATAACGACACATAAAATCCACGACAATACGTTACACGTGCGCGAAAACCCGTAAACTAACAAGCATACTGTGCCATAATACGCTTAGCGGTAGGTTTGAACTTTGCGCTGCCATGATAAGGTATTCAATATGTTAGGATGTGCAGGAAAATATACCAATGGTTATCATGTTAAGTCGAATGTTGTCCTTGGACGTTAAATGTATATTTCCTATCGGTCGATATTTACTTCACTTGTTTAATATTGTGTAAATGTTGTTTTCTATTTATATGGTACGATGTAATCTGCTTGGTTAGTATATAAACAGAGTGTGTTTGAAATATAATGATTCATATCTCAGAGGCTAGGACTTGCGTTCTGTACTCAACTGGCTGGGCTAGACAGGGAAGCAGGGCCATTCGGGACTCTAGGTCGTTCGTACGTGTTTACGTGTCACTGAATCGATCGATATAAAACGCTGTGCATTAAACCTGCAGTCACACGTTACAACACAATATAAAGTTTTTAGATATCCTGTTTTTTAAATCATAAACAGCATTACGATTAATAATTATAGGAAAATGGGTTAATTTTCATATTAAAAGGCAATGTCAGTAATAAAGATCACTCGCAAATTATGTAGAATATGTAAGGTAGTTATAGTTAATTGACAGGAAATCTCTGGAAAACTGTTATGTGCTAGCTTACATTAGTTTGAATATTGCGAGGACTGATTACTTACTTACTTACTTACTTACTTACTTACTTACTTACTTACTTACTTACTTACGCCTGTTACTCGCAATGGAGCATAGGCGAGGACTAATGGGTTCTGTTTAATGAGAGCGCGTTCCATTCAATTTCACAGTTCAACAAATTATCACTTATATATTCGGTTGCCAATTGAATAACTACACTAGAAGACTTCATTTTCAACTTCGTAGATGGAATTTGAACAGCACCAATGACTGGGTCAACATGACATCGCTTACTGTGTGATCAATTACTATATGTCAGCACTTCTGGCAGAATAGAATAAATTCTAACTCATATGTTATCACTATGGGTTGGATTGATTCATGCAGATGATCGAAAAGATGTTTTGTCCTGTATAACAGTGGTATACGTCAGTGATGAAGACATAAACGAACAAATTACATTTATAGCACATTAGTCACATTTTACACTTACAGTGTTTCGTGAAAGACTCTAGTAAATGAACACATAAGAATTCGCAATCATTAAAACATTAGGACTGGGTAACCCAATAAACACCACTCTGTTTGGTTTGAATGTTTATGACGATTACTTGACCAAAAGGATGACCTCCTGTGAATCACCACTTTAACCTCACGCTGTTTATGGAGATGGAAATTGATGAACATTTCCTCTTAAATACGATTTTGTATGCGTTTTGTACTAGATCAGTCAAATAGAAAAACGTTAATCAAAACGTTTATGCCATATATGTTAAATGAACACTCATTTCATACAGATCTCATGCTAAATCAACTTTTATTTTTATGTGATAGAAACAAATGGTGAATTTGGTTCAAGAAATAGATTCATTCAATTACTTTTTCCATCATGTTAATCAAATGTGCAATCAACCATTCTCAGTAAACTGTAGTCCTTTCACGATGTTCTCAACCAGTGACAAATTACTAAATAATGTTTCTTCCATGCTTCATGTTTCTGTACAACCGAAGACCCGAGATCGTTCCATTTCGTTGACTTTGTCAAAAAAAGCATTTCTCTACTTTTAATTACAAATGAAGGTAAGCATTTAAATACTTGCTTGCTTACGCATGTTGCTTGTCGTCGAATATCGTAGACCACCAACCAACACTCTCCATTCAGCATTGTTCTGGTCAATCTTTTCCAATACTTTCCAGTTGCCATTCATACTTCTCATATGTCCTTCCACTTCCCGACGTAGTGTGTTCTTCGGCCTTTTACCTTCCGCTTCCCTTCAAAATTTAAAGTTAGGGCATGCCTCGTGGTGCAGTTCAGTGATTTAGTCAATGTACATCTTATTCACTCCAAAAATCGTTTCTTCATTTCCTCCTCAGCCGTGGGCTACTCTGTCTTCTCTCAAAGTAAACTGTTTGTCATGTATCCGGTCAACGGACATTGAGTATTTTGCATAGAAAACTGCTTTGTAAGTCTTCGTCTTAAGGTCTACATCGGATTCTACTTGTCCATCGATGATACTTCGCAGGTACGTGCAGGATTCCACATGTTTCAGACCTTCTCTAACTGAAATTTCAATCAACATTTGGGTTTGAATGAAGCACAAAGAAACAGTCCAACAGAATAACACAAATGCGATTTGATTTCGTGATGTCCGTTCAGCTGTTCAGTATATGCAATCATTGTTCGCAAAGCCAAAACAGTGCTAAAATCTTATACAATAAATCTCAGAAAAATGATCTAATCCAATAAGTTGAATAAAGTAAACAATAAACATGAAAGAATTGAGAAATGTTTTTGAATGGTTTACTATTTGTGTGCTAAATGATATGAACAATTTGGATGGTGACGTCAGAGTCTCGTGTATGTTTGTGAGCATCATTGAATATAATTAATTATTCACTACGTACAATGTCTATTGTGCTCATTTGAGTGTAAGTCTTTGGTAGGCCATAGATCTGACTTCATGTAGATCGTTTCTGAATGCTATCAAAATATGCAGATCGTAAATTCTCATATGTAATCATTAGTTTCACTAAGCGTGGATCGATATTTATAGTCAGACAAAAATAGGTGACAGAAATATGACGAGTAAGATAGGAAATGAACACACATACTTTTACATATAAACATCCACGGCTAAAAAGCGAATACAGGAATAGCAAGAAATATAATTCCAGTGTAATGAATTTATTGACCTGTCCGGAAACGTGAACAAAATATATTGGCTTGAAATCAGACCAGCCACTACAAGTCTTATAATCGAAATTTGATTGTAACTTCTGTAACGTATTTAGTTCCCCCTGTCACATTTCGTGGAATGTAGAGCGCTGACCAGTGGTCTGAAATCAACTCTGTGCTAAACACTTCTCTTGAGCTGTCGCTAAGTGACATATATTAATTCAGTGTCTCAGTTAACTGTTCAGTGCATTATGTTCTTTTGTCTGCCTCCTTTCTTCTTCTCATGAGAATTCCAGATGCGGAACATGACGTGAGAGCCAGCTTCATGATATCCATAGTAGAATGTTGCTGAATATCTCTCGTCAGCAGATCAAGCGTATCATGGGTATCGTATTGTTAGATCTATTGAAGCGTCCAAGTCACCCGATATAGATTCGCACAAAACCGAAGTTTCCAAAACAACGAATTGTCTACAATAGCGGTTCTTTATAATATAATACACTAAATTTAGTTACGAACCTCAACTTTTGAGTTGTCTAGGCATTTAAACGCGTCCTTTAAGAGTAAAAATAACAAAGGCTTCCTGTAAGAGTAACATAAAGAATAATTATAACATACGATAGTACAAAAAGGACAGCTGATAGCTGTGTCTAAATTTGATAACAGTTTACGAACAACCGAAACCCGAACCAAGAGCAAGCAATATGGAAACTCTTACGTTTAAACAAATGTACAAAATTGTGGATAATGAATACAGCGATTAAGATACAGTAATTTTAATTATAAATACAATGATAAGTACAATAAACTTTATACGTATGCGTGAACATTTCAGAATATTACAGTACAACTCGCGTTACAACATAAGTGTGAAAATTGTTGGGAATATAACTGCTTACTGAATGTAAATAAGTAGTATAAGACAATATACAAAAGAGTAAAAAGGGAACAAGTAGGAACAATGTATGACAAATTTAACTCGTATTCCGCGCTTGCACTAAAATATGAATTTTCGTCAACAAATTGTGTTATTTTAACCACTATAATAATTGCACATCGAAGTTATGATATCTCGAACATAATACCGGCGTCATAATATTAACATTGCATTAGATTACCATACTATAAGCCAATGGAAAATAAAAAACTCAGGATTCATAAATTTCCCTAAATTGTTGGAACCAATTTGAATAAAAGGAATTTTAAAAACTAGTAATTGTCGACCAAGAGAAGAAAATGGATGACGACAATTCTATAAGACTGAACCATTCAGATTGTTCCAAGAACATCATTATCCACAACTTTTAAAGTCGTTAGCAAAGAGCTAGATTAGAAAATGCCTAAGACAAAATATTTGTCAGAGGATTATCATGAAATGTGTCAAGAAAAACAAAACTACCTAAAAAAAAATTTTTAAAACACGGTATAACATGACGTACAGTGTGTTACGTATCTAATTAAGTGATATTCAGTGATGCATAATATGTACACGTACATTGAGATTTTTATTTGACGATTTACACCTGCTCTTACTCGCCATGTTATATAGAGATACTACCCCTAACTGTCGGTCTGGAAAGTCGGCGAAATGAAAATTTCGCAAATGCGATGAAAATGATCTTGGTGGTGTTGTGATAGTATTCCGACAGCAGACAATAGGTTTTAAACGTTCTTCAGGCCCTAACTATTCAGGCTGTGTTATTTCTTACACTGGCTTTCCCTCCGATTTATCCATGTTGTTGTGTGTTTCTTTAGTTTTCTCAAGTCTTGGTTTTCTACTGTTTTTGTTTTAGTATTTGCTTTTGTTCCTTTTGAATGATATTCTTTGTTGTTCGCGTTTTACATTCCAACATTTTGTTTGTTTTTTTCATGCTTGTGTGTTTCATTCAATTTTCTCCAGCTATATTTTTCGTGAATTTCTTGCGAAGATGTTTCACCATTATTTCTTAATCCAACGTCTTACACTGCTAGAGTGCACAAAATCTTATCGACACAGAACAACAGTAATTCATCAATATCAACACTCCATTTCTTACTCATCCAAATGTACTGTGCTATTAAGGACAATACTAGACTCAAAACACTGCACAATACACACATAAACATGCACATGCACTATAAACGTTGAATCAGTCCATTTGGTCAGAAAACCTTATGGAGACCTTCTCCTCCTCACTTATAAACTGTCCCAATCATTCAATCACTCTCTCACCACTCGTCAATCATCACCAGTAGTTCGATGGAGTGAGACGATGTTGTGTGAGTGGGACTTGTGTAGGCACGGTGTCCGATAGGTTGGTGTTGTGAATTGGACGAAGTGTTGAGGTGACACAGAACGAAGTGAGAATGTGGAGAGTGACGTGGTGGTTGTGTTGTTGTCATTGTTGTTGTTGATGATGATTGTCTGTTATTGTGTGATCGTGGTGGTGTGTATGCGATGGTCGTGATTGTATGTGACGTGCTAGTGTCATAAGTGTGATTGTATGGGTGAGACTCAGTGCGACGCCCGTTTCAGACTGGTGCCAAAATCCAACGCATTTGACTACTCCACCGTACGAAAATTGATTGGGACTGCACAACAATAATTCATCAATATCAGCATTTCATTTCACCCTCATCAAAATACACTGTGCTATTCAGGACAACTACACACAACAAACAATGCAACACACTATTTGAATAACCCTCTTCCTTTCCTGTTTACTTCCACTATATCTAAATCAGATCCTCATTGCTGCGTATGTACGTACAAGCTATCATCTCTTCCAAAACATTGTACTCAATCCAAATTTATATGGTCTTTTCTGTCCTTGACTTCAGAAGCTGAGGGTGGTTCACTTTGTAATACCATCTATCTAGTCCTTCTGTGACATTGTAGCCTCGGTTGTATCTTCAAAACCACCAGTTGTTGATTCACAAAAAAACAAGCTTCCCTATTACATCAAACTGCTCAACTATTTATTCACGCGAATGTCATCGTTCTAGTTCTGTACAGTGTGTTGTGGTGAATCCCATGTAACATTGTGTATGTGTTTCTGTGGTAATATAGATACTTACTTACTTACTTACGCCTGTTACTCCCAATGGAGCATAGGCCGCCGACCAGCATTCTCTAACCCACTCTGTCCTGGGCCTCCTTTTCTAATTCCATCCAATTCTTGTTCATCTTTTTCATGTCTATTTCCATTTCTCGGCGTAATGTGTTCTTTGGTCTTCCTCTCCTCCTTTGGCCTTGAGGATTCCATGTGAGGGCTTGTCTTGTGACGCAGTTGGGTGCTTTCCTCAATGTGTGTCCTATCCACTTCCAGCGCTTCTTCCTGATTTCTCCCTCCGCTGGGATCTGGTTTGTTCTCTCCCACAGTACGTTGTTGCTAATAATGTCCGGCCAACGGATCCGAAGTATTTTGCGTAGACAACTGTTAATAAACACCTGTATTTTCTGGATGATTGCTTTCGTAGTTCTCCAGGTTTCCGCCCCATACAGTAGAACTGTCTTGACATTTGTATTGAAAATCCTGACCTTGGTGTTGGTTGACAGTTGTTTTGAGTTCCAGATGTACCTCAGTTGTAAATATGCTGCTCTTGCTTTGCCGATCCGCGCCTTCACATCTGCATCAGATCCACCCTCTTCATTAATGATGCTGCCCAAATATGTAAAGGTTTTTACATCTTTCAAATCTTCGCCGTCAATTGTGATTGGATCGGTGCATGCTGTGTTGTATCGGAGAACCTTGCTCTTCCCTTTGTGTATATCGAGACCTACTGCTGCTGAGGCTGCTGCTACACTGTTCGTCTTCTCCTGCATTTGTTGTTGCGTTTAGGATAGAAGAGCCAGATCATCTGCGAAAGTCCAAATCGTCCAACTGCATGCTAGATGTCCATTGTATCCCGTGCTTCCCCCGCAGATGCTGGTATCTTTATAATCCAGTCGATTGCCAGGAGAAAGAGAAAGGGTAAGAGTGAACAAACTTGCTTGACACCGGTCTTTACCTCGAACGAGTCTGTCAGCTGTCCTCCATGCACGATTTTGCAGTGTAATTCATCATATGAACTCTGTATGATATTGACTATCTTCTGAGGCACGCCGTAGTGTCGAAGAAGTTTCCATAGTGTTGTCCTGTCCACGCTATCAAATGCCTTTTCGTAGTCAATGTTGATGTAGAGTGATGAATTCCATTCAAATAATTGTTCCACAATGATCCATAGAGTTGCGATTTGGTCTGTACACGATCTATCCTTACGGAGTCCTACCTGTTGGTCACGAAGTTGAGCGTCTACCCAGTCCTTCATCCTGTTTAACAATACCCTGTTGAAGACTTTTCCCGGTATTGAGAGAAGATACACTCATAACCAATTCTTTGAAAACACGCACATCTGCAAATAGCACACCAGTTTTGTGCGTTTGTCGCAAAACATATTGTCTCATGACATATCTTCATATCTGATGTTATCCATTTTGAACACTTCAGAATGGAGTTTGTCTTCTCTTAACCAGACTGTGTCCAATCAGCTTTACTCATTGCACACAAAGACTGATTGTAGGTTCTCATCTATGCTGTTCACCAAATATCATTCTCCGGTTGTCAGAACGAGTATCACCATCATCACGTCATAAGAGTTCCGAGTTTCATCATGAACTGTCGTAGTCATTCAATAGGGAGTCTCTTCCACACTCAGGAAACAATTAAAATGGTTTCATTGATTGTCTCTGATCAAAGTTATTTTATCGACGTTGTTATGCAATCGCCATTAGGTATATTTGCAACAAGTAAATATATATACATCAACCTACTTTTGAACAGATCTAAAATCCATTTAGCGCCATATAATTTTTCTAGCCTCATTATTTCTATTAAACGCAAAAACAGTACAAGAATATCAGTGAAATCTAAGGAGAGAAGCTTTTCTGTAAACATCAAATTTATCTGATCAGTGAATAACTTTACTGACAAATGTCTAGAAGATTTAGAATTGCAGTTAACATGTATTAGTAATGTTAATGATATCTGTCACCAACAGATATAAATTGAATTTAGTTTTCTGGCATATGATTTCACAGTTCCATTTGTTCTTTAGTATACTGAATGATTGATTGTCCGTTGGTTGATTGAGTTATTAAGATCTCCACATATGACAAAAAGCATAGAATACAATTGACAGCAGTTTACACGATCTAATAAACAAAAAAGCATAAGTGCATTAATACTACTCGGCTAAAGTTGTGGTTTCAATCGCACCATGATACGAACAACGACACGGTGATCGGAACGACTGTGAATACAGCTCATTCAAATGAGGAACAAGTGTAGTACGTGCCACTTATACTGAAAAATATTTGTATCATATAACAACGATCAGAAGCGGAAGATTTGTCAAAAGAAAGTTGAGAAGATTGAACCAAGGAAAAATGAAAGAGAAACCGAAAGAAGTAGAGAAGTGAAATGATCATGAAGGATATAAAGAACAACTGATGAAAGACTTGCAAGTAAAGTATTTAATGTATGATCTTTAAAATTTACTAAATAACTCTTCATAAGATAATATATTGGGTGTCCTTAACAACAACAACAACTGATTTTGCAAGTGAGAAACAATAATCTTAATAATGCAATATACTCAGAAACTGTTTTCTCATCTGTATCACAAGTTACCTAAGGATGTGATGTCCTTTTTTTTCCTTTAAAAGTACACATTCTTCATATTAAATATGTACTATGTATATTTAACAAATTACATGTTACTTTGTTTAACAAGTAATATACTTGATGTCCTTAAACAAACCAACCCCCCTCCCTTTACTTAGTTTATCTTAAACATACATTTGAATATGTTACTGCTTAGTAACTAGTTTATTTTGTTTTTCTTCTCACGAATAATGTTTTATATTAAACTACTTCAGAAACATAAGAGTTCACACGGATTTGTCTTCTCATCTTTGATTATACACATTTCCTTCATAATATAAATATGTATACATTACGGAGAAAGCATCCATTGTGAAAAGATTGTTTCTTTTTATGTACAAATGAAAGCCTGTTTTGTGCAAGCAATAGTCAGTGTTATATATTATCTTGGTAAGTAAACAATATTTACTTTTTACTATAAATTCTATTGTATAATATGGGGAAATATTTCCTCATTTCAATAAGATTTACAATAATTTATTTACACTCTAGTCTTTAGTGATGATATGCTTATATAACTAAATAGATAACGCAATGATGTTTGAAACGAACGGTACTAGATACATAGTCCCACAACAACAAAACATTGATTTTATTTCACCAGTACCAAAATAGGACAAAACACTCGTCAAACTAGATTCCATTACTAGCCATTATTCATCTTTGCTTAGAATAGGCAATGTTTTGATTAAAAACTATGTATTTTGATATGATGTTGTAGTGAACAGAACATGAGTGGGGTCAATCGAATGTATTTAACACAACATTTACAGGATATGTTAATAAAATCTAACAATCAAATAGTCGATACGTAATTTGCACAAATGTCCATCAATTGTCTCATTGTTCTTACATTTTCATACAAATTACATTCTTTACTGTTCGATCCTCTTGTCTCTCTGCTGTCAGACATTTTGTTCACGACTAACATCATATACTACTTATATCAATATAAGTAGCACATACCACAATGTCAATTTCAACTTTGTTTTTATTCAATACATTTTTTTTAATTTCACAATATTGACATTTACGACACTGATAATTGATTAAGAATAGTTTATGAAACATATATTCTCATAGAACACCCTGAGTTCCTGTGTATATTACCTAACTATTTTTGCATCCAAATGATCATATCTGAAAATCCATGTTCATTGTATGTAGTGAAATCAAAATGAATTTATCAGTATAGGATTATGGAGGTTATTAAGTTTTTGATTGAGATCATGAACTGATTCATGTTAAAGCATCATTAAAAACCTAGAAGCACTGGATGACTGTTTCGTCATGTTGTGAGACTCATCAGCAGTGAGCATATACGACCCCGCTTCGCAAAATTTTAAACCCAAAACTTTCAGTCTCGCGAACAAACGCTTAACCTCTAGACCATCGAACCGGCATCCAATGATGTTTTTGGGTAACTTATTCAAAAGCTGAACTTCCAATTCTATAAACTAGTAATATTCTTAAATATGAAGTTTGATTTAAGTTTAAAACAATACTTACTATAAAGATTTACTATACATGTGTTATTTTCAGTAAGTACAATGTTGAACTGATAGAGGCCTCAACTTTCAAATGACAGTTGGAAAGAAACCCTACCAAATCATTCTTTATAACTCACTTAGAATGAATCTGTTATAATGCTCAATTTTCTTTGTATACACAAATGAAACGTTAATTTAATTTAGACAAATAACTACACTACATTTCTTCCCAGTGTCCTGTAGAATATACTACAACTTAGATCAAGAACACATGATTAACCTGACTAGAATGTAAATACATTTCTACAACAAAATCCGACAATATTTCAACACAATCCAACAGGAAACAACAATCAATAATCAATAATAATAAGGATAGGAGAATATATAACTCGTCTGACCCTCGTCAAACTATCTAACTAGTCTGACTAAGCAAACAACCAAACATTATCAATATCACTCATACATTCAAATCAGTTTGGTTTTATAATGCAAATATGACCACGACAAGTGAGTGACAACTGAATTGATCAAATATCTAAAGATTATCTACAACTTAACCGGAAAACCATAGATAACACATCCATCTTTACAATGCACTGATATTACTTCTTTTTACTTTCTATTTATATCAATAAAGTTATAATGTAAAATAAATATTGATTTATTTTTTTTACTTTAAAGGTGTACAATATGTGGTGACAGCAAATATTGCAAATGAAGAACTCAAAGGTAAGATAATGAGTAAACTGTATACTCATAACAAATGAAATATTAATTATATTGAATAATATTTATACATAAACAAGTTGCAATTTTTACAACATTTAAAAGTTGAAATACAATTGTAATATGAAAGGATAGAGTTGAATAATTAAGTTGACATAAACAAACCAATCCATCGACATTTTGACATAGAAAACATTAGGGACAAGAATAGGCTGAGGAGTAAATGCATTAAACATTGACAAGGAAAGCTCATGGAGCAGTGAATATTGCTTACTTTCTCACTCATATACGCTTGTTACCACGAGTGGAGCATAGACCACCGACCAGTGATCTTCAACGCAATCTGTACTCGGCCTTCCTTTCTACTTCTATTCCGTCGTAATACATTCTTCTTGTGTCGGTCTCCGTTTCTCGGCGTAATGTGTCCTTTAGTCTTCTTCTTTTCCTTCAGTCTTCAGGATTCCAAATGAGGGCTTTGCTTGTGATGCAGTGAAGTGCTTTCGTCAATGTGTGTTCTATCCAATTCCAGCGAGTCTACCTAATTTCTTCAATTGGAATTTGATTTGTTCTCTCACACAGTAGGTTGTTGCTGATAGTGTTTGACCGACAGATCGGACGCTTTTTGTGCAGGAAACTGTTAATAAACACTTGTATCTTCTGGATGATGACTTTCGTAGTTCTCCACGTTTCCGTCCCTTATAGTAGAACTGTCTTAACATTTGTATTGAAAATTCAGACTTTCGTGATGGTTGACAATTGTTTTGAGTTCCATGTGTTCTTCAGTTGAAGATATGCTTCTCTTGCTTTGCTGATTCGCGCCTTTACATCTGCATTAGATCTATCGTGTTGTTCAATGACTTTGCCTAGTTAAGTACACATTTTTACATCCTTCAAAGCTTCTCTGTCAAGTGTGATTCGATAGGTGCATGCCGTGTTGTATCGGAGAATCTCGCTTTTCTATTTGTGTATGTTGAGACCTACTGCTGCTGCTACACTGGTCGTCTTCTACTGCATTTGTTGTTGCATGTACAATAGAAGAACCAAATAATCTGTGAAAACTATATCGTACAGCTGCACTGTATCCCGTGATTCTCTCTCAGATATCGATATCTTCGTAATCCAGTCAATCATTAGAAGAAAGAGAAAAAGTAAGAGTTAGAAACCTTGCCCGATACCAGTCTTTACTTCGAACGACACTGTGAGCAGTCCTCCGTGCACGATTTCGCAGTTTAACTCATCATAAGCATCCTGTATGATGTTGACTATCTTCTCATGCACGCCATAATGTCGAAGAAGCCTCCATAATGTTGTTTGTCTACACTATCAAATGTTGTAATCAAGCAGAGACTATATGCATAGTTCATACTTCGGTTACCTAGCACAGTACCTACCGATCTTTCTAGAGTATCAATTAATCACTGACAAAAGCAAAAGACATTTATTTAATTCTCTCAATTGTTTGTTATAGTAATTAAATGTATACAAACATGTGAAACTAAACCTATTAATTGAAACATTTCTATTTCATAACATGTTCTTCATTTATCATAGATGTATACTTCAAACTAAAAGACCACACTGAAAGTATCAAAACTCTTGACAGGGAAAAACGTAAGTCATTCAAATTAGGTAGATAATTTGTATTGAGAGGGAATGATTTAATTTAACATATCAATATGCATACATAAGCTAATAACGTATTTTCATTATATTAGTTGAGATCATAAGTCAATTAAAGCTAGACTATCATGGAAAACTTAGAGGCACTGAGCCGCTATTTCTTATTACTTTAAATCTCCTCAATACAGTGCAGTCTAGTTTCAATTGACTCATGATCTCAATTATTAAAATTACTATAATATCCACACAAAGCCCCATTCTCATATATTTTTTGTTAATAAGTTCAAATAGAGGAACTAATTTTAATCTCGATTCAAAATGGTGAAAAACAATTCAGAGACGGTGAGTTAAATATCTTATTACTTAATAAATATGTTACAGCTTAGTACGTAACTGGTGATTCAACATAGTTTATTTCATCATTTTTAATAATCTTTCCAGAAACAACTAAAGTTCTGTTATTGATTGAGATCATGAACCGATTGATGTTAGATCACCATTGAAAACCTGAAAGCACTGAACGACTGAGACTACACATTAACACCGTCGGATGCCGACTCAGTGTTCCAGAAGTTAGGCGTTCGCGCGCGAGACCGACGGCCTTGAGTTCAGGTCCTGCAAGCAGAATCGTGAATGCGCAAAAAAGAGGAGTCCCACAATAAGACGAAAAGTGCTTCCAGGTTTACACTGGAGATTTAACATCAATCAGTTATTGATTTCAATCAAAAACATAATAATATCCGCAACCCCATATTGAGAGCATTCTGTTGTTTGATAATATAAATTGTATACGATTCCTCTATATCACTTAATTCAGTGTTTAATATTTCGTCATCATCATATGTTTGAGCGATAAAAAAAGGTTTCATTTCAGCTTTCATAGTTTCATTCAACGTGATAAAGATTAACTAGAACTGTGAAATTATATGCCAGAAAACTAACTTCAATTTATATCTGTTGGTGACATATATCATTAACATTACTAATACATGTTAACTGCAATTCTAAATCTTCTAGACATTTGTCAGTAAAGTTATTCAATGATCAGATGAATTTGATGTTTACAGAAAAGCTTCTCTCCTCAGATTTCACTGATATTCTTGTACTGTTTTTGCGTTTAATAGAAATAATGAGGCTAGAAAAATTATATGGCGCTAAATGGATTTTAGATCTGTTCGAAAGTAGGTTGATGTATATATATTTACTTGTTGTAAATATACCTAATGGCAATTGCATAACAACGTCGATAAAATAACTTTGATCAGAGACAATCAATGAAACCATTTTAATTGTTTCCTGAGTTTGGAAGAGACTCCCTATTGAATGACTACGACAGTTCATGATGAAACTCGGAACTCTTATGACGTGATGATGGTGATACTCGTTCTGATATTTGGTGAACAGCATAGATGAGAACCTACAATCAGTCTTTGTTTGCAATGAGTGAAGCTGATTGGACACAGACTGGGCAAGAGAAGACAAACTCCAGTCTGAAGTGTTCAAAATGGATAACATCAGATATGAAGATATGTCATGAGACAATATGTTTTGCGACAAACGCACAAAACTGGTGTGCTATTTGCAGATGTATGTGTTTTCAAAAAGAATTGGTTATAGGTGTATCCATATTACCACACAAACACATACACAGTGCTACATGGGATTCGCCACAACACACTGTACAGAACTGGACTGATGATATGTGCATGAATAGACAGTTAAGCAGGTTGATGTAATAGAGGTGATTGTGTTTCTGTGAATCAAAAACCTGTGGTTCTGATCTAGATGTGAAAGCAAGAATTAGCAATGGAAGGACAACACTTCTGCGACTGATGGATATCTGAAGCTCAAAATATCTGTTACTTCTAGTCGAAGTCGAAATTTTCACTCTACATTTTTAAACAAAGTCACTGAAACCTGCAAATTATGACAACCAACATCAGTGGGATAGTGTTATTTGTAAAGTTTTTAAGAAATATGCTCTTATTCTTTTGACGTGATAGTTTAACCAATAATTGATTGTGTCTGTGAACAAGCCAGCAAGAAAATATATGTAAGGGTGATGAATATTAATTAACATGAACTGTAAAGATGCCAAGACTGTGTTGATGAAAGATCACCAGTCAGCAATCTATGCTTCAATTGAGGCTATCGTTTTAAGTAGGTAATTTAGGAACGCTCTGGTTTTTCCATAGTTCATTGGCTTAATAGTGGGAAGTGAGTAACAAAATACAACCACATCCCATTAGCAAATATCATGCATAATCTAATGTTAGCGTTTGGACAAACAGTTTGTAAATGCATGATTAGTGCAACAGAATGATGGAGTAATATTTCTTTAAAGAACAACACCATTTTAGTTTCTAAGATTAATACTCGAGTAACTTTTTACCAAATACAGATATCAGTCCCGATGATGCCAATTTACTGCAGACGTACTCAGGTAAGTCAATTCATTTTGTATGTATTTCACATTTATAACTAATGAATACCTGTGGCAAATTGGATTCTGTCACTCATATTTACTCAGTTGGAGTTTACCCATGGTGTTACCCAATAGATAATTTTAGATAAGTAGAATGAAGCAAATTTTAACGTTGTTGCATTCACTGGGGTAGATGTGTGCCCAGTTTATGAAACTTTATCATGTCAAAATATAGTGTGGAATATCGACGATTGGTGTTGCGTTCACACAACTCTACATTCAATACTATTTTATGACTAAACTTGGATTAATTTCATTCGTAGCTATTCTAGGGTCACACCCGGTCCAAAGAGCGTGTAAAGGAGGAAGGTTGGACACGGGTTCAGCAACTCCATCCCGTTGAAAATTATCTTGCTAAAAAAACATTAACCAGGTTAAAAAAGATTAGACCATTTAAAATCCGCCCTACTACTGAAGGAAGAATTATGATGCCTCATGATGAAAGGCGAGATTCGTCGGAAGTCACACAACCGATTTTTCTAATAATAATCAGATCAACAATTATTATTGAAACACTGAACGTCCGGACAATGTGTCAGACTGGGAGGACCAGTCAAACAACTATGGAAATGAGAAGTGGAACTCGTTTGACTCATGCTGGACAAAAAATACTCGATTCGGGGGAGATGCTTTTGTACTGTAGTCAAAAAGAAGGAAATGCCCCGCGCAGGCAGGCATTTGCTCTGATGTTGTTCAAAAAAGCACAAAAATTACTTATAGGAAGGGAATCTCATTGATTAATGACCATAAAATCATCTTTAAAAAGAAAGAACGAGGGTATTACAATGAATAATACCCAATGTTATGCACCCACTAATGATAGCAACGTCGATGATAAGGATCAGTTTTATGACAGGCTGCAATCGATCATAGTGAAGTGCCCAGGAAAATGATTTGACGAAAGACCTAAAAATCTAAGACGTAATGCAAAAAACGTTTATGAAGATATCATGGGACATCATGGACTGGGAGAAAAGAACAAGAATGGGAAGAGGTTCGATAATCTATGTACACTCAACAAATTGGCTATAGGTGGCACAATATTCCCACATAAACCTATACACAAAGCTGTATGGGCCTCATCGGACCACATTACACGGAATCAGATCGATCACACTTGTATCACAGACAAATTCATAATGTAAATGGAATGTTAGGTATGTAGAGGAATATACCAATAATTATCGTTCTTTGGTGAAGTTTTGTTCTCTGAGCTGGATGGTTTGGTCGTGCGGCTTTCATCGTTCTTCTGAACGACATCATCAGCACAAACAATGATAAATTTAA
Organism: Schistosoma margrebowiei; assembly: GCA_944470205.2. Taxonomy (NCBI): domain Eukaryota; kingdom Metazoa; phylum Platyhelminthes; class Trematoda; order Strigeidida; family Schistosomatidae; genus Schistosoma; species Schistosoma margrebowiei. The sequence continues at coordinate 4,041,604 of OX104028.1, forward strand.
GGTCAACAAGAACCAATCAACATCAAGGTGCACAGAACAAGCTGTGAAACACATATGGAGAAATTTGAACACTTCACCTCTATCTGAATTTTGTGCCGATGATGTCGTTAAGAAGAACGATGAAAGCTCCACAACCAAACCATCCAGCTCAGAGAACAAAACCACCAAAATCATCCACGTGAGCTACAAATCTTCTCCACCATCTCAATAATTATTGTGTTAAGTCGAATGGTGTCCTTGAAGTTAAATGTACATTTCCTATTGGTCGATATTTATTTCACCTGTTAAACATTGTGTAAATGTTATTTTCTATTTTATCGTACGATGTGGTCTCCTTGGTTAGTATATAAACAGAGCGTGTTTGAATTATAATGATTCATATCTCAGAGACTGTGACTTGCGTTCTGTACTCAACTGGCTGGGCTAGACAGCGAAACAGAGCCAATCGGGACACTAAGTCGTTCATTACGTGTTTATGTGTCATTGAATCGATCGATAAAAACGCTGCTCATCTAACCTGTAGTCTCACACGTTTACAACATAGGAGACAAAAGAACTAAGAGAAGAGTTGACATAACTTCAGATCACCATCTAATAGTGATCAAGATATACTAGTTACATGCCTTATATTAAACTGTACAAATTGAATTTAGACTATATGAAATATTTCATTAACCTAAAAGTCTATGTTACCACTTTTATTAGATTATTATGAACAAGTATCGAGTATAAAGAAGAATTCAGATGTCTATGAATATCGTAAGTTTAAAACACATTTATTTATATAAAGTCATTAATCTCTTTATCAAATTTCGATAGAACAATGAGAAGATGAAGTTGATCTGAAAACATTTGATGTTGTATTTGAGTTATACATTTCGAACAATCTGATCACATACATACACTTGTCAAGGCATTTTTTTTAACATATAATTGAAACGATACACAAAATTGACTATTAATACAGCATTTAGAAGGTTGTATAGAACTTGTCACAGACAAATTCTTAAGTTTATTAAAGCTTTGACTATTTGTAAATTTAAACCCTCATTGATGTGTACAAAATCAATTTGTTGTAACCTTTAATTTACCTTAGTAATCCTTAAGTCTTTTCAGTAGTTGAGATCATGAGTCAATTGAAACTAGACCACCATAGAAAATCTGGAAGCATTGAACTATTGTCTCGTCCTGGTATAGGACTCCTCAGAGGTGCTCATCCATGACCCCGCCTCGCGTGTTTCGAACACGGGACTTATCAGTCTTGCGCTAGGCGCTAAGTCATTCTATAGCCTAGGATAACGCGAGTTTGTTATTCTTTCTCTCCTCCTTTGTTATTTTGCTTGAAATTCCATTGAATTGACCTTTATTAAGTTTCATATAAAAAATGCCCTGACAAGCATAAGTGTGTGTGACCAGATTGTTCGAAATGTATAGCGCAAATACATCAACAAATTTTTCAGATCAACTCCGTCTTCTCATTATTCTATTGAAACATCTATTTATGTTATAATTTGACGATTACTATACATTATATGCATATATGCTTCCAGGTTTTCAATGGTTTTCTAGCTTCAACTGACTCATGATTTCAACTTGTGAAATTTCTTAAACTCTCCACAAAACCCATTCTGATAATAATCAACTGCTCACTAGTGACTGACTTCAGGAAAAACTTCTTGAGTTCTAGTGAGAAGCCGTTACTAGTGGAGTTCAACCAGTCTGTTGTGAGATAGGAACACACTGAAGACAATGGTGTACGGTGGCCTCAACTTCGTGGATTGGTTAAAGTTAGACATTAACACCGTTGGATGCCGGCTCAGTGGTCTAGTGGTTAAGTGCTCGCGCGCGGAGCCTGTACGTCTTGGGTTCGAGCCCCGCATGGTGCGGGATCGTGGATGCGCACTGCTGAGGATTCCCATGCCAGGACGATATGGCCGTCCAGTGCTTCCGGGTTTTCAATGGTTGTCTAGCTTCAACTGACTCATGATTTCAACTTGTGATATGCATAAGTCTTATATGTATACATAATTCCAATATCTAGTTTCGAAATGTTTTGATATTTGAGATGAAACCTGTCACAGTAACTTGTCATTGTTTTCAAATGGAAAACAATGCGACTAAGAATGAATCATTTTTTTCATGTTCAAGAATTAAGTAAATCACAACAGTAGGCTGTTTAGTAGCTTTTATGATGAGTTTGTATTGGACAGAAACAACTAGCCATATTTATGTTTTTACCTATATTATATATCAGTATACTGTACGTCAGTTTTTTCGGTTCAAGTTTACGGCTTCAAAATGTAGTCATTAAGAGTGGAAGATACTCGTAAGCTACTAATATTTGACTACATATACCTTAGAAATATTGCTCGCATCTGCTGAAGTCACCGGGTAAGTAATAGTGAGGTTAAATGTAGGATATCAGGGAATGATGGTAAATCAGTTGATGAGGTTGTGAATCTTCGTCGACTGAGATAGTTGAGTCACGTGTTATGTATGCCCGGACACCGATTACCACGACGCGCAATACTGACTGACTAGTGTTGGGGGCGGTTGGAAGAAGTTTTGGGGCGGCCAAACCAAAATGTAGCATCAGTGCTTGAAGTCACTACCTTCTACTATGAGCCATGTTGATAGATGCAGACTATTTGGTTGGGGTCCGCGTGGCGTATATACATTCTTTTTCTTTCCATAATCCATGTGATTAAAATCGCCTCATATCTTTCTTTCTACCAACTATATCTTTGTTTCTGTACTATATCCTTATACACAGTCTTTCATATATTAGTACCATTGAAGTAACTACTTCTACGAATTCGGTGTTCATCTTGTTGTGCTAGTGACTAAGGTGTCGCAACTTGGACCGATGCACATATGTGTTTGATCCTACGTTGTAGCTGACTGATTGATCAGTTCTTAATGGAATGAATTGAAGTTGGCTTATATATAATTCGTAGTAATCATAGTACTACATTCGACTGTTTTTTTCTTTTCTCACTCATCTATTGTAGACTTTGATTCAATAGAAGCTGCAATAAAGAAGAAGTGGGATACGAGATTAAAATTCGATTTAGCGACCAGTAGGTTTTCAGAAAAAACGTTTTTGCATCACAAAATCAGTAATGAAACTTACTTGACCAATAAAGAAACTATATCAATCTATTATACCTATGAATGAGTATACTTACTACGTATGTAATATAATTATATATATTCCACTGAATATTCATGGTGATCTACGAGAAACTAGGTTGTATTAGCCTAACTTGATAATCTTCATTCAGTAGTCTTTTCAAACAGGATATGTGGTTTCATATTCTTGAATACAATTTCATGCACTGATAACTGAAAATCATTGAGGCTTCCATTTTTAAGCTGATTAACAAAGTCATCCGTGACAATAGAAGAGGAGTCAAACAAAAAAATGTCATTTTTGATGCAATAACAACCAGAACCGACACAGAAAAACTGGAGACTCAAGTACATAGAAAGCTGATCTACACAGATGAAATTCTTCGAGTTTATCCGTTGCATATTTAACATACATTACTTAAATGTGATAGGTTTTCTAATTGAACGCTAGATTTGATTCCTAAGCGTTCCTAGTAACCATTAGGCTAAATCTACATAGCGACTTCAATACGAAAGGAAAGGCGAAAAATATGGAAGAAACGCTATACTTCAAAGATTCGTTCATGTACGAAAGATTCTAAGTTTTGTAGTGTTTCAGATGTCCTTGGGTTTCCGAAAAGTTCTGGAAGGTTAATGAATATAGTAGCAGCATAGGTAATCATTCAATCACTAATGCGACTTGTCAATTTATTGATGTTTTGCCAGAATTCTGGAAAGACTTCTAGAAAATGCTGATTGGATAAGATGATTCTCATTGTTTCCGGAGCCTTTCCTTTTGGCTTTTTTACGAGGAGTTTTCTGGATCTGCCCCAACAAAATATCATATTGGAAATAACTTTTTGAATGGGTTCAACGGTTAAAATTATAAATTGAAGGAAATAATGTCTATACATACTACTTTCAAATTCATATTGACTACTAATGTTTTTCTTTTCATGCAGACCTATATTTGAACTTGAAAACTTCATCCGAAAAATCATCTTTGACAGAAAATAATGGTGAGTACTTGACATCCATTTTAAGAATAAAGTTATATCAATCAAGATTTAAGTAAGAAATTGTCAAAGTCAATTTTGACTAATAACTGTTGAAGCTTACTTCAATACTGTTTGAAATCATCCAGTAAATTCACTTGATGATGTTTACTTATATATTTCGATTGTTATTCAGGACTGCAATCGATCAGTCACTTATTGGTATATATGCATTCTATGCGTAATGCCTTAATTTACTAGCTTTATAAGTAAAGATGGATAGGTGCAAACAGTGGAATCCGGTTTGACGCACATTTCGTTCTATTTGAGACACATCAGTTGGATATACCTGTATCCCAATGTTGATGTGCACTCCATGACTTGATCCCAGTATCGTTCGCTTCAAACGTTATCGCAATATCCACTTAGCTACTGTTTCCTGATAGCTGTTTGCTTGTGCAATGGTGTAAAGTTTGAATTCACTTGCGGATGTTTTACTTGTATCTTCCGATTGATTTTTAGAACTGTAATTGATCAGTATCTTATCGGCGTATATGCATACTGTGTATATTGCTGATAATTCCCAAATAGGATAAAACGTGTGTTCACTGCTAGCCACTACCCATCTTTGCTTATCCAGAGAAGTTTATAAAATACAAGTAAATACTAATTGTATGATTTATGGTTTCATACAAGTTCTATAAATTTATTTTGAGACCTATTACAATGGTAAACAGTTATGTAATCATTATGAGTATTCAATGTTTAACAGTGAAGGCAACCTTATGATTTCATCGTTTTGAACATTTAATAAAACTATATCATTTCTCAAGAAACTATCAATATGAAAATGACGTTTGAGAGATAATTTTTAGTGATCATGTACTTGTATATCAATTTACACTGTATTTAATTAATAACCTAATCGGAAATCCTGAAGTATTTGTGAAAACGTCTACTACTACTACTACTACTACTACTACTACTACTACTACTACTACTACTACTACTACTACTACTACTACTACTACTACTACTACTACTACTACTACTACTACGACTACTACTACTACTACGACTACTACTACTACTACGACTACTACTACTACTACTACGACTACTACTACTACTACTACTACGACTACTACTACTACTACTACTACGACTACTACTACGACTACTACTACTACGACTACTACTACTACTACGACTACGACTACTACTACTACTACTACTACTACGACTACTACTACTACTACGACTACTACTACTACGACTACTACTACTACTACTGCCTTTAATTGAATCATCATTTTGTGCGAAGGAATCGTCAATCGTATAAACCAAAATACATTTTGGAAAAGTAAAAGATAATCAAAAACCGTAAGCTGTGATTTAATTTCATAGAATAATTAAAGTTAGACATTAACACCGTTGAATATTATCTCAATAATCTAGAGTTTAAGTGTTCCCGCGCCAGACTGATAGGTCTTGGTTTCAAATCCCACGGTATGAGATCGTAGATGTGTACAAAATAAAACACAAATCACTTATATATTGAAATGTAAATCATCATGATGAAAACATTAGATTATTTGCATTAATAATTGGATTTCATTTTTATATTCTACTAAAGGGAAATCACTTAATGAAAGAAAATCAACTCTGGGAGAAACTGAAGAAAAATATAAAGAATCTAAATGTATGTTTAATAGAGTTTCAAATAAGCTAACCATTAAAATAAAAGACTGTTGGCTTATCATCTAGTTTGTATAGTGAATTCTGTAAGCTGAGATACACGATTGTTTATTAAGTGATCTCATTCTTGATGGTAAATGGTATTATTAGGTTAGTGGTTATAAGAGCTACTGGATCAATATCTTAAAAATGTGAGTATTCCATAGATTTCTATTACATCATCTAGTAGTTGTCAAGTGAATTTACACAAAATTCAATAATTAATGAAATATAACTAAGGTTACTTCTATTTAAAATCCTATCCCATATACACGAACAAATGTGGATGAAAACAACTTGTGTAGCAGCTACCTCTCCATCATTAGGCTTCAACATACACAAGGAGAAAACCAAGATCCTCAAATACAACACGGAGAACACCAATCACACTTGATGGCGAGACTTTGAAAGAGGTGGAAGCCTTCACGTACCTGGGGAGCATCATCAATGTACAAGAAAGATCTTATGAAGACGTGAAGGCAAGGATTGGCAAAGCAATGACAGCATTCCTACAGTTGAAGAACATATAGAATTCAAAACAACCATCAACCAATATCAAAGACAGAATCGTCAATACGAATGTCAAGAAAGTCCTACCTTACGAAGCTGAAACGTGGAGGACTATTGCAACCATCTTCAATAACATACAAGTATTCACAAATAGTTGTCTTTGCAGGATACTCAACATTCATTGACCGGATACCATCAGCAACAGCCTACTGTGGGAGAGAACAAACCAGCTTCCAGCTGAAGAAGAAATTAGGAAAAGACGATGGAAATGGATAGGACATACATTACACAAATCATCAAACTGCATCACGAGACAAGCACTAACTTGGAATCATGAAGGGAAGCGGAAAAGAGAAAGGCCTAAGAACACATTACGTCGGGAAATGGAAGTAGATATGAAAAGAATGAATAACAACTGGAAAAAACTCGAAAGCATTTCTCAGGACCGAGTTAAATGACGAGTACTGGTTAGCGGCCTATTCTCCTCCACGTGGAGTATCAGGCGTAAGGAAGTAAGTAAACCCATTGAAAACTTGATAGAATTAGGCAATTAGTACAGAACTATTGTTAACTAAAAAAATATTTTGATGAGGAGAAATATGTCATGATAGAGACAGTTATATCACAGTACTACTAGCGTTAAAACTTAAACAAAGTCTTTAAATAAAACCGTATTCCGTGTGATGATCTTTATAATTGTCTTATCTTGATCTTCTTTTTTTTTCAACTTAAGTACTTATTAAAAGCGCATATAAGGAAGTGATTGAAACAGGACTTACCTTTAGAAAAGTCTATGGTGAGTTTCACAGTCAGCTTTATATGTATATCTTTCAGTGAATACATTAATATCTAACTTTACCATGATTATGCAATCTGACTAAGATTCTTAAATAAATTAGTGTTACGGTTAATGTAAAGGTTAGGTGATTACTTTCTTATTAATAAATCAGGTATTAAACTAGTAAAAATATTTGTAACATTTTGGTATTAACCCGTCATGTGTATTTTGAACCTCATTAGCTAGTCAATTTAGTATTTAAAGCAACAGATAATAAGATGATGAACTGTGTGAGCATTGACACTAGGATCTAGGTTCGGCTAGTTAAAGACTCTCAAACAGAACCCATCTTATTTCGTGAATTTCACTATAGACCACTATTCACACATACAAAACGTGAATAGATAATAGGTTATCATTATAGTTAAAACAGTGTAGTGAATTAACATGAAAATGTATTTCCTAGTCAGTGATTTACTTTTTTAAACGACAAAATCTTACGCCCATTAGCCTTCGTGGAGGAGAATAGGCCACCCATCAGCACTAGTCATTCAACTTTGTCATGGGCAATCCTTTCTAGGTGTTATTCATCCTTTTCATATCTGCTTCTATTTCCCAACTCAATATGTTCTTTGACTTTCCTCTTTTCCGTTGCCTCTCAAGATTCAATGTTAGGGCTTGCCTTGTAGTGCAGTTTAATGATTTCCGCAATGTATGTTTTATCCACTTCCAACGTCTTTTCGTAAAAAAGAAGCCGACCAGAATAAGCAAGTTAAACACCATACTCATTGAATATAAATATAGATTACTGTTTTTATAAAATCAAACCGTCAATTATCGTCATTTAAATATTTCTCTCTAAGTGATTTGGTTACTAAAGACGTTTAATTTAACGTCGTTCAATCAAATAACTCAATATATTATGATCTAAAACTGTTGTATCTTATGACCCTGTGCCCTATGAATGTATCACGTAACGATACCGTCAATTACAGAAGAGTGATTTATCGACTAGACTAACGACGCGTAAAACCCGTACGAAAAGTCCAGAGTATTTACCGGTCCTGCTTCCTGCCTGGCTCTTCTTGTTAAGTCCAGAACACAAATCTCAGCCTCCGCAATATGAATCCTCTAATTCAAATTTACTGTGTTTATATACAAACCAAACAGACCACACCTTACCATAAAATAGAAAATACACAATTGTACCAAGATCTAACCAAAAGTGACTGTGAATGTGGGAGACTGTTGTTATTAGAGTGAGCATAACTGAAGAATAGTAAATCGTATCATAATAGTCGATGGGTCAAAATGAAGCATGTAATAAGAGGAACATGAATATGCATAGATTAGTTACTTAACATATACACAATAAAAACAGATGTATAGTTATATCTCAGAAATGCTCCATAAACAGTTACCCTTCACTATTCTCATCGAGATATAACAAAACTATACCTGATTTCTTATGATTATTACTATTATGTTTGGATTGTAGGACGCTGATAAGAAACCGTGAAATGTATTAAGTTCACTATATTCTATCACATTCATTGTTTGTGCTTTAGTCGGACTTATTAAATGTGAAAGAGTGTTTGAAGTGATTGACGAATAATTCATGTTTTAGAAATGTTCAAGATGCTTGAAATGATATACACTTATGCATGAATAATTCATTGAACTGACAGCTTAGAATCAGTTAGATGATTTGGAATTCGCAGGTGACCTGACCCTCTTATCTCATACATACCAACAAATGCAGGTCAAGAAAAACAGTGTAGCAGCAGCTTCTTCATCAGTGAGCCTCAACATAGTTAAGGGAAAAAACAAGATTTTCAAATTCAACACAGAGAACACCAACCCAATCACAATCGATGGAGAAATTCTGGAAGAGGTGAAAAGTTTCATGTATTTCAGTAACATCATCGGTGAACAAGAAGGATCTGATACAGAAGTACGGGCGAAGATTGATAAAGCAGGAGTAGCATTCTTACAGTTGAAGAAGATATGGAACTCAAAACAACTGTGATCCAATATCAAAGTGAAAAACTTCAATACAAACGTCAAGACTGTTCTACTGTACGTAGCTGAAACGTGGAGAACTATCACAACGATCATCAAAAATGTATAAGTGTTTGTAAACCATTGTCTATGTAAGATACTGAATATTCGTTTGCCATATACCATCAGCAATAGCCTACTATGGGAGAGAACAAACCAGGAACATATGATGGTGCTGGTTGAGTCATACATTGGGGACATCATCAAATTGTATCACGAGGCAAGCCCTAATCTTGAATCTTGAAGGGAAACGGAAAAGTGTAAAGTCAAAGAACACATTACGTCGGGAAATAGAAGCAGATATGAAAAGGATGAATAACAACTGGAAAGAAACCCGAAAGCATTGCCCAGGACAGAGTTGAATGGCGAGTACTGGTGGGCGGCCTATTCTTCTCCATGAAGAGTAACAGGCGTAAGTAAGTAAGTAGAAAAGAGTTCTTCCAGAATTCTAAGTCATTCTAATTGCCTAATGACATCTTATATTTTTTGTAAATATATGTCATATAAGCGAATGAAAATGTAGCATCACTGACCTCAATATCGATCTTTCGTTTATATTTACTGATAATACGTTGGGTTTTTTTAATATAAAAATAGGCGCAGTTGAACAGGATTTGTGGAAATCGAACACAGAACGTGAGATTCATGTGGCATCTTAATTGATTTCCCATACATATTTATTCATGAGAACTTATTGCACATTTTATTAACCGAATAATTCCCTATTTTAATGCACATTCAATCAAACTATCATTTTTGTTGGTTCTCTTTTTTTAATAGTCTGTAGATCTAGTAACTATAATATTAAGGGAACTGATGTTCCCTGACGAATTCGATCCCGTGTCTCTCAGCTCCACAATCAAAGACGTTACTATTGAACTATCCGGCCCGGATAGGAAATCACTTTATATTATGATGTAAAATATATGCTTTATGATTTGTGTGCAGAAATCTTTGCTAGTATATTTAGTAGTATTGGATCTTAACTACAATCCTCAAAGTTGAACATGAGATAAATGAGAAAATAGATTTTCAACATATAACACTAAACGTACGTCAATAATGATCGACGCGGTAACATTGATTTGGAATTTAATTCGTCGAATAGCATGGCTCGACTTTGCAGGCATGTTCATTCATCTGTAACTTATTCATTTTATTCATATTAAATATACTGTCCTATCTCCAGCCTAAATGTGTTCTTCACCATATATTGATGATTGTTACAATGCGATGAGTCAGAGTAGACAATGATGGAACTTTCACGTAATATATTATAGATTAGGTAGTCACATCATGGAAAATCTGCAATTTTAGAATTAGGTCTAATATTAGAGTAGTACTAATAACGAAGTAGATCATAATTCTACATTGATGAGCCCGACATGATGCAAAAGCGCAGTCTCATTATAACTTAATATGAATGTTAGAATATTGGATGATTAATACAGGTATAATATGTACTTTCATACTTAACGTACAACATTTTGATATATGATTATTGGAAACATTGTTGGTTATATTTACAGTAAGAAAATTACATTTGTTCAAATCAATCATTAAATTATGCAAAAATGGATAATGGCAAGCAATGGAATCTAGTTTGATGCGAATTTCTTCATATTTAGTATTTGTCAGCTGGATGTTGATTGTGGCACTTTCTTCAATCTGAAATTTGTTCTGATGATGTCGTTCAGAAGAACGATGAAAGCTCCATGAATAAACCATCCAGCTCAAAGAACAAAACTCTATCAAAATCATCCACTTGAGCTACAAATCTTCTCTACCATCTCATAGTCATATTTTTCCCATCATTCATTGAATCACTAATATGAAATAATAATCTTTCATTAATTTTATTTCAGTTAATGAAATGCAGAAAAACATTGATGAAATCCGAGAAATCATTGAAGACTACAAATGTTAGTTATTATGTCCTCAAATGTATTTAGTTTTAAATAATATAGTAATGTAATAATTGAATTCATGAGTGAATTGAAACTAGACCACCATGGAAAACCTGGAAGCACTTGAAGGCTGTTTCATCCTATTACGGGACTCCTCAGCACTGTCTATCCACGTTCCCGCCTCGCGAGATTTGAACCCACAAAATATTACTTGAAATAAGTATCTTATAAATGAAAGAAGTCAATAACACATATAATGTAATAATAAACTATCAAGTCTTATCTTGGTATTGGTACATATCGTGTAAGTTTCCAAAATATATTCAATTGATTTAATTGTTTATATATGTAGTAAGGTTTTTGTTTAATCTGAATTGATGATAACTATTCAATATATTATATATTAGTATAATTAGTATCTATGGTCTATTATCATCATTTTAGATGATTTAAAGGACCGTGAAACTAAAGCCAAAGACGCAATAGGTACGTTGATAATTAAGCAAAAGACTTTATACAATTACTTACATACGCCTGTTACTCCTCGTGAAGGAACATAGGCAGCTCACCAGCATTCGCCATTCAACCCTGTCCTGAGCAATCCTTTCCAGCTCCTTCCAGTTGTTATTCATCCTTTCCATATCTGCTTTTATTTCCCGATGTAATGTGTTCTTTGGCCTTCCTCTTTTTCGCCTTCCTTCAGGATTCCAAGTTAGAGCTTGTCTCGTGATGCAGTTTAACGATTTGCTTATTGTATGTCCTATCTATTTCCATCGGCTTTCCCTAATTTCCTCTTCAGCTGGAACTTAATTTTTTCTCTCCCATATACAATTACATACGTTAAATGAACTATTTTGTGTTGGAATTATGATTTCAGACTTATCATACATGGTGTTACTAGTTATTCTTTGTTTATTAGATTCAGACGAACGATATAAATTGGGACGTGAAGTAGAAGATCTTAAACAGAAAATCAATAACTTTGAAGGTGAATAGTAATTTTACTAGATGATCCACCATTATATTACTGGAAGCATTGAACAGCTATTTTGTTTTAGTATTGTATTCCCATATGTGGGATCATGGACCCTCACAACTGACGAGTCCCATACTAGGACGAAACGACTGTTCAGTGTTTTCAGGTTTTAGACGGTAGTCTAACATTAATCCACTTAATGATATCAATAGAAACTCAACAATCTCCATAACCCTAACAAATTCATTTTCCACACTTTTTGCACTTCTGAAAATATCACATTAGAGGAATTAAAGAAGTCTGAGAAGAATCTGAATGAAGCTTTTAATAAACTAATTTCTGGTAAGTATTAATTACTGAATTGTGAAGTAAATAATTTTATCTTTGACGAGACTATAATTTATAGACGAACCAATCACGTATAAGATAACAGGTCTCGGATTTTGGCGCAAAGTTCACTCATTCATTTGGTCAAATAAAATTTTGGCATTATATCTGATTTTGATGATAGAAGTCTACCTAAATTTTGTGTTGATGATGTCATTCAGTGGAATGATGAATGTTCTACAACCATGCCATCCAGCTCATAAAACAAAACTCCATTAGAACCATACACCTAAGCTACAAAATCACCATCTCAGTATAGCTGTTGACAGTTTCTAATGAAAATTCAAAATCTTATTCCTAACCATAATCATCAACTGTGAATCATAATTCTTATTATTCAAACTGCTTTATAACCCTCATTTAGCTTTAGTAGATAGATGAACACTTTGAAAAAGTTGTCTATAAATCATAGTTTCATTGAGTAATATAACTAGCAATTTAATTAGCTATGTTTTCCTGTGATTATAATTTATAGAAAATCCGGAATATAAAGCTGTAGACAAAATACACCGTGATGCCTTCTCAAAATACTTTAAAGATTTAAGTAAGTTTTTATATAAATAATACCAATGAATTGTGTTTATCATTTAAAGTCGATAGTTTACATAATGGTCAATTGCCTGTATGTTACATACTTACGCCTGTTACTCTTTATGGAGAATAAGCTACCGACCAGTACACTCCAACCCACTTTGTCCTAGGTCTTCCCTTCTAGTTCTATTCAATTGTTATTCATTCTTCTCATGTTTGTCTCAGTTTACCGATGTTATGTGTTCTTTGATCTTCCCCTCCTCCCTTGACCTAATTTTCTGTATGTAGCATATTAATTTTCAACGAGATAATGAAATCAGTATGTGATTCTAAGATGTTTGAATAAAATAGTAGTATCAGATTATAAGCAAAGATAGATAGTGGCTAGCAGGGGAATCCATTTTGACGCGCGTCTCGTCTTACTTGCGAATCGTCAGCAGTATACATATATGTCAATAAGAGACTGATCAATTGTAGTCCTTAATATCAATGGGGTGATCGAAGTAAATAATACCTAGTGAATTTAAACTTCACCCGATTGTATAAGGAAGTGGCTATCGGGACTAAGTAGCTGAGTGGATAACGCGGTGGCATCTGAAGCGAATAATACTGGAACCAATTCTTTGAGTGAACATCAACTCTGGGATGCGGGTACATCCAGATGACGAGTCCCAAATAGGACGAAACGCGCGTGGAATTGGATTTCACTGTTCGCCACTATCCATCTTTGCTTGTAAACAGGGCTTGCTTGTTCGTTAACAAAATAAAACGAGAAAAGTGTTGTATAGGTTTTATTTTCCGTGCTAATTGTTGATTCATCCATTCATGCTACAGCAGAAATAAGTTAGGGTCCATGTTAAATCCAAACTACGTTTAGTCAGCAGTGTCTAATTTTATACTGGTAGAATAATCTCACATCTATTAAGTGTCTTTTATTATCCACCATTTATTGTTTCATAATGTTTTGATAGGATTCAGAAGAGTTTACCTCAAAAGTTCATTATTGAATTCATCAAAAGAACTCTCAGTTTACTAAAATTGGTTTCACTGATCCCTGGCTTGAATACTCGTTCAAATTCATGGTCCTCTTGAAGCATTTCAAATTTCACTTATTAACGAGTGTACATTGAACTCCATTGATGACTTCCTTAATTTACACTGTGACTAGTGTTACAGAATGGGATAAATAGTGTGCCATTTAAATGTGTAATAAAATGGTAGTATAAATTCTGCAGTAGATACCATCTTAATTTAGACTTCGGACAGTTATGATCCTCAGCATTGTTTCTTGAAATAAATAAAGTGATCCAACTAGACTGAGTCTTAGAACGTATCATTAAGATGCTTTATCTTTGTTCCTAAACTCACTGTAATTATGAATGACTGAATGACACATAATAATTAACGCAAATGTTTACTGTGATATTTCAATTTCACGTTGGATCAATCTACAGAACGAACTTGTATTGCTACTTCACCTTCTTTGTACATAATTCTCATGATGAGAATCCAAATTTAAACGGTTCAATCTATATATTTAAAGCTTTCTAAGAGAGATATCTCCGATGATTAATCCTAGATGGGAAAGTAGATAGGACATAATTATTTTATGATTGTCGTTCAGTAAAGTATTAAATCACTATTCAGCTTAAGTAAGTCGTCTCAGTAAATCTTCAATGAAATGATATGCGACATCTGTTGTCATTTTAGTCACTACATGTTAAACTCTCACTTAAGTACTTTAAACAAAAAACAGATACTTGTACCCGATGTTGCGATTTTAAGAAACTCTTTGGAAGGTATTCTCTTTGAAGTGACCGATTTACACTACCATATTCAAACCAAAAATTATAGGTTAGAACATATGATGTACTAAAACATTCTTCATCACAGTAATAAAAGACCTGTTATCAAGTTTATTATCGCTTCATAATATGTAAAGCTGATGATCTCTCCTGCCAAATGTTCATCAGATGTGCTCACACTGTTACAAATACGAAGATCAAACAGATCTCTATTTTCAAATCTGGAATTCGGCTTTACAAGCAAATACGGATAGTTGCAAGCAATAAAATCTAGTTTGATGCGCGTTTCGTCTTAGTTGAGATTCGTCAGTCGGATATACCTGCATTTCAGAGTTAATGTTCACATTTGACATTTGACTTTGTATTAGTAATTTGGATATTAGAAATACTACAATGACCAAAGTCATCTCTCTAGTACTCTGCAAAGTAACAGCTTAATCTGAATCCACAGGTATCCAAAATAGCGTTTTGAAATTCTCCATCAAACATTCATACACATAGTAACCTAGGAAGTTATTATATGCTTCTCTATTTTATTTGTTCTTGAAAGCAATTTGAACATCAGATCACCAAGTTTTTTCATTGTTTTATGGGTTAGTTAACTAATAGTTGCGATCTGTTTAATAGTGGTATGTCTTCCAATTGAACGCTAGATTCGATTCCTACGTTCATCTAGTAATCTCTAGGCTAGATCTAAAAAGCGACTTAAACACGTGAAATTAGGCGTGAAATATGGCAGAAAACGCTTTACTTCAATGGCTAATGTATGTACAGAAAATCTAGATCTTCTATAGTATTTCAGATGACCTTGGGTTTCCATAACACTCTAGAAGGTTACTTAAACACAGCAGCAGTATAGGTAATCATCCTATCAAAAAACTTCGCATGTGACTTTTCACCTTCTAGATGTTTCTGGCAAAACTTCAGTTGAATTCTGATTGGATAAGATACTTCTCAATGTTTTCAGAGCATTTTTTTAAATACTTTTTTCTTGATCTTTTCAACAAATAGTGTACACTGTTAATTTCAAGAAAATTTAATTCATTTTTATCATAATTTACAGATGATCATCTTAAAATATTGACAACTATAGAAGTTCAAAGAATGGATGTTCTTGAATGTAAGTAACTTTTATTGTTTAATAATAATCAACTAACTTATGAAGTACTTTCATTAAAAGAAAGAATACAAATCTACGAAAGTATAATGCGAGAAGAAAGTAAGTACTATCTTTAGAGGTTTTGTTACGTAATGCAGAAATAAACTTGTAATTGTATGATAATATTGTCCTATTTACAAACCATTTTTAATTTCTTCAGTAAACTCGATTTAAAGATCTAAAAATGTAAGTGATCACCTTAGAAAATGTTTTCTGATTTTTATTCGCGCAATTCATCCTATTTAGGATTCATCAGCCGGATATATCTGGATCTCATAGTACGATACTGAGTTCGAGTCCCAAAGTGAACATCAACTCTGAGATGCAGGTACATTCGGTTGGAGTTTCCCAAATAGGACGAAACACGCGTCAAACTAGATTCTACTGCTAGTCATTATTCATCTTTGCTTATATTATTGGATACTGTTTCGGTTTTGTTATAGTATGTAATACTACTTATGAGTATTTATCACGGATATACTCAAGGTAGTAAATGTCTTAAGGAATGCACCAACTTAAAATCAGATGATTTTTTTTACTTAACCATCAAATCATATCTTACAATCACAAATGATTGTAGAGCGAAAATGTAAAGACTCCTTAACAATTCTTCATTAAAATGTACGACAATGAATGCTCTGTTGCAATCGTCAATCATTCAACTGCCACTAACTTAGAATCTAGTGTCGGTATGTATTGGTACAACCAGTCAAACCATATTAGCATACAGAGACGAAAGTAACAAGATAAATTCAAATAGTATATTAGAGATGATAGTCATGAAAATTACACGTTGTGAATATGGTTTGAATTGGTGGAGTGGAAACGTTGGCATGGAGGATTACTGAAGTTCGATATCTGGAGGGAGATAAAGAGTGAATGATTCTGAGCCATATCAACACCTTGACAACTCTAAATAGTGATCGTGATTAACACATTGGCCTAAATTATGTGAGCTGCACCTACTGGTAGGATCGGAACAGCAGTCTGTGACTTCATGAACCTACGCTAACACCTGATTAGGCTGTCTATTGGATTAACAGCAGCCAGTGGAAGCAGGTGGTGAATCAGGACAAGAAGCACATGTTCCAACCAACTTCATCGATCACAACTTATAGCTTCCTTTATTCAGTCTCTTGTTCAGCTTCTTCACCCGTCTTTGTCAAGATTTACTAGGTCAACTAGTGCATTACTTGTGAGAATATCAACTCGTGATAAGTAAAATGATGAAATCGTCACTCATAAGGGGATATCTATAAATAAAATAATTAAGAACGTTGAATGGTGTCCATCACTGATGAACATTACATGACGATTCTGGTTACACCTGACTACAATCTCTGGCTTAAGCAAATATTCACTATTAAAGATTATTCTCAAGATGTGTTTACTGCTTTGGTAGACATTTAAACCAAAAAATTACCACGAGAGCTTTTGACTAACACAGACGAACGATGTTTCAAAGTCAAGAAATAGGACTATTGTCGTATGCCATTAAGTTTGCTTATATTTAAAAACCTGAAGAAGAGTGTGCAATTTGTTAATACATTCACATTCAAGTCTAAAACCAGTCTAAGATCTCGATATTTCCCCATCAAACCCAAAATTTTGTCATCATACGGATAAAGACGTTTGTATTTTCGTTACTATACTAGTCAAACCGATTCTTCTGTGTTAATTATAATAGGATATTAAACCCGTCATGTAAAGTTTTACGGTCAGCTATCAAAACAGGTCAAATAAGATGACGTCCGACTATCAAACTTCAACCAGTGGCTATATCAGCTTACTTCTAAAACTGCATCACTACAGTGAAAGATATCCAAGGTTAATAGAGACGGATTTACTGCTCTCATTTACTTTTGACAGGCCAGATTTTTCAGATCCACTGAGAGTTCAGTAGTTTATGGCGTAATCAGAGGGTAGTTAGAGCTCAGTCCAATCGTTACTTTAGATAGTTTGTCCATCAGTCCCAGTGCTAGTATTAGTTTACTCATCTTCCAAGATTACCTGGAGTCTCTGTCACTCTTCATCGCTCTCTGGACCTCTCGGGATAAGATTTCTAATATCTTTCAACTCATTAGATTCCACAAAAATCATCTGATCTAGACTGAATTTCTCATTTACTTTAATTGTCAATGATATATTTATAATTGCTTAGAGGTGTTTACAAACATAAAAGTTTACTTGTTGACACATGGATTCAAGTGTAATATACATTGTCGATACGTTTGTTGTTGTTTTTTATAGGAAACCAGAAGAATGAACGAAACTTCAACAAAACAAAATATTGTTCTCAAACTGTTTTAATAAAGATTTTGTTAACTTTCTCATTCATTGAAAAACCAAAAAAAAAAAAAGTATCAATGTTCATTTTAATCAAGTGTCTTTTCGTTAAAATAACGTTGTGTATTGTGTTGACAGATTTGGCAACAGTTCAAATTATTAGCAAAGATGGAAAATCGATAGCAGTGGAATCCGATTTAAAGCACGTTTCGTACTATTCGGGACACATCAGCTGGATGTACCTGCATCTCAGGATTGATTTTCACCCTGCCATTTGAACCCAGCATCGTTCGCTTCAAATGCCATCGGGTTATCCACTGAGCTGCTTATTCCTGATAGCTACTTGCATGTGCAATAGATTTCTTTTCGTCAGTTTCATTCTGAAATTATACAATCGCTTATAATTGTGTTGTGTAAACCTATAGTTCATAAAATACTTTCTAATGATAATAAATTGTCAGACAAAACAATTAATTTAGCCGGATCTTTTGTGAGACGGTAACTCACTGAAGACAATGATGGACGCTGGTGCAATTTCGTGGATTGGCTGGAGTTGGACATTAACACCGTCGTATACCGGCTGAGTCAGTCAGTCAGTAACAACGTAGAACTTAGTACGTACGTACATCAGTTCGAGTTGCCATACCACATTAGCACAGAGATGCAGTGGTCGATTCAAATCCCGTAGTGGTAGAGGTAGCAAGAGTATAAGCAGTAATCGGGAGGATTACGGTTTGGAGATGTTATTTAACGAGTATAATCCAGTGAAATAAATTTGGAAAGAGGAAAAAAAGGGGCATGAAGAATTCAGATAATTAGAATTTGGGAGAACATAGAGAGTGGATGCACCTGCTCCATTGCAATCGATTTTGAGCCATGTCATTCAGGGTCTCTAACCATCGGTTGCTATCATCTCGCGGTCCCCAACCAGGTAGTCTACACCTACCAAAATGACTCAGTCCACTTGTCAGTGACTTCATGGATTTGTGCCATGTTTTGGTCTGGCCGCCCCTAGATTTCTTCCAACCTACTCCTATACCACTGAATATAGCACGTCGAGGTAGTCGGTGGTTGGGCATACGTAACACGTGTCCCAGCCATCTCAACTGATGAAGTTTCACTACTTCATCAATTGATTTGCCATCCTTACCTAGTACCCGTTTCCTAACAGCTGCGTTACTTACTCGGTGGTCCCAGGATATACGAGCAATACTTCGAAGACACCTATGATCAAATACTAGTAACCTACGAATATCCTCTACTCTTACCGGCCATGTTTCACAGCCATAAAGTAGGACGGAACGAACTACTGCGCAGTAAACACGTCCTTTGGTTGGTAGACGGATATCTCGCCTACGCCATAAATGACGCAAGTTGGCAAAAGCTAGTCGAGCCTTCTGTATCCGTGCTGAGATTTCGTCACACACCAAACCACAAGGGCTGATGAGACTTCCAAGATAAGTGAAGCGGTCGACACGCTCAACTACTTCACTCCCTATCACTAGTTCGGGTGTCGATGTAACCCAATCCTGAAGCAACATTTTGCATTTCGAGGGAGAGAATCGCATCCCGAACATGCTTGCATTGTTGCTTAGAGTGGTCAGAAGACTCTGCATTTTGTCAGCGTCTTCACCAAATAAAACTATGTCATCTGCATATTCTAAGTCAACAAGTGAACCTCCCGGTAGAAGTTCAACCCCCGAAAATTTAGATGAGGAGAGTGTTATCTCTAAAAGTACGTCGACCACAAAGTTGAACAAGAATGGGGAGAGTGGACAGCCCTGACGAACACCACTTGAGGTAATCAATTCTGATGACAGTTCGCCATAAGCTCTCACTCTACCAGATGTGTTCGAGTAGAGAGCATTTATAAGGTTAATGTACTTCTTTGGTACTCCTTTCAGTGACAAACACTGCCATAGAACCTCACGGTCAACAGAGTCGAATGCCGCCTTAAGATCGAGAAATACTACCATTGTGGGGCGTCTGAATGTGTGTCCGTGTTCTAGAACCTGACGTAGTGTGAATATCTGATCTATACAACCACGTCCAGGTCGAAAACCGGCCTGGTTTTCTCTAGTTTGCTCTTCACGAGCTTTGATTAGGCGTCGAAGTATTATTGAAGCTAATATTTTAGACACTATATTAGTCAAACTGATTCCTCTGTGATTGTCACAAGAGGACTTTTGTCCTTTCTTATAAACTAGTACAATCAGTGATTGAGACCAGTCAGATGGGATTACGTCCAGTTCCCAAATTCTACCTAAGACCTCGGTTAATCTCATTGCTAATACTGGACCACCATCCTTAAAAATCTCAGGAGTAAACCTGTCAGGGCCTGCTGCTCTCCCTCGTTTCAGATTTCCTATGGCTTTTTTCAACTTCGTTAAGAGACGGAGGACCTATATTAACTTGCCATTCAGGTTGACTGGAGATCGTGGGAAACCGAAGTGTGGCTGAAGGCCAGTTGAACTGATCCCTAAAGTGTTCTGCCCATCGATCCAATCTCCTGGATTGAGAAAGAATAATATGTCCATCTTTCTCTGCGATTGTTTCGCTAATAGTCGGGTTCCTAATTCCGGTTTCCTTAACGAGTCTGAACAATTGTCTGCTATTACCTATTGCCGTTGCCTTTTCCATCTCTCTTGCTTTCGCTACCCACCACTGTTCGCGATCGTTGCGTAGACTTCTTGTCAGTTTGCGCTTAAGTTGACTCCGCTCTTCACTATGTTCAGAGCCAGGTGGAATGAGTTTCCGAGCATCTATCAGTGCGATAGATGCTGCTGAGATCCAGTGTTGCTCCCTAACCTTGTGGTTTACCTTACTAACAGATATCACTGCTGTTTCCACAGCTTTTCGGATATCATTCCATGCTGCCTCGGGGTGGGCATCACATACATGGCTGCCTAACTGTTTTCCTAGTTGTTCCTGAAATATACTCTTAGCTTGACTATCATTAAGTAGGCCCCTAAGAGGTTTCCTTGCAGCGTTTTTCCTACGTCCAGTAAGACGCAAGCAAATACGCGCTCGTACTAGAGCATGATCTGAATCTAGGCATGTGCTCCAGAATGAGCGACAGTCTTCTATCGAGCCCCTCCATCGGTGGCTTATAGCGATGTGATATATTTGGGTCCAACGTTGGGACGAATTAGGGGGTCGCCATGTTAAAAGATGTTTTTCCTTATGCTTAAAGTTAGTATTTGCAAGGAACAGACGGTTATCTGAGCAAAGCTGTAACAGACGGTCGCCGTTATCTGTTCTTTGAGCCACGACACCATAAGATCCACCTAGGTGTCTTTCCCTATCGCTCAGTTTACCTACTTGAGCATTAAAGTCACCGGCCACTATTACTACGTCCGAGCGCTTAGCTTTTCGGAGAAGGTCCGAAAGCTTTCTGTAAAACTCATCTTTTACATCATCTGAGCTGCAGTCAGTGGGAGAATGGGCAGAGACGACGTGTGTCCCTATCTTTCCGGATTCTTACTGTTCCATTCAGTCGGACAGCGCACAAACGACTGTCTACTGGGATCCACTCTAAGAGAGCTAGTTCTGCTCTAGGACTCAATGCTATACCTACGCCGGCGATGCCACGGGAAGCAGAATCAGGGCTTCCAGATACACGAAGTGTGAATCGAGTCGGTTCTTTATTTTGGCATGGTGAGGTCAAATGAATGATGCTACTTGGATCCTGTATGCGCGTTTCGGAGACGCAACACACATCGATGGCGTAAGATTCTAAAGTCCTAGCTAAGGAAGCCTGCTGTCCTATTTGGCACAGTGTTCGTACGTTAAAAGCTCCTACGTGTAGTTTAGAGCGTGATTTCAGGAGACCAGGAATAGCGTTCCACGTACTCGAATCGTTTGCCCTAGCGGTGCGAGGTGATAAAGAGACGTGAGGAGGGTTAGTCATGGAGATAAGAGAGGTATTAGGTGTAGGAAGGATTTGAATGTGACCAACTTGGTCTCGCGTGCTGTTACGGGTATGAGGGCTGATGTCACTTCCCGGCTGCCCACACCGTGGAAGGGTATTTCTTGAGGAACCTGAAAAGGAAATTGGATTAGTGTTGGTCTTAACGACCTGGGAGCGTGACCGCAGAGCCCAAGGGACAACTGCTTGAGGCCGGTCGCGCACGGCCTTTTTGTAGAAGGTTTTTGACGTGTTAGCTCCGTTCTTCAGATGGCCTTACCGCCGGAGACGGAAATCCGTGAGGTAAGGTGAGGTGTGACATTTTTAGGGTCGACCTTTTCTAACCCCACCCCTCCTTGTGGGAAGGCAGCATCGCTGTCATGCTGATCGTCCGAAGGAAACACCTTACTGCTGTCACACCTCTGTACAGTCAGCAGTACGACTTCGCCCTCAGACTTTGAGTTGCTGCTTTTAGTCTTACCGTTCACCAATCGACCTGCCTGGCATGGTAGAACCTACAGGAACATGTGTTCCAGCCAATATAGCTCGGATGGGTCATCACGATAGGCAAGCCCGACCACCACGTCAAGGTAGCAGCTTCGGTCGGGACCGGCTGAGTGGTTTGGAGGTTAAGCGCTCGCTCACCACATCGAAGGTCATGAGTTTAAATCTCGCAAAGCGGGATCGTAGATGCGCACTGCTGAAGAGTCCCATGCTAGAACGAGAAGGCTGCCCAGTGCTACCAGGTTCTCTATGGTTATCTAGGTCTCATGAATTCAACTATTAGATAATAATTTAGTATGCACTTTATTATGAAAACGTTCATGGTCTACCATTACACCATTAACTCGAGTACCGATTAGAAAATCAAGATATATTTTCAGTTATCACTGTCTTATTTCAAACGACGATACAGTTATCTATTACTATCAAAAAAACTTGGTGACTACCATGGAGTTTGTAACGCTTCGATGCAAGCATACATGAGGAAAACTTTCGATTCAATGTGCTTATACTCCTTTCATGAAGTGTTTACCTTTAACAGTCTTACAGAACAAAGGTATAGATTAGTGACTCAGGAACCCAAGATTTAAGTTGAGTGAATTTTGAAATATACACCAGTGGATACCGGCTCAATGGTCTGGAGGCTAGGCTGATGTTACTGCATCAAATCCCTTGTAGTGAACTTGGGTATGCCGAAGATTCCTTTACTAAGAAGAAACGGCTGCTCAAAGCTTACTAGTTTTCAATGGTTATTTGACCAAGATCGGTGTGTAATTTAAGCTGTGAAACTGAGCTTTAGTACATAATAACTATATATATATATAAACATCCAAGTAAACAAATGAGCTGCGATTTATCATTTTACATTTATTAATTTCAATCCAATTTTATTATGGTACTATTCTATCGGAAATTGATTATCTACTGTGCTGTCCTCCAAGAATGTCTAGTGGATAAATATCTAGTAGTGAAATGTTTGCATTTCCTATATTGTTGAAACTCATCACAAATAAACATTTTGTAGTTAAATTCATGAGTCATTTGAAGCTAGATCACCATGGAAACCTAGAACCACTGGACTGCTGTTTCGTTCTCTAGAAGTTACTCATTCGCACGCGAGACTAATAGGTCCTGGGTTTGAATCTCGTGAATCTGGATCGTGGATGCGAACTACTGAAGAATCTCACAATAGGACGAAACTGCCATCCAATGCCTCCAGGTTTTTCATGGTGGCCTAGATAAAATTGACTCATGAATTCAACTACAACATAACTAAAATCTCTACAAAACACGTTTCTGATGATAAGCATCTTGCTGAAATCTAATTTATTGGTTTAGTTGAATCACTCTAGCCCAGAGAACTTTAATTACTTGTCTTATCTACATGAATGGTGATGAGTTTGAACTTTTTTAGGAATCCCAGTCCATAGTGAAACCTTATCTAAATCCATTCTTCAGTGAGGACTATTTTTCTTAATCTTTTAGATTATCAACTTGCTTTTTCTAATTTCAGTAAAAAAGATTGTAGTCAAAAGTTCGTCCTACGTTGTTGTTGTGACTTTGGGTTGTGGTTGATTTTTACCCTGTGCTAATTGTTGTGTCCTTGACCGAAAAACTAGAGAACAGTGTATTTATCGACCGACTCAATGACACGTAAACACGTACGAACGTAATGGACGACCTAGAGTTACGATTGGTCCCGATTCCCTGTCTACCCCAGCCAGTTGAGTCCAGAACACAAATCTCAGCCTCTGAGTTATGAATCATTGTATTTCAGACATACTCTATTTATATACTAACCAAACATACCACATCGTACCATAAAAATAGAAAACAACATTTTGTACAATATTCAACAAGTGGACAGATATCGACCAGTAGGAAATGTCCATTTAAAGTCCAAGGACACCATTGGACTTAACATGATAATTATTGGTCTATCCTTCCGCATCCACAACAGTTGTTTGAATAAGTAACCTTTGACTACTTAAACCGTAAGACCCATCTACTAATTGGATATGGATTGTAGTACAGTCATCGTCTTATAAAGAAACTGATTGATTAGTTAAAATTTATTAAGATAATCTGATTAATGGTGGGTTTCTTTCCATACCACCGTAAGAAGTTATAAAATTATATTATTTAACGGATCATTTTTACTGCTGAAATGTTTTTTTTTTATTATTTTCAAATTCTTAGAATAAAACCAGAGAGAGAGTCAGGTCTTAATTTTACTTGTAGCGGTAAATAAATCTCCAAAATCGATGTTTGAACCTGACTAAATTTGTTTTAATAGACTCACCTAGATGAAGGCACTTGGTCACGTATCCACATCAGATCAAGAGTGGTTAATTTATGCTCAACTTTTTCTGCAACTGCTAATCAATTGAGATCAGTCACTTCTTGATATATTAATAACCTTTCAAATGTATCTTCCAATCTCCTCGCTTTTGATTTCACTGGTTGAGCATGATTTAATTATAGAAGGTGTTACTGGTTAAAATGTTGTCATACTACAAATATATGTTGCATCTTCAAATTTCTAATCATAAGATAAATGTTTTATAATATCAGCATATTATTTCCCGAGAGGTAAAAACCTACATCGTTAGTTGTTTATGGTGACTTTTCAAAATATTCCAATGAACCAGTTACGATCCAGAACTAAATCATGTAATCAGTTATTGCGCGATCCCAGCTTACCATCGGACATCATTTAGTCATTTTTTGCACACCAAACATAATCATTGGCATAGATTTGCAAACTATTCCCCTTAATAATTTAATCACTTCTAAATAAAACAATAAAATTCGAATAAGCCATTGGATAAACTCAATAGTAAATTTAGTTGGAATAAAGTAACTAATATTAGTCTATGGAAATGGAAAATGTTTGTATTCTACATTGACTGAATGATTCACCTTGGCAAAAGATTCAAGTCCAAATTTGTGACACTAAAAGTACTCAGAAGTCGAAGGTCAACAAATATGATGAAATTTCAATGTGATTAGATTGATTATGAGTACAGTGATCCTGAGTGCTGTTAGGGGTATGAGGGTGGTTATCATTTACCGGTTGCTCTTAGTGACCTGAGAGTGTGACCGAAGTTTTCAAGTGACAACTGTTTGAGGTCGGTCACACACACCACATTTTGAGAGTAATTTACGTGTGAGCACCGTACTTGTGGAAACCTCACTGCCGCAGACAGAAATCCGTGCAATAAGACAAGGTGTGTATTTTTAGGGTCAACATTTTCTAATCACACCCCTCCTTGTGGGAAGGCGCCATCATTGTAATTCTGGTGGTCAGAAGGAATCACATTACTGTCGTCACATCTCTGTATAGTCTGCAGTAGGACTTCACCTTCGGAACTTGAGTTTGCTGCTTTTAGTCATACCGTTCTTCAACCGACCTGTCTGACATTGTAAGACTTTGAGGAATGATTGTTCTAGCTCGTATAGCTTGACTGGTTCATCACGATAGGCTAGCCCAACCACTATGTCAAGATAGCAGCAACGATAGGGGTAAACACTCTGTAAAATTCACTGAGTTAGAAAAGAATCTATAACATCATCAACCAAAAACTGATTTCAAGTTATTCGACTCAAATATACTACTGTCATTGTTTGTATAATCGACTGTCAAGTGAAATGTATACAACAATATATAGTTTCAGCAGCTTATCAAAAATAACCTATTTTGAATCATTGATTAAACGATAATAAGTGACTTCTATCTCATTATAAGCTTACTACCACTGATCAAGTGGTTTAAAGATTTCCAGCAGAGAATTTTCATTGTTTATATCTGTTATAGATTGAATGAATGCATAAAAATCAAGATCTACTGATTTAACAACAATTGAAGCTTAAATGTTCAGTTTTACAGGCAACTGAAATAGCCTAGTTTGATCACATTACTTGCGTTAATGATACTTCGATAAACTCGGCTAATACAGTGTCCCGATTAACTAAATCTCTTAAAAACAGTAGCTGCATGCTAACACTGAATACATAACACAGTATGCACCACACTTGACGGGGAAGCTTTTAAAGATGTAAAAACCTTTACATATCTGGGCAGCATCATTGATGAACACGGTGGATCTGATACAGATGTAAAGTCGCGAATCAGCAAAACAAGAGAAGCATATCTACAACTAAAGAACATCTGGAACTCAAAACAACTGTCAATCAACACTAAAATCTGAATTTTCAATACAAATGTCAAGACAGTTCAGCTGTTTGGGGCAGAAACTTGGAGAAATACGACAGCTATCATCCAAAAGATACAAATGTATATTAAAAGTTGCTTACACAAAATACTTCGGATCCGTCGGTCAAACACTAACAGCAACAACCCACTGTGGGGGAGAACAAACTAGATCCTAATGAAGGAAGAAATCAGGAAGAAGCTGTGGGTGCGGTTAGGACACACATTGAGGAAAGCACCCAAATGCGTCACAAGGCCAACCCTCACTTGGAATCCTCAGGGCCAAAGAACGAGAGGAAGACCAAAGAGCACTTTACGCCGAGAAACCGAGAAATACATGAGAAGAATGAACAGCAATTGGATAGAAGTGGAAAGGAGGGCCGAGGAAAGAATGGGTTGAAAAATGTTAGTCGGCGGCCTATGCTCCACTGGGAGTAAAAGGCAAAAGTATGTAAGTAAAGTAATACTGAATTCGAAAGTGCCGGAAAACATCACTCTGTGACACTAATGAATAGATAGTTTAGCTAATCTTTCGCTAAAAATATTTACCAGATATGATAGTAAAACGTTCATGATTTTGTAGTTCTGCCACCTTTGTGTCTTTATAAAAATGACAACCATATATTTAGAGATTTATAATTATTAGGGTGTGTAGTTCTTCATTAGTGGAATACTTCAAAACAATTTCACTATTAACATTATATTTCTGATGTATCACTTCCTTTTAAACAATCTTAACTCATTTGTATTAACCTAATCATCCCCGCCGATTAGTGTACAATCTGTAGTCATTTTCAGAGCTACAGTTGTCAGAGTCAGCTTCATTACTTAAATACCTTAAAAAGTCTAACAAAAGGAATCTGTTTTAAAAATAAATACTGTTCACTGTTATACAACAGTACAGGTACTGTTGTGAACAGAACACGGGTGGAGACAATCGAATGTATTCAACACAAACCTAACAAACCTATATTAAATGCTTAATTTGCATAATGTCCATCGACTATTTCAAAATGACTCAGACTTCATTGTTGATGCATTTTCATACAAATTGTATCCTGTTTCCATTCTTTACTGTTCGATCCCCTTGTCTCTACTGCCAGACCTTCTGTTCACGACTAACATCATATACTACTTATGTCAATATAAGTAGCACACACCACAGTACCACCATATTACTCTAAACCATTTTAAAACTAGTTCACATTTCTGTTGTCTGGATTTAAGGGTGCCTAGTTTTAAATTTTTCTTAAACTCTCTCTAAGGCCCCTCTGAGGCTACTTCCAGTCCCAAGCACGGATAAAGGAGGAGGGTTGGGCATGGGGTTAGCGATCCCATCCCATAGAAAACTAACGCTAACCAGAGAAAATAAGTAAAGTAAATAAGTATTGATGATATATTTTATAATATAGTGAAATACCTAAAAGTTACCTTGAAAAGAGTATTCTTGTTTACAGAATGACTAGACAAGCATGACATTGATCACCACTCAGTGATCAATCAATTGTGATTACATCTCAGTCCTACAAGAGGTTAGTCACGGCTCGGATAGCTCAGTGACTGTGAAACTGGGTGACACGAGATCGAAACCGTCAGGGAGCATCAGTTCCCTCAAGATTACAGGTACACCTTGCTGACGAGTGCCAATTAGCACGAAACCCGGATCCAGGGTTTCCTGTTGACTACCTCCAACCAACATCTAAATCTCAATACATAGTGCCCACAGTGTCGAGTCACCTAGACTGGTGGCCACATTGCAACATGATCGATAGCATTCGATCTGCACTAATAAGGACTAGACAAGCATGACAGTGATCACCACCCACCGATCAATCAATTGTGACAGAATGACCAAATTATATTATTCGTTTTCTTATTAAGATACTCCACACAACAACAACAACAAAACAATTTTCTGATGCTCTTTTCTGATTATCATAGTTTAACAAAACGTGCATCTGATGTTTTGAAAGGTTATGAAGTTTGTAGATATTTATTAGATAATAATTGTAAAGTAATCAATTAAACATGGTAGAGAATGAAAGTTTATAATTTAACCGGCATGAAAAGAAAACCTTAACTAGTAAAATGTTGTGAATTGGAATACTCATTTCTAGTGGTTCTTATCTAATGTAAACTACATCATTTTGACTGACGCCGTCTATTTGCTGAAATATTCATGGAATCACGTAAAGCTGATTACTGAAATATCGATTAATTTATTATCACTCTTCACACTAATCTAATCTTCATCTTAGTATTGTGAACATTTAGTGGTTACAACTGTCTAAACGCAGATTTTCAAATGCATTAGTTATACCGTTGCTGCTATCTTGACATGGTGGTTGAGCTTGCCTATCGTAATGAATCAATCGAACTATACTAGCTAGAACAATCATTCCTCAAAGTCTTACAATGTCAGACAGGTCGGTTGAAGAACGGTATGACTAAAAGCAGCAAACTCAAGTTCCGAAAGTGAAGTCCTACTGCAGACTATACAGAGATGTGACGACAGTAATGTGATTCCTTCTGACCACCAGAATTACAATGATGGCGCCTTCCCACAAGGAGGGGTGTGATTAGAAAATATTGACCCTAAAAATACACACCTTGCCTTATTGCACGGATTTCTGTCTGCGGCAGTGAGGTTTCCACAAGTACGGTGCTCACACGTAAATTACTCTCAAAATGTGGTGTGTGTGTGACCGACCTCAAGCAGTTGTCACTTGAAAACTTCGGTCACACTCTCAAGTCACTAAGAGCACTCTCAACCAAATTTCCCTTTCGAATACCTCGAGAAGAACCCTTTCACTGTGTGTGCAACCGGTAAATGATAACCCCCCTCATACCCCTAACAGCACTCAAGATCTCTGTATTCATAATCAATCTCCCTCTTCAATTCCTTTTATTCCTACTACGTCGACTTTCAATATTTAACTTTCTCTTTTGACTTTCTCCTCAAGCGTCACCATAGCCGACAATTCTAGTGCGCAAAACACTGTGTCAGGTCTACTGAGACCTCGCTCCAAACTATACATTGTAGCTTTCAACTTATGCGTACTGTGTCAAATTGGCAGGCGTCCTGCGCTAAAACCGTGGAGTCCCGTACCATTGATTTATGCTGTGTCTCCGAAAAATGAATAAAGGGTACTAATGCGGTCATTCACCTGACCTCCTCTTGCCAAGACGGAGAGCCGACGATATACATCCCCATGTTTCTGGCAACCCGATGGCTATTTCTCACGGACTGGCAGGTGCAGGCATTGCACTGAGTACGAGGGCAGAACAACCACTATTAGAATGGATCCCTGCTAACAGTCGACAATGTTCTGTTCGACTAAACGGCTTCGTAAGGACTCGGAAGGGGTAGGGACACGTGTCGTTGCCTTTTTGTCGTATCTGCCTACGCTCTCACTGACTGCAGCTCAGATGAAGTGAAAGATGACTTTTACAGAAAGCTATCTGAACTTCTTCATGAAGCTAAACGCTCGGACATAGTACTCGTAGTAGGTTACTTTAATGCCCAGGTAGGTTAAGCCAAACAGAAAGATATTTAGCTGGGTATTTTAGTATCCCGACTGAAAAAACAGATAATGGTGATCGTCTGCTGCAACTGTGTCCAGACGATCGTTTATTTTTAGCAAGCACTAATTTTAAGCATAAGGAGAGACATTATCTAACATGGTGACCCCCCGCACCAAACCAACGAACGGACTCAAATAGATCATGTTGCCATCAGTCATCATTGGAGACGCTCGATGGAAGACTCGCTCATTCTGGAATACCTGTTTGGACTCCGATCATGCCGTAGTACAAGCATGCATTTGCTTGCGCCTCGACCATTAGATTGAAACTCAGTGACGAGAAAACCAAAAGTAGATCCCAGGAAAAACTGAGGTCACACTTAATATTTCCTGAAAACGGGGCTGACCCAGATGTTGCTTGGAAAGACATAGGAACAGCTGTAGCTTCAGACCTGGTCGTAGCTGCATCGACCACATATTCACCATTCGTCAGGTTCCAGAACACATTATTTATTTTAACACATAGATATTAGTACAAGGAGGCACCAAACACATATGTGTGAGGGCTGTGATACTGCCCGGATGCCCAGACTGAAGCAGGTGGTTTTCCTAGGGGACCACTTCTCGAGCCTTCGACCTGAAGGTCTGATCCACAAGGCAGTGGAGCATTGTAAGGAGATGCAGTCTCATGGAAGCCGGTGACCAATAATTGGTTCATACGCCATTTGTTCCCGAAGGATACTGGAGCCCATGTGCACCATTGAGTTAGAATCCGGTTAAAGAGCTGGACATTCTCTTTTCGTCCTCTCATTTTTGTAAACAACACCCATGGTGCGAGGCAGTGAGTAGGACTTCCCTGGCAGAGGCTATATACGTGTGGACGTGTGAGAGTATTTCGAGAGGGAGAGCGGACTCCTCCCACTCTCAGCCGTGCCAGGGCATTTGGGGGCTTATTGGCATCCGACAACGATAGATTTCTTGACTTAAAAGTAGTATCTGTCATTAAAAGGTGTTGTTGCTTCATGACTGGCTTGCATCAGCACCTGAACTAAGGATAGGGAGAGTCGACTACTTCACTTATCTTATAACTCTGGCCAGCCCTAATGGGTTGGTGTCTGACGAAATCTCTCCACGGATCCAGGAAGTTCGTTTGGCTTTCGCCAATTTACGTCACCTATGGCGGTTGTGAGGTATCCGTTCATCAATTACTGGACGAGTATACCGCGAAGCAGTTCGTTCTGTTCTATTTATGGCTGCGAAACGTAACCATTAAGAGTAGAAGATACTCGTAAGCTACTAATATTTGACCACAGATACCTTAGAAATATTGCTCGCATCTGCTGGGATCACCGGGTAAGTAATAGTCATATTAGACTCACAGTATTAGGGAATGATGATGGTAAATCAGCTGATAAGGTTGTCAACCTTCGTCGACTGAGATAGTTTGGCCACGCGTTACGTATGCCCGAACACTGATTACCACGACACGCAATGCCGACTAGTGTTGGAGATGGTTGGAAGGAAGTTCGGGGCGGCCAAACCGAAATGTGGCATCAGTTCTTGAAACCACTAACTTCTGGTCTGAATCATGTTGGTAGATGCAGACTACTTGGTTAGGGTCCGCGCGACTATCGTAGCCAATGGTTGGAGACTCTTGGTGATATGGCTCAGAATCGATCACAATGGCGTCGGTGTATACACTCTCTGCCTTCCCTTAAACTAAGAGATTAAAATCGCTTCATATCTTTCTTTTTATAAACTAATTCTTTCTTCTTGTATTATGTTCTTACATGCAATCTTTTTTCTACATATTACCACCACTGAATTAACTACTTCTATGAATTCGGCGTTCATCTTGTTATGCTAATGAGGTACGGCAACTTGGACTGATGCATATGTGTGCCTGGTCCTACGTGGAACCTGTGCACAACCAAACTGAGAGTTGTCACTTTTCACAATGACCTACTTCATTGCCCCCGCGTTGAAATCATTACTGTTTATCACTCAACACAATGAAACAGATTTATCTAAATTTCAACAGCGCTGGAGGGGAAACGATGAACGAAAAACAAGTGGACAAACAACTGTTCAATAACACGATCGAACCATTAATGATAAGATGCAGCTGCGTTGCTGCTAGCAGTTTTAAGCAGACTAATGTACTACTCATATGAAACTATTCTTAAACCAATCTCACTAATATATCGATTCATTTTCATTACTGGGTTACATTGTTGAATTTTATTAAATTCAAGGACTGATCTAAACTAGACCACAAGTGAAGCGCTAGAACCCCATCTTGTCCTAATTCAGGACTTCGCATCAGTGAGAACCCATGATCCTGCACGCATGGATTGAACCCGAGATCTTTAGTCTCACACGTACACGCTTAACCTCTAGATCAATGAGTCGATATCCAATTTATGTTTCGCAACTCAATCAGTAGTTCGTGATTTATACTATACAGAAAACTGGAGTTTCTTTTGTAATCTGAACTTGGTACTACAATACACTCAACTAACTTATAAGTTATGCATCAAGACAGGAAAATTACGAGACAACTGTAATCCAAACCGTTATTTTTTTAAACGAAAACTAAGAAAAACTATATAAACGTACTATTTACCTGTTTAAACTGGAATTGATGAAAAAACAAATAATTTCTTTTTGCCCATTTAACATTTCCGTTAATCCAATAACTTAAAATAATTTTTAATAGTTCAATTTATGAATCAATTGAAGCTACACCACCATAGAAAACCTGGAAGCGATGGATAGCCGTTTTACCCTAGTATGGGACCCCTCAGTATTGCGCACATTCACGATCCCGCCTGGTGGGATTCGAACCGAGGACTTATTAGTCTCTAGACCACTGAGCTGATCATGAATGCGCACTGCTGAAGAGTACCATACTACGACGAAACAGCCGTCTAGTGATCTCAAATTTTCCATAATGATCTAACTCCAATGAACTCATGATCTCAACTATTAAAATGACTATAATATCCACAAAACCCCTTCTGATATTTATTATTATTATTATTACTGTTTTATCAGAAAAGCACAATTCAAAATATGAATAAAACAAAGTATTCCAAAAATATTCTTATGTTAATAAGATAAAGAAATAGGTGGATATTATCTCAGTGAATGAGAAAACAAAATAAGTAGAAATTACCATTTAACAAAAAAAACCCACCTGAATATCACTTTTGAGAGAGATATAGAGATAACACAAGAAAAATGATGAAAAATGATACCATGATAGTATGAAATGAAAATATTTATTAGTCAACTCTACCTTATATGACACAAAAAAAATCTCAACAAAATGGAGAAAAAGCGAAAAACAAATGTGAGTGTTGTGACAGAATTATGACAGTGTTTAGTAAATCAACCTCATTCTCATCATCGACTTTATCAACAATATAATACTTAACACCAGAAAAATGGGGACCATAAGAATGGAGACCACATAAGTGTACCAGCTGCTAAACCTAATAAAGCTGCATCACCAAAACCATAACCACATCCACAATAATAACCATGTCGACAATGACATGGAATTTCATTTCCATCACCAAGGATAATTGTACGCGATCCATCAGGATGTTCAATAATCTGTCGTGGCATTATATATTCACCATCTGAACCACGGTATATCATCTATGGGAAATAATTAAATTATAGACATTTCAATGCATTCATATATTTGACTGAGTAAAAAATAAAACAAAATAGATCATTCTAAGTAATCAACATAAAATAACTATGGTTAGAAATTTATATGTTGTCACTCTACAAAAATGATCAATTTAATAATATGGTCCGATAACCTGCACAGAAATCAATAACTAACCAAAATTAATCGTGTTGGTGAGTAATCAAAAGAACACCATTATAGTGTAATTGCACATTGATTATAAGCAAAGATGGATAGTGGAATCTAGGACGCGCGTTTCGTCCTATTTGGGACTCGTCAGCTGGATGTACCTGCATCTCAGAGTTGACATTCACTCTGGGACTCGAACCCAGTACTGTTCGCTTCAAATGTCATCGTGTTATCTACTTAGCTACTGAGTGCTGATGCTTGTAAATTAAGGCAATACTCACAGTATGCACATATGCCAATAAGAGACTGATCAATTGCAGTTCTAAACAACAATGGGAAGATTCAAGTTAACAATATCAAGTGAATTTATGATTAACAATATTTTGGATAAGTAATATGTTATTAGTCTCAATGTTTCCCGAAAAGTCAATTTAATGTGGGATAATCTGTAGTACAGATGATAACTGTGGTATGATCGCATCAGAATTCATGTTTTTGGATGCCAGAAAGAGAGGCTATATAACACTACCATGAATACTTGTATTCCACAGATTATTTTGCAGGTTTAATTAAAGGTGTACTTAATTTGATGAAAATAATTCTTAAAACATCTATCAAATGCCTTTAACAAACATCTATTACACTTTAAGGTTATGTGCCAGTCCAAAAGTGAATGCGATTACCAGTAGTATGAGGTGAAGATGTATTGATCATTACAAACTATCAACAAGAACTGAATGAACAAAAAATAATGCGAAGGCAGATATCAGTCAAAACATTAACTAAATATTCTGTCGGCCCATGTTGTCTCAGTATATGAACTACTTTGACAGAACAGGAGGTTTATGTCAAAAATAAGGATATCATTTTAGCTTTTGTGTAAGTTTTATTTGCTCACCATAACAAAACATACTTCATATGCTGGTATACAATACCTTCAAGTCAAGTAAAATTAGCTTAAGTACATCCACGTTTCATAGTGCGGGGATTTTTCACTATTTAATTTTCTTTATTTTTGTTACGCTTGTGCACCATCATGAGTAGCAGATGAAATCCCTAGATAATTGTTGAAAGGGGAATTACTATTTATGGTATGTTAAAGAAACTGAAGATTCAGATTAATCTGACGTATTACCTGACTATGATGAGCTTATCAAAATCTTAAGAAACTTCATTTCATGTCACGTCATTTATTTATCAGGATTATCAAATAGTTCTATCTTGTCACCTATATTTGCTCTGAATCAGGTTCCTAAGCCTATCACTGATTTATTAACTATATGGTGTTTTAATCAACTACCTGTTAATTAATACTAGTTATTATCAAGCTCACTACTTTTTTGAAACGTCTTGTCGAGAATTAATTTGTGTAGACCAAGATACTGATTGCTTCTTTACCAAGAAAAATGACTTCCACTTACTGGTCATACAGCAATTTGCGTAAAAGTAAGTTACCATACTTTTCCTGATATTATTCGACTAATGGAGCGAAAAGAGGTGAAGCTCGAGCCTATTAACAACATTTGATTTGTAGATGTACTTATATCACTGTAACGAATTTCTCCAAGAACAACTTTTATATTTTATCAGTGAACGCCATGGGAAACTTGATTTTTATTTCCATTTATTCAAAGTAAAAACTGCATCTGCAGTGCCACTATGATTTTCATAAAGCTATACTGAAGATGCTCTCTATACCCATAGCAAAGGATTTTTCAATGAGGAACCAAGTCCATGGCGCAGTGACACTACCAGACACAAATTATATGTATACCCTTCCCATGTTAGGTTACAATATAAAGAAAATACAGGATTAACAGTATTCATTATGGACCTGTTGCTTACAGGTACTTCCCGCATTCCTCCAGAAGCTTGGTATAAAGGAACTGTGGTTTCAGCGGGACATGCGTATTGATAGTAGTTTGTGCCATCTGTATATCCTGGTGGTGGAGCTTCTGGAGGTGGCATACGAACTCGATAGCGAGGGATGGACATTCCTTTCACTTCGGATAAAGCAAGACGCCATACTACTGCATCATCAGGTGACTGGGCGCAGAAATACCAATTAGATTCATCTGTCCTGAGGCCGAAAATGCACTCGCTAGAACGATCTTTAGGTGGATCGATATTTCGCTACAAAAACAGAGAGATTAAAAAGATTAAAATTCAAAGAGTATTGTGATAGTTGGATTTTGAGTAACGAAATAGGTACTATAACGGACAGAATCGAAAAAGGTACTAATACAATATTGAAATGAACAAGGAATGTTCTAAGTTATCCATGTTTTGACAGGATGCCCAAAACGTATGGTTGGTTGTTTCTATATAGAAGAAATGCGTAAGAGACTATTTTCGACTATTTAGACGAAGATATTACTTGAGTCATTTTGTCAAAGACAGCCAGCAAGGTTTTGTGTTGCTTACAACATAATTATACTGTCTACTGAGTCCAGACCGTAATTGAATAACGTAAGCGTTTCAGCTTAACTCAAGACGTTTATAAGACTACATTTTTTCAACGTCCCCACCAGACGAAATTGGATTGCATACATTATTTATCATTGATTAATGGCATCTCCAAATACAGTGATATCAATTGCAAAGCAGTTCCAGAGAATATTCTGATGAGGATAACTTTGGGCAAAGGCTAAATGTGAACATAAACATACATGACGAGAACGTGGATCTAGCGAAATTAACTGATACATCTTGCAACAATTTCTAGTAACCGCATATCACTCTTATTGGGACGATGTCATCTAGTATATGTTCAAGGCAAAACTAATGTTGCCAAAATTAACTGACATAAATGATCGCTAAAAAGTGATGTCAATTGGACCAATCATAAAAAGGAGATATGAAAGAATGAGTCGTTACACGGAGAAAAAAGACATGAAATGTATACAGTTTTTGCACTACTAATGAGCTTCCCTGTATTCAGAATAAGTTACTGTTTTAAAATTAAAGAATGTTTGGTAAGGGAATTCATTAACGTGACTAAAAAGCATTTTTCTTCGGAAGCCTTTATATGAGTACAAATAACTGTCCAACTGCCTTCACACTTCTATGTTATTAATTTGGACCCTACTAATAAAATCTACGGGTTCGTTGGTAGATAATGACTACACTGATATCGTAATCTTTCAGGAAAAAACGCTGTAGACTCCTTTCTTCAGTACACGCTGTGGTCCCTGTATGAACGCATCTTTTTTATTACCGAAAAAACTGTAGATGCCAATGTCTCTTTTTATCTCGAATTCTAAAAAAACACTACAATTAAATCAAAAACCATTTACCCAATCCCATTCTAACTTCCTATTGCATATTTGCTCTAGAGATAGCCAATTACAGTATTCTCATTAAAATTGCTCATAGATCTACTCACCTATCTATAAGTGTTTTGTCGATATCAAGAAATTTAAGTTAGATCTGGTATGACCTCGAAGTGTAGATATCAACCTGATTGATTCGGCAACATAGTTTAGTTTAACAGTGTCCGATAAAT
This sequence comes from Schistosoma margrebowiei, assembly GCA_944470205.2. Classification (NCBI taxonomy): domain Eukaryota; kingdom Metazoa; phylum Platyhelminthes; class Trematoda; order Strigeidida; family Schistosomatidae; genus Schistosoma; species Schistosoma margrebowiei. Next base: position 4,079,332 of record OX104028.1, read on the forward strand.
GAAGATACGCTACTATACAAGTCGTTTATGAAAAGTTAGCGGGTAAACGTTTCTCCAGAAAATGCGATTTCACAATCAAAAGGCAAATGAGCAAAGTTTTACCATTATTCCGTCCCTTACTACCGCTTAATAATATCATTTCAGCAACGTACTCAGAATCGACAAAATAATTTAGTCTACGCTACTAAGTTATGTAGAATTATACGATCTGTTAACTCATGAGCAACACAGGTTTCGAAAGACATTTATGCTTGATTAATTTATTAGTTGAGATAGAAAATTGAACAACAAGCAAAGATATCAGTTTGTTTGTTGACGTAATGTTCATGGATTTTATCAGTATATTTGGAAAGATATCTTACTCACGGTCCCCAGCTTTGGAATAACAAATACCATACAAGAATGGACAAGAAAATTTCTATGGCCAAGGATAGAATGAGAGTAAATGGGAACTGGTTAAAAACAGTGTACATAAAGGTACAACATTAGGTTTTTATATTGTCAAAAAATTACCAAGACTAAGTCATAGACACTTGTTTGCGGATAATGTCAAACTTTAAAAAACAATACTTGATGACAGTAATCATCATGATCTCCAAGCTGACTTTAACGAACTAATTAGATGGTCCAAAAATTGGGGTTTGGAGACTAATCCTAGAACAAACACTGGACAGGGCAACATAAACCGGTATGTCGCCGATCGCACACAGCTCCAAACGAGGCCTAGGAGTAACTGAGTCATGACTTAGAAGCAACTGTAAGTCGCAATGCACCAGCTCCCAAAGGTATCCAAGTGTTACGGTCACTTGGCCGAGCATTCGAATTTTTTGATTATATGATTTGGACTTCAGACCCCACCTAATGTGAGACCTAACTTGGAGTTGTTCGTCTAGTTCTTGCCTTACTAAGGATGCCACCACACTCGAGTGTGTTCAATGAGTGGGAACTAAGTTTATGACGAGTCTTTCTAAACTCTTCTACGATGAGTGATCACGACGCTGGAACCTTTCCTCATTGTGTAACGCGAGGTGACCTTACATTGGTTCTGTATCTTGAATAGCAATTTGAGTATCACCATATAGTACCTTTTTGATGCCTGTAGAACTAATAATTCTCGAGGCCACGGAAAGTTTAAAACCGCGATCAAATAAACTCAATGGGATTTCGTTTTCCGAATCAAGGATTCAATAGCTGGGACGCCGTACTTGACCGACTATTATCAGGCCTATTAGTGAATACATTCCAGAAGTATCATCTATACTGGGGAACAAGTTGCCAGAATACAGATCAACTAACCTACTCTATTCGTTCTGAAAACTGAAGACATCGACCCATAATTTCACAAACGCATACCGGGTGTTAGCCAGTCAAATAGGTAGGATGGAATATCTGCCGTGGCTTATCTGCACATCAAATTAATTGTTTTTCGTTTAACTCGATTTCGCAGATGTACGCCAACCTTAGTTCATATGATCTGTAGGAGTTAACAGACATCTACATGTAAATTCTCATAAAAAACCCATACTGGTAACCGGAATTAAATATTAGAGGGCTTCAACTTTTTGAAATACCAACCCTTATAATTATCTATAAGAACCACTATAGACGCAATATATTATCAGAGCTAACTTAAAAACATAGTGATACACCTAGGCTTTAGCACAAATTTCCATTAACTTACGTGACCAGATAGAATTTCTCTGCATATTCGTGGAACATTAATAGTCGCTTTCGCTACATAGTCATCCTTACTTTCAAAGTACCGCAGCTCACCATTCGCATAAAGTACTAGCCATGCCGGTTTCCAACGTTTTAAAAAAGTACCTTTGAAAATAAGCTAAATAATTCTATAACCCAAACCTACTGAGACGAAGAACAGAGTCGGCTTTCAAGATGTTTATGGATGATGCCATCACCAGCTGATCGCAAGTGAACTAAAACAACCACTTCCTAATTAGCCTTAAGTTTACACCAGTGGTTAAGTGTTCAATTAACAGAAAGAGAAAAAGTTTGCAAATTAAGTAAAAGATATCTAATGTCATACAAATATGTCGTACAGCGCAATCACGAAATTGGCTGCTGGAGAGAAACGTCCAACCAGTGGTATTTGGTTGTGTATCGAAGACGCCTAGTTATACGACTTACCCAACTCCAAGTATCGGTCAATGGTTTTATTCTTAGGGCCAGTAGTGTCATTAATTTGGTCTCTGTTGTAGTTTTTTCTCATTAGTAACAATGCTTTGCTGTCTTCAAAAACTAGGAAGGCCATACTCTCATTTCATGAAATCAACTCTCTTCAAACTAATTTCAAAAGATAATCTATAGCCGTCCTTCCACTTCAGCCATTGCTTCACGCCTTAAAAGTCCTACGAAATGCTTCCCAGAACAAAAGTCAGCTGAACTGCTCATACGCCAGTGCTAAAAACCTACCATAACTTTTGTCTATACCTCATCTGTTTATACATCACTTTGTTACTGTATTTCATCAACCAATCAAATCGCCTATACTTCATCGAACAGGAAATTGAGATTAGAACGCCTGCATTAAGCGCTTCTCCGTATGAGGAGGCAAGTGATCAACATAAATTGTCATTGCAATATCTCCTAAGGATACGTTTAACAAGTACTCTCAAGATAGCGAAGATATTTGGCCCAGGCAGATTGTTTAGGTCGAGCTATGCTCTCCAGGCCGAACAGTACAGCGGTAAATAAATCCTCAAAATAAATAGCTCTGCGAGTCTTCGACATTGGATGCTGACCACATTAGCTTTAATGGACTCACCTAGCTGAAGGCGCTCGGCCATGCATCCGCACCAGATCACGAGTGGGAACGCCGTGCCCAACAACTCCTGCGATCGCTACCCAGATTAGATCAGACGATCCTCGATATATTGATAGCTTATCAAATATATCTCCGAACCTCTTCGCTTCTTTTTTTTGATTTCACTCGGTGAGTACGATTCATATTAGATGTTAATGGTTAAAGTGTTGTCAAACGCCGAATACCTGTGGCATCTTCGTTGGTGAGCATAACGTGATCTGGCACACCAAATTGCAAACTGTGAGTCTGCTCCTTTCTGGAATTCAGTATATTATTGCCTTTTATTGATTTTTTATATATTGTGATATTTTTTCGGGTTTTTGGATATATATATCTAAATATATATTACACTCGTTCATTCTCGTACTTGATATTTCACCATGACGGAACAGACACTCAAGGTATTCAAGTTAAATACTATATCCCCAACTACATTTCAGCTAATGCCCTTCTGGCCAAACATCATCCAAGACTGGTTCCGTTACCCAGAGGTCGACTTCTACGAGCACGGCGTGAATGACACACGTGCACGATTCTTAGCAGTAGTCAGTGCACTACCGCGCGAATTCAACAGGTACGTGACGTCGAGCACGTTTGCTAGTGATGTTTTGAAACCCTACGAAACACTTAAACGATTTGTCATTAAACGCGGAGATCTTGTAGTGGCATTGGACCATAACCACACAATCCTCAAAGCTGAATACGGGATTACTCGAAAAATAGATATTCAATATTTAACGCGGAGAAATACCTGAGAATGGAGAAGGCGCGAACAGGGAATTGAATAGACTAGAGTTGATCGAACGGCATGGCTCGGCCATGCAGGCGTGGTCTCTGCTTCTATTCATATTAAATATATTGTTCTTTCTCTAGCCTAACCTTGTTCTACATCAAGTATTGGTAATTGATACGATACAGTGAGTTGGTGTAGCCGATGGTGTGACTTCCACGTAAGATCTTATAGATTAGGCAGTCATATCATGACAAATCCACAGATTTAGGATAAGGTCTATTATTAGAGCAGTACTAATATCATAGTAGACCATAAATTCTACATTGGTGAGCTCAACTAAAGAAACGCAACCTATTATCGTTAATCCTTATTTCCACCTTAACCTTCTCAATCGGTTTTTATTTTTGTAAACCCAGTATTCGTATAGTCCTTTGAAAAATGGTCACATATATTATCGTAATGTTATATCTATTAGTTCACATAACTTACTAGCTCAATCGATAATAAAAGTTGATCATCTATATGAACTTATTAGCTTTGATGGTTCGTTAACAAGCTTTAATAGCATTTACATGCTTCAGCGACACAGACTTGTTTAAACATCAAGCTCTAGCAAATATGACCTGTAAATAGCGTTAATATACATTAACTAACAATGCGATCAAGGACTAAATAGTTATCTGGATCTAATTCTCAATGTTCCTTCACTTAACACCTCATCCTGTTTTAAACTGCACTATCCTGTAATATCTTTTCTTCCGACCACTGCCTGCCTAATTTCATATTCTCGAGTTCCATTGCCAAACAACAAGGATGACACTTCTCCAAAAAATACGGTGAGTCCCAGCTATAAGTTTTCTGCAATCATAAGTTCATGTTAGATGGCTCATTCAATGGCACACACAGTTATCTGGATCCATTCGATCGTTCTGATCCGAGCGAGTGGCAAAAACGTCAACAGCATCAAGCACCCTGGAATTAATCGCCATACTGCATGTTTTATTCTGGATACTTTTGGATCATTTCTACTCCTCACGAATGGCGTTGTATATGTCGTCCACTGAATAATCTAATTTTCAAAAACAATCCAGGCGAGTTCAACTATTTCACTTAATGATTTTTTGTACTTAACATGTATATATTTTCCAGTTGCTTTTGCCATATATTTGTAAGTGTCCCTAGGCTAAATGCATTATCTTCTTACGGAATGTTTATAACGCGTCATATTCCTGCCTGAAGTTTCATCAGCAGTCTTAACTTTAAAATTATCTTTCTTATCATGTTCATTGTTTTCAAATTGTCATATACGTCAACAACCTGCACGTTAACCTGGCCCGTACATGCGTTGCACTATATCTTCATGTCTTCTAAATTTAGAAATCATTTGAATCACCTTTAACATTTATCAATAAACCCATCATAGTCGTTGTTGCTAATCGTATTTGAATGTATGGATTGGTTTATCATATTAGCAGCCCCAAATGCGAACATAGTTTAGATTATAAGATTAAAAATTTAGGTACTATCAACTGCACTAGTAAAATAACTAAATCCCTAGGCAGCTGTTGGCTAAACAAACGTTTAAAATCAAAACTCCGTAGCCTACTAGAATTAACACTAAACGAATCTTTATGAATTAATATTTATAATTAAATTAGGCGTCTCGGATTCTTTAACGTTACAAATTTCTGATTATTTCGAATCACCTAAAGCAACAATACCTATTTTTCCACTGATTAATCCTCAGTCAACACCATGACTAGTTAAACATAATAGTTTCAAGATATCGTCATAAAGCATTGTCATGACTTGACAATCACGTAATATGATTGATAAAACTAATGAAACTATTGACAAAATCGGTCAGCAAATTGACATATAATTATCACTAGTGTTGTTTTTCTTTTATCTTCATTCACTACAGATGATTACAGTATGTTTCTCTATCAGATGCTCACTCAGTAAGTATCTCGAAACCTTGTCAGTCCAATTGGAGGTTTAGCAACACAATATTGCATGCAAATAATCAGTATAAGCAGTCGAGCAAATCTCCTGCAAACTGAAAATATCAATGTCGAATTTACCCCAACACTGACAACGGTTCAAGCCATTATCATAGATGTGAGTTGGGAGTGTACTCCCCTTGGTTACAACTTATGTTCTTCCTGATAATCACATGAGCATCTCTCACTGTTAATCATGTTGTAAAAGCTTATTTAGCCGAATACATCCTGCAGCACCACATCACCTAGTAATATTGTAGTGAACAAGAACACGGGTGGGGACAAACGGATGTATTTAGCACAACAATTACAGTCTATCTCAACAAAATCTAAATACCATATAGTCAATCATCAATTTGCAAAATATTCATGCATCAAACCAAACTGGACTGTTTCTATTGCAAACACCAATCCATTGTCTCCCATTCCATTGTTCGTGCATTTTCTTACAAATTCAAATGTGTTCTCGCTCTACCTTTCTTGATCTTCGCCATCTTTTGCTGCCAGACATTACGTTCTTTTAACGCACGTTATATACTACTTATATCAATATAAGTAGCTCACACCATAATATGACACATCGGCCTAACTGATTTCAATAACTTATAACCACTATATCTCAATTAAATCGTATTCCGCCTTATGATAAACTGCATACTTGCAACTGACTTGTATGTATCATCAGCCGTCAGGTATAAATATGTATAAATAGTCTATGGCAACTCAGAACATTGAGTCTAGAGCATTTCTCTTACGAATACACTCATGTTTAACGATTTGTTCTTAGCTATCTGTCCAAAACTCATATAATTATCACTCATGTGTTGAAATTTTGTTTTAATAACCATTCATGTGTATTAGTAGTATTAATAAATTCTATCACGGTCAAGTAAAAATGAGGTTGAGAAAATCTCCCCGTAACTAAATAAACCGTATCAAACTAACTGGAACACTAGTTGGAATTCTCTACGGTATACTTTTGTTCCTTCAGTTAGCCTACTAATACAAATGCAATTGAAAATCAACTCATGGACAACTTACTAGCATAAACGTTATTTGATTTTATAATCTAAACCAAAACTAATACCAATATTAATATTTCCATAATATTGATTGATTTTAATATTTCTAAACACAAAATACATACTACCTATAAGTTAAGTTATTAACCAACGGCTATTAACAAGCATCGTTTTATTATTATTATTATTATTATTATTATTATTATTATTATTATTATTATTATTGTAATCCCATTTTTTATAGCTCAAATAATCTCCCAAATTTTCATTTCAAGCATGTTAAGCATGAAGGCAGATATTTTAAAATTATTACATGTATTCCCCGACCAGATGCTGCCGCCTTCTTTTTGATTTATCTTTCAGCTTGTCATCACCCAGGGGATTCTTACTAGTCTTGGTAACCTTCGGCACACTACAGTCCCATCCAATTGGTATCGAACCAACACCACGTTGATTCTGGTGGGAGAGTAGTGTAGTGACATTGGACCATAACCACACAATCCTCAAAGCTGAATACGGGATTACTCGAAAAATAGATATTCAATATTTAACGCGGAGAAATACCTGAGAATGGAGAAGGCGCGAACAGGGAATTGAATAGACTAGAGTTGATCGAACGGCATGGCTCGGCCATGCAGGCGTGGTCTCTGCTTCTATTCATATTAAATATATTGTTCTTTCTCTAGCCTAACCTTGTTCTACATCAAGTATTGGTAATTGATACGATACAGTGAGTTGGTGTAGTCGATGGTGTGACTTCCACGTAAGATCTTATAGATTAGGCAGTCATATCATGACAAATCCACAGATTTAGGATAAGGTCTATTATTAGAGCAGTACTAATATCATAGTAGACCATAAATTCTACGATCTAACCGATCGACAAATTTTAGACCAACTCCTTGATAATATCGACCTGCAACATGGTTCTGCGACAGATCTGTTATTAAGAATGAGAGAGGATATCGGCCAAAGAACTTTCGATGATGGATTATCCAAACAACCCTTCCTATCCAAACTTCCGCAACAGGTGCAAGCTGTGCTGGTTTCGTTTCAAAACAACGCCGTGGACGAGCTGGCTGCATCTGCCGACCGCATCTTAGAAATCACGAACTCATCTAATGCCGAGGTTTTTTCAGTCAGAGATGAACCTCAGACGATCCAGAATGACATTACGGAACTACACCATTCTCTGACGCGTTATCTGCGATTTCGTAATGACCACAAACGGTCACGTACCACGCGGAGAAGCACTTCACTTAAGCGATCTGTCTCTAGATCACGAGAGACGGATAACCTCGAATGGTGCTGATATCATAACCAGTATGTAAGGTCTTTCAGAAATTGCAGAAGACTCTGCAGTTTTCCCCACCGATACGAAAAACAATTCGGGAAACTTCTAAGCCGGTATGCGTTAACCGGCGAATATAGACGTCTGTTATACGTCACAGATGTGATAACGAAGGGTCGCTACCTTGTCGATACTGGCGCAGAAGTTGACGTTCTTTCTGCAAATTCTAACGACCAGCTTCACGAATAGGCTTCAAACCTACAGGCTGCAGAAAGAAAGCCCATCGCTACGTATGGCAAGAGGTACGTTTACCTTAACGTGGGTTTAGGCAAACCCATACACTGGATCTTTGTTGTTGCAGATGTTTCTGTGCCAACCATTGGTATAGACCTCCAACAACACCACAATCTAATAATCGATACGCGCAAACGGAGGCTAGTAAACGGTAAAACTAATTTATCTGTTTGCGTAACATCTTTTTCCATTTGCAGATTATCTCCAGTCACCATTAAGCACACGATAGACCTATTCTATCAACCACTACTCGATAAGTATTCTGGGATATACCAATCAAATCACGACTACAGGACCACCTGTATTCTCGAAAGCACGCCGACTAGCCTCCAAAAAGCTAAGGTTGGCGAAAAACGAATTGAACCATATGATAGACTTAGGTATTATTAAACCGTCAAACAGCTCATGGACATCCCCGTTCCACATGGTCCCTAAAAAGGACAGCAACGATTGGCGTCCAATCGGTGACTATTGGCGATTGAATGCGGAAACCATTTCCGATCGTTACCCATTGCCTAACATTCACGACTTGACAGCTACCTTGAAAGGTACAATTGTCTTTTCAAAAATCGACTTGGTTAAAGCGTATAACCAAATCCCAATGGCTACAGACGATATTTCGAAAACCGCTATCATAACTCCCTTCCGAATCTACGAATTTTCGCGGATGCCTTTCGGTCTAATAAACGCAGCACAAACATTCCAAAGGTTCATAGACGACATCTTCCGAGGTCTCAACTTCGTACATGCGTATGTTGACGACTGTCTAATAGCAAGTCCTGACAGAGAATCACATCTCAAGCATCTGGATCTTGTTTTCGACCGACTACAAAAACATGGCATTACTGTTAACATTCAGAAATGCCTAATCAGAACCGACTCATTAGACTTCCTAGGACACACTATCGCTGATCATGGAGTTCGACCCCTTAGAACCAAAATGGCGGCCATCCCGAATTACCCAGAACCGACCGCCATCAAGCATTTAAGCACGTTTAGCGGCCTTATAAATTTTTTCGCAGATGGTTCATACCGAAATGCATGTTACTTATGAAACCCCTTACCGACCAACTTCGTAGAAATGCGAAATCCATCAATCTGGACGACACCGCTCAAAAAGCACTCTCCACAGTTAAGAAACTTATTGCTAAAGCAACAATGCTTGCACATCAGGACACTGAAGCACCCATTAGTATCATAGTAGGCGCATCCGATTCAGTAATCGGAGGAGTCTTACAACAATAGGTCAACCACTCCTGGCAACATTGGCATTTTTCTCTAGACGGTTGCTAAATACTGAATCGAAGTACAGCACATCCGGTAGAGAAATCCTACCTATGTATTGTGCTGTACGTCATTTTCAACACTATATCTAAGGCCGTGAACCGACCCTTTTTACTGACCATAAACTACTTACCCCCGACCGTTGTTGCTACCTTGACGTGATGGTCGGCTGAAGAGCGGTAAGACTAAAAGCAACAAACCCAAGATCCGAAGGCGAAGTCGCACTGCTGACTGTACAGAGGTGTGACAGCAGTAAGGTGTTTTCTTCAGACAACCAGCATGATAACGATGCTGCCTTCCCACAAGGAGAGGTGGGGTTAGAAAAGGGTCGACCCTAAAAATGCACTTCTCGCCATATCCCACGGACATCTGTCTCCAGCGGTAAGGTCTCATCAAGTACGGAGCTAACACAAAAATTACCCATAAAAGGTCGTGTGTGACCGACCTCAAGCAGTTGTCCCTTGGGTACTGCGATCACGCTCCCAGGTCACTAAGAACACCTCTAACTCAATTTCCTTTTCAGGCACCTCCAGGAGAACCCTTCCACGGTGTGGGCAACCGGGAAGTGATAACCGCCCTCATACCTCTAAAAGCACCCAAGACCACTGTATTCATAATCAACCTCCCTCTTCAATTCCTATTATTCCTCCTACATCGACTTTCAACCCTAAATTTCCTCCTTCGGCTTCCTCCTCAAGTGCCACCATAGCCAACGATTCTAGTGCTCAAAACACTGTCCCAAGTCTACTGAAACCTCGCTCCAAACTACACATTGGAGCTTTCAACGTACGCACTTTATGTCAAATCGGTCAGCAGGCTTCCTTGGCTAAAACCCTAGAGTCTCTTTCCATCGATGTATGCTGTGTCTCCGAAACACGCATACAGGATTCCAGTGTGGTCATTCACTTGACCTCACCTCGGCAAAACGGAGAGCCAACGAGATACACCCCCCGTGTATCTGATGACCCGATGGGCAGTTCTCGTGAACTGGCAGGTGTAGGCATAGCACTAAGCATGAGGGCCGAACAAGCACAGCTAGAGTGGATCCTCGTCAACAGTCGTCTATGTGCTGTTCGGCTAAACGGCTACGTAAGAACTCGGAAGGATAGGGACACACGTCGTTGCCTTTTCGTCGTTTCTACCTACGCTCCCACTGACTGCAGCTCAGATGAAGTGAAAGATGAATTTTACAGAAAGCTGTCCGAACTTCTTCAGAAAGCTAAACGTTCAGACATAGTACTCGTAGGGGGTAACTTTAATGCTCAGACAGGTAGTTTAAACCAAACAGAAAGGCATTTGGGTGGATATTTTAGTATTCCGAGACGGCAAACAGATAATGGTGATCGTCTGCTGCAACTACGTTCAGACAATCGTTTATTTTTAGCAAACATAAATTTTAAGCATAAGGAGAGACATCGTCTAATATGGCGACCCTCCTACACCAAACCAACGATGGACTGAAATAGACCATATTGCCATCAGTAATCGTTGGAGAGGGTCGGTACAAGATTGTGATATGCTCTGGTTTAACAGGTATCATGAGATATCTAATACAGGGACTCACGATAAAGGTTGAGTGTTTCTTTAGCAACTAGGATTCATTTCGTTTGGTCTAACTGACTTACCGAAGTCGAATTTACTTAACAGATCGAATACATCGGATTTTTAATAGTCACTGCATTCAAAGTGTGGATATCAGATATTTGTACTTGAGGGACAAAAGTCTTTACCATACATAGGTCACCACAGTAGATCGAGAATAACTGATGTTTGTCGTAGTCATATTACTGTCTCTATAGAATGTCGGAATAACGTTCTGCTTTGCCCTTTGATATACGTTTGAATATAACCGTGTTGGGTGTTTCAAAGTATCCTCAACGAACGTTTCTTCATATCTGATAGATGAGTCAGAAATATTTCCGACTTCCTGGTGTTAAAACCTCCTCGTCATAAGCCAGTATTCTGTCTCCTATATTCGTCTCCTTTCATAGAGAAATGTACAGACCTCTTGACGTGTTTGTAAGTTTGCTTGTTATCTTCTTAGATACTCAAGGCGTTGAGGCCTCTACCCACGAATTCTTGGAAATCTCTCAATCTGCCAATATAAGTTCACTTTGTGTTCTCGGTTTATATTAGCAGAAAAGGTTAAAGACCTGCGATTAACTTTGTCATTATCCGCAGTTAAATGTGTCAGCTTACTCACAAATCACGGAATAGTTTCTTTGATGAGGTATTTAGATTAGGTCACAAATGTGAACTATCTGTTGTAGTGCTATTCTACTGAAGATTTGAAATGACTCATTAAGGTTAAAATATAGGCGTTGGAAACCTGTTTATCGACAAAACAATGTTGCTAAAATGCCGAATAAATTAAACATTGTTTCTCATGTCCTCGTAATGTGTTACATTTGTTTGGTTGCATTGTCTCACTAAACTCTCTGGGCAGTATGAATGTTGCACTAGTTGTTATCTAAGCTATCAATTTTATCCATTAACACCTTACTCAGTCGAATGTTGGCATCTCTGTCAATCATCGGATCATGCTTTCACGACCAAAAAATTGATGGCTATCTTTTGCGAACTGTCTAGGCAATAGTAAGCCAACTATTAACCTACATATAGCTTTATTTGATATGGACCAACCACCTATCCGAATATTGAGACGACCATGTCCAGTTCCATCTGACGTTCCTAATACACCACAGAGGTTAGCAGTTATGTGAAAACTTTCATATTTGTAGGCCACCGATAGTCACAAAAACACTTGAACAAAGGGAAGCAGACTATGCTGCTGCTCGGAAAAGGATTATGGGGTCTGCCACTCCGGAGTCAACTAAGGTAGAGACGAAAGAGTTAATTGAGTAAGTGTAACGCTCTTGTGACAATGAAATCTAAGAATGTAATTTTGGTAAGCAGTACTGCAAAACTTTTTCAGATTTCATAATTGCTCTGCGATACTCCGAATTACTTTAAAGATGCGTTTTTCCCACTTCCTACTTATTCATGTCTCTTTTTGGAACAGGCTAAAGCTTCGTGTTGATTCTTTCTTAGTTCACTTCTGCATGCGTATAGTCCTTTGGAAAGGTCGTCCTGACAGGACCTCCAGGTCTATGTACACGCAATATAGCGATCTATTATCACTTCCCAAATCCCTTTCCTTTTTCTAGTAAGAACCATAGCGGATACAACAGGCTTACTGTCATTTCATGCATGGCGAGTAACTAGCCATTAAACATTCCATAATGATGTAAACGACTCAAGTTTCCCCGCCTTCCTAAGTGTTTTGAGGCTTGTACAGTTCGTTAGTGTTAAGTAAGTCACATTGGTGTGCCTTAAGGTTCTACGGGCATTTGTAGTCCTCAAACCTAGTCACGGCTGTACATAAGGAACTACTTTTCAAGCCATAGGTTGCCATGTTCCCTTAATCTTTGAGTATAAGCTGAATATTTTTTTTTGTTCGGTGATAGTTTATTGAGTTGCACCGAGAGTATGACTTTCTGAATGTAATGCGGTAACCCCCAAATCACTTGAGGAGTCAGCCCTCCTTCTGGAAATGCTCGCATATGAATATGCGCATACAACCACCATCAGGAAAGTCCTACTCACTGTTTTCTCGCAGTGTTTACAAAATTGAGAGAACAAAAATCGAATGTCCCACACAAATACAGTTGGTGGGTACGAAAGATCCACGTAAAGGATTTGGAAAATTCTGATCCCAAACCACATGGGCTCCAGGATCCTGAAGGAACAAACGACGTATAAACCAACTATTAGTTACCGGCTACCATTGGATTGCATCTTCTAGTGCTGCTCCACTGACTTGTGTATTATATCTTCATGTCGAAAAATCGGGGTGTGGCCCCGTGAGAAAACCACCTGCTTCGGTTAAGGCATCCCGGCAGTGTCCCACCGCTCACACAAATCATTCGATTTGTGTGACGAATGTATTTGGTGCCTTATTGTGTTAATATTTTTGTTTAAATAAATAAATGAGCATTCCCAAATAATGCAAATTCTTAGGAATGCTCACGTAGTTATTCTAAAATTGTGTTCATAGGATTCCACGTAGTTGTTACCGTATGATCTCTGTTGAAATTTTCTTGAGTGCATGGGATTTGTGTAATTACATGTTTACAAATCTGTCAGGTTTAAAGACCCACTGATCTTCGTAATTAGTAGGGTTTTTTTTCAGACGAGTAGTATGCTTCGTATCTTACGCAAACTAAAGCAGTTTCATAAACTCCGTATGTTTCAGTGGTTGCAAATGGATGTTCTCACTTGTCATATTTTGCCGTTTTGTCTTTAATTTCGTTTCATCTTTTGATATAGGTCTAATCCAGTGAAAATGACAGACGATACCAACAGTGTTACTACAAAACAGGATAAAGCAATTACATCCACCATTCCCACGACTCAAAATATGGAGGTTAGTAGTCAAAGTAACTCTTCGGAAATGACAGCCAGTCACTTGTTCACTAACCACAGCGGAGTTCAACTTTCCATGTCCCAGAGTAACAAACAGTCTCTGGATATCGGTGTTGGTCGAAAGCCTCAACAACATTCACATTCTACATCGAACGGCGTTCGGCAGAATTTACAACAGCGCAGTGCAACAGTGACTGCCAATAGATTATCTTATATTCCTCCCCATCCTCCTCTTTTTTCTTTTCAAACTGGGTACAATAATGTTGGCCTTCTTCCTACTCCGCCTGGCTTTCAATGTTCACTTCCAACTGATACGAATGGCAGTCTGCAGCAAACGACTGCCTTCGCTTTGATGCACCAATTTAGTTTACTACAACAACAATATCAACATACTTTAACTGGCATTCAAAAACAGTTAGTTTCTTCTGGATCGCACTCGTCCAACAGTTTTAATCCTTTGAACTTTTCATCGTTTTCCCAGTCTAACATCAACCAGAAGTAAGTTTCATCAACCATTTTATCTTGTACACAGAAACTAACATCGTTAGTTGAATTTTGTAATTGGTTGTAAGTTGCACTTATCAGCTACCTGCCGTCAAATGAGTTTTTCTTTTTCACAAAACAGTTAAGTTGTAACTATAGTCTTTGAGTATTCTATGTCCATACTATATGGTACAAAATCTTATTCTATAAAACCTAATCTAAGAGAAACACCTTTCTTTTTATATAGTTACGTGCTCTTAAATTCATGATTTCAACACGTTTGTTAACATTTTATTTTCAGATATACCCACCCTTCAACTTTCAATTGATTTAAATTTGCAATAGTCAGCGTGTGAATGCGTACTTTTTTTCCATTTCGTAGATATACGACTTAATGTAATAACTTTAACCACTCTCTGCTTTTGATAATTTTGTGGTCTGGTGCCATACTCAGCTTGTGCTGTGACATTTTGTCAACATACATATTCATGTTTCTGTATAAATAAAGTGCATACAAAACAAACGCCATGTTTTTTCGTGCATATCTTCAGTATCGAATGCGTTGTCCGAACATATGTTGCTTTAATTGTTCCTTACACTGCAACTAAGAATTGTTTTTCCACCTACAGGTGTTCTCAATTTGTGCGATCACATAACCCCCATTGTGTGGTGAAAATAAATCTTTTAGAATGGTCGATTGTTCAGTGATTTTATAACTGTAGGGTGTTTGTGTTCAGCGTCTGTGATCGTCAGTTTATTACTTAATCTATTTTTGCCGATGACTAGGATTTTTCTTCATACCGTTTAATACAAAGAAGCTGGGAACATATGCAACACTTAACTTTCCAATGCCTAGATACTGCTACGGAGCAAATTTAAAGTATGCTTGGATTTTGTTCTTAATACTAAGGTGCCACTAAGACGCCGAACAGTTGTGATTTGCAACCATTGGTTCGTAACTTTTCATGAAATGGCTCAAGTGAATCTACTATCTTCTCTTTGATCTTGAGTTTATGGATTCCGACGTCAGGTTCTTCGTTGTGTTTGACTGATAAACTGGTTAGTCTCTGACTGTTAATCGGTGTCGTGGCAGTTCAAGTCAACCTTTGACGATATCACGGTTTACCAATCCTGAAGATCCTCACTAGTGGTCGGCGTCTCAAGGGATACGATTACGATCTCAATGTACATCAGGTGATTTCTTGCTAATAATGGTTGGATAAACCATTGACTGTCTTGTTCTGTAACTCCCATATATCTCAGATTTCGTATAGTTGATCAGAGTCACAGTGGTGTTATGCAACCATGTAGTTGTGCACAACTATGGACGTATCAGTAAAGTTTCTCAGTACTTCTACTTGTACTACTAAGTGCCGAATCATCAGAATTCGTACGAACATTTGGCAGTTTTGTGACTAGGCCCAAGTTTTTTGCTAGCCACCGGTAGTCTTATCATCAGTTATGCATTCTTTAATACTGGATCAAAAATTCTAGGTTTGTGTAACGCCCTCCCATACAGCTCGGTAGTCTTACCAACTCAACACCAGTGTTGTCAGATCTGGCGGCTGTATCTCTTAGGTTCTACTTCCGAAAAAGCCATCTTCAAAGCACTAAACCGTTGGGAAAGACCGCATGGTATCTGGGGTCTACTGCATTGGTCGATGCTAGATGACCGACCTCATGCCCTGAATATTATAAGTTGCAAAGACACAAACGTAAGCCAACAATGAGTCTGTGCAGTAATTGTAACCAGTGATGAGGTGAGAAAAATGCATCGATGGTCAGTAACGCCAAACAACCCGAGCCTATCAGGCAAATATTCGAAAATCCAATGAAACTGTCTCTGAGGAATTCCGCACCGTGACCTCAACCCAGATGATGGGAACGACAGGCGGAACACCTGAGCCTCTTCTACCTACTATTAACAGACAACGTTCATAGAAGGTCAACATAAATCCATAGCTAAGGACGTTAAGAATGCTATGGCCAGGCTGAGTGCGGAACCATGGTGAACTAACCTGGATATTATGATTTTATATCTCGATTTTATCACGTGATTTGTCCACCAATCAAAATACGACTTATACAATCTTAGCACTGTGCCAAACCAGTGACGTTCGACCGGTATGAGCAATCTAGCGTCCTTATTGGTCCTATATCCGTCTAGCCCGTCCACTTGAGTCCAGAACACAATACAAGCTTCTGCAATATGAATCGAATCGTTTATTTCAGATATACTCGGTTTATATATCAACCAGACAGACCACAACGTACCATAAAATAGAAAATAACATTTGTACAATATTTGGCCAAATGTGGCTGCGAACGTGGGAGGCAGTAGTTAATAAACTGAACATAGCTTAAGAACCGTAAATCGTATAATAAATTATAGGTCAAAATAAAGCTTATAATAAGAGGAATATAAATATACATAATCTAGTTACTGAATACTTATACCATAAGAGTGTATAGATATCAGTCAATTAATAGTCCTCGGAAGTTACCCGTAATTTAATCTTCGCTCGGGTATGTTAATGTGTGATACTGATGTCGATGGATATAAGTAGTATGTATCATCATCAATCGAAAGTGGAATAAACTTAAGAATTCGTCCATGACAATTTCTATACAACATACTAAATGCTGTAATAATGTGAAATATTAAAGTGAAATACCCTGAAGCGGAAGGTTAATAAGATCGAAGAGAACGAGTACAAAGAATTGGTGTGCAAACGGAAGAACAATGAAATCTGAGATGATTGACTGACATTTTGCAATTGAAGTTATTACTATATGGTTCTTAGATTTTACCATGACAATATAAATATAATCTAATTATTGAATAGTTACATCGTAAGAATAGATAGATAATATTAGTCAATTAGTGTCTCAGAAGATTCTGGTAATTCTTCGCTCGGATATAACATATACCTATGGGGATAGCAGTTCAGCTTTACCGGTTGGCACCAGTCAGTTGCATGCAATGTGAAACCTGACATCTGTTTGGCTCAAGTTACCATTCCTTACCAGCATACCGAGATAAAACTACTACAATAAATGACAGTAACGCATCGGAATCAGTACAAAAAGAAAAATATAGGTCTGGAGAAATGTCTAAGGTTTTGAGACTCGGTTTATAGGAGAGAATGCACCTACACCATTGTAAACAATTCTAAACCATATCACCCGGAATTTCCTGTCACTTGTTACGATGATCGCTTGGATCTGAACAAGTTAGTCTGCACCTAAATATACACTTCCATCCAACAGTCACAGAACCCATAGACTTATGTTTTGTCTTAGTATGGCCTCGTCGAGCTACCAATCTACTCTTACACCAGGAATCATCGCGCGGCGAGGTAGGTGGTGGCCAGACGTATGCAATATGTCCCAACCATCGTAATCGACGAAGACTCGCAAACTCACCAACCGGTTTTCCATCTATACCTAGTACTCTGCATCTAACCTCAGAATTGCTAACTCGATAGTCCTAAGATATACTATGGTTTGAAGGCATGTTTGATCGAATACTGACAACCTACAAATTCAAAGTTCATGTTTCTTATTAGCAAAGTCAACCGCTGAGCAGCAAACTCGTCCCTTCTTTGACAGATAGATATCTCACTTAGTCTACAGGTGACGCAAATTGACGAAGGTTAACCGAGCTTTCTGATTCCCTGTCGACATTTCGTCGGACACCAAACCCTCAAGGCTAATGAAACTTTGACAATAAGTTAAGCCAAAATACTGTATTCCCTTTTGCCGATTCAGACGTTGTAGACCAGTCCTGAAGCAATAGTTTGCATTTATAGTGAGGTGAACGCATTCCAAACATGCATTGTTGCTTCAGGTGGTTGGAAGACCCCACATTTTGCAAGCATCTTCACCATGTAAGACTGTCATCTGCATAATCTAGGTTGACAAGTTAACATCTGGTGGTAGATCAACCCCTAGAAAGTCAAGCGAAACTTTATTTCTGGTAGGAGATCTATGAAGAAATTAAAAAGACACTTAGTGGATAAACATGACGAATACTACTCAGTATTAACAGTACGCGGTAAGCACATACTTAACCAAAAGCATTTGACAAAATTCTATACAAGTTTAATGTACTTCTTTGGTATGCTTTTCAATGGCAAACTTCGACACAGATAATCTCGTTCTGCAGAGTCAAGACAGTTAGTCAGCTACAACGTTGGACCAGTCACATGTATGCATCGGTCCAAGTTGCCATACCTCATTAACACAACAAGACGGACACCGGATTCATAAAAGTAGTTAATTCGGTTGGGGTAATATAAAAAAGAAAGATTGCAATAAGGATATAGTACGGGAAGAAAGAATTAGTTCATAGAAAGAAGCGATTTTAATCTCTTAGTTTATGGGAAGACATAGTGTATACACCGACGCCATTGTGATTGATTCTGAGCCATGTCACCAAGAATCTCCAACTATTGGTTACGATAGTCACGTGGACCCCCAACCAAGTAGTCTGCATCTACCAACATGGCTCAGACAACAAGTTAGTGACTTTAAGCACTGATGCCACGTTTTGGTTTGGCCGCCCCCAACTTTTTTCCAACCATCCCGAACACCGGTTAGCATTGCACGTCGTGGTAATCGGTGTCCGGGCATACGTTACAAAACCATCTCAGAGTCAAGTACTGCCTTGGGGTTAAGAAATACTACTATAGCCAGATATCGGGAAGTATGTCTTTTCTAGAACTTGACGATGGGCGAATATTTTGTCTACACATCACCGGCCAGGTCTGAAACCAGATGAACTTCCGAATTGTTGTGTTGAATAATTTTGATACTATATATGTAGCGGACGGTTGATACTGATATATGGCTAAGTGTCTTATTTCCTACTTATCATCAATACAATTGTTTATAATATTTGCTCTCATTATGGATCAATATGATTGAAAATTAATTCACATTACAGTATCGTTCTGCTTCTTCTATATCGATAAGTTACATACATATTTTCCCTGTATATTAGTAATATTTGAGAATTTTATATTTATGAATATATTTCAGAGACAGTTTAATTGTGTTATCATAATCTATCAATACAGACCATAAAAACATATTCTTTGGAGATTCAATGAATATTTGGATTTTCGTAGTTTACATTACGTCTCCAATAAAAATTAGCTGAATGTATGATAGACTCAGTACTGGAGGTAGCTTCCGTATCGTCTAGAATAGACTCACGTTTAGAATTAACATTTGCACCAAGGACGTACTTAGATAGGTCTTGAAAGTGTATTCCATCAATATGGGAGTATGTGCAGTAAGGTAATCATTATCCCTTTAGTGCGAAATGATTCGGCTGACGCTATTCAGTGAAATCCCTGCAGATAGGAAAAATCTCGACGATAGTATGTAACCTTCAATCAGTTAATATCCGAACAGTCTTTCATTTTGGTTTTGTTAATGTTTGGTATTTTTTCGCTCCACTGCGAGTTCATCTTCTTCCCTAACTAGATTTTTAGAATATCGTAACAGAAATGGAATTGACATCAGTTTTCAAGGACCTAGCAGGATTTCGAACATTAGAATACGGTGTCTGAGAAGTGACCGGGTAATCGCAATTTCAACAGTTACCAACCATGTTATCAGGATATTTTTCAAAAGTAACCATCTTACTTTATTCATTCAATTTCTAGCCCAATTATAGATGCCTTAATATTGATAATCAAAAACTCAAAAACCATATATTCAGAATTCCTGTCTTTAATATACAAACTGCGATATCCGAAAAAAACCTGTGTCCAACACTAATCACACATTTTCTGGAATAAAGAAAGCATTAGATGTACATTAGTATCAAGATTTATTGTGAAATCTTAAATACAATCCTTATTTTCATATTCAGTAAAAAAATTACGACTTAGTGAGACAAAGACCCAATATGACAGAGACTTTCATTTGGAGTTTGGCATTACGAAACGGAGATGATTTCCATAAGTGCGATCTCGAGTCATGCTCACTCATGTATTTGAATTTACTGAATTATCAACTCTGCCTGGTGCACCTCTGAGGCTACTGCCGGACCAAAGAGAAGGGCTGGGCATGGATTTAGTGAACCCACCTCGTAAAAAACGAAAACGCTAACCGGAAAAAATAACTCAAACCATTCAAACTCTGACCTATGAGTTAGATCTTTACTTAGAAGAGTTAAAACGTCTCGTGATGAAAGCCGAGTTCCTTTGGAAATCACGAAGCTGAAAAAATACAACCTGGAGGTGCTTGATTTCAGTGAAACACACTAGACGCAGGTTGGACAACAACGACTGGCTTCAGAGGAGCTTTTATTATAGTCCGGCCATGAAGAAGAAAATGACCCATATACTCAAGGAGTTTCATTGATGCTATCAAAACAAACACAAACTGCACTTATAGGATGGGAATCTCAAAGACCCGGGATCATCAAAGCCTCCTTTGAAACAAAGAAAGAGGGCATTACAATGAACGTCATCTACTGCTGTGCACCTACCAACGATTACAATGAAGACGTCAAAGATCAATTCTACGATAGACTGTAGTCAATCGTTGAGAAATGTCCAACAAGGGACATGACCATTCTGATGGGAGACGTAAATACCTAAGTCGGAATGGACAACATCAAGTATGAAGATATCATGGGACATAAACGCATACACAAAGCCACATGGATCACACTACACAGAACTAAGTCGACCATATCTGCATCAATAAATAGTCCGGAAGGACAATGCAGTACATAAAAACCGATAGAAGAGCTGATATAGCATCAGATCATCAACTGCTGGTTGTCAAGATGAAACTGAAACTCAAGGAGCACACTGAACAACGAAGCAGACACCACAAAACTTTAATACGGCTTTTTTAGGATACGGACAAACTCAACGAGCTCAAGATAGTCCTCAGCAGTGCGTTCCAGGCCTTTCACGATCCACTCAATAGAGAGGGAACTAATAAGGAGGGCAACTGGAAATGGATAAAGGAGGCAATCACTTCAACATGTCATGAGGTTCTGGACCACAAGAAGCACCATCACAAGGAATAGGTCACGGTTGATACGCTGGAAAAGATTCAAAAAAGGAAGAACGAAAAGGCAGCAATCAATACCAACCGAACAAGAGCAGAAAACGCCAAGGTACTAGCTGAGTACACAGAAGCAGACAAGAAACTGAACAGGAGCATCAGGGCCGACAAGCGTAAATACGTGGAAGATCTAGCAATAACGGCGGAAAAGATTGCAAGAGAAGTAACATGAGACAATTGTGTGATACAATAAAGAAGCCCTCCGGAAATTATCGTAAACCAGAACGATCAGTGAAAAGCAAGGAAGGTAAAGTAATCACCAACATTAACGAACAGCGAAGCAGGTGAGTAGAGCACTTCAAGGAACTGTTAAATCGACCAGCCCCATTGTACCCATTCAACACCGAAGCAGCACCCACGGGCCTCACAATCGATGTTGGCTCACCAGTTGAAGAGATTAGCATGGCCATCAGACAAATCAACGGGACCAGACAACATTCCAGAAGAGGTAATCAAATTAGATATAGCGGCAACTGCAAAGATACACAACATTCACATCAGCAAGAATTGGCATGAGCAACAAGTACCAACAGACTGGAAAGAAGGACGCATGATCAAGATACCAAAGAAAGGCGATCTCAGCAAGTGTGAGAACTGCTGGGGCATCACAATTCTCTCAATATCAGGAAAAGTCTCCAACAGGATATTGTTTAACAGAATGAAGGACTCAGTATACGCCCAACTTCGAGACCAACAGGCTGTATACCGTAAAGATCGATCATGTACAGACCAAAGTGTAAAACTACGGACCATCGCGGAACAATCAATTGAATGGAATTCATCACCCTACATCAACTTAATTGACTATGAGAAAGCATTTGATAGCGCGGACAGACAACATTATAGAGGCTTCTTCGACACTATGGCGTGCTTGAGAAGTTAGTCAATTTTATACGAAATTCCTATGGTGAATTAAAGTGAAAAATCGTGCATGGAGAACAGTTGACAGACTCGTTCGAGGTAAAGACCGGTGTCAGGCAAGATTGTTCAATCTTGCACTTTCTCATTCTCTTGGCGATCGACTGGATTATGAAGATACCAACATCTGAGGGGGAAGCACGAGATACAGTGGACACCTAGGATCCAGCTGTACGATATAGTCTCCACAAATGATTTTGTTCTTCTGTCGCACACGCAACAACAAATGCAGAATACGGCCAGTACAGTAGCAGCAGTAGGTCTCAACATACACAAAGAGAAAATCTAGATTCTCCGATACAACACATCACGCACCAGTCGAAACAGACATGATGGAGGAGCGCTGAAACCAATATTTATTGACAGCCTTTGACAGTTTTCAACTTTTTCTCGTCATACATCATTTTCGTCTCTGAGTATTGTTGCATCTAGTTCTTTTATCAAAAAAGATCCATGTTTAATGACGACAATGCAAAAAAAGCAATTGCCAACGTCCGGGTTGTCGTTATCCCGTTGAAAGCTGCATGCAGTGCGATGAGTGCAAAGGCTGGTACCACGAAGTTTGCACGAATTTAACTCCTGCGGCTTCCAAACGGTTCAGTAAAAAGGGTTGTGTATGGCTTTGTCAATAATGCTGTTCGGATGCAAACAGCTTGTTGACCGAGGCTATCTCACTGCTAGATTCTGCGAAAAAGTGTTTTAGAAAGCGTAGTCGGGACACATCAAACAGCACTCGCTCTGTCGACACGCAAATTGATATGAAGCAAACTCAGGTGAGTTCGAAAATAGGTGACTCACACCGATCAAAGAAGGAAAAACAGTCTCCAAAGAGGTCTGTCTTAAACAAAAACTCAAGAAAAGAAGGTTCAACTGTTCCCCGTCTTCCAAATGG
Source organism: Schistosoma margrebowiei (assembly GCA_944470205.2). Classification (NCBI taxonomy): domain Eukaryota; kingdom Metazoa; phylum Platyhelminthes; class Trematoda; order Strigeidida; family Schistosomatidae; genus Schistosoma; species Schistosoma margrebowiei. The sequence continues at coordinate 4,102,593 of OX104028.1, forward strand.
CATCCAGCAGGAAACGCCTCGAAGCCGCAATCGCAAGGCTCGATTGGTTTCTAGCGGGAAACATAGCCTGACCTCCCAAGTCGTCGACAACCCTTCGGAATCCCACAGTATGTTTGACGCAACTGTTTTTGCTTCTCCTAGCACCGTTGACGAATGGGTACAGGTTGTAAGGCAGAAACAACGTAGCGATATAAAAGACAATCCTGCCCCCATCAAAGTAGTCGAGAAATCGAAAGCTGATCACAGCGACAGATCAGATATTTTTCATAGAATCAAGGAGAGCGAGAGCTCTGAACCAAAAGCTCATTTTGAGCATGACATTGTGCTGATTAAACAGCTGCTTAATCAACTCGTGCCTCAAAATATCACCGGGGTCACCTTGCTAAAGGTGTACAGACTAGGGAGTCTAGCGAACTTGAAACCAAATCAATCCAGACTGCTTAATGTAGTATTCGAATCTTCGAACGAACGCGACCTAATTTTACAGCGGCAACTAGCTAATTCACACGTTCCACTCTCATGCGATACACTGTCGATAATGGAATAGCATTCCTAATGAATAGAGCTACTCCCCCCTTTACGCTTTTGTATTCTGTCGGCCCTTACTAACGTAAAACACTCGAAATCAAGTTCCATACTATCTACAGACTGTGTCAGCCAGGTCTAATGCCCGAAGCTTACTTAATAAGCGATCGAAACTAGGTGTACAGATTGACTCTACAAAGCTAGACATAATCGCAGTTACAGAAACCTGGCTGACACAGTCTGTAGATAGTATGGAACTTGATTTCGAGTGTTTTACGTTAGTAAGGGCCGACAGAATACAAAAGCGTAAAGGGGGGAGTAGCTCTATTCATTAGGAATGCTATTCCATTATCGACAGTGTATCGCATGAGAGTGGAACGTGTGAATTAGCTAGTTGCCGCTGTAAAATTAGGTCGCGTTCGTTCGAAGATTCGAATACTACATTAAGCAGTCTGGATTGATTTGGTTTCAAGTTCGCTAGACTCCCTAGTCTGTACACCTTTAGCAAGGTGACCCCGGTGATATTTTGAGGCACGAGTTGATTAAGCAGCTGTTTAATCAGCACAATGTCATGCTCAAAATGAGCTTTTGGTTCAGAGCTCTCGCTCTCCTTGATTCTATGAAAAATATCTGATCTGTCGCTGTGATCAGCTTTCGATTTCTCGACTACTTTGATGGGGGCAGGATTGTCTTTTATATCGCTACGTTGTTTCTGCCTTACAACCTGTACCCATTCGTCAACGGTGCTAGGAGAAGCAAAAACAGTTGCGTCAAACATACTGTGGGATTCCGAAGGGTTGTCGACGACTTGGGAGGTCAGGCTATGTTTCCCGCTAGAAACCAATCGAGCCTTGCGATTGCGGCTTCGAGGCGTTTCCTGCTGGATGCCATTTGGAAGACGGGGAACAGTTGAACCTTCTTTTCTTGAGTTTTTGTTTAAGACAGACCTCTTTGGAGACTGTTTTTCCTTCTTTGATCGGTGTGAGTCACCTATTTTCGAACTCACCTGAGTTTGCTTCATATCAATTTGCGTGTCGACAGAGCGAGTGCTGTTTGATGTGTCCCGACTACGCTTTCTAAAACACTTTTTCGCAGAATCTAGCAGTGAGATAGCCTCGGTCAACAAGCTGTTTGCATCCGAACAGCATTATTGACAAAGCCATACACAACCCTTTTTACTGAACCGTTTGGAAGCCGCAGGAGTTAAATTCGTGCAAACTTCGTGGTACCAGCCTTTGCACTCATCGCACTGCATGCAGCTTTCAACGGGATAACGACAACCCGGACGTTGGCAATTGCTTTTTTTGCATTGTCGTCATTAAACATGGATCTTTTTTGATAAAAGAACTAGATGCAACAATACTCAGAGACGAAAATGATGTATGACGAGAAAAAGTGGAAAACTGAAGATTGTTAGAACCAAAAGTACTAACAAATAGATTAGAAAACAAAGTATTCAATAGTACGGACGACAAACCAATTTATGTACAGAAATGATACTCTAATCGAAAATATTAACCGAAATAAATTTAATTAAAGTGAAAACAGTAGTATTAAACGATCAAAACAATAGAATTTACTCAGCGAGGAAAATTACCACTGTCATGACAGTGCATTTTCAATAGCGCCGAAATTTACACAGTATATCAGCAACAGGTGTTAAAGTACTAATAAACTGCAATCACTGTCATGTAACAAGCAAAACAATTACTAAATTAACGTAAGACAGAAAGATAAACAACGACATCTCGAAATCCTCGATAATATGTTGCACGTGTGCGAAAACGTATGGCGTGTTAGCCTGATCTTACCCCTTTTTACCTAATTATGAAAACGGAAAATAGATTTTCAAAATTATTCATAATGTATTTCAAAATTTGGTTGTGCACAAAGCAGAAATGAAGAAGTAGCGCAAAAAAGTGTCGCGATACCCCTGGAGCGCTGCCTGACCTAATTGTATGGGCGAATTTCGCGCCAATATCCGAGGGCTATCATGCTTCCAAAAAGGGCAGTGATTTTTGTACTTGTTGTGATTATCCTTGCATTGGGTACTTGTTGAACTGGAAAACATTCTTAGTCTACTTTAACTAAAAGTACTTTGGTTAAAGTTTGTAATTTTTGCTCAACTTTGTCTTGTGGTACTTTTTTTTACTCCATAACTGACATTAGTGTTCACACTGTGATCATTTTGTGTTTTAAACCTTTTTAATCAAAATTAAAATGGTTGGTAAGACTCATGAATGTGGACAACCAAACTGCTTGTTCGGCTTTGAGGAAGGTATGCAGTGCGATGATTGTAAAAAGTGGTATCATAAGATATGTACGCGTCTAAGTCCTATGGCATACAAAAGATGCTCAAAGCCTAACTCACACTGGCTTTGTATGTTCTGCTGTACAAATAAAAGGTTATTAATTCAGGAGGCCATGAGCCTATTGGCTTTGGCCTGCATGAAAAACGATGGCGGTAGCACTAGTACCACGAGCACTGACGGTGTAGAATGTGTCAGTGTAGTAAGTGCTTCCACTGGACCCACTAAAAACCCGACTGCGATTGACGGGAAAGTGAGATCTCTGTCAATATTAACGAGGATTGAAGCGCCGCCAGATACTGACATCGGCAAACACCTCTAGTCGAAATTGAAGATTCGAATAAGACTGTCACAGTTCCAAATAGTCCTGGTGTGGCTGTCCTGAGTGGTGATAAATGGACTTCAGTATGGAGGAAAAGAAGTGAGAAAAAACTGTAAGCAAAACACAGATGGTCTGCAAGTCATTGGAAGAGACGTTATTAGAAGCAAAAACTCTACTGCGTGACAAGACAGGTCTCTCTGAGAGATCAGTCATTTTTCATAAGTTAAGAGAATCTTCCGATAAAGAACCAAAGGCTAGATTTGAACACGATCTCAATCATATTAAGTCCTTAATAAGTAAACTACTCCCAGATACAGTTTCGGGAGTTAATATTTGTAAGCTTTATAGAATAGGAAAAAAGATTGATTCTGAAAGTCCTTAGAAAAACCGCCTCTTGAAGGTTACATTCACCATGGTTGAAGAAAGGGACCTGATTATAAGTAATTCACGTATACTAATTGGGTCCGCAATATACGTCTGTGAGGCTCTCAGCATAGCTGATCGTATTAAGAAGCGAGCTGCAGAAGCGGAAATAAACGAGCGCCTCCAAAACGATGAAAGAAACCTCGTTCTTAAGGGTTTTCAAGTTGTAAAAGTTCGGAGCAAAACGATTCTCAAGCCACTCTGTGTGGTGAAGGAAAGTTCTTCACAGACTTAAAAATATGCTCAGCAAATGCTCGCAGCCTACTGAATAAAATGGTGGAGTTCAAGTCAGTGGTGGATGAAGAAAAATCGGACGTTATTGCTGTCTCGGAAACTTGGTTAACATCAGAAGTATTAGATAGTGAAATCCAGTTGACTGGTTTCATAAATAGTAGGGCTGACAGATTAAACCGAAGGAGAGGCGGGGTTATTCTGTACACGAAAAGTACCGCAACCATCAGATTAGCTGAGACAGTAGCACATGTTTCAGGGACATGTGAACTGGTGCGATGTAAGCTGAAATGTAGACGGCAAGATATTGAATTAGTTGTAGTATATCTCATTTCAGATTGTGTAGCAGATGATTTTCTCCTAAGTAAACTTAAGTCCAAGTGTCACAAGGGTGAAAGTCTTGTAGTAGGGGACTTTAATGCACCATATTTAAACTCGGTTAACTTAGAAGTAGGGTCATCGATAACGTCGTTCGAGTGCAAACTGTTAGAAACCTCGACTGGGTTAGCTTTGTTCCAACACATTAGAAATCCTACACGATATAACTTAAGAAACTCTTATTCTCTTTTAGATTTAGTCTTCACACACAGTGATGACATTGCTCATATAAATTTCCTCCCACCACTAGGGAGAAATGACCATGCATTAATCTTATTCAAATTCATGTCTGAGATTGCCTGTCAAACAGCTGCACCGGACCATCCTAATATATGGAAGGCAGATATGGAGTCAACCAACTCCTCAGCATCGGCTGAAAACTGGGAAATTGAATCAAGGATATCAGTACGAGAGGCATGAACCCTCTTCAGACAGTTATACAGTTGGGTAACTCAACCATACATACCCTGGACACTCCCGAAGAAGAAAACTCACGGCCATCCATGAATAGGCCAAGATATTCGACGTCTACTAAGACAAAAGAAGGAATGTTGGTATGTTGTGGAAATAGACCTGACAAGCTTATTTTGTAAATAGTTTTCAATGTTATTTGTTTGTATTTTGTCAACCTTCCACTGTGTGTATATTTAACATTAAATGACTGTAATTGTTGTTTTAGTAAATGACCTTGAACACACTTTCCGTTGTACTACTACATAGCGTGACATACCGCTGCTGGCTAACAAATACACTGCTTCTCACACATTCCTCGTTCTATTTTCATTTGTGATTGAGCTAACTGAAGTCTAAATCAAATACTATCTACATTTATAGACTGTAATCGGAATATATCACATCCTACGTCGGACCATATCACTAGAGAGTTCGCCAACCTGCTAAGAATCATCACGTATTTATAATTGTGGATTTACATTACTGGACCTAATCAGAACACGCAACGTTTGATCAATTTAAGTAACGTCCCTAATTTTTATTGTATTTGTAACAATTAATTGTATATATTAATATTACTATTGAGTTTTAATAACTTTGTTTACATTTTTGTGTTCATATCTGTTTGGTCCACCACAATTATTTGATGAGCCTCGATTTTTTGAAGACATCTGTTATATATATCTACATATTTATTATTATTATTAATTGGCACGGCACACCATATTTTTTTGTTTTGTTTTTGCAATCATGAACTCTCGTGGTAAACTCATTGACTTAAATAGTCCACTGATCAACTCCTTGAACTCTTCACAATCAGAAGATAATGCCTTAACCTCGATCAACGCAATTTCAGACTTAAGACTACCAACGTACGGTGTTCATAATCCAAGAGTCTGGTTTACACAAATTGAAGCTTTGTTCATGGCTAGAGGCATAAGATCTCAGGCAACAAAGTATGCTTATGTAGTTGGCGCACTCTCTATTGAGATTGCCACTGATGTCGGGGATTTAATCGATCACGTGCCAGAATCTTAACCTTCTTATAAAATAAGGACAGCCGTAATCCAAAGCACCTCGGTTTCAGACGAGAGACTTACTTTACTTACTTACTTACGCCTGTTACTCCCGAAGGAGCATAGGCCGCCGATCAGCATTCTCCAACCCACTCTGTCCTGGGCCTTTTTTTCTAATTCCATCCAACTCTTGTTCATCTTTTTCATGTCTATTTCCATTTCTCGGCGTAATGTGTTCTTTGGTCTTCCTCTTTTCCTTTGGCCTTGAGGATTCCATGTGAGGGCTTGTCTTATGATGCAGTTGGGTGCTTTCCTCAATATGTGTCCTATCCACTTCCAGCGCTTCTTCCTGATTTCTTCCTCCGCTGGGATCTGGTTTGTTCTCTCCCACAGTACGTTGTTGCTAATAATGTCCGGCCAACGGATCCGAAGTATTTTGCGTAGACAACTGCTAATAAACACCTGTATTTCCTGGATGATGGCTTTCGTAGTTCTCCAGGTTTCCGCCCCATACAGTAGAACTGTCTTGACATTTGTATTGAAAATCCTGACCTTGGTGTTGGTTGACAGTTGCTTTGAGTTCCAGATGTTCCTCAGTTGTAGATATGCTTCTCTTGTTTTGCTGATCCGCGCCTTCACATCTGCATCAGATCCACTCTGTTCATCAATGATGCTGCCCAAATATGTAAAGGTTTTTACATCTTCCAAATCTTCTCCGTCAATTGTGATTGGATCGGTGCATGCTGTGTTGTATCGGAGAACCTTGCGATTCCCTTTGTGTATATTGAGACCTACTGCTGCAGAGGCTGCTGCTACACTGTTCGTCTTCTCCTGCATTTGTTGTTGGGTTTGGGATAGAAGGGCCAGATCATCTGTGAAGTACAGATCGTCCAAATGCATCCTAGATGTCCATTGTATCCCGTGCTTCCCTTCAGATGTTGATGTCTTCATGATCCAGTCGATCACCAGGAGAAAGAGAAAGGGTGAGAGTAAGCAACCTTGCCTGACACCGGTCTTTACCTCGAACGACTTTGTCAACTGTCCTCCATGCACGATTTTGCAGTGTAATCCATCATATGAACTCTGTATGATATTGACTATCTTCTGAGGCACGCCGTAGTGTCGAAGAAGTTTCCGTAGTGTTGTTCTGTCCACACTATCAAATGCCTTTTCGTAGTCAATGAAGTTGATGATGAGTGATGAATTCCATTCAAATAATTGTTCCACAATGATCCGTAGAGTTGCGATTTGGTCTGTACACGATCTATCCTTACGGAGTTCTGCCTGTTGGTCACGAAGTTAGGCGTTTACGCAGTCCTTCGTCCTGTTTAACAATACCCTGTTGAAGACTTTTCCCGGTATTGAGAGAAGAGTGATGCCCCTGTAGTTATCACACTTGCTGAGATCGCCTTTCTTCGATATTTTGATCAGGAGTCCTTCTTTCCAATCTTCCAGTACTTGTTCCTCATCCCAAATTTTATTGAAGAGAATGTAGAGTAATCTTGCAGTTGCCGCTACGTCTGCTTTTAGTGCCTCTGCTGGAATTTTGTCTGGTCCTGCTGCTTTGCCACTCTTGATTTGACTGATGACCATGCTGATTCCTTCAATTGTTGGTGGGCCAACATTGACTGGGAGGTCCGTGGGTGCTGCCTCGACGTTGGGTGGGTTCAGTGGAGCTTGTCGATTCAAGAGTTCTTTGAAGTGGAACTTTGAAAGTAGTAACATTTTTTCACGTGGTTTAGGAATTCTTCGACTTGCTCTTTTGTAGGGTGTATTATACTGTGATTATCATCTTATCCTGTACATCGGGTACATCTGTAGCAGCATAGGTTGGTTGGTTAAGAGTTGACCCCAAACAACCAAGCATATGTCAAAACAGTATTGTTCAAGTATTCATTCACTTCCTTATTTTGTATAAGCGTTATATTCCTTATTATCTTATATTGAATGTTGAAAGCTTTTGTTTGTCTGAACAGATAATCACACGCTCCACTGTGACTGCGCTAAGATCGAAATAAAGACGTACTCACTACTCTGGTTTCTTCTATCAATAGTACGAGGGTTACCTATAGGCACGAAACTGGTGAGCCCTTTTTGAACACAAATTAACCTCATTTTTGTTATTAATATTATTATTTTTTACTCAATCGTAAAAGTAGACCTGATAATCCGTAAACTAAGTTGGGTATATAAATAGTTTATTTTTTTTATTATCTTAAGTTATTGGTGTCATAGAAACCATTTTTTTTCGTGCTAATTTTGTTGCTATATTTGTCACATACCTCATGTCAGACTTAAAAGAAACCCATAATCTGGAGGATTTGTCACCAGTGGAGATAGACACTGTTATGACTACGAAATCTCGACTTCCAGAATTTGATCGTAGTGATCCTGAGTTGTGGTTTGCTCAACTCGAGCATTATTTCACGAGACACAATATCAAGTCTGAAGGGATTCGCTATAGAGATTTGTGTTCTATCCTTCCTCCTTCAGTCGCCAAAGAAGTCCGTGACTTGATTTTAGATCCACCATCGCGACAACCGTACACCATCTTAAGACGAGAGATAATGAAACGTTTATCATTATCAGATAGTCAAAGAATCCAAAGACTTTTTCAAGGTGAAACACTAGGTGATCGGTCGCCGTCACAGTTTCTACGTCACCTCCAAGTCTTAGTGGGTGATAACACAGTGGGTGAAGCAGTCCTAAAACAAGGATGGATACAAGCTCTCCCATGCTACGTCCGACACTGTTTGGATGCACAAGATCCTGAAACCTCATTATCTCATTTAGCGCGTATAGCTGATAGAATAATGGAAAGAGGTCCTCCAACTGGATAAGGCACAATAAATCACACACAAAAAGTAGAATCAGCAAAAGACCCCGTCATAGAAGGACTCATTGCGAGTGTTAAGAGTCTCACTGAGGCTGTCACCAGAATGCAAATGAGTCATACAAACAGGAGCAGGTCACCACAACGATCACGATCCAAGTCACAAAATAGGTCACAAATGTCCAGACAATCTGGGCAGTTTTGTTGGTACCACTGGAAGTTTGGTGTCAACTCAACCAAGTGCAGGCAACCATGCGCCTGGCCTAAGCATAATTCCAAGACAGCGGGAAACGAGTAACCCCTCCCCAGGTCGCGAAAACTGAGGAGGGGCGCCTAAACAGTCGCTTGTTTTATGTCAGAGACAGAAACTCTGGCTTGAATTTCTTGGTGGACACTGGCGCTGCTCTTAGCATCATCCCTCGAAATAAAACTGAGATTAGTCGAGAAACATCCCCGATTACACTTCAAGCTGCAAATAAAACTACAATCGCGACATTTGGGCAGAAAACGTTAACCCTAGATTTGGGGTTCAGAAGGCAATTCCCTTGGGTTTTCACGGTAGCCGACTTAGATCTGGCAATACTGGGGATGGACTTTCTAGAGAGATACGAATTTCTAGTTGACACCAAGAAACGGCGATTAACACTAAAAGAAACTTCGTTTTACACAAAAGGCAAAGAAAGTCACATCAGCTCTCTTAACTTGATTCAAACCCCTCCAGTAACAACAGCGAAATTTCAAGATATACTCGCGGAATTTCCAAACTTAACTAAACCAAACCCACAGCCTTCCAAAGACAGACTAAAAGTAAGTCACACTATCAAAACCGAAGGTGCACCGGTGTTTGCAAAACCCAGGAGACTAGCACCAGATAAGCTCAAAATCGCTAGGGCCGAGTTTGATTATATGCTACAACTGGGTATTATCCGTCCCTCTGATAGTCAATGGGCATCCCCTTTACATATGGTCCCAAAGAAGAATGAAGGTGACTGGCGACCGTGTGAGGATTACAGAGCCCTCAACCGTCAAACCGTACCAGATAGGTACCCAATACCGCATATCCAAGATTTCACAAACGGTTTACAGGGTATGAACATATTCACTAAAATTGACTTAGTCAGGGCATATCACAATATCCCGGTGGCTGATGAAGATATCCCTAAGACAGCTATTACAACACCCTTTGGGTTATTCGAGTTTGTACGCATGCCATTCGGCCTGAGAAACGCGGCACTTCCTCAGATATTCTTATTCCACAGTCTCACACTCTTTCCCATGAAAGCACGCAGCAAACCGTCAGCGATAGTTGTAGAAGAAATCACATGCTACAAAATAAGATGACAAGCTAGTAAATGAAGAGACATCCATGGACTACCGTTGACAGCGTTAGTTGCCACTGAATGTAAGTCAAACATTGAGCGAGTTGATAATTTTCCCTTGAGATGAGAAATAGAACTAAGGTGTTTTTGAAAGATAGGTTAATCGAACCGACGTCCCCACGGAAGTGGATTCTAGGGGAAAGCTAATGTAACAGCATAGGTTGGTTGGTTAAGAGTTGACCCCAAACAACCAAGCATATGTCAAAACAGTATTGTTCAAGTATTCATTCACTTCCTTATTTTGTATAAGCGTTATATTCCTTATTATCTTATATTGAATGTTGAAAGCTTTTGTTTGTCTGAACAGATAATCACACGCTCCACTGTGACTGCGCTAAGATCGAAATAAAGACGTACTCACTACTCTGGTTTCTTCTATCAATAGTACGAGGGTTACCTATAGGCACGAAACATCTTACTGCGAAAAATAAGGAAAAGAACTTATTTTTATTCAACAGACAATTACTAGTTCGTATTGTACCTATTGCGGACTTAAATCATTAATAAATCTGCAATTTATTATGTACTCATAGTCTCTAATCCTAGTATTAACCAGTTTAACACTTAATAACAACTAATACTCAGATATATTTAATTTAACGAGCACTGTGCTCATTTATTTTCATATCATGTCCAATAACTCCAGTAAAATTGGAATTTCACCAACTTCTAAGCCAAATAAAAGGTCCAAATCTGTAACCCCTACAACTGACGACTCAGTGCTTGACAATGTCGAATCTTTAACTACTGAAAAATATGTGTATTGTACACAAATGTCTCTATCGTCACCGAATTCTCCCTGTCGCAGCCCCTCTATCTCTACGTGCGGTATGCCAACGGTAAGACTGGTTGACATACAAGACACTATACCTAAATGCATCGAAAATTCAGTACAGTCTACAAGACACTATGTGCTACCAAGGCTTAAGTCTAAAATTTCAAAAACTAAAGAGTCCAATGGTCCTCCTCATACACACCAAAATACTGATAGATATAGTAATGAAATCCGACAGCTGCAAAACACTCTATCGGAAATTAACGGCAAACTTGAGCAATTAGCACCCCTCACTCATATATGAGGCCTTGACACAGACAGAAATCTTGAGCAACTCACTAAAGCTGAGTGTATTTTGGAGTTTGTGGCTGAAGAAGTGACGAAGAGAGTGATGTCCTCCTTCAATGCAGTTGTGTATAACCTTCCCGACCGCACACACCCATCTAAGTTAAGAGATATTTGCCTTAGAGCATGCGGTATGCCGAACGTTAACTGCAATGTCATCCGCCTTAGATAAAAGTCAGACAGATCAACTTGCCCCATTTTGTATATGTTTGGCTGTTGTAACGATGCTAAGCAGTTTATTAATTCGATCAAAAATATTAGCTCACTAATTCCATACAAAAATATAAAAGTCATTCCAGACCTTACGCCCTGCCAACGTCGTGTAAGAAGACGCGAAGCGATAGAATTGAATGGGAGTGTTACAGTTAATAATCAGCCTGAAACAGTTTGCAACACAGCAAATAGTTTAAAACACACGAACAATAAGCATGACACCACTCCACATACGGCTGATCACTCTGTTGATCTAGATGAGTCTACAGATCAGAAACCTTTGGATAAGATACGGACTGACTGACACCAAAAACCATAACGACATGACTAATCCCAGCTGTTCGTTCAGTAATGTACTAAAATGTGAGTCGTGTAACAACACACGTGCAACTAAACCTATACACTTGAAAATTTGTCCTCCTAAAGATATTCCACAAGTAGACTTGAATGAACGTAAGTTCATCTCACAAAGACAACGAAAGACTCCAGCTCTGAAAATAAAGGGTGGGAAGACAAAACTCATGATACCGAGTAGGGAAACACGTAAGATTGAACCCAACTGCTCTATAGGTATCCCAAGAACAGTGAACAGGTTCTCCCCGCTGCTATCGTATAACTTGCCTTCAGCACCTCCAAGTTGCAAAATGGGTGGTGGGCTTCAACGTAGCAAGCCTTCCTACACACAGACTAGTGAAAACTACCGGAGAACTGCCCACCTAAATCACCCCTTGAAGCCTAAAACCATAAATAAGAATGGTAATAATAGGTTTCTCACTCCACACCCTACCTACATTCCCCAGGATCGCAACTGTAATTACTCTCAGAAAGAAAACTTCTCATACCCTTTACTACCGACCCATCACATAACAACGGCTCCCATGTATAACAACAGTTGCAACTCCTCCCAGTTACGCGTGGCAGACCCCTCTCACGCTAACGTAAATAGCCACAACAGGGGCTACGAGTCTAACCATCAAGACTATTTTGTAAATAACCATACACTTCACAGTAGGCCTGTACAAAATTTATTTTGGAATAAGACCCCTAGTGACACCTCTGTTGAAGCATATAGCCCAGGTTATTTCAAACCACATGAAAACCATTAATTTGTTTCCTCCGTACAGTTTCCATCACAGAGTACTCCCACCCTTTCCTCCTGGGTAAACAAGAAGACGTCTTCAAAGACATTGTACTCAATTCCACAACTTAAATGACTTTTCCTCTTTAGTAACGATGACAGAAATACTTGTTCGAACAGAGGAAATAAGTAAACAAAAAGCAGTAGCACAGGAAAAACGTGCAGTTGAACTTAATAATAACTCCTCTGCACTCACCATACTACTCCAAAATAAACTTAAACGCTCTAAACCGAGAGGGAGTATATTCATTAAAGGCAAACAAGTATACGAAGATCCTAAACTTGTCACAGAATTATTTAGTGAACATTTTTGTTGCTCACTAACTAACGAAAAACCATTTAATGATTCAGAACCAATCCCAGTAACTCCCTGTGAAATTACTAATGTAGAATTCAGTGTACAAAATATTTTCAAGGCAATCAGTACATTGAAACACTCATACACTGATGGACCAGATGGTATTCCATCTAGCATGCTAAAACGTGGAGGTGATGATATGTGTGTTTTGCTTCTTAAACTATTCGCGATATCACTCTCTTCAGCGTGTTACCCCACTGCCTGGAAAACTACACATATCATTCCCAAAATTAAAACAGGACCTGAAGCAAACGTTGAAAATTACCGGCCTATAAACATAACTTCAGTGGTATCCAGAGTGATGGAAAAAGAAGTTAAGGCGGCTGTTGTCCAACATCTAATAACTAATAATCTCATCTCGAACTCAATAACTTAACTATATGGAGTGAAAAATGGCAATTACCGTTTAACCTCAACAAGTGCGGAATCATGCACTTTGGGAAGCATCCCTATAAACCGCAACTTCACTTCAATGAAAGTAGAGTCCAAACACTCGAATCAGTACACGATTTAAGAATTAATTACACAGGAAGCCTGAACTTTGAAGAACATGCCTCCTCTATTATTTCTAAATCTAGACGGCCAATTGGCTTTATAATGAAAAACTTTTTCACAACAGAGGGTAAACTTACTCTCTACAAAATATGTGTACGACCCTCCCTTGAATACTGCTCTTTTGTCTTCTCTAATATGAATATCACAGACAACATAACAGTAGAAGATGTTTAAAGACGTTTCACACGTCAACTACTAGGATGCAACTCGAATCTTGATTACACAGACAGATGTAAGCATCTATCTTTAGAACCTTTATGGCACCGTAGGCTAAAAAACAATTTATTATTTATCTACAAAGCGATATATGGGCTCTCCTTTCTAACCTCCTGCCCGACTATTACCCACGACCCAGCCTATAGACTTAGAAACAACGCATATACACTACTTACCATAAAACACCAAAAACAAATGCGTTGTAAGTTCTTTACAGTACGGTACAGTTTATTGTGGAACAAGCTGCCAATGCCTATCCGAAATTGTGATACGTTTATCAGATTCAAAAGGCTAATAACCCTATTTCTAGACTCCAAAGAGCTTCAACATTTCCTTGAACTCCCGCCCACCAATGAGGCACTTTATTACGGACCGCCTAGTATCTAGAAAGAACAAAATTATAACAAGTCCGACTGTTACTAATATGAATATAACCAAATCACAGAACATATGGCTTATCCTTTCCTATTATTCATTGTTTATTAATCATGACTTCATGCTCCTAACCCTAGCTTTCAGTTCCCAAATCTCTACAAGTTAAATGTACATTATTCTTCCTAAAAGTCATGCCTTTTTTTATTCCACTGCAAGTAGACAGATAGCTCAATCTTATGAATGCTGATCTACTACGGCCGACCATTCAAAGTTCAAAATTTGGCCACAACGTCTTGTGAGTTTCTCAATGTTTAATTTGTCTTACCCTGAAATCTTTTTTTTCTACGATTTTATACCCTTTCATATCTTTTGATTTGCTATTAGTCCTTATTTCTTTAAACCATTAGTTATTTTCATAGCAGTGTGATATACTATGTGGACATCTAACCCATAAAACAAAATTTTTAACTATCTGATTCGCTTGTAACATGGACCTAGTAGAAACAGTGTATTCCAACTATGGGCTTTGATTAAAGCAGTATTCATACTTACCACAAACGTAAGAGAGCCTAACATCACAAAAGGAGGGAGGGTAGCGTTACTGACCAGCAAACATGAAGATGGGGAGATAACTTCAATCCACCCATGTCTGTAGGGCAGAACATTTTGTTTAATTACGGCTCCTTATGGTTTAGTGGGATGCCACGAACTTATGGAATTGAAGCTGATTTATTCACGCAAAATACCTCTTTAAGTCGTGTTACGAACGTTGAATTGTTTTCACTTCCTACCCAGAAATCCTATTACAAGCAAACTAGACAATTCGCTAATATACGAAGCCTAATCAAGACCCTATAATAACTGGGGGGGAAATATTTAAAAAAACGAAAGGGGTTCTAATAGCTTTGATAATAAAGGGAAGACAGCCAATTGTATATCACAATACTGTTTCTAGCACTATATTTTATTTTATAATCACACATAATCTTATACTCTCAGCTCTTTTCCGAATCGCCCCCATTTGTCAGTTGTATGTCCACTCACACCTTGTCAACACTTATTTTCTTTAACCTAGTAAAATGCTCTTTCTTAACATATACCTTAATAAAGGAAAATTAGACTGAGTAATCATACCTTAAACATTCGTTCATGAATATTGGCTACTCTGCCTCTCGTGTTTTCTTTTACTTGCTCCCTCTTTCAGCCCCCTTGAGATATGGAACTGGTGACTTCATCCTGCACCATCCTTAAAGCCTTGGATATCCCAAAGGGACATAAGGTTGCGATTTCTAAAAGCTCATACCTTCAATGGACCTATCCTTGACCATCAGTCGCACATTCGCAACGCAACTTTCATGAAGCGCGTCAACTGTGGTACTGATTCAAACCATCTACATTCATATCTTATAAATTATCAACCCAGCTATGTAATTTATTACAGTGTATATTGTATCATTTGTATCAATTTGAACTTGCCTGTAAACTGGCATGCCTCATGTAACAAACTGTTATTTGGGAATAAATTATTATTATTATTATTATTATTATTATTATTAAGTGTTCTACCCACCTGTTTTGTTGCTCTTCAGTGTTGGTGATTATCTCGCCTTCCTTGCATTTCACTGGTCGTTCCGGTTTGCAGCGATTTCCAGAGAGTTTCTTTGTTATGTCATACAGTTGTCGCATGTTCCCTTCTCTTGCAGCCTTTTCCGCCGTCGTTGCTAAATCTTCCACATATTTACGTTTGTCGGTTCTGATGCTCTTCTTCACTTGTTTGTTTACTACCATGTATTCAGCTTGTGCCTTGGCTTTTTCTGCTCTTGTTCGACTGGTATTGATTGCTGCCTTCTTGTTCCTTCTTTCTTGAATCTTATCCAGTGTATCAACAGTGATCCATTCCTTGTGATGATGTTTCTTGTGACCCAGGACCTCATGACATGTTGAAGTGATTGCCTCTTTGATCCCCTTCCAGTTGCTCTCCACAGTAGTTCCTTCTCCATTGAGTAGATCATGAATGGCCTGGAACTTGTTGCTGAGGACTATCTTGAATTTGTTGAGTTTGTTAGTATCCTGAAGAAAGGCCGTATTGAACTTTTGTGATATTGTCCGCCCGATTGTCCAGTGCTTCTTGAGTTTCAATTTCATCTTGGCGACCAGCAAGTGATGATCTGATGCTATATCAGCTCCTCTCTTGGTTCTCACGTCCTCTATAGTCCTCCTGAACGTTTTGTTGATGCAAATATGGTCGATTTGGTTTTGCGTGGTGTGATCCGGTGAAGTCCATGTGGTTTTGTGAATGCGTTTATGTGGGAATATGGTGCCGCCTATGACCAGTTTATTGAAGGCACATAGGTTTGCAAATCTCTCACCATTTTCGTTTCTTTCTCCCAGTCCATGTCGTCCCATGATGTCTTCATATCCAGTGTTGTCCGTTCCAACCTTGGCGTTGAACTCTCCCATCAGAATGGTCAGGTCCATTGTTGGGCACTTCTCGATGATTGACTGCAGCCGATTGTAGAATTGATCTTTAGCGTCTTCATTGTAGTCGTTGGTAGGCGTATAGCATTGGATGATGTTCATTGAAATGCCCTCTTTTTTGTTTTGAACGAGGCTTTGATGATCCTTGGTCCATGAGATTCCCATCCTGTAAGCGCTTGTTTGGACAGCATCAATGCAACTCCTTGTGTATGTGGGGCATTTTCTTCTTCATGGCCGGAGTATAGCAGAAGCTCTCCTGAAATGAGTCGCTGTTGTCCAACTTGCGTCCAATGTGTTTCACTGATCCCAAGTACCTCTAGGTTGTATCTTCTCATTTCTGCAGCAAGTTGGAAGGCTCTCCCTGTGTCCCACATTGTACGAACATTCCATGTACCTAAATAAATGGTCGCTCTGGTTGTCAGAAGGGGCATCGGCCTCGCAACTTCCGAAGGAATTCGGCTTTTATCATGAGGCGTCATAGTTCTTCTAAATGAAGACCTTCTGACTCCCAGGGTAGAGGTTAAAAGGTTTGAATAATTTTTTTCTGGTTAGCGTTTTTTTATCGAGTTAGTTTTCTACGGGATGGGGACGCTAACCCCATGCCCAACTCTCCTCCTTTATCCGGGATTGGGACCGGCAGCAGCCCCTGAAGGGACTCCAGTCGGAGAGAAGACTGCATCAATTGCTAACGTCTTGCGAATTGGGAGAAAAGAGACCCTCGCAATTACTCCGACATATGAAACATTTAGCAGGGTCATATAAGGTAGACGATGAATTACTTAAACAGATGTGGTTTCAACGTTTACCACAGAACGTTACCCAAATTCTCAGCGTATCAGGAACTTCCGTCAATCTCGACGATCTAGCTGATATGACAGACAAGATGATGGAGATTTATCCCGTCAGTCAGTGTTTGAATGTACTACAAACCTCTATTAGAGACGCGATGAACCCATCTCTAGACATTCAGCAGCAAATAGCACACTTAACTCAGCAAGTAGCATCATTGCAGGCGACCATTGCCACGATCCACTCTCGTCCTACCAGATCGATCTCGCCCCAGGTCACCAAAACGGGTAGCCGACACTTGCTGGTATCGTGCGACTTTCGGGTAGAAGGCACGCCGTTGCACTAAACCGTGCAACTTTAAAACAAGCAACCCAAATTACCAGGGAAACGAGACGGCCAGACAGTGATGGCGGCGCCTGTTTCTGGCCACTACCCGAGCCGTCTATTTCAAGTCAGGGATCGAATTTCGGGCTCAGATTTTTCGGTCGATACAGGAGCCGAAATCAGCATTGTCCCATTACACTTTTCTCAACGACGACACTCTCAAAGTACTAAATTGTCTCTAGTCGCAGCCAATAATACAGTCATTAAAACTTATGGTGAACAATCACTTATCTTAGATCTTGGTCTCCGTAGACGTTTCACATGGGTTTTCATCGTAGCTGAAATCAAACAACCCATTCTCGGGGCCGATTTTCTTGGTGCTTACAGCCTATCGGTAGATATGGGGAAAAAAAAACTTATTGACAAAAACACAAGTTTACAGGTCAATGGCAGTCCTACCTCGAATTACGAAATTCGTGGCGTTCGAATGTTAAGACCCGAAAACAAAATTTTCACTGATATCCTGTCGAAGTACGAAAGCATAACCAGAGCTGATTACCAAAGCGAATGCTCCACACACCATGTTAAACACAATATCTCTACTACAGGACCACCCATTCGTGCCAGGGCGCGAAGACTCCCTCCGAATAAGTTGCAGTTCGTTAAGAGAGAATTCGAACACATGATGCAACTTGGGATAATCAGACAATCTAACAGTCCTTGGGCCTCGCCGTTGCATATGGTTCCAAAGAAAGATCAAGACTGGAGCCCATGTGGAGATTATCGCCGATTAAATAACCAGACTATCCCAGACAGGTATACAACCCCTCATTTACATGATTTTCCTTTAAATTTACATGGAAAACAGATCTTTTCAAAGTTAGATCTAGTTCGAGCATACCATCAAATATCGATGGCACCTGAAGATATCGAAAAAACAGCTGTAATCACACGTTTCGGCTTGTTTGAATTCTTGAGGATGCCTTTCGGACTAAAAAACGCCGCTCAAAACTTTCAGAGATTTATGGATGAAGTAACTAGAGGTTTGGAATTTGTATTTGTCTATATCGACGATGTTTTAATCGCTAATTCTTCCACTGAAGAACATGTTCAGCATTTACACACGCTTTTTGAACATTTCAAAAGTTATGGTGTTGTAATCAATCCTTCGAAGTGTATATTTGGAGCCTCATCTCTGGAATTCCTAGGACACCATATTGATTCCCAAGGAATTAAACCGCTTGAAGAGAAAGTCAAAGCCATCTCCAGCTACCCAGAACCAATATCCATAAAGTCATTACGCCGTTTTCTCGGGACGTGCAATATCTACCGGCGATTCCTACAATGTTGTGCCGATGTACTACAGCCATTGACAGATTTACTGAAAAATGATAAATCAGGTACCAAGAAAGAAAAAAAACCAAATATTTAAGTTACCTTCCGATGCTAAAGTAGCATTCGAAAAAGCTAAATCCATGATTGCTAATGCTACCATGCTTCAACATCTAAATACTGACCCCACAACACTGTTGATCCTATGTACGGATGCCTCACAAAAAGCCGTCGGGGCAGTATTACAACAACAGGTAAACAACACGATTACTCCTATAGCGTTTTTCTCCAAAAGACTGTCACCAACTCAGGAACGCTATAGTACTTTCGGCCGGGAGTTACTAGCCATCTACTTAGCTGTCAAGCATTTCAACTTCTTGTTACAAGGTCGAACATTCACTATAATGACTGATCACAAACCTTTATGTTACTCATTCAACACTTCGTACGACCGACATTCACCTCGCGAAGCAAGACAATTGGATTACATATCTCAATATACAACAGATATCCAATATGTCATACCAATGTCGTAGCAGACGCTTTATCACGAAAGGATGTAAATACCCTGGTATGTAAGCAAAACATTGATCTGGAAACGATCGCAAAATTACAAGTAGACGACGCAGATATAAAAAGCTGAAAATTGAAGCCTAACTTGAACCTTAAATCAGTACCTATACCTTTCTCAAATACATCCATCATTTGTGACGTTTCAACGGGTAACAATCGTCCTTTCGTCCCTCTAGCCTGTCGTCGACAAGTATTTCGCCAACTGCATGACCTTTCTCACCCAGGAATCAGAGCCACAACCAAATTGATTACTGAGCGTTTTGTGTGGCCAAAGATCAATTCAGATATAAAGCGATGGACGCGAAGCTGCCTACAATGTCAACGTAGCAAGATTCAGAAGCACACGATCAGTCCCGTTGGCAAGTATCCCCTGCCAGAAAAACGTTTTCAACATATCCATTTAGACATAGTTGGTCCACTACCACCATCTAATTCCTTCACACACATTCTCACTGCACTGGACAGATTCACAAGATGGGCTATAGCATGCCCTATTACTGACTTTTCCGCAGAAACAATAGCCGGCGTATTCCTTGACCGTTGGATAGCAAATTACGGAGTACCTTCTATCGTCACTACTGACCGTAGTCCCCAGTTTCAGTCTATCTTATTTCAGGAATTGACAAGACTTCTGGTCGTGAACCACATCAAAACAACAGCCTATCACCCAGCAGCTAATGGTTTGGTCGAAAGATTTCACCGCCAATTAAAAAGCTCGCTGATGGCACAAGATGATACAACCAAATGGAGTGACGCATTACCACTCGTATTTCTGGGAATACGTTCAATCATAAAGGAAGGTATAGGTTGTACAGCCGCCGAGCTAG
This sequence comes from Schistosoma margrebowiei, assembly GCA_944470205.2. Lineage (NCBI taxonomy): Eukaryota > Metazoa > Platyhelminthes > Trematoda > Strigeidida > Schistosomatidae > Schistosoma > Schistosoma margrebowiei. The sequence goes on from OX104028.1 coordinate 4,122,760, forward strand.
TTTATGGTACAACCCTTACATTACCAGGTCAACTAGTAGACCCAAACACTTTAACACCAACGGATCCAAGTCATTTTGCTAGCCAACTGCTGCGAACCATGAAACGAATCAAAGCTATACGGCCTCGTGAACATAACAATCGAATACAACTCGACAAAAACCTAGAAACATGCAAGTTTGTCTTCGTTCGAGTTAATGCGGTTAAAAAGCCATTGAAACAACCTTATGAAGGACCATATCAAGTAATTAAAAGAACGAACAAACACTTCATAATCAACAAGTGTGGAAAGAAAGAGACTATCGCTATCAATAGAATAATGCCTGCTTTCTACGAAGCACAGCACGACAAAGAACATACTACTTCAATGAACCAACTCCGTCCAGCAACCACCACTACAGCAGACATGGAAGAAAAATCGAGTAACAAACCTACTTGTTTAACGCGTTCAGGCAGAGCTGTAAAAAACCCAAACGCTATGTACATTTCGCCGAATAATAAAAGAAGTCGAAACAAGCAATTATCGATGTACTATACTATTAAATTTACCCGATTTTTTGCAACAAAATTTATAATTTTTTTCTTTTTTTTCACAGTGTACATAATTAATCACATTTTTCCACAACTGCTTGTTTTGTCAGTTTAAAAAAATTTTTTTGTCACAATAATAAACGAGTAAACTGTGTTTAGTTATTCATTTATCGTACACAAACATAAACAGTTGAACTTTTTTGGGTCATTAGCAGTTTAGAACATTGTTATTATCATTGTTAGCCAACCAAGACATTAAATGACAGTGTCTTCATTTTTTTGTGTGTGTTTATTATGCTATGCTACATCTCTGTTACTGGTCATACTCATCTCCACATTTTTGTTAGCTGTAACTGTAAATATTATTTTTGTATACATGTATATATCATATCCTTACAATTTTTTTATTTATTATGACAAGTGTTACCTCCTGACACTCTGATGGGAGCTATGTGGAGATAGACCCGACAAGCTTATTTTGTAAATAGTTTTCAATGTTATTTGTTTGTATTTTGTCAACCTTCCACTGTGTGTATATTTAACATTAAATGACTGTAATTGTTGTTTTAGTAAATGATCTTGAACACACTTTCCGTTGTACTACTACATAGCGTGACATACCGCTGCTGGCTAACAAATACACTGCTTCTCACACATTCCTCGTTCTATTTTCATTTGTGATTGAGCTAACTGAAGTCTAAATCAAATACTATCTACATTTATAGACTGTAATCGGAATATATCACATCCTACGTCGGACCATATCACTAGAGAGTTCGCCAACCTGCTAAGAATCATCACGTATTTATAATTGTGGATTTACATTACTGGACCTAATCAGAACACGCAACGTTTGATCAATTTAAGTAACGTCCCTAATTTTTATTGTATTTGTAACAATTAATTGTATATATTAATATTACTATTGAGTTTTAATAACTTTGTTTATATTTTTGTGTTCATATCTGTTTGGTCCACCACAATGTCGCTATCAGCTATGGCACAGCAGGTACGATGGAACGCAACAGATCGGTGAGAAAAAAATGTACAGCAAAAGTTATGGAAGCTCAAAGAAAATATGAAATGAAGTTGGCACAATCTGCACTCAAGCAGCCCAAGAGAATATTCTCGTACATAAACTACAGAACAAGGATGTATCATTGGATCCCTGGCCTAATTAAAGAAGGATGTGAATCTGAAATGATAGAGGGTGATCAGGAAAAAGCAGAGGCTATGGCTGACTATTTTGGGACAGTTTTCACTCAGGAAGCTCCTCTAGAGAAAGAACCAGACCAAAATAAACAGTCAACAAACCACCTACTCACCGCGAACTTTGATCGAGACAATGAAGCTATGGCTCTTAGCACCTTAAACATGGAAAAGTCAACAGGTCCCGATGAACGACACCCCAAAGTCTTGGGACATATTGCACAATATATCGCGTCCTCACCGACTGTGATATTCAATATGTCACTTAACCAAGGTGTGTTACCTATGAACTAGAAGGACGCAATCGTCACTTCAATACATAAAACGGGATCAAGACAACTTCCGTCGAACTACAGACCTGTAAGCCTCACCAATGTTTTAGTTAAAATATTGGTCAGAACAATCAAACGGACCATAATGGCATTTATGGAAACCAGTAACTTGGTAAACAGAGAACAACATGGTTTTAGAAATGGTTTATCTTGTACAACAAATCTTCTTATAGCAGGGGAGTTCTGGATAAAGACACTAGACAACGGAAACTCGATGGATTTGGCCAACTAGTCTTCAGTAAAGCTGTTGACAAGATGCCGACTAATAGACAGCTGTTGAATTTGAAAACCTTGGTATTGCTGGACCTTTTTTAAAATAAATTAAGGATTTCTTAGTAGGTCGTAGACAGAAAGTAAGAATAAACCCCAAGTGCTCTATCTGGAGACCAGTATTTAGTGGGCTACCTCAAAGTTCCGTCCCGCGTCCTTTACTTTTTATACTGTATGTTAGTGATCTTCCAAGTATAGTACAGTCCCTAATGTAATTATACGCTGACGATGTAAAAATCTGGTGAGTAGTAACTGGAGACGCAGATGCATGTGCTCTTCAGGCAGACTTAAATAATATGATCAACTGGTCCAAAGAGTGGCTGATGCCTATCAACGCAACAAAGTGTGTCTACTCGCACTTTAGGGATTTAAAGGTTAATATTTACCATATAGGGGATGTGCCATTACCCGTAGTCCGGTCTCATAAGGATCTTGGGGTGACAGTGAGTAATGATCTTAAGACGACTGTCCATCGCCGGGAGGTTGCAGCCTAGGGGTTTTTAACCCTCTGGGCTTTAAAACGGACATTCACTAAGTTAGATACTACCATGTTCACCACAGTATACACATTCTCAGTGAGGACTAGACTTCAGAACTGCGTTCAGCTTGCAAGCCCCTGTTTAAAAGGTGACTCGGATATCCTAGAAGAAGTATAAAGGGCAGCTACTCGTGCAATTCCAGAACCCCGGGCTTTGTCATAAAAAGAGCGGCTTGAAAAGCTGAACCTCTTTACTCTGTCCTATCGCAGACCAAGGAGAGATCTAATCTTGATGTACAGAATACTGAGAAATGATTTCGGACCTAACTTATTCTATCTTTTTCTCCCCACTAGATCGGGACAACTCAGAGGACATAGCAGGCGAGTATAAAAGCCAAGAACGAACAAAATACTCGCGGCATACCGGCTTTCACACCGAGTCATCAATACTTGGAACCTGCTGCCCGAAGCGGTGGTGTCCACACCTTCAATGGACTCTTTCAAGAGAAGTCTGAACACTCACAGAAGCATACTAGAAAGAGAATAGCATAGGCCGTAGACCTTCTGTCCTAACTAAACAAATCTGAATCTGATCTGAATCTTATACCTTATTGGTTCGTCCATAAACTATAGTCTCGCCGAACTAAGAAAGCCATCATTCAGAAGATACAAATATTTATCGACAGTTGTCTACGCAAAATACTTCGGATCCGCTGGCCAGGCACCACCAGCAACAACCTACTGTATGAGAGAAAAAACCAGTTCCCAACTGATGAAGAAGCACTAGAGGCGGTTGAGTAAACCCTCAAGGTCAAACGAGGAGAGGAAAACCAATGAATGCATCAAATTTTTTTTATAATTTCCTCTTCAACTGGAAGCCAGTTAGTTCTCTCCCACATTAGAGTGTTTGAGGTAAATGCTAGAGTTGAGATGGCACTGATCGATCAAATTTCCAAGAACAGACGCTCATGTGCCGTTGATTGGAAAGTTCTATCAAGTTGAGGAGAAACCTATGAGAGAAACGACGTTTTTCAACATCTCTGCTAATCTTTCCCTGCGTTTTAGTGGCCAACAAATTCGTCGTCCTAAATGGATCAATTGAGAAAATTGACTGCAGCCCTTGTTGTAACCGAATATCAAGTCGAACAGATCAGTCCAATCCGAGAAACCGTGAGTTGTTACTTAATGGAACTGTACAAAGCTTGCGTCAGATCCGAGAAGCCTGGTGGTCGTAGTGTCATGGAGTCGGAAGCAGCAGCTGCATCTGTTAACAGCCTAAAGCTCTTTCAACTCATTCCAGCCACTGGCAGCAAGAAGTCTGGTGTGCATGAAACAATCTGCGGAGATGACGGGGTGCGAATCCATAACAGCGGCCGACGTATTGGACGATGAGCAGAGTCTTTTGAGTAGCAGTTCAACTAGTCTGCCCCTCCGACTACATCAATCAGTTTATCTTTCCATCCTTGGTCATTGGCGGCTGATCTGCACAGTGAGGCGGGAGTAAACAGGGAATACAAACCCTGACATCCTGGTTATGCAACTGACTGAATTGTTTACGAACGTTTGGCAGTAAGAGAGAGTTCCAACATCAAGTTATGAGCCGACAGTTGTTTATATATTCAGAAAGTGTCCGTGGCGTTTCTGCAACAGCTTTCAAATGATGAACCTTTTTCTAATAGCTTCCAAATATTTACTTCCGTCATACTTTGATGACTGTTCATAGCCCGTGAGAAATTGACTCATATCATTGCGTGTTCGAATCACATCGGGCTAACCAGTACTCTGCCAATAGGTAACCCTCGTTCTCTCGACAAAAGAAACCAGACTAGAAGTGAATATGTCTTTATTTAGATCTTCACGCAGTCACAGTGAAGCGCGAGTTTACCTGTCCAGAAAAACAAAACTTTTCGGGATTTAGTATCACATAATAGGGAATATAATGCCTATACAGATTAAGGAATTGAATGAATACTTGAACTCTATTGTTTTGATATGTACTTACTTGTTTGAGGTCAATTCTTAACTAATCAACCTAAGCTGTTACAGGTCGAGAGTGTATTGATCATAACTCCACAGTCCGCCAATTGTTTAAACACTGTGATATTTGTTGCAGGCCAACAACTGTAATGATTATTGACATCAAGACCACCTTCGATTCGTGGGACAGAATTGTTCTCTGAGATTGTCTGGTAAAGAAGGGTATACCTGAGAAGTTTGTTAACATTTAAAAACTCTTTATACTAACACATCAGGTAGAGTAGTGACAGCATACAACCACTTCTCTTCATTGTCTAATTCAAGCAGAAGGGTTGGGTAGGATTGCAACTTTGCCATCGATGACACTCTGGAAACAGCTTTGATGGACGTAAGTAATGGTGGTATGGATCTATCACATGAAGAAAGACTATGACTATGAGGATGATACCCAAGCCATGCCACCCGCACTTAATCAGCTGGCAATCAGTGTTCGTAAGTATGGCATGTGTTTTGCACCTTCGAAGTGCAAATACTTTAACAAGACTAGCAGGACGCTGAACCTGCACTCACCCTGGGTAGTTGGAGGATAGAAGTAGTCGATAAGTTCGTGTATGTGAGTAGATGCGAAAGTGTTGGTGGTATTGTGACTGATGAGATCAGGTTATCTATAGTGAATATCAGAGCGGCTTATGTCAATCTGGGCTATCTTTGGCGTCTTCGTGATGCTATTTCGGCTGTTAAAGGCTGGATCCACAGCGCGTTGGTGATAGCAGCTTTTCTGTTTGAGTGTGAGACCTGACCTCTCCGAGTTGAGGATTCAAAGCGACTCTGCTTATGATCACCGTTGTCTCCGAAAGTTGCCAACATCCAGTGACTACACAGTGTTAATAACGTGGATCGGGGCACAGCGACGGTAATTCAATTGATGACACCATCTCGAAACACTTATTTTTGTGACTTGGACATGTTCCACGAATGTTGTCTCAGTGAATTCCACATCATATATTGGTTACGGACTCTGAGAGTGTTTGGAAATGGCGGAGAGTTGGAAAGTGTATGACATGGCGTCGTGGTATGAGTGAAGTATGTACCAGTGTGGCTTCTGTTGGTCTTTAAAGTCTTCCTGTTTGGGGTCTTAGAGATGAGGAAACACAGTGTCTAGAGATGTTATTAGACATGATTCAAAATAGAAGCCAATGTCGATCCTATTGTAACTTTTTCTTTCTTCATATAAGTGAAAGGAAATGCATCGATTGAAAAACCTCTTTCAGATTGCATTCTTCTTAACTGAACTACCTATCCCATTGTTACTAATACTATTATGTCATAAACGCTTTATAAACGTACGTTAATAAGTTACGCGATTAATAGATATGATAATATGATAAAACAAGCAAAAAAGAACATGAGTTGCTGAAATATCTAGATAATGCAAATAGGTAGCACAGATGTTCAAGCAGGTCACCTAACAAGAAAGTTACTTCAAGTCTACTTAAAGGTTCTTACGTTGTGGAATACGTTCAAGCATTTGACAAGTTGATAGTAGGACATGATGATTAGATTATTTCTCGAAAAAGAAAATACCCTCACACAAAGGGAGTCGCAATAATCCATTCTGAAGAAGAACAAAAGGTGATAATTAGTTGAGAAAATCATGCCACAAGAACTATCGAAGCATCCTTTAAGACAAAGAGGGATGGATTCACAATAATTATTACTGTGCCAAGCACCTGCAAACAGTACCCAGAGAGGATGATGAATATCAGTTTTGTAAGAATTTGTAGTCAGTCCAAGAGAAATAGATGAGAAAAGACCTGACGGTTCTGGTGGGAGATCTATAAAGCATAGTCAGGATGAACAACACTGGAAGATATGAATGGACGACATGATCAAGAATATCGAGAGAGTTAAAAAATTTTGTCTCTCCAGAACATGGTTATAGGTAGTACTATGTGTCTCCCCAAACACACATAAATTTATGTAGATTTCACCGGATCAAGTTATGGAGAACCAGAACTATAATATCTGGATTACTAAGAGATTCAGAAGGTCGATGTAAGGTGTTAGAACCCAGCTTGGTTTAAATGAAACTAAAGCTAAAGAAGCACTGAGTAACTGGATAAACAGAATTAGGAATGTTCATCACAGTGACCCTTCGATATACTGACAAAGTTAACTACCTAAATATAGGTCTCAGCAAAAGGTCCCAGGCCTTACAAAATATACTGAATGAGAAGGAAACTACTGTAAAGCAGTCAAATAAGCACTCACGTAATTGTGCTAGTTGGTGCTGGGCGGCAAGTAAAACCATTATAAAGAATGGATCACTCTCGGCACACGTGTTCAGGATTTAAAAAGGTAAAAACAATAGGACAGTAAGTACCAACAGTCGAACAAGAGCAGCGAAAGTCAATGCACAAGCTTAATTCACAAAGGGAAACAATCAAGGGAAGAGAAGCATTAAAGCCGATAAATTGGAGTATGAAGACCTAGTCATGACACCATACAAAGCTTCAAGAGAAGGAAATATTAAACAATCGTGACATATTGAGGAAAGTGAAGCAGTTCAGTGCGACAATGCAAAAATAAAGGAGCCGATCACTGATGTTCAAGAGTAACAGAACAGTTGAGTAGAACCTTTTCGATGAACTCTTGACTAGATTAGAGTAACTGAACATACCAGACATTGTAGCAGCACACAAAGGCTTCATAAATTATATCCCGGCAATAGTCGGAAACATCAGCAAAATATGAAACAGAAAATTTACTGAAGCCAGACATGGAGAGGCTAAAAATGATGCTCCGAATTCTCTTCAGAACGACATAAAGAGGATAAACAGGTGCCAAAAGACTGGAAAGAGGGATAACTCATCGAGATATTGAATAAGGGAGGTTGTAGTGTTTAGCAGTGTTAAGTCTCTCGAAACGTCCAAATCACCTAACTGAGATACATGCAAAATCAAAGTTCACAAAGCGACGATTTGTCTGAACTAGTGGTTCTTTATTGAATAATATTCAAAAATTAGCTACAAATCTCAAATTGTAGGGAGTTTGTGGCGTTTGCTGCGTCTTTTTGTTTGAAATACAAAGGTTTATATAGTGCAACATGACAGCCATTGGCTGTGCCTGAACTTGACAACGGTTTATAAACAAGCCAACTTGGAAACTAAGACCAAGCAATATGGAAACTGTTGCGTTTAAACAAGAGATAGATGATTACACAACATCGCTAATAACTGCTACATTTATTGAGATAAAGTGATTATAATGATGAATAAAATAAATGTTGTGAGTATATGCAAATATTTCAGAAAATCACACGATAACTTGCGCTACAATATAAGCTTAGTCATTGTTAGGAATACAACTATTTACGGAATACTAATTAGTAGTATAAAACAATACACGAAAGAGTCGCATGGAAGTGAATAAGGATAGAGAACGTAAAACAGACTTAGCAAGCACTATGCAAAACTCAGACGGTTTATTCCATTTTCCGGATAAACCAGTTTATTTATTCATCTTGAATCACACATTTCGACCTTGTAAATTATTCTCTCTCTAATCTCAATCGTTTTTGTGAGATTGAGTGTGTATCGCTTACCCTACTCATCATACGTTTTTAGCTCATTTATTTTTAGATATAGATTCTGAGTTATGCTTCATCAAGTGTTCTTGGCACATTAGCTCTCTCTGTTTTGCTTCTGTGCTTCTCTTCACTGACTGTTTAAATCAGGAAAATGTAAAATATATGTCCAAATCCATTTTTGCATTTGACTTGATATATTTAGTTATTCTTAACACGAATCACGCTGATGATTATATACGAGGGTTGGTGGCCCCTATACATTGTTAACATCACTGTCCGTTTAAAATGAAATCAGATCAGTGGGTCACTATAAGAGTTTAGAAATCGTGAAAATTACAGGTTCATCACTATTATCAGTGGTAGACAAATTCTTCATGTGATGTGAACTAAATGAAGGATTTGCCAACTGTCCATGATCAAGATCAACCAGCTGAATTTTCTAGTAATTGAATAGCAACCACTGTCAGAAAACTAATTGAATGGAACTCGTCACTGAACATCAGTTTCCTTGATTATGAGAAAGCACTTGATAGTGTGGATAGGAGAACTTTATGGGACCTTCGTCAATACTGTGGTATACCTAAGAAGATCGTCAACATCATAGGGAATTCATACGACGGACTACAGTGCAAAGTCGTGCATGCAGGACAGCTGACAGTGCCAGACAAGAAAGCTTATTCTCCCACTTTGTTTATCCTCCGGTTGTTGATTAGATAATGAAGACCTCGAAATCTGAGGGAAAGCATAGGATACAGTGAACAGTTTGTATGCAACTAGACTATTTGGACTTCACAGACGGCCATGATCTTCTAGTCCCTACACACCAAAAAAATGCAGATTAAGATAACTAGTGTTGCATCAGCCTCTGCATTACTAAGCCTCAACATACACAAGGGAAGAAGCGATATACTTAAATACAACACAGAAAACTCTAACACAATCGCATTTGATTAAAGAACTCTGGATGATGTGAAATTCTTCATATACCTGAGGAGAATCATCAGTGAACAGGGTGGACCTGATGCAGTTGTAAACGCAAGGATTTGGTGAACATTTCCAAATCAGAACAACTGTCAGGCAACACTGAAGGCATGGTTATTAAACACATATGTTAAAACAACTTTATTGTACGAAAATGAAACTTGGTGAAACATGACAACCATCACCGATAAAGTAGAGAATTTTATAATGGGATGTATACTCAAGACACTTCAGATCCACTCAGCAGTCATCATTATTAATAACCTTCATTTGTAGGGGAGAAACAAGGCTCTTTCTGGAGAGAGAATTATGATAACACCCAAAAGATTAATAGGAAACATTTTGCGGAAATCATCTATCACCATCAAGAAGCAAGCTTTAGACCATATTTCTCAAAGCGAACGGAGAAGAAACAGACCAAAGGGCATATGGCAAATGAACAGCACTTATAAGCAACCCGAAAGAAGAGCTCAGTATGTAGGTAAGTAAGTAAGTAATCAGGTAGATTAGTAAGGAAGTAAGTAAATAAGTAATCAAGCATGTAAGTTACTAAAGCACTCTTACAGGAAAGAAAAGTTTGTAGAACATCAGTTGATTATTATGGTTTCAATAATAACGCAGTTTTTCTGGTCCTTGTAGATCGATTCACTTAGACTAGTATCAACAGTACAACTTGGTCAACAGAATTCGATCAGCACAAAGAATTACAAAATCTGATATCCTTGGGACTTAAGTCGTTTGTAGCCTAAATACTTTAGTAATAGAGTCTCAAACTCTGAGACTGGTTGACTTAATTTGAAATCTCACAGATACGCATTGTTGACGATATCCAACTTGCTAGAAGTCTAAGTCTAAGGATTTACTTTCAACTAAATTTGATCACCTTATATAACATCAGATTATGTCTAAGCTTTTTAGGAACAACCGGTGAAATACTTACAAATTTTACTTCCAGGTTTTCCATGATAGTCTGGCTTCAGTTGACTCATGATCTCGACTATCGAAATAATCATGTACTTATTAGATACTTGAATTTTAATTCATTATTGCATAATCTGGTAATCACACAACATTCACTCAGATATCTTACGAGTTGGATTTCAATAGTACAGTTATAACTTAAAAATTATTTTAAAAAAAGATACCAGTAATTTATGCAACAGATTCGTAACTACTTTGAATGTGTTTGTATAAGTTTTCCATCCATTGGTCTTTAAATATTTGAATATGTATATATAGAGGAAACAACTCATTTGTAATGATTGCAATTAATGGTATTTCAAATATGGTACCATCTTCTAATACTTTTATATATCACATATGATCCATTGAAATCAATCTAAAATTAAAGTTAATTTATTTTGTTACTAATGAGTAGTTAAAATGTTAAACAAAAAAAAGTAAAAATTAGATCTATCGAATTTATGAACTAAGATTTAAGAATACTAAGCTAATAACAACTCCGCCTGTAGCTCTTCTAGAATTACTGCCAGTCCTAAGCTCGGGTAAAGGAGGACGGTTGGTCATGGGTTTGACGACCCCATCCCGTGGAAAACTAACTCGCTAAGAAAACGCTCACCAGAAAAAAATAATTAAAACCATTTAAACTCTTCCCTGGGAGTTAGAAGGTCTTCATTTAGAAGAACTATGACGCCGAGTTCCTTCGGAAGCCACGAGGCTGATGCCCCTCCTAACAACCAGAGCAACAATTTTTCTAGGTATATAGAACGTTCGAAAAATGTGGGAGATCGGGAAGACCAGTCAAATGGCTAGCTAACAACCGACTTATTTATAAGGTTCCATAACCAAGACATCAGATTGTTCTTAACACACTACGTACGATCTAGAGCATTAATAAAAATGTTCTTAACAGAATTGAACTGATAAAAAAATGATTCAATGTTGAATGAGATTTCTTAGACCAGTATCGTAATCACAACGAGATGTAAAAATATTTGACAATAGAACTTGACTTTTTCATAGGGTTGGTCAGTTTAGTCACACCACATTACTTATATTAACATAACTTCTCAATGTCAAACAGTAGGTGATTAATAATAAAATAAAGTTTACAAACTACTTGACGAAGTTGACTATAGCCTTATTTAAGTTTGTATCACTCATAAACTTGATCATTCTAAAAGAACAAGTGCATGTACATCAGAGATTTATGTATCCAATTAGTCGGTTCTACAAATTGCACAGTTTTTCTCATTTGAACAGCTCGTTGAGTGTTCTTGTAGAAGAGCGTAGGGTTTGTAGTTTTCTTATCATTTCACAGGTTTTCTCATTTGTACGGCTTGTTGAAGAAGCTTACAAAAAACTCATGGATTGTAGTATATGTGACCTTGAACAATCATTATTTATCACAAGTTAAGGCAAAAGAAAAGAAATTAGGCAAGTGATTTAGTGATACATATCAATCAGTACTTCGGTAGACTATATTTTCAAGACTAAGATTATTCAACCTGTTTATGATGAATAACATAGACACTATGAATTTATAGACTGTGGATTATGAAACTTCCAAGCGTTTATTATGTTGATACAGTATGGTCTAAAAATGTTTGTCTTTCAAATGAGCATATAAGCATTAAATTATAATCTGTACTGTAAGTCAACGAACAATACACAAACTAATATATCAGAGTGTATATCACAAAAGAAATACAAAAGAAGTAAGGGATAGACAAATACCATTATAAGCAGGAAAAATGAACTAAAGTATTGAAATAATAGTACAAAATGACAAGATAAGTAGTTTTCTAAGATCTAATAACACAATACATCTCTGATGAGATAGAATGTTAGTTGGAGTTAGTCAACAGAAAACCCTAGACCTGGTCAATGACATTCGATCGACACTAAGAAGGACTTGACACACATGACATTGATTACCATCCAGTGAACAATCAAATGACAACAATACAACTCCATATGAAACCCACTGAAATAATTCATAACAACTCAAACTACTGACTATCAGTAAGTAGTGTAACGTAACACATAAAAAATGGAGACATCAGAAGAGGTGTGTGGTCAAAAAGTGAGTAAGCTTATTACTTGATTGAATCGAAAGTTCACAAGGAAATTCATTCTTATTCCATACATGACATGTTTAATGTTGAGTGATTATGGAAAATGAAAGCTTCCTAGTGAATTTCAGTTTCAATACATGTTGATTAAGGCTGTAAACATTCGAAATAGCGAAAGATATTTTTCTGTACAATGGTCAGCATATAGTAAAGTGTTTTGAAGTACGATTGTAGGCTACAATTTCCTCTTTTGTAAGAGCCCTAAAGGCTTCTGAAACGTTCATAAAATCTATTATTCTGAAAACTAGTAACTGGTAAATGTCTTTAAGCAAACAAATGGATAGTGGCTAGCCGTGGAATCCAGAATGTACATATGCCAACAAGAGACTTATCAATTATAGTCCTAAATAAAAATGGAAAGATACAAGTAAAACGACATCAAGTCAATGGTAACTTTTTTGCTGTTGAAAGTACTGATGATCCCAGAATATTCCAGACACATATTTTTTTATTATGAATTGAAATCTATTAGATGTAATTACTTCAGATCTCTTTCTTGTACAAAGTACCATGGAACCAATAAACCCACTAAACTATTATGTCCTACTACAAATTTTAACTGTATCACTATCATTCCAATTTACTTAATGAATAATTTGAGAGGGCAATATGAAAAGAGTTTCTTGAATTCAGTTAGTATTAGTGTGATATATGCTATTTATATTAACAGATGTAAGTAGTATATAACACCAATCAAAAGTGGAATGCTTGTCAAAAGAAGATTGAACTAAAAGAGAACAGAAAGAAATCGAAAGAATCATAAATAATGTAAAACACAACTGATAGAAGATGTGCAAATGAAGTATTTATTCTATGATTTCCATATTTTACGGATAGATTGGTTATCCGCATCAGGACTACCTTCTCTATAGTAGTATATTGTACACTACTCGGGTAACTTTGGAAATAACTAACTTTCATTACTGTCTATTCTTCTTGATTTTTAAAAAAATCATATATCATGTTGTTTGATTAACTGAATTGTAAGTACATCTATTGATGGATGTTATTTTATGCATTTGAATACTTTAGAAATGAGATCACAAATGAACATCAGTGAATGAATAAACATCAAGAGAATGAAATGGAAATAGTTGATTAAAATGGTATTTTGATTTGTATACAAATCAGAAAATCTAAGAATTTATTTAGTGTTCACTACTTCTTGATCTATTTAATGATGTTCTTACATGATTTATACTTTCTTGAAATAGAATATACATTGAACATTTCAAAGAAGAATCAATCAAATAATAATAATGGATAGTGTTCACTACTTATATCGATATAAGTAGTATATACCGTTAATCAAGTATAGAATGTTTGGCAGTAGAGAGTTGAGAATATCGAGGAAGGAAGAACAGGAACAGAAAGTAATTCATGGAAATTTTGCAAATGAAGTAACGAAGTATGATATTTCGATTTCACCAAGTAATCAAGCAACAAATGTAAACGGTTGTTCTCACCTTAGCTGTCTAGAATGTAACAAGAGTATTGATTGATAAGACAAATCTGTAGAATAAAGCTGTGAGTCTATATACAATGGCCCAGCTTCGTTGATCGACCATTAAAAGACACAACAACAAAAACAACAACAACAACAACTACTATTACTACTACTAGACAACTGTGAATACGTAGCGATTAAATGAAATATATTCCTCATTGAAGAAATTCTACATTCTCTCCTGATTGCAATCAATCTGTTGCTAATTCTTTATAATGTAGTGTAATGTACTATACAAATTTCGATTGAGTGAAGATTTATTCTTTCAGCACAATCCAAAAATATTTGGAATCTTACATTTCAACACATTTAAAGGTTTTTGCACAATAAAATGTTTGTAGGGCCAGTGAAATTCCACTGAGCCATAGCCAAATCGTTCGGAACCTGGGTCACTGAGTGTCGAACACGTCATCGATCTCTTCCGCGGTCAAATGACAAACAACATGCATCATTTAATCGTAAGTTATGGACTGGCTCATGATGTCCTGATCACACTTCCGATTGTACCTACTTAAAATAATATATTTCTGTGATACTGTCCTTTGTATTGTACGATCTTCAAAGGATCCATAGTACCTTGATACAACGAAGGAGTAATCTACATTTAATACTGACTTCGAGGTAGGACTGTTCATTACGCCATTTTCATCTAACTCGTGTAGGCTCCTAATCATTCGACAATAGATCAGTCAAAACATTTTATTGACGAGTTCAAAATGATGTATTTAATTTATAATAAAAAAAATAAGACTTATCTTTTTGTAAGCACTGTTGGATAGTGGCTAATAGTGAAATCAAGGACGCGCGTTTCGTCCTATTTGGGACTTGTCATCTGGATGTACCTGAGTCAGAGTTGATGTTCAACCCGGGACTCGAACCTAGTGCCATCCGCTTCTAACGCCACTCAGCTACTGAGTCCTGGTAGCCACTTGTTTGTGCAATGGGGTGAATGTAAATTCACTTGGTATTGTTTGCAGGTATATTCAACTGATGAGTCCCAAATAGGACGAAACGCGCGTCAAACTGTATTCCACTGCTAACCACTATCCATCATTGCTTACAAAAAGCTTTTGAATTAAGGCAATGTCGAAGCAATACACACAGTATGCACATATGCCAATGACAGACTGATCAATTGCAGTGTTAAACCTCAATAGGAAGATACAAGTCAAACAATACCAAGCGAAGTTAAAACCTATCTTACTAACTAATTAACTTCTTAAATGACCTTACATTAATTCAAATAATTTGTTACTATGGTTACTAAAATCAAAATATTTTTAAGTAAAGAAAATAAAATTAACCTCAATATTTTTTTCATCAATTTACTTAACTTATATCAGATAGAAATAAAAGTACATTCTTATTCGATTAAATTGATAACTACAATAATGAGTTCAAAATAAGATTTACACTTCAAAATGAAATTGGCTAGTATTTTAGCCAACTCCACCTGTAGCTCTTCTAGTGTTACCGCCGATTCCAACCTCGGGTAAAGGTGGAGGGTTGAGTATGGGGTTACCGAATCCATCCTGTAGAAAACCAACTCATTTAAAAATAAAACGCTAATCAGGTTGATGGGCGGCTTATATTCCTCTACGATGAGAAACAAGTATTTAAAAAGTATTTTAGGTGAAACTATAGATGAACCAATCAGGTATAAGATAAGAGGGGTCGGATTTTAGCGTGATATTCGTTCATGATTGATGTCAGTTTGTAATGAAAACTGAAGATCCAATTTTTCATGCTGCTTTAATGACCCTCATTTTGTCATAGTTAGTGGGTGGATATTCTCAAATCCAATTTAGCTTCTCTTAAATGTCGTCCATATATTATAGTCTCACTAGTATTTTTTCAAAAAAATGTTTTGCTTGTAATTAAACTTGACCAAATTCAATTAGTTAGACCACCATTGGTAACTTGAAATCGCTTGATGACCGTTTCATTCTAGTTTGGGTTTAGTTGACAGTGTGCATCTACGACCGTACAACGAGAAACCCAACACAGGACGTTCAGTTTCACGTGCAAACTCTTAACCTCTAACGAAGTACAGTGCTTGTCGAGTGCGAGAAAGTTACCACGGCAGCCAGTAGATAAACGGTAGGGAAATATTGTGAATTAACTGAAGCTAGACATTAACGCTGATGCTTAGAGACTCAGTGGTCAATCGTGTGTGAAACCGGAGGTTTTATATTCGATTCCCGGTTGTAGGGTCATGGATGCCCATGGCTGAAGAGTCCCAAACTATAGCAAAATGGACATCGAGTTACTGCATATTTTCAATGGTTGTCTAGCTAAGGTCAGTTCATGATTTAATCAGTGAAAATACTACAATCTCCACAAATCCTTGATACCAAAATGGTGAATCTTTCCAGTAAACTCTATGAATAATTGTGGCAAAAACTTTCCTGAAAATCGAAAAACATTCGATATACACTTATTCAATTACATTTCCATTATAGATGTAATGTACTTCCGTTTATTTATTTAATCCCATGGAAAGGATAGTATTCACATTTTGGTTGTATTCTACAATATATACCGTAGCAAGATACATGTTAACATGTTAAACCACACAAAAACTGACAGTCTTCTTCAAGAACACATGATGTGGTGAATTAATCACTAGCCCATCATCTAGTACATATATCTTGAGATAATAGTTATGTATAACCATTTTGATTGTCGGCTAAAACTTTCTTGGAATAACTTCAATATCAGTTTATTGTAAGATATACACATCATTTGAACAACAATATCGACTTCCTCATACTTCATAAGTGTTGAAAGATACACAGCTTGAAAATAAATCTGTCTGAATGACATTCACTTGGTATTGCTTTTTTACTTGAATCTTCCCATTATTATTTAGGACTGTAATTGATCAGTCTTTCTAATAGGCATATAAGTATCCTGTGATGATTGCCTCGATATAGCCTTAAGTCACAAGCTTTTTGAGCAACGATGGATAGTGGAATCTAATTTGATGCACGTTTCGTCCTATTTAGGACTCTTCAGCTAGATGTACTCTGTTCGAATGACAGTTTTTAATTAGTATGTTGTTTAGAATTTCTTACCTACTTACTTACTTACTTAGGCATGTTATCCCTCGTGGATAAGTATAGGCTGCTTACCAGTTTTTTATGAAGATTTTTTTCTGCTGGATGGGGTTGTTGACCCTATGCCCAACCCTCTTCCTTTTTCACGTCTTGAGACCGGTAGTAACTCTAGGAGTGCTATAGACGGAGTTTTAGAAGTTTTATTCCACATTTAATCAATGTTTTCTACTTGGAATATTCTGTTACAAACAAAGATCCAGATGTTCATGACTTAAAAAGGGGAAATGACTAATAAACTTTCCGTTATTGTAGTGGTTCCTTGTATTCAAGTATATATGATAAATGATTCCGACATAAAAATCAATAACAACCAGATAAAATACAATTTGTAACGCAGTCATCATAATAATCAACGACAACTAGTCATAACAATTGACGACGAGGATTTCAGAAAACAGGAAAGTCATAACAATTTTATATCGTTCTGGTCTTGACAAATTTACAAAAGTGAAGGACAATACATTTCCTATTATCTCGTTGTAATCTCGTTCACAGTGTAATATATCACTATACAACTAACTGTATTATAATAATTGATCTATAGAATTATGTATTTATCAAGCTCATACAATGTCATATTATTTATTCACTCTGCTTTCTTCTGCTTTATCGAAATCATTCCATATCTGATATGTCTAAAGTATGACCTAAGTGATTAATTCATATTAACATTTCATTGGCTAATTATGATTTATATCAGAAGGGGGGATTTTGTGGATATTATAATCATTTTCATAATTGAGATCATGATCAAGCTAGACCACCATGGAAAACCTGGAAGTATTAGACAGCCGTTTTGTCCTGTTGTGGAACTACTCAACAGTGAGCATCCACGATCCCACCTCTTGAGATTTGTTATTGATTGGAACTGTAAACTACAGATAATGAGTATTTTTATTTAAATTATAAACAATTAAACTCTATATATCAATTATAATGATAACTATTAATCTTTTTATATTAACCGTTTGAGTAATTTTGATCAACGGTAAAAATACAAACATGATCGATGTGTATTTGTTAAGTGATTCATTATGAAAAACTATTTTATAGATAAATTAACTTGATATTATTTACTTGAAACTTCCCATTGATGTTTAGAACTGCAATTGATCAGTCTCACTGACATATGCGCATATTGTGTTTATTGCCTTAATTCACAAATATGATAAGAAAATATGGATAGTAGTTAGCAATGGAATCCATTTTGATGAACATTTCGTCCTGTTTGGGACTCATCAGCTGGATGATGTACTTGCATCTCGGAGTTGATGTTCACTCCGGGACTCGAACTCAGTGTCATTCGTTTCAAACACCATCCTGTTATCCACTTAGCTATTTGGTTCGAGTCTCAGAGTGAACGTCAACTCTGAGATGTAGATACATCATCCAGCTGACGAGTCCCAAACAGAACGAAACGTCCATCCTGGATCCTACTACTAGCCGTTATCCATTTTTGCCTACAATATCTTGTAGATATGTATACATCGAGAGAGGGAGAGAGAGGAAACTATCATAAGAATCTCGAAAAACTAGTATTTAAAAAAAGACCTTTTTGCCAACTTCAAATATTTCTAGAACTTATATATTGAAGTATTATTGTTTGTCTTTAGTTTACCCGCATATTATACAAACATCCTTAAACGTACTTATCTATACTACTCAATAAAATCTAATCTATTCATAATGAGTTGATATCCTTATAAAAATATAGATAACACTATTTACAATTATATGACATAATTATTTAATGGGCTCATCTTTTTTTATTGTAAAACAATCACCGATACGGATAGTTACAACTTTTGTCTTAATTTTGATTAATTGATTAACATTTTTGTAATTGAAATCAATATATGTTGGTTGTTTACTTATTTGAACACATAAATATTGGTACAAATGGGTAATGAATGCATATGCGGCACACAAGTCACTTGATTTGTATGTGATCTATGATAATGAATGGATGCTCAGATCGACGTAGGTGGTTTTCTCAGGGGGCCACACTCAGAGCTTTTGACTTGTCTAGTCCACAAGGTAGTAGAAAAACGTTAGAAGATTTAATCCCATGGTAACCGGTGAACAACAATATGCTCATACGCTATTTGTTGCTTTAGAGTCCTGTATCCACTCCATGTGCACCATTAGTTTAGAATCGGGAATTCCCAACTCCACTAGGTGTATCCTCTATATCCATCAATCATGTTGAAGCACCGGACATTCTCTTTTTGTCATCTCAATTTTGTAAACAAAAGCAATCACACGAGAAGGCTGTGAGTAGGAGTTCCCTGACAGTAGCTGCATACGCGTGGCCATGTGGAAGCATTTCGAAGAGAGTTAACTCTATCCAATTTGGAGGCAATCGACACATGTGATTTTACCAAAAGTTTTATATCCAATACCTAAAAATGTTTAAAACTAGTAAATATTTTAGGGACGAAGTTTGTTGTTTAAAGTTGAAATCTGATACGGGATTAGATGCAACTTGTTAATAGGAAAATAAATCTATTAGTTTAGTAATACATATAAGGGGACATTTATCAAGGTCCGTGGAGAAGGAACGACAGATGAGACTTCTCAAGAGTTTCTCTTTATATAAAGAAACATCCGGAACCCAGAGACAAAATCAAGAGTTTTAACAATAGAATATTTAAGGGGACGGAAGTAAAGAATGGAGTTAAGTGCTTTACTTCAAAGGACGTAACAACGTCCAACCAACTCAGTTGCTAGATTTAAACCGGGAAACAAGTGGTACACAATGCACAACTGTTCAAAATACGTCTCTAGGTTCATGAAATAATTGTCAAGTAAAGGTCAGATGAGTTACAAAGATCAGATAAAAAACTAACTGAACGTATACACCTCTGACGTGAGCACACAGTGTATTGATTTGAACAATATAAATGAAAACAAATAACTCCACGGTTCATCAACAATTTATACCGAATCACCAATTCACAGGCACACTAATATTGAGAAGACATCTAGTAGAATCAATGGAATCCGACGCAAGAAGATCGAGCTACAACTAACTTTCAAAGTGAACTTCAGGTTCGGATTGTTTTTTTGAAAAAGAAAATGCTAAAAAAACAAGATATAATTCAATAATGAATTACATAACCCAATAAAATCAGACGATCTATTGATTACGTCAATTATGTGCACTTATTACATTCTTGATTAACTACAAGCTCATTTCTATTGTGCGACCACAAATTTTAAATTTTCTGTACTTTCTTCTTCTTCTACTTCTTCTGATAAGTATTACCATTGAAGACGTCTTATTGATCAGTGGTTAGTGAACAATCCAATAATTTTATACGGTTTTGTTTTACTCCTTTTTTCGTTATAGAAGTCTTGTTTCATCTCAATAATTAGGAGGTATTAGTTATTACGCAATCATATCAGTGGTTGTAATCAACATTCAATTCAAGTTACAATAGTAACAAATCAGTATTGTTTCAAGCCGTTATCGATATATTAAGAGGTAAAGCTAAATTATTTCTATTTTGCTTATGATTTACAATTCGATTGGTTCTTTTCTCTTGTTGTAGTTACTATTAGAATATGTGTCTTTGAGAAATTCTCATGGGTTGAATAAATTATCCAACATGTAATCTGATTTAAGGCTATTTTACTGCTGTGACATTAAGTGTGTTTAAGAAAGAAAAACTAGTCACTAAGCTAGTACCATCTATTATAATATGACTGTTTATATCTACTGTCAATGCTAGTTAATACCAGTACTTGAATATGTATTCAAGAATATTCATATTCTAGTTCTTATTTATTTCATTTGTCGTTCGTCATCGAATATGACAATGGTGAATACAGCATTTATTCCGGCTGACAGTAGTTAACCAAAATCGAATAAGTGTCTAATACTTTTCTGGTTTCCAATGATCATTACAACAATGTCATTTAATGATGAAATTTGTTGTTAGATAGGATAAGTCAATATTACACATTAAAAGCTTTCTCGGACGATTTAGATTTTTATAAAACATAGACAACGATTATTGAGGAATTTTGTTTGTTACATTTCGTGTAACTATGGTGAAAATAGTGTTACATAGTTAATGTATGCATAATAAAGGAAATTAACATATTCATTTTGTAAAGCTGTAATTGTTTCTCAAATCATGTTAGTCAGATTCTGGAAAACAATATTTAATTATGTTGCATACACAGTCTATGTAAGATGTTCAGGGCAGAATGATATAAAGAATAGTCTTAACTACAAGAAAAGTACATGCATTTTACAATTTTTATGTGAATCAGATGTAAATTTTGGGTATATCTCGAGATAATTTTCACCAAAAGGCAATGTACCTGTTGGGGAGAAATAAAATCAACAATTTTGTTAGCATTTATTAATTCTAGATGATATCTACCTTCAATCATGAGGTCTGAATCCTTGATTATCCTTTTATCATACTAATTTATATTCCCTTGAATCATATCTGTGACGCCTAAAGTTTTATGCATCCAATGACCTGGGCTTCACTCTGATAATTTATGTTGTCGAGTGAATGTGCGATTACTTGAACTAGTGTACACTCTTGCTAGTTTCTATGTTGCGAATGACTGACTGATCGGGTTATTAATCCAAGCTCTTGCTGCTAACCAACCTAGTAGTGAAGTGATGTAAAAAGTTAGTAATAAAAGTTTGGATCTTTTTATGTGTAGTATATCTCAGCTTCTAGGAGTTCTATCAAAAAGGGAGTAAGTCTCTTGAAATAATATCTCTTGAGGTTATCCACAGTCTATTACTTTCATGTCCCTACGTTTTTTACTCTTATGACCCGTGAATGTATATTTATCACTCATAAAAAATCTAACGTCTGTCTCCGTACCACATCATTCATTGTTTATTATGATCTATACTAGTTCTTGTAATGAGTAGTATTGCGAGCTGGCATGTTTGACTTAACCAGTCTGCGAGCGTAAGAAATATACATATCCAAAATTCGTCCTTGTATTTGACATATTTTATTCCGTTATTTTATCACGCAAATTGAGTGGATCATTATATACGAGGGTTAGTGTGATGTATATTTCCTTAACGCCGTCATATGGGATCAAACTGGAGTCAAATCAACTGAACACTAAGACAGGCAGAGTATTAAATAAGCTAGTGAGTGTAATGAAACACTGTCTGTTATGTAGAATTTCAGTCGCTTATACGAAGTAAGTCTAGATGGGTATTTATGTGAATATAATATAAATAAAATTAATGTGGAAAAATAAGCCATCCATACGTAGTCTGAGCATCCCTGTTAACTAGACGTGTTATTCCAACACTTTTACGCCTTTTTCGACCTTTCTACATTCGTTTCTTATCGTTAACATTGCTAATAACGTTCATGTATATCCTTGTGTATGTCAGCCTTATCAGTGCCTGTCAGCTATGCTTTAATTAACCACCTTCATACATTAACTACTCCATTTAAAGAGCGATTCACCATGTAAGCGAAGGTGCTTTTATCTGAGCTCCCTGTGCGTCTGCGCAAACGAATGTATGTAGTAAATCTTTCAAAACTATTTTTAATCTAGACTTCATTACTGCCGTTATATAATGAGGGGTTAGCCTAGGCATGATGTATGAGATTCAAAGGGAATTCACTTTTCATATTTTATACGAAATTTGTATCATTCACAGAGTCGAAACGCATAACTAAATGTTATAAGCAATGTCTATTGTTACGATCTGAAATATGGCACGCCTAATCTAAAGGAAACAATAATGTTTGACAAAGATGTAAACCTTTTTTCAGAACTTAAGAAACAATGACGATTTGAATAATTACTTGGTAATACCATGGAAAATGTATAGGACCATGGTGAAACACAAGTCAGTGATGTCTACCTTCATTGAATAGGTAACCAATGGCGATAAAAAAATACTGAGAACTTACATAACTGCACTTTGAAACATAGTCTAGCTGTCGACAACAGATGGTCTAAAATTTTTATAGTTAGACGAATTGATGCGTCTTTTGACATTTAATTCTATGATAGAAGTGATAGGATATGTTTTCGGACAGGATGGTATTTTGAGTGGTGGTTTGGTATATTTTATCAGTACAGTTTTCTTGGGTCTATCTGAGGTATAATGAGGGAAAGGACTGAAACAACCATCTTTACATCCACCCATTAATTTCGACGTACTTGCCGGTTTAAATACAGATCTGGGGTGTATTGGGTTTTTGATAGTTGAAGTGAAAGGCCTTCGTTTAATACGCACTTGATGGTAAGGATTTTTATCAAAGTATTGCTGAGGATGCATGTTGAGATAAAACTGCTTCCCAGATGATGAGCTTCCTTTAGCACTTGTTTTTTTAATTTTATCATAAGGATCACTCTTGTAGTTTGGATATTTTCCTATCGTGATATCAATATAAGAACCGCAGCCCTTCTTGGCTGGGGAAGTATAAAAATTCTTCTTGTGAGATTTCATTTGGTTGTTCAGCCTCGTTATTGGTCTAAAGTAAGGTATGGGTCCACTGAAAGTATCTATAGAGCTGCCTAAGCCAAGAAGATGATGGGTTCCGTTCGGAGGAGCCCAAGCCTTTCCTCTTATTTTCTTTGAGCTCTCCTTTCTTTGGATTCGAATAAGTCTTTCCAGATCGATTTTGTTATCGCCAGTGAAAATTCGTGTGAAAGGTCCAAAATAACCATCCGTATTTGCGGACTTGAGTTTAAATCCATCACAATACATCTGTTTACCTTTGAATGCTGATCGAGTTTGGTGACTGTCTTGTTTATCATACTGGTCACGTATAGTTACATAAGACATCTCTTTGAATATTCCAAGTCTATCAAAATCAGCTTGCATTGTTGGCATTTCGAAGCTAACACTAGTATAGTAGCGAATGTGTTTGAATGACTTGAGTAAATGTGAACTGAGACAATACACTCAGACTGATTTCTTTGAACATAATATGTGACCTTGAATCTACACTGAGTTCTGATTCGGTATAAGTGCTCTGTTAAACAATGAAGCATAGTTTCACTACTTTCAAAACTTTTATTTTTTAATTCTAAATTGTGATTAGCTTGTATTTATACTGTCTTTTAAATTTTAGGCTAATGCGCCTAAAATGAAATTTAGTAACTGCGGCAATTTCGTTTTTCTGAGCTGGTTCGCATGTTGGTTAATGCCACTAAGAGCATAACTGGTTTTCCCAATTACAATAAGACGTTTCGCACATAGTCATATGGCATCTGGGAATTCCGTCATCGTATCAAGTCAAATAAATGTATCATCTACGTCAGTGTTGGCGACGGAAAGTTCATGTCAAAATAGTATCGCTATATCGGATTCTCCCCGTCACCACACGGTCCCACATGGTGAAGCTCATCCCCCTCCTACGCAACTCATCAAGTTAAATTCTCTTGCTGGCCCGTCAGTTTCAAGAAAAGAAAAACTCCATACATCTTCTCGGTTCAGTGCCCCAAAGAGTCGTGAACTTAATCCTTTACCTCTTATTAAAGGTGTGTCTCAAGTTTTTAATGTACATCTAAATTCATTCAATTCATGGTGTGTTCGTGTCTGTAGGTACATCGCTATTCGGCATCCTTTTTTTACTATGTTTGTAATTAGAGTCACTTAGTGAACAGTTTTCTAGAAATAGCTCTCGTATTGTTTCTCATCTAAAGAAAGGGTTTGTTGGTAGACACGGTGCTGTCGGTTATTTAGCTTAGAGATTTAGAACTTCGTAAAATATCAACTATGTGAAAATAAATCTACCAATTTTCCACATTCTTCTAATATCTTCAAGCAGTTGCAACAGCACAAAAGTAATAAAAGTAAGGTATCTCCGCCCAGAATCTAAAATCTTAAGTAATGAAGAGTTTCAGCACTTTAAGAGGCCTGTTAGAACCATTTGAATTAAGATGCTGAGCACTTACTGTTTTTCGTGATCGTAATGGGGTTTACCCAAGCCCTTGAAAGTATCTTCAAAACTTTCTAAGTATACAGCTGTTTTTGTGTTGTTTGCTGTGTTGTAATAGAGTTCATCAGCTTTGTGTTGATTAGCCCTGTCGTAAACGTATTTTGTAACGCGCTATGCTCTAAGGCGTATCTAGGATTTCCATTTGTTGACCCCAAACTTAATGAAATTCCATTCGTGTATATGTACCGACAGATAGCACATGGATCTTAATTCACTGGTGTAAGCCACCTATAAAATTGATATCCTCCAATCTATTAGCGCATCTAATAATGTATATTTTCTGTGAATATATTTTGTATATCAGCATGTTATTTTATCGGAGTAAAGTACTTTAGCCAGTGGTCTTTGAAAGTAATTTATTGGCGAAATGGGCTGAGTCGGTAATTTGGTCTTGTTAACATAACATATCAATATAAGGAGATGAAACTAACAAGGTGAATAAAAGTACGGAAGCTACTGGAGAGATGAAGAGCAGATCTATTCGAGCCATTGCCCCTGGTTATAAGTCATAACTCGATGTCTGCAACCACTGGTATATGCATCGCTCGTACCATAACCAGATATCTATCAAGACGACTCAGTCCAAAAGTCAAAAACTTTGTGGACTGGTGACGTTTATTATTTTAGCTAAGTGAGACAGTCATGCTGTTACACTAAATCACTGCTTCATTTTCTGTTTTTCTTGGAGCGTGTTGGTGTATTTTATAATATCAGCTGGCTTAGTTTAAAATAGTAAATTTTATTTCATTTTACCAGATTCTGACAATCAAGAAAAGCGAGAGGAGCTATTTATTCAAAAACTAAAACAATGCTCAGTTGTATTTGAATTTGTACCGGATATTTTAAGCGATTTAAAAGATAAAGAGGTGAAACGAGCAGCTCTGCACGAATTAACTGAATATCTGACTGAAAATTCCGGCATAATTACAGATTCAATATATCCAGAAGTGGTTCGAATGGTTGAAGTCAACCTATTTCGTACATTACCACCACCAAGTAATCCATCTGGTGCAGAATTTGATCCAGAAGAGGATGAGCCAACGTTGGAGGCTGCTTGGCCTCATTTACAAGTAAGCTTGTCGAAAAAGTTTTAGTTGGGGATGTTTTAAATGTATCACATATTTTTAATTTTAAAAGTGTATTAGAAAGGCGAATTAGCGGTTCATTCGCTCAAGTCTTCTTCACTCTTTTAACGTAATACTCATCCCAGTCACCCAATTCTAACTGTTGCATTGACACAGTGGTCAGGCTTGCCCATCGTGATCATCCAGTCGGGATATACTGACTAGAAAATTCTCTTCTTTAGATCTTAGTATATCGAATAGGTCAGTTGGAGGATGGGAAGGCTAGAAGCAGCAAATTAAGGTCTGACAGCTAAGTTGTATTGCGGACTGAGAAGTGGCAGTATTAGGGAGTTTCACTCAAACAATCAGCATCTACAGCGATGCTACTTTCTCACAACAAAGGAATTTAAAATGGTCTGTCCTAAAAATAACATACATCACCTTATCTCACACGTTTTATTTCCAGTTGTAAGGCCAAGGACTACTCTGAAAAGACCGTATCTAACCAACCTCAATCAGTTTTTCCTTATTCTCTGTGATCACACCCCCGGGTCTCTAAGACCATTATAATGCAGCTCCCTTTTCAAACTCCGGGAGATGTATTTTTTACGATGCTGATAGTCGGGAATTGATAACTACTTACATAACTCGACTCTGTCTGATTGATATATCTCTAACTACAAGTATATGTACTAAACTTTGCGGCAAACTGCTTGTGCAACGGCAGACATTCGAATAACCAAATGTTATTAAATTTCAGCGCAACCTCATTATTTATACAGTTATATGAAACATTCAAATAAATTATAGTAATTAATCCCATTTTACATAGTTTAGTAGTAACTTTTCAACTCAGTAATAATGCTTCTATCTGGTTGTAAATGATCTGAATTTAATTTGTACAGTATGAATTTTTTTTAGTTAAACAATACTTTTTATGGGTAAATTGCAATGAACTCCAAACTTATGTTCAAAGTTTCCCCATTCAAATGCAATTTACCGCACATCCAATTATGGTGTACTGTGATCATATTGTATTCTTCAACCGACATAAATAGTTCAGTAGCAACAATTAAAACATTACTATTCTAATATTATGCAGAGTAAATTTCTTTGGGATTAATAATCATCTTGTTACAACACTACTTAATTTATCATATCTTACTAAATTATGGTTACCAATGAAGTAAATGCTCTCACTACCCGCATAAACGACTATTGTGACCATTTAATTACATACAAGTTGATTTTACTCTCCCTTTCCCTGCTAATTCTTATCATTTCCATACTGTTTTTGCCTGACACAGCAGTTCGCCTACAGTGTGAACTGTCATATATCAAGTCACTAACTTGTTGGAAGTTAAATGTTACCACCGAATACGAATTCTTAGTCAGTTTTTCTGAAATCACATACACTATTCAAACTAGCCCCCCTTCAACGTTCGCATACTAATACAGATCAGAGAACATAGGTTTGCCTGTCTTTAGAGAGTTTTAGCATCGACGTTTGTTGTCTATTCGAAACCTGCATTTAAGACTGGTGACGTACTACACATTAGCTCATCTGTTAATTCGAAAGCTTGTTTAACGTGCGTTCCTCCGGGAATCCCGTGGCACCTTCGTCCGGTTTTGTTAGCGTTTGTGTATAAAAAAGGGCCAAAGCTGAGACAACATTAATTGATCGGATCCCCGTTAACATTTGATCACATTTTATTAGATTAGAAAACCCCACCAAAGTGAGAAATCCGTGTGAGAAACTGTCTCTTCTGGTTATCTCCATCTGCTCGCTGTCAGATTGCAACTCATGCAATTAAGATTGAGTTCTACAATCAGTTAGACTATCTCAACAAAGCGCGTACTAACTTGAGAATCGATTGTTCATGTCAGGCATCTCTATGCACACGGACAAGTCGTTTAGACAGCCAATGGGGACTCGTTGCTTTCAGATCAGACAACGATGAACATCTGCAAATTTGGCAGACCTCAATCTGTTTCTGGTTAGCACTAGCTATCGGCACAGTCACCGCTGATGTGCTGCTACCTGGCATCCTCCTACTGCACCCTGAAGCTCGACTCAGATTAATTACATTGCGATTAGCTAACACTAGCGTGGTTGAATACATGACTGCCACTCTTTTTGGAGTACTTATCTAGACTTTGATTATCCCCTCATTTTTGCTATTGATACATGTACGTCACATATGCAACACCTACCGGAGGGTAAGTCTGTCTCCGTTTGCGTCCGAACTGTTTGCTTCATCATGCTTTGAAAACTGCTCATAGCACGTGAAAGACTGACCCACCAAAAGCAGTTTGGTTTTCGTCCTAGCCGAGCGTATATTGATCATAACTACACAGTCCGCCAAATTTTAGAACACTGATATTTGTTTCAGACCAACAACTGTAATGATTATTGACATCAAGACCACCTTCGATTCGTGGGACAGAATTGTTCTCTGAGATTGTCTGTTGAAGAAGGGTATACCTGAGAAGTTTGTTAACATTTAAAAACTCTTTATACTAACACATTAGGTAGAGTAGTGACAGCATACAACCACTTCTCTTCATTGTTTAATTCAAGCAGAAGGGTTGGGTAGGATTGCAACTTTGCCATCGATGACACTCTGGAAACAGCTTTGATGGACGTAAGTAATGGTGGTATGGATCTATCACACGAAGAAAGACCATGACTATGAGGATTATACCAAGGCATGCCACCCACACTTAATCAGCTGGCAACCAGTGGTCGTAAGTATGGCATGTGTTTTGCACCTTCGAAGTGCAAAGTTCTTTAACAAGACTAGCAGGACGCTGAACTTGCACTCACCCTGGGTAGTTGGAGGATAGAAGTAGTCGATAAGTTCGTGTATGTGAGTAGATGCGTAAGTTTTGGTGGTGTTATGACTGATGAGATCAGGTTATGTATAGTGAATGTCAGAGCGGCTTATGCCAGTCCGGTTGGAAAAGGCGGAGAGATTGTCAGTATATGACTTACCTTACTTTTATGTTTTGTATTCTTTTATTAATTTAATGTTTTTATTTCTTTAAATTTTTTGGTTCACTGTTACCAGTTGGTTTATGAATTCCTACTTCGTTTCATCGAATCTCCGAATTTCCAACCAAATGTTGCTAAGCGTTATTTCGATACAAAATTTGTGTTACAGGTATGATTGTTTCATTTCATTTTATTTATTAAAATTAATCAGTTAACCACTCAATTTTTTTTCTGGTGCTTAGTTTATCCCACTTTCTCAAGTAATTTCAATGATATTTGCTTGTAATAAACTGTTAATAACATCTGTTATATCATGAGAAACAGTAAAATTGGACCACAAAAAGATGGTTGTTTGTATAAGTGAATGATTTCAACTTATGACTATTATAACCAATGGTTGGAGACTTTGGGTGATATATGGCTCAGAATCGATCACAATGGTGTCAGTGTATACACTCTCTGTTCTTCCTTAAACCGTCAGGTTGAATTTGCTTTATATCTTTCTTTCTACGAGCCAATCCTTTCTTCATGTACTATATCCTTACATGCAATCTTTTATATAGTACTACTACTGAAGTAACTACTTCTATGAATTTGGTATGCTAATGAGATGTGGCAACTTAGATCGATGCATATATTTGCCTGGTTCTACGTTGTACCTGATTAATTGACTGACTGTGACTAATTAGTTATGAAAACTCTGTGTAAATAATTGTTCCATTATGTAGTTGGATGGATAGTGTTAATAGATCAGAATATTGCATGTGTTTTAAGCAACAAAATGTTCAGTTTTTTAAATAAAGTAAATTAGGTTGATCATTATAATTTATTGTAAAGTGAAGAATTATCATCATAACTAGACTCAATAAAAGAGATTAGACTGTGACAAGTGCATTTGGTAATCAGGTAGTCGCAAACAATTCGAAGCAGAAGCTCAGTATCATGATATCAAACCTGATAAATGTATGGCAATATAGTCGAAACAACAGTAATGCTAGTGAGAGCAATTAAACATAAGAGAATATGTTTTATAGAGAAATGATGATTTTGAGACGACAATGTTTCGACTAAAGACTTATAGAAAGATAAAGAGTGAATGGATCTGTAGCACTATGACCTATTCTAAATTGTCATCAAACTCCAACTTAAGGTTATATTGTGTATTTCAACCAGATATTTTGCAGTTTATTAGTTTACAGGTCAGTGTGCTGATGCTATGCTTTAGTATGACTACCTCCATCTAATTCCGATGTATTCCTACTTCAACCAAGATTGCACGCCGAAGTATTGGGTGGTTGTACATGCAGCTGGCTTCGTTTCCTCATCAAGGGATTTTCCATCTTCATCTAGTACCCCCATGTCGCTCATCGAAGAGAACTATGCTATCATCAAACACAGAGTCACATGGAATCCTCAACTCCGAGAGGTCAGGTCTCACACTCATAAAGCAAAGCTGCTATCATCAACATGTTGTGGATCCGAACTTTAGTCAGTCAGTCAGTAACAACGTGGAACTTCGTACGCATGTACGTCAGTTCGAGTTGCCACACCACATTAGCACAGAGATGCAGTTGTCGATACAAATCCCGTAGTGTTAGATGTAGTAAAATTATAAGCAGTAATCAGGAACGCTAGGGTTCGAAGATGTTGTTTATGGAGTATAATCCTGTGAAATAAATTTGAAGAGAAAAAAGAAGGTACATGAAGTATTCAGAAGATTAGAATTTGGGAGAACACAAACAGTGTATGCACCTGCGCCATTGCAAACGATTTTGAACCATGTCATTCAAGGTCTCTAACCATCGGTTGTTATAGTCTCGCTGTTCCTAACCAGGTAGTCTACACCTACCAACATGGCTCAGTCCATTTGTCAGTGACTTCATGGATTTGTGCCATGTTTTGGCCTGGCCGCACCTAGATTTCTTCCAACCTACTCCTATACCACTGAACATCGCACATCGAGGCAGTCGGTCGTTGGGCATACGTAACACGTGTCCCAGCCATCTCAACTGATGAAGTTTCACTACTTCATCAATTGATTTGCCATCCTTACCTAGTATCTGTGTCCTAACAACTTCATTACTTACTCGATGGTATCAGGATATACGAGCAATGTTTCGAAGACACCTATGATCGAATACTAGTAACTTACGAATATCCTCTACTCTTACCGACCATGTTTCACTGCCATAAAGTAGGACGAAACGAACTACCACGCAGTAAACACGTCCTTTGGTTGGTGGACGGATATCTCGCCCACGCCATAAATGACGCAAGTTGGTAAAAGCTACTCGAGCCTTCTGTATCCGTGCAGAGATTTCGTCACACACCAGACCACAAGGGCTGATGAGACTTCCAAGATAAGTGAAGCGGTCGACACACTCAACTACTTCACTCCCTATCATTAGTCCGAGTGTCGATGCAACCCAACCCTGAAGCAACATTTTGCATTTCGAGGGAGAGAATCGCATCCCGAACATACTTGCATTGTTGCTTAGAGTGGTCAGAAGACTCTGCATTTTGTCAGCGTCTTCACCAAATAAAACTATGTCATCGGCAT
The DNA here is from genome assembly GCA_944470205.2 of Schistosoma margrebowiei. NCBI lineage: Eukaryota > Metazoa > Platyhelminthes > Trematoda > Strigeidida > Schistosomatidae > Schistosoma > Schistosoma margrebowiei. The sequence goes on from OX104028.1 coordinate 4,154,423, forward strand.
ATTCTAAGTCAACAAGTGAACCTCCCGGTAGAAGTTCAACCCCTGGAAATTTAGTTGAGGAGAGTGTTATCTCTAAAAGCACATCAACGACAAAGTTAAACAAGAAAGGAGAGAGTGGACAGTCCTGACGAACACCACTTGTGGTAATCAATTCTGATGACAGTTCGCCATAAGCTCTCACTCTACCAGTTGTGTTCGAGTAGAGAGCCTTTATAAGGTTAATGTACTTCTTTGGTACTCCTTTCAGTGACAAACACTGACATAGAACCTCACGATCAACAGAGTCGAATGCCGCCTTAAGGTCGAGAAATACTACCATTGTGGGGCGTCTAAACGTGTGTCTGTGTTCTAGAACCTGACGTAGTGTGAATATCTGATCTATACAACCACGTCCAGGTCGAAAACCGGCCTGGTTTTCTCTAATCTGCTCTTCACGAGCTTTTATTAGGCGTCGAAGTATTATTGAAGCTAATATTTTAGACACTATATTAGTCAAATTGATTTCTCTGTGATTGTCATAAGAGGACTTTTGTCCTTTCTTATAGACTGTCACAATTACTGATTGAGACCAGTCAGATGGGATTACGTCCAGTTCCCAAATTCTACCTAAGACCTCAGTCAATCTCGCTACTAATACTGGACCACCATTCTTAAAAATCTCAGGAGTAAACCTGTCAGGACCTGCTGCTCTCCCTCGCTTCAGATTTCCGATAGCTTTTTCAACTTCGTAAAGAGTCGGAGGTTCTACATTAACTTGTCATTCAGGTAGACTGAAGATCGTGGGAAACCGAAGTGTGGCTGAAGGCCAGTTGAACTGATCCCTAAAGTGTTCTGTCCATCGATCCAATCTCCTGGATTGAGAATGTAAAATACATCCATCTTTTTCTGAGATAGTCTCGCTAACAGTCGGATTCCTAATACCGGTTTCCTTAACAAGTCTGAACAATTGTCTGCTATTACTTATTGCCGCTGCCTTTTCCATCTCTCTTGCTTTCGCTACCCACCACTGTTCACGATCATTGCGTAGGCTTCTTGTCAGCTTGCGCTTAGGCTGGCCCTGCTCTTTGTTATGTTCACAGCCAGATAGAATGAGTTTTCGAGCATCTATCAGTTCAATAGATGCTGCTGAGATCCGGTGTTTCTCCCTAACTTTATGGTTTAACGAACTTGCAGACATCACTGCTGTTTCCACAGCTTTTCGGATATCATTCCATGCTGCCTCGGGGTGGGCATCACATACATGGCTGCCTAACTGTTTTCCTAGTTGTTCCTGAAATATACTCTTAGCTTGACTATCATTAAGTAGGGCTATAAGAGGTTTCCTTGCAGCGTCTTTCCTACGTCCAGTAAGACGCAAGCAAATACGCGCTCGCACTAGAGCATGATCTGAATCTAAGCATGTGCTCCAGAATGAGCGACAGTCTTCTATCGAGCCCCTCCATCGGTGGCTGATGGCGATGTGATCTATTTGGGTCCAACGTTGGGACGAATTAGGGGGTCGCCATGTTAAAAGATGTTTTTCCTTATGCTTAAAGTTAGTATTTGCAAGGAACAGGCGATTATCTGAGCATAGCTGCAACAGACGGTCGCCATTATCTGTTCTTTGAACCACGACATATTAAGATCCATCCAGGTGTCTTCCCCTTTCCGAGTTTTTACTGTTCCGTTCAGTTGGACAGCACACAGACGACTGTCTATTGGGATCCAGTCTAAGAAAGCTAGTTCTGCCCTAGGACTCTATGCTATACCTACGTCACGGGAAGCAGCATCAGGGCTTCTAAATACACGAAGCGTGAATCGTGTTGGTTCGTTACTTTGACATGGTGAGGTCAAATGAATGACACTACTCGGATACTGTATGCTCGTTTCGGAGACGCAACACACATCGAAGGCGCGAGATTCCAAAGTCCTATCTAAGGAAGCCTGTTGTCCTATTTAGCGCAATGTTCGGACGTTGAAAGTTCCTATGTGTAGTTTAGAGCGCGGTTTCAGGAGATCAGGAACAACGTTCCACGTACTCGAATCGCTTGCACTAACGGTGCGAGTTGATAAAGAGACATCAGAAGGGTTAGTCGTGGAGATAAGAGATTTATTTGGAGATGTAGTAGGGATTTAAATGTGACCAACTTGGCCTCGTGTGCTATACATAACCTGATCTCATCAGTCATAACACCACTAACACTTACGCATACACGAACTTCTAGACTACTTCCATCCTCCAACTACCCAGGGTGAGTGCAGGTTCAGCGTCCAGACTTACCCTCCGGTAGGTGTTGCATATGTGACGTACATGTATCAATAGCAAAAATGAGGGGATAATCAAAGTCTAGATAAGTACTCCAAAAAGAGTGGCAGTCATGTATTCAACCACGCTAGTGTTAGCTAATCGCAATGTAATTAATCTGAGTCGAGCTTCAGGGTGCAGTAGGAGGATGCCAGGTAGCAGCACATCAGCGGTGACTGTGCCGATAGCTAGTGCTAACCAGAAACAGATTGAGGTCTGCCAAATTTGCAGATGTTCATCGTTGTCTGATCTGAAAGCAACGAGTCCCCATTGGCTGCCTAAACGACTTGTCCGTGTGACATGAACAATCGATTCTCAAGCTAGTACACGCTTTGTTGAGATAGTCTAACTGATTGCAGAACTCAATCTTAATTGCATGAGCTGGAATCTGACAGCGAGCAGGTGAAGATAACCGGAAGAGATCGTTTATCAGTTGATAGTTGTTGTAGAAATGACGTGAACACTTTTTGAAGATAGAAACCACTGTTGGCTCTCTCTCTTATTGCCAAACGTTCGTAAACAACTAAGTTGGTTCCGTGATCAGAATTTCGGCAACATCTTTAAAAATGGCTGGAGACAAGTTATTTGGGCCTAGATATTTGCGGCGCTTCACCTCTTGGAGTCCCCTACGTTCTCGCGCCTCGTTGTGTAAATCAGACGCCAATGACCAAGGAAGGCCAGACAGTCTGATCTATGTTGTCGGGACAGTAGACCGGCTGAAGTGCTCCTCCAAAAAACTGCCCATCGTTCAAGATGGCAGCTGTTGGTGATTGGCACCCCGTCATCTTCGCAGATTGTCTCATGCACACCAGACTACTTGCTGCCAGTGACTCGAATAAGTTGAAAGAGCTTTAAGCAGTTACCGAATTCAGCTGCTGCATCAAACTTCTCGGCTCTGACGCAGGCTTTGCACAATTCCATCAAGGAACAATCTTTGTTTATGATCAGAATCGCGGTTACCTGGATTAGACTGACGTTTTTCAAATAGTTGTAATGAGCCTGTAAAAACCATCACCTCTAAGCGGGACGTTTCACTATGCCGTAAGCGACTTTACTAACCATTTTTATGGCATCATGCTATTGAAGCCGATTCTTATCTATGCTTTTCGATGGACTGATAGCCAGCTTTGAACATACTTACGCCTGTTACTCCTTGTGAAGGAGCATTGGCCGCTCACCAGCATTCTCCATCCAACCTTGTCCTGGGCAATCGTTTCTAGCTCCTTCTAGTTGTTATTCATCCTTTTCATGTCTGCTCCTATTTCCTAACGCAATGTGTTATTTGGCTTTCCTCTTTTCCGTTTCCCTTCAGGATTCCAAGTTAGGGCTTGTCTCGTGATGCAGTTTGACGATATGCGTAGTGTATGTCCTATCCATTTCCATCGTCTTTTTCTAATTTCCTCTTCAGCTGGATGCTGGTTTGTTCTCTCCCAGAGAAGGCTGTTGCTGATGGTATCCGACCAATGGATGTTGAGTATGTTGCGTAGGCAGCTATTTATAAATACTTGTACCTTCTTGATGATGGCTGTAGTAGTTCTCCAAGTTTCAGCTCCATACAGTAGAACTGCCTTGATGTTCGTATTGAAGATTCTGACTTTGATATTGATTGAAAGTTGTTTTGAGTTCCATATGTTCTTCAACTGTAGGAATGCTGTCCTTGCTTTGCCAATCCTTGCCTTTACGTCCGCATCTGAACCTCCTTGTTCATCGATGATGCTTCCCAGTTATGTGAAGGATTCTATATCTTCCAGAGTTTCGCCATCAAGCGTGAAGCCTCGAACATAGCTTGACTTAATATTGAGTTGCGATAGGAGCTGCAGTCAATTTACTGACATCGATCCATTTAGGACGATTAATTTGTTGGTCACTGAAACGTAAGGAAAAATTAGCAGAGATGTTGAAAATACATTGTTTCTCTCACTGATTTCTTCTCACTTTGATAGAGCTTTTCACTCTAATGGCATGTGACTGACTGTTAATGGAGATCCGATCGATCAGTGCCGTCTCAGCTCTAGCATTTAGCGTTACACCAGCAAAACCAGACAAAAATGCCGCAAAGTCCCTAGATAAACACATGAAACAAGCTTTCTGAAGCGGCGGAGGGGGAGGCAATTTGTAACATTCCACTTGAGTCTTGGATACGTGTCTCGTATAGACAACAGAGGTCAATATTAAGACTTTCTAAAGACATAGCAACCCTATCTGTTGTCCGATCTGCATTAGTGTGCGGACCTGAAAGTTTAATCCACAATGCAGTGGAGCACTGTTGGGAGATGAAGTATCATTGTCACCGGTGACCAACAGTAGGTTCATGAGCCGTTTGTTCTCTCAGGATTCTGGAGCTCATGTGCACCAGTGTTTTCCAACTCCCTTTGGTGGATCTTCCGTACTCATCACTTGGGTTAAAGCGTTGAACATTGGCTTTTCTTCCTCCCAATGGAGCCAGATTGTTGGATTTAGCAGCATTTGTTAAGGAAGTTAGAGACCGATGATCAGGATTGGTTTTGGATGTATAAAAAATATTATGCAGTGAATGAGATCAGCTAGAGCACCTTTAAAGATAGGCAGTCCGTTGAGATATGTGGACAGTTGTCACTTTCAGATTGTGCACATCAGGAAAGGTGCTTATTAAAAGACCCTAAAAAAACCAGATTAGAGTGTATCATAACGGCATTGAGATGTGACTACACACCACAACCACAAGTACTTATAACCGGTTGCACAACCTTCTTGTGGGTAGTTTTTGATGTTTTATCTTCAATTTTCAAATTTTATCACCAGGAATTCATGAAAAAAGTGGTGTGTGCCATTTTTAGATCCAACCTTTTTCCGATGGTTAAAGACCTTGAATGATATGGCATGACATCTTCAAACACTGATCGTTCCGATTACTGCTTATACTCTTACTACCTATACTACTATGGGATTTGAATCGACAACTGCATCTCTGTGCTAATGGGGTATGGCAATTCGAACTGATGTACGTACGTACGTACGTACGAAGTTCCACGTTGTTACTGACTGACCATAATGGGATGACAGTATTGGTAGAGATTTTGGTTACTGTTAAAGAACGCATTGTTGCCATCACATAGCAGTACTGTTGGCCGCATGACTTAAACTTCAGACCCTTAGTATATCTCGTTATGTGTTATCGCTCTCTAACCGACCTACCTCGCACAATAGAACCTCAATAACAAGTGTTTCAACCAATATAGTCTAATTAGATCGTTATGGTAGATAAGCATGACTACTCTGGATACTAGCTACTGTTTTAAGACAAGCTACTAATTTGAGTCTACAAAAGCCAGAAATGTGAAACGATTTCGGAGCTTTCAAACTATCGTATACAAATCAAGCTGTTTCATCGCTTGAAGATTGTTTAACAATTAAACTAAAATAAACTGTTTAACAAATAAATGTGTTTGGGATACTATCACGTGTGTAAAACAATTTAACTCTTTATCTAAAGTTATTTATCTATCATTTCTTTACTATACAGTGAAATTTAGATCAGAAAACATTTTCAAAAGCCTATTATTCGATCGTTTAAGTTGATCCAATGAATATTCACAGCATAAATTAAACATATGTACTATTCGATTAATTCCTTCATCTAATCGATTTAATTCATGTAATCAGTGCCTATTAAAGTTCATTTCAGGTTAAAGAATTAGTTTAATGAATATATATATATATATATATATATATATATATATATATATATATATATATATATATATATATATATATATATATATATATATATATATGGATTATAAAATCATTCACCTAATAGACTTATTTTTTGATATATTGGTGTTACTCAATGTCATACACAATTCTAGTCTAACAGTGAATAAGTTATCTTCTTAAAAAAGCTCAGATAAGGAAGGATTTTTTTTTGTTGGATATTAATGTGCTTTATGAGCTAAACCGCCTAAAAGAAAAATAAAGCCAACAATATTGAGTTTTGTAGGACTTTAAAGGAATTGAAGTTTATTTATTTAAACACATAAACATTGGTACAAAAAGGCATCAAATAGATATACGCCACATAAATCGAATGATTTATGTGAGTGATGGGATACTGCCCCCAGGTGGCCAAATCGAAGCAGATGGTTTTCTTAGAGGGCCACATCCGGAACCTTTGACGTAAATGTCTGATTCACAAGGCAGTGGAGTGACGTCAGCAGATGCAGTCCCTTGGTATCTGGTCACCAACAATAGGTTCATATGCCAGTTGTTCCCTCAGGACCCTAAAGTCAGCTTATGTGAACGATTGATTTGGAATCAGGGTGTCCACCAACCCAGTTAAAGCGTCATCCTCTAAATTTCATAAACAACAGTAATGCTGCGAGAGGGTAATGAGTAGGACCTCCTTGTCAGTGGTTGAATGCACGTGTCCATGTGAGAGCATTTGTAGAGGGAGAGCTGACTTTTCGCACTCTTGACCATATGAGGGCATTTGCATGTGGTGATCAATGTCATGTGTGTCAGGTCCTTCTTAGTACAGATCGAATCCTATCGATCTAGTTGAAATGTGGCCACCAGTCTAGGAGACTCAACATTGCTTATAATAATTAGTAGAACTCAGTGAAAAATAATACCTTCAGGATCGTAAAAATAAAACATTCTTTAATAAGTCATTGTTATTATAGTTCTATTTAGTTTATGATATATGAAAACTAACAAGGGAATTACTTAAACAACTCGATATAGACGATGAGATAATGTAGTTGCCCTTCATATATTGGATATGATCACATACCTCATTTACACCAACGTGATTACTTAGTTTCAATATCCATAAGTTATGATTTCAAAAAATAGTAAGATCAATTATTTTACAAGGTGATATTTTCAAATAAGTTTTACCCATCATGTGTTCTAACAATTTACTGCGATTCAGCATTATATACAGGTTCGTTTTTGAGTTATACTATATAAGAGGACTGATAATATTACTACCGGACAATTAGGATAGAAACAAAGGAAGCTGGTTCGAAGCACCAATGGTAACTTGAAATTGCAATTTAATTACTTATTATGTAATTTCCACAAAAGTCTAAGTATGAATCAAAAACTTAAACCGGAAGGAAATTTAATTAAATATTCTATTTATTGGGATATTAAAAAAGTAGCATCACTTTATTACAAATCACTCACCTAATGGTCAATTTGTTTGAAATTATCAATTCAAACCTTGATAAGTATACGTATAAATTGATTGAACCAGAAGGTTACGAAATAACACAGGATTTTGAGGCGAGTCAGCCGTCCATTTACAAATGCTCTCACATGGACACGTGCATTCAACCACTGACAAGGAGGTCCTACTCATTACCCTCTCGCAGCATTACTGTTGTTTATGAAATTTAGAGGATGAAAAGCGAATATCGGACGCTTTAACTGGGTTGGTGGACGCCCTGATTCCAAATCAATCGTTCACATAAGGTGACTTCAGGGTCCTGAGGGAACAACTGGTATATGAACCTATTGTTGGTGACCAGATACCAAGGGACTGCATCTGCTGACGTCACTCCACTGCCTTGTGAATCAGACATTTACGTCAAAGGTTCCGGATGTGGCCCTCTAAGAAAACCATCTGCTTCGATTTGGCCACCTGGGGGCAGTATCCCATCCCTCACATAAATCATTCGATTTATGTGACGTATATCTATTTGATGCCTTTTTGTACCAATGTTTATGTGATTAAATAAATAATCCTATCTGATCATCATCCAGTGATCAATCAATTGTAAATCTCATTAGCATCGTATAGAAATGAAGCATTTTTTCTTTTAATCATCTGTGTTGCTTTTATTTTACCATTTGACATTGAGTATTATTAAATGTTCTGTACAGGATAATATTTATATCACATGTCTACATTTTTGACCCTAATTTGTTCAATCACGTCATATTGATAATCGTTATCGCTGGTTTAAATTGTTCATGTTTCAGATTAGCCTAAAATTGAATAATTTTTGGCTTATTGATAGGTGTTCGTCTTCAATATCTGTCTATTGTGACTCGTTATTTTTGTTTAATCTACTGATGAATACAGAAGTATATCTCCTTGAATTTCTATCAAATACTGGACGAAATTGCTATCAATTGAATTTCGAGAACTTTTCTGCAACATTTTTAATTGAGATCATGAGTCGATTGATATTCGATCACTATTGAAAACCTGGAAACACTTGAAGGTTATTTCGTTCTATTGTGAGACACCTCAGTGACAGTGCTCATTTACGATCCTGCCTTGCGGTACTCGAACCTTAGGTCTCACATGCAAATGCTTTAACTTGAGACCACTGATTCGGCATCCAATAGTGTTGATGTCTAATCTCAACCATAATATTTCTTAAAACTTCCTATCTTTCAGTTATAAATATAAGAAATCACAAGTTTTTATCATTTTATAGCTTTCACCGTACTGTATTCATGTGAAAATTGAACTGAAAGTATTTAGCGGAGAAGATTTAAAAAAAGTGTTCTGCTTCAATTTCCTCTAAGTTAAACTAACTCTATGTACTACTGTGTTGTTGTTGTTGTCACATCGTTTCAACTGATAATTTTAATCTATAGTATTGGTCTTTTTTTCTTCTACAATTCCTTGGGTGTTCATTTATTTAAGACCTTTCATGCGTGAATTCGGTGTGACAGGTTAAAAAAATACATGGTCAAACATACTTTAAAGGTGATAGTTCTTTCATGTGTACACTAAATTATAGTTTTCATTATGACAGATTTAGGTTGTTCTGTTCATGAATTCAGTACGGATATTCATTTCTTTAAAATACTACTTATATCTCATATGTTGTGTTGTATTTTTTTTAACATGAATGTTTGATAATAAGTTATTTTGTCGAGCTGGTGGTCTTAGTCCTCTTATATTGTTATATTAATTATCTTTTCTCAGATTATATATATATATATCGTCTGTTTTATGGATTTAAATACGTCTACTTATAAATAATAATAATCATGTAACCTGAAATCACTGGATGGTTGTTTTGTCCTATTGTGGAACTCTTCAGCAGTCCGCATCCGAGAGTTCTACAATAGGACGAAATTGCCGTCCAATTCTTTCAGGCTTTCAGTGGTGGTCTAACATCAATCGGTTTATGATCTCAAACGATTATTTAATAATCTCCACAACCCTATACTGATAATAGACATATAATTGTCAAAAAGTGATAAAACATAACAAAATGATAGATATCCTACTAATCTGTTAGATTATGATAATAATTAGGCTTCATTTTGTTGTTATATTACGTTTTTGAGTATGTGGCACTTTTATATGAGTTGTTGTTAAGTAAGTAGCTCATTATTCTGTAGATGATTTATTCCAAGGGGGAATACGTTTTTTGGAACATTCTATGGAAAGCATTTTCTTATTCATGATACTTTTATACTACAAAAGTTTACTGTTCCCTTGACCACTAGACTTAAATGATTAAGAGTGATAACATGCACTAAATACGATATTGGATAATGAATATTTGTATGTATGAGGCTGCGTTGGTCTCTTTAAGACTTTAAATAATGATGAGTACCAGTCATTGTGACATTTAAATATAGAATTTAATTAATTCCATTCATGTGACTTTAAACTAAATACTGGACGATGACCAATCCCTTGATTTATAGTGCTCATACTGCATCTTGACTAAAAAAACCCAATCAGCACTAAGGTCTCAGCAGCGTAACATTTATTGCTAATAAGTGATATTAATATACTGAGCAACAATGTCAGAATGTTTGGGATGCGTTTCTTCTCTTCTAAATGCAAACTGTTGCTTCAGAATATCTGAACTAAGGACAATGAGCAAAGTAGTTAAACGCGTCGACAATTTCACTTGTTTTGGAAGTCTGACCAACTGTAATGGGTTGGTATCTGATGTCATCTCTGCATGGATTCGAAAAGCTCGTTTGGCTTTTGCCAACTTACGTAACCTATGGCGAGGGAGAGATATCCGTTTATAAATTAGAGGACAGGTATACTGCGAAGCAGTTCGTTCTGTTTTAATTTACAGCTACGAAGCTTGGTCATTAAGGGTAGAGGATACTCGTAATTTACTAATATTTGATTACAGATGTTTTAGAAATATTACCAGCATCTATTGGGATCGCCGGGTAAGTAATATTAAGTTCAGATGCAGGGTATTAGGAACCTCCATAACAAATTTATAAACATTTGGTCTTACGAAACCATTTCGATTTGAAGAACATACTTCTTTCCATCCTCTCCTACAAAGTTTTCTATTATTATTATTTCACAGCTATTAGAATTATTCGACAGTGAAGATCCTCGTGAACGTGATCTTGTCAAAACTATTTTACATCGTGTATATGGCAAATTTCTTGGATTACGTGCATTTATCCGTAAACAATTTGGTAACATATTTTATAAGTAAGATTAATTTATTACTTATCACTATTATCATTATTATGATTAATAATAATGATATAATAATAGTGATAATACTATAATAAATGTTTTAATCCACTTGGTATTGTTTTACTTGAGTTTTCCCATTAATGTTTAGGACTGCAATTGATCGGCCTGTTATTGGCATATATCCATACGGTGCGTATTGCCTCGATATTGCCTTATGTCAAAAGCCTTTTAAGCAAAGATAGATGATGGCTAGCAATTGAATCCAGTTTAACGCGCGCTTCGTCCGATTTGTGACTCGTCGGCCGGATGATGAACCTGCATCTCAGAGTTGATGTTCACTCTGGGACTCGATCTTATTACTGTTCGCCTCAAACGCCATCGCGTTATCCACTCAGCTATTTAGTCCGAGTCCCAGAGTGAACACCAACTCTGAGATGCAAGTACATCCAGCTGACGAGTCTCAAATAGGATGAAACTTGCATTCTATATTCCACTGCTAGCCACCATCCATCTTTGCTCAAAATGCTTTCATCTGTAGAAGTTACTTTTCCATATACATTGCATATATCGTGTTTTGTTTGGTTCTGTTCCATATGTATAATTTTATGTGTTCCCACTAACTAATTCTCATGCTTAAATAGAGTAATGCTTTCGACGTGTAACGATGGGACATTTTGTTAGTTTATTTTTCAAAATAATGATACTGATCAGTGTCCTATTTATTCATTTAGGTTTGTTACTTACTTCTCCTGTAGACCATAGATCGCTGATCAAGCAAGCGTTAATATATATTTTTTTCAGTTGTTCTTTGTAATGGTTTCATCATCTTTGAGTAGATTATGTAAGGTTCGGAAATATTTGCTGAGAACAATCTTAATTTCTCTGGGTTTGTTAGCATCTTGAAAGAAGGCTGTATTTAACTTCTGCAATGTTATATATCTAAATGTTCAATGCTTTATGTGTGCATTTGTTGGAAAAAATAGTCCTACCTATAACCATGTCGTGGAAGACACAGATTTTTAAATCTCTCAATATTCTTGTCTATGTTATCCCATCATATCTTCAAGCCCGGTGTTGTCAATTTCGAGTTTGCCGTTTATGTCCTCTACAGAATGGTCAGGTCTTTTCCTATCCATTCCTATTGGATCAGTTGCAAATTCTTACATAACTGATCTTCATCGTTCCCGCCGGTATCGTTGATAGGTGCTTGGCACAGTAATCATAGTTATGTTTTCATCCTTCTTTGTCTCAAAGGATGCTTTAATGATTCTTGTGTCATGATTTTCCTATCCCGATAGCATCTTTTGTTCTTATTCAGAGAGGTTAAATGCAGCTCCCCATGTATAGGGGCATTTTCTTCTTCGTGACCAGAACACAACAGAAACTCTCCCTAAATTAATCTTTTTTATTCCGTTTGTGTCCAATAAGTTCCACGTATTCGAAGCCGAGTCAGGTTGTATCTTCTCATCTCTACTGCTATTTGGATGACCCTGTCAGTCCCCTTCATTGCGCGGAAATTCCACGTAACTACAAATTGTCGCTTTGATTGTCAGAGGAGGCATCTGCCCCGTGATTTCCGAAGAATCTCGGCTTTCACCATGAGGCGTCAAAACTCTTTCCAATGAGGACTCTTTACATCCTAAGTCAGATTTTAAATTATGTAAATGATTTTTCTGCTTAATGGCTGTTATAACTTGTGACCTGAGTGCCCTGTTAATGGATAAGTATAGATACCGCCAATTAGGAAGCAGTGACTTATCGATCGGATCAATGACGCGTAAAGACCGTACGAGCAGCCTTGAGTCCTGATCGATCCTGCTTTACGCCTAGCCCAGCCAGTTGAGTTCAGAACGCCAATCTCAGCCTCTGCAATATGAATCATGTATTTCAAACATACTGGGTTTATATACCAATCAAATAGACCACATCGTACCAGTAAAATATGAAACAACATTTGTACAAGAATTAGCCAGATGTGGCTGTGAATGAGGGAGGTAGTAATTAATATACTGGGTATAACTCAAGAATGATAAAACGTATAATAATAGTTTATGGGTCAAAATAAAGCTTATAATAAGTGGAATATGAATATGCATAGTTTAGTTACTTAATAATTATGCAATAGAAATATACGTTTAGTATTGGTCCATAAATGGATCCCAAAAGTTACCATTCATTATTCTTGCCGGGATATATCCGTGGCTCAGAATCGATCACAATGGCGTCGGTGTACACACTCCTTGTCTTCCCTTACACTATGAAATTAAAATCGCTTCATATCTTTCTTTTTACGAACTAATTCTTTCTTCTTGTACTATGTCCTTATATAAAATCTTTCTTTTAAATATTACTACCATTGAATTAACTACTTCTATGAATCCGGTGTTCATGTTACTGACTGACTGATAAATCCTACATCTAATCTTCCTCATTTCCGCACCCATAAAACCGGTAGTAACCCTATAGTGCTCTAAGCGAAGCTATCCAGTGTTTTAGTGATTAAAAACATATGACTTAGTTATTCTGTGACACCCATTTCAGTTTTGGCAACTTGGTTATTGTCACACTAAATCACACACAAATTTCGATGTTCAGAATAAGGAACTCTCTAGATAAGCTACATTAAACTAGTTCTAAAATATAATGCAACATCGCTTTATTCACTGAATAATATCTCAGATTTAATAGTCTATGTTTTGTGTGATCACTTACTACTTAGGCTGGTTTCTTATAGATTGTGGATGATGGATTCCCAAATAACACGAAGCTCACATTTTTTGTAAGCTATTTTATGTAGATTTGAGTTTAGAGTTTTGCGCGTTAATGTTCTTCACTTAATTAGTTTTTCACTTTCCCCGCTTAAAAGGACATTATCATTTAGTTGTTTTGGTAATGTCGTTACTATATCTCTGAAGACATTGTTAATATATTGATGTGCGTGATTTTTACACTAAGTCATCCCCCTAAAATTCGGTGAAATTAATCTTCTAGTTGAAGCTTATATTCTGTCTCCAACGGACAGGGAAGCAAAAGTTAAGAAATGGTCTATTCATTTAAATTTCAGTCAGTAATTATCAACTTGGTTCTCAGATTTATCAACCTACCATTTCTAACAACGTTTCGATCATGTTGATAATATTAGATTTATAATATGCTTACTTGTCAATCAAAAATGTATGTGTGACACCGCGATAATAAGTCCTGTTCTCTATTTGTTGTGTCATTAAGGCATAATTACATCTGATCTCATTTGTAGACTTTATATGTGGATGAGAATAGCTTCTTGATTCTTTAGCTTCCATTAACATTAAATAGCAAACCTTGTTGATATTCAAGATGGAGTTTTTATCCATTTGAATCTTAACTCAATGATCAAAGACAACCTAACACTCTTCAATATAATGTTAACCATATCCCTTAATAACTTCACTCAACCTCTTAAACTATGGGAAAAACAACGATAGAAGAATACAAAGATGTTTATACGCTTTCTAGGATTTCCTGGTTAGTTAGCCTTTCTGTTTTACTTTACGGTAGTGAAACATGGCCATTAAGAGTAGAAGACACTCGTAAGCGACTAGTATTTGACCACAGATGCCTTAGAAATATTGCTGGCGTTTGCTGGGATAATCGGGTAAGTAATAGTGAGGTTAGACGCAGGGTATTAGGAAAGGATGGTAAATCAGTTGATGAGGTTATGAATCTTCATCGACTGAGATGGTTGGGCCACGTGTTACGTATGCCTGAACACCGATTACCACGACGTGCAATGCTATCCGGTATTGGAAATGGTTGGAAGAAAGTTAGGGGCGGCCAAACCAAAACGTGGCATCAGTGCTTGAAGTCACTAACTTGTAGTCTGAGCCATGTTGGTAGATGCAGACTACTTGGTTGGGGTCCGCGTGACTATCGTAACCAATGGTTGGAGACTCTTGGTGACATGGCTCAGAATCGATCACAATGGCGTCGGTGTATACACTCCCTGTCTTCCCTTAAACTAAGAGATTAAAAGCGCTTCATATCTTTCTTTCTACTAACCAATTTTTTCTTCTTGTACTATATCTCTATATGCAATCTTTCTCTTATATATTACCACCTTTTACCTAACCACTGTTATGAATCCGGTGTTCATGTTGTTGTGCTGATGCGGTATGGCAACCTGGACCGATGCACATATGTGCCTGGTCCTACGTTGTAGCTGACTGACTGACTGACTCAGAGTACAAGTATACTGTGACACCTTGTTCGTGAGTACTAGTGCGATATAAGAATTCAAAGTGATAGTTATTAAGTAGTTCATTTTTTGACTGATTCTAATCGAATTTTCAAAAGAAAGAAGAGATTTTTCCAACATTAATAAATAGCATTATTTGAATTTTAAATAAATCTTAACTTACTGCAGAGATTACCGTTTTTTATAATTACATAACACAAATGGCTTTAGTGGTTACCGTAGAATATTACATAACTTTAATGAGTTTTGATTGAGATCATGAACCGATTGATGATAGACCACCATTGAAAAACTGGAAGCGCTGGACGGCCGTTCCGTCCTATTGTGGGACTCCTCAGCAGTGCGCATCCACGATCCCGCTCGTGGGATTCGAACCCAGGGCCTTCAGTCTCGCGCGCGAACGCCTAACTTACTGGACCACTGAGCCGGCATCCAATGGTGTTAATGTCTAACCTCAACCAATCCACAAAATTGTGCAACCATCTTCCGTTGTACTGAGGTAGAAACCTGTTTCTACCCGACACGGACTAGCTCCACTGGTGAAGACTTTTCACCAGAACTAACATCAATCGGTTCACGATCTCAATCAAAACTTAACAATCTCCACAACCCCTATACTTCAATGAGTGTTTGATTTGTTTTCCTTTATTAAAAATCTTGATCGTTTCAATTTGATATTATATCAATTGTTGAGCCAGTAGTTTTGAACATACTTTCCATATTATTATTATTATCGTATTTAAATACATTTTGTTGGGTTTGTCAGGTTCATTTACGAAACAGAAGTTCATAATGGAATTGCTGAACTTTTAGAAATTTTGGGCAGGTATGTTTTATTTTTATTTCTTATCCATGATATGTTGTTATCTAAGGTTTATAGACCATCGAATCACTAACGAGTATTCTGTATACTATGATGTAAACATCTGTATTTTGTTTGGGGGCGCGGAGAGAATTTATATTTGTTTACGAATATTCCTGTTTTCTTAAAGTCAACCTTCATAGCCTTCTGCTACCAGGGTTTTCACTTCCGATTTGTTTTAGATACTACTTATATATGTTGACATAAGTAGCATACATCACACTATGATAAACAACTCTACCAGTACTCATAATTAAGGCTGATGATTTTCAGATTCAGATCCTACTACTGAATAATCACAAATTTCACATCTTTAAGGTTAATGAGAATAAATAACTTTACTGAAATTTGATGAGTGCTGTATATTCAAGAATCAATTTATCAGACACTTGTTTTGAAGTTTTCCACAAAATAATCCAATAAGCTTTTTAAACAAAGATGGATAATGGCTAGCAGTGAAATCCAGGACGTGCGTTTCATTCTATTCGGGAATCGTCAGCCGAATGTACCCTCATCCCAGGGTTGATATTCACTCCAGGACTCGAACCCAGTACTGTTCGCTTCAAACGCCATCATGTTATGCACTTAGCTATTGAGTCCTGATAGTTTTAATACTGTTTTCTTCTTTTTCGTTTTCTTCTTCATATTATATCATATTTCTATAATCGATCAAGTTATCATAATTATTTCCATATTTATAAAGTTTTCTCTTACCATAACAACTAATATTATTTACAAATTTATTTGTTATTAAGCTGATCATACCACAAGATACTATTCTATGTTTAGATCGGTCAAAGAAATATTTTTGATTATGATAGTAAACGGTCTAATTTTCTTGTTATTTCTACATTGTATTATTCTTATTCATAATTGTAAGATTGAACATTTGTGTAAGTTTAAATTAAAACAAAACAAAAACGATATATCTACATATAAATATTGGTACAAGGGGGCACCAAATAGATATGCGCCACACAAATTATTCAATTTGTGTGAGGGCTGGGATACTGCCCGGGTGCCTAAACCAAAGCAAATGGTTTTCATAGAGGGCCACACCTGGAGCCTTCGACCTCAAGATCTAATCTCATGGTAGCTGGTGACCAACAATAGGTTCATACGCTACTTGTTCCGTCAGGATACAGGAGCCAGCCTATATGCACCATTAGTTTGGAATCAGGGTTTCTCAACTTTACCTAGGAGGACTCACCGTGTACAGCGACCTAGTTAAAGCGTCGGACGTTCGCTTTTCTATCTCTCTCAATTTCATAAACAACACTAATGCCGCTAGAAGGCAGTGGAATAGGACTTCCGTGTCATTGGTTGTATGCACGTGTTCATGTGAGAGCATTTAGAGAAAGAGAGCGGACTCTCTCCACTATCGGCCAAAGCAGGGCATTTTGGGGGCTTAATTTGTAAACTTCATCAATATTATAGCACATTGGATAAAGTGCCGATGTTTCAGTATGAAGTAAGTTTCAAGAAATATTTTGTCAACATCATAAATTTATAATCTTAACCTAGTACTCTTATACTTAATTACAACATTACTCACTTGGTTGTTCCGTAATTTTCTCTTATCTACATTCTATTCTTCTGTTGTTGTTTTTTTTCTTGGTATATAGTATCATTAATGGATTTGCATTACCGTTAAAAGAAGAACATAAAATATTTTTAATGCGTGTATTACTTCCATTGCATAAAGTTAAATCAGTTAGTATATATCATGCACAATTAGCTTATTGTGTTATACAATTTTTAGAAAAAGATCCAACACTTACTCAACAAGTTAGTTAATTTATATTAATTTGAATTAGATATAACTTTGTGTGATTTATGATTTAGCAAATGAGTATGATAATATATATAGAGAGAGAGATAGGGATACACATTAATTAGAATTGTTTTTAACGTACAATATTTTGCCCATTGGATAATTTTTTTGTTTTGAAACTGGATCATTAACTGGAACTAATCTATAACCTGTTATTCTTATACATTCAAATAAGTTATCAACGATCACAAGGAATGAATAACAAAGTGTTTGATTCAAGATAATAAAATATAGTGATAGAAATTTGATATAAGGAAATAAGACATTTTAAAAGCAGCCAATTTATGTAATTTATCACACTCTGTAATATTCATATGTATAATGACAGTTATCATTTCCCAGTTGCCCACACTGTGGAAGAGTTCTTTTGGAAGTACCTGAAAAGGAAATCAGATTAAAGGTGGTTTTAGTGACCTGAGAGTGTGACCGCTGTGCCCAAAGGAAAACTACATGAGGTCGGTCACATACAACCTTTTTGTGAGTAATTTTCATGTTAGCTCCATATTTATTGAAACCTTACCTCTGGAGACGGATACCCGTGGGATAATATGAGGTGTGTATTTTTAGGGTCGACTTTTACTAACCCCACTCCTCTTTTGGGAAGGCATCATCGCTGTTATGCTGGTTGTCTGAAGGAAACACCTTACTGCTGTCACATGTCTGTACAGTCAGCAGTACAGCGACATCCTCGGACCTTGGGTTTGTGGCTTTTATTCTTATCGCTCTTTAACCGACCTATCTGACATGGTAGGACCTTGAAGAACTATTGTTCTAGCCAGTATAGCTCGATTGCTTCATTACGACAAGCGAACCGACCACCACTTCAGTGTAGCAGCAGCGGTCGGGAATATACATACACTATAGTGAAATCGATTGGTTTATGTTAAGAAATCTAATTATTTAACAGTAAGTGTTTTATTTCTTTGTAGTTGTATATTATCGGTGTTTGTCGTAACTTACAGATATTCGTTCAAATTTCTTTAGTCTTGAATAAAATAGAGATTTCGTCGTTTAGTTTTTCGGATATAAGAGTTTATAATTGACGCTTATACCATTTTATTATCTTCTTTCTGTCGTGATATCAATAATTATTGCTGTGACGCTTTGAAGATCATTCACACGCATCATCAAAATATGTCTAAATACTTCGTTTTCCGAATATGACTTCACATCTGCTGCATTTATTACCCACCTATTTATTATTTGTTTATTTAAACACATAAACATTGGTACAAGGAAGCATCAGATAGATATGCGCCACACAAATCATTCGATTTGTAAAGGGTTGGGCGCCCAAACCGGAGCAAGTGGTTTTCTTACGGGTCACTCACCAACCCTTTGACTTAGAGGTCTAATCTACAAGGCAGTGGAACATTGTTAGGAGATGCAGTCCCATAATAGCCGGTCACCAACAACAAGTTCATACACCATTTGTTCCTTCAGAATTCTGGAGCTAGCCCATGTGCACCATTAATCTGGAATCAAGGTTTCCAGCTCCCTTAGGTAACCCCTTCTTGTCCGCCAACTGGTTTAAAGTGTCGGACGTTCATTTTCCGTTCTCTCAATTTCGTAAACAACAATAATCCCTCGAGAAGGCAGTGAACAGAAGTTCCGTGACAGTGGTTGTATGCACGTTGCCATTTGGAAAGGGAGAGCTGACTCTCTCCATTTCCGACTATACCAAGCCATTTCAGTGCAATACAGTAATCAGTTTAGCAGATGAAGCTATATCTCTCTCAAATTCATATTAAAGAATATATTTTTCTTATGTTTATCACATATATATTTACTATTTCATCCTCTATAAATTTCTATTTCTTTCCTTTAAAAATAATATTTAGGTTGTTCTTAGTTTATTAAAATTTTGGCCAAAAACTCATAGTCCTAAAGAAGTGATGTTTTTAAATGAATTAGAAGAAATTCTTGATGTTGTTGATCCATCAGAATTTCGAAAAATTATTCGACCACTTTTTACACAACTAGCTAAATGTGTATCATCTCCTCATTTTCAAGTAAGTTAAAAATTATTATTATTGTTATTATTATTATTATTATTACTAATTATATAATATACGCTTATGGATCAGGGTAGTTTTACATTGGTTTTCAGGAGTACTAGACATCATCCAAACTTTCACGTCACAACCCATATAGTACAGCTCAATCCTGGTTCCAGGAGAACCAGACACTGCATATGTTTTAACGCTACAATCTGAATAGTATAGCTCGATCCTGTGACGCAACCACAAAGGTACCAAAGCACCCTGGTGCACAATCTACTAATACTATTATAGTTCCTGTGTTTATGAAATGTGAATTAGATTGTTCAATAGTTGCTATGTGTAATTAATTGATCATTTTTCAATATTCCTTTAAAACAAAAGCTTTTCTTGTTCAGTTGGTTATCAATAATATTATTGAAATCAATGGGAATACAGAATGAGGCAATCGAATATATTTAAGTATCAATTTACATAATCTCTTGGTAGAATATAACAACCATACATTGAATACTTTATTTGCGAAATTCCATCATTTATCTTTCAAATTCTGTATCAGTCAGTCAGTAACAACATAGAACTTCGTACGCACGTACGTACATCATTTCGAGTTGACATACCACATTAGCACAAAGTTTCAGTTGTCGATTCAAATCCCATAATAATGGTAGAGGTAGTAACTGTATAAGTAGTAATCGAAAAGATTATGGTTTGTAGATGTTATTCAAGGAGTATAATCCAGTGAAATAAATTTGGAAAGAGGGAAAAAGAAGAGACATGAAGAATTCAGAAGATTAGAATTTGGGAGAACATAAAGAGGGGATGCATCTGCGCCATTGCAAATTCTGTATGATTCTTTTGATTCATGAACTAGTTCCGTTCCTGTTTTTTTTTCAAGTCAACCTTTATAGCCTTTTGCTGCCATGTATTCCTCATCTGATTGATGGTACATACTACTTGTATCTGTCGACAGACATAAGTAGCATACAACACATTATATTCGGTTAACAATTGTTACGTTTATATATACAAGTATAAAGTATTCGTCAATTTATTAATTCTGAGTTAGATAAGATTAATCATACTTAACTAATGCCATCAAATCAAGATGTTGTAGCATTAGTCTATTAAGTTAGTTACTGTTTATTTAAGCATTGATTTCAATTAGTATAAATTATCTGGTTGCTCTCTCACTAAATTTGTATGATCCTTAGTGATATATCTCGAAGACAACCAGAAATAGCACAGATGTTTTCATTATTTTATCTATTTACAGATTCTAAATTCAGTATTTCATTCTAATGTATTCACTATTCCTCGTGTTTATTTCATCTGAACATACTAATGTAGTACACTTAATTGGGTCCGTGTGTCTATATGGTTCATAACTGAATATTATTCTTTTTAAAACCCTATAGTTAGTTACAACGAGTGAGACTATAATTTGTGGACGACCTTTAAGCGACGCTAGACTAACCTTGAGAATGTCCATCTAATGACTAAGACCAAATGAGGGTTATAAACCAGTGTGAGGAATTAGGGTTAGGAATTACATTTAGGGTTTTCATCACGAACGGACATCAGCTATAATGCCATGAATCTATTTAGTCAAATGGATGAGTGAATTTCGCGCCAATATCCGGGACCTGTTATCTTACACCTGATTGGTTCGTCCATAGATTATAGTCTCGCTGTTTATAATTAACATACGATAACTTAAGAGTGGTAGAACATATATAACATTGGTTAATCAATGAAATGATAGCTTATAATAACAGCATTATAACATAATATCAGAAGGGGTTTGGTAGATATTATAGTATTTTTAGTAGTTGAATTCATGAGTCAATTGAAGCTAGACCACCATGGAAAACCTAAAAGCACTAGACGACCGTTTCTTTCTGCTGTGGGGCTCCTCAGCAGTGTGCATTCGGACTTATCCGTCTCGCACTGAGCCGGCATCCAACGGTGTTTGTTAATGTCTAACACCAACTAATTCACGAAATTGAACGATATATCCATTTATCAATCATAAGCAATGTGTATATACCGGACAAAGTTATCTGTTAGTATATTTGTTTCCATTACACATCTGAACATTAAGATGATGAGGAAAGAAGTTGTTGTGATGTTCAATTTCCAAATACAATAAATAATGGATGGAAATCAATATTGATTTTTTAACTATGATCTATATTTAATGACAATTACTCAGTTCATAAATCCTAATTATTGTAATCCGATACATGATGGATTAATAACTTAAATATACTTTTAATTTTGCTGAGGTTCATCATCAACAAAGTTGGATATATATTACTCAAGTTAGCTTATCAGAAAAGCGGAGGATTGAAGTGATCTCATTCACTTAACTGATATTGAAATTGTCAAATATTTAATCAGTACGGGAATAAGATTAAGTTTTATCAAGGATAATAAGATTATGTGGCAGAAAGTGTGATGTGGGTTACTTATATCGACATAAGTAGTATATATTTGTGGTCAAACATAGAATGTATTTCAGTAGAAGGTTGATGAGGAAAGAACAGAAACGGAACGCAGTTGCTATGAAAACACATGAACAACGAAATCTAAGATAATGGATTGATGTTTGCAACAAGAATAGTCAAGTTTGAGATGATGGATTGATATTTTACAAATTAACGATTTACTATATGGTTCTCAGATTTTAATGAGATGCTCTGTAATTTTGTACTCAAATACATTCGTTTATCCTACTCGTGTTTATGTTCACCACAAAAAGAAGAACGATAAGTGTCTATAAAGGGAATATTAAAGATCAATTTCTATAGCATTTTAGAGTATTTCACAAGAAGGTATAAAACCACTGTATGCATCTAATCCATTATGATCAGTTTAAAATCATATCATCCAAAGTTCCTAATGATTGATCAAGATAATCACACAAACCTGAATCAAGTAGTCTTAACCTACTAACATACCTAATTCCATATATTCAAAGGATTTTGCTTTGAGATTTTTTAATTGTCCGTGTAAAATGATAAAAATTTGTCACTATGAGAAAAAGAACAACCGTCTACTTCAATATCATTTTGATCTTAACAATTGTATTCAATTTTCAGTATAAAGTTTTCAGCTTCTTTATGTTCGTATTTTCAGTATATTTAATTGTTACCGACTAGGAAATTGTAAATGTTGTTCGCCTTCACGTCATTATCTTTTGAATATTTTTGTTAACTTGGTGCATGTTTACATTGACTTACTGCAGAAATTCTGATATTGATGACCTAACTCACTGGTGTTTTTCTTCTTTCGTTTGTTCTTAGATTTCAGTGTTGAATTGATAATATGTTTTTAAGCATAGATCGATTAGTTCTAGAAGGCTCTGACTTCTGTGCCTCCTGTACCTTTAGATGAGGAACAGGGATAGAGTGTTGTTTACTAAGCATTGTTCGATTCAGATTATTTTGAAATTCTGGTTAGTTTTTTTGAAGGAAGGTGTTTCTCCTTTGTCCTCTGTGTCGTCAGCTTGATGTTTCGATTATCGTTGTCAAGGCTCATCATCATAATGTGCGATCTGGAAGATACCTACGTCTTTGATGACATTAAATTCACAACGGAAAAAGCGTTAAACAAAAACCTGTCATTCTTGAATATATTGAACACCAGAACTGACACAGAAAAGCAGAAGATTCAAATATATTGGAAGCCAACCTATATATCTAATTCTCAACTACAGTAGGCAATAACCCAATAACACACAAAATCAACTGCGTACAAACTTTTTTCAAGAGGGCTACAACACAATGTAAAACACTTCCAGAATGGAAAAACAAATAACGATATTTAGCGTATATCCACGCAGCTTCATGAAAAAATTTATCACCTCAACTCTTTACCAGAAATTTATTTATTTATTTGAACACATAAACATTGATTCAAAGGGGCAGCGAATATTATGCACCACACAAATCTCAGTTGATTTGTGTGAGCGCTGTGATACTGCCCGGCTATCTAAACCAAAGCAGGTGATTTACTTAGGGGGCCACACCCTGAGCCTCCGACCTAAAGGTCTGATTCACAAGACAGTGGAGCATCGTAAGGAGATGCAGACCAATGGTATCCGGTCACCGCCAATTGGTTCATACGCCATTTGTTCCCTCAGGATCCTGAAGTCAGCCCATGTGCAGCATGATTTTGAATCAAGGTTTTCCTACTCCTCTAGGTAGACTCTTCGTGTCCACCAACCCAGTTAAGGCGCCGGACATTCGCTTTCGGTTCTCTCAATCTCGTAAACAACACTCCCGGTGCGAGAAGGCATTGAGTAAGACTTCCCTGGCAGAGGCTATATACGCGTGGCCATGTCAAAGCATTAGCAGAGGGAGAGTGGACTCTCCCCACTCTCGGTCGTACCATGGTATTTGAGGGCGAAATTGATAGGCATCTTTTTCGTTATTAAGATTTATCGAATTCTGAATGTTATTTTTTTCATATATGTGTAGACCGATTAAAATAACGCAGATGGTTAAGTTAGATGTAATATCTAGCTAACTAGATGCCATTTCGATTTGGTTTCTCTTTAAAACATACCGGATAAAATTACTCTCGATGAAGACTACTGTGAGATATTATGTAATATTTATGTGTGTATATGTCAAGTTACCCATTGGTTGTGTCTCAATGTGTCTGTGTGGAGTGTGTTCATTTTTTCAGTGACTTCTTCTAACCCTATTTCAAAGTACAGTGTTATATTTTGATGTATGTAGTTTTTTTCTCCTTTCCATATAATCCTTTGAACTTCATCACTATGATAATGAAATGTACTATTAGCCACTGAATAAACATTAGGTGGGGATGGAGGTTGAATAACCTATATTTTTGAAAAAAAAGTACTTGTCTTTCTAAAGAATTAGTTTATTTCTTTGAAGTGCTCGTGTTATAGAAGACTAATAAAATGTTGAAATCATTTATCTAGCCTACAACTTTTAACTTCAATTGAAGTCTTTTCATTTGTACAACTGGAAGTATTACTAACTTTTACATAGATAATAAGACCTAAAGGTCTAATCTGCAAAGCAGTGAAGCATCGTAAGGAGATGCAGTCCCATGGTAGCCGGTGACCAATAATTGGTTCAGAGATCATTTGTTTCCTCAGGATCCTGAAGTCAGCCCATGTGCACCATTGGTTTTGAATCAGGGTTTTCCAAGTTCCCTAGATGGATCCTCCATAATCACCAACCCGATTCGAGCGCCGCCGGACATTGCCATTTTTTCCTCTCAATTTTGTAAACACTACTCCTGGTGCGTGAAGGCATTTAGTAAGACTTCCTTGGCAGATCCCATGTGAAAGCATTAGGAGAGGAAGAGTGGACTCTCCCCACTCTCGGCCGTGCTGCCAGATATTCTAATTCTGACTGTCGTTATATACTACTCATGTCAATATAAGTATCACACACCATACTATAACTATCTTTTATCACTATGAAAAGAAAGTTCAGAAAATCTGACACGATTCACTGATATTTACAAAAGGAGACAATTGATATTTTGTAAATGAGGCATTTATCGTATGTTTTTACTAAGATTTTCTGTAATTTTGTGAGTTCAAATACTTTCGATTGTCCCCTGCTTGTGTTCTCGTTGATTACAGTACTACTTCTGTGTGCATCGCGAAATTAGCCAGTATAAGACGTTGAGATGATGAGTCGGGTAGAGTTTGTTTCATCCTGTCTGTTTGACAGTTGTCGACTCAATGACTCTCCATCTCACGTGCTGAATGAAGTTCACACTGTATTAAGCAATAGGCATACATGACAGTAGTTCGATAGATTGAGACGTTGTCTGTGAATGGGACTAAGTAAAGGACTGTGACTGGTCGGTGTTGTGCATTATCTGTAAAATAGTATCTCTGCATTTGAGTCTCTTCAAAACTTGCAGCTCTTATTCGCAATAGCTAGTAATTCTAAGTTTTCTGTACAAACCTTCACATTATTTCCTTCCATAATCATTCTCAGGAGGTGATTTTATGTCTTGACAATTCCTGGGGGACGGGTTGGATTGGAAATTACTATGTTTAGTGTTTTTTTGTCAGTTGTTACATTTTTGAGCCTGTAAGTTTAACTTCGTAAAAATGCATTATCACCAGTCCACCTACTTCTGTGTAGCCATTTGATTCCAATCATTTCTGTTCAGAAAACTTTTCATGATTGTCGAACAAAAGTAGCCAGTTAGCTACAGTTAATTTTTTCAGATAATCTCAACACCGTTAGATGCCGGCTCTTTTGACTAGTGGCTAAGCACTCGCGCGCAAGACTGAAGGTCCTGCGTTTAAAACTCGCGAAGCGGGATCGTGGATTTGCACTATTGAGGAGTCCCACGATAGGACGAAACGGTCGTCCAGTGCTTTCAGGTTTTCCATGATGATCTAACTTAAATCGACTCGTGAACTCAACCATTATAATCTCTATTTGTTTAGTAAAAGAAACAACTTCAATCAACTCACTAAATTGTAATATGATAATCAATATTTCAATTTAACTACAAACTTCATACGTTGTCGGTACTTCCTAGTCGATGTGTTAGAACTGTAGTGAAGATGTTTCAATGATTGTTGATTTAATTCTGTGTATATTCTTCATCAACAGATTTTATTCCATTTTTATGTTTCATTGGTTTATTGTTTCCGTATATATATTTCCTCTTCTCCTATTATATGATTGTCCATTTTGTTTCTTTTATAGGTTGCAGAACGTGCATTATACTTTTGGAGTAATGATTATATCCTTCAATTAATGCATGATCATGTT
This sequence comes from Schistosoma margrebowiei, assembly GCA_944470205.2. Lineage (NCBI taxonomy): Eukaryota > Metazoa > Platyhelminthes > Trematoda > Strigeidida > Schistosomatidae > Schistosoma > Schistosoma margrebowiei. The sequence goes on from OX104028.1 coordinate 4,180,838, forward strand.
GAAGAAATTCTACCTATAATGTTTCCTGCTTTATATCGTACAAAAGAACATTGGAATAAGTAAGTGAATTACTCTATTCCCATTAGTAATAATTATTCTTATTTAAAGTAGTATTCACTATAAATTTGACATTACTTAAATTACAGTTATAGACCGGAAATTATTTTACAGCTGTGTACATCTACATTTTTGTTTGTATGATAGCTGGATATTATATATATATAATAATCAGAGAAGGGTTTTTGTGGAAATTATTGTAATTTTTATTAATTGAATTCATGAGTCAATCAAATCTAGACCAACCTGGAAGAACTGGACAGTCGTTTCGTCTCATTTTGAGACTCCACAGCAGTGCGGATCCACGACCCCGCCGAGAGAGATTCGAACCTAGGACCTATCGGTCTCACGCGTGAATGCTTAATCATTAGACCACTGAGCCGGCATCCAACGGTGTTTATTAATGTTTATATTTATATTTATATTATATTATTAGAAGCTTTATTCAACATTATATTTTTGGTACAACATAGAATTCTCAGCATAAAGTATTTCAACAAGTTTCCTTTTCTTATACCTTGATCTATTGTGACGATAAATTTTGAATGATGACCGGTTAGATGTTAGGAGTTCGGTAATCCACATTTGATTAATGTTCGTTCGTTTCAATGCATATTGCCAGCCATCATGATGTCGATGATTGCACCTTTTTGTATCACGTATAGCGAAAGGTTGTAAACTTTTCATAAACGCGCCTGAATAGGTTGTGTGCTTAATGAACATAATGATGAACTAAAACAAACAACAAAACAGATAACTTGATGAAATATGTAGATCGGAGGAACAGGTAGCCCAAATATTCAAGCAGGCCGCCAGTATCAGCCAATCCATCAAGTCGCGCCACCGTCCCCTACTAGGACGAAGCGGCTGTCCAATGCTTCCAGGTCTTCCATGGTGGTCGAGCTCATGAATTCAACTAATAAATATATATAATAGTTTTTTTCAGCAGTGAATTCTTTTAGAATGCATGTGTGTCAGTGTTCAAAGAGGATCAGTCGATTTTTTCTTTGCTTCTTTCAAAAAAATTTCCCAGTTATCAACTACGGAATTAGAAATACACCAAGTTCAGCCTTATTATGAACCGATCAGTTCCCTTGACTAAATTGATAAACTATCAGTCATTACATTTTAAGTTGTAATTTGGGCTGTATATATCAACTCACCAACGTATCTATAGGTTACAATATAGTGATTCGGCCACATTCTACTCATTGTGAAACAGACAGTGATCAACTTTATTTCTTTTTCAGTAATAATGTTAGTTGATTAATCATTAGTTCGAGTTGAACACTTGTGTATAAACTTGTTATGTAGTGTTGTCTTTCAAGTTTAGGTGCCATAATAGTTATCTAATGAATTGTAAACTCTTTAAAGAGGTAAGTTTTGTTTATATAAAGATCTTTAAAGAAAAGATTCAGACTATATTATGGAGCATATTATGTTAGGTGTATTTCATTCAAAATTATTAAGTCTTAACCATAGTTACTAGGAAGATTAAAGAAAACAAAGACAGTCCGGATTTCGAGTCTAATTTGTTTGATGATGTGTTTGATCGCCTCGATTCACTTGTGGAAGCTGATTTACAGTCTATGAGTGTAACACAGCCAAAGTCGTTATCCTGTCTTATTGATGAAAAAATAAAAATGAATGCAGCTTAACCATAGTTTCTAATCTAATCTTATTATTAGTTACATTTATCAAGCTTTAACAATACAAAGATTATGAGTATTAGATCAACCAATATACATCCTTTTATCTTGAGATGAGATGTTGCTTGCAGGTAGTTTATAGGAAACCTTGGACCTAGGATCTCAACATAGTGCATGCAATTTCGAGTCACCTATATAGACTGGCGGCCATTGCAACTTGGTCGATAGAATTCGCTCTACACTAAGAAGGACCTGATATACATGACATTGATCATCACCCAGTGATCAATCAATTGTAAATACATCTCAGTCCTACAGAAGGTCATTCATGGACCAGATAGCTCACTGGTAACGTTTATGACTGTGAAGCTGGGTAACACAGCATCGAATCCGTCAGGAAGCATCAGTTCCCTCAACATTACAGGTACATCTTGCTGATGAGTGTCAAGTAGCACGAAACCTATATACAAGGTTTCCTGTTGACTACCTCCAACCACCATCTTATCTCAACATAGTACACGCAATGTGGAGTCACCTAGACTGGTCATAGGATTCGATCTGTACTAAGAAGAATCTGATATACATGACATTGGTCATCACCCAGTGATCAATCAATTGTAAATACATGCTATTGTCATCTATGATATATGTTGTTACTTTTTTTCTCTAGAACAATTCATGGTCTTGTATACAATGCTCTTAAATTATTCATGGAAATGAATCAAAAACTTTTTGATAATTGTACACAACGATATAAAGAAGAGAGACAAAAGTTAGTTATTTCTTCTTTTTTTATTGTACGATAAATAATGACTAAACATGGTTGACTCAGTCAACAAACTATAAGACTCTGTATCTTGATATCATGAATCTCTTAAACACTATTATACAAAGCTCCATCTGAGATAGTTGGAAAGTACTGTGACTCTAAACAAATAATGATCCACATATAATAACAACGGAACAACTGACGTACAAACCTAATTCAGTTATCGACTACCACAGAATCGGACCGCACTCAAACTTGACGTTTCAAGAGTAAGGAGTGATTTATCGAGTTCCCACTCACTGTACTAACATAGAACGATACGAATTTATCCCAAATCACACTATGAATAATTTACATCTAGGTCATAACTTTAGCGTTTCCTTGTCAGATTCTTATGTGATATCAAGGAGAATAACTTTCTTAAAGTGTATATGAGTGCGTGTGTTCGGACTATTTACTATAAGCTAGCTGTGTTATATAATTGAAGTATTGGTTTATCCACGTAGATTATTTGTTATCATGATCACTATTATTAATGGTTTTATATCGGAACACACCAACTCAAAGAAAAAAACAGTGACATGATGGTATAGATCAATACTAGACACCTGTTTGTTCAGGAGGCAGTTTTCACACACTCATTTGCCGATAACCAGAATAGTACACAACAAAGTACACTTCAATTATATATGATTCAGATCGTGCATCATGAAGTAAGAAATTACAGCATTGACAGAATGGCGTCATAAAGTGGATGAGAACTTGAGAAAGCTGTAACATACAACAACAGCTTATGCACTTAATGAAAGATTACAAGTAGAGGAATACAAAGATACAATAACCCAAGTGATTTAGTAGTTAGTTACGATTAAAAAAATATAATTATTTTTAAAGTTACTTCCTCAATGTTCTTTACATTATAGGAGATTGATAAAAGACAATATGTGAACTAATCAAAGATCTACACAATCCTAATTGAAATGACACCACCATTGAAAACTTGGAAGCACTGGGTGGCCGTTTCGTCCTAGTACGGGACACAGCAGTACACATCCACGATCCCGCACACGGGATTCGAACTCAGGGCGGGGTCGTGGATGTGCACTGCTGAGGAGTCCCGCGCTAGTACGAAACGGTCGTCCAGTGCTTTCAGGTTTTCAATGGTGGTCTAATATCAATTAATCCATAATCTCAATCAAATTACTCGCTTATTCAGATAGCATAAGCAAGTTCATTTATGATGATTATTCAATGTTTCAACCTGTCTATATGTTGTTTACTTATTTGCGTTAAATGTTACATACTTTTTTATTTTACTTTGATTTGAAGCATTATGCTTCTTTCTATGGTTATAAACCTTCTCATAATTTACGCTTTGGACATTGTCCAGTAATTTTGTAATGCTTTAATGTTGTTAAACATTTTCTTTGTATTTTAGAAGTAGAGAAGAAGCTAAACGTCGGGAACGTGTATGGGCTACATTAAGTGAAACTGCCAAAGGCAATCCATTGTACGCTGTGGTTATGAAAGAAGCATCAGTTTCAAATAGAGAATTGCCAAATTCAGTTGCTTCTAATTCCATTTCATCACCATCTCCCATGGGTGACCATTGTGTAAATAATGGGGCTCCATCTACAAGTAACACTGAAAATGATGACGGTCCTCTTGGTGCAGATGAAGACGTTAGCGGTTCATTGATGAATCTTCAACGTGAAGCGGAGGATGATGTATGTAGAATAGAATTTAATGCATTACATTAGATACTACAGAAGATTATAACGCTGACATTTAATCAGTTTTAAAATTATCTGCAAATCATATTTATTAAGTCTGGTGCACTGATCGGTTGAGCTACTGATTTCCAGATTCCTGTAATATTTGACACTTTAACTGTGGTTGATTTGAGGAAGTAAAACCACCTGAGCACCTCTGGGGCTACTGCCGGTTCCAAGCCCGGATAAAGAAGGAGGGTTGGGCATAGGGTTAGCGACCCCATCTCGTAGAAAACTAACTCTTCAAAAAAACGCTAACCAGAAAAAAGTAATTCAAAGCATTTAGACTCTGTCCTGGGAGTTAGGAGGTCTTTATTTAGAAAAGTCATGACGCCTCATAGTGAAATCCGAGTTCCTTCGGAAGTCACGAGTCTGATGCCTCCTCTGAAAAGCAGAGCATCCATTAATTTAGGTACATGAAATGTTCATACAATGTGTAAAACCGGGAGAGTCTTCTGAATTGCTGCAAAAATGATACGATACAATCTGTAGTTGCTTCGAAACATACATAGACAACAAATGTTATCCATAGTTTATAAATGATCTTGAGATTCGTTTATATGCTTTTAGAAAATATATTAAACTAAGAATGAGTTTGGTATTTGGTTTCTTAGGTTGAAGGAAGAAATTATCATAAAGGCTGTGATTGTGTTAGTCTTAACGACAACAAAATCTAGTACTACCGGAAGTATACGTTCGAGCTACAAATCCCCATCACTTCGAAATGTTTGAGGTTTCTACATAACTTTTAGATTGATTTATGTGATGCCAGACAACAAGTTAACGTAGATAATTTATAACAATGAGACTTTCCACAGTTGTAAATAAAAAAACATTGATTCAACGACTTATTAGGTCAAATTGTAACTTGTTCACGAAGTACAGATTTGTGTATTCAGCTTTCAGCCACGCTGCATGAGGTCTGGAGATAGTATCTGATTATAAAGGCGTAGTAGGTATACGGGATCCCGACGTAAGATTTCTTTCCGTAATCACTGAATGTTTTATTACTTAATTTATTTGTCAGTCAGCTACAGAGTAGGACCAGGCACATATATGCATCGGTCCAAGTTGCCACACCTCATTAGCACAACAACATAAACACCGGATTCATAGTAGTTAATTCAATGGTAGTAATATATAAAATAAGGATTACATATAAGAACATAGTACAGGAAGAAAGAATTACCTCGTAGAAAGAAAGATATGAAGCGATTTTAATTTCATAGTGTAAGGGAAGACAAGGAGTGTGTACACCGACGCCATTGCGATCGATTCTGAGTCATGTCACCCAGAGTTTCCAACCATTGGTTACGATAGTCATGCGGACCCCAACCAAGTGGTCTACATCTACCAAGGTGGCTCAGATTAGAAGTTAGTGACTTCAAGCACTGATGCCATGTTTAGGTTTGGCCGCCCCTAACTTTCTTCCAACTGTTTCCAACACCAGTTAGCATCGTGCGTCGTGTTATTTGGTTTCCAGCCATACGTAACACGTGGCTCAACCATCTTAGTTGACGAAAATATACAACCTCATCTACTGATTTACGATCATTACCCAATACCCTGCGTCTAACCCTTATTTAATTTACATCAAACAATTAATCTGAGCAATTATATAAAAAAGCACGATTAAACATAGTTTTATCGCTTATCTAATTTACTTTTCAGACGGAACTTCGTGGTATAATCAATGAACGACGTCGTGATAAACTTCCTATGATTCAACGAAAATCAGAGCTTCCTCATAGTCAAACTACTATACGTGCTCTTGAACAACATCGTCGTCCAGATGAATATTTAAAAACTCAACCTGACAGCTAAGGTTTACAAGAACAACGATGTTTTTTTCTAAAAAAAATTTTTGTTGGCTAAGTATCCCGGTCTCAACAGTTTTTTTGGCATACACACACACACTTGTGGATGTAAAAAATACAAACATATAGTATAGAGTATATGCTTCAATTGTTTTTTTCCCCACAGATATCGCGAACTGTTGAGATGTCAGTTCCTCTGAAACTCTTCAGTGTTAACTTTATTTAGTTAAATCATCAGTTTATCTTGTTTTTGTTTCGAAGATGTTCATTGTTGTTGTTGTACAATGAATGTTCTTTTCGTTGTTTTTGTGTTTACTATGGCCTTTCAATCTTCTTCTTCTTTGTGTTGTTCTAATCATTCGACACATTTGTATTCTCTTACCTCTTTTCCACCCCAACTCCCCACTTCACCCCCCGTTTTTTTCTAACACAAACATCAACAAAAAAAAGAAAAGTAAAATTTCACTTTAACTCAGTATTCCAGTTTATTGTTTTACTCCTTTTTTGGTTTGTTTGTTTGTTTTACTTGTTTCGTTTTTAAAATTAATTCATTGTTTTGTTTAAGTAAGTGCTATATTACTAAGTAGAAATAAGTAATATTGATAGCTTTCGGTAATCTTGGATAGATATTAATGTTTGTTTTGTTTGTTCATTACCTTTCCCCCCTCCCTTTATTATTTGATTTAACTTGAACTGATCAAGAGTTCATGTATACTTGTGCAAACATTAATAACCTAGTCATAAGTATAAAAGTATCTATATATACATGATTTATATTATTATTATGACTTTTAATAGGAATCTTGTTTCTCAGGTGTCTCTCTCACTCTCTCTCTCTCTCATTTCTCTTTAACATGTATCACTGATTGATTGATTGATTAAAGAGAATGGTAATTATTGTCTGTCTTCTGAATATATGTGATCTTGTCTATTTTTTTGTTTTGTTTTGTGAATGGAGTTTCAATTTGCCTATTTATTATTCTTTAGTATTATTTGATCAATTTCTATCTTTAGTTCACCATGTGTACCATTTTGTTATTAGATAATAAAAAAGGTGGTATAAATAATAATAATAATAGTTTGTAAGAATAAATGTGATTGTTGATTATGTGTATTCTAACCTCTTCTTCTTTTTCTTCCTAAATATCATTTTGCTACAGACACCGATCATTGCATATATTTGTGTAATCATTTGTATTTGAATAACTGATATACAAATATATATATATATACTTACAACGTTTTTGTGCCTTGTTTACTTCAAGTTGTAAACAAATAGCTGAGTTATAGTTGAAGTTATTTGACTGTGTAATGAATGTTTAATGATGATGCAATAGGTTGAGTATATTTATTTGGAATATATAAATGTTGATACAAGGAGGCATTCTAAATAGATATACATCATATACAAGTCACTTGATTTGTCTTGACCGTTGTTGCTACCTTGACGTGGTGGTCGGGCATGCCTATCGTAATGAAGCAACCGAGCTATACTGACTGGAACAACTGTTCCTTAAGGTCCTACCATGTCAGACAGGTCGGTTGAAGAGCGATAAGACTAAAAACAACAAACCCAAGGTCCGAAGGCGAAGTCGTACTGCTGACTGTACAGAGGTGTGACAGCAGTAAGGTGTTTCCTTCAGACAACTAGCATGACAGCGATGCTGCCTTCCCACAAGGAGGGGTGGGGTTAGAAAAGGTCGACCCTAAAAATGCACACCTCGGCTTATCCCACGGATATTCGTCTCCAGTGGTAAGGTCTCAACAAATACGGAACTAACACAAAAATTTCCCATAAAAGGTCGTGTGTGACCGACCTCAAGCAATTGTCCCTTGGATACTGTGGTCACGCTCCCAGGTCACTAAAACCACCTCTAATCCAATTTCTTTTTCAGGTACTTCCAGAAGAACCCTTCCACGGTGTATGCAACTGGGAAGTGATAACCGCCCTCATACCTCTAACAGCACTGAAGGCCACTGTATTCATAATCTACCACTTGATTTGTGTATGGGCTAGAATATTGCTTGGATTCCCAAATAAAATCAGGTGATTTTCATAAAGAGTCATGTCTGGAGTTTTCGACTTAAACATCTAATCCACAAGGTAGTGGAACAATGTCAGGAGATACAGTGCCATGTTAACCGATGACTAAACGATTGGTTCATACTCCATTTGTTCTTTCAGGATCCTGGAGCCAATTTATGTGTATCATTGGTTTGCAATCAGGGTTTTCTAACTCCCTTAGGTAGACTCTCCGTGACCAACCAACTTGGTTGGAGCGCTGAACGTTTGTTTTTGGTCCTCTCAATTTCGTAAACAACACTCCTAGTTTGAGTAGGACTTCCGTGGCAGTGGTTGTATGCACGTAACCATGTGAGAGCATTTTGAGAATGAGGGTGGATTCACCCCACCTTCAGCCGTAACAGGGCATTTGGAGGGCTGAATGTTCTTAGGGGTTTAAACAGCTATAAAATTAAGTTTTGTAAACGCTCAATTACTCGACATAGTCAGAGCTTGCAAAAAAGCATTAATCGCGTTAATTTATTTCTCGTGGTAGTGGAATTGTAAATTACCAATTTAGGTGGTTTCAATATTTAACTATGAATCATAAAGTTGAAATTGTTCATTTAATGTTGTTGAATAATGTTTATAACCTTTACATATTTGACTGTAACAGTGGGTGCTATTATTATTTCTGAGCATATTGTTATTTAAGCGTTTAGTAAGTGACTACTTTTGATATTTGAATGTGATCATGGTTAATTTGTACATTATTGTAAGCCTAGTTCGATTTACAAAATTTAGTATTTTCAAGGATTCTTCTGTGTTACGTCAGTAAATGCTGATTTAATCATGACTACTAAATTACTCAACTCCGCCTGGAGTCCCTCCGGGGGCTACTGCCGGTCCCGAGCCCGGATAAGGGAGGGGGGTTTGGCATAGGGTTAGCGTCCCCATCCCGTAGAAAACTAACTCGCTAAAAAAACACTAACCAGAAAAAATTATTAAAACCTTTTAACCTCTGCCCTGGGAGTCAGAAGGTCTTCATTTAGAAGAACTATGACGCCTCATGATGAAAGCCAAATTCCTTCGGAAGTTACGAGGCCGATGCCCCTTCTGACAACCAGAGCGACCATTTATTTAGGTACATGGAATGTTCGTACAATGTGGGACACAGGGAGAGCCTTCCAACTTGCTGCAGAAATGAGAAGATACAACCTAGAGGTACTTGGGATCAGTGAAACACATTGGACGCAAGTTGGACAACAACGACTAACTTTAGGAGAGCTTCTGCTATACTCCGGCCATGAAGAAGAAAATGCCCCACATACACAAGGAGTTGCATTGATGCTGTCCAAACAAGCGCTTACAGGATGGGAATCTCATGGACCAAGGATCATCAAAGCCTCGTTCAAAACAAAAAAAGAGGGCATTTCAATAAATATCATCCAATGCTATGCGCCTATCAACGACTACAATGAAGACGCTAAAGACCAATTCTACAATAGGCTGCAGTCAATCGTCGAGAAGTGCCAAACAAAGGACCTGACCATTCTGATGGGAGATTTCAACGCCAAGGTTGGAACGGACAACACTGGATATGAAGACATCATGGGACGACATGAACTGGGAGAAAGAAACGAAAATGGTGAGAGATTTGCAAACCTATGTGCCTTCAATAAACTGGTCATAGGCGGCACCATATTCCCACATAAACGCATTCACAAAACCACATGGACTTCACCGGATCACACCACGCAAAACCAAATCGACCATATTTGCATCAACAAAACGTTCAGGAGGACTATAGAGGACGTGAGAACGAAGAGAGGAGCTGATATAGCATCAGATCATCAATTGCTGGTCGCCAAGATGAAATTGAAGCTCAAAAAGCGGACAATATCACAAAAGTTCAATACGGCCTTTCTTCAGGATACTAACAAACTCAACAAATTCAAGATAGTCCTCAGCAACAAGTTCCAGGCCTTTCATGATCTACTCAATGGAGAAGGAACTACTGTGGAGAGCAACTGGAAGGGGATCAAAGAGGCAATCACTTCAACATGTCATGAGGTCCTGGGTCACAAGAAGCACCATCACAAGGAATGGATCACTGTTGATACACTGGATAAGATTCAAGAAAGAAGGAACAAGAAGGCAGTAATCAATACTAGTCGAACAAGAGCAGAAAAAGCCAAGGCACAAGCTGAATACACAGTAGTAAGCAAACAAGTGAAGAAGAGCATCAAAACCGACAAACGTAAATACGTGGAAGATCTAGCAAAGACAGAGGAAAAGGTTGCAAGAGAAGGGAACATGAGACAACTGTATGACATAACAAAAAAACCCTCTGGAAATCGCCGCAAACCAGAACGACCAGTGAAAAGCAAGGAAGGCGAGGTAATCACCAACATTGAAGAGCAACAAAACAGGTGGGTAGAACACTTCAAAGAACTCTTGAATCGACCAGCTCCACTGAACCCACCCAATATCGAAGCATCACCCACGAGCCACCCAATCAACGTTGGCCCACCAACAATTGAAGAAATCAGCATGGCCATCAGACAAATCAAGAGTGGCAAAGCAGCAGGACCGGACAACATTCCAGCAGAGGCACTAAAAACAAACGTAGCGGCAACTGCAAGGATACTCCATATTCTCTTTAATAAGATTTGGGATGAGGAACAAGTACCAAAAGACTGGAAAGAAGGACTTCTGATCAAAATACCGAAGAAAGGCGATCTCAGCAACTGTGATAACTACAGGGGCATCACTCTTCTTTCAATACCGGGAAAAGTCTTCAACAGGGTATTGTTAAACAGAATGAAGGACTCCGTAGACGCACAACTTCGAAACCAACAGGCAAGATTCCGTAAGGATAGATCGTGTACAGACCAAATCGCAACTCTACGGATCATTGTGGGACAATCAACTGAATGGAATTCATCATTCTACATCAACTTCATTGACTACGAGAAAGCATTTGATAGCGTGAACAGAACAACACTATTGAAGCTTTTTCGACTCTACGGCGTGCCTCAGAAGATAGTCAATATCATACGGAATTCATATGATGGATTAAACTGCAAAATTGTGGATGGAGGACAGTTGACAAAGTCGTTCGAGGTAAAGACCGGTGTCAGGCAAGGTTGCTTAGTCTCACCCTTTCTCTTTCTTCTGGTGATCGACTGGATCATGAAGACGTCAACATCTGAAGGGAAACACGGGATACAATGGACATCTAGGATGCAGTTGGACGATCTGGACTTCGCAGATGATCTGGCCCTTCTATCCCAAACGCAACAACAAATGCAGGAGAAGACGAACAGTGTAGCAGCAGCCTCAGCAACAGTAGGTCTCAATATACACAAAGGGAAGAGCAAGGTTCTCCGATACAACACAGCATGCACCGATCCAGTCACAATTGACAGAGAAGATTTGGAAGATGTAAAAACATCATTGATGAACAGGGTGGATCTGATGCAGATGTGAAGGCGCGGATCGGCAAAGCAAGAGCAGCAAATTTACGATTGAAGAACATCTGGAACTCAAAGCAACTGTCAACCAACACCAAGGTCAGGATTTTCAATACAAATGTCAAGACAGTTCTACTGTATGGGGCGGAAAGCTGGAGAACTACAAAAGCCATCATCCAGAAAATACAGGTGTTTATTAACAGTTGTCTACGCAAAATACTTCGGATCCGTTGGCCGGACACTATTAGCAACAACCTACTCTGGGAGAGAACAAACCAGATCCCAGCGGAGGGAGAAATCAGGAAGAAGCGCTGGAAGTGGATAGGACACACATTGAGGAAGGCACCCAACTGCGTCACGAGGCAAGCCCTCACATGGGATCCTCAAGGCCAAAGGAAAAGAGGAAGACCAAAGAACACATTACGCCGAGAAATGGAAATAGACATGAAAAAGATGGACAAGAGTTGGATGGAATTAGAAAATTAGGCCCAGGACAGAGTGGGTTGGAGAATGCTGGTCGGCGGCCTATGCTCCATTGGGAGTAACAGGCGTAAGTAACTAAATTACTCATTAGACAGTTCAACAATTTACTAGTTAGTGTACCGAATCTAACTCCAACCATTTGCACTTCTCATATAACCACATCTACAATGATCTTCCTCTGTTAGTGAGTGTCTAGCAAGCAACTATCATACATTCACAGTAAAACAGTGGATGGACTTGGTAATTCAATACACTTTAAAATACTGGATTACAAATTCGAATCTCAACTGTTTTCAGTTTACTTACTTAATTACAGGGATACTGATATGGGTCTTGTATGTTTACTTAATGAAGAAAGATGTACCCACTCTGGAGTTAGAAATATGTAGATTATCGTCATACCTAAAAGATTTCTGTTGTATCCTGAAGGGAATAATGAATGGTAATTTTTGGGATCCATTTATGAACCAATATTATGAGTCAGTCAGTCAGTCAGTAACAACGTAGAACTTAGTACGTACGTACATCAGTTCGAGTTGCCATACCACATTAGCACAGAGATGCGGTGGTCGATTCAAATCCCGTAGTGGTAGAGGTAGCAAGAGTATAAGCAGTAATCGGGAAGATTAGGGTTTGGAGATGTTATTTAACGAGTATAATCCAGTGAAATAAATTTGGAAAGAGGAAAAAAAGGGGCATGAAGTATTCAGATAATTAGAATTTGGGAGAACATAGAGTGGATGCACCTGCGCCATTGCAAACGATTTTGAGCCATGTCATTCATTATGAGTATGTTTTTATCGTATAATTGTTATGTAACTAAACTGCTCATATTCATGCCCCTCTTATTATGAGCTTTATTTTGACCTATGAACTGTTATTATACGATTTACCATGTCTGTTAATCGCTACCTCCCTCATTCACAGCCACATGTGGCCAATTCTTGTACAAATGTTGTTTCATATTTTATTGGTACGTTGTGGTCGGTTTGTTTGATATATAAACTCAGTATGCTTGAAATATAATGATTCATATCTCAGGCTGAGACTTGCGTTCTGGACTAAACTGGCTGGGCTAGACAGGGAAACAGGACCAATCAGGACTCTAGGTTGTTCTCACGCGTTTACGCGTCTTTGGTTCGATCGATAATTCGCTGCGCTCTAATCTGCAGCCCACGAGTTACAACAATTTCCTTATTTAAACACATAAACATTAGTACAAGGAGGCAGCAAGTATGTATGCACTACAAAAACCAATCAGTTTGTGTGAGGACTAGTATACTGGCTAGCGGCCCAAACTGAAGCAGGTTATGTAAAAGACTGATTCACTAAATAATAATTAATCTTATACACTTTAGGCGCATAAATTCTAGTTTCTATGGTCTAGTTCTTTATTACTGGTCGAGAATTGTATATCTGGGTGCCACGTGATCCAAGTTGCCCAGTATAGTATCAACTATCATGTGCGTACACAATATACCTATTTTTCATCATTATTTCAGATCAATTACTCATACAATACATATTCTTGCTTAGAATGAATATTTGAAGTGCAAATTTCAATGGATACTTTTTATTATTCACTGTCACATTCTTCATTGTTCATTACTTGAGCACGGTTTAACAAGGACACTTCCCAGACTACAACAACGACTAGTGCTCGTACCGCAAAAATTACATAATAGCACTCATGTATTCATTAGAATAGATAATGTAAAACCACCTTTGCAGCCGAATTATGATGGTCCTTTTAAAATGATTAAGAGTACAGATAAAAGTTACTGTAGAAAAAGCTAGAAAGACAGATGCAATTGACATCGATCGAGTTAAAGCAGCTTTCATCAAAAATGATCATCAGCCGAAAAGCACAAATACTTCAAAGACAGTTGCATCACCGAAATACGAGTCTCGAACGTCAACGACACAAATGAAGAGATTACAATAATGACGAAATACGGCCGAAGAGTCAAATGGCCGCATCCGTATGTAGCCACAGTTTTCAATTAATAATTTTTCACTATTTTGAATATAAATTATTATTCTTCCTCTTCATTATGTATGCACGCATTATTAAGCTTATGCTATGTATTATAAAACTCGACATACTATGCGTATACCTTTAAGCCTGTATGTAATCTTTGAAAAACGATACCATATCCTTTATCATTATCTTATTTCGCTTTATGGACGTGCGCAAACTCAGATATACATCACTAATGTTAGTATACACACTAGCTTTATCTCAATTCTGTGTAAACCGATATTTAACAATTGTAATTATTCTATTCAGTTTATTATTTATTTTGCAAACACAACGACTTTTTGTATATATCTTTATTTACTGGGATAGCAACACACCTATGATTTATTTGGATTAGGGTTGATTTCTGTCAAGCCCATTTATTAGCTTATTTAACAGACAACTTTAGTCGGACCGTAACTATTCGTCTATTTCTTTGTATTTTTATGATCACCATCATATCTGCATAAACGTGTATACTTGGTGGTCACATGTGACAGCCTACTTTAAATGATGATCCCTTAAATATCGCTCGATGAATCATTCTCTTTCCCATGATGTATATATATACATGCTCAAATCCTATTAATAACATTTGCTGTGCATTGATTCTATTTGGCTATAAGTTCGCCTCTGTATTTGCTCGCCCACAGCATATTAGCCTCTTTGCTCCAAATCCGCTCGATCTACTTGTAACTTTGTTATCGTGTCATCCCCCAATAAGATGTAGTCACCGCTTCTTCTTGTCTTTCGAACACTGTTGAGATTTATAAAATAATGGTTATCGAGGTGATTGATTGATTAACAAAACTAAGCCACTATAAAAGAATTCAGCAATCTGGAGATATTACTTATATGAATAGTAGTGAAAAATATTAACCATTTAAAAGCCCAATTAAATATAATCGGGTTTGAACTTGTAACTAATAGAGAAATACCTAGCCCTCCTATCGCAAACACACGAACAAATGCAGATAAAGACAGTCAGTGTAGCAGCAGTCTCTGCATCAGTAGGCCTCAACATACAAAAGGAGAAAACCAAGGTCCTCAAATTCAAAACGAACAACAGCAGTCCAATCACTCTTAATGGCGAAACTGTGGAAGATGTAGAATCCTCCTCCTCGATGAACAAGGAGGTTCAGATGCAGACGTAAAGGCAAGGATTGTCAAAGCAAGGGCCGCATTCCTACAGTTGAAGAACATATAGAACTCAAAACAAATTTCAACCAATATCAAAGTCAGAATCTTCAATACGAAAATCAAGGCAGTTCTACTGTACGGAGCTGAAACTTGGAGAACTACAACAACCACAATCAAGAAGGTACAAGTATTTATAAATAGCTGTCTATGCAAGATAATCAACATCCATTGGTCAGATACCATCAGCAACAGCCTTCTCTGGGAGAGAACAAACCAGCTTCCAGCTGAAGAGGAAATTAGGGAAAGACGATGGAAATGGATAGGACATACATTAAGCAAATCATCAAACTGCATCACGAGACAAGCCCTAACTTGGAATCCTGAAGGGAAACGGAAAAGAGGAAGGCCGAAGAACACACTGCGTCAGGAACTAGAAGCAGATATGGAAAAGATGAATAACAAGTGGAGGGAGCTCGAAAGGATTGCCCAGGACAGGGTTGGATGGCGAATGCTGGTGAGCGGCCTATGTTCCTTCACGAGGAGTAACAGGTGTAAGTAAGTAATAGACAAATAACAAAGAAACTTGGACATTATTTACATATAAAATTTTAATTTTAAATATTTACAAAATTGATTAATTGAAATGATTTTTAAAGACCTTCCTGTGTTAAATTATCTAAAAGATTTTGTAATTTTCTTTTTAATACAGTTAAACCAGAGAATATAATTGCTTTTGGTTGTAATGATCCACAAGTTTCAATATTGAAATAGAAACGATTTGGCTAAACAAAAAAGTAGTTGATTTTCAAAAGAAGAAGAAGAAATAGGGATTTACTTTAGTGGTAATATACAGGGGAAAAGAAAACGTAATTCATTACGTTTGCAATAAAAATTTGCAATTAAACTCATTTATTAAAACAAATAAAACATTGGTACAAGGAGGCATCAAATAGATATGCATCATACAAATCATTCGAGTGCTAGAATACTTCACGGGTGCCCAGATCGAAGCAGGTGGTTTACTTAGAGGCCACACCCTGAGCCTTTGACCTAATCCACAAGGTAGTGGAGCGACGTAAGGAGATGCAGTCCCATGTTAACCGATGACTAACAATAGGTTCATACACCATTTGTTCCCTTAGGATCCTAGAGTCAGCCCATGTGCATCATTGGTTTTGAATCAGGGTTTTCCAACTCGCCTAGTTGGATGCACCGAACCGGTTAAAGAGCCGGATATTCGCTTTTGGTCCTCCCAATTTCGTAAAAAAATACCACTGCTGCGAGAAGGCAGTGAGTAGAACTTCTGTGGCAGTGGATGTATGCAAGTGGCCATGTGAGAGCATTTGGAGAGGGAGAGCTGACTTTCCCCACTCTTAGCCGTACCACAGCATTTTGGGGTAATTAAAGTGCAATTAAACTACAAAAATTTCGAACGACATTACGATAAGAAGCAACCGTATGGTGATGAATTACTATTATCTTCAGTAAATTGAACTACAAACACTGATAATTTTTTTCTTGTCTTACTGATAGCCCTAAAAAAATCCTATTCAAAATACTTAAAGAATTAAATACTATTGAGATAAATGTGCAATTATTGAATATGGATGTGATTGGCCCCCAAACGCCCTGGTACGGCCGAGAGTGGGGAGAGTCCGCTCTCTCTCTTTCTCGAAATACTCTCACACGGCCACGCGTATATAGCCTCTGCCAGGGAAGTCCTACTCACTGCCTTCTCGTGGCGGGGGTGTTGTTTACGTAAATGAGAGGACGAAAAGCGAATGTCCGGCGCTTTAACCGGATTCCAAACCAATGGTGCACATGTGCTCCAGTATCCTGCGGGAACAAATGGCGAATGAACCAATTGTTGGTCACCGTCTTCTATGGAACTGAATCTCCTTACGATGCTCCAGACTTGTGGATCAGACCTTCAGGTCGAAGGCTTGTGGAGTGGCCCCCTAAGAAAACCACCTGTTTCGGTTTGGGCACCCGGGCAGTATCACAGCCCTCACACATATCGAATGAGATTTGTGTGGCGCATATGTATTTGGTGCCTCCTTGTACCAAAATCTATGTGTTAAAATAAATAAATAAATAGACATTCACGTTACACATGCTCCTTAAATACGATTGCAATCCAACTGGTAAACATAAGCAGCTTGAGATGAAAATCACAAAAAGACTTCTACTCCTTACTTTACATCTACTTAATGGCTTTCTTGAGTGACACAACTGCATGTCCTAAGAAAAACTTGAGACAGAGTGCTTTGAACTCATACATAACTTTCTGTTTGGGGAACGTAACACAGATCTACTAATATTTAATGAACGACGTACTCGATAGCCTTGGTTCTGTACAAACGTATGTAAAGATAATTGTTAAATCGCAATTCGTGATAACGAAACATTTTCAATATACGTTTCTGTTAATTCAAGTTAGAGATGATCGTCTGTTACACCATAGAATATGTTGTTGTATGGTTAACGAAAAAATGTTTTGGGCACCACAGCTAGACTAATTTGGAGTTCAGGTGTCGCCAAAACATATTTTGAGGTATCATCTTTAACAAATGATTTACTGTTCCAACACAGCTAAGTCCAGTTGAAGTTAATAAGTTAGGACAGCGGTTAAAAATAAAATCGGAACCTGCAAGAAGGACGTTCTTAGTAAATAGTGTTCCGGGAACAAACCACTCGAAACCAGTCATATTATATACTATTTTTTTATTTATTTCAACACATAGATAATGGTACAAAGAGGCACCAAATACATATGCGCCACACAAATCTCATTCGATATGTGTGAGGGCTGTGATACTGCCCGGGTGCCCAAACCGTATGAAAAGATAAACGAGACAAACTTTTATTTCATCAATGAGCGATAGGTGGTATCAATTTAAGAGGTTATTCATTCCCTAATGATACCAAAACTTGACTGTTAGGCTTAGTTCATGCTCCTTACATAAACTATACAGGTTGAAGTAGGTTTGAACAAGTATTATAATGGATGGTATCGAAAGCCTTAGACTATTCATCAGTACATTGTGTGATTGTTATACATGCAAATAATTAAGGCATTAAATCTTGAAAAAGTATCTTACCTTTCCAGTTGGATCATAGGGTGCCTGATGTTCATTTTCCGGTAAAGTTGAATATTCCGAACGTGGCCATTCTTCGGGTTTATGTAAAAATGTATGTCTTAGGGCATTATCTGGGTCATATTCAAACCCTACACCAGCAGTTGGATTCCATTTTGCATGTTCTTTACCAAAACCTTTTTTTGCGATCGCTCTTAATTTCAAGCGTTGCCCCTTGCGCATTTTAACAATTAGTATGGATTCCTGAAAATCACACAGAGAAAGTAAATTAATAGAGCGAACTAACTAGAAATCAACGTTTCAACAGAATTATATACAGTTTGCAAACTCTTGATGTAAGTAAATAAAATAGACAAATAAATCCTAGTTTAGTTCTGATAAACCAAAATCTTAAAAGATAGCATACGCCATATCAAATTACACACGACATATATCAAGAAAATATGCGCTAACCTGACCGACGTATGACGAGTCATCAGCATCTCTTGATGGTACAGGTTGTACATCACGGTTACTGCTGATGAGATCTGCTCCTGTAACATGTCTTGGTGCATCCGTAGTACAACATACATCCAATGTAAGTTCAACGGAACATTGTTCACAGAATTCGCGGCAAGGACATTCTCGGAAATAAGTCATTTTATCAACTACATTATCACATGTCAATGGAATTAACCCAACACGTTGAGCAATGAATTCATCATTTAACATTGTATTATTGTCTTCAATCTGTACCCAATCTATTGCAAGAGTAGGGACTTCAGCGATACAAACACGCCGAATAGCATTGGCTACACTTAAATCAGTCTCTTCCAGTATAAACTTTATGTTTTCATTGTTAAAGCTTGTTAATGTGACGATAGGTTGATTGGCATACGGCATCCCTAACTTTTAAAAATCCAATGAAAAATAAAAACGTAAATGAAAGTCTTCAGAAGTAATAACTTCAGTGGTTAGGTTTATAATCCAAATGAACTATGAAATATACAAAACTTGAATTTCAGAGCAGCAAAAAGATAATAATGATTGTTTATAGTAACAACTTTATGAAGTAAACTTGATTTTAGCTAGTACTAATACTCACAGTAATAAAAAATGTTTCCTGACGCTGGCATCAAATAAACTGAGAACATAGGTAATTTTAATGCCAGCGAATGTTGATTTTATTTATTTTACTTAAACATAAACATTGGTACAGACACCAAATAGATATACGCCACATAAATCATTCGATTTCTGTGAGGGCTGGGATACTGCCCGGATGCCCGAACTGAAGCAGGATTTAATTTTCTAAATACATTTAAATATCAAATATATTTCGACTTCAATCCATGAGAGCATGTATGAAAGTCTGGTAAGACCACAAAGGATTTGATTGGGTTTCATTAAATTGCATCACATGTATCTCAATGCACAAGTCTGAATGATCAAATATTGGGCACGATGCAAAGAATCTCTGCATTCCTGTAAGTGTGGTCTGTCGTCTATGAAAGTGTAACGTATACACAAACTTTAGTTAACTCATCACATGTTTTTTCGATAATTATTCGCATGTGAGTGGCCATGCAAAAAAACTCGCCTTAGTTTGAGCACCCGGACAGTATTCTAGCCCATACACAAATTCATTAGTTTGTATAAGGCATAAATGTTTTGGTGCCCCATTATACAAATTTTTATGTATTTAAATAAGGGTCGGAGACAACCGTGATAAACATTTTGAAACATTATGATCCAATGTGGGTCACAGTAACCGATATAAATCCAATTCTTACTTCCTCCTAAGTCTTGATTTAAGCATAATTTCATGTAATGCACCAATCATTCTCCAAAATCCTGTGATTCCCCTTTACAAAACACTCCAATATATGGTATATTTTTAGTATGTGCAGCAGTATCCCGATCCTCACACAAATCGAATGATGTTTGGTGCATGTGTATTCGGTGCCTCTTTGTACCAATATCTGTGTTCGAATAAATAAACGGACAGCATGGCTTTGGAAACGAATGAGGTTTAACAGCCAGAATGGAGATCCTATGAGACCCGTGAATGTTTGCTTTACTTCCCTTAATTAACTAATACCTCTCACCTTACTTTAGATAGAAATTCAAACATGTCGCAGGTTGGTGAAACTTCGCAATTCGAATAGAATAACGGTATCCAAACGACAATTAACATAAGTACCATTGTGATCATTGATATTAAACTATCTATAGATTTTGGAAGTTGTTGAGCTTCGAAGTCATACATCAAAGAGCGATTTTAGTCATAAAACCACTGAAATCAAGGAGGCATTGGATAACTGCTTCCTTTTAGTATAGGCTCACCTTAAGGTGTGCATTTATTCATAAGCTCACGACTCTATCGTGAATTACTTAATTCCAAAGTTTTCTAATATTGCAGGGTAAATTATAATAACATCCCTATAAACAAAAGCAACATCTGCTTGGAAGTAGAATCACCTAATTTCCATGTCAGAAACTGACCTTCACAAAAGTTTAAGTAGAGCAGACACATAAAAATCCAACATCAATTTTCAATGTCAGTTTCAGTCCGTTGAAGGTTCGCTCATTGAGATCTGCTTCTAGACAGCCAGAGTGAATTTCAAACTCCGGAGAGGTGTGACTTTCATAAACTGAAGAATGAAGAAATTTGCATAACAATAGGTTTCAGATTTCAGATTTGTGTAGCAAGGACAGAAGGCCTACGGCCTATGTTATTCCCTTTCTAGTATGCTTCTCTAAGTGTCCAGTCTTCTCTTGAAAGAGTCAATTTAAGATGCGGACACCACTGCCTCAGGCAGCAGGTTTCAAGTATTGATGACTTGGTGTGAAAACCTGTATGCCACGGGTATTTCGTTTGTTCTTGGCTTTTCTATTCGCCTGCTATGTCCTCTGAGTTGTCCCGATCTAGTGGGAAGAAAGAGAGAAAAAGTTAAGTCCGAAATCATGTCTCAGTATTCTGTAAATCAATATTAGATCTCCCCTTAGTCTGCGATAGGACAGAGTAAAGAGGTTCAGTTTTTCAAGCCGCTCTTTATATGATAAACCCCGGAGTTCCGGAATTGCACGCGTAGCTGCCCTCTAGACTTTTTCTAGTATGTCTGAGTCACCTTTTGAACAGGAGCTTGCAGCCTGAACACAGTTCTCTAACATAGTTCTCACTAAAGATGTGTATACTGTGGTGAACATGGTAGTATCAAACTTAGTGAATGTCCTTTTTAAAGTCCAGAAGGTTCGAAACCCCTTAACTGCGATCTCCCGGCAATGGACCGTCGTCTTAAGATCATTGCTCACTGTCACCCCAAGATCCTTATGAGACCGGACTACGGGTAATGACACATCCCCTATGCTGTACCTATCAACCTTTGTATCCCTAAAGTGCATGTAGACACACTTTGTCACATTGATAGGCATCACTCTTTGGACCAGTTAATCATATTATTTAAGTTTGCCTGAAGAGCACATGCATCTGCATCTCCAGTTATTACTCACCAGATTTTTACATCGTCAGCGTATAATAACATTGGCGACTGTACTATACTTGGAAGATCACTAACATACAGTATAAAAAGTAAAGGACGTGGGACGGAACATTGAGGTACCCCTCTAAATACTGGTCTCCAGATAGAGCACTTGGGGTTTATTCTTACTTTCTGTCTACGACCTACTAGGAAATCCTTAATCCATTTTAAAAGAGGTCCGGCAATACCAAGGTTTGCCAACTTCAATAACAGTCTACTAGTTGGCACCTTGTCAACAGCTTTACTGAAGTCTTCGTAGACAACATCCACTGAGTTTCCGTTGTCTAGCACATTATTCCAGAGCTCCCTAGCTATAAGGAGGTTCGTTGTACAAGATAAATCATTTCTAAAACCATGTTGTGCCATGTTCAGCAAGCTATTTTTTTCCATAAATGCCGTTATGGTCCGTTTGATTATTCTTTCCAGTATGTTAATTACAACACTGGTGATCTGATATTCTTGTGATTGGCTTGTATAAGCATATTGATTACTTTATCCTTGCTTCTAGTTTCTCTGAAGGGATCCAGGTCTTCGGTAGCTTCCAGTGGGCAGTATTCTAGCCACTAAAGAAAATAACAACCTCTAGGAATAAATAAACAAATAAATTAGTAGATAGAGTCTATGTGGAGAATGATGCGTAAAAATAAAACAGGAAGAGATGACAATAAATGACCTATATATAACATAATTACACACTTATAATCATAACAGTGGATAAAAGTGCATTAGACACAGACGGTCTAACCAGGAGATGATAATTAACAAGTGGCCACGTGATTGTCAAGTCTCCTCTTGAATTTCGGTCAATGGAAAGTCCGTTTCTTAGCTTCGTAACACGCTTCATTGCCCATCTCTATACTTATTTTCAGATTTTTTGGAAAGGCCTGACGCGAGACTTTGTAGAAAGAAAGTAGATTCTACAGGATGAAGGAAGCACTAGGACAATAGGCTATGTCATTAGAGCACTAGACATTCGTAGAACAGTATTCGTCCTTTAAGGTAATGTGGCAAGGTCAGATACCGAACAAAATACAGTGGTTCTCCATCAAGCAACATCAATTTACCTAGGGAGTGAAATGACTTGCTATTGTTTCATAAGCTGAATAAACTGATGTTTCCGCGAAAGTCGATTCAAGGAATAAAACTGACCATAGTGCTTGATTTCAGTGGTTGAGATTTAGCTGAGCACCTCATGTTTACAGTAGACCATCATAGCTAAGTATTTATTTGCTTCCTTGTTCCGTGCAAGAAAGATATTTTCCATCATCCTATGTTATATATCACAAAACTTGTGTGCTTCAAAATAAAAACATCCTCTTCCGACTATCCCATGATAATGTAATAAAAATCTAATACATCCATTATGACGTTTTTTGCCTATATACGGTTATGAGTTTAAAAAAATTCAACCGCCTAAAAACTTGATGGAACTCTACTGCTGTTTATATTACTGAATGGACTGAACGGTCGAACGTTAAAGTTCGAGGGGGAAGGGCACAATAATAAAGTTTTAAGCAAGAATTAATAAAAATACTTTCGTTTATAGACCCAAAAATAGGCCGAAAGCCACTTGAAATGCAGATTTACGATTAGTTGTATTTCTCAAAACAGCCCCTTGTTTGTGGATAAATACGGATTGCAGTTTGAGCAGCCAGAAAGGAAACAGTTTTATGACATAACCAGGTGTATGACGCAGTATTTATTCCTTGCCATGATCATGGTTATCAGATCGGTTACTGTGCTCGTTTTCCGACAATCATAAATGCGATTTTTTTCTTTTGAGTTATCAGCTATTTCAGTCTGTCTTTAATAGAGCAGCAGCGCCGACAGTGATCTAAATCAATGATTTTTGAACCAAATAACTCATCGAGCTTTTTTTTTTAAAGTATCGACATAATAGGAAGTGTGTTTCCAAACTTGGTTTTTCGAACAGCAAAAAATTCTTCTCGTGTTCTTATACGAGCTTCATTATGTTCTGCTTTGGTTGAGTGTTCTCTTCAGTGTAAATTATTCCAGGAACGTATCAGTGTTTTATTCCAGTGAAAACGGTTATGAGCAAAACAATATATCATGATTATATTCCTCCCTATCCTCCCAGAATTAACTTCTATGCGAACGTTATTTCGAACAGCTTATTCAGCAGAAAAATTGATAGGTCTTGCGAATTGAACGCTATATTCGTTTCCTAAGCTATTCCGGAAACCCACAAGCTCGAACTACACAGCGACCTGAGTACCAGAGAGAAGTCGCAAATTATGAGAGAAATACTTTACTACAAGCTTCGTTTTTGTACAGGAAACATGGGTATTTATAGAAGTTAGTGTTTGTTAAATCAACACCATCTTTCGGCCAATCCATTAACGACATATTATGCTACTGATCAATAGTAGCATGCGGCGTTGGAATTCTAGAATGCTCCAACGTGCTCTGATTTTCTGGGACTCTTCGCCTCTTTTTAGGCCTCTGGAGGCTCCGTCGAAGTTCTCCGAAAGCAGATTCAACAGCTCCCCCGAATAAGATTTCTTTCCAAGATCTACTTGTAGTTTGACAACTGGGTTGCGCCGGCGTCCTATTATTCTTGTCGTCTTTCTTGTCCAAGGCTTCTTTTCAATGTTCTTGAGCACTTTTAGCATTAGTGCATCTAAGATAAAATCTAACGGGTAAATCGGCCGGTTACTTCAAGTCTGCATCGTTTTTCGTTCTTATGGATTTGATTTATGTGTCGTATACAAGTTACAAAAGTTCCTCGGACTCCGTACAGAACACTTCTTAAATTTTTTACAACTTCTCACGGCTCCCATCGGTTCTTCCGGATGTAGGATTCAATGAAAACTTTGTCTCCAACATTAATGGATTGTGACTGCGCTCATCCACTAATTTGTATGGCAATATGGCGCTGAAGACGGTTTGAATACGTCTTCCGAACATGGCCTCCACAGGAGACTTGTCATCTGAAACATTCGGGTTCGGGGTGGATCGGTACGATGTTAAAAATCTTGTGATTGCCTGCCCAGTCGTCCCTTCTACTCCCTTTTTCAGTAGTGCTAGTTTAAAGGTGTCCGCAAAGCGTTCTGATTGTCCGTTTGATTGCGGATGATAGGGTGGAGAACGAAGATGATTTATTCCGTTTGCTCTGTAGAAATGCTTAAACGATTCTGTGGCGAATCGCGAGACGTTGTCCGTTACTAAGGTCTCTGGTACAGTCAAACAGGGTGGACAACGTATGGGTTGTTTCTGGTGTGTTACAGTTCGGCATGGTATATACTTCCGGCTAGTTAGTAAATGCATCTAAGATAACTAGAAACATTTTTTTTGTATTAGACCAGCAAAATCTGCGTGAAGTCTTTTTCAGGGTCATGCAGATGTAGGCCAATGCTGAGGTTCGCATTTAAAAGGATTTTAGCGTCTTGAATGCATGATGGACAGTCACGGCATTTACTCCCGATATCTTTGTCCATTGACGGACAATAGGCATAACTACGAGCCAACGACGTCATTTTATTGATTCCAAGATGGCCACTGTGAAACTGCTTGAGAACCTTGTGACGTAGCGACTTTGGAATAAAAATCCGAACACCGAACATAATACACTAGTCGACAAACATTAGTGAGTCCTGTCGACGAAAATATTGCAAACGTTCTCCGTCAAGGCGATTGTTTGGCCATTTGGTCGAGAGATAACATTTAACTGTGCTCAGTATCTTATCACTTTCAGTGATTTTGATAGTTTCAAAGGTTACTGGAAGTCCATTGATTGCGTCATCCAATACACGATGAACTTCTCCCTCGGCTTTCATATTTGCTACAAGAGTCTCCTCTGGGGATTTTGATTGAAACTTATTAATCTTGACAATGCGTTAGCTTGCCCGAAGGCGGTAGTAACTGATACTTGATCTTGAATTCGTAACCCAGAAGTGTGGTTGCCCATCGTTGGAGTCGGTTAGCTGCATAAACAGGGATTCCTTTGTTTGACACAAAAATGGCTTGTAATGGTTTATGGTCAGTTAATAGTGTGAACTGACGTCCAAATATCATCTTGTGAAATTTCTCTACAGCGAAGATGATCGACAATGCTTCCTCCTCGATCTGACTGTAGTTACGTTCTACTAACATTAACGACCTAGCTGCATGTGATATCGCCTTCTCAGATCCATCTGGCATGATGTGAGAAATAATTGCTCCAATGCCGTAGTTTTAAGCGTCCGATTCTACTACAATGGGTAAAGATGGATCGTAATGGGTGAGCAGCAGATCCGAGACTAGTACTTTCTTGATTTCACCGAAAGCAGCTTGGCAAGTTGCGAACCAATTCCATTTTACATTCTTCGACAGAAGGTTATTCAAAGGGGCACGTAAATGATGAAGGTTCGGAATAAAAGCTCCATGATGAATATGTAGTCCCAAAAAAGATTGTAGTGTAGGGACGTCCGTCGGTCTGGGTATAGTTTTCACTGCTTGGGTATTCTCCGGATTTGGTCTTCTGCCATCTTTGTCGACTATAAACCCAAGGTAGCTTACTTTTTGCATACAGAAGTCACATTTCTCTGGACGAGGTCGAAATCCATATTCGGCTATTCGCGTCAGAAACTGGTCGAGCTTCTTTTCTAAGTCAGTTCTATCTACTCCCATAATTATAATATCATCTAGATAAGCTGCAGCACCCGGAATATCCTGTACCATAATGTCCATTATTTGCTGAGATATGGATGTTGCCGCCTTGACTCCGAAAACAGTCGATTATGCCGGAATAGACCTTTGTGTGTGTTAATGGTGAGCAGGGTTTCAGACTCGTCAGCAACAGGGATTTGTAGATAAGCTTTGGATACATCCAACTTTGCGAAAAGCTTACCTCCGCTCAGTTTAGCAAAAAGATCTTCAGGTAAGGGTTATGGATACTGATGAGTTTCTAAGGTTTCATTCAACCCGGTTGAGTAATCGGAATATAAACGAACGCCACCATTAGTCTTCTTTACTACTATTATCGGCGCGGCTCATTCCGAGAAATTTGCTGGTTCAATGACACCTGGTTTCTGAAGTCGTTCTAGCTCTTATTCAAGCTGAAATGTTGACGGCAAGATAATAAATTAGTTGTAGTATATCTCATTTCAGATTGTGTAGCAAATGATTTTCTCCTAAGTTAAGTCCTGGTGTGACAAAGGTAAAGGCCTTGTATTAGGTGACTTTAATGCACCATGTATAAACTGGGTTAACTTAGAAGTAGGGTCATCGATAACGTCGTTCGATTGCGAACTGTTAGAAACCTCGACTGGGTTAGCTTTATTCCAACACATTAGAAATCCTATCCGATATAACTTAAGAAACTCTTCTTCTCTTTTAGATTTAGTCTTCACACACAGTGATGACATTGCTCATATAACTTTCCTCCCACCACTAGGGAGAAATGATCATGCATTAACCTAATTCAAATTCATGTCTGAGATTGCCTGTCAAACAGCTGCACCGGACCACCCTAATATATGGAAGGCAGATATGGAGTCAACCAACTCCTCAGCATCGGCTGAAAACTGGGAAATTGAATCAAGGATATCAGTACGAGAGGCATGAACCCTCTTCAGGCAGTTATACAGTTGGGTAACTCAACCATACATACCCTGGACACTCCCGAAGAAGAAGACCCACGGCCATCCATAGATAGGCCGAGATATTCGACGTCTACTAAGACAAAAGAAGGAATGTTGGTATGTGACTATCCGCCTTGGCTCAACATGTACGATGGAACTCTACAGATCGGTAAGAAACAAATGTATAGCGAAAATTCGGGGAGCTCAAAGAAAATATGAAATGCAGTTAGCACAATCTGGACTCAAGCAGTCCAAGAGAATATTCTCGTACATAAACTACAGAACAAGGATGCATGATTGGATCCCCGACCTAATTAAAGAAGGATGTGAATCTGAAATGATAGAGGGTGATCAGGAGAAAGCACAGGCTATGGATGACTATTTTGGGACAGTTTTCACTCAGGAACCTCTTCTAGAGAAATAACCAGACCAAAATAAACAGTCAACAAACTACCTACTCACCGTGAGCTTCGATCAAGTCGATGTGATTAAGGCTCTTAGCACCTTAAACGTGGAGAAGTCAACAGGACTAGATGAACTACACCCCAAAATCTTGAGACATATTGCACAATATATCGCGGCCCCACTGAGTGAAATATTCAATATGTCATTTAACCAAGGTGTGTTACCTATGGACCAGAAGGACGCAATCGTCACTTCAATACATAAAACAGGTCCACGACAAGTTCCATTGAATTACGGACCGGTAAGCCTCACCAGTGTTGTAGTTAAAATATTGTTAAGAACAGTCAAATGGACCATAATGGCATTTATGGAAAAAAAATAGCTTGCTGAACATGGCACAACATGGTTTTAGAAATGATTTATCTTGTACAACGAACCTCCTTATAGCTAGGGAGCTCTGGAATAATGTGCTAGACAACGGAAACTCAGTGGATGTTGTCTACGAAGACTTCAGTAAAGCTGTTGACAAGGTGCCAACTAGTAGACTGTTATTGAAGTTGGCAAACCTTGGTATTGCCGGACCTCTTTTAAAATGGATTAAGGATTTCCTAGTAGGTCGTAGACAGAAAGTAAGAATAAACCCCAAGTGCTCTATCTGGAGACCAGTATTTAGAGGGGTACCTCAATGTTCCGTCCCACGTCCTTTACTTTTTATACTGTATGTTAGTGATCTTCCAAGTATAGTACAGTCGCCAATGTTATTATACGCTGACGATGTAAAAATCTGGTGAGTAATAACTGGAGATGCAGATGCATGTGCTCTTCAGGCAAACTTAAATAATATGATTAACTGGTCCAAAGAGTGATGCCTATCAATGTGACAAAGTGTGTCTACATGCACTTTAGGGATACAAAGGTTGATAGGTACAGCATAGGGGATGTGTCATTACCCGTAGTCCGGTCTCATAGGGACCGGAAGTTGACAGTGAGACGGCGCATTGCCGGTAGGTCGCAGCTAAGCGGCTTAGGACCCTCCGTGCTAAATTAGATACCACCATGTTCATCACAGTATACACGACCTTGATGAGAACCAAGCTTGAGAAGTGCCTTCAGGCTGCAAGTTCGTGTTTAAAAGGTTACTCCGATATTCCAGAAGAAGTACGGCGGGCAGCTACCCGTGCAGTTTCAGAACTCAGGGGTTCACCATACAAAGAGCAGCTTTAAAACCTGAACCTATTTGCTCTGTCCGATCACAGACTAAGGGGAGATCTCATTTTGATAAACAGAATACTGAGAAATGATTTCAGATCTAACTTATTCTCTCTTTGGAGAGAGATACGCAACCAAGACGATACACAGGCACTTCAGGAGGATCTGACTCGACTTCAAAGTTGGGCAGACGATAACGGACTTACCTTTAACACTTCAGAGTGTAAAGTAAGTCTATTTGCGACATGTCACAAACTACAGTTATAACTTAAAGAACTCATCTCTAGTAGTATCCCAAGTCGAAAAAGATTTAGGTGTCCTGGTGCCCTACGATTTAAAGTCTTACGCTAACTGTGACAAAAATGCCTTCCGAGCAAACCTTGCACTGGTAACATTGAAGCGCACATTTGGCCAGTTTGGCGGAAGAACTTTCCATATAATTTCGAATAGTTTTATCCGTCCCCATTTAGAGTGCGGAAACATAGTATTTCCGCCCTCACTCCAAAAGGATAAGGACACCTTGGAGCGTATCCAACGGCAAGCCACGAAATCAGTTCGAGGACTCAGATTTAAACCTTACGAAGAGCGCCCCCATTCAGCTAACCTTTGCCCATTAGAATAAAGACGTCTTAGAGGTGACCTTCTGATGGCCTACAGTATCCTTAACACTTCTGGACATCCTCTCAAACACCTACTTAAGCTTAGTTCCAACACTAACCTAAGGCGTAACACCCAAAAACTGGAGACGCAACATAGAAGAACGGACTGTGAACAAAACATCTACTCCTTAAGAGTTGTCAAATGCTGGAATTCGCTGCTGGCTGAACTAGTCCAAGCGACTTCTCATGAGTCCTTTAAGAGGCAAATTGATCTATTCTTAAGGACTAAGGATAGTATCACACTATGATTTACTAATTTCTTTTCCTCTTTTATCGCTAACATACCAAAGTTCCTGTCTGAAGGATTTGGTGATCCCCTGCTACTAGACACGAAAGCCTGTCAAGCGAAAGCTTCTCCTATTCCGTCCACAACCATTTAAACCATTTAGATTGGAACATCTCAGAGGACATATCATGCGAGTAGAAAAGCCAAGAACGAACGAAATACCCGTGGCATACAAGTTCTCACACCGAATCATCAATACTTGGAACCTGCTCTCCGAAGCAGTGGTGTCCGCACCTTCAATTGATTCTTTCAAGAGAAGTCTGGACACTCACAGAAGCGTACTAGAAAAGGAATAACATAGGCCGTAGGCCTTCTGTCGTTACTAAACAAATCTGAATCTGAAAATCTAATCCAGCAAAGATATTACGAATCAAATTAAAATTTAAACACTATGTGGAGCCAACTTACACATTTATAATGCACCAAAATATTCTTTTATTTTACAATCTATTATATGTAACAGGTCACTGGGTTTTATTGTACAATGTACCGCTCGTAATATTTAAGGCCACTTGAAGCGTTATTTCAAATTCCGTTTGAATTTATGTGGAAATGTAAGTTGGTTTTTTTAAAAAGTATGGCATGATAAATTTATGACATCGTGGAATTTGTTAATATTTATTTGGGGGTGGATATCTTTTCTGTTTACTTTACGCTTGGTTTCAGGTGTATGTTGACGAACAATTTAAGTCATATGAGTTTCACCAATTACACAGTTTATTTAAAGTTTTGTCAGTCATCATCATTACTAAGATATGTTAATCGGATATTTTAGTGAGTTTTTTGCATGTTTACTACACTAAGTAGGGATTTTTGCTTCCATATTAGGTTCTTGAGATTTAGAGTTGTGGAGAACTATCTATTCAAAATATTTTCCGTTACAGAGTAAAACGTTTGTACATATACGACTAAGTCCAGTTTTAAGGTAACGTTTAGAGATTTCAGCTGCTCACTCAATGTTAAATTGAGTTTGGAAAATAATTTTGTGACTTAGGTTCGGGGTTATAATCAGGATAGGAATTTAGGGAAAGATTTATCATCATAAAATAACAACGGTTTTAATTCAAAGTAAGCGACAATATAGCTCGAGTAAAACTTAAAGTTATCATGACAATTTTTGTCCCCGTTCTTGGTCAACCAGCACTCAAGACCTCTAACTAAATAATTAGTTTATGGAAAAGAAAACTATAGTACTAGTAAATAAGAACTTTCGTCTAAATTTAAACGAATAGTTTCACAATATTTGTGCGCCGAGTTCTAGGTGTAAAATGATCATACATATAGAGAGTCTGTTGACATTTTTCAAAGAATACTCTGTCTTGGCTAATTTAAAAGTTATCCATATTTCCTAACTTTGAAAAAGTCGCGAAAGAATTTTTTTTACCCCGTATAGTTCACGTTTATTGTTGGGTATTTCTATTTAAGATTAAGGGTTTGGTTTTGTAGCTTTCATCACAAACTCACGTTAGCGGTGACTCAGTGATGCATATTAGCCGTGTGAGAATATGAATTTTACCTCTTGGTACAAACTTCTTGACAGGTTTGTAATTTTCAGGAGTGTTTTCAACCCTTAAGTAGCTGAGTATTAGTTCGTCATTTCATGTAGAAAGCTAATTTATGTAGCTAAGTGAAAAGTGGGACAAAACTGTCTAGTATTTGGTATTTTTAATCAATTGGTTGGTCAATTGTTGATCTTGGTTTCTTACCTCATATTTCTAACAGTTTAGTGAATATTAGCCCATAAATATTAATGTCAGAGTTTGCTGACGCTTGAAAATAAAGGATTGTCATTTAATCAGTCCTAAGCAACGTAGAGCCTGACACGCACATGGATCAGTTAATTTTTTCAAACCACATTAGCGTTTATTTATTTAACATAAATATTGGTACAAAGGGGCACCGAATACATATGCGTCACACAAGTCACTTGATTTGTTTGTGGACTATGATTCTGCTAAGGTTCCTAAACAGAAGCAGATGGTTTCCTTGGGGAGCCACACCCGAAGCCTTCGACCTACAGGTCTAATTCACAATGTAGTGGAACGACGTCAGGAAATGCAGTAACCGATAATCAATAGTTGGTTCGTACACCACCGAGCTTACTGCAGCACTTGTTTCAGACAAGTGAGGAATCAATTAACTTATTCAACAAATTAAATGCACAATGCTTCGTAAAATGCATTGTTTTATAGACAACTTAAACTAAAGTATTGTAGTATTGATACGTATAACCTTGATAAGTATCCTTTTTAATGGATAAGAACAATGATGGGACGAGAGTGGCAGGATTATTTTTGATATAGCATCTAACTTCATCATTTTTGGATCAACATTGGTTAAAAAAAAGCAAAAGCTACTATTTTTGTGTAACAGTTATCTGTTTTAATTCAAAAATGGCTAAGGCCAACTGTGGAGCTGCGTTTCACACTGTCTAAGATTTTAGCTATTTGGTTTTGCTTGTCTCAGTCGTTATCGTACAGTTCTGATAAGTGTTAATACACAGCCAACAAAGAGATACTAATTTTGTTATTATTTTAGATACGTAGGTAAATTATGAGAGTTCTTTGATTTAGCTGATCCTTCTCAGTTTGAAGTTCCACTTTAATCGACTTATATTGCCAATTAAATAATATTTCTAATTTTTTCGTAACCGTGCATCAAATGTAACCACAAACCACTTTTTTGGGTGGCTCTAAGACAAATAAATAGAGTACAAACAGTCAACACCCAAAGCATAAAGCTGATCATCATGCAGTAGGTTGTAAAATGGCTAAAGACATCAAGTATTGAGATGAATAAACCTACCCACTGAATTTCGTGTGAATTCCGTAATATGTGAGTTGAAAGCTAAACAGTAATAAATGAAATGTTTTGTTTGTTTGAATTATTGGATTCCCTATCTTTCTTTATATACTGACTTAAGATTCATTTCATTATTTGCCGTCTTAATTCCTGTTTATTTTTTTGACTCGTAATTCTGACATTTAGTTTCACTAACAAGAATATAATTATCATAATGGCTCTCTTGCTTCTCATTTTGTTAATATCCTCCCTCTTTTATGATGGCCGTAAGTGATACACACTCATATCAGGTCATACTTTGACTTTGTCTGACTGACAACATGAGATCGTATACACAGACCAATCCTGAGTTTCCAGTAGGTCAAACCGTCGAAATTTAGTCGAACTACTTAAGATATAGCTTTTGAGAGTAAAATTACGAAATTTTATTATGAGAGACAGCTCAGTTTTTATATATTAAACAAACGAGGTCATTGTACTTCTTATATAATGTAAGCATGAGTTATAAGTATCAGTGTCAAGGTTATACTTGATAGTTTAAAAAAAACTGAGCATTAGATAGAAAGTTAGTAATAAATGTATTTACTCCGCTACTTCTCAGTAAGTAGAAAAGTGCATTTTTGAAGTTTCAAGACTTAGTGTATTCCACTCCTTCAGTTATATATTTATTCTAAATAAGTGGCTCAAACTAGGTCAAGAAACGCCTGAAATGTAATTTTCTACTCATTAGGATATAAGAAATATATATACTTATTTATTAATAAGTAAGAACGTTTTTATTTTGGTGTTATCATTATAGTAGATTTGAAACATTTCTTGATTTTATATTCAAGTCTTTATTTTTAGAGCAAGTAAATATGTTATCGAAAGTAAAACTGTATTTTGGGTTTAATTTCTGTCCTAAAGTATATTATATTTTCTCAAAGTAATCTGTTCAAATGAAAAGCCTTATGACAGCATTGTACTGATTACTTGAATCGGCTTAACTTAATATTTATGCATTTCGGCTGTTTACGGACATGTATAAAATTGTTGATTCATCGTAAAAACGTTCATTATAATATGAATAGTTGCATTCGTGGGGATTTCTTCTCAATCTGAAAATAGTTCTCATCACTTAATTACATTAGCAGTAAAAACCAAAAAGTGGTTCATGGGTTTTTTATTCAAGCTTGTAACAAGGCTTGCTATTATAAAGAAACCAGTTCAACAGGGTAATTTAAATCATAAGTAATAATCATCTAAACATTATACTCGTTGGATTCAGTAGCTCAGTGGATAATATATTGGGGATTTGAAACGAAAGCAACCAAATTTGAGTCACCTGTCTCACCATAACGCTTGAGTTCAGGTAGATGTGAACGACAAGTTCTAAACGAGATGAAATAAGATGCCTGGATATCACTATCAACTATTCTATAGCAACTGTTTTTGAGTCCTAATTGCATAATGAATGAAATCATATAGAATTATTGAGAAAAAATGTCAAACTCTTCAGAGTATTGAATTTATTAGTTCTGTTCAATTACTGTGATCTTGTAAAAGGTAAATAAGTTTTAAATTGTTAACAAGGTGTTCATGAAACATTTCTAAGTATCACAGAGAATTCACTAGGCATTTCTTTAGTCCAAAAAAGTGTTAAGAAAGTTTTGAATTTCAACATAGTAAGATTTGTTAGGGAATGGATGTTAGTTGAAATTGCTTAAACCATTGTTTGAAAGTGACTAGCCAACACCTAAAAATCAATGGCACTGGAGAACAGTTTCGTTTTACTTTCACAATGTTTATGAAGTCTACTACCGGCTGACATCGTCAGCGACCAACCGCGAAACCTTCAGAGCTCGTAACAAGTGAGTCAGACTGTAGCTCTAAGCAACACTTTAGTTAGTCTATAAGTTATAGTTATTTTTATTATAGAACTTTCGACACATTACTAGGATTAGTATCGAATCTTTACAAAACTTAATTAATCACACACATGAATCCCCAGCATTTACGTTATATGTACTTAGATTAATGGGAACAGATTCTCAACTAGGGTTTCTTATTTTGTATATTTCTGACTGAAACAAACTTTTCCCAACCTAATATGTATGCATGTCATTCAATTCAACAAGACCTACAGGATATTCTTAACGCTGCACAAATGATTGATAGCAAGGATATTTGATAGGTAATAATGTGTTATTATTAGTGGCTGCATTCAATATTATATTTTTGATACAATATAGAATTGTCAGCGCAAAGTATTTCAACAAGCTTCCGTTTCTTACTTCTTGGTCGATCGTTGAGACAAATATTGAGTAATCGCCAGTTAGATGTTAGCAGCCCAGTCGATTGAAATCTAAATGATGTACATTCTTTTCACTGTATCTTGTTAGCAGCCAAGATATCTCTGATTGAACTCCTTTGTAACTTGTACAACGAAAGGTTGTACACTTTTCAGAAACGCACTTGAATAGGTTAGATGATTAATAGTCATAATTATGTATTCAGTTTCAGTTTGAAAAGGAAAGGATAGGAGGCTTGATAGCCTGTGTTAGTTCTGGAAATGATGGTCTCTTAGTTGACCCAACTTTCTTTTGAAAGGGTCAATGGATGAAACCTCAACCACATGCTTAGGTAATGAATTTTACTAGTTGATGATTCGATGAGAAAGTCGATAATCAGATGACAAGTAATTTGTTCTGGGTTTGTGAACTTTTTTAAAGTGTCCTCGCAAATTCTCCGTTTTGGAAGATAAGAAAAATGAGGGCATACCAGGTGCAAATTTATCGCTAAGCAATTTAAAAACTGTAATCAAGTCACTTCTAATTCTTGAATATGACAACGGGAACAGGTTTAGCTTAGTCAATCGAGCATCATACAGGAGCTTCACTATTGCAGGAATAAGTTTAGTTGTTATCCTCTGAATCTTTCTCAAAAACTTACTGTCTCTTTACTTTTAAAGTAAGCGCTGGCCCCTTTTTTACAGTACTCAAGTTTAGGATGTACAAACACTGTATACAAAGTCAAAAAGAAGTTTTTAAATAAACAACAAAATGGACAACTTGTTGAAATATCTAGATGACAGGAACAAGTAGCCCAGATATTCAAGCAAGCCATTACATTGGATCTATCAACAAATCACTTCATAAACGTTTTATCTTTCAACTGATTCTTTTATTAAATATTTAAGTCCCTTTCAATATGACGATAGAATTAATCATAATTATGTTTTTCTATTAAACATTATATTATATAATAACTCATACATAACAATTATTAGTATTCTGGTATTGTGTAATTGTTTAAAATCCTAATCATAGCACACACACGCACACAATCATAAATGACTTAACCTAAACCCTTGGATATATCAATAGTTGAAATCATGAGTCAACTGGAGCTGGACCATCATGGAAATTCTGGAAGCACTGGAAGGCCGTTTCATCCTAGTATAGGACTCCTCAGTGACAGTGCGCATCCACGATCATACCTCCCTCACCACCAGATTCGAACCCAGGACCTATCAGCCTCGTGCGCTTGCGCTTAATTATTAGACCACTGAGCTGGTTGGCATCCAACAGTGTTAATGTCTAACTCCAACCAATTCACAAAATTGCGCCACCGTACACCATTGTCATCAGTGAGCTGATATCTCAAAACAGACCTGGTTGAACTCCACTGGTCACTACTTCTCACTAGAACTCCAGAAACTACCTCTTGGAGACCGTCACTAGTGAGCAGATGATTATGATGAGAAGAGGTTTTGTGGAGAGTTTAGTAATTCCATTAATTGAAATCATGAGTCAATTGAAGTTAGATATATATATATAGAAACTTGGTTAAACAGTGAATATTTACACTTTGCCTATTTTCTATATGAGAAAAGAAAAGAACTAGTAAAAACAATATTGTAATGGAATTTCATATTTTGTTTCGCTTTTTTTAAAATTATTTTTGAGTGAAAAGGATTGTATGAAATAAAAAGAAGAAAAAAAAGATCATGAAAATAAGGACCAAAAAAAGAAGAACAAAATACTATGCTCACATAATACACAGAAACCTCGGTGCATACTGATATGTATCCATGCATGTATGTATCTATGTATCTATGTTTCTGTATATGTATGTATGTATGTATATATGTATGTATGTGTGTGGGGGTTATTCGTTTCTGCCTTAGTAAGTAACAATGTTCACACATATCAACCAACTTATTGTTACATGTATCAATTTAATATGTCTATATATAGATATACAGCCTACTTATAAATACTTATATAGAATAAGTGCTAATTTTTGTTTAATTTCTATCATTTTAATCAATACGGATATTATTTCACAGTTGGATTTCAATGATCAATTTATTTTAACTTTATTGTTTCACAAAATAGGATACATAATGATCAATGTTAATGTTTTAGTTGATCATCTTTAATGTATATTTCATATTTTACATTGAATATACCCGTAAAAATTAAAATTAAAAAAAAATTTAATTAAGAATTGGTTTCAAGTATGTATACAAGTATACAAGTATTAATTTAAGGTCATTATTATTAGTGAATATAAAAAGACTGTATAAGTTTAAAGGGATACATTAATGATTAGTTGATTCTATGCTTTCAATTAGTGTAAGTTAATTAATTAGTTGGTTATATAATTAGATATTTAATAATTAATGATTGATTGACATGTTATTTAATGTTGATTAGATAAATGATTAATATAAATAGATGAATTCATGAATTATGAAAAAAAATCTGGAAGTACTAAACAGATATTTTGTCCTAGTATAGAACTCTTCAGTAATGTGTATTCATAATTCCGCCTTGCAAGATTCGAACCTAACATCTATCGGTCTTATGCATGAACACTTAACCTTTAAACCAATGATTGTTTTTAATTATGTTAAAAACCGAACTGTTTCAATAGACTTTCTATTCTAATAATAACAACAACATTTTTTTGTTAGTTGTTACTTGTCAAAAAAGATGTTTCTATAATCCTATTGAAACTAATGCTTCTCATGTCATAATTCGAGTAATTACCAATGAACTATTCAGGTAGTGACCAATGTCCTTTAAGACTGATACTTACATTGAATAATCATTATGTAGTAACTAATTTCATATATGTTTATTCCATGGTGGTAAGTAAATTCCAGTTATTATTTTGTCAATCAGTTTAAATGACTAATATATGCCCATTTAATAAAAAAAATATCAGAAGGGGTTTTTTGTGAATATCATAGTCATTTTAATTGTTTAGATCATGAGTCAATTGAAGCCAGACTGAGCAGTGCTGAGGAGTCTCATGATAGGACGAAAAGACCGTCCAGTAGTTTTAGGTTTTCCATAGTGGTCTAGTTTCAATCGACTCATGACCACAACATTTGGAAAAAATATAAAAATCAAACTATTATCTGTTGCTCTTTATTTAATTATTTATTTATCTATTTAAACACGTAAACATTGATACAAGGAGGCACTAAATAGATATGCGCCACACTTCATCATTCGCTTTGTGTGAAGGCTGGGATACTGCTCGGATGCGCAGACCGAAGCAAATGGTTTTCTTAGGGGGTCACACCCGGAGCCTTCGACCTAAAGGTATAATCCACAAAGCAGTAGAGCAACGACAGGAGACTCAGTACCACGGTAGTCGGTGACCAACAATTGGTTCATATGACATTTGTTCTCTCAGGATCCTGGAGCACCTGGTGCACCGTTGGTTTGGAATGAGGGTTTTCGAACTCTCCTAGGTGAATCCTCCGTATCTACCAACCCGGTTAAAGCGTTTGACATCCGCCTTTCGTCCTTTCAATCTCGTAATCAGCACCCCTGATGTGAGAATGCACTGAGTAGAACTTCTGTGGAAGTGGTTGTATGCACTTGGTCATGTGCATTTGGACAGGGAAAGATGACTCTCCTCACACTCGGCCGTACCAGGGCTCTTACTCATTCCTAGTAACAGAGATCACTCTTTGGTTTGAAATTCCCTGAAATCACATGGACAATCCTATATCTGAGCGGTAAAAGCCAATGCTATGATATGTTGCCACTAATAAGGTAGTAAGTTTTACTTTGTCCAAGATGAACTTCAATATTACTTATACTCTCATTCTTCGATTGAAACCTTAACAAGATGATGATCATTAAAACAAATCAATCGTTTAATTGTACTTATACTCATGGTATTGTTTAACTGAATCTTCCCATTGATGTTTAAGACTGCATCTGATCAGTCTCTTATTGTATATGTGCGTACTGTGCGTATTGCCTCGATATTGCAGAAATTCACAAGCATTATAAGATTGATAGTGGCTAGCAGCGGAATCCAGTTTGACTCGCGTTTTGTGAACTGGATTTACCCGCATCTCAGAGTTGATGTTCACTCTGGGACTCGAACCCAATACCATTCACTTCAAACGCCATCTTGTTATCCACTTAGTTATTGAGTCCTGATAGCCACTTGCCTATGCAATGGGGTGAAGTTGAAATTCATTTCGTACTCATATATGTGATATTTAATTTACCTATAATATGAAAAGTATTCAGCTTACATTGATATTTGTTTAATTAGAGTTTACTTCAGTAACTCAAATTAAATAGTTCTTTTTTGGAATCATATTTGGAAAAATGCCATTATCTCAATTGATTTTCAATGTTCATTCATACATATCTTGTCTTGTTTCATGTTGTTCTCATTCTAAGAAATATAACAACTTGAAACGGTAAAGTTTTGTCCTTGTATGCTTACTAATCGCCCTATTCTTTAACTTTCGGTATTCATTCCTCGAGGGCTGTATGACTGAAGTTTTTATCATTTTGATTGAGATCATGAACCGATTGATGTTAGATCACCATTGACAACCTGGAAGTACTTCTTGGTAGATGAATGAATTGATCTTATAGCACTGGCAGATTATGTTTGATTGAATAAGATTGTTGAATCTTCTAGGCTTAGCATTTTGATTCGTCCAAAACTAATATCGAGTATATGAAACCAGATTTTAAGGAAAAGTAGAATGCAGGATGTGCTTCTCGTCCTATTTGAGACTCGTCAACTAGAATTATGTATATTCCAATGCTTGTGCTCATAGAAATACTCGATCCTAATGCCCAACAGTTTAAAGACCCCTCATATTTGGATCATATAACCGTTTACTCGTTTAAAGAGTATGAACGTGTTTGTAAAATCTGTATTATCGTACTGTTGATATTCAGGAATTCATTCATTCATTCAATTTTTGTTGGATATGTTCATTCTGAGTAGAAGATTTGATATTACTCTTGAACACAGTTGATGGGTCCTATATAGGACGAAAGTTTTGTTTGGGATTCCATTGTTATCAAAAGCCCAAAATGTATCAAAAACGTGTTCCTAAAGTGGCTTGCGTTGAATATACTAATAGGATAAGCTTTATAAATAATTTAGTTGCTCAAATTTAGCATTCCTATAAAACGAGAAGTACAAATTACATACAACTGTATTTAGTAGTGAACCGAAATGATTTACTTTAACGCTTCTTTACCAAAAAAAGTTGTTCCCGGATATATTTTACCGACTATTGACGACATCCGCTGACCTGTTTTAAATAATCAAGTATAGTACATGATAAGCTAAATGCAGGGGGATTATCTCCAACCAAATAAATTTTCTTACAACCTACTTCCACACAATCTATCATCGCATGTTAAGATATCGGATGTTAGAGTATACGTATTACGTGACCTAACCACTTAACTCGATGAAGACCCATCGCATCATTAATCTATTTGCTAGTATTTCCCTATCATTCAGATTCCAAGCTCACTACTTGACATTCTTTGGTCTCAATATACGTAGGCAATACTGAGGAAGCAACTGTGACCAAATACTTGTGACCTGAAAATATCGTCTTATGTCTAAAGGGCACAAAGTAGAACAATACAGATTTATCCATATTTACTAATCGATCAGATGAAAATGTTTTAATTCTACAGAAACTCTGTTGCTACAAGATATCCCTGTGATAACGATTCAGGCTGTGAAGTTGAATGACACCTTTTCAAATGGTACAAGGAGTATCTATTACATCAATATTGCAGACACACCTTGATAACAAGTTCTAGCTTGTGCGAAACTTAAATGAGGGTTTTTATAACGACCGAATCAAATCATCTAACATAAAGTTTGAGGATATTTATCAATCCAAATAAGGTTTTTTATTAATAATCAATAAATCAGTTGTAAAATGACAGAAGTAACTTTCCAGCACTCCGTTCTTCGGAACAACCCTTCAAATGATGTCAATCCGCCATGAACTCTAACTTCAATCTAGAAATAAAAGTAAATTCTACCTAATGACGAAGAGTTTAAATGGTTTGAATTAAACAAACGGAAAAGTAAGATTCTCAGACACAATACAATGTGCACCAATCGGATCACACTCGATGGATAAGCTTTGAAAGCTGTAAAAACCTTTACAAATTTGGGCAGCATCATTGATGAAAACGGTGGATCTGATGCAAATGTGAAGGCGGGAATCAGCAAAGCAAGAACAGCACATATACAAGTGAAAAATATCTGGAACTCAAAACAAATGTCTGTCAACCAACACCAAAATCAGAATTTTTAATACAAATGTCAAAACAGTTTTACTGTATGAGGCGGAAACACGGAGAACTACGAAAGTCGTCATCCACAAGATACAACTGTTTATTCACAGTTGTCTTCTCAGAATACTTCGGATCCGTTGGCCAAACATTATTAGCAACAATCTACTGTGGAAAAGAACAAACCAGATTCCAGTGGAGGAAGAAATCAGGGAGAAGAGCTGAATGCGGTTAGGACACACATTGAGGGAAGCACCGAACTGAGTCACAAGTCACGCCTTTACATGGAACCCTCAAGTCCAAAGAAGGAGAGGAAGAACAAAGAACAAATTACTCCGAGAAAAGAAGACAGACATGAGAAGAATGAACAACAATTGGATCGAACTAGAAAGGAAGGCCTAGGACAGAGTGGGTTGGAGAATGCTGGTCGGCGGCCTATTCTACATTTAGACTAACAGGCGTAAGTAAGTAAGTGACTAATAGCATTTCAACTAGAATAAACCTGATACGATGTCATA
This sequence comes from Schistosoma margrebowiei, assembly GCA_944470205.2. NCBI lineage: Eukaryota > Metazoa > Platyhelminthes > Trematoda > Strigeidida > Schistosomatidae > Schistosoma > Schistosoma margrebowiei. The sequence continues at coordinate 4,222,688 of OX104028.1, forward strand.
ATCCTCATAGGTTCTATAAAGAGTAGGAATATAGAACTTTACAGATAAAAGATGATGTATTTATGAGATCATTTAAGTTGTATTTTCTGAATATATACTTTACTCTATTTCCTCATTGCTAATTTTTTAGAATATAATCTACTTGTAATTAATGAAATATAGATTATCTTGTAAGTCATTCTCTAAAACATAAGTTGAAATTGTAACTAACCTAATCAAATTACTTCCCTATATAATTTGAAGGTTAAATATTTCAACGAAATAAATAGAGATTATTTATTCAATAATATTCATTTTTTTGTTTTACTATTAAGAAGGTCATAAGTGTATACAAGTCTCAAAACTAGAATGAGTTAGTTATTCAATGTTCAATAATATTTGATAGTATTATAATGAATAAAAGTACAAAATTACAGAATCATTTTGTAAAATTTGAAGAATCCTACAGAAAAATATTTCATTTTACAAAATGTCAATTAATCTTCTTAGATTTCATTGTTCTTTCGTTTCTATTCTTTTTGTTTTGTTCTCTTTTCTTCAATCTTTTTAACTTTCTGTTTCCAAGTATTTTACTTTTGATTAATGATACTTACTACTTATATCTGTTGACATCAGTAGCATACACTATAGTATGCTATAAAGCGTATCAATACAGGACAATGACCAGCTATGTATGATAGATATTGCTTGCAAATCCTTTAGTCAATGAAATCCTTTTATCTAAGTACAATCCATTATAATTTATTGTTCTGATATGGTAATAGTTTTAGTTGGACCTAAGCAAATCTATTTATTTTGTAAATAAGAAAATAAAAATTCATAAATCATCGAACATTTTAGTTATTTTCAGTCAATACTACTTTTTTCTAATTTAAATAGATAAAGATATTTCTATTTTTCTTCTTGGTTCAATTTATTAATTTATTTTAGTAGTTGAGATCATGGATGAGCACTACTGAGGAGTTTCATAGTAGAACGAAATAGTCGTCTAGTGGTTGCAGGTTTTCTATGGTGGTCTAGTTTAAATTCACTCATGAATTCAACTATAAAATTACTAAACTCTCCACAAAACCCCCTTCTGATATTAATTAAAATATGCTCACTAGTGATGGTCTCTGAGAGGTAGTTCCTGGAGTTCTTGTGAGTGAAGTTCAACCAGGTCTGTTGTGAGATAGTAACTCACTGAAGATAATGGTGCATGTGTCTCTCAATTTCGTGAATTGGTTGAAGTTAGACATTAACATCGTTGGATTGCTGATTCAGTGGTTTAGAGGTTAGATGTTTGCGCGCGAGACCGAAGGTCCTGGTTTCGAATCCTGCATGTAGGATCGTGGATGTGCACCACTGAGGAGTTCAACACTAGGACGAAACCGCCGTCCAATGCTTACAGGTTTTCCATAATGATCTAGCTTCAATTGACTCATGAATTCAGCCGTTAAATTATAACAAAAAGCGTTTATATTTACATCTAATTTTAATGATGTAGCTATTCGTAATAATTAACTGATTATGACAATTCACTGTACTTTTAATCTTTTTTTTTTAATTTTTCAAATATGTCACTAACTGATTAGTGTTTTGTTAAACTGACTCACCATCATCTAATTGATATCGACTTTCTATCCTGATGAAGAACTAATTGGTCAGAATGAGACTTTATAGAAACTGTAATAATTTAATGGTTGAATTCATGAATCAATTTAAGCTAGATTATTCTGAAAAAGGTGGAAGCACTAGACGACCGTTTCATCCTAGTATGGGACTCATCAACAACGCACTCAACTTGTTTTGTTTGTTTTTAAAAAAAACAAAACATAAACACGTTAAAATGAGTTGATTAGTTTTCCGAATGATTAGTCATATAGATACAAATAGGTGAAAAATAAAATGTAATGACACACTTGGTTTTATGTATCTCTTTCTCTCACTCTCTCTCTCGCTCTTCGTGTGTGTATGTATGTGAAATATAATAAAATAACAATATAGTAAGTAATATTCCGTTATTATCGATCAGGTACCTTTGTCTCCAAGTTTCTAACCAATATTAAGAAGAAAGCACAATCAAGTGTGCACATGAATACATATATATGAATGGTGCTTTTTAAGCTATTAGGTGTAAACCTAGATTAAGCATAACTAAAATGATCAATATCTGTTTACTATATTGTATACATAAATATTAAATTAATAAAGTTATAAAGTAAGAATAGAAGTTATTAGTTAGTTAGTAATAATGACATAATTTAGTGGAATATTCTGTTTAACTAAAAAACTATTTGGTTTAATAATGTGTAATTCAGTATTGGACAAGTTTTACCAATAACAATCTCATAAGTAAAATTTCTATATTCAATAATAATATGTGGCCAGAAATGAAAAACAACACACAACAACAACAACAACAACTTAATTTTAACATGAATGACACTATGAATGACTACATTACAACCTGGTCGATAGCACCTGATCTGCATTAAGAAAGATTTGATATTACACTAACATTGATTACCACCTAGTGATCAGTCAATCGTTGTTGCTACCTTGAAATGGTGGTGGGGCTCACCTATCTTGATGAACCAATCAAGCTATACTGGCTGAAACAATCGTTTTTCAAAGTCCTACAATGCCAGATAGGTCGGTTGAAGAACGGTAAGACTAAAAGCAGCAAACGCAAGGTCCGAAGGCGACCCTTAAAATGCAGATCTCGCCTTATCCGACGGATATCCGTCTCCGGCGGTAAGGTCCTGACAAGTACGAAGGTAACACGAAAATTACCCACAAAAGGGTGACCGACCTCAGGCAGTTATTTCTTGGAAACTGAGGTCACACTCTCAAGTCACTAAGACCACGTTTAATCAAATTTCGTCTTCCGGTACCTCCAGAAGAACACTTCCACGGTGTGAGAAACCGGGAGAAACTAATTGAATAAAACAGTTTTAAAGTATTTGATATGGTACAAGAAACGGGATTTAGGATGTGTATTTCGTTCTTTTTAAGAGTCATCACCTGGATTTACTGACATCTTAGTATTGATATTCATCGGAAGATTGAAACCGTGAACGCTTCACTTTAAGCACTAAGTTCATTATCCTACGAGCTACTAATTTCGAACAAACATTGATCTGTTTCACAGAATGAAAATATTAGTAAAAGTTTGTAAATTCAAGACTGTGGTCTAGAATATCAACTACGATAAATTGCAAACTTTTGCCGAATATTTTAGTTTGTTGGAAGTCTCGTTTGAGATGGTGGATAAGGTTTGTAGCTCAGGTAGATGATTTTGATGGAGTTTTGTTCTCTGAGCTGGATGATTTGTTCGTGGAGCTTTCATCGTTCTTCTGAACGACACCATAAATGCAAACTTCAGGTAGAAGTGAAGTGTTTGAACGCTCAGAGGACAAAACTTCGTCAAAATTTCCTTTGTTTACCTCCAACTAACCATAGTCTTTATTAATATTCAACTGAATTGAATGTGAACAATATTATATTTTACTTTGGTACAATATAGAATTCTCAGCACAAAGTATTTCAATAAGTTTCCTTTTCTTATTTCTTGATCGATCCTTGTGGTAAATATTAAGTGATCGCCAGTTAGATGTTAACAGTTCAGTAAATCGACATCTGAATTCATATTGCCAACAATCACGGTGTCTGTTATTGAGTTCCTTTGTAACTTGTACAACGAAAGGTTGTAAACTTTTCACTAGCACACCTGAATAGGTTATGGGACTGATAGGCATTGTTACAGAAATATATTAGTTTAAGTAAGTACAAGCAAAAGTCTGACCACCACCATATGGACTAGTCAATGGCCTACGATCAACTGATCCGCGTTGGCTGTTCTTGACCTTGATAGGGGTCTATGATCTGTTCGATATTCAGTGATAACTGCCGGATGACTTGGCTAGGTCTCAGTGATATTTCACTGGCAGGTAAGCCATCTCCACTCTGCATCCTTTCTCTTCTCTCTATTCTATTCGCTTTATATACAAAATATATGTATTCACCAGTCCATTCTCGTTACTCAACTTATTCAATTCCGTCATTGACTAACGCGATTTAAGTCGATGATTATGTACGAGGATAGGCGATAACAAATATTCATACGATCTAATTGGAGTCAGATCCACGGGCCACTAAAATGGAGAGCCCGTCAGCAAACATCGTTCGATCTAAACAATGACAAAATTACGGGTCTCCACAAAAGTGGTGAGCCCGATGTGATGAGTAATGGGATAACAAATGTACACACACCTGCGCGTTCATATAAAAACAGTCAAGATTGATAAGCGAATAAATAACAAGGTCAGAATGTGACTCAAGTAGAATGAATTGAATGGGCTGTCCAAAAGCTAGAATAATGTATATGGGCTTAACATAGTAACCGACACTATAATCAGATTGTTCGAAATGTATGACTCTAATCTATCATCACATAGTTCTAATAATCTTCGTCTTTTCATTACACTATCCAAATTTATGACAGTAAATTCAGAATGGCGTTTTGTGGATATTATGGTGATTTAATGGTTGACATTATGAGTCGATCGGAGCTAGAACACCATAAAGAACCTGGGGGCACTAGACGGCTGTTTCGTCTTAATATAAGACTCCTGAACGGTGGGCATCTACGACCTCTTCTTGCGAGATCGGAACCCTGGATCTATCAGTCTCTCGCTCGAACGCCTAACCTCTAGACTACTGGGCTGGATCACGGATGTGCACTGTTGAGGAGTCCCATACTAGGACGAAATGGCCGTCCAGTGCTTCCAGGTTTTTCATGGTGGTCTAGCTTCAAATGACTCATGATCTCAACAATCGAAATATTATTGAGTCATTATTTAAAGAAAAGATTCGAAATTGTTTAACAATCCAGTTTTCAATAATTTTTGTCCAGTTTTTATTTGTTGCTTTTTTTACATTTGTATCTCGCTCAGATTTTTCATGTTGGTTATTCAGTGACAGTCTTTATTCATTTAACTCATAAATAACAATTTAAAACACTCGAATCAACGTAAAAAATGAATGAAAAATTGTTAGTCTTGTAAAGTTATTAGGATTTCCTCAGAATTATCATGTCTGAACCATCATCTCCACTACAACAACAATCTGAACACCAAGAACAATCACAGAGTCCACATAGTGAAATCGGTAATGAATCTACACAGAATAATTCACCATCGATAATAACCATAAATCAAGATCAACGTGAAACATATTCCAGAGAACGACGTCATGATCGTAATGTTTCATTTCGACATAGACGACATCAAGATTTATCGCCAAGGTTTGAAGATGATCGAAATATTATCTACTTGAATGATCCAAATACTAGATATTATCGCTCACAAAATCAATTAAGTGATCCATCAGGATTTTGGTTTCAACGCAGTGCTAGTGGTATGTTACTTGTTAATAGCTTTTTGTTATATGTATACATAAGATAGCAGGTTTTGAGAATATCACTTGTTTTTTTTAATTAATTTGCAAGCTAAGATATGATAAAATTTGTTTGGAGAAAATATTTTAGCTTACGTAGATGATTTTCATGAGGTTTTGCTTTCTGAACTGGTTCTTTTATCTCCCTTCTTGAAATCATCACCGGTACAAGCTTCAAGTAGAAGTGAGTTATTCGGATTTCGCCACATATGACTGATAACTTCTCCTATCGATCTTTATAGGGTATTGTAAATCGATTGTTTGGACAATACATTTGTTCTTATCAAAAAGATTAAGCTGGAGAATACCCATACTTTGATCAAAAAGGTTTTTGACAATAGGATATAGAAAGTAGAGGAGGTTTCGAACAACAAACTATTATTCTTTGATCTACTAATCACTTGAAACAGCACAAAATAACTAGAGACTTAAATGTCTTGGAAGCCAACTCACACGGATTAAGTTCGCTACCAAAGAATCAACAACCCTCGAAATCAACTTGTGTATGTACTCCATTCAAAATAGAGAGAATGTACTGCATAACACTTAAAATACAGTATATATATATATATATATATATATATATATATATATATATATATATATATATATATATATAACATACCATTGATCATTTGTTGAATTACTGTCCATCATTAAAAGTTCTTGTGTTTATTGAACAAAACATGGGCATACATATGAGCACCTATTAGGAAGGAAATAAACTTTACAATCCTATCACTTTTTTATCCTGTAAATATAATCTACAGCTAAACTTTCTTCAAACTAATCATAGTATTTGATTGAGTCCATGAACCGATTGATGTTAGACCACCATTGAAAACCTGGAGACATTGGACGGCCGTTTCGTTACATTGTGGAACTACTAAGCAGTGCACAATCACTATCCCGCTCGTGGGATGATGGTTAGCATTGGAATCGAGGACGCGCGTTTCGTCCTATATGGGAATTGTCAGCAATGCGCACAGTATGTATATATGCCAATAAGTTACTGAGCATTTTCAGTCCTAAACATCAATGGGAAGATTCAAGTAAACAATACTAAGTAATCACAGTATTTTTGAGAGTTAATTACTATTAATAAATACATTGTACTACTGACATTTCGCTCTACTCTTAGATGTTTATGAACAAACAATACAATATAAACTTGATTTTATTGCATATAATTGTTTACATAAGTAATATATCAATAGATTAACGGTTATACATTAGTTTGGTTAGAATCAATCGAGGTTATAAATTCTTCTAAGCATAAAGTACAAAACAGAATATCAGGTAGGTTCAATTCTCTCATAAAAAATCAGGAATTTGTTTATACTTTGCATAATATAAGTCGCTTTGTGACAGAATATTTTTCATACTAAAACAATGTCATAAACCTAGATTGTCTGATATCTGAGGAAGTTAGGTGGTTGTAGACAGTAGGTGGGAAACCATTGGACTAACGTTTTGCATTAGTTAGTGCTCGTTATCAAAGTTAATCTGAAATTTTGATGGAATTGATGATCTGTGTGGGATCTCAACATAGTGCACACGATGCTAAGTCATTAAAACCATTGACCCTATATCACTTTGATGAACAAATGTCACAGGCCGCCGATCAGCATTTTCCAACCCACTCTGTCCTAGGCCTTCCTTTCTAGTTCGATTCAATTGTTGTTCATTCTTCTCATGTCTGTCTTCTTTTCTCAGAGTAATTTGTTCTTTGGTTTTCCTCACCTCCTTTGAACTTGAGGGTTCTATGTAAAGGCTTGACTTGTGACTCAGTTCGGTGCTTCCCTCAATATGTGTCCTAACCGTCTTCAGCGCTTCTTTCTGATTTCTTCCTCCACTACAATCTGGTTTGTTCTTTTCTACAGTAGATTGTTGCTAATAATGTTTGGCCAACGGATCTGAAGTATTCTGAGAAGACAACTGTGAATAAACAGTTGTATCTTGTGGATGACGGTTTTCGTAGTTCTCCGTGTTTCCGCCTCATACAGTAGAACTGTTTTGACATTTGTATTAAAAATTCTGATTTTGGTGTTGGTTGACAGACATTTGTTTTGAGTTCGAGATATTCTTCAATTGTATATGTGCTGTTCTTGCTTTGCTGATTCCCGCATTCACATTTGCATCAGATCCACCGTTTTCATCAATGATGTTGCCCAGATATGTAAAGGTTTTTACAGCTTTCAAAGCTTCTCCATCGAGTGTGATCCGATTGTTGCATGTTGTGTTCTATCGAAGAATTTCGCTTTTTCCTTTGTGTACGTTGAGACCTCCTGCTGCTGACTCTACTGATGCACTGGTCATATTCTCCTGCATTTGTTGTTGAATGTGAGCCAATACTTTATCAAAAGTACTGAATAAGTCTTAAAATTATCAGTTGGTAAAATGTTTAAATACATAAAATCCATGTTCTTCTTACTAGTTATCAACTTTTAAGTGAATATTTATACTGAAATAGGAAACTGAGACAAGCGATTCAAATTGTTTGTTGACTAAACTTGTTTATTTTTTGTCGTTAATATCTAGCAAGAAATATCCGTTTGAGATCAGGAGTAAGCCATAATCATTTGCATCAACTCAACTTACATGTTGATGATAGATTAACAAATCAAATTCGCCGATCATTTCAAGATAGAAGCAATGGCTTAAGTCAGGATACACTAATTGAACGACAAAATTTAGTTTTGGTTCCAATGTATGGGTTACTTCGTCCTCGAAGATCAAAAAATAGATCCCATAGATTATCAGCAGATCTAGAAAATCCACAACGTCGTCAGGTAGAACAAGATGTTTCTGGTTTCCGAAATTTAAATAATTCGCTTTCATCTCCGTTGAATGAAGACACTGTAGACCGACCAATTATTTTCACTAATCCCACGAGTCGAAATCCTCATCAACAACCATTATCTACTAATACAGCACAAACACTCTCTTTACGTTCACCAAATGAAGATAATAATGCTTTACAAGCTGTTCGATCTCAACCACGAATAGGTTCCGTCCAAACATCCAGAGTTACACAAGCTGTACAAACAAGAGGTTTGTATCAAGGCCAGTTAAGACGTCCTCAAAATGCTGTAGCTCAACAGCGTCATATGGATGCAAATCTTGGTGTAAATGATCAATTTGCAATGAATATCACGTCGAGCACAAATCACCTAAGCGGAATACAGCAGCAGTATGAAAGTGGAGGGCCGAACAGAAGTAGTAATAATAACAACAGTAGTAATCATCATGCACAAACAAATGAAACACTTGCAACTTATAATTCACCTAATAGTAGCAGAGATAGAGAAATCTATGTATTGCGTAATAACCAGTCATCTATTCAACCTCCTCAATTGTCTAGTATCGATAATGCTAGTATGACTACTAGTATAAGTGATGCTAGTAGTATTGAAGATTTACATGTAACAGAAATTGTAGCCAATAGTCATAATGAATCAGTGATACATCGTCCTAGACTATATGAAGCAAATAATTCAGATACTGAAAAAATTGTGAAAAAACAAGAAGTCAAATATACAGAGAAGAGAACAGATGCAACCGATTGGAGGGTAAGTATCATTAATTTAAAATATGAGATGAGAAAAAAAGAAATGGGATCTTATCAAATAGTAATTAAATAAACAAATGCGTTATCACTTGAAATCTGTTGTCATTAGCATGATATCATATTATATCAGAGCGCTGTGAGCTCTACGTCTTAGTAAAGTTATGTCAGTGATTAAACAAAAGTAGTAATCAATGTTATGCTTGAAATAAGATGGTGGTTAAACGTAGCGTAGAGGAAACCCTGGACCTAGCATCTCAACATAGTGCATAAAATGTCGAGTCACCTAGATAGACTGATGGCCTCATCGCAGCTTGGTCGATAGGATTTGATCTGCACTCAGAAGGACCTGGCACACATGGCATTGATCATCGACCAATAATCAATCAATAGAAATGTTTTGTTTAACTAGTTCACAGTTAAACAGGAGATCAGTCATGACACAACAGCTCAGTCATACTGTTTGTAACTAAGACACTAGTTAAAGGTACGTTAAATTGAGTTAGGTTCACAACACCAGAACTAAATATCTCTATCTATGATATCAAGAGTGCAGGTGCACAACATATACTCCTAATTGATTATGTGATATAACTCTAATCAAAAAGTAATGTCTTTTAAGTTGTGTAATCAGGCTAGATTCAATGTTCAACTTCGGGCCAAATAACCAAGTTTTTTTTCAGTAAATTCTAACTCTAATCATCTAATTTAGTAGTATACATTACAAATCAGTTTATTGAAGAAACCTGATTGATACTTTAACTATACATCCCTTATTAAATCAATCATTCATATTTCTCAATAATTCGTGTAAGAAATTAGTATTCATTGAAATTTAATAGTTGAATTCATGAGTCAATTAAATCTAAACCACTATGGAAAACCTAGAAGCTTTGAAAAGCCGTTTCGTTCTAGTTTGGAATTCCTCAATGGCAGTGTGCATCCACGATCCCACCTCACGAATCTCTAACTGAGAATCAATCAGTCTCGCACATGAATACTTAACCTCTAGATCACTGGGCCGGGATCCAACGGTGTTAATGTGATGTGACGGTTTAGTCAAGACATTTACATTTCAATGCATAAATTAAAAAGTTTTACTTTAATAATAATAATTTCTATTCTAAGGTCATGTTTCTGTAAGTAGAAAAGAAAATCAATTAATATTAAAGAATACTAAGCGTGATATGTGAATTATAAAGATTATATATTCAACCGTTGAATTTCTGAGTCATTTGAAGCCAAACCATCATAATAAACGTGGAAACCGTGACTAGTGGAGTTTAACCAGGTCTATTATGAGATAATCACTCACTGTATTGGTTGAAATTAGACAAGAACATCATTGGATGCCAGCTTAATGGTCTGGAGATTAAGTGTTCACACGTAAGACTGTGAGAGATCCTCAATTCGAATCTCATGAGGTGGGATCATGGATGCACACTGACGAGGAGTATCATACTAGGTTGAAATAGCCATCCAATGCTTCAAGGTATTTGATCATGGTCTAACTTCAGTTGACTCATAAATCTAACTATTGCATGTTATAAATATTTTATTATTTAATCAAATTTATTTATGATCATTTAATTACATCATTAAACATGAGCAATAAAGTTTAACGGATAGACAAATTTGTATGTGTGACTAGATTTGTACACAATTGTAATGGATATCTGCTCACAATAAAATGCAACACAACCATCGGTTTTTTGCTGTTTTGTTTGTTTGTGTTGTTTGTCATTCCGTTAGAAACAGAAAAAGGTACTTGAATGTAATTTTTAAAAAAATGAAAAATAAATAAACACCTCGAATGATTTAATGTTCTTGAAGCTGGGTCACATATTGAACAATTGAATGAATGTGTGTGTGTGTTTGTACGTGATGTATTGTGAATTGAAGATATGAAATTGATTTACATTACTACTAGATCGTTTTTTTTCTTTGAAGTAGATATTCTGTCTATAATTAAAGTTACCAGTTGTGTTTTACATCTAACCTCGACTAATCTTTGTTCATCCATGTAGTGTTATGATGCAACTACTCACCAACATGAGATGGTATGGAAGATTTGTAGACTAGGTGGATGATTTTGATGAATTTTTGTTCTCTGAGCTGAATGGTTTAGTCGTGGAGCTTTCATCGTTCTTCTGAACGACATCATCATCACAGTTCATGCGAAATACTTAGAAATAATGTAAATATGTACATGGAATCTTGTTTGTGGAGGGATATATATATGTTTATGAATTGCTTTGATTGTCCTTCTGAATGACATCATCAGCACAAACTTCATATAGAAGTGACGTTTTTCAGCTTCTGCACAAGTGATTCACAGCTTGTTCTGTAGACCTACAAGCTGTGAACCCCATGTGAAGACATCCGGACATTTCAGTTCTACCTGAAGTTTGTGCTGATGACGTCGTTCCGAAGAACGATTAATGCTCAACGAACAAATCGTCCAGCTCAGAGAACAAAACTCCAACAAAAATTCAGCAACATGATTAAGATTGATTGTATTAATCAATAGAATGCTGACTGAGTGGTCGGAAGTTTAGACGTTCACTGAGAGATTTGAAGGTATTGGGTAAGATTACTGGAAAGGTCGTGTCTGTGTGTACACTATTGAGAAGTTTCATAATAGGATGAAATAACTGTTCGACACTGTTATGTTACACTTGATTGATTCGTCTATCAATTGTAGTCTCGCCAAGCATCCTACTCATTCTTGTTTTTGTCCGTTAAATAGATGGTTTAGGCAAGGATCTAGGAAGCGTACATATCAGCTGTCTACTTAAATGACAACTAAACATAACAGAGTCTTATATTAGGATGAAATAGATTTACATTGCATTCTAGTCTCGATAGTTTTCTAACTGAGTTTTAGTTCATGATGTAAACTATAGAATTCAGTATTTCACAAAAACCTTTTATGATTACAATTTCATTTTAACAATTTTTATTGTTATTTATATTCTTTTAATAGTTAAGATCATGGGTCGATTGAAGGTAAGCCAATATGGAAAACCTGGAAGCACTGGACGAGACTCTGCAATGGCAGTGTACACCCACGATCCCGTCTCACGAGATTCAAACTCAAGACTTATCGGTCTCATTTGCGAGCGCTTAACCATAGTAGGATAGTGTAACCAGGTTTTCCATGATGGTCTAGCTTCAATTGAGTCATGATCTTAACTATTAAAATTACGATATAATATCCACAAAAAGTACCCTTCTGATACTCATCATACTTATTTATCAATTGTTATTATATCATAAATATAGGCTAATTTATTTGGAAGTCGTCAATTATGGCGTCAAATGCTTATTACTGAAAGATTTGCTGATGTATGGTTTATTGTTGGCGGTGAAGATATATTAGGTAATAATACATCAATCAGTTTACATTCAAATGATTCCAGTGCACCAGGTGGTCCAAAAAGTCAAATTAATTGTTGTACAAATAAACAATTATTAAATGTATCATCAACACGATCTACAAATTGTTCAAATAGTATAAATAAATCACGTCTCATGTACAACAATAATGATAGTAATACTACTACTAATAATAATAGTAGTAGTAATGGTAATAATAATAATAATAATCCTCCCAATACAATTACAATTACTACTCGTACTATTACTGCTAATAACAATACTAATAATAATAATACTAATACTACTACTAATAATAATGATAATAATAATAATGTATATAATACTCCATTAGATATATTATATTCAAGATGTACTGATTCAGATCAAGAGAATACTATTGATGATGCAACAGATTTGAATTCAGATGGTGAACAACCATCTTGTCATTCAGATCATAATACAGATAATAAATCTAATGATTATAATTCACAAAACATGTCACATAAATTAACTTCAACTAATAATTTATTAAATAGAACAAGTAATAATAATAATAATAATTCAAATTGTATTAATCCAATGGATCCTAGTAAAGGATTATTGAATGGAACTAATGATACAGAACCAATTATTTGGCGTTTTGCTGCACATCGTTTAATATTAGCAGCTGCTTCACCAGTATTTGAAGCAATGTTTTATGGACCAATGGCTGATTGTGATAATAAAAATTCTGAAAATCGTCGAGAATATCATATACCAGATATACATCCAAAGGTAAGATGTATTTCATATATATATATACATATAATTTCAATGATTGAGATCACGAGTCAATTGAAGCTAGACCATCGTGGAAAACATGAAAGCACTGGACAACCGTTTCAGCATGGGACGCCTCAGTAGCAGTGAACATTCACAATACCGCCTTTCAAGATTCGAACCAAGGACCTATCAGTTTCGCGTGCAAGCGCTTAATCACTAGATTACTAAATCGGCATCCAACGGTTTTAATGTATGACTTCAACTAATCCACGGAGTTGAGTTACTGTCCACCATTGTCATCAATGAGTTACTGCCTCACAACAGACCCGGTTGAACTCCATTGGCCACTTCTGATATGAACAACATATACTAACTAGTGACGGTCACCAAGAGGTAGTTCCTAGAGTTCTAGTGAGAAGCAGTGATCAGTGGAGTTCAACCCGATCTGTTGTGAGATAGTAACTCACTGATGACATTGGTGGATGTGTCGCTCAATTTCGTGGATTAATTGACGTTAGACATTAACACCGTTGGATGACGACTCAGTGGTCTAGTGGTTAAGTGCTCGTCCACGAGACTTACTTGTCCTGGGTTTCAGCCTCGCGAAGCAAGATCGTGGATGGGCACTGGTGAGGAGTCCCATACTAGGACGAAACGGTCGTCCAATGCTTCAGGTTTTCCATGGTGGTCTAGCTTCAATTGACTCATGATTTCAACCACCGAAATTACTATAATATCCACAAAACCCTTCTGTTATATACATAAATTCAAGTTGTTATATAAATAACTAACGTAGGATTGGCTATTCTTTCGGTGCATTATGAACTGACGTTAGACAGACAATCATTGAAAAAGAAGAAACGACTAGTACTACCTTAAAATACATCATATACAAGATATCTGGGTTTTATGAAATGCTTATTAAATCTGTTTGGATTTCAGTATATGAATGAGTTTGTAAATGTTTACTTGCTCTGTATGTAGGTAATATATAGATGTGTCAAGACTGATAAATCTTTGCAACAACAGTGTACACAAGAAGCTTGTAATAAAATGAGAAGTTATATTTCATGAAATCACTATACATGGGAGTATATCAATTAGGCAATTTTATGATTATATAACGCCAACCAAGAACAAAACGATATAAACTCTTTCCTGAACGTTAAGGATCTTCATTTAGAAGAATTGTAACGACTCATGGCGAAAGCTGAGATTCTTCGAAAGTCACTCGGCAGATGCTCCTTTTAACAACCAGAAGGAACAATTAATATGGAAACCTGGAATCACTGGACAATGTGGGAGACCGAGAAGACCAGTCAGATAGCTACGGAAATGAGAAGGTGAAACTTGATAGTTATCAGAATTAGTGAAACCCATTATACCCAAGCTGGACAGAAAAGATTAAATTCAGGAGAGAAGCTGTTGTACTCTGGTCATGAAGGAGGAAATGCTAGCACCGTGAATGCAGGAAGTTGTACTGATGCTATCCGAAAAAGCACGAAAAGCACTTATGTGACGGGAATCTCATGCATCCAGAATCATCAAAAGGGGATTACAATGAATTTTATCTAATTTTATGCACCAGCCAATGATAATAATGACGACGATAAAGATCAGTTTTATGAGAGGCTTCAAAAAATCGAAGCGAAGTGCCCAGAAAAAGACCTGGCCACTCAGATTATACTATTTTTTTAGTGTTAATGGCACTTATTCTCATGTTACTTACTGATTGAAATTTGAATATTTTGACCGTTGAACTACAGCTTCATTTCTGTAACAACTGAACCATGTTTAATGATCAACGGTAGAATTCAGGATCCAAGTGTTGACTTATTCGAAACTTATTAATTGAATATATCAAGGCGCGCTATGTTGGTTGGAAACCTGATTAAATTTTCTGAGAAGAGAATTATATATATTTAAAAGTAAGGGATATCACCCCTAAATCAGGCAGGGTCTGAAAAGTCAAAAAAATGAAGATTTCGAAAATGCGATAAAAATGATCTTGGTGGTCTACTAATGGTATTCCAACACCAGACAATGAATGGGTTTTGAGCGTTCTGTAAGCCCTAACTCTTCAAGCTGGGCTATTTCGTTTACTACCCTACATATGTGTTTTATGCAGTATAAGCTATAAAACTATATTGCTCTATAGAGCTGAAGGTTTCATATGTGACAGGAGGTTTGCCATTAATATTGTGGATCGTTCGGCATTACTTTGACATGTTTTACTGACTGTTCATGCACATAATTGGCTTGCTGGTTAACCGATTTCATTCATAATGGTGGTTGCTTTTCAGTGTTCTCAAAGATCATTGTAAGGTATGTCGCTATTGCTAACATTAATGAGTTTGACTGTCGTGTAACCAAAATCGGTCAACTTTGACCTGTTCGTGCTGTACATAATTGATCGGAATAGCTATACATGTGATGTGAATGTTTATATGAATGGTGCGAATGATCCACCAGAGTGTTTGGTACCTGTTTGGTTCCACCACAGGATTGAGCTTTACTATACAGATTGTAGCATTAAAGCCTATACGGTGTCTGGTTCTCCTGTGAAGCGGGATTGAAATGTACTGCTCGGGTTATAAAATATAAGCCTGGGTGGTGTCTGGCTCTCCTGTTAAACGGGATTGAGCTGTACTGTTTGGGTTGTCACATGAAAGTCTGAATGATGTCTGGTTCTCCTGAAAACCAATGTAAAATTACCCTGGCCCACAAGAATATATTATATAACATATATATAACTGGTTTAATGAAAGATATGAACTCAATGTCTATCGTATTAAATTAAAAACCATTGATTACAATCAGGTTATGTAAATAAGTGTATGAATAATAATGTACATAATTGATATGCATAGACGTAACAAATGTCTCGTTTATTTAAGCACCTTCTATATGTTTCTAGGTAAACAAATATTTGCATAAAAATTAAAAAAATTTATCAAATATAACTAGATTTAAATGTAAAATTAAACAAACATTCATAACTTTTCAATTTCACTACTAACCACCATCATCCATCTTTGCTTTAAATAAACTTGTGACTTTTAAGGTTATATGGAGGCAATCCGTACAGAATGCACATATGCTAACACGAGACTGATCAGTTGCAGTTCTAAATAACAATGGGAAGATACAAGTAAAACAACACCAAGTGAATTTAAACTTTACCCCATTACACAAGCAAGTGGTTAGCAGGACTCAGTAGTTAAATCGATAACGCGATGGCGTTTAAAGCGAACTGTACTGGGTTCGAGCCTCGGAGTGAACGTCAACTCTGGGATACAGGTACATCGGGCTGACGAGTCCCGAAAAAGATGAAACGTGTGTCAAACTGGACTCCACTTTGCAATACTTTCCTCACAGTTAATGACTTATTGTGAACCAAGGAGCATTGATTAGTAAAAAAAACAAAAGTTGAGCGAATTGTTGAGTTTATCGTTTTGCGTCATTGACTGACTTTAGTTAAGCAATTGTTTCAAACCAGGAAGCATCGAATAGCTGTTTCGTCCTAATATAGAACTTTTCAGAAGTGATTATGCATCACCCCATCGAGAATAGAAATCAGGATCTCCACTTCTTACGACGAGCACTTATCCCACAAGTCTCTGAGTTACAATTTAGTAGTTTACATTTCTAGCTCCAATGAGTACATGTTATCGCAAAGATATCACATATGTCACTTACTAATATTTGCGCTGTCTCCTAAGTAGCTAAATTATATTGATCATAGTTACCACAACTCGGATAATCCCCTATAGGAATTATTCCCTAATCAGTACATAATAATTGTTAGTATAGATAGTTGTATTGGCTGCTATATTTGTAATTATACATCATTAGAATGAAATCTCGATCAGCTAATTTTATCTAAGAGTATCATCATTTTACACTAGTTTTGCATTTAAAAAATGACTTTTATAATTTAAATCGCCGTGATTTGCTTATGGTGGAACTATTCAGTAACAAAACTTTGGAAACTCAATTTCACAATTTTCGAACTTGAAAAACACGAAGTTCAACGAAGAGATTTGTTTTCAACAAATTTCTGATTAAGCCCGTAGCCCTTCTGAGGCTACTGCCGGTCACAAGTCCGAATAAAATAGGAGGGTTGGACATGGGGTCGTGACTTCCAAAGAAACTTGGCTTTCACCATGAAGTGTCATAACTCATCTACATGAAGACCTTCTAACTCCCAGGACAGAGTTTAAATGGTTTGAATTATTTTTTCTGGTTAGCGTTTTTTTGTGACTTAGTTTTCTACGGGATGCGGTCGCTAACCCCATGCCTAACCCTCCTCCTTTATCCGGGCTTGAGACCGGCAGTAACTCTAGAAGGGCTACAGACGGAGTTATGAAAATTAATAAGTTATCAACGGATTATAATGTGAAAAGAGTTATTGTTACAGCTTGATCATAAATTCGTTGAAAAGGGGCCACCTCGGCTAACTGATTTTAGCTAAATTACTACTTAAAACCCAGAAAACATCGAAAACCTGTTTCATCCTAGTACGGGAGTTCGTAACAATGTACATTCACTAACCTGACGTGGACGCGTAGTACTTTGATGATAGTAACACACTGATTGATCTACTTAAATTGTTCAGTGATACGAACATTTTGTCTTTGTTTAACCGAATAAAAATTCACTTGGTCAATGAAGTATTCAACTATTTAAGAAAAATGGACTATTTGGTGAAACTATAATTTATGGAAGACCTTTTAGCGGCGCCTAAGTGACTTTGGGAATATCCACCTACTTACTAAGGCTAAATGATAGTTATAAAGCAGTATGAACAGTAAGGATTATGATTTACAGTTGATGGTTACGGTTAGGAATTAGCTTTCGCGTTTTCATCACGAATTAACATCCGCTAAAATTTCAACAGTTGAAATCATGAGTCATTTGAAGCTAATCCACAATGGAAAACCTGGAAGCACTGGACGGCCATTTAGAATTAATATGAAACTCTTCAGCATTATGCATCCACCATCCCGCCCCCCCCCACCTGAGAGATTCTTACCCAGGATCTGTCAGTTAAAATCCCTAAACTCTTCTTAACCAAATGAGTGAGTGAATTTCGCGCCAAAAATCCAAGACATTTCATTCTGAATATAGTTGATTCGTTCATATATTAGTCTATTGTATCATAGAAAATTACATTTGAATTACTTATCCTTATTCATTTCATAATCCTAACACCAACACCTCTACAACTCGATCTTCTTTATTGTTTTTCTTTTCATTTTTTCAACATTTTAGGCATTTCAAATTATGCTATCTTATATTTATAGTGATGAATTATTAGTGGAGAATGATATCAATTTATTATTCTATTTATTGTATGCAACAAAAAAGTATATCCTTCCACGTTTAACACAAATTTGTGTTGAATACTTAAAAGTAAGTCTATTCATTTTGTTATCTTCTAAATGATTCATTGTTGTTGTTGTTTTTTTTCTTAATAATATATCTAAAAGCTAACGATGTGTTGATAATTGAATGTAAGTCATCTAGAGAATTTTGAATCTAAATTTTATGGTAGTCGGTATAGTTCTTCATCACAAGAAGTACTTGAAATCTTCCGGAAACTGATACTTCAGTGATGGAACTTGAACTGTTATTTCGTCTTAGTATAGGACTCTTCAAGTGTGTACATCCACGATCCCATACATAGGACTTGAACCCAGAACCTTTGGATTTCATTCGCAAACGATTAACTTTTAGACTAATGAACAGACATCCAATGGTGTTAAATGTCTAACTTTGGCCAAACCACGATACTGCACGACCATTTTAGAGAAACATTATAACTATTTTGATATAATATAACTAAAAATGATCTCTGTATAGTTCAACCGAAAAAATATTGATCTACCGGCATGGATATTTCTGAAGAATGTCTTTAGAAACTGCTAGAGTTTTATACCTACTCATTAGTGAAGTCCATATTTTGTACTGAACAATGAACAATACCTAATACATGAAGCCTGATGAGACATTTTGACTACTTGAATCAAAGTTCACTGAGCATCTATGGTAGAACAGGCGAATACTAATTCTCTAAGCTGATAAAATTTACTTTCACATAATTTATTTATTTAAACATATAAACATTGGTACAAGGAGGCACCAAATAGATGTGCACCACATAAATCATTCGATTTGTGCGAGGGCTCGAATACTGCCTGGATGCTCAAACCGAAGCAGGTAGTTTTCTTATGGGGGCTACACCTGGAGTCTTCGACCTAAAGATCTAATCCACAACGCAGTGGACCAACGTTAGGAGATGTAGTCTCGTGATAGTCGGTGACCAAAAATAGGTTCATACACCATTTATTCCCCCAGGATCTTGGAACTAGCTCATGTGCACCACAGGTTTGGAATCAGGGTTTTCCAACTCATCTAGATGGACTCTTCGTGTTCATCAACCCGATTAAAGTTCCGGACATTCACTTTTCATCCCTTTCAAATTTCGTAAACTTAAAATGTGCAATAAACTAATTTCTTTTTTTTTCTTTAACTTATTTTATTAACATACAGGATTTAATTACAGCTGAAAATGTTTGTATGATGCTTGATCGTAGTACATTTTTTGATGAAGTTGATTTAACTCGTCGATGTTGGCATGTAATCGATGTTTTGGTAAGAGTTCTATTACTACTGTAATCAGTAAAACGTTGTAATAAGTCTATTTCTTATATTTACAGTTATGAATCATCAATCCGTATTCAAAATAGTCTTTGATATTTCGTTAAACATAATCTGTAATCAACTTTGAACTTTCATGTCGAGATAACTGATATACTTCCAGTCATGTAAGGATTAAACTTTCACAAAAGACATGAACAACAACAGCATCGAGCTATTCGTTACACAAGTAATTTCTTATAAGCCTTATATATTACACCCTGACTAATTCATAAGGAATAAGGAATGTCATATTTGTGTATTCCTTGATTCTGTCGGTCAAACCATAATCGGAATAAGAGTCTTGACGACTCGATAGTGTTCAGGTAGCTGAATGAAATCTTCAAAAATCCCTTAGAAATAGTGGCCATTAAGTAAGGTGTATCTATAATCTCTAGAGACATAAGTCAAGTTGATCGATAAAATTAGATCATTGCATTAGGATGATAATTCGTTAGTGAACAATGATCAATCAATGTTAGTTTAATGGAATAGAGTATTGATCAATGTCTAGCAATCAAATGATAAAAGAATTGATGTGTGTTAGGACCTGAGAAACATAATTAATGGTAACTTTGGGATCCATTTATGGACCAACATTAAACGTATTTTATTAAGTAACTAAACTATGCATATTCATATTCCTCTTATTATAAGCTTTATTTTGACCCATAAACTATTATTATACATTTTAACATTCTTGAGTTATACGCAGTATATTAATTACTACCTCCCTCATTCACAGCCACATCTGGCTAATTCTTGTACAAATGTTGTTTCATATTTTATTGGTGCGATGTGGTCTATTTGGTTGGCATATAAACCGAGTATGTTTGAAATATAAAGATTCATATTGCAGAGGCTGAGATTGGCGTTCTGGACTCAACTGGCTAGGCTAGGCGTAAAGCAGGGCCAATCAAGACTCTAGACTGCTCATACCGGTTTACGCGTCATTGATCCGATCGATAAGTCACTACCCTCTAATCGGCGGTCACAAGATATAACAATGTGAGATAAACGTTACGTTCTTTATCCATTTGGTATGATGGACATTGAAGCATGAAAATGATCTACATTGGATTTCACATAGTAAACTATAGACTATGTTTCTTGTGTAATATATTGTCTTATTAATTTGAAATTGATTATTTGACTGATATTAGAGTTTCACTTTAAATAGTTCTAATTAAATATGTGGTTGATATTGATAAATCTTGATAATTGAACGTTAGATTCAGTTTTTTAAGTTCTTCCTTCTGGTAATCTTTAGGCTAAATCTATACACAGCAACTTGAACACAAGAGAAAATGTGAGAAATATGAAAGAA
The DNA here is from genome assembly GCA_944470205.2 of Schistosoma margrebowiei. NCBI lineage: Eukaryota > Metazoa > Platyhelminthes > Trematoda > Strigeidida > Schistosomatidae > Schistosoma > Schistosoma margrebowiei. The sequence continues at coordinate 4,243,867 of OX104028.1, forward strand.
ACGCTTTACTTCAAATGGTTTGTTTATATACAGAAAATCTAGGGTTTTTATAGTATTTTAAATGACTCAAATCTGGTAATGAATTTATCTAGATAGTCAATAGAATTTGTGATTTCTCAGATCTTTGAATGATAATTATGGATTAATAAAATATAATATGAATGATCATAAGTATCATTTTAGTTAAGAATCATACCTTTCTAGATTATCAGTATTGGGTTGTGGAGATTTTTAAGTTTTCGATTGAGATCATGAATTGATTGATGTTAGAACACAAATGAAAACCTGGAAACACTGGATAGCTGTTTCTTCTTGGTATGGGACTCCTCAGCAGTGCTCATCCACGATCCTGATCAGAGGATTTGAATCCAAGACATTCGGTCTTGTGCAAGAACGCTTAACTTCTAGACCACTGAGTCAGCATCTAACGATGTTAATGTCTAACCTCAAACAACCCATGAAATTTCACGACCGTCTTCCATTGTACTGAGGTAGACACCTATTTCTACTTGTTATGGATTAGTTCCACTGATCACAGCTTCTCATAAGAACTCCGAGAATTCCCTCACGAAGCTAGTCACTAGTGAGCACATGGTAATTATCAGTATTGAGTTATGGAGATTATCAAGTTTTCGATTAAGATCATGAATTGATTGATGTTAGAACACAACTGAAAACGTGGAAGCACTGGATGGTCATTTCATTTCTATTGTGCATCCACACAGGAATACAAAATAGTATAACTTACAAGTTTCAGTACATACTTAATTAAGGCAATAACTCAATAAAAATTTGAGTAATACATATATAGTTCATTGATTTGTACCTTAGAAACAGAAAGTTAATACAGAAATTAGTGAATCAAACGATAGTTAACAACTTTCCTAATAAGTAATTTGCCTATTAAATAAGTCAAGTGAAATCACTAGAACTTTATCATAGAGAGTGACCTGAGAGTGTGACCGCAGTGTCCAAGATATGACTGTTTGAAGTCGGTCACACACGACCTTTTTAAGGGTAATTTTTGTGTTACTTTCATACTTGTCGGAACTTTACCGCCGGAGACGGATATCCGTCGGATAAGATGAGGTGTGCATTTTTACGGTCGACCGTTCCTAACCCCACCCTTTCTTATGCGAAGGCAACAGCGCTGTTATGATGATTGTCTGAAGGAAACACCTTAATGTCATCACACCTCTGTACACTCAGCAGTACGACTTCGCCTTCGGAGCTTGGATGTGCTGCATTAAACTTATCGTTCTTCAACCGACTTATGTGGCATTGTAGGACCATGAGGAACGATTGTTCTAGCCATTATAACTCGATTGGTTCATCATGATGGATAAACCCGACCACCACTTCAACGTAGCAACAACGGGCCAGAACAATAATAATAGGAATAGGTTCATGTCAAGTAACAAGAATAATATTACTGATACCAAGAGGATGTAACATTTTAAAATGAAAAAGTACATCATTCAGAAAAGATTTAATTCATAAATTGATTTCACTAATATGTTAATAATGTAAATCGTATAACATACATACCAACTCATGATTACACTTTAAAGTACAATGACAATATTGAAGTGCACATTTTACTAGTTTTCAATGATGTAAACATAAACTGTTTGATACTTTAAATGATTAATTTCTCGATCACGATGATAAGTGTTCATTAAATATCTAATCAAACAATTAGTTGAGCAGTCCAAATGTTTAGTGACGCCTGTTAACCCTCGTGGAAGAGTATTGGCCACCTACCAGCATTCTCCATCCAACTCTGTCTTCAGCAATCCTTTCCAATTGTTTCCAGTTACTATTCATCCTTTTCATATCTGCTCCCGATTCTCAATGTAGTGTGTTGTTTAGTCTTTTTTGTTCACCTTCGAAATTCCAAGTTAGCACTTATTACATGATGCATTTTGATGATTTCCATAATGTATATTCTATCTACTTCTAACGTCTTTTCTTAATTTCCTTCTCATCTGGAAGATGGTTTGTTCTCTCCCATAATAGGTTGTTGTTGTTGTTGATGGTATCCGGCTAACGGATCTACTTTAGACAACTGTCTATAAATACTTGTACTATTTTGATGATGATCTTAGTAGTTCATCAAGTTTCAGCTTCACACAATAGAACTGTCTTGACATTCATATTGAAGATTTTCACTTTGATGTTGGTTGACAACTGTTTTGAGTTCCATTTAAACATATCTATTATTGAAACGCATCAATTACCTATTTACAATAAACCTGAATAAATGTATAGAGTATTAAAAAAATGTATTAAAACTAATAACGACAATGATTTTCAACAGAGAACATTAAATTTTTTAAACCTTGTCTTCTGTAGGAGACTGATAGATCTAAGGTTCGAATCTCTCGAGGCGATATCGTGGATGCACACTACCACTGAAGAGTCCTACAATAGGATGAAACGGCTATCTAGCGCTTCCCAGATTTTCCATAGTGATTTAGCTTCAATTGATGCATGATCATAACTATTGAAATTACTATGATATTCACAAAATTCTTTCTGATATTCATCAACATATGCTCACTAGTGTCTGACTTCATGAGGTATATCCTGGAGTTTTAGTGAGAAATAGTGATCAGTGGAGCTCAACCAGGTCAGTTGTGAGATAGTAACTCATTGAAGACAATGGTGGATGTGTCGCTCAATTTCGTGGATTAGTTGACGTTAGACATTAACACCGCTGGATGCCGGCCAGCTCAGTGGTCTAGTGGTTAAGTGCTCGCGCGCGAAACCAGTAGGTCCTGGGTTCGGATCTCTCGAGGCGATGTCGTGAATACACACTACCACTGAGGAGTCCCACAATAGGATGGAACGGCCGTTTAGCGCTCCTCAGATTTTCCATGGTGATCCAGCTTCAATGAACTCATGATTATAACAATTGAAATTTTATATGCATGTTTGTTCTTTTTTGTTGCAGTAATACCACATGCTTCATTTTGGCATGTGACCCATCAAAAAAATCTACAAAAAAAGAATTATGTAATATCTAAAAGACCATTTAATTATGTAACATATATGAAACCAATTAGTTATGGTTAATAATGATTATAAGTTTTATGAAAACAATTTTTTCTCTAAAATTAACCTACACTGACGAATACCCTTGTTTAATTAATTTATAATAAAGAAACTGAAGATATTAGTTTAGGTGTTGTGGAGATTGTTACGTTTTTGATTAAGATCATGAATCGATTGATGCTAGACCAACTATTGAAAACCTCGAAGCATTGGACAGCCGCTTCGTCCTATTGTGGGACTCCTCAGCAGTGTGCATTCACGACTCCGCTCAAGGGATTCAAACCCAGGGCTTTTTCTTACTGGAACACTGAGCCGGTATCTAATGGTGTTAATGTCTAACCTCAACCAATTCACAAAGCTGTGCAACCATCTTTCATTGTACTGAGGTAGACACCTGTTTCTACCCGACACGGATTAACTCCACTGGTCAAGGCTTCTCACCAAAACAGGACGAAACGGCCGTGCAGTGCTTCCAGGTTTTCAGTGGTGGTCTAACATCAATCGGTTCGTGATCTCAATCAAAAACTGAAGATAATTCATTCATTTATTGTGTGCTTAGTTACTATTTTTTTCAAAAAAAAAGAAGAGGAAAATGAAAGAAAAACCTTTATTAAGCTTCAAACTCAGAAAGGGGTTTACGTGAATATTATAGTAATTTTTATTAGTTGAGTTGATGAACCAATTAAAGCTAGATCACCATGGAAAACATCAGATGCGTACTGCTGAAGAGTCCCACACTAGGACGAGATGACCACCCAGTACTTCCAGGTTTTTCATGATGATCTACTTTCAGTTGACTCATGAACTTAACTATTAAACTTTGAACTGTTTATTACATAAAGAAACGTCAGAGAAGTTTACATTACTAACTGAATATAGATTAAGTAACCATAAAAACAAACAACCAGAGATTAGTAGACATTGATTTATTTTCAGTAAAATACTCATCTACTGTATTGCAAGTTTACATTGGATGGGTATAATGAAAGTATCCTAATTTTATGATAAACTGGGTTCGAATCCCGCGGGGGGGCAGGATTGTGAATGCGCACTGCTGAGGAGTCCCATACTAGGATAAAACGACCGTCTAGTGCTTCCAGGTTTTCCATAGTGGTCTAGCTTCAAATGACTCATGATTTCAACTATTGAAATTACTAAAAATCTCCACAAAACCCCTTCTGATAAACATTTAAACTGTAGTTGGATAGTGGTTAGCAGTGGAATCCAGGACGCGCGTTTCGTCCCATTTCGGAGTCGTCAGCTGGATGTACCTGCATCTCAGAGTTAATGTTCACTCTGGGACTCGAACTCAGTACCGTTCGCTTCAAATGCCATCGCGTTATCCACTTAGCTACTGAGTCCTGATAGCCACTTGCTTGTGTGATGGGGTGAAGTTTAATTCACTTGATATTGTTTTACTTGAATCTTCCCATTGATGTTTTAGGACTGAAATTGATCAGTCTCTTAATGGCATATGTGCATACTGTGCGTATGCTTCGATATTGCCTTAATTCACAAGCATTATAAGCAAAGATGGATAGTGGCTAGCAGTGGAATCCAGGACACGCGTTTCGTCCTGTTTGCCAATAAGAGACTGATCAATTTCAGTCCTAAAACATCAATGGGAAGATTCAAGTAAAACAATACGAAGTGAATTTAAGCTGTAAATTTTCTTTTTGTTGAAAATAAAATGAAATTTTTTAAATAACTTAATAAATAACAAGAATTTTCGTTTAGATTTGATCGAATAATTTTCAAAATATTTGGGCGCCAAGTTGAAGTTTTACAAAACAATCTTTCTTCAAAAACGTTTGAACCAGATTGCCAGGCAAAACGTTGGATTCACTTCAAATTCATTCACTAAGATTTTACAAATACACCAATCTTCCTCTTTAAATAACTTAATAGTTAGAAAAATATACAATTGTAGAATGATAGTGTTATATCTAGAGTTTAGACATTTTAACTACGGTGTACAACTTAAACACTCTAACGGCAGAATCTTTCCAAGTCGTAAATGAGAAGACAAGTAAGAAGGAATTCTATTTTAAACAGTGTCAAATATGGTACAAAACTCTCAGGTATTTATATGTTTTTTTTTAATAGTAAAAACGAAATCATCATTATAGTCATCCAAACCGTATACAGGGGATTGTTAGCATTTGTCCAATAGGGTTAGCTTTATGTAGGGATTCTGGAATATTCTCCGAAAAGATGATTGGATGGAATATTTTCTGTTTCTTAGAGCTTTTTCCAGTTCATTTGTAGGTTGTCCTCACAGACAGTATTCTAAACATTGAAAAAATCAACTGTATTATTATACATTGGATTCAGTTCATTATAAACAATGTAAGATATAATCAGCCTATACAAGTTATTATAGTTAACAAAATTATCTAATTAAATTAGGTAGATAATCTTGGTAAATTAATTTTTGTAAAGAAAGATGCAGTTAACACTGATAGATTTACTTAGAAACAATAAACTCCAACTCATTGATCTGAAAGTAACTAGGGAGCCATAACATTCGAATGTCTTGAATTGTATCTCTGTTGAAACTCTTGTATGTGTACTGTTTAAGAATCTTTCAATTAGATTAAACAAACATATAGTAATCTGTGACTTTCAATACTTCCCAAACCGACATCGATCACCGACAAAAAACTAATAGACTATTGATCTTTCCACAACCTTTGATATCAGTCATTCAGCCAGTTAGTCAACAACGTAGAACTTCGTACGTACGTACATACGTACATCAGTTCAAGTCGTCATACCACATTAGCACAGAGATACAACTATCGATTCAAACCCCATAGTGATACAGGTAGTAAAAGTATAAGCAGTAATCACTATGTATCATTATTATTTCTAAATATTTATAACCCATTTCATCTAATTTTTTTGTTTTATATTTTAGGCACCAGATGTATTAATATCACAAGGTTTATTAACATTAAATTCAAATTGTGTACATGATTTAGTTAGTCGTAATACATTAAATTGTCAAGAATCTGAAGTATTTGCTGCTGTTGGACGTTGGGCTGGAGCTGAATGTAATCGTTTAGGTATAAGAGATGTTGTTTCTAACAGAGTACAAGTTGCAGCAAATATATTACCATTAATTAGATTTCCAACAATGACATTAAGTGATTTTGCTGAAAATGTTGCTTATTCAGGTTATCTTTCATTAGAAATGGTAAGTTATTATTGATTATGTTTAATATATACTTTAAATCTATTGTATTCAATTCCATTATGAAATGTGTTGAATGTACATTGTCTTTAGGAGATATGAATTTGCATCTACGCTGGAATACATCATCCATAGTGTAAAAACAAACTGAGTAGTTTTCATAAGGGATCACTTTACAAACCCTTGATATCAAAGTTTGATCTTTAAGAGAGTAGAGCAATTAATAAGGTTCTTTCTTATGTTAACCAAGAAATCAGTATAGATTTGTTCGTTGAGCACATGTGAACCTCTTGTTTGATGAAAGTATGCTTTTCATGTCTTGATAGACTAGCAATCCTACTTCAGCCATGTTTAACTGTTGTTTCGCTCGCACATGTGTAAAGGTAATTATTAGAACTTACTTCACAGAGTCTATGAATACATGACTTGATAAAAACATTTCTATATAGAAAGGACTTTATCTGACTCAGTCGGTAATAAGGAAATAATGTTTGTAAACAATCCTAGTGTTTTATAAGCAAAGATGGATAGTGCCTAGCAGTGAAATCAAGAACGCGCGTTTCATCCTATTTGCGATTCATCAGCTGGATGTACCTGTATCTCAGAATCCCTCAGTGAACATCAATTCTGAGATGCAGGTACATCCAGCTGACGAGTCCCAAATAGGACGAAAAGCACATCGTAGATTTCACTGCTAGCCGGTATCCATCTTTTCAATAATGAAGGTTTATAGTTCAATTGACTACATACCTCCCAAACGCCCTGCTATGGTCGAGAGTGGGGAAAGTCAACTCTTCCTCTCCAAACGCTCTCACATGGCCACATGCATACAACTAATGTCAGGAAGTCCTGTTCACTGCCTTCTCACAGAAGTGGTGTTGTTTACGGAACTGAGGACGAAAAGCGGATGTCCTGCGCTACAACCGGGTTAGTGGACACGAAGGGTCCACCAAGATGGGTTGGAAAACCCTGGTTCCAAATCAATAGTACACATGGGCTGGCTCCAGGATCCCGAAGGAATAAATGGTGTATGAACCTATTGTTGGTCTCTGGCTACCATGCGACTGCATCTCTCTACGATGCTTCACTGCCTTACAGATCAGATCTTTAGGTCGAAGGCTGAGGGTATTTTAGCCGTCTTCTTAGATGCTAATCTATTGGGGTTTTCCCACGTGGGTTCGAATCTCATCCCCGTCGCCACTATTATAATTCTCATTATTACAACTTAGATATTCCTATTGCTTAGTATCCTTAAACACTAATTCACTTGACAAGTCCTCAAATCAAAACACGATTGAACAGGAACAGAAGTGTATTCCAAATAACGAGGGGTAGATGGAAGTAAGTAGCACAATTTATAGCTCTAGATTCTACAGTGTAGGCTAGCGCTGATTGGTTAAGAATTAGCCAGTCAGCGTGCGCTAACGCAATCGTGCATGGAGCATTCTTTAATCCAATTTACATGCCGCAACACTTATTTATTCCAGTTTTCCATTATTGATATTCCAAGCTATCGATATAAATAAAGCACTTGAAACTATTTCTATTTTAAGCATATCAACCACTCTACTTAATTTCCAGACTTTGTTACCAACTCGAATTCGTCACCTTAATCAATAAAACACCTTAAACATAATCTTCAATCATTGGCAATAATTTATGCCAATATTTAGCTTTGTTTATATTATGATCATTTGTAATGGAAAACTACTTTTTAATTGAGATCATGAACTGAACAATATTAGATCACCATTGAAAACCTGGAATCAATGGACGGCCGTTTCATCCTCAGCAGTATGTACTCACAATCCTGCTCAAGGGACTCAAATCCGAGGTTTTCAGTCTAGTGAGCGATCGCTTAACCTCTAGACCACTGAGCCGGTATCCAATGGTGTTAATGTCTAACCTCAACCAATCTGCGAAATCGCGCGATCATCGTCCATCGTACTAAGATAGATAATTGTTTCTACTTGATATGGATTAGCCTCACTGGTCACAACTTCTTAGTAGAACTCCGAAAATTCCTTCACAAAGCTAGTCACCAGTGAGCAAATTGCCCGAGCGGCATCGTGAATACGCACTGACTTTGAGGAGTCTCACAATAGGATGAAGTGGTTATCCAGTGCTTCCAAGTTTTCAATGGTGGTCTATCATTGATCAGTTCATAATCTCAATCAAAATCTTCACAATCTTCATAACCCCTATACTGAAAATTGGTTTTTCTTTTCCTCAAGTTTATCATAACATTTTCTTAACAATTGAATTATTTAGGTACGTGATTTATTTGTATACATTACAACAAATAAATTGAATATACAAAAAAAAGATAATACATCAACAATAACACGTCGATCAAATGCATTAGCAACTAAAAAAAATGAAAATTCTATTGAATTTATAGAAAATGAAATGAAATTAATAAATCCATGTGTATCTACATCAATACAATTAACTAATCAATCATCATTACAATTAATAACAAATTCATTACCAGATTCTGGATCATTTCCATGTGAACCAAGAATAGGACCAAAATTATGGAGATGTTGTCGTTTTAAACGTATTCGAAAAGATTTATTATCATTAAATACATCAAATAATCATCGGCATACAATTAGTTTCTCTGTAAGTTTTTTTCTTTTCAATATAATGTGATATATTGACCTTTTAATTGTTTAATTAATGGAATAAACTAATCATCATCTGATTATCAGATGTTGTTTTTATTTTTTATACTTTAACTAATGAATGTATTTCACGTGTTAGATTAATGAGTAAACTGATATAGTAATTATAATTCATATGTATGATAAGACCGTAGAACTTAGTTGAGAATTAGTAGTCTTTAATCGCCCCAACCTTTGTTGCTACGTTGACATGGTGGTCGGGTTTACGCATCGTGATGAGCCAGTTGAATTATACTCGCTGGAACAATCGTTCCTCATGGTCCTACAATGCCACATAAGCCGGTTGAAGAACGATAAGTTTAATGCAGCACATCCAAGCTCCGAAGGCGAAGTCGTACTGCTGAGTGTACAGAGGTGTGATGGCATTAAGGTGTTTCCTTCAGACAATCATCATAACAGCGCTGTTGCCTTCGCATAAGAAAGGGTGGAGTTAGGAACGGTCGACCGTAAAAATGCACACCTCATCTTATCCGACGGATATCCGTCTCCGGCGGTAAAGTTCCGACAAGTACGAAGGTAACAGAAAAATTACTCTTAAAAAGGTCGTGTGTGACCGACTTCAAACAGTCATATCTTGGACACTGCGGTCACACTCTCAGGTCACTAAGACCACCTTTAATCTAATATCGTTTGCCGGCACCTCCAAAAGAACCCTTCTACGGTGTGGGCGACCGTGAAGTGATAACCGCCCTCATACCTCTAACGGTACTCAAGTCTTTTTAAATGGTAATCATAATGTGTGCTACTGATGTGGACGGATATAAGTAGTACATATCATCATCAATCAAAATACCCTGAAGCGGAAGATTAATAAGATCGAAGTGAACGAGAACAAAGAATAATTGGTGTGGAAACGAAAGAACAATGAAATCTGAGATGATTGACTGACATTTTGCAATTGAAGTATTTACTATATGGTTCTTAGATTTTACTAATATATTCTGCAATGTGTGTGCTCGAATATAATTGATTGTACCCCATTTATGTTCTCGTTCGCTAGAATTGGAATGAAAGTCTGATGTTAAAAAAGTACTGTCAATTAAACAGTCTACAGATTATTCAACAACAATTCTTGATGTTCGTTTATTGATTAAATAATAAATGAAGTTTTTTTATTTAGAATGAAGCAATATGTTTAGCATAATACTCTTATATTTAGTTAAAAGTAGAATATAAGCAATAACATTTAGTATTTTGCATGGCTTTCATCACATAACCTAGAAGCCATTGAAATTCACCTAATACTATAAAGTTGTCTAGTACCCGTATGGGACATCTGGCAGGACTCACACACACACACCCCTCCAAGTATCAAATTCAAACACATCAATTATCAGGATATGTAGGCTATCATTAGACCAGTGATAAATAATTAACAATATGAAGAGTAGTTACAAAACATGGAAACATTGACTCAACCTAACTGCTTAAGAACAATAATTTCTTGTCATAATTATCAGTATTGGGTTGTGGAGATTAGTTAACTTTTGTTTGAGATCATGAATCGATCGATATTAGAACATTATTGAGAACCTGAAAGCAGTGGACGGCCGAATCGTCCTATTATGGAAGATGGTCGCGCGATTTAGTGGGTTGTTTGAGGTTACACATTAACACCGTTAGATGCCGGCTCAGTGGTCTAGAGGTTAGGTGTGATACTGCCTAGGTGCCCAGACCGAGGTAGCTTGTTTTCTTAGGGGGTTACACCCGGAGTGATCGACCTACAGGTCTGATCCACAAGGCAATGGAGCGACGTAAGGAGATGCAGTCCTATGGTAGCCGGTGACCAATAATTGGTTCATACACCATTCGTTCCTTCAGGATCCTGAAGTCAGCCCATGTGTACCAATGGTTTAGAATCAGGGTTTTCCAAATCACCTATGTGGACCCTCCGTGTCTACCAACCTGGTCAGTGCGCCGAACACTCGTTTTTCGTCCCCTCAAATTCATAAACAACAGTAATGCCGCGAGAAAACAGTGAATAGGACTTCCGTGGTAGTGGTTGTATGCATGTGGCCTTATGAAAGCATTTGGAGAGGGAGAGCTAACTGTATCTACCCTCCACCGTAGCAAGGCCTTTAGGAGCCTGGTGTAGATGAGCATCAATTTTAGTTGTCTGATTGCGACTAAAATTCTCTGTAATAAGTAATGATATTTTATCTTTCAGAGAAAATAGAGTAATACTATTTCAATTTGTAGAATATCCACAAATGTATCCTAATTAATTCTCTTTACATATTTTTTCTACATTCCAGGTATCTGCATCCATATTTATTGCTGGTGTTGGAATTTATGGTTCAACACAAGTTGGTGATATTCGTACAGTTCATGTTGAATTAAAAACAGGAAATGGAAATACACCTTTACCATCACCAGCTAATATAACACCAAGTGTAAATCAATTATCAGATAGAATGTATCTTTCACAAGCATCTAGAAGTACAAGTGATTTAACTAATTTGAATGTATCTACACGTTTATTTCATAACAATAGTAATACTACTAATAATAATAATAACAATCGTGGAGGCAATTTAAATATTTGGGATATTACAGGATTATCAAGATTAGATGAAGGTGATTCATCAAATATTCCAATTCATTCACCAAATCATTTCAATAAAAAATGTTCAACAAAATGTCTTGCTAGTAAACAAATTTCATTACGATCTGATGGAACTAATCGTGTTTATGATATACGATTTCGATGTCCAGTAAAGGTAATGTGATATTCATCAAAATTACTAAATGCTTCATTTAGTAATAAGTTTCTTTTCTGAATTAAGTAAATTTTTCTTTATTAGTTGAGATCATGAGCCAATTGAAACTAAACCATTATGGAAAACCTGGATGTGTCGCTCAATTTTGTGGATTAGTTGAAGTTAGACATTAACACCATCGAATTTCGGCTCATTGGTCTAGAGGTTAAGCGTTCGCATGCGAGACTGATAGATCCTGGGCTCAAATTTCGCGAGGCGGGATAGTGCGGGCGCACTGCCATTGAAAAGTCCCATACTAAGTGATGAGTCTTGCGAACTGAACGCTATATTCGTTTCCCAAGCTATTCTGGAAACTCACAAGCTAGAACTACACAGCGACTTGAACACCAGAGAGAAATACTTTACTCCATGGTTCGTTTTTGTACAGGAAACATGGGTATTTATAGATGTTAGCGTTTGTTAAATCAACATATTTCGGCCAATCCGTTAACGACATATTATGCTACTGACCAATAGTAGCACGCCAAGTTGGAGTTCTAGAATGCTCCATCGTGCTCTGATTGCCTAAGACTCTTCGGCTCCTTTTGGGCCTCTGGAGGCTCCGTTGAAGTTCTCCAAAAGCCGACTCAACACTAAGGCAAAACGGTCATCTAGTGATCCCAGGTTTTTTATGGTGATCAAGATTTAATTGACTTATGAATTCAACTATTAGAATTTAATTTCTTCAGCAAGTGCCCCTGATGATAAAATCGGAAATCTCATACAGAATCTTATAATTTTTAGTGTACAATCTGATGATGTCATTTAGAACAACAATCAAAGCAATTCATATACATATATATATCCCTCCACAAACAAGATTCCATGTACATATTTACATTATTCCTAAGTATTTCACATGAACTGTAATGATGATGTCGTTCAGAAGAACGATGAAAGCTCCACGACTAAACCATTCAGCTCAGAGAACAAAACTTCATCAAAATCATCCACCTAGTCTACAAATCTTCCATACCATCTCATGTTAGTGAGTAGTTGCATCATAACACTACATGGATGAACAAAGATTAGTCGAGATTAGATGTAAAACACAACTGGTAACTTTAATTATAGACAGAATATATACTTTGATAAAAAAAACGATCTAGTAGTAATGTAAATCAATTTCATATCTTCAATTCACAATACATCACGTACAAACACACACACACATTCATTCAATTGTTCACTATGTGATCCAGCTTCAAGAACATTAAATCATTCGAGGTGTTTATTTATTTTTCGTTTTTGTTTAAATTACATTCAAGTACCTTTTTCTGTTTCTAACGGAATGACAAACAAACAACACAAACAAACAAAACAGCACAAAACCGATGGTTGTGTTGCATTTTATTGTGAGCAGATATCCATTACAATTGTGTACAAATCTAGTCACACATACAAATTTGTCTATCCGTTAAACTTTATTGCTCATGTTAAGTGATGTAATTAAATGATCATAAATAAATTTGATTAAATAATAAAACATTTATAACATGCAATAGTTAGATTTATGAGTCAACTGAAGTTAGACAATGATCGAATACCTGGAAGCATTGGATAGCTATTTCGACCTAGTATGGGACTCCTCGTCAGTGCGCATCCATGATCCCACCTCATGAGATTCGAATTGAGGATCTCTCACAGTCTTACGTGTGAACACTTAATCTACAGACCATTAAGCTGGCATCCTATGATGTTCTTGTCTAATTTCAACCAATACATAAAGTTGTACCACCGTCCATTATTCTCTTCACTGAGTGATTATCTCATAATAGACCTGGTTAAACTCCACTGGTCACGGTTTCCACGTTTTTCATGATGGTTTAGCTTCAAATGACTCAGAAATTCAACTGTTGAATATATAATCTTTATAATTCACATATCACACTTAGTATTCCTTAATATTAATTGATTTTCTTTTCTACTTACGGAAACATGACCTTAGAATAGAAATTATTATTATTAAAGTAAAACTTTTTAATTTATGAATTGAAATGTAAATGTCTTGACTAAACCGTCACATCACATTAACACCGTTGGATCCCGGCCCAGTGATCTAGAGGTTAAGTATTCGTGTGTGAGACTGATTGATTCTCAGTTAGAGATTCGCGAGGTGGGATCGTGGATGCACACTGCCATTGAGGAATTCCAAACTAGGACGAAACGGCTTTTCAAAGCTTCTAGGTTTTCCATAGTGGTTTAGATTTAATTGACTCATGAATTCAACTACTAAAAAATTTCAATGAATATTAATTTCTTACACGAATTATTGAGAAATATGAATGATTGATTTAATAAGGGATGTATAGTTAAAGTATCAGTTAGGTTTCTTCAATAAACTGATCCACTGGTCACGGTTTCCAGATTTATCATGATGGTCTAGATTTAATTGATTCATGATCACAAATATTTAAATGTAAACTCATTAAGAAACTATTTCACTAACATTGACAGATTCTTTTTTTGTTTTGAAAACCAAATCCATTTACAGTTGGTTAAAAACAGACGATACTATTTAAGTTTAAGCACATCAAATTCTGATCATCATAATCCAGCATCAATGTCTACATCATCTACAGCAATTAATTCATCAACATCCTATATTGGTTTCTATGGTGGAACTGAAATTATGATACATTGTCCATCGGAAGAAACAATAAATAAACGAAATAATAATGAAACAATAACAAATATCAATAAGAAATCATCATCATCATCAACAACAGCAACATCAACATTGTCGTCATCTAATATTCGAAAGAAACGATTAGAAACAAATAAATTCAATGAGAATAGTTATTTATTAGGTAATAATGAAATGGTTATATTTAATTTTCATGATAGTTGGGATGGTTTAGAAAATGGTAGTGTTGATAGAGGATTAATACCGGATTTATTATTTTATACTTGTTTCTAAGAAAAAAGATTTACCATATTTCATTTGATTCATTTCTAATAAACATGAACCCTTCATGTACATTAACTTTTTATTGGTCAATTTCATATTATTTTATATATGTGAAATACAGTTGAAAGATTCTATGAATGATTGAAGCTTATATCTATGTAATTGTAACCTTGCGTTCCTCATTTCCCTATCCTTTCATATTATATTATACTCTAAATTCATATGAATACAACATAACTATTGCTCAATATGATTCCTTTCTAAAAATTCGATATCCGGTGAAAACTACTTAAATGATTAGTTAGTAAGATAAATTTTCTTACGAAAAAAAGTAACGAAGGACATTGATGTTTCACAATTATTTTATATTATTAAATATCAGATATTACATCATCTATTGTTTCATTAAAAAGTCAAGCTTATTAATGATTTGGATAATAACAGATAATCAATAAACGATCATCTAATCATCATATATTGTTGTCATTGTTACTCAATAAAAGGTCATTATATAAGGTTGAAGATGTTGTGTGATATTCATCGTAGAGTATTTAGGTCTATCCGCTATTTTCTTCTTCTAAATGATGAATTCTACGCGTCATCTTTCACTGCTTTATCTTTATTCGTTTATATTTTAAACAATATTCCCGACCTAGTGGTTAAGTGCTCGTGCGCGAGACTGATAGGCCCTTGGTTCGAATCCCACGAGGCGGGGTTGTGGATATGCGCACTGCCACAGAGGAGTTCCACCATAAGACGAAATGACCGTCCAGTGCTTCTAGGTTTTTCATGGTGGTCTAGCCTCAAATGGACTCATGATCTCAACTATTGAAATTCCCATTTCTATTAAATATTTATTCTTCAGCTATATTATTCATCATGTTATAATTTCCACTGCAATTGTGCTGAAGTGCAATGTGGTGTCAACGTGGATTAATACACATTCGCTTTGTGTCCTAATATAATCAGGACGATAAGATCAACATAAACAGAGAAATATCAATAATTCTAATGATTAACGTATATTATCCGCATACTGAACAAAGACAACATAAACGCCAAACAGTAAACCGCATTGATACAATAGTAAAAGTTTACCATTATCAAAAGCGTTAAAAGTAACTGTTCATACGCTATGTACTTACTTAAGTTGCAAAGTTTTTTAACATGGAACAACTGATATATTAGTGATGAATAGTTAGTCAGTCAGTAATAACGTAGAACTTCATACGTACGTACGTACAGCAGTTCAATTTCCCATACCACATTACCACACTGATACAATTGTCGATTCGAATCCCATAGTGGTAGAGGTAGTAAAAATATAAGCAGTAATCGGAAGACGTTATTCAAGGAGTATAATCCAATGAAAATTTGGGACGAGAAAAAATAAAGGGACATGAAGAATTCAGTTTAGAATTCGGGGGAACACATAGAATGGATGTACCTGAGCACACCATTGCAAACGAGTCATGTCATTCAGGGTCTCTAACCATCGGTTGTTATCGTCTCGTGGATCCTAACCAAGTAGTCTACACCTAACAACATGGTTCAGTCCACTTGACAGTGACTTCATGGATTTGTGCCATGTTTTGTTCTGGCCGCCCCTAGCTTTCTTCAAACCTACCCCAATACCATGAAACACCACATGTCGGGGCAGTCGGTGTTTGGGCATACGTAACACGTGTCCTCATAGTCTGAACATCTCTTGTCACGTATTGTTTAACATAGAACCTTCAGATCATATAACAAGTGTAATACTTTCAAGCCCTTTTAAATTGCTATCTCATGATAAAGTTCTGATAAAGACTAATAACCGATGAATTTCATAAATGTCGAATGTGTGAAATATCATCAATGACTGTTTTATTGTATCGTAACCTGTGGGTATGATGTCAAAGTATCGTGCGTACAACAAAGCTTAAAGGTACTAAATTCAGTTCCACATAAAGTTAATAGTGTAATCTCTTGACGTTTTAATTTAATACATAATAGTTTATGATATTGATCTGGTTTTCAACCGTCCTCTCTAGGAGAAAACGTCTTTCAAAGCTCTTTTAGCATACTGAAATATTGATATACGTACAGATTTGAGGTGTGTCGACGGTTGCCACTTTTCAATTGACAATATCGTGAAAAAGAAATTAAAATGAAACTAGCTTAGGAGTGATTTTGACAAACTGGAAACGTTACCGTATAACTGAAGAGGAAACTCACAAACCACAAGTTTGGTACTTTAGGTCTTTTATTACTCTCCAACCAACCTAAATGAGATAGTCAAAGCAAAAGGAAAAAAATGTTCTAGTCAATAAACCTCGATTAAGTAATCACGACAAATACATCAACGTAACTACTTCTATGAATCTGGTGTTCATCTTGTTGTACTAATCAGGTATGGCAGCTTAGACCGATGTACATATGTGCCTGATCCTACATTGTAGCTGACTGATTGAACCGTCAAGACGTAAACATTTAAATGATCTACTAATAAAAATTATAAAGTTAGACTATTAAAAAAACCTTTTCATGAACCATACAAACCAAAATAAAACAAACTAATAAACAAAAAAAGAAAAAAAAACCTACAATACAATATCAATATTAACAAACAACAATAACAATACGAGAGCTTTCAACACTTTCTCGCTTCACATTCAATTTCATCATATAAGATACATGACAATGGTATCTAAACAAAAGCACAACATACCAACAACAACAAAAAGAACATAGTTCAACAATTTGATTAGAACAAAAAAGTGAAATAGATTGGTTACTAAACAATTGGATCAATGGAATGATAATGGTAACACCGGTTGATAAAAAGTAAATACGATTTATATCTTTATTATATTCGGTATATAACCATTTTCAAATGAAAAAGAGATCAATCCTTCTTGAATGAAAGATCCACTTTATAAAGATATATAAATGAAGTATATTATCAAGAGTAAATTATCCAATGAGATTATACAATGCATAGAATAACTTTATTATTCAGTTCATTGATTGATATATAAATTTAATTCAATTTATCCCATTAATGAACGAATAATTTGACGTAATTCATCATAACGTCTACTAGTTGGTGGAATATAATCAAGCTATGAACAGAAAGATAAAAATATAATAAACATATAAGTAAGATGATATTTATCAAATATCAGTAAATGAATAAAATTGTGTGCGGGTGTGAAATACTGCTCTGATGTCCAGACTGAAGCAGGTGATTTTATTGAGGAGTTACAACCGGAGACTTCGACCTAATGGTCTAATCCATAAAGTAGTGGAGTAAGGTTACGAGATGAAATTTCATGGTAATCGGTAATTAATATTTGATTCACACACCATTTGTTCCCTCATGATCTTGCAGCGAGCTCATGTGTACCATTGGTTTGGAATCAGGGTTTTCCAACTCTCCTAGGTCAGTAAATCAGCTACAACGTAGGACCAGGCATATATATGCATCGGTCCAAGTTGCCATACCGCATGAGCACAACAACATGAACACTGGATTGATAGAAATAGTGAATTCAATGGTAGTAATATATAAAATAAAGATTGTATATAAGCATATAGTACAGTAAGAAAGAATTTGTTGGTAGAAAGAAATATATAAAGCAATTTTGATCTCACAGTTTAAGGGGAGACAGAATGTATAAACCGACACCATTGTGATCGATTCTGAGTCATGTCACTCAGAGTCCCAATCTTTGGTTACGATAGTCACGCGGACACCAACCAAGTAGTCTGCATCTATCAACATGGTTCAGTCAGTCAGTAATAACGTAGAACTTCGCACGTACGTACGTACATCAGTTCAATTTGTCATACCACATTAGCACACTGATACAATTGTCGATTCAGATCCCATAGTGGTAGAAGTAGTAAAAATATAAGCAGTAATCGGAAACATTAGGGTTCGAAGATGTTATTCAAGCAGTATAATTCAGTGCAATAAATTTGGAAAGAGGAAAAAAGGGATATGAAGAATTCAGAAGATTAGAATTTGGGAGAACACAAAGAGTGGATGCACCTGCGCCATTGCAAACGATTTTGAGTCATGTCATTCAAGGTCTATAACCATCGGTTGCTATCATCTCGCGGTCCCCAACCAGGTAGTCTACACCTACCAACATGACTCAGTCCACTTGTCAGTGACTTCATGGATTTGTGCCGTGTTTTGTTCTGACCGCCCCTAGCTTTCTTCAAACCTACTCCTACATCATAAAACACTACACGTCGGGACATTCGGTGTTTGGGCATACGTAACACGTGTCCCAGCCATCTCAACTGATCAATTTTCATTACTTCATCAATTGATTTTCCATTGTTACTTAGTACCCGTTTCCTAACAATGCATTACTTACTCAGTGGTCCCAGGATAAACGAGAAATGTTTCCAAGACGCCTATGATCAAATACTAGTAACCTACGAATATCCTCTACTCATACCGGCCATGTTTCACTGCCATAAAGTAGGATGGAACGAACTGCTGCGCAGTAAACTCGTCCTTTGGTTGATAGACGGATATCTCGCCTACGCCATAAATGACAGCGTCTTCACCAAATAGAACTATGTCATCGGCATATTCTAAGTCAGCAAGTTAATCTCCTGGTAAAAGTTCAACCCCTGGAAATTTAGATGTTATCTCTAAAAGCACGTCAGGTTAGTTAGTGACTTTAAGCACCATTTGGTTTGGCCACCCCTAACTTTCTTCTAGCCATCCCCAACACCGGTTAGCATTGCGCGTCGTGGTAATCGGTGTTCAGGTGGATGCTCTATATCTACCAAGTGCCAAACATCCACTTTTCGTCCTCTCAGTTTCGTAAACAACAGTAATGCCACGAGAACGCAGTGAGTAAGACTTCCCTGGCAGTAGTTGTATGCACATGGCCATGTGAGAACATTTGGAGAGTGAACCCTCCCCGCCCTCAACCGTACCAGGGCATTCTGAGGTGTTCAAAAAAGTTACCCCAAACAGAGAAAAACATATGACATTATAGAATCCCTTTATACTTGTTTTGAATAGTCAAATATTAGTATATCACTAGTTCTCTACAATAATTAGAAATACTTGAAATCAGCATGTTAACTAGCAATACTCAGAACTCTCTAATTCATACTCTATTAACCACCTATAGACTAGTAAATTCATATAGGACAGAACTCTATGAGTACAATCGAATTGGAATTCAAATAATCAATGGAATAATGTACAAAACAGAGAGGTTAATGTTAACTGAAATTTGACAGTACCGTTAACATTTGACACATCCATACATTAATTAATTATGAGTGTTCAGATCTAATGTTCAGACTAATAACTTACTACTTATACTATCAGAAAAATGATCACCTACACTAAATGAATCAGTATGAGAATATATAGAACTAGAAAACTATTAGAACTAGTTAATGAATCTACAAATTAACATTATCTCATATATGTTGAGTATAAACAATTATATTTGAATTTTATGCCTTTGATCTGTGTTGGGGATGATAGATCCCCCAGAACTCACTTGGTAAATAACTTATTTTTGTAATTTTTAGAAAAGGGTTTTGTTGTGACTTTAAACTTAGATCGCTTTTTACCCCGTGACAATTGTTGTGTCCTTGACTGAAAGATTAGAGAGCAGCGTATTTATCGATCGATTCAACGACACGTAAAACACGTACGGACGACCTAGAGTCTGGATTGGTCCCGCTTCTCTGTCTAGCCCAGCCAGTTGAGTCCAGAACGCAAGTCTCAGCCTCTGAGATATGAATCATTATATTTCAGACATACTCTATTTATATACCAATCAACCAGATCACATCGTACCATAAAATAGAAAACAACATTTGTACAATATTTGACAAGTGAAATAAATATCGACCATTAGGAAATGTCCATTTAACGTCCAAGTACACCATTAGGCTTAACACGATAATTATTGGTATATTTTTCCGAACATCCAAACAGGTTTTGTGGAGATTTTAGTAATTTTAAGTGTTGAGATCATGAGTAAATGCAAAACCCGGAACCACTGAACGGCGGTTTCATCCTACAGTGGGACACCTCAGCAGTGAGCATCCACGACCTCGCCTCGCGGGATTCGAACCCAGGACCTACCAGTCTCGCGCGCGAGCACTTAACCACTAGACCACTGATCCGGCATCTAACGGTGTTAATGTCTAACTTCAACAAATCCACGAAATTGAGCAAAAAATCCACCAGTGACCAGTGGAGTTCAACTGAGTCAATTGCGAAACAGTAGCTCACTGATGACAAACGTGGATGTGTCGCTCAATTTTGCAATTTTATTTTGGAAATTTGAATTTCTTGTTTTCGCTCCAGAAGCACTAATGTTTAACCTTCATGTTGTAATTCCCACTTGGGAGAATTTTAAACGCTATTGGTTCATTGTATCTTTTAGTTTGTCATTTTGTAACGTTTCCCAAAGACTATTTTATGCTGTATATATACATACGTTTGATTTGTGTCTGTTATTATTGCTCGTGCTTCTGGCTGCTTGCAGAATATATTTCCTTGTTTTCGAACTTGGACTTCTCTCTGTAGTTAGGGGGAATGGGAAGCATCAGAATAGCTAGCTTATTGGTCTTTGGTCACAGAGTCTTTGTTTCGTTCGCAGATTAGGTGAACTCGTAATCACTTCAAACATAGCAATCTGAAATTTAGTTTTAGAATATATTTACAGTTCAGTACATTTTTCTTCTTAATTGCACCGAGTGGAATGAAGTTGAAAACAGTTAGTTGGTTAGTTATACAGCATAGGTAAGGAAGAGAATAAAGTTATATTGCCTCGTTTGATAGTAGTAAAATAATTAAACATACCTGTAAAGCTTTAATTCGTCTCTGTCTTTCTTGCTCCAAATAAGCTGATGCATATGGACCTAAGAGGCGAATAACTTCCGAGGAGTTACGTTGTAACAATGGTATTTCTCTATGCATCATTGCTGTTCTTATATTCCAACGTAGAACACGTCGTGCATTTTCACCGGGTGTAGAATGTATCGACCAGCTTCGTTGATATGAATGATATTTTGTAACTGGATCTTGTTTTTGTCTCTGCGTAATAGTCGATACCGGTCGCTATAAGTAAAAAAACAACACAGCAAACAACAAAGTTTCTGAGTTTGCCACCGAATTCAACTTGATTAACACGAAATCATTAACCCTAGAGAAACCAATATCTTCACAATCAAGCCATTCTGTTGACAGTTTATAAGAATATCTAACAGTTAGCAAATTAGAGTAGATTTCGTAACTTGATTTTTTACTGGTAGAGAAACAAGTTCAAATTTCATTAATGTATTTATCTATTTGAACACATAAACATTGGTACAAGGAGACATCAAATAGATATGCGCCACATAAATTATTCGATTTTTGTGAGGGCTAGGATACTACCTGAGTGCCCAAACTGAAACAGGTAGTTTTCTCGTTGGTCTCTACACCAGGAGCCCTTGACCTACAGGTCTAGTCCACAAGGCAGTGGAGCAACGTCAGGAGATGCAGTCCCATTGTGACCGGTGACCAATAATTGGTTCGTATGCAATTTGTTCCTTCAGGATCTAGGGGCCAGCTCATGTGCATGATTGGTTTGAAATCAGGGTTTTCCAACTCTCTTAGGTGAACTCTCTGTGTCCACCAACCCGGTTGAAGCGTCGAACATTCGCTTTTCGTCCTCTTACTTTCGCAAACAACAGTGAGAAGGACTTCCCTGACAGTGGTTGTATGCACGTGGTCATGAGATAGCATTTGGAGAGCGAGAGTGAACTCTCCCCACCCTCGGCTGTACCAGGGCACTTGAATTAAGACTGATTATTCAAATATGAACAAAAGCCATCTACATCGAGAAATTATTAAAAACAAGACCACTTAAAGTATTAATTAATCTTTAAGGTAGCAACTAAAAGATATACAATTTTTACATCAATAATGAATAGTGTCAGATAGGAACTTCAAACTTTATCTCTCCTTCAGTTGTTAACGATATAAGAATGAACATTAACCTGATTTGCAAGATATTATCACGGCAGAATCTACAAAATACCAAATAAAATATCATTAGGGTTGATCAGATACTAAATAATTGAGAGCAGCTGATCTTAGGAATAGTTTATATCAAAATAAATATATAATACAGTAAAAGGATAATAATAAAAAGAAATTGGAATACATACTTGTAAGTTCTGGGAATGTAATGATCGAGCATTATAACAATAGAAATCATTTCCTTTTTGACAATGTTGTGCAGATTTAGGTCGTCGTTGTTGTGGTACACTATGAACTTGCTCGACAGGATTATCTAGAAATCGAGCCGATCTTCTTGAAGAATTCGTCGTGGTAGTAGTAGACTTTTGGCGTTCATAATTAATAGAACTTAAAGCATCATCAATTTCATTATACCCTAATATCTTTTCCAATTTATTATTCGATACTAACAACTTATTACTACGAACATCGTGCTGATCTGCATTAGTTGTAGTATGTGTAGTGACCTTTTCAATAATTGATTCACGTTTTCCATATAATTTATCTTGACTTTCTTGATCATAATGTAAATGTTGATGAGAATCACGTGCTTGTTGATGCTGGTGCTGAAGACATGCAGACGATCTTCTCAACTGACTAGACGAATCTTTAGGAACAGACTTCGAGTGACAGTAGTTTTTGTCCGTTGATGACGATGTTTTCATTCTCATTGGTGTAAGTTTGAATTCATTATTTAGACGGTGTTCGAAGTCAGGATTTTTCATAGAAGATTTAGAATGAATAGGTTGTCCATTAGCATCAGAATATTTAAAATTTACAGATTGTTTACTGCTGGTCATTTCATTCCCAGACTGAACTATTTGTTTCTGCTGTTGACGTTGGTGGTGGTGGTGATGGTGATTAACTTTCTGTTGTTTCTCTTCAAAATGACTTTCAGGTTCATTCAGTAATAGAGTTGTTGATGATAATGATGATGAGATCGATGTGGTGTCAAGATTATTCATTGCCTCGTTAGTTGTTGAAAAACAGGCTGTTATTTGTGAATCAGTTGAAGAATATGGTTTCTGATGTACACAATGATCATGTTCATCATGATGTTTGGGTGATAATTGTACGACATTCGATACAGAACTATCATTGGATATGTTTCTTCCATTCAAGTTCAGAGGATAATTATTCGTTATTGATGATTTACACTGTCACATGAATAAACAAAAAAGAATATGAACTAATGAGAATGATACATATATCTACTAATAAAGCCTGTAATTTAGATAATAAGTAGATTATCCACTTTTGTAAAGATTGCAGCCAGTCAGCCACAATGTAGGAATAGGCACATAAATGTATTTTGGTGGAGTTTTGTTCTCTGAGCTGGATGGTTTGGTCGTGTATGTATCCATCCAAGTTGCCACACTCCATTAGCACAACAACATGAACACCAAATCCATAAAACCACTTACTTCAATGGTAGTAATGTATGTAAGAAAGATTGTATATAAGGACATAGTACAGGAAGAAAGAATTAGTTCGTAGAAAGCAAGATATGAAGCGAGTTTAATATAATAGTCTAAGGGGAGACAAAGAGGGTATATACCGACGCCATTGTGATTGACTCTGACCCATGTCACCCACAGTCTCCAACCATT
The DNA here is from genome assembly GCA_944470205.2 of Schistosoma margrebowiei. Taxonomy (NCBI): domain Eukaryota; kingdom Metazoa; phylum Platyhelminthes; class Trematoda; order Strigeidida; family Schistosomatidae; genus Schistosoma; species Schistosoma margrebowiei. Next base: position 4,268,131 of record OX104028.1, read on the forward strand.
GGTTACGAAAGTCATGAGAACTCCAACCGAACAGTCTGCATTTATCAACATGGTTCAAACTAGAGGTCAGTGACTTCGTGGACAGATGCCACGTTTTGGTTTGGCCGCCTCTAACTTTCTAACAAACGTCTACAACACTAGTCAGCACTAGGCTTCGTGGTAATTAGTGTCCAAGTATACGTAACACGTGGCCCAACCATCTCAGTAGATGAAGATTTCCAACCTCATCAACATGTTAAATATCATTCCCTAATACCCTTCGTCTAACCTCACTATTCGCTGTAACTGTGACGGCAGCAGATTAGAGGGTAGCGAATTATTGATCGGACCAAAGACGCGCAAACACGTAAGAACGGCCTAGGGTTCAGATTGGTCCCGCTTCCCTGTTCAGCCCAGTCAGTTGAGTTCAGAACACAAGTCTCAGCCTAGGAGATATGAATCATCATATTCCAAACACACTCTGTTTATATACTAATCAAGCAGACCACATCGTACCATAAAATAGAAAGTAACATTGTACAATATTGACCAGTAGGAAAATGACACGTGAAATAAGTACCGACCAATAAGAAAATAATACCGTCTCCAAGTCCAAGAATAGCATTAGACTTAATAGAATAATTTCTGGGATATTTTCCTGAATATCGCAGTACTATTACTTACACGGTGATCCCAGTAGATTTTTAAGACATTTGTGACCAAATACTAGTAACTTACAAGTATCCTCTACCCTGAATGGCCACGTTTAGCAGCCATAAGGTTTTTATTTATTTTATTATTTATTTGAACACATAAATATTGGTACAAGAGAGCGCCAATATATATGCGCCACACAAAACAACAAAGGTATAACAGAACGAATTGCTGCGTAGTATACTCGTCCTTTTATTGATAGAAGGGTATCCCACCTTCGCCATAGGTGACATGAGTTGACAAAAGCCAAACGAATTTTTTGAATCCATGCAGAGATTTCATCAGACACTAACCTATTAGGGTTGATCAAACTTCCAAGATAAGTGAAGTTGTAAAGATTTCGCTTGTGAATCAATTCACATTCAATATAATTACACACACATGCACGTATTGATTGCTTGATTATATTTATTCCGTAAATTATCTTAAATTTCATATTACATAACAATTTACACGTTGATTAGTCAAAGTGAATCGATGACAATACAATACATCACAATTTTGAGGCAACTGAACACACTGAAAAGAAGTACCATATGACTTTTCTGAATAGAAGTCGTGGATTTTTTAATTTAGGTCATTCGGCTACGAATGAATGATACTTATTTACCAATATATGATAATCCAGTTAATTCAATTTTAGACTTTTTTCATTGGTAAGATATGAACGAATGAAATAAACTACCTCAGAGAACGTATCTTGAACAAGAGCTTATTAGAAAATTTCCTCATTATTGTACTAAAAGTATTTTTTCGAACATTGAAGAGAGTGATATATTTGAGATGGTGAAGATTTGTAGCACAGGTAGATGATTTTGATGGAGTTTTGTTCTCTGAGTTGGACCGTTTAGTCGTAGAGCTTTCATTGTTCTTCTAAACGACATCATCAGTACAAACTTAAGATAGAAGTGAAGTGTTTGAGCTTCTCCACATGTGGTTCACAGCTTGTCCTGCAGACCTCGATGTTGATTGGTTCTTGTTGAAATTAATCCTGTCAATAAGAACCAATCAACATCGAGATCCACAGGACAAGCTGTGAACCATATGTAGAGAAGCTCAAACACTTCACTTCTATCTTAAGTTTGTACTGATGATGTCGTTTAGAAGAACAATCAAACCAATATACATCCCTCCACAAACAAGATTCCATGTACATATTTACACTATTTCTAAGTATTTCACATGAACTGTGTTATAATCTCTTTCTTACGGTTATGACCCAGCTATTCCTATTGCTTAGTATTCTCGGACACCGATTCACTCGACAAGTCCCCAAATCAGAACACGGTTGAACAGGAAAGAGATTATGTCCCAAATAACAAGGTTAGATGGAAGTAAGATGCCAGTAAGAAGCCAGTAGGAAGCACAATAGGGAAAACCGTCAGTATATTTATAGTTTTTTACATAAGAAGATTCTAGAGTATTCTCCAACTATCGGCTAGTGCTGATTGGTTAAGAATTAGCCAATCAGCGTGTATCAAAGCAGTCATGCATTGAGCATGCTCTAATCCATCCTATGTCCCGCTAACAAACTGTGATAAAACAATTGGTAATAAGAAGTTTGATAATTATTTAAGTACAAGTATGTTTTGCACACTTAATCCCCTTTATTGTCTTAAAAAGGAAAAGAACAATACTCTTTAAATAACATCTCCAAACCCTAATCTTTCCGATTACTGCTTATACTCTTACTACCTCTACCACTATGGGATTTCAATCGACAACTGCATCTTTGTGCTAATGTGGTATGGCAACTCGAACTGGTGTACGTATGTACGAAGTTCTACGTTGTTACTGACTGACTGACTGACAATATGGTTGATATAAATTTCTTTTTGATAATAACTTAATATTCAGAGATATTCCCAAGTATATTCACAAATACATACTCATCCGTTAAGATTGAATAAAGAGGTGTTCCAAAATACAAAAATTTGATGGAGGTTTTTCTTCCATTTTTCGTAGATCTTTTCTCAACGTTCAATTGATTTTAAGTAGACTATGAATATAGATTTATCAAAGTCGGATCATTGTTGTATTATTGAACACTTCAGTGTATAATTTGAACTGATTTCAATAGATTTACACAACTAAATTAAGCCAATTTAATTATGAGTAGTTATTAAATTCTACACACACACACCGCCCGTCGTTACTGCCGATTAAATGGTTTAGTAAGTTCGTTGGATTTGTGTCGTTATAGTGGCTCTGCCGCTCAAATGATGCTGAGATGACCTAATTTGACCATTTAGAGGAAGTCAAAGTTGTAACAAGGTTTCCGTAGGTGAACATGTAGAAGGATTATTATCATGACTCAAAAATATATAATGAAGCATGCACTTGGCTTCGTGCTGGATTGCATGTATACTGGCTTAGTAATATTTACCCTAGGCTTCAGTGGTTGAATAAAGCATGCACTTGATTTCATGCTAAACTACATGTACACTGGGCTTAATGGTATTTACCTTAGGTTTCAGAGGTGTATTGTACTTTACTTCAGATGCATTTAATGAAAGTGAACTAAACAAATTGTAAACAATTACTTACTTTAATTGAATCATTTAGTATTGTATGATCATTGAATTTCTTTAACTGATTGTTCACGCTATTACAATTATGACTGATTGTATTATAATATGTAAAGTCCTCAGATGTCACAGAAAAACATGATGATGACGATGATGATGGAGGAGGAGAAGAGGAAACGACAGGAGATTTAGATAGATACGATACAATTCCCTTAGAATTATCAGTAGTAATATGATTATTACCATCAATTTGTTGATAGGTATCATTATCATTCATAGAATTATCATTAGTTGTTAATGATTGAGATGGTTGTTGTTGGTGGTGGTGCTGGTTGTGGTTGAAATGATGTAATGCATATTTCTCTTTATTAATTAATAAATCTAAATCATTTTTTAAATGAATTAATTGTTGATTATTTAAACCGACTATACCTAAATTAGTTAATTCTCTTTGTATTTCATCAAAAGTGAAATTAAGATCATCATCAGATAAAATCATTTGTTATATCAAAGATATTGGTGTTGTTGTTGTTGCCCTTATGCAATAACTATGAAGATGAAGATGATAATAGTGATGATTGTGGTGTATAAAACAATGTCATCGTTTCAGATAACTATGATACGATGATTCCATCCAAATATATGATAATGACTGATCACCAACCAATTAACAGTTAAACGTGGAAAAAAAACAGATGAGGTAACTACTGAAACAAGAAAGAGAATATATGTACATGCCATTAATAAATATACTAGAGAAAAATGTTTTTGTTGTTGGCTCCAAATCATAGATATACCATGCTGATGAATATCGAATTGTACAAATCGGACACAAAACTCTATGTTAATGTATACTGTCCTTTTGTCCCAATTGCGCTCATAGGAATGGTTAGTTAACATAACAAAGGACAATATCATTGAAAAGTTGAACCGATCTAAGGTCATCATTGAAAAGCTGGAAGTGTGAGGGATTATAAATTAGCACTGTTGAGGAGTTGCATATTATGAAAGAAATAGTCATCCAGTGCTCCCAGGTTTTCAGTGGTGGTCTAACTTAGGTTGGTTCAAGATTTCGGTTTACGCACACAGGCAGTAACCCAGTCCTCATATAAATCCAATGATTTATATGGCGTATATTTGTTTGGTGCCTCCGGTTCAAGATTTCAATGAAATTCAACAATCTATATAACCTGATACCTACAACAAACAATATGCTTACTAGCACAGTTCAGACAGACATAACAAACGATGTATAAAATGTAGCAACCACTGAAAGCTGAGCTGAGATTATTTAGTATTAAGCACTTGTGATGGTTTCCATATAACATTCGTACACTATTCGGTAAAAATGAACAGTATATCGGTCAACTTAAATTAGTCAAAAATATAGAATACGATAAATGTGTATCGATTTCGGAGGAATACATTTGCGATGTAATAATATACCTACTTTAAGACAAAGATTAAATCTGTCTGCACCATTAGGACGCTTTGGAGTCATTTCACCCAATGTCTCCAACCACTAATCGAAAGGACCCTACTCAAGTAGCATGTAACTATTCGGAAGGATTAATTCTATCAGATACGAACTTCACGGACTGAACACACTTCTTGATGCAGAGCTGACAACCTTTTTCTAACCTACTTTTACACTAGTATACATTGCCAGCCGAGATAAACGATGATGATCGAGAATATCTAATACACTTCGATGAAGACTCATTACCTCATCCATTGAATTGTCAGTTCGACCCAGTAATCTGAGCCTAACCTCAGCACTGTTCACTAAGTTGTCCAAACAAACCCAAGCAATGCTTTGAAAATACCTATGATCAAATACTAGTAACCTATGAACATCTTTAATAGAAAAATTTGAAGACTGGGAAAACAGATAGCTTAAATGTTTTAATTAGACCACTTTATATGAAGAGTTCTTTACACATGATATAGATGATTATTGTATAGAAAATTGGGTTAAATTCGGTTAGGATAAATAAAATCGATTATCTACACTCGTAAACGTATACGATAGAAACACCAATACACAACAAAATTTATCCGGAGTTTTGTAACACAATTCGTAATAACCTATAACATAACATTATACAACTCAAACAAAAGTAGTTAGTTAATAAAAGAAAACAGTAAATGGCAAAATAAGTTTTTTTTTCAATACAATACATATACATTTTCTTAAGAACAAGTTACAATCCAAAAGCAAGAGTTTTAAGTCTTTTCTGTACAAGGAATTGGATCTAAGAGAGATATAGAGAAAGCGAGGGAGGGAAAGAGAGGATATGTGAACTTCTAACAACAGAAACAATTCAAAAACGCAGTAAGAATCCTTTATCTACACCACTAGTAGTAAAAGCATCACCTGATCCTTGATTTGCTGTACCTGGACGTGAATCAGACATATTGCTATAAAACCGTTGACCTCCCATAGGAGGCGCCGGAGGCTGATACCTTACACGACTACCACTTGTTGTGGCCAATGATGATGCCGCTGCTGCTGCGGCAGCAGCAACAGCAGCCGCAGCCGCTGCCAAAGCACCACCGCCAGCAGGTGCTCTAGGTGATGCTCTTTTCACTGCAACACCACCTTCAGACTTTGCTGGCCAACTTGGAAACATTGATGGATGGATAGCACGAGGACGTTCGTTGAAATATGGATGAACAAGTGCTTTTTCTGCGGTAATCCGTTTATCTGGACAATATGTAAGGAAGCTGTAAAGACAATAAATGTTAAAGAAATCAATCATCTATAAGAACTTTTCAATTAACTTCAACTTAAAAAACATATCTGTTACAAATTAGATTAAAACGTCTTGAATTTAAATTTATACCTAACCATTTCAAGTACCTTATATCATATCAATCACATTAGTATTTGAGTACGATTGAAAAAGAGAAGAATACTTCACAGTCAATTCATATCATTCTGAAATATTTGTTAGTACAGATTGATACTATAGTGTTGGATTTATCAGTGGCGGTTAGTATGTGTTACTCTGCAATTATGCACCGAGGATCTTCATTAAGCTTACAAAAAGTTACAACAACTAAACAAAGTCATAACTGTAGTTGAGGGTCAACCGATAACTACTATTCAGCAGTTGAAGAAACGCAATAGAATATAGTAAATTCTACTGGTTCAAATAACAGCAAATGAAAAATCACAAACAACGAGAAGAATGGGTTTGAAATATTGTTAAAGATATTACATCATATAAGACAAAACTAATGAGTTGTCCTACATTCCTATTGGTCCTGTATTGATAAAAAGAATGATTTAAGATATGAATATATTCAGAAACTTTACATCTCATACTTTTCATTGTTTGCAGTTTTCTATGGTATTGGTGACCTCAGTAACTTTTGCATAAATTATACCAAAAAATAACATTAAACCTCATAGATTGTAATTGTCACAAATCGATTCCAGTCGGAATACTACTGAAAACCAGTGAGCACTGGACAAGTACAATCTACAAATTAAAACCAATCTCCACAAAACCCTTTCAATTAAACTTCAATATTCAGATCACTAGTGACCTACTTCAAGATGATTCTGGAAATCTAGCATGAAGTCATGATGGGTGAATTTCAAGCATACGGGGAGTGAAGCAGTTATCATAAATAGGATTGGATGATTATCGCTTGATATCGCAAACCAACTGCTATTTAAGTTGCATACGTTGCACAACCCCCGAATGCTCTGGTACGACCGAGGGTGGGGAGAGTCCACTCTCCCACTCCAAATGCTCTCACATGGTCACGAGTATACAGCCACTGCCACAGAAGTCCTACTCACTGAATTCTCGTGGCATTACTGTTGTTTACGAAATTCAGAGGACGAAAAGTGAGTGTCCGGCGCTCTAACAGGGTTGATGGACACGGAGGATCCACCTGAGGAAGTTGGAAAAACCTGATTCCAAACCAATGATGCACATGGGCTGGTTTCAGAATTCTGAGGGAACAGATGGTGTATGAACCTATTGTTTGTCATCGGCTACCATGGGGGTGAATGTCATGACCTTGCTCCACTACCTTATGGATCAGACCTCTAGGTCGAAGGCTCCGGGTGTGATCTTTTGAACATACCGGAAAACGCAAATGGACGAGTGAAAGCTGCATATATGTATTAGGTAAATACTTTTTAACTTCTCACAATAAAGATGAATGCCTCATGCCTATTGTCTTGTATTACAGTGGGTTCAGTCCCTGATATGAGTTGTACTTGCTCACAATCGAACAATCCTGTAATAGGACGAAATAGCTGTTCAGTGTGCATTGATTTATAAAAGTACTTCGACTGACATCAATGTGTGACACATGAAACCTACAAAACATATTAAACCTTACAAAACCTCTTCAACTAAACACAAAATAAATTACCGCTTTTAACTGACCTATTCAATAAATCAAAGCCTTGATCAGATATTTGTTTTTCAGTAAATCTTCTTCTTAATTGATTATACGGATATTCAGTAAAAACACATTTTTTAATTCCAGGCAACTGAGATACACCTGGCCAAATACGTTCTGTTGGTGTGCCCAAATCTCGAAAAATAATATTTAATTCATCCACTTCACCTTTCCCAGGGAATAATGGTCGTTGTAGTAAGAATTCAGCGAAAATACAACCAACTGACCATAAATCAATTGGACAAGTGTATTGTTTGGTACCTATTTTTTTCAACAACAACAAAAAATATGGTAGTAATTCATACAAACGAGAGAGTTTAGTGAATAACATCTAAAATGCCAACTGCATCAACTATAATAACATATGCATTAACACTAGATATGTATGCGCCCCCAAATGCCCTGGTACGGCCGAGAGTGGGCAGAGTCCGCGAGCGAGTACATAGTCTGATACTGGGTCGCATAATCTAGTATATTGTTGAGTATTGTATTATCATGTAACTATTATAGAATGTCGCCAAACCTTTTAATTCCTTCATTATTATATCAAAATTCCAGTCATATGTTGGATTGGGCTAGCATAAAATCTAGAAATTTGTGAGTCAAGAAAGTTCTCTTCTTTATGGTCGACGTGTTTTGAATTTTCTTTTACCGTTTTCTTGAGAGAGCGTCATTTGGAAATGCAAAATACAGGTGAGAAACAATTTACTACCGATCCACCTAAGTACAGTCAAACGGTACAGGCTAAGATTTTACGTCTTAAATTTGCTATTTGTGACTAGAAATATTTTAAGGGCTTCAAAAAAAAACCTTTAGAATAAAACAATCAGTGAATCTAAGTCAGTCAGTCAGTCTGCAACAACGTAGAACTTCGCACGTACGTACGTACATCAGTTCAATTTCCCATACCACATTAGCACAGAGATGCAGTTGTCGATTTAAATCCCATAGTGGTAGAGGTAGTAAAAATATAAGCAGTGATCAGAAACATTAGGGTTCGAAGATGTTAGTCAAGGAGTATAATCCAGTGAAATAAATTTGGAAAGAGAGAAAGAGGGACATGAAGAATTCAGATTAGAATTTAGGAGAACTTAAAGAGTGGATGTACCTGCGCACACTATTGCAAACGATTTTAAGCCATGTCGTTCAAGGTCTCTAACAACTGGTTGTTATCATCTCGCGGATCCCAACCAGGTAGCCTACACCTACCAATATGGCTCAGTCCACTTGTCAGTGACTTCATGGATTTGTGCCATGTTTTGTTCTGGCCGCCCCTAGCTTTCTTCCAACCTACTCCTACACCATAAAACACCACACGTCGGGACATTCGGTGTTTGGGCATACGTAACACATGTCTCAGCCATCTCAACATGTGTAACGTATGCCCAACCACCGACTGCCCCGTGAATCTAAAACGTGAATTAGTATACCAATTATTGATTAAATCTATTAAGATTTAAAAATAACAAACGAGATAAAAAAAACAGCAATTAAAACTACCTAGTAATAGCTCCGGTGCTCGATACCATAAGGTGACAACAACTTCTGTATAATGTTTCAATGGAGAGCCATATTCACGAGCCAAACCGAAATCTCCTACCTATAGTAATCGACATGCGAAAAAACAAAATGAAATAACAGTGAGGTTTTCAAAAATTAAAACTAACAATTTCTACACTAATCCATATCTTGACTATAGTCAAGATCATTGTCAAGTAAGATCAACTGGTCAAGTTTATGATCTAATCCTTAGGCTGAGTAATTTACACGAATAGACTAAATTAAAGTTGATAATAAATGACAGGAGATAGTCAATAGGCAAAGTTCTAAAACTCATTTTTTGGTAAAGTATCCAAATGCGTCGTTTAGTAGGCCAACTTTCAATAGTCTAAAAGTTATACGCTTGTACAGAGTTCTACAGGTACTAGATTCAAGTATTAGTGCACTTCTGCGGAGTCTGAGATAAAGACTAGACGGTTTTGATGGAGTTTTGTTCTCTGAGCTGGATAGGTAGACATCTACCTGAAGTTTGTGCTGATGATGTCGTTCAGAAGAACGATGAAAGATCTACGACCAAACCATCCAGCTCAGAGAACAAAACTCCATCAAAATCATCCACCTAAGCCACAAATCTTCTCCACTATCATTAAACGGTATTCCCAATAGCATTCTTTAAGTAGTGTTAGTTTATTTATTTATTTATTTCAACACATAGATAATGGCACTAAATACATATGCGCCACACAAATCTCATTTGATATGTGTGAGGGCTGTGATACTGCCAGGGTGCCCGAACCGAAGCAGGTGGTTTTCTTAGGGGGCCACACCCCGAGCCTTCGACCTGAAGGTCTGATCCACAAGTCTGGAGCATCGTAATGAGATTCAGTTCCATAGAAGACGGTGACCAACAATTGGTTCATTCGCCATTTGTTCCCGCAGGATACTGGAGCCCATGTGCACCATTGATTCGGAATCCGGTTAAAGCGCCGGACATTCGCTTTTCGTCCTCTCATTTTCGTAAACAACACCCCCGCCACGAGAAGGCAGTGAGTAGGACTTCCCTGGCAGAGGCTATATACGCGTGGCCGTGTGAGAGTATTTCGAGAGGGAGAGCGGACTCTCCCCACTCTCGGCCGTACCAGGGCATTTGGGGGGCAGTGTTAGTTTGGGACAAAATGATTTTAAGGACGTCAAATCTCTCTCTCGCTCGGAAGATATATGAAATGTTTCAAGATGACAGACATATGTTGTTTATATCAGCAGTACCGAACATGTTAAAAATAGATGTATTTTACATTTTCATTCAATCAGTAAAAGAAAGTGTTTCGAATAACTACTAATGAACAAATTGGACAATTTACTTAAACAATAATGATAACTCACCTTTAAAATTCCTTGATGACTTAACAGAAGATTTGAAGTTTTTAAATCTCGATGTAATATCCAATTATCATGTAGGTGACTAACTGCTCTTAGTAACTGTACAAGTAAACATTTCACTTCACCAACACTGAAAGGACCATTCATAATCTGTAGAAGAGTAAATAAAGAATTAGATACTAGTTATAAACACAGAAGAATGGATTAAACATTGTACTGTGTATATAAGAAAGTAGACGTTTATTTTCCAACTGGACAAAAAAAGAAGCATTCAGTCTGAAATACACAAAAACAATATCCACGGACAAGAGACTTTAATTCATTAAAGAGTTAGGGATCTTCAAAAACTGATAGTAACCAATCGATTGTGACACCTGATCGTGTTTACTTTGTGTTAATATTTTGTGAACAAATATGTCATTTTATTACATAAAAAATCTATTCTGTTGGGGAACTGTCTTGTTTATGTCAGTTTACTGAAAGCATATACCAATAACTCGGTAGTGTGAGAACCCATTTGATAATTAAGAACCTTTCTTATCTTTTGAACTGCAATCCACAACTGGATTAGATACTTAATTATTTATTTGAACACATAAATACTGGTACAATGGGGAGGGGGGCACCAGATACATAAAAGCCACAAAACTCTCATTTGATTTGTGTGAGGGCTGTGGTACTGCTCGGGTGCCCAAACCAAAACAGGTAGTTTTCTTAAAGAGACGCAGTCCCATGGTAGCCGGTGATCAAAGATTGGTTCATTTGAAGAGTTCTAGCCAACTAGAACTCAATAAGAAAAAAACTTTTACAGATAGTAAACGATATTTATTATTACATATTTAAATTACAGAGCGGTGGCCAACTGACTAAAGCAGTCAGCTTTCAAATGATAATTCATAGATTCGGTTTACTTACTTCGGTTTAAGCAACCAATTACTAGTGTCCCTAACTTTTAACACAAATGATCTCGTTCACAGTCAAGTAAACATAACATATACCTAGTCAATGTGCAACATGAAATACAAAAGCCGTATGAATGAATTATGCAACTAATAATAATCGTTTGCTCGCTAGTGACCGATTCCGAGGCGATTCCAGGAGCTCTAGTAAGAAACCGTATTCATAAGAGTACAATTATCTTAGACAAGCAGCAAGTATCTGCTAGCTGGATTGGATTATTCGATTGTAATATCGCAAATCAAGTGAAGTTAAGAATGAAAATCACTTGATTTTGAATCAGTGATCGAAAGATAGAAAGCTCACTGAGAGACCTGAAATCCTGAGTTCGATATCCAGCCGGTTTGAAGATGCGCACTGATGAGTAGTGCCATGCTAGGACGAAACAGTCGTCAAGTGGTTATCAACTTTCAATGAGTTAAACTAAGAACAGTCGGTAATTTTAAATATGAAATTATACTACGTAAAAGGACACAAAACTCCGCCTGGGGTTACTTCCCGTCCCAAGACCGGATAAAGGAGGAGGGTTGGGCATGGGGTTAGCAACCACATCCCGTAGAAAACTAACTCGCTAAAAAATTGCTAACCAAAAGAAAAACAAAAGCAATAACCGAACCACCTGCTTACCTCCATTAATGATTTTAAATCATGTTCAACATAATCCATAACTAAATAGATTTTATCCATATTACTGCCAACTACTACTTCACGTACAGTAACAATGTTTTCATGTTGAGCTTTCATTAACATATTTATTTCACGTAATGATGTAATTGGGAAACCATCACGTTCTTTCTCCATTTTTAAACGTTTCAATGCAACAATTTCATTAACTTTTTTATCACGTGCTCGATAGACAACACCATAAGTGCCTTCTTCAATACGATTGAGACATTCAAATTCTTCTACTGATCTACAACCCTAAAAAAGATCAAACAAGAAAGGCAATCAAAGAGACATAGATTATGGTATGGATCAAAATCTAAGGAGAGGATTAATGGAATGGATTGAGAAGTGATTTAGCTTACTTTATTATATGGAAATACATTCATGATTATACCCAGAAGTTAAACTTAACAACAATGATGAAATTATTGATACTAAGCAGTAGGTGAAGCGTTGAAGAAACAAGTGATCAAATCAATTAGCTGTATCTCTAACAAAGATGCAGATTAAGGTTTCAATATTACTTTCAACTATGGAAATGCCCACGTGTATCTCATTAGTATGACATCTAGTAATTCACCTACTATATGTATTTCTATCTCCTTACTCGTAACATAATCGTGGCTATGTACAATATTATTATTTTATGAGTCCAAATCCAATAGCTAAGTTGTCCAGAGGTTAGAGTGTTCGTGAGCGCAACCGAAAGTAGTGAGTTTGATCACTGACGGAAAGGTTGTGGATGTGCAATGGTGGTGTCCCATACTAAGTCGGAACAGATGTCTGGTACTTTCAGATTTTCAACGAAAATTCAAAAATTTCCACAACCACTACTCCAATGAAAAACATGTTTTATTAACGATTAGTTCATTACATGTTATTCTCCGATGTCGATTTTAGGCATTTTACAACGATGTAACCGTGTTTCGTATAAAGACACTCAATGAGGAAGATTTGAATTTCATGAGTACCAGTTCCACAAAGATTGCAGGTACCCCATTCATTAGAGTGCCAACTAGCATCAAACTTGAGTTTAGGGTTTCTTAATGCCTGTCTCTAATTAACAAACATCAGAACATGGTGGACGCTATAAAGAATCACTCAGACTAATGACCAATGGAATTAAATCAGTGTTGAGAATCAGACAAGTATGATATTGTTAATTACTCAATGTAGAAAATAAATACATAATCACTATTTAATACACAGAAAAAATAAAAAGTTTTACCCTTACTTGTATAGATGGGAAATAGAATGGCTTCCCAGGTGGTTTATTCTTAAAGGAACTGATTTCATCATCATTAACAACATCATCGTCTTTACGAAGTTCAACATCATCAAGTTTATGATCATTGACATCGTCATCATCATCATTCAAAAAACCATTATCGGGTACTCCACCTTCTTCACATTCAGATGAAGATTCTGAATAGCCCGGATAACGCGGAGGAGGTGGTAGTCTATTAAATTCACCTTTTATATCATTCCCGATTATTTTGTTTCCAGCAGGAAATAATACATTCATTTCCTTAGATTTTCCACCAGCTTTCTCATTGATATCAATATCTGCTATCTTGTTATAACTACTTTCATGATTATTTCGTCGACTATTGCTATTATCGTTGATATTGTGTGGATCTGAGTCACTTTCTTCTGAATACTGTTCACCAGCTTCCGGTTTATTTACTACTAACTTATAGAGATTACGACTACTTTGTTCATAGTCTTCTTCTAGTTTTGAAGTGGATGATATCTTTCTCATTGCTGATCGATTGCTTTTCATTTTTGAACTCTTAGATGAGTGTTTTTTGTGTTTACTAGATTCTGTTCCAAGAGATTTTGACATTTTACTTTTGGTGCGTCCAGTGGTTGAGTGTGTATGTGAATCTTCTATTTGTAATTCATGATTTTCATTGTCTTGTGATAGTTTTTCACGTTTACTAGCCAAATTTACTCCATAATTAATGCTTTCAGATGTTTCACGTTTGTCACCTTTACGCTTATGTTTTATTTTTACCGATATTTGATTTGGACCAACATAATGACGTGTAGATTCAGGTGGTGGAGCAGTTTCTCTAGCTTCACGATGATAACGTTTCTTAGAATAGCTATATGATTCATCAAGATCATTGGGTGATTGAGAAGAGCGTCGAAGTTGTTGACCACTTGTTAATGATGTTGACGACTTACGATATCCCAAGGGTGATGAGTGTGATGAACAACCAGTGTATGCAGAAACTTTACTCAGTTGAGATGAAGCGGAAGATATGGAATCTAATGAGCCCGAACGACTATGTTGGAGGGGTCCATGATGACGATCTGGAAGTTTGGTATATTTTTGAATTGACTCCCAAGTATTATAGTCTAAATGACTACTACTATTACCAGATTGAATTTTTCGTTGCTTACTTTCCTTTTTAACTTTTAGTGTTGTCACCTCTCGACTTTTTGATGTCATCTTCTGCTCTTTTTCTTTCCGATCACGTTTAGATTTTTTAGATTTCGATTTACGATTTATCTCTAATTGTGAAGGATTTAGTTCATCAGTATACATAGTTTGCGATTCAATAATTCTATCAGTTACAGTAACACAACTTGATTGATTTTGACCATATTTTAGCACATATTCCTCGCGTTCTACTTGTAAAGCTGCTTTGTATTGTCGATTGTCTTGAGGTGACTTTTCTAATGTTTGATTAACCGTAGACACTAATATACGATCTAAAGAAAAAACAATGTAGAAATAACATAACCCCAAGTACAGTTAACAGGTAAAACACAGACAGATAACAGATCTGATCTACAAAATACCTATCAGATTTTGTAACATAAACATAATAACCCGCATCTAACATTTTTTTGTTCACTGAAGCTAGTAAGGTTGGATGAATCAGAACATGACACTAGTCTGGAGGCACTTACCGCTGATCCGACAAGTGTAGAGGTACGCAGAGTTCTTAGTTTTCAAGATGATAGGAACTAACCGGTAGAAACCCCAAAGGACATAGCCACAAGTTGATAACTGTAACTCAGATGTAGTTACTCATTACATCCTAATAAATTTAAAAATCTTAGTACTTTTCATTCAGTTCCTTTCATAACTCATCTTGTTGATTTTATGACGAATGAATACAGTTGCTCTACTGAAAATGGTTTCCAGTAGTGTCACCTAACATCTCCAATGATTGATTGCAGTTATTACCCAAACACTGTGATCCGGAATATCTCAACCTCAAGATTGATTTCAGACCAAGAGTCAAGGATTTCACGAATTAGTGAAACATCCTGGTTTGACTATCCCACAGACTCCTAACTCAATCATATTATATCAACCCATATCGGGTTACGCAGTGGGTGGGTATAAATCTGAAAATCCATCCTAAATTCTGTAAACCATTATTTTAAAGGAAATTTTAAACAAAAGCATTTTAGCTGTAATTACGATTACCTCTCTGCTTTGAATCCGATTGTTTCGAAGACTGATACTTCCGATTAACTTCTGAGTCTTCCACTTTTGGATTAGAGTGGATACCTTCTCTTTCACTGCTGGAGGTAGAATTTTCTTTGTAATATACTGGACGTCCATGTTGGTTCGACACATGCATTGACTCTGGATCTATGTTATCGCGTATTCTCTTCTTCTCACGCTCACGTCGTTCATATCTTTCATGTAAACGGTTCCGATATTGATGTTCCTCAAGTGTCAAATTTGTGTTCCCTGGAGGATATTTACTGGAAACTGATTTTTCCCGCTTTGCATTTTCATAACGTCGGTCCTCTTCACTAGATGCCTCACCCTCTTCTTTATCAAAATGAGTTATTTGTTTGCTGTTATATTCACGCTTTGAATCAACCGGTGGCATACCAGAATCATTTTCATCATCTGAATAAGCCTCTCCTTCTTCGCGGGGCGAAACAATAGTACGACGGCCTTTATCACTTAGATAAGTTGGTTTAACGTGAAACTGTGAAGACTTTAAATCTCCTGTGTAACTGGTACCGGTTCTTTTGAAAGTTACAGGTGATTCACCTTCATTCTAAACCATAAGTTGACCAAAACTTAATAAGCAAGCTCTTAGTTACGACAGTAAAACAAAATTAAGTCGGAACGGTATGAGCCATTTATGCACCTGCTATTTAGAGATAACGTACCCGGAGAAATTTTAATTATGAGGTTACACATAACAATTTTTATATCTATCCGCTCACTTGATCATGTGAAGCAAGTTACACTAGCAAATGTTTCGGGTATTCACTTTTTCACTGCAATGAACACTTTCAGCTAAATACTTTTCCACTTCAGTCAGTCAGTTATATGTAACATGAAATCTGATATACATGTACATCGATTCACATTCCCACACTACATTGAAATACCCAGAAGCAATTACTCAGTCATATCCCAGAGTGGTAGGAATACTAACGGCATCGATGGTAATAAAAAAGATTACATAAAGAAAGTATAAGATTGTGGGAATCAAGATCTGAGAAAAAAAGACGAGCGAGTGCATCTGTCACAATGCCATCGATCCTAAGTCATCTTATGTAACATCTCTACCAGTGGTTACGATAACCACACTGTACCTAACTAGATAGTTTACACATAATTACATAACTCGGTCCGACAATCAGTGACCACATCGAATAATGCCATACATAAGTTTAGCAGCCCCTAGCTTTCTTCCAGCCTGTTCCTACATAATATATCACTTATCGGCGTAGATAGTGGTTGAACATGAGTCAAATATGTTCAAGCCACCGCAGTTAACGAAGATTCATTACCTTACTACTTCATTCAATTCAAACGGGTTATACTAGCAGTGCACATCAATCGTTCCCCGCAGATTGTAATGTTAGTAATTTTCGGCCAAAATCTATCAGACTTAAAATCCTTCAAACAGCAGAAGCTATTCACATTAAAAGATTGGAGTTTTATGTACAAAAGAAACATCTTCCACAGCTTCTGTTACCATGGTAAACCTTGAACACAGTTAATCAATAAGCATTTCAGTTATGAAAGGAACCAGTTTGACTAATATATGTAGAGCCTTCTCTTTTAAGTCTTCATTAATAATTTTATCTTATTCAGATATTGTTATAATTCAAATACCTTTGGATTATTAATATCACGTAAATATATGGAAAATTTAATTACCACTCACCCAATTTGTTATCTCTTACTAACTTTATATAACTTCATAATTAGGAACCCGACTGTTAGCGAAACAATCTCAGAGAAAGATGAACATATCATTCATTCTCAATCCAGGAGATTGGATCGATGGGCAGAACACTTTAGGGATCAGTTCAACTGGCCTTCAGCCACACTTCGGTTTCCCACGATCTCCAGTCAACCTGAATGGCAAGTTAATGTAGGTCCTCCGTCTCTTTACGAAGTTGAAAAAGCCATAGGAAATCTGAAACGAGGGAGAGCAGCAGGCCCTGACAGGTTTACTCCTGAGATTTTTAAGGATGGTGGTCCAGTATTAGCAATGAGATTAACCGAGGTCTTAGGTAGAATTTGGGAACTGGACGTAATCCCATCTGACTGGTCTCAATCACTGATTGTGCCAGTCTATAAGAAAGGACAAAAGTCCTCTTGTGACAATCATAGAGGAATCAGTTTGACTAATATAGTGTCTAAAATATTAGCTTCAATAATACTTCGACGCCTAATCAAAGCTCGTGAAGAGCAGATTAGAGAAAACCAGGCCGGTTTTCGACCTGGACGTGGTTGTATAGATCAGATATTCACACTACGTCAGGTTCTAGAACACAGACACACATTCAGACGCCCCACAATGGTAGTATTTCTCGATCTTAAGGCGGCATTCGACTCTGTTGACCGTGAGGTTCTATGGCAGTGTTTGTCACTGAAAGGAGTACCAAAGAAGTACATTAACCTTATAAAGGCTCTCTACTCGAACACAACTGGTAGAGTGAGAGCTTATGGCGAACTGTCATCAGAATTGATTACCTCAAGTGGTGTTCGTCAGGGCTGTCCACTCTCCCCATTCTTGTTCAACTTTGTGGTCGACGTACTTTTAGAGATAACACTCTCCTCATCTAAATTTCCAGGGGTTGAACTTCTACCGGGAGGTTCACTTATTGACTTAGAATATGCAGATGACATAGTTTTATTTGGTGAAGACGCTGACAAAATGCAGAGTCTTCTGATCACTCTAAGCAACAATGCAAGCATGTTCGGGATGCGATTCTCTCCCTCGAAATGCAAAATGTTGCTTCAGGATTGGGTTACATCGACACCCGAACTAGTGATAGGGAGTGAAGTAGTTGAGTGTGTCGACCGCTTCACTTATCTTGGAAGTCTCATCAGCCCTTGTGGTCTGGTATGTGACGAAATCTCAGCACGGATACAGAAGGCTCGACTAGCTTTTGCCAACTTGCGTCATTTATGGCGTAGGCGAGATATCCGTCTACCAACCAAAGGACGTGTTTACTGCGCAGCAGTTCGTTCCGTCCTACTTTATGGAAGTGAAACATGGCCGGTAAGAGTAGAGGATATTTGTAGGTTACTAGTATTTGATCATAGGTGTCTTCGAAGTATTGCTCGTATATCCTGGGACCACCGAGTAAGTAACACAGCTGTTAGGAAACGGGTACTAGGTAAGGATGGCAAATCAATTGATGAAGTAGTGAAACTTCATCAGTTGAGATGGCTGGGACACGTGTTACGTATGCCCAACCACCGACTACCTCGACGTGCTATATTCAGTGGTATAGGAGTAGGTTGGAAGAAAGCTAGGGGCGGCCAAACCAAAACATGGCACAAATCCATGAAGTCACTGACAAGTGGACTGGGTCATGTTGGTAGGTGTAGACTACCTGGTTGGGGACCGCGAGATGATAGCAACCGATGGTTAGAGACCCTGAATGACATGGCTCAAAATCGTTTGCAATGGCGCAGGTGCATCCACTCTCTATGTTCTCCCAAATTCTAATTATCTGAATTCTTCATGCCCCTTTTTTTCCTCTTTCCAAATTTATTTCACTGAATTATACTCTTTAAATAACATCTCCAAACCCTAATCTTCCCGATTACTGCTTATACTCTTGCTTCCTCTACCACTACGGGATTTGAATCGACCACTGCATCTCTGTGCTAATGTGGTATGGCAACTCGAACTGATGTACGTACGTACTAAGTTCTACGTTGTTACTGACTGACTGACTGACTGCTTTATTTTGTTAACAATTCTGAAATTCATGTGCTGTAACTCTTAGATATATTTGCAGTAAAAATGCTTCTTCGGGAACATTAATGCGGATATTTAATCATGTAACTTAATGAGAACCTACCGAGAACAATATTCTACATATAGTTATCGTTGATTTAAATTAATAGGACCAAAACTGTAAAGATGATATCCATATTAAAACGACAGTATATAATCAAATTCTTTTATGCCTAGGTACTTAAAAAACGTAACATAGATGTCACTTAAGTTCCACAAAGTTCAAACAAATCAAAACAACTTGTGAAAAGTTGTGAGACTGGAAAATGACCCTTACGAAATACAACTCCAAACATATTCTGTGATATGAAGACGAAGTTTGATAAAAATGACCGACATTTCATGTGGCAATATGATACCGAGGGATTAGAAGAATGTCAAACTGCTGAGAGCGTTTTATTTTAATGGTTCTATACATGTCAAATTCCACCACGACAATAGGCTTTTTGGGGTTACTACCGATCCTTAGCCCGGATGAGAGGGGGTTGGACATGAAGTCAGCAACCTCATTTCATAGAAAATAGTCTTACTAAAAGACGCCAACCAGAAAAAAACAATCTAAACCACTTATTTATAATTTATTTATCTTAACACATAGATATTGGTACAGGGGGGCACCAAATAGATATGCGCCACACAGATCTCATATGATATGTTTGAGGGCTGTGATACTGCCCGGGTGCCCAAACCGAAGCAGGTGGTTTCCTTGAGGGGCCACACCCGGAGCCTTCGATCCACAAGGCAATGGAGCATCTTAAGGAGATGCAGTCCCATGGTAGCCGGTGACCAACGATTGGTTCATACGCCATTTGTTCGCTCAGGATACTGGAGTCAGCCCATGTACACCATTGGGTTGTAATCAGGGTTTTCCAAATCCACTAGGTGGACTCCACATGTCCACCAACCCGGTTAAAGCGCTGGATATTCGCTTTTGGTCTTTTAAAATTCATAAACAACATCCCCGCCACGAGAAGGCAATGAGAAGGACTTCCCTGGCAGAGGCTATATACGTGTGGCCATGTGAGAGCATTTCGAGAGGGAGAGCGGACCCTCCCCACTCTCGACCTACCAGGGCATTTGTCCTGAAAGTTGAAGGGTCTTCATTTAGAAGAATTGTAACGACTCATGGCGAAAGCTGAGATTCTTCGAAAGTCACTCGGCAGATGCTCCTTTTAACAACCCGAATGAACAATTAATATGGATACCTGGAATGACTGGACAATGTGGGAGACCGAGAAGACCAGTCAGATAGCTACGGAAATGAGAAGGTGAAACTTGGTAGTTATCAGAATTAGTGAAACCCATTATACCCAAGCTGGACAGAAAAGATTAAATTCAGGAGAGAAGCTGTTGTACTCTGGTCATGAAGGAGGAAATGCTAGCACCGTGCACGCAGGTAGTTGCACTGATGCTATCCAAAGAAGCACGAAAAGCACTTATGTGACGGGAATCTCATGCATCCAGAATCATCAAAAGGGGATTACAATGAATTTTATCCATTTTTATGCACCAACCAATGATAGCAACGATGACACTAAAAATCAGTTTTATGAGAGGCTGCAATAAATCACAGCGAGGTGCCCAGAAAAAGACCTGACTACTCTGATTGGAGACCTAAACGCCAAAGGCAGAATGGATAACACCGGATACGAAGATTTCATAGGACGATATGGACTGGGAGAAAGAAACGAAAGTGGTGAGACACTTGCAAATTTATGTGAGTTCAACAAATCGGTTATAGGCGGCACAAACACATACACAAAGCCACTTCCTTATCACCGAACCACACCACAGAGAATCAGGTTGATCATATTTGCATCAATAAGAAATTCAAAAAGTCAACGGAAGACGTGAGAACTAAGAGAGGAGCTGACATAGCTTCAAATCACCACTTGATGATTGCCAAGATGAAATTGAAACTAAAGAAGCACTGGATAACTAGACAAATAGCATTACAAGGGTTTAATATAGTCTTCCTTCAAAATACTGATAAAATTGGCGAATTGAAAATAAGTCTCAGCAATGGGTTCCAATAAGAGGAAACTACTATAGAAGACAACTGAAAACGGATCAGAGAAGCACTAACTTCAACGCCACAAGAGGTTCTGAGACTCAAGAAGCATCATCACAAAGGGTAGATCTCCATCGAAACTCTGTACACGGTCTAAGTAGGGAAATACAAGAAGACAGGAATTAAAAACAGTCAAACAAGAGCACAGAAAGTCAAGGAAGACCATGGAACACATTGCGTCGGGAATTGGAAGCAGACATCGAGAGAATGAGTAGAAGCTGGAAACAACCGGGAAGACTTGTCCACAACAGAGTTCTATGGAGAATGCTGGTGAGTGGCTTATGCTTCTCTACGAGGGGTAACAGAAGTAATTTATGTCAAACTTATCAAGATTTGTCTAAACGGCGAGCAATGGGAGGATGAACAAAAACAAACTCCGTGCGTTGTACTTTGCAGCTAAATTATCAGATTAAGCCATTAATTAGAAACAACTGTCGGTAATAACCTCATAATATTGATGAAATATCAACGATGGATTATACAATTGCTCCTGAATGCCCTGGTACAGTGGGGAGTTAGCTCTCCCTCTCGAAATGCTCTCACATGGACACGCGTATACAGCCAATGTCAAGGAACTCCTACACTGCTTGTTGTTTACGAAGTCGAGAGGACGAAAAGCGAATGTCTGACGCTCCAACCAGGTTGGTGGACAACGACAGTCCATCTAGGGGAGTAGGAAAACCCTGATTCCAAACCAATAATGCACATGTGCTGGCTCCAGGATCCTGAAATAACAAATGGATTATGAACCAATTGTTGGTCACCGGCTACCATGAGACTGCACCCCCTGATGTTGCTCCACTACCTTGAGGATCAAACCTTTAGGTCGAAGGCTCAGGGTGTGACCCCCAAAAAAAACCACCTTCATGGGTCTTGGCACCCGGGAAGTTTCACAAGCCATGCACAAATCAAGCGATCTGTGCGACGCATATGTGTTCGGTGCCTTTTGTACCAATATTTAGGTGTTCAAATAATAATAACAATATTACACAATAAACAAAGTTTGAAATCAATAGCCAAATCAACCAAATTAATAGAAATACCATAAACTAACATAGTCCAGCTCATCATCTATTTCCACCAGGAAGTCCATTTGCTGTCTGAAAGAAAAAAATAAAACAACATCATATTTTCAAATAGAAGAGAATATATGTCTTATTTAACACAATATATGAGCATTTATTACGCCAACAACGGAAATTTGTTCGAATTTAAGCCACCATGCTACATATCCAGAATCAACCTTTCAAGACATTTTTGGGGAAGGGAAACATAAGTCTTTGAGTTTCGACAATTCACGAACAGCACCAAAAAAGGTCAAGAAAGTAAGCAAATAATGAAGTTAATAAAGGGAAAGTTCGAATACATAGAGAAAAAGTATATAGCTTGAGATTTAGATTATGTTAAATTGTGTTACAACACAGAAGACTTGCTGAATACGATCCTCGCGAAGGTCAGAATTAACAGGTAGAAGCAAGGTAGCATAGAAATCGATAACATTATATCAGCAGTATCCACAATATCATTTAACTAATATTTAACATGTCTGTTTTTCTCACTAAGTTGATCTGCTCGACTAATGGGCCGTCAAGTTTTTTCAGTATTTTTAGTTCACTAGTATTTTTGATAATGTTAATAAGTGATAACTGAAATCCACGCAATTTCATGAGACTGTGTGCATATTTCTCTGATTCTATTAATCTAGTCATATCACAGACAATGTAGCACCTTACAAAATGTATTTATACACTACCGGCAAGGAATTTATGCCAGAACCAACAGGAAAATCGACGAAAGAAAAAAAAACTGACACTAAAAGAAATAAGAAACTAAGAAAACTGTTCAAATACTTTTTTTATGAATCACATAAGATTATTAACAAGGTTATTCAACACAAAATTACAACTTTGAATTAGTTTATTTCAATGTGGTTCACCCTAAGTTCATTTTAGGAATAAGTTCCCTCGGCAAAACATGTACCTTGATAGTTTTCGTCCCGTTCGATCAGTTTTAGTCGGCTAACAAAACGTTTTTCAAGAGATAGGACATTATGTAGTAACTTGTATAATGATTACAAAGCTATACTATTCGAAATCGCTACCTTAAATATTTGCAGTTTGGTCAATCAGTCAGTCAGCTACACTGCAGGACCAGGCACATATATGCATCGGTGCAAATTGCCACACCTCATTAGCACAACAAGATGAACATCAAATCCATAGAGGCAGTTACTTCAATGATAGTAATATATAAGAGAAAGATTGCGTATAAAGATATAATACAAGAACCAAAAAGTTAGTTCGTAGAAAGAAAGGTATAAAGTAATCTTGATGCATCTTTGATGCACATTTAACAAAAGATGAGTTGAGAATCCGAAAAATATCACTACCGATGGATGCTGCCTTCAAACGTCTTGTATCTAGTAAGTACTATATTTCACGAATTCCTTCAACCAGTTCTTTCATGGCTATGTTTGGTTTGATTTCATATATAGGTTATGTAACATACGAATTTCACCATTCTGACGTGAATGTTGTACGGGAAGCAAGATTCTGCTACATTCCCAAGTCATATATAATGCCGGGATAAAACTAAGGACAGGCTATTAATGGGTTTGTTTCCAATATTCCGGAGTAATATGGATTATCCTAATAGGACATCCAGTGAGGCTTTCAGTAAACTAAGTTTTGGAATGTTAAGTTATGGTGTATACTAGGGAAAACTCATCTCTCAAAGGCGAACGGTAAAGAAATTGAGAATAAATTAATCCCAAACGTAAAACCAAACCGGTTCTCAAATCTGACACGACAAGAATGGATGGTGAGACACGAAAAGATTATCTGTCATGGGATTTTGTCCACACATTTACACTTACGTTTGACCCTCACATACAAATAATGGTACGACAGCCTGGTGTAAGTCGGTTGAAGGCTTGCTCCTGAGCAACATTAGATCACATGTTTGCCATATTCGTGAGCGTTGTAAAGTAGTAGACAGAATTGACGTTTGAATATCACGTTCGATTCATCAAAAATTGCTTAAATACAATTTACGAGATGTTATCATCAAAATCAATCAAGCCTATAGTTTGTAACAGTTAAGTAACCAATCTGTGTAGAGACTAGAGTGAAGACTTCACAATAAGGTAACCATACAAGATTTCAAAGAAGCAACAAATGATGTGTTTTCGATGACATTTTATAAAATCCACAAATCCATTGCTGAATTACTAAAGACAGTGGATTAAACATTATTAGAATAAAAACGTATCAGTACATTGAAATAATAAGACAGAGAAAGTCACCTCAAACAACGTACTTACAAACGTTACAAACAAACTTTGAAAATTGTGGAAAAACTTGTCTAACATATGCACGATAAAAAACTATCCAAAAGATTATAGAATATACTTCTTCTTAAAGCAGATCTACTGAGAATATAAAAATTAATTACGCAGCATTGTTTTTCAATGTACAATAGAAACGCCTTTCAAAATTTGTTAGTTTATCTCTTTAAGACACATCTAAACCGTTTTACAACTTCTTTAGTGATTTTTCGATCGTCAGTTTAGTCTTCTACGTATCAATTATAGAAATCAATACTTCAATTCTCTATCATTTTAAAGTATGTAGCAGTCTGATAACACCCGATTTTTAAGTTTTCTTCGATCTGTGAAGTAGAACCGTGAAATTAACTCAGATCCACCAACAAAAGAATGCAGAACAGACCAAAACGTATCAGAACAAGATGTTTTATGGAAACTTTTTTGAGAACATCAATACAAAGATATTGAAGGTGGCACAAGTATGTAGTGTTTGACAACGCTTTTACCAGTAACACCTTCTGATATGACTTGTACCCGCCAAGAGAAATCAAAAGACATAATCGAGGAGATCAGAAGTTGTATTTGACGGTTACAAATATATCGGAATTATCTGATCTAATCTGGCTAGCGATTGCAGTAGCAGTTGAGCACGGCGTCCCCACACGTGATCTGGTGCGGATGCATGATCGAGCGCATTCAGCTAGGTGAGTCCACTAAAGCATGTGGTCAGCATCCAATGTCTAAAACTTACAGAGCTATTTACTTTGGGAATTTATTTACCGCTACAATATATCTAGAGTAATTCAATAGAAATGCCAGATAGGTCCAGAGTTGCCTTTCATTTTTCTTCATCAATGTTTTACACTCTACCTTTTACTGTCAAGCTGAGAGTGAATTCCATGTGTGATTCATTACTTCTATCATGCTTTACCCATTTTTGGAAGATCAGAAAACAATCGAAAAGTTATTAATATCGGTCGAATCAGCAAGCTCATTATGAACGATAATCTATGTAACAACACAATACACGCTCTCATTGGTTAACAGACTAGTTGAACAGTGGGTTAACATAGGCAAAAGCCGACCGATCACGTTTGGGCAAATATGAGAATTATTAACAGGATTTTTATTCAGCCAGTATTAACAATGTAGAATTATTGTTTAGTTTTGTATTAGAACCTTTATTTTAGCTAATATAATGATAGACCTAATCCCGAAATTGTAGATTTGATGTCACCGCGTTTGATGGTTAGGAACTAAGAGGACAGGATTGAGGCTATCCAGACCCCGAACTGCCTTGTCCTTCACATAAGATAATGTGAGAGTGGACCGGAATCTCTGAGGCGACAGATGAAAAGCTCATTAAAACACAGTTAGGTGTCTGTTGACTCTGGATAGCAGTTCAAAATGAACACTGAAACCGCAATACCGCTAATGGAGCACGCTACACAGGCGAAAAACCTTCAGGTAATGAAAGGACTGTTCAATGGTTAAATGAGTGGTAACATGGATAGAAATAACATCCTACATAGCCTACAACAACTGTCCACGAAAATCATACCCTTATCGTTCAATAGGACGGAAAAGCTGGACGACATGCAAGGACCATAAGATACTCGCTTGTGTAACACTCCTAGTTTTCACCAAAGCCTTTGGCAGAGAACTCCATGCACTTCTTGTAAGGAAACTGACATAAATGGATTTGGCTGACCCACTTTTATCCTGGCTTTAAAACTATCAAGAGAAAAGGATGTTTGTTTGTACCAAGGTCAATAGAGAGCATGGAAACTGGGAAGTCTCAGCGTCAGAAATTTTACAAGGAACCTGTAACAGCATAGGTCGGTTGGTTGATAGTTGACCCCAAACAACCAAGCATATGCCAAAACAGTATTATTCAAGTATTTATTCACTTCCTTATTTTGTATAAGCGTAATATTCCCTATTATCTTATATTGAATGTTGAAAGCCTTTGTTTGTCTGAACAGATAATCACACGCTCCACTGTGACTGTCCTAAGATCGAAATAAAGACCTGTTCACTACTTGTCTGGTTTCTTCTATCAATGGCACGAGGGTTACCAATAAGCACGAAAAACCTTCGTAGGTCCACCACTATTCTTGATCTTAATTAACGAACTGTTATGTTAAATTCACTCGATGGCACTGATCTATTCAGACGACTTAGAGATCTAGAGTTACGTATAAAACGAAGAGGACTCATTTTAGCTTGAAAACAACCTTAAAGCAGTGGAGGAAAAGGAGGTAGATAATCAGTTAAAACCTAACCTGTTGAAATGTTAAATTATGTACATTTTGTCTCATGTGATACAATACGCCTACAACCCCCCTTCGCTCCTGATCATTTCTTCAGAGATCCTTCTCGGGCTTAAACTAAATGAAGGATTCAGCCAAAACAAACGTAACTCTCCAGTATATGCGTAAATAACTTGACGCAATCACCTCAAAGTTGCTCACGACCAAACCTCGAAGTTCACAATACCATCTCGCCTCCTCTCTTCATGATTAACATATATCTCTTGAACCAATTACATAGATCGATGGTAGGTTACAAAATATAAGAGCATACTTTGGTGCCATGGTTTATTCTCGTTGGGCTACGGGAGAATAAGAGTCGGTTTGATAATGGTGCCCATCAAGTATGCCTAGACACACCAACCCGAGAATACTACGATAACATAACCGCCGAGGTCGTTGAAGCGATCCTCGAAAGACTGCACATGAAAGGACAAACAAAGCGACACGATCCCACTTTTTTCATTAGAAGTGACCACAACCCCATTAGTGGGTAGCTGTAAGAGAATTTACAAACACGTAACTACTCAAGGATAACCATCTGCTTTTGGACTAACTCTCCGATGCGTATACAAAAGATCATCACTGCCTTCATTACAGAATACCAGCCACTATGTCCTATTTCACTTGTTATCACCTAATTTTTTTCTTTCATTCTTTAAATTCCGTCTTTTTACACATCAATACAAAGTAATGTAAATGTTTATTCTCGAAATAGCCACCTTTTGTGATTCAAATGATCTCTTTATTATTTTTCACATGGCAGTCAACCAACCTTTTGGCTGATAATGTGATAAATGCACGAGTTTAGAAACAAATACACTCACTTAAACTTCATCACATACATATACATGAATAACTGCAGTCAACTGTCTAGACGGCCATCCGGTGGACGTTATCAAATTAATCGCCACATGCTACCCCGTGATAAAAGTATCGAACGTTGGTCTCTCAGCACAGACCTCCTAAATGCAACTGTGGTCCTCGGAAACTCTGTAGGCGATTGATCACTGGTCAACAGAGTTAGAATCGGCCGCATTTCATCGTCAAAGAAACAGAACAGCCGAGTTCTTGTAGGGAAACCAGGAAGCTATTTGGCCATGCAATCTACCCCTAAGCTAGTCAAAGATGAGTACGAGGATCCCAAACGAATCTCAATCGTCAAGCAAAAAGGACCTCATTCGGAGTAAGGACCTCAAGAACCAAAATCACCCATGACCTCCAAGTGTAACGCTCACTAACACTGCCGATGTGGAGGATGTTCAGTTGGCTGCTCACCTGCCAAAATCAGATGAGGATGTAATAATACTGCCTGACATATCATATTCTGAGCGTAGTCTCATCTGAGACATGCCTAAAGAATCTTGACAGATGTGGAGAAAATATAATTATCCAAGCCGTATCACAAAACATGGACCCTGACTACGCACAATCTGATATTCGGGAATAGAGATTCATGAAGAATTCCTTGAAATTCGAAAACATATTGACTGAACCAGTGGTGAGACCGATCAGGAAGGATGGTGATTCTAGACCCCGGCTAATAAAGATAAGCTTCACGCCTCTTCATATGGCGGCCGTCAGTCTCGAATCATTTCGTTACGATAGACGTTGGTTACCAAATGGAATCCGCATGCATCCACACAGACCATATTACGCAAGATCAAACACCAAGCATATTGGAGCTGACGTTTTTACTTGTGAGCCGCCAAAATCATGGAAAAGCCGTAGAATGAACATTGACTACCAGCTTGGAAAACCCAGGGTAGGTAGTTTGCCTGTCCATTCTTTTAGAGCTCGCTCAGATAAACAGGATGAGAAAGCTCACACGCAATCGCGCTTAAGCTGCGTATTTACGAACGAAGAATTTCTGATTGTCAGCCTCTTACCCTTGACTCCCGTGGAGAGAAGCAACCACGCCGCCATAGCCTTCAGTTTTATCGGCAACAATGATCTAAGACATTCTGCCAACAACAGGCCCTGGAATTTCAAACAGTTGGATGTATCAGCTTAGCAGGACTTTCTGCAGCGAGCGAACTGCACATGATGTTATGTATTACTAAAAAATCTGTTCCGCAAACCGTCCCCAAAATCCACAACTACTCTACAGACATAAAGTGTCGTACTCTCCATTTCCTAAGACGCGAAAGTCACGATTGTGTGCAGTACAAACGAATTGGTAACAACAGTTCATACTAGCAATACAAACAAGTGGGGAAGCAATGCACGAAGGCAATAAGAAAAAATAGAATTCAACATCAGATAAAGCTTGTCAATAAATCTGACACCAAACCGAATCGCTTGTTCCATCATGCAGCTTATCTTCGGAGTTTCCTAATTGGTAGGTCTTAGTTGCCAAACCAACAATAACGGTGATGCTGACGACCTTCATGCAGAACAGTACTTCCAGACATGTCAACTGACACATAATAACTATACAGATGAGAACTTCACCTGCAGCTCAACAGAATTCTCAGAAGTGAACCTGAGATCTGACTCGGTGTGTCGAGGATTGCAACACCTAAACAGAAACACTTATCCTAGCCAAAATATGGTTCATTCTGCTTCACTGAGAGAAGGAGCTTCAATCTTAGAAGCAGCGCCGAGCACGATGTTCTCACATTCACTAAGCCGAGGTAAATTACCAGAAAATTGGAAGCCACCTCACACCACGCCAATTTTCAAAGGTGGTTGACACAGCGAACCCTCAAGATACAGGTTGGTAACACCTCTTTCAATACCCTCAAAAATTACGAATTTCCTGATTTGTGATGGTATGCACGAACGCTTACCATCTGTGAACTTCTCTTCACCCCAAAAGCTTGGTTTCAGGAACAGCCATTCTCGTATAATCCGCCTTCTGACCTCGGTGGACAGATGGACAACCATCTTTGACCACATGGGGAAAATTGACATCATTTACCTTGACTTCGCAAAAGCTTTTGATAGGGTCAAACAATATACGTCTTATCAATAAGCTCAAAGCATGAGCATCAAATCACCTCCAATTCATTGACTCACTTCATATCTAAAAAATCGACATTATAAGGTTAGGGTTAATTTCGCTTTTTTAGCCTATGGGATGCCTTAGTGGGGTCCTCCAGCGTTCAGTACTAGGATTTCTTCTTTTCTTGATTTATACTAATGATCTTCCACATCAGGTATCGTTTGACTTATTACTTTTTGCTGGTGATGTGGACCTTTGGAGAGAGATACGCAACCAAGAGGATATACTGGCACTTCAGAAGGACCTGACTCAACTTCACAGATAACAACGAACTAACCAATTACAGACTTTACTCATTAGAGTGCAGGAGTCTTAAGGGTGACCTTCTAGTGACTTACAGCATCCTAAATACTTTTGGACGTCCCCTTAAACACCTACTTATGCTTAGTCATAACACAAAACTTAGGGATAAAACCCAGAACTAGAGACACAACAAAGCAGAACGGACTGTAAGAAAACCTGCTACTCCTCAAGAGTAGTCAAATTCTGGAAACTGCTACCGTCTGAGCTAGTCTAAGTGACTTCACGGGAGTTCGTCAGGAGACTTGATGAAAGACAGTATCCCACTATTATTTACCAATTCCTTTTTCTCTTTTGTTGCTAAATATACTAAAGTTCTGACCTGGTTACATCGATGATCCACTGCTACCAAATACGGCAGCCTGTTCAGCAAAAACTTCTATTCAATCCAGAACCATTGAGATCATCTGAACTTTACCCACCAACCATTTGAACCATTCGAATTTAAGTCTTCAAGGTCACTGATGTCGTTTGAGATGCTTAATGTTAACGTGGGTGTGCTGGGACATGTCGACTCAGGAAAAACGAGCCTAGCAAAAGTCTTAAGCACTATTGCTAGTACTAGCGCGTTTGATAAAAATCCTCAAAGTAAAAAACGAGGTATCACACTTGATCTTGGATTTTCTTCCTTTATCGTGGATTCGGCGGGCTACCCTTTTATGCCTTCTATACGCGAAAACTTCGAAAAGGTTCAGTTTACCCTTGTTGACTGTCCCGGGCATGGGTCACTCATAAAGACGGTTTTGTGTGGTGAGTTACCTTGTTTTCGTCTTTATCCTGATCTTTAGATTTTGATGGAAAATTGTGCCAGGTTTATGGAGATTTTTAGGAATCTGCAATATGAGAGCCTTATTGAAATGCAAGGAAAACATAGAAATTTTGTTTATGCATGGTCGTTTTCCCCAAAGTAGCTTGAAACAGGATAAATCCCCAAAACTTAGGGAAGATCTTCCTTTTTGAGTTGACCCAAAATGTTTCCAGACTTAGAGAAAAACTACAAATTTCTATGTGATTTAAAAAAAGCTCGAAAATCGGAAATTGGGATACTTTACAGCTACAGTCCCTCAATTTATCTGCCATTTTTTGCTGCAAATTAATTGTGATATTTACCGACTATGGGATTGGCATGTATCCTTATTCCTTCAGAATCCTTAAAAATCTAAGGATAGCCACTTTCGTTGTAATCTAAACTGTAGGGCTTAGTTGTGCCCATGTATTGCTTTATACATATATAGAATCCTAATTAGGTCATCGTGTATCCATGTATGTCGTCATACGTACAAAATATTTTGTTATGATGCTTAAGTTCAGGTAAACATAGTGGTACCAAATGTTTCAAGTACCATAGCTCTACTTAAAACACTAAGTATTAAATTAAGGTGTTTTTCTTGGTTTCACTTTTTGACTCGTCCCTCAGTGTTTGTATGTACACTCGCTATATAATGTAATCTATAATAATCTATATAATGTAATCGGAAAGGAAATTGATGTGCTTATGTTGTGCTTGGGTTCGTGGTGGTGCCATCCCTTATGACTACTTTTCTCGCTTATCGACCTTGTAAACATTCATTGTCTCAATTACTACATTTTAACTCAAAAACGTTAGTCTAAGTAGCGAAAACTACGTAGACTGTACGCAAATGAATAAATGATAAGTACAAGCCAAAATTTCTAGTGTGAATCATTGTAAGCCAAACAGCACTTTTAAGTATTGTGAGTCTTCGGCTGTCTAAATTCAGGATATTTGGCGACTGATGGCTCTAAAAATTTTAAGCAACCATACTATCAGATAGTTTAAATAGTAGTGAAACATCGACGAAACTATGTTAAGTTGTTGCTTGTTTACACTATTTGTGTTATAAAACTTCGGCAACATAAACGAACCGGTTTTTGCAGTGCTTTACTGTAAATCCAATTCATTCGTTTTTCTTGTTTCCGGGTATATTTCATGTATACGAAGTATCCCATCCTTTAAAGGTGCCCCCAAATGCCCTGCTAGCCCCCAAATGCCCTGGTACGGCCGAGAGTGGGGAGAGTCCGCTCTCCCTCTCGAAATACTCTCACACGGCCACGCGTATATAGCCTCTGCCAGGGAAGTCCTACTCACTGCCTTCTCGTGGCGGGGGTGTTGTTTACGAAAATGAGAGGACGAAAAGCGAATGTCCGGCGCTTTAACCGGATTCCAAACCAATGGTGCACATGGGCTCCAGTATCCTGCGGGAACAAATGGCGAATGAACCAATTGTTGGTCACCGGCTTCCATGGGACTGCATCTCCTCACGATGCTCCACTGCCTTGTGGATCAGACCTTCAGGTCGAAGGCTCGGGGTGTGGCCCCCTAAGAAAACCACCTGCTTCGGTTTGGGCACCCGGGCAGTATCACAGCCCTCACACATATCGAATGAGATTTGTGTGGCGCATATGTATTTGGTGCCTCTTTGTACCATTATCTATGTGTTGAAATAAATAATAATAATCCTTTAAAGGTAAATTTAAAGCTTTGTCACTAGATTTTACTTTTTAAAGCTAGTTTTTCTGAGCGGGTGGCTTATTCTCAGCGGTAGACTATAGTGTTATCATTATTATTATTCCAAATTCTAGGGTCCCAAATAATCGATATCGTCATCCTTGTTGTCGATGTCACTAAGGGTTTTCAAACCCAAACTGCCGAGTGTTTGGTGATTGGTGAGATAGCTTGTGAGAAAATGTTGGTAGTCCTCAATAAGTGTGATTTGTTGCATGAAAATCAAAGGGACGAATTAATTCAGAAGGTATTGTAATTTGCTGTGATTATACTGCTCAAAGATGAAAAAGCGTATCCTAAAAACATTGGAGAATACAATTTTTAAACAGTCGGAAATTGCAGAAATTTCAGCTGCTCCTGGTGGTGTTCAGGTATAATATCAATTATTTTCATTTGTACATGTGTAACATATCTGCACCCTTCTCTCTTCCGAAGTTATTTATTATCTAAACAATTCTAAGATTATTATTGGCGCTTTTTTATCAGTCAGTCAGCTACAACGTAGGATCAGGCACATATATGCCTTTTTGTCATTAAACTTCACTTGATAACGAGTTATCCAATTTATAAGTGGCGATAATCAAAAGTTTTTTAGATGATAATGAGGACAGATATCTGCTTTATTAGTATTCTTGTTCTTATGGTAGTAAAGAGTATTTTGTCCTTTGTTTATCATTTCAATGCACGAGATTCTATTGGTTTGCATTATTTTATCGGTTGTTGCACTATCTTCATATTATGGTTTATTAAATAATTTTGATGCCAGTTCGTGAGTCAAAAACATTGAGATAATCGTAGGCAGTTTACTCAAGATATATATATATATATATGGTTCTGAACGGACTCTATACGTACTGAGCTCTGAGAATCCAAACACTGCGTCAGTGTTCTTTCTGCATCTCTGTTCTATTCCATTTTGTTAGAGATTTCTCTTATAACTTTATCGACTACCAAACATCCGAATAGGAATCACTTGTCCGATGTATGCTACACGTAATCGTATTTTTATTTCAGGATATAAAAAATATCTTGCCTAACTGGTGGTGTCAGGAAGTTTTAGCTTCAATCTTTGTTTAGCACTTTCATCTCAAACAAGAGTATATCATTGGTAAGTTATTTATACGCTTTTCAGTCGGAAAACTTCAAGCCGTATTCGCATTTCGAATGACTAAGGATATATGAAGTTGTTAGCCATCATCAAAAATTGATAAAACTAAATTCCGTACTAAGCTATTGTCTCTCCCGTTTATGGTGTTTAGGTGATTTCACATGGAAAGAAAATTAAGTATGGACTCTAACGATATATTTTATAAAAACTTTACATATTTAAAGAATCATGGTTCTAATAATTTTCCTAACTATTCATTAAATTACTACTAGAATAAATTTCCTCCAAGCTGTAGGCATGGTTCATCCTTTGTTTCGTCTGTATTACTATATTATTCTTGTTTATAGTATATTTACCTTCGTATTCACCGTTTATTTGTTACTATCAAAAATATTTTGTTTAATTCATTAGGCGGTACAATTTATAATTTGTGTAACAGGTAGAATTTACATCTGAACAACGTACAAACAATTCACAAGAAATTAAAAATCTAATCTCTTTATTGGCACGATCAATACATGATCCAACTGAGAAGCGTAATAAGTTGAAAGATATGGGTTTTGTATTTGCTGTTGATCATTGTTTCACAATTACCGGACAAGGTACCATTCTTACTGGAACTGTGCTATCTGGGACTACAAGTGTTGGCCAAGTAACTTGCACATGTTTTATATTTTATTTCATTACTAATATTTTAAGCTGATTTTATTTCATTTTACTCAAGTTAGTAATTTCTTCTACTGCGTTTAAAACCCAAACTTTTGGTGTCCTTTATTACGTGTTATAACCGCTAAACAACATCTTATAACAAATCACCAGTCAGAATCCTGATTCTAATTTACTTTTTTGTGCGTTTACTTTTTACTCTACAGTTTAATTTCTCGGATTTTACTAGTGCACTTTTGATCAACACTACCAACCTTGATTCAACAGCTAGTTCCCATTGGTTCACGATTGTCTAGCTTCTGTCTTCCCTACCTTAAGATCTAAAAGTTATCAACCAGCATCTACTACATTATATTTCAAATAGACGTAGTCTGTGTACAAGCATATCAAACCACTTCACACCATGAAATGAAAACTAACAACCATACACGGTCGAGCCAGAAGTGGTTTCGAGACTGAATAATAGATTGAGAACAAATTAGGAAATGTTAGCCATACAACAGTGGTTAATAGGTTAATAGAAATCTTATGATAAAGGGAATACGTGTGCATAGTAATCAATTTACTCAGTAGTTACAGAACAAAGTTATAATCAATAATTGTTCGAGAAAACTAGTCCCATCTTTTACAATATCCGTTCCTTTAAATCATCTCTTATGTTAATTTTTTTTCCAGTTCTACTTATTTTTCTTGAACTTTTTGATCACGCCCCCCGGTCGCTAAGACCAATGCTAATTCAGTTTCCTTTCCAGGCCCCTCAAGAAGAAATATTCTTCCTCCTTATGGGCAGCCGCGAAGGGATAACTCTGCATGCTATTTTATTTATTTGAACACATAAATATTGGTACAAAGAGGTACTAAATACACATGCGCCACGCAAGTCACTTGATTTGTGTGTGGGCTCTAATATTGCTCGGGTGCCCAAACCGAAGCAGGTAATTTACTTATGGGGCCACATCCGAGCCTTCAACCTAAGGGTTTGATCCACAAGGTAGTGGAGCAATGTTATGAGACGCAGTCCCATGGTATCAGGTGACCAATAATTGGTTCATACGCTATTTTGTCCCTCAGGTTCCCGGAGCCAGTCATGTGCATCAATGATTTAGAATCAGGGTTTTCCAACTCCCCTAGATAGACTGTCGTTGTCCACCAACCCGGTTGGGGCGTCGGACAGTCAGTCAGTCAGTCAGTAACAACGTAGAGTCGGACATTGGCTTTTCGTCCTGAAAATGAGGTTATCTAATACGACTACTAAATTCTGATGAGTTAATCTATCGATTAGCATGATAAATTGTTGCTTACTTGTAGTAAAGCTTACCGGCAACACTAACAGTTCCAATAGTGGCGCTTTTGATGACTGCCACTATCATTTAACTGTGGATTCGTTTGCACGTCAGATGTTTCTTGATATTTCCGTTGCAAGAACTTATAATAGTAGAGTCGGTTAACGAAAACATCATTTAACACCAACTTCTGTAGAATATCATCGTTACTAAGGCTACAAATTCATAAGGTTAAAGTCTACTCAATCATCCCGCTAGCTTACAAGTTGAATAAAATCGTTTTGCAACTTACAAAATTGGCTGCACGTCTCTGATGGTTTCAACTGAAAAGAATTTTTACTACGTTCAACTACAAATTGATCCGTGTCAATTTGCTTACAGATGCAAAAGAAGCACCTTAAATGCCGTTGCTGTTCTGCATCACAATATAGTGTTCAGTTTGGAAAAGGGTAAGAAGTATGTTCGATGCGCTAAATTGGACTATATTTCTGCTTTTGATTCTATCCCAAGATATTGCTGGGAATTACTCATTACTTCTTGTATGCAACCATTTCCAAATCACACGACCGACACACACAAGAAAGAATGAGATGACCAAGGGAATTACAATATACAAATACTGAAGTGATTTGTTCGGTTTATTCTCTTTGGTTATTTCGGTAGTCATATTCTGAAGAAAAACAAGACAGTAGCATTAATTACTAGATATCAAATGTTTACTGAATATCGATCGGTTCCTTCTGAAGTTTCCTTCCGCTTTTCTCTAACCTGAACTTCAGTGATCACAGAAGTTTTTCCATTGTGTTTGGTGGGTGTTGGCGTACTCGAATGGTTAACATCCGAACTCTTCTGAATACACAAAACAGTAACTTTTATTACTAAACATCAACTATTATTCAATCGATTCACCAATCACTATGCACTATTGTCAGTAACGATGACAGAAGAGAAGTCCACAAATAGTTACACAATTTGCACTTGTATAATCGTTTAGAACATCTACAACCGATTTGACAATTAGTGTGATAAGTACGCACTATCCAACAACTTAATCCGTCTAAATGTAAAGCTGTTAACTTTAGCATGAGACATGAACGGCATGTAAACGCCATTTTGGAATCCCATAGTGTTTGTGCCATTGGAGACTCTTTGATAAACACAGTGTCAAAGGTCAATTATCTTGTTGTTACTTTTTCCTTTGATCTCTCTTGGTCTTCTCATGTTTTACTATTATCGAAGAAATTTTTCCGTCTGGCTTACTACATAAAGAGGCTATGTGCTTTTGGGATTACTCGACATTCAGTCTTACAATTTGTCAATTCATGCTATACTTTACTGTTCTTCATTATTCTTTCCCGGGCTTTTGAGAAAAAGACTTTGCTGTATTACGAGGAGTGCTGAAGGCAGTTAGCAAGGTGTGTGATGAATCTTTTGAGGTCATTATTAAGATAGTTGTGGACAGACATCTTGTTGTGACTTTATAAGTCGCTAGTTATCACGTAATCTACTCGCCAATCAAAATACGACTTATTCCCTCTTATACTGTACTAAACCAATGACGTTCGACCGGTATGAGCAGCCTAGCGTCCTATTGGTCCTATGTTCGCCTAGCCCGTCCAACTGAGTCCAGAATGCCAATAACAGCCTCCACTATGCAAATCGAATCGAATAATTTATTTCAGATATAGTGGGTTTATATATCAAACAAACACCGCAACACACCATAAAATAGAAAATAACATCCATACACAATAAAGCCAAAAAGTGGCTGTGAACGTGAGAGACGGTAATTAATAAACTGAGCATAACCTAGGAACAGTAAATCGTACAATAATAATCCATAGATCAAAATGAAGCTTATAGTAAGGGGAATATATAGATATACATAATCTAGTTACTGAATATTTATACCATAAGAATATATAAATAAGATTAGTCCATTAA
Organism: Schistosoma margrebowiei; assembly: GCA_944470205.2. NCBI lineage: Eukaryota > Metazoa > Platyhelminthes > Trematoda > Strigeidida > Schistosomatidae > Schistosoma > Schistosoma margrebowiei. The sequence goes on from OX104028.1 coordinate 4,306,079, forward strand.
TATGTCTCAGACGTTACTTTTAATTCAATCTTCACTAGGATATAACACCTTTTTTATCGTATTTGAGATACAAACGATCTTAAGTATTTATTTTTATTCTATTATCTTTCCGTCTAATGCGCTGCGACCTCCTTGGGAGTATTGTATACGGTTTATTACTATTCGGGTCATTTTTAATTTCATTATCCGTATCAGTTAATATATTTAGTGGTATATTAGACTTTATAGGATTTCCTGTCTCCTGCTCTTGTCTGGTTCTCTGTATCTGGTTTGCATATCGCACCCATATCTTTTGTTCAACTTTTACTTCACAGAAAACTTTCCCCTCTTTTCGTATTATGATGCCAAACTTCCGGGTCGACTTTACTCGCGTGAAATCTCTCGATATTACCGCTTGTCCCACCCTAAACCTTCTGGGCAATGCACCATGTCGCTTGTTGAATCGCTGTTCTATTCGTTTGTTCTTGCGGAGGTTAGCTCTAGGTTTTGGTTTCATTTGCTCTATAGCTATTCTAATCTTTCTTCCAAAAATTGCTTCTGCTGGACTTTCTTGATTATTTGTTGCTGGGTTGGGTGTTGCTTGGTAGGTTTGTAAAAATATTTGGATCATCTCTTTTATTTCCCCTCTCCCTTAGCTTTAAGCAGTGCTCTTTTAGACGTATTCACGAACCTCTCAACTAAACCGTTAGACTGCGAATGGTATGAGGGTGTCTTCATATGCCTAACGGCGTTGGCGACTCAGAACTTCGAAAATTCAGCGGAGGTAAACTGTGGTCCATTATCAGACACCTATCCCTCTGGACACCCAAAGCAGCCGAATACTTGTCTCAGTTTTTCGATAGTAGCTTTTGTCGAAAGAGACTTCATGTAGTGGATCTCTTGCCATTTTGAGAAGGCATCAACAATCATCAAGTACTGTTTCCCGTTTTCGGGACCGGCGAAATCCACATGAACTCTTGACCACGGATTTGTTGGTGTCCCCCAACTCTGCATTTCTGTCTTGCGAGGGGCTTTGATGGCTTTTTTGCACGCGGAACATCTCTAAACATATTCTTCGATTTGAGCATCAATATTCGGCCAATATACATAGCCACGTGCAAGTGCCTTTATCCGTGCTAACCCTGGGCATGCAGTATGCAGTTTTAACATCACCTTACGGCGTAAGTTTGTGGGTACAATTATTCGATTTCTAAAGAACAGGCTATTCATCCACGAGTGATAGAGAATTTTGACGGTGAGAATACTGTTCAATATTTTGTTGAATGTCAAAAAAGTGTCGTCAATCCTACTTAATATGATAATGTTCAAGAGCGTATTGTTTTTATTAATACGAGTCTGAAGCAGCAATTCAGGACGTTATAAATTGTATGATAGTAGCACTTCAACAAATTTGTAACATCTTGTACAGTGATGATGGAAATAATTGTATTTACAGGATATCTTTTCCTGTCTCACAAAATGGCACATTATCTCTGTGTTGACTACGCAAGCAATCTAGTACTGCATGTGGAACTAAGCAATACATTGAAAAACAAAATAGTTTCCAGACCCATGGTTCTAGATATTCACAATTATATTCCACTCTTCATTGTTTTGAGTAATAAAAATTCGTTTCTAATCAGCATTAGTTCAAATTAAAATCTGTACTGTTGAGGGGCCCTGGAAAAAATGAAACGAAACTATGTAATAAACGTTTCAGTTTATAGTAGTTCTCCAATTGATGGTATCATCTATGTCGTAAATAATTTGCCCTACATAATCAATTCTGACAGTCAGCAACAACGTAGAACTTCGTACGTACGTACATCAGTTCGAGTTGCCATACCACATTAGCACAGAGATACGATTGTCGATTCAAATCCCATAGTGGTAGAGGTAGTAAAAGTATGAGCAGTAATCGGAAAGATTAGGGTTTGAAGATGTTATTCAAGGAGTATAATCCAATGACAATTCGGAAAGAGAAAAATAAGGGGCATGACGAGTTAAGATCAGGATTTGGGAGAACACAAATTGTGCTATTGCGAACGATTTTGAGCCATGTCATTCAAGGTATATAACCATTGGTTGCTATCATCTCGCGGATCCTAACCAGAAAGTCTACACCTAACAACACGACTCAGACCACTTGTCAGTGACTTTTACACCAGTGATTTAATAGTCTTATTACACTAGAGGATTGGTCTTTACTTATGATTTTCGTTTCAATGTTAATGTATGACTTATTTATTTTTTAAACTTAAGATTCTAAATTTGTCTTCTATTCATTATCTTAATAGACCATTGGTTTACCTTATCAACGAATTCAAAAGAAGATTAAATCTATTCAAGTATTTCGTCAGCCAATTCAATCAATCGGACCAGTATGTTATTTAGTTAAATATTATTATTACTAAACATTTACAACTAACTAGATTCCTTTTTTGTTTAATATGAGAAATGTACAAGTTAAAATTTGCATGAAATTTTAAACTCATTTTAACAGATTACTAAATCTAGTAAAATGTTATAGTCAGTCATCTCCAACGATAGGACCAGGCGCATACATGCATCAGTCCAAGTTGCCACACCTGATTAGCACAACAAGATGAACACCATATTCATAGAAATAGTTAATTCAATGATAGTAATATATAAAAGAAGAATCGTATATAAAGATATAGTACAGGTAGAAAGAATTACTACGTAGAAAGCTGTAAAGCAATTTTAATCTCATAGTTTAAAGGAAGACAAAGAGTGTATACACCTACGCCATTGTGATCATTTCTGAGCCATATCACCTAGAGTTTCCAACAATTAATTACGATAGTCCGGTTAAAGCGCTGGACATTAATTTTTCGTCCCGTCAATTTCGTAAACACCACCCCACTTCGCGATATCTATCAACATATAATATTCATTGTCAATAGTTTAGTACCACGAACTCTAAATTACTGTTGTCTGGTCATTTATTGTTTTTCTCTTATCCAATGTGTAGTTGATAAGTCTTGCGGATTGAACGCTATATTCGTCTCCTAAGCTATTCTGTAACCCCAAGCTAGAACTATACAGCGACCTGAACACGAGAGAGGAGATGCAAAGTATGCGAGAAGTAGTTTACTCCAAGGTTCATTTTAATGCAGAAAATACAGGGTTTTTATAATATTCTAAATGTCCTTGGGTTACTAGAAGATTCTGGAATGCTACTAAACATAGTAGCAGTGTAGCAATCAGCTAATCAGAACCTCTGCATGTGACGTTCCACTTCCTTGATATTTTTGGCTAAAACTTCAAGTGACGCTGATTGGATGAAACGCTTCTTAGTGTTTCCTGATGCTTGTCTTTTGCAAGCAATTTTCTGGATCACTCCAACAGTAATACATGAAGGTGTTAGTGAATGTTTTTCTTCTGCATATCTCTTCAAACATAATCAAGTTTATTAGATTTTACTTAGTTATTCTAAGAAGTTTTATACAGTTCGTCTCTTTTTTTTACCAAGTTACTGAATTAACAATTTGTGGTAAGTTTTTTTTAATAAATAGTTCCATAATATAAGTTAATATATCATTAAGAATTTGTCATTTTCCGTATGTTGATATCCAGGTTAACAAACGATCAATTTGTATAACTTTATATGCATCCTGAACGGATTGTATCCACTATAACTGGTTCGTCCAGTCGATGAGTTCCAAATAAACAGTAACACACACATCTTAGATTCCATTCTCAGATATATGTAAAAAATATATAGATCATAAGTTAGTAACTGTTAAAAGACAATTAGATGTGTTTTTTTTCACGTGTGCTTCAAACAATCATGAGTTATTGAAGATGTTTCTATAAAATGATATTGGTGAGTTGAGATTTGACCTACTGCATCTGCATTAAGCAATACTATAGTAGCATAGTTTCAATACTTCTGGTATATATCTATATCAGTATGGGGTTGTGAAGATTATTAAGTTTTTGATTGAAATCATGAACCCATTAATGTTAAACCACCAATAATAACCTGGAAGAACTGGATGGCCGTTTCGTCTTGTTGTGGCACTCTTCAGCTGTGCTCATCCACAGCCTCGCTCGTGGGATTTGAACCCAGGGCCTACGGTTTCGCGTGTGAACGCTTCATATCTAGACCACTGTGTATGTATTCAACAGCGTTATTGTCTAACCTCAACCAATCCACGAAATAAAGCAACCATCTGCGATTATACTGAGGTAAATACCTGTCTCTGCCTGACATGGATTAGCTCCACTGGTCATGGCTTCTCAATAGAACTCTGAGAATTCCCCCACAAAGCTAGTCACTATCTATATACAAATTATTATTTCTTGCTTTTAGGTATTAGTTTTCCATTTAAAGTAACAGTGAGACTATAATTTATGAACGAACTAATCAGGTATAAGTTAACAGGTCTCGGATTTCGGCACGAAATTCACCCATCCATTTGGTTAAATAAAGTTATGGCATTATAGCTGATGCCAGTTCATGATGAAAACTCTCAATCTAATTTTTAACCTTAACCATCAACTTTAAATCATAGTTCTAATTCCTTACACAAGTTCATAAGCCTTATATGGTCCTTTGTTATTAGGTGGGCACTCCCATGATTTATGACCCTTATTTACTCTTAGTCAGTAGGTGTCCATCCTCAAGGTCATTTTAGCGTCGCTCAAAGGTCATCCATAAATTATCGTTCTCACCAAAGTACCAAGTTGATTTGAACCTTTTTATTTAACGTTTTCATCATCATCTGGTTTTATTTTTATCTTTTAGGGTGATCGTGCTGGTATTTGTGTATCACAATTAGATTCAAATTTATTAGAACGTGGTCTTATTGGTGATATAACTTCAACGGAGAATTTAATTCCATGTTATGCATGTATATTAACTTGTATTAAAAAAGTATCCTATTTTAAATCATCTATTAAAAGTCAATCACGTTTACATATATTTATTAGTCAAGAAACTGTATTAAGTAGTTTAACATTTTTTACTAAAATAAAATCGGATAAACATTTAAATAGTATAGAAAATTCAAATGAATTTGATAAAACAACAATGTATCAGTACGTTGATGAGATTTCTGATGAACCAGGTTAGTTAGTTTGTTATTATGTTTCTATGTATTAATATAAGATACAATTGACTTTGAATAATTCATAAACAGTTCCATTTTGTATATTTAAATTTATTTATTCAAACACATAAACATTGGTACAAGGAGATACAAAATAGATATGTACCACATGAGTCATTCTATTTATGTGAGGGGCTATAATACTGCTCGGGTGCCTAAACCGAAGTAGATGGTTTTCTTAGGTGGGCCACACCTGGAGCCTTCAACCTAACCGTCTGATCCACGAGGCAGTGAAGCAACGTCAGTGACCAGTGACCAACAATAGGTTCATACGTCATTTGTTCCTTTAGGATCTTGGGGCAAATCCATGTGCATGCTTGGTATGGAATGAGGGTTTTCCAACTCCCCTAGGTGGACTCTCCATGTCCACCTACCTCATGAAAGTGTCGGACATTTGCTTTTCATCCTCTCAATTTTGTAAACAACAGTAATGCCACGAGAAGGCCGTGAGTAGAACTTCCCTGGCAGTGGTTGTACGCACGTGGCCATGTGAGAGGGAGAGCGTACTCTCCCCACTCTCGCCCGTACCAGGGCATTTGGCGAGGTAATTCAATTTGTAGATTGGCAATACTTAAATGGTAATAGAAAACCATCTAAACTTTCACTTGTCATCCTTTTATATCTATAGGAGTGCTAATTTAAACGTATTTACAAATCCCTTGATATTGTTTTACTTGAATCTTCCTATTGATGTTTTAGGACTGAAATTGATCAGTCTCTTATTGGCATATATGCATAATATGCGTATGCTTCGATATTACCTTAATTTAAAAGCATTATAAGCAAAGATGGATAGTGGCTAGCAGTGGAATCCAGGACGCGCGTTTCGTCCCATTTCGGACTCGTCAGCTGGATTTACCTGCATCTCAGAGTTGATGTTCACTCTGGGACTTGAACTCAGTACCGTTTGCTTCATACGCCATAACGTTATCCATTTAGCTACTGAGTCCTGATAGCCACTTTCTTGTGCAATGGGGTGAAGTTTAATTCACTTGATATTGTTTTTACTTGAATCTTCCCATTGATGTTTTAGGACTGAAATTGATCAGTCTCTTATTGGCATATGCGCATACTGTGCGTATGCCTCGATTGATTTTTTTTTTACACTACTTTATTGACTATTAATCGTATCTAATATATTTCTATTTTCCGGTCATATCGATTGATATATGTGATATTCGCCTACTTAATTCCTGCAACATGAAGAATAATGTGAAAGCTTCATTTCTTTTGTTGTCCAAACGTACCAAGTTATTAAGGAAAATAATTATCATTTAAGTGAAATGGGGTAAATCATTCATTCTTAATTGAATTTTATCTCTTGTGTTAATCTCATATTTTTTCCTTTTTCTCCCCCTTATTACTTTTAAATTAGATGATAATCTTTATTTATTATTGGAATTTGAACATCCAGTTATTTGTCCAATGAATGGATTAGCTATTGGCGCTAAATTAGATACATATTCAATAACTAGTTGTCGTATCGCTTTACATGGACGTGTTTTAGTACAATTAAATGATTCAAATTATAAATCAAATTATTTAAGTAAATTACTTGTACGTTTTTTTTCTTCTGTCTTTGTTTCTTCCATTAACATGCTTTATCAACAAGGCTTTTAATTGATGATTAACATAAGTAGTATATGGTGGTAGTCGTGAACAGAAGGTCTGGCAGCAGAGATACAAGAGGGATCAAACAGTAAAGAATGGAAACCGAATGCAATTTGTATGAAAATGCAAGAACAATGAAGTCTGAGTCATTTTGAGACAATTGATGGACATTTCGCAAATTAAACATTTACTTTATGATTGTCAGATTTTATTACCAAGTCCTGTTATTTTGTGTTCAATACATCCGATTGTTCCACCCGTATACTGTTCACTACAGTACTACCAATTTTCACATATATTTAGATAGATAATATATGTGTTAGGTGATTGAAAGTAGTCAATTGAAAGTCGTTAGACTTGGGTTTCGCGCTGGTTGGTGACACTTATTAGCAAGGTGCACTTAAAATGTTAACAAAACTGGTCTTTCTTAATGGGATTCGAGTCAACATCAATATGCAACTTTACAATATATGATATTACCATTGAACTATTCTGGTTACAAATGACTTGTAGGACTGAGATATTTACAATAGCAACCAATGTCTAGCACATAATAACGCTCTAATTCTACCAGTTAGGTCCCTCAATATTACAGACATATTTTGATTGGAATCTTCGAAATTGCCTGTAACTCTCTCTGAAAAAAAAGAAACTACTGAATACAATATCGAGTCATTACAAGTTGGCAGCCACATTACAACTTGATCAACAATATTATTTCAGGTTTATAGGGCTAGACGGACTTTTATTACCTACCTACTGTAATTTAGACAATTAATCTACTATGTAAAAGTATATGTGAGTCTGATTGAAAGCATGATTTTGCTTCAGCTTTTATTTATCCTTTCATTGGTTGTTAACTCAGATAATCAATAATTTATCCACAGTTGCTTAACACTTATAAGGGCATTTCGACTTTTGATTCCTTGATCTCCTAGTATCATTACTTCTCTCATGTTTGTGGGATTTATTAATTATTAACGACACACAACATCTGGTTCTTTGACTTTTGAATATTTCCAAGTAAACTCATAATGCAGTGAATGAGAACACAAAGTGAGGATAATTGAACGTATTTTAGTACAAAATTATAGAATCATACAATAAATACTTCATTTACAAAATGTCTTTCAACTGCCTCAAACTTGATTGTTCCTTTTGCAAACATAAGTCAATCATCTTGAACTTCATTGTTCTTTTGTTCCCACAACAATCATTCTTTCTTTTCATTCTCTTCTTTGATCTTCATAAACCCAGACATTTCACTTTCGATTGATTATAGGTACTACTTATATCTGTCGATATCACTAATACTACTAGGACAATTGGTCTGTTAAAATACATAATTAACGGGATATCATGTATTGGAGTTGAAAATGAAGAGGAATTAACCTCTACACGGTGAAACCGTAATTTATAAACCACCTTTGAGCGACACCAAAGTGACCTTGGGCATGTCCTCCAACTATCTAGGACTAGACGAGTGTTATAAACCAGTGTGAGGAAATAGAATTATGATTTATAGTTGATGGTTAAGGTTAGGAATTAGATTTAGGGTTTTCATCACGAACTGACATTATTTAAAATGCTAACACGCTATTTAGCCAAATGGATGAATGAATTTCGCGTCAAAATTCATAACTTGTTACCGATTATAAGCAAAGATGGATAGTGGCTAGCAGTGGAATCCAGGACGCGCGTTTCGTCCTGTTTTGGGACTCTTCAGCCGGATGTACCTGCATCTCAAAGTTGATGTTCACTCTGGGACTCGAACTCCGATTAGTTCGTTCATGAATTGTTGTGTCATCGAATCTTGTCCTAAAATTGATTTCAATCGAACATGCATCCTTCATGAGGTTTTGTTTTGCTTTATACAAATGCATTTTGACAGCTGAAGCCCTACATATATGGGCACACTTAAACAACACGAATAGGAGAGATGGCATATACTTTTTTTACTTAGTTCACTATCACACTGATTATTGTGTATTGACCTTTCTCATATATAAATAGAGGTTGTATTTTGGAAATTTCTGTTTACTAAATGCTATTTTATAGTTTGAATGTAGTGATAGTTACCATTTTGTAAGTCTAAGTATTTTTCCAGTCAAGCCGAACAGTTTTTGATGTTTTGCAGTTATTCATATATGGTATCCCACCCATTCAATTCTTTTTCTCATAATTATCAGAAAAGGGTTTTATGGATATTATGGTAGTTTTAATAGTTGAGTTCACGAGTTAATTGAAGCTAGACCATCATGGAAAACCTGGAAGTACTGGACGGTCGTTTTGTGCTAGTGTGGGATTCCTCAACAGTGCTCATTGACAATCCCACCTCGCGAGATTCGAACCCAGGACCTATCAGTCTCGCATGTGAACGCTTAACCTCTAGATTCAGTGGTCGAGATTTTTCTCATTAGTTGTAATTTTCATTGTTATGAGTATCGAATGTTCCAGTATTTCAGTTTTTACCATTATAGCCTAGTTATTTAATAGTGTACTTAGTTTCTACAAGTGCTCTTTTTGACATATATTTGTTTCTCTTGTAAGAATAATTTGGGTTTTGTGAATCCACACCATTTGAATACCACCAATTCGAAAACAAGAATTACTCTCTAAGTAATCATCGTTTAATCATACCCAATGGAGGTTACTGATGAGATTTTCACTTATCTAAATCAAACGATTTATACTTCTATACCGTAGACTCTGGCATTATTTTGGAAAAATCGATAATCCTAATAGTCTTTATCGTACTTGATCTTTTTTGGTGTTATAATTCTAACTCTTTTTGTAGGTATGTAAATCTAAAACTCGTCGTGGTCAACTTGAACGAATTGTTAATCCACGAATGTGTATTGTTCATGGTTTATTTAAACGTGAAACGAATTGGGAAATATTTGTTGGTTTGCGTGCTTATTTAATTATTAAATCACATGAAGATTCTTCTGATCATATTCAACGTATATATGGTTATATTGAATCTAGTTTTGGTCAAAGCGGAAAATGTCGTTTAGCTCTAGAAAGTATGTTTATTTAATTCTATATCTTGATCAGTTTGAACTATTCTACTCATTTACCAAGTACAGAATCGTATACTTTACTTTAAGCTACATTTCGACTATCAGGGTTATTGGATACTACATGGTTGTCTAAACCATATTAGGTGAAGTTCGTTTCTAACTTGCTACTTAGTGTCTAAAAGCTAAACACCTTGACTACTGTGACACTTTAAATGAAGTGTAGTAATTTTGGTTGATCATTCAATAAAGTAAATACTAAAGAAGCACGGTTGACTTTGGGTTTCCATCCGTTTTGTACACTTTCTTCAGTTAGGATGCCTAATTGTCTGAACTGATAGTAAGTTTATGAAATGATGGTAAAACCATTAAATGGCGCATATTTTCAACATGTCTCCATAACTGTGTAGCAGCTATTTGGTTTGATTGTTTGAAGCATTAATATTTAAGAGGGTTAAGTTTATCAATTAACATTTTGCTTATTGTTTCTACTGTTCACGTCACCTCTATCAATAACATGGTACCATTAGTTTATGGTTTAAATGTTCACATGTTTATGTGTGCTTTTAACTTATTTTTCACTTTCTGATTCAATTTCATTTAAACCCATAATCCTTTCACATAAGTTCATCTTATAATCGGATATGTTGTCGAAGTATCTATTTTTCCTGAGAAAACATTTCAATTTATGATCTGTTGTTACTAACTGCCAAAAGTTTTTTAAGAAGTTATTAACAGAGAGAGAGAGAGATGTACCTTACTTTCATAAATGTCAAAAGACTACAATTGTTTCCCTCAGTAGCTTTTAAATGTAGTGAACGAGTGAATTCTTTTTCTATGTGTCTTAGTTACTGTAGTTCAGGAATTGGATGAGAAAACAGTCACTTTATTAGGTGGATGGTTGCTTACTAATCAAACCACCCAACTCTCAATTACTGAATTACGTGTTTGAATACCACTTCACTCTGGCTCAGGTATCTGAGGCTTCTTAGTATATACTAAGTAGAACGCTTATTTTTATTTTGTATTCAGATGTGTAGTTAAATAAAGTGAGTACAGTAATTGTATATGGCCTTTTATTAACTTCATTGTATTCAGTTATCATTTATATTAGGAAAACAATAAAACCACATCCTACACGATCACATCTACTTTTCTCATATTCTTCATTTAGATGATCTTCCTGATGAGATATTGGCACAATATTCTTCAAAAGCTGGCAGAAAACAAATATCACAACCGGATATTGAAGTTATACTTGAATTCAAAAAAAATATATTTGATCCACAACGTCGTGTTATCCAATAACATAGATTGTGCAATACAATGGAATAATGATTATTTCACTATAGTTTTGAAGTACTTTTTATAAATGTATTTTTGTATATTTTTTTCTCCTTTCAAATTGTCCAGTACATTGATGTCTAGGTAACTGTGTTTTATAATTTTATCGTAAAAAGACTTTGAATGAATGTGGTTAACATTTTTGTAGACCAGTTCAAAAGAATCCTTTAGAGAATACTTACATAGATGTTTTCGAATAGGGTCCATCATTTAGGTGATATTAATATCAAGGTAAACACATTGTGTTTATTTCATGTGAATTGCTTGTTTACAAATGTACCTTTGAAAAAAACCCATTGATATATTATGTGATTACATATCTGTAAACAATCTTAAATTATGTGTCCCTTTAAAAATTCTTAAAGATTTACTATTACTATGTACTGACAAAATTCAGTTCACTTTTGAAGGTGAATACTTTCGTCAGATTGATGGAGTAGCTATGGGTAGTCCGCTAGGACCATTATTAGCAGATGTATTCATGGCACATGTTGAAAATCAGACTGATGACCTAATCGGAAACATATCATTTTATAATAAATTTGTAGACGATATCTTAGTTGTTTGTGAGAGAAAAGATGATATGTACTGTTTACTAAATAAACTTGACACTCTCCAAAACAATATTAGTCTCTCATGTGAAGAGGAGAAGAACGACCAGCTTCCCTTCTTAGATATACTTCTGAGTAGACGAGAAGATGGCTCAGTCAAGCGATTTATTTTTAGAAAACCAACGTGGACAGGTCAATATCTTAGTTATTATAGTTATTGCCCTGTAAAATACAAACGTGGTTTGGTAATGTGTTTTTTCAACAGACTCGATAATATTTGTACAACCGACGCCATTGATGATGATGTCAAGTTGTTAAATAAAACGTTAGTAGAAAATGGCTGTCCTCTGAAATTCATAAATAGATGGAAAGTACATGGTACTGCGTGACCTACTGTAGCCTTACCGTTCAGAAGTGATTCAAATAGCGTTTTATTGAAATAAAGACTTAAATCAGTCATCAAATAAACGTATTGCGCAGCAAAGGTCATCATCAAAGAAAGAACAAGGTGCATGCTTCATCCAAAAACTTAAAAGACATGAAAACGATTATGTCACATCCCACTGTGTTTACCGATTTAAATGTGTGTGTGGTCACACATACATAGGGAGGAGCAATCGTGATCTCAACATTAGGGTGAGTGAACATGAACCCAAATGGCTGCAGAAACAAATACAATCAGGTGACCCAATAAAGAGTAGATGATAAACATCCATCATCCTCTATCGCTAAACATATAATTGAAACAGGTCACAAGACTGATCTAAATTCAGATTTTGTGGTGTTGTATAAAAGTGTAAAAGGGCGTATACTAAGGTTTATTGAAGCCTTAGCCATACTAAATTCTTACCCTCTTTGTGCATTCAAAGACAGTTTGTTCTTACCTTAAACCTATCCTTGTAATATTGACTTATTAGCCAGAGTGATTAGGCTTCGAATTGTGTTCACATTATTATTATTACTCTTCTCATTATCCTTATCTCTTCTTACCCCGTTTCCAGTCTAGTTGACCTTTTATTTTTATATATGAATGCTATAAACAAGTACGTGTGATCAGATTGTTCGGAATGTGTCACATAGTTCTGATAATCTTCGTCTTCTAATTACATTATCGAAATCATAGATAGGTCTAAATGAATGTAACTTGTTATATTTCAGGAAACTCTGTAAGTTGGAGTCGAAAGAAATATGTTTTAGAAAATGGGAGTATTTTTTGCAGATGACTATAATATTTACAAACAAACAACAATGTAAGGACATGTATAACTTTATAGAAAGTTCATTTAATTGGTCGTAAACAAATATCTTGTTGCCATTGTAGTTTCACACTCATGCGAGTAAATCTATCGAGTTTCTAATTAACATTAAAGTGATATAGGTAGTAGGTTATATATTTTTGTTATTGATATCTGACTGGGTTTTCCGAATTCTATTAAGGGTGATTTATAATGAAGTCGACCCATCTAAGTAAGAAGCTATGCTAATGTTATTGTTTCTGTAAAAGAACTTATTATGGGTTTCAAAATTCTAAGCCTATGGTTGTAAATTTGTTGTAACGGGTGACAGCAGGTTTTGATAAGCAGCGTTTTATATCGATCGATTTAGTGACACGTAATGGACGACCTAGAGTCCTGATTGGCCCTGCTTCCCTGTATATCCCAGCCAGTTGAGTCCAGATGGAAAATCACAGCCTTTGAGATATGAATATATTTCAAACACACTCTGTTTATATACTAACCAAGCAGACCACATCGTACCATAAAAACAGAAAACAACATTTACACAATATTAAACAAGTGAAGTAAATATCGACCAATAGGAAATATACATTTACCGTCCAAGGACAACATTCGACTTAACATGATAACTATTGGTCTATTTTTCTGCACATCCTAACAATATTCATTTCATTTTTCATCGTATCCTGAATGAAGCTATATTAAACTGTCAAACTTGTGTTTTAATGTTATGGAACTTTTGGATGTTTATGGTATTTCACGTAAACGTGTTAAATGAACATAATTGCATATTCATTTTGCAACACGACAACCAACTGATCATGTGACTGTCAATTACATTAGTTCAATTCTATCGGTCAACTTATGTTGTATGCTACCTATGTTGACAAATATAAATGGTTCATAACACCAGAAGTTGAATATCTCTCATAAGAACATATAACTGGAGATGTTAGGAATGTAAAAACTTGGTATTTGTAATAATAATAATCATTGGACGAACCATGAAATATGTAAAGGACAGCTAAAGAAAGATGTGCAAATAATCTATTTGATGTATAGTTTTCATATTTTACGGAGACGCTTTTTAATTTCTTATAAAACAATAAATTGGTCTTCCTACATGAGTTCTCTGTTCACTACAAACTTGTGATTAATTCGAATGCCCTTCATATGAATCCTAATATTCCTTCGTTGGGTTGTTTGTTGATTGTATCCCATTACTATTTTGATCTATTAGTATTTGAGACACGCTAACAAATTAACACCGGATGTTTCGTGTTCATTTTAATACGGTACAGATCTAACTAGTCCAACAGTCCTGAATTTAATTCATTACGATACAATTGCCGGATGTTTGTTGCTCGTGTTTTTTTCTAATGCAACTACTGGTGCTGGTGTCAATATGAATCCAATCATAAAGGGGTCTAATTCTGCTGTCATTCCGGTCCGATTATGCATTCGTTATATACTACTGCTGTATATGTTAATGAACTCAATTACTGAAATATATATTCAAGAGCGTTTGTTATATTCTGTTTCTTAATTCACTGGTAATCGCTTATGAGGTTATGGGACATCAAATTGTTTTCTGCCTATTGTCTCTACCTGTTGCAATGGTACAATATGATCCTGTAGAATTGTGATCTACTATAATATAAGTGCTGCTCTAATAATAGACCTAATCCTAAATTTGTAGATTTGTTATGATATAACTGCCTAATCTATAAGATCTTACGTGGAAGTCACACCATCGACTACACCAACTCACTGTATCGTATCAATTACCAATACATGATGTAGAACAAGGTTAGGCTAGAGAAAGAACAATATATTTAATATGAAAAGAAGATATAAGGTAACATTCAGCAGAGACCACGCCTGCAAGGCCGAGCCATGCCGTTCGATCAACTCTAATTTATTCAATTCATTATTCGCGCCTTCTCCATCGTTAGGTATGTCTTCGCGTTAAATATTGAATACCTATTTTCCGAGTAATCTCGTATTCAGCTTTGAGGATAGTGTGGTTATGGTCCAATGCCACTACACTACTCTCCCACCAGAATCAACGTGGTGTTGGTTCGATACCCAATTGGATGGGACTGTAGTGTGCCGAAGGTTACCAAGACTAGTAAGAATCCTCCGGGTGATGACAAGCTGAAAAATAAATCAAAAAGAAGACGGCAGCATCTGGTCGGGAAATACATGTAATAATTTTAAAATATCTGCCTTCATGCTTAACACGCTTACAATGAAAATTTGAGTGATTATTTGAGCTATAAAAAAATGGGATTACAATAATAATAATAGTAATAGTAAAACGATGCGTGTGTAATAGCCGTTGGTTGATAACTTAACGTATAGGTAGTAAGTATTTTGTGTTTAGAAATATTAAAGTTATGAATATTGTAGAAATGTTAATATTAGTACTACTTTTAGTCTAACTTATGAAATCAAATAACGATTATGCCGGTTAGTTGTCCATATGAGTCGATTTCCAATTGCATCTGTATTAGTAGGCTAACTGAAGGAACAAAAGTATTACCGTGGAGAAGAATTCCAACTAGTGTTCCAGTTAGTTTGATACGGTTTATTTAGTTACGGGGAGATTTTCTCAACCTCAATTTTATTTGACCGTGATAGAATTTAGTATACTACTAATACACATGAATGGTTATCAAAACAAAATTTAAATACGTGAGTGATAATTATGTGAATTTTGGACAGATAGCTAGAAACAAATCGTTAAACATGAGTGTATTCGTAAGAGACATGCTTTAGATTCAATGTTCTGATCTGCGGCAGACTATTTATTTATAACTATACTTGCCGGCTGATTGGGTATACAAGTTAGTTGAAAGTATGCAGTTTATCATAAGGCGGAATACGATTTAATTGAGATATAGTGGTTATACGTTATTGAAATTAGTTAAACCTATGTGTCATATTACTAAGTGATTAGGGTGCTGCAACGTGTATTTGGCTAAATAATTTTTTACAAGATGATTAATAGTGAGTGATGCTCATGTGATTATCAGGGAGAACATAAGTTGTAACCAAGGGGAGTACACTCCCAACTCATGCCTATGATAATAGCTTGAACCTTAGTCAGTATTGGGGTAAATTCGACATTGATGTTTTCAGTTTGCAGGAGATTTGCTCGACTGCTTATACTGATTATTTGTTTGCATGGTTGTGTCGCTAAACCATCAATTAGACTGACAAGGTTTTGAGATATTTACTGAATGAGCAACTGATAGAGAAATATACTGTAATCATCTGTAGTGAATGAAGAAAAACAACACTGGTGATAATCATAAGCCAATTTGCTGACCTATTTTGTTAAAAGTTTCATTAATTTTATCAATCATATTACGTGATTGTCAAGTCATGACAATCCATTTTGACGATATCCTGAAACTATTATGTTTAACTAGTCATGGTGTTGATGAGGATTAGTCAGTGGAAAAATAGGTATTGTTGCTTTAGGTGATTCGAAATTATCAGAAATTTGCAACGTTAAAGAATACGAGACGCCTAATTTAATTATAAATTTTAATTCAGAATGATTCGTGTTAATTCTAGTAGGCTACGGAGTTTTGATTTTAAACGTTTGTTTAGCAAACAGCTACCTGAGGATTTAGTTATTTTACTAGTGCAGTTGATAGTACCTAAATTTTTAATCTTATAATCTAAACTATGTTCGCATTTGAGGCTGCTAATATGATAAACCAATCCATAAATCCAAATACTATTAGCAACAACGACTATGATGGGTTTATTAATAAATGTTAAAGGCGATCCAGGTGATTTCTAAATTTAGAAGACATACAGTGCAACGTATGTATGGGCCAGGTTAACATGCAGGTTGTTGACGTATATGACGATTTAAAAATAATGAACATGACCAGAAAATAATTTTAAAGTTTAGACTGCTTGTGAAACTTCAGGCAGGAATATGATGCGTTATAAACGTTCCATAAGAAGTTACTGCATTTAGCCTAACGACACTTACTAATATATGGCAAAAGCAACTGGAAAACATATACATGTTAAGTACAGAAAAATCATCCAGTAAAATAGTTGAACTCGCCTGGGTTATTTTTGAAAATTAGATTATTCAATGAACGACATATATAACACTATTCGTGAGTAGTAGTAATGATCCAAAAGTATCCAGAATAAAACATGCAGTATGGCAATTAATTCCGGGGTGCTTGATGATGTTGACGTTTTTGGCACTCGCTCGGATCAGGACAACGGATTGAATTCAGATCATTATGTGGTCGCCATTGAACGAGTCATCTAAAAAGACTTTGTGAGTGCAGGAAGCTTATAGCTGAAACTCACCGTATGTTTTTGGAGAAGTGTCATCCTTGTTGTTCGGCAATGGAACTGGAGAATATGAAATTAGGCAGGCAGTGGTCGGAAGAAAAGATTTTACAGGATAGTGCATAGTTTAAAACAGGATGAGGTGTCACTAAGAATTAGATCCAGATAACTATTCAATCCTTGATTGCATTGTTAGTCAATGTATATTTACGCTATTTGCTAGAGCTTGATGTTTAAACAAGTCTATGTCGCTGAAGCAGGTGAATGCTATTAAAGCTTGTTAACGAACCATCAAAGCTAATTAGTTGATATAGATGATCAACTTTTATTATCGATTGAGCTAGTAAGTTATGTGAACTAATAGATATAACATTACGATAATATATGTGACCATTAATCAAAGGACTATTAGAATACTGGGTTTACAAAAATAAAAACCGATTGAGAACGTTAAGGTGGAAATAAGTATTAGCAATAATAGGTTGCGTTTCTTTAGTTGGGCTTGTAGAATTGTGGTCTACTATGATATTAGTACTACTCTAATAATAAACCTAATCCTAAATCTGTGGATTTGTCATGATACGACTGCCTAATCTATAAGATCTTACGTGGAAGTCACACCATCAACTACACCAACTCACTGTATCGCATCAATTACCAATACATGATGTAGAACAAGGTTAGGCTAGAGAAAGAACAATATATTTAATATGAAAAGAAGATATAAGGTAACATTCAGCAGAGACCACGCCTGCATGGCCGAGCCATGCCGTTCGATCAACTCTAATTTATTCAGTTCATTATTCGCGCCTTCTCCATCGTTAGGTATGTCTTCGCGTTAAATATTGAATACCTATTTTCCGAGTAATCTCGTATTCAGCTTTGAGGATAGTGTGGTTATGGTCCAATGCCACTACACTACTCTCCCACCAGAATCAACGTGGTGTTGGTTCGATACCAAATTGGATGGCACTGTAGTGTGCCGAGGGTTACCCAGACTAGTAAGAATCCCCCGGGTGATGACAAGCTGAAAGATAAATCAAAAAGAAGACGGCAGCATCTGGTCGGGAAATACATGTAATAATTTTAAAATATTTGCCTTCATGCTTAACACGCTTACAATGAAAATTTGAGTGATTATTTGAGCTATAAAAAATGGGATTACAATAATAATAATAGTAATGATATAACGATGCGTGTAATAGCCGTTGGTTGATTACTTAACGTATAGGTAGTAAATATTTTGTGTTTAGAAATATTAAAGTTATGAATATTGTAGAAATGTTAATATTAGTACTACTTTTAGTCTAACTTATGAAATCAAATAACGATTATGCCGGTAAGTTGTCCATATGAGTCGATTTCCAATTGCATCTGTATTAGTAGGCTAACTGAAGGAACAAAAGTATTACCGTGGAGAAGAATTCCAACTAGTGTTCCTGTTAGTTTGATACGGTTTATTTAGTTACAGGGAGATTTTCCCAACCCCATGTTTACCTGACCGTGATAGAATTTAGTGATATTACTAATACACATGAATGGTTATCAAAACAAAATTTAAATACGTGAGTGATAATTATGTGAATTTTGGACAGATAGCTAGAAACAAATCGTTAAACATGAGTGCATTCTTAAGAGACATGCTCTAGACTCAATGTTCTGATCTGCGGCAGACTATTTATTTATAACTATACTTGCCGGCTGATTGGGTATACAAGTTAGTTGAAAGTATGCAGTTTATCATAAGGCGGAACACGATTTAATTGAGATATAGTGGTTATACGTTATTGAAATTAGTTAAACCTATGTGTCATATTACTAAGTGATGTGGTGCTGCAAGGTGTATTTGGCTAAATAATTTTTTACAAGATGATTAATAGTGAGTGATGCTCATGTGATTATCAGGGAGAACATAAGTTGTAACCAAGGGGAGTACACTCCCAACTCATGCCTATGATAATAGCTTGAACCTTAGTCAGTATTGGGGTAAATTCGACATTGATGTTTTCAGTTTGCAGGAGATTTGCTCGACTGCTTATACTGATTATTTGCATGCATGATTGTGTCGCTAAACCATCAATTAGACTGACAAAGTTTTGAGATATTTACTGAATGAGCAACTGATAGAGAAACATACTGTAATCATCTGTAGTGAATGAAGAAAAACAACACTAGTGATAATTATAAGTCAATTTGCTGACCTATTTTGTTAATAGTTTCATTAATTTTATCAATCATATTACGAGATTGTCAAGTCATGACAATGCTTTATGAAGATATCCTGAAACTATTATGTTTAATTAGTTATAGTGTTGATTGAAGATTGGCCAGTGGGAAAAAAGGCATTGTTGCTTTAGGTGATTCGAAATCATCAGAAATTTGTAACGTTAAAGAATCCGAGACGCCTAATTTAATTATAAATTTTAATTCAGAAAGATTCGTTTAGTGTTAATTTTAGTAGGCTACGGAGTTTTGATTTTAAACGTTTGTTTAGTCAA
Source organism: Schistosoma margrebowiei (assembly GCA_944470205.2). Lineage (NCBI taxonomy): Eukaryota > Metazoa > Platyhelminthes > Trematoda > Strigeidida > Schistosomatidae > Schistosoma > Schistosoma margrebowiei. Next base: position 4,325,790 of record OX104028.1, read on the forward strand.
CAGCTACCTAGGGATTTAGTTATTTTACTAGTGCAGTTGATAGTACCTAAATTTTTAATCTTATTATCTAAACTATGTTCGCATTTTAGGCTGCTAATATGATAAACCAATCCATAAACCCAAATACGATTAGCAACAATGACTATGATGGGTTTATTGATAAATGTTAGAGGCGATCCAGATGATTTCTAAATTTAGAAGACATGGAGATATAGTGTAACGTATGTATGAACCAGGTTAACATGCAGGTTGTTGACGTATATGACGATTTAAAAAGAATGAACATGACCAGACAAGTAATTTTAAAGTTTAGACTGCTTGTGAAACTTCAGGCAGGAACATGATGCGTTATAAACATTCTATAAGAAGTTATTGCATTTAGCCTAAAGATAATTATAAATATGTGGCAAACACAACTGGAAAACATATACATGTTAAGTACAGAAAAATCATCCAGTAAAATAGTTGAACTCGCCTAGATTATTTTTGAAAATTAGATTATTCAGTGGACGACATATATAACGCCATTCGTGAGGAGTAATGATCCAAAAGTATCCACAATAAAACATGCAGTATGGCAATTAATTCCAGGGTGCTTGATGCTGTTGCCACTCGCTCAGATCAAAACAATCGAATGAATCCAGATAATTGTCAGCCATTGAACGAGCCATCTAAAATGACCTTATGATTGCAGGAAACTTATGGCTGAAACTCACCGTATTTTTTTAGAGAAGTGTCATCCTTGTTGTTTGGCAATGGAACTCGAGAATATGAAATTAGGCAGGCAGTGGTCGGAAGAAAAGGATAGTGCATAGTTTAAAACAGGATGAGGTGTTAAGCGAAGAAACACTAAGAATTAGATCCAGATAACTATTCAATCCTTAATTGCATTGTTAGCCAATGTATATTTACGCTATTTACAGGTCATATTTGCTAGAGCTTGATGTTTAAACAAGTTTATGTCGCTGAAGTAGGTAAATGCTATTAAAGCTTGTTAACGAACCATCAAAGCTAATTAGTTGATATAGATGATCAACTTTTATTATCGATTGAGCTAGTAAGTTATGTGAACTAATAGATATAACATTACGATAATATATGTGACCATTAATCAAAGGACTATTAGAATACTGGGTTTACAAAACTAAAAACCGATTGAGAAGGTTAAGGTGTTAGCAATAATAGGTTGCGTTTCTTTAGTTGGGCTCACCAATGTGGGACTGTGGTCTACTATGATATTAGTACTACTCTAATAATAAACCTAATCCTAAATCTGTGGATTTGTCATGATACGACTGCCTAATCTATAAGATCTTACGTGGAAGTCACACCATCAACTACACCAACTCACTGTATCGCATCAATTACCAATACATGATGTAGAACAAGGTTAGGCTAGAGAAAGAACAATATATTTAATATGAAAAGAAGATATAAGGTAACATTCAGCAGAGACCACGCCTGCATGGCCGAGCCATGCCGTTCGATCAACTCTAATTTATTCAGTTCATTATTCGCGCCTTCTCCATCGTTAGGCATTTCTTCGCGTTAAATATTGAATACCTATTTTCCGAGTAATCTCGTATTCAGCTTTGAGGATAGTGTGGTTATGGTCCAATGCCACTACAGGCTCACCAATGTTGAATTGTGATCTACTATAATATAAGTGCTGCTCTAATAATAGACCTAATCCTAAATTTGTAGATTTGTTATGATATAACTGCCTAATCTATAAGATCTTACGTGGAAGTCACACCATCGACTACACCAACTCACTGTATCGTATCAATTACCAATACATGATGTAGAACAAGGTTAGGCTAGAGAAAGACCAATATATTTAATATGAATGGAAGAGATAAGGTAACATTCAGCAGAGATCACGCCTGCAAGGCCGAGCCACTACAATCCCTCTCTGCCTTCCACAAATCTGGCCTAACTGCATTTTGTTGTAGCCTTAGTTCAACCGAGATAATTAGTGATCCGTAGCACCATTTCTAAACCCTAGTTACTTTAAGTGTACGGAAGATAAATGAAAAAGCAACAATGTATAATTGCGCGAAACTTTGTAAGGTGAATTTTAGTATTTTGTGCTACATTTACAGTTGCAGCGGTAAATAAATCATCGAAGTAAATAATCCTGTGAGTCTTCGACATTTGTGCTGACCTCATTAGCCTTACAAGGTCACAAGTGAGTGCGCTGTGCTGCTCATCCCTCGCAACTACTAGCCAGCTAAGATCAAACTTCTTAACATACTCAGTACTTTGTATATATATCTGGTTTTGCTGGGTTTGGTATCTTTCGTCCATAAGTGTTACAAACAAGTTTGTTGTGTTAGCTCTGGACGTTTGTAACATAGAAGGTTTTGCTCAATTTCTACTAAGATTTATGCGGATAGCTCTATATCTTGAAGATTGTAGACCATGAACGAAAAAAAAACATTTGAACTGGTCATCCTATGTAGATCACTGCTTAAAAATGCCTGCGTAAGTGACAAGTTTGTTAAGTTCTTCCACTGTAGGCTTTTTGCGTTGACATCACATAACGATAAGTGAAAACTAATCTCCCAAGTTCTGAAACAGTGTTTCTTGTGCGCCTCCAAAGTTGCAATCATGTGTCAAGAACAAAAATTTGGTACTTTGAAGCCCTTTGGTTCTAATTTTACGCATCAATGGTCGTGATTCATATACTCTATTCTGGTTTTCAGAAGCAAATCCTCCAACGTTTGAAACAAGCCACAGACAGTTTCGGCAGACGGATTAAACGAAAATATCATCGGCAGTTTATCCAACTAGTGAGGAGTACGAAGTAGCAGCTTGATTAGATTTTGTGGTATGTTGACGTTCCGACGGAATTTCTACCTGCTATCGAAGCAACGATTTCATGTTTGATTCAACATTGTTTTAAAACACTCTTCTCCATAATGTAATTTCTTAAAACAAGGCTTATCTGTGAAGATTGCGACTTGAGCTAAATGCTGATTTCTGATAATGATATGACTGATTGGTACAACTGCGAGTTAATTCTACGTGGTACTTATCGCATTAGGCCAACAGATCCATTTAGCGCTTCAGCCAACACAATAAGGGCGACAAAAGACATGTCAGTTGGCACGAATCGTGCGCCAGAATGGTAATTACCAGAGTTCGCTAATAGAAAAAGGACCGTATTTCATAAGGTGGTAGTAGCGACACATCAAATATGTAGAGAGAAGTTTTAGTTTACTACTGCTATTGAAGAGTGTTTTAAACTTTGTGCCACATAGTTTTGGTTCCAATTCTCCAGGTATTCTTGGCCTTTGTTTGTGTTATTTCTGATTGCGTAAATGTCTACTACACTGACGACCTCGGGTGGCTTATCAGCTAATATGAAAACCTTACTTATCTACACAACATTTATTGATACTAAGTGACGAAAAAATAATAAAATCACTATTTGAAGTATTAATTCTCATATATCGAGTCATTTCTCATATTCAAGTAGAAAGGCTAAGTTAATGTATCGGGAGCCGTGCTAGTGTTAGATATGGTAATAACTTCATAATAGTTTTTATAAACTAATGTCATCTTTAGCCAGAATACATAAGGGTTAGTTATTAAGGGTTGAGCTGAGTCAAGTTTACAAAAAGCAGTCAGAGTTTTTGGCGCAAACTGACACCAGCTATGGCTCGATGCTTCGCATCTCTTATGTCCTGAAGCTTAGTAAAACTGAGGTTTAGATTCATATCAAGAATTCTAAAGAGAAAATGTTACCTAGCTTCACTGAACACTCTCAAAGACCCATTGAATCGCACCAAGTAATTTAAAAAACAATCCAACTTATGAGCAGTTAGTTTCTGTCATTGAAGTTGGTTAATTTTTGAACTCTACATTTCGGTTCATAGGAAACATTTTATCGGTTCCAAGCACATGGGGAATCAACTACTGATAATTTTCATTTCGTCAATAATAACAAACAGGTTATTAATCTCTGTAGCTTGTCACATATACGCAGAAGGCACTTTGTGTACCAAGGCAGAACTCAGGTTAGGATGAATGGGGATGGCTGTAAAAGACAAGGACAAAAGGAAAGTTCAGTCAGGAATCCGGCAAGAGCACACAATGCACTAGGATTTAATGAAGAACGGAAGAAGCAATCGTTAGTAATAGCATAGACCTCATATTAGAACAATCGTGTTGTCAATAATTGAGGCGCATCGTTTGACACACAACATCTTGCAACTTGAATTTCGCTCGAAATACATTTGACTTTGTCTCAGTTCTGATTGACCAACTCAACGTTGTCAGTAAACTATAATGTCTATTGATTTACATTGCTTCCTATATAACGCAAACGAATTTCGTGAGTTCACTGAATGGTCAACTAAGGTTTTACCATGTACTTTGTATGTACAGTTGTTATCGTAGGCGCTCAAATGACACTGTAATTATCTTCAGACAAGACGCAATCCGCCAAACTATCACAGAGATAGTAAGGTAATTATTTCAGCCGCAAACATCCTCCAACTCATAACTTTCAAAGTATTGGGAATGCAGCTGCGAATATATCTCGAAAGTAAACAGTTCTCTAAGTCTTCGACATTGATGCTGACACATTCTATCTGAAGGTGCACAGCCACTCGTCCGCACCGAGTTACGTGTAGCTACTCCATGATATTCACCTTTTGCGACCACTGACAAACTTAGAATAAATGCTTCTCAACACATCATAACCTGTCAAATGTATCTTCCAACTCAATAGTTCCTGACTTCTGGTTTCATTGAGTTGGTACTCTTATATTGTAGTTATGTAGCGGACAAGAGAGTTTTCAAACCCTGAATATATGTGGCACCATTTGAGGCATTTTCGACACTCAACACCAAAAGATCAGGGGATTGAATTATCACGGCAGTACAGTACTCTATCACATATAACAACTAGTCGATTAAACAGGGAATTATTTTTGATAACAAGCATTTGATGAAGTTTTAGCAGTTATCCACTGTTTTCGATTATTTTCATTTGTTATTTCTGGTGGTTTGGAGGTCTATATTTCATATCAGTATGTCTCACAACGTTTCGTGAGTACGAGAAAAGCCTACAATCAAATAGCAATAATGCCTAATTTCTTTCTTCAAAGAAATAAGAGAAGAACTCGTGTAATACATAAGCTTCTTACTACATAGACTTGGGACTCAGGGAATAATGTGTTCGCTTTATTTCCTAGAGAATTTTGAGAATTGAAGCTCCAACGCGCTATTTCATCCTCTGCGGAACATGTCATAAATTCGGACTGTAATGTGTCTATAGTAAAAGTTAGTATTTCGGTTAATAATATTGTGTTCTGCTCCAGATTGTTCCATAATGTAGACTTTACTAAAAATTTCAGGGTGTAACAAAATTTTGTACTTGGTATATTGTAAAGTGTTGATTTCGGGGTTTCCATGGAAATGAGCCCATCCGTTCTTTTTACAGCCTTGATATATATTCAAATCCACTTGTTTAATCAACTGAAAATTATCTTTTTTTCTGTGAGTTGCCATGTTGACTTAATCAGCAAAAATTTCTGATCCCCTTCATTTAAATGTAGATGATCAGAAATTTTTTTGAAACAATTGTTTCTTGCTATAGCAAAACATCAAACTAATTATCATGATAATCAGCTTGATTTTATTTAAACGACTTGTTGTTAAATGTCCTCTGCACATAATACAATGTATTATGTTCTAAACACAACACAGGGTGGAGGGTATATACCCCTTCAAAGAGCTATATAGCTCTTTGAACATTCCTACCACTACCTACCAAAATTTACTTGTTGAACTTGTCTTATTCCCGTTGGGTTATTCATGCAATAACCATACCTGGCTTACCAATTTTGGGGAACTAGTTCAGTTGGTTTTGAGTCTTCTTGTATCTTGAATGTAACCATCAACTATAGTCGACCTATTTGTGCACCATCACCAATAACATCTTATGTGAGAAATGACTTTCAAGGAAAGGATATTCCTCCCAAAACATCTTTTCACCAATCAAAATTTAACTATGGCTAGGGTCTATAAACCTAATTAATCTATTTTAAACCTAGAAATACTTCACATATCCCACCACCATTTATAACAATTATAAAATCTTATTTGTTATGAAGATTTCCGGAGATGGTAAATAGTATGATCTTGATTACCCACTGTGACACTACTTCTCGACTCGTCATGCCTATTTGAAAACAGTCATTCTCTCAACAAAGCACTAAGCTGTAACTGAACAGTTTTTATAACTTGGTCCCCAAATGCCCTAGTATGGCCGATAGCGGTGTGGGCTCGCCCTCCCTCTCGAAATACTCTCGTACGGCCACGCGTATACAGCCTCTGCCAGGGAAGTCTTTCTCACTGCCTTCTCATGGAGGGGGTGTTATTTACGAAAATGCGAGGATGAAAAGTGAATGTCCGGCGCTTTAACCGGATCCCAAACCAAATCAATGGTGCACATGGGCTCCAGTATCTTGTGGGAACAAATGGCGTATGAACCAATCGTTGGTCAGCGGCTACCATGAGAATGCGTCTCCTCACGATGCTCTACTTCCTTGTGGGTTAGACCTTTAGGTCAAAGGCTCGGAGCGTGGCCCTCTAAGAAAACCACCTGCTTCGGTCTGGGCACCCGGGCAGTATCACAGCCCACGCACAATTATGATGAACTATCTATATTTATAGAAAATACTATTCCTGCTGCGAATAACAATCAGATAATTCACATTATTATCGTTACTATTATTGTTATTATTATTTACTACGTCATTTATTCACACTTTTATTCCCACTCTGTGTATACTTGTTTTTCGACTTATACAGCAGCTCGCCTATGGTAGAAATTCGGCTCTATCTAAACGTTCTCGAGCCACTGCCTGGTTGGAAATTGTATGCTTACACCAAGTACGAGTACTGAAGCAGCTTTTCTGAAACCACGTGCACCATTCAAACTGGTTGCCTTCAACGTTCGCACACTTATAAAGGTCAGACAGCAGATAGGGCCGGTTATGTCTTTGGAAAGTTTTAATATCGATGTTTTTTGTTTATCCGAGACCCGTATTCAAGACTCTAGGGAAGTACTTCAAATTCGCTCTCCATCTGTCGCTTCAAAAAGCTTGTTTTTATGTGCGTTTATCCGGCGACCCTGTGGCATCTTCGTCTGGTCTTGCTGGCGTTGGCGTCGCACTAAGCGCTAGAGCTGAGGCAGCACTAATCGATTGGATCCCCATTAACAGTCGGTTATGTGCTGTTAGATAAGAGAGTTCCATCAAAGTGAGAAGAAATCGACGTGAGAAACGATGTCTTTTCAACATCTCCGCCTATGCTCCGACAGATTGCAGCCCGGATGCAATCAAGGATGAGTTTGACTACCAGTTATCTGTTCTTTTCCAGAAAGTGCGTTCGACAGATATTGTAGTATTAGCCGGAGACTTGAATGCTCAGGTCGGTCGTCTAGGCACAGAAGAGAGTCGTTTAGGTGGCCGATGGGGACTTGTTGGTCGCAGGACAGATAACGGGGACCGTCTATTGCAACTATGCACAGACCACAACCTGTTTCTGGCTAGCACTAACTTTTGGCACAGTCATCGCCGATGTGCCACCTGGCGTCCTCCCTCTGCATATCAAACCTGGACTCAGATTTAACACATCGCCATCAGCTACCTCTGGCGTGGTTGTGTACAAGACTGCCGCTCCTTTTGGAGTACCTATCTGGACTCTGATCATGCCTTGGTCTGCGCCAATCTTGCCTTACTTTTCAGTGGACAACGAAGTGACCGCCAACAAAGGATTGATATTAGCAAGCTGAAGGCCATATATACAAATAACTCAGGCAGAGTGAGGGCATACAACCACCTCTCTCCATTGTTCCATTCGAGCAGTGGGGTTAGACAGGGTTGCCCAATCTCACCATTCCTCTTCAACTTTGCCATCGATGACATTCTGGAAACAGCTCTGGTGGGTGTAAGTAATGGCGGTGTGGATCTGTTGCCTGGAGAAAGACTTCTCGACCTTGAGTATGCGGGTGATATTGTCTTACAGTGCGAAAATACCCAGTGCATGCAATCCACACTTAATCAGTTGGCAATCAGTGTCCGTAGGTATGGTATGTGCTTTGCACCTTCGAAGTGCAAAGTACTTCTACAAGAATGGTAGGATCCTAATCCTATACTCACCCTAGATGGTGAGCAGATAGAAGTAGAAGAGAAGTTCGTGTATCTAAGTAGCTGCATAAGTGCTGGTGGTGGCGTGAGTGATGAGATCAATGCACGTATAGTGAAATCCAGAGCGGCTTATGCCAACCTGGGCCACCTTTGGCGCCTTCGTGGTGTCGGCCTGGCTGTAAAAGGTCGGATCTACAGCGCGCCGGTGAGAGCAGTTCTACTCTATGCTTGTGAAACCTGGCCTCTCCGAGTTGAGGACGTTAGACGAATCTCTGTGTTTGATCATCGCTGTCTCCGAAGTACTGCTGACATCGAGTGGCAACACCATGTCAACAATTCAGAGGTTCGGCATCGTGTGTTCCGGCACAGAGACGATAATCCAATTGGTGTCACCATCTTGAAACATCGACTTCGGTGGCTTGGACATGTTCTACGAATGTCGTCACAGAGAATTCCAAGTCGTACATTATTTGCCGACTCTGGGACTGGTTGGAAAAAGCAGAGAGGTGGTCAGTGTATGACATGGTGTCGTGGTATGAAATAAAGCTGCAAAGGGCTGGCTTCTGTTGGTCCTTCACGACTCCCTGGCTGGGGTCCGAGAGATGGTGTAACATAGTGGTTAGGGACGTTATCAGATATGGCTCAGAATAGAAGCCAGTGGCAATCCTTCTGCATCGTTCGTTTACCTTCTTCATAAAAAGTGGTTGTATCTTCCTTAACTGAAAGATTTCTTCTGATTGTATGTTTCTGTTTCCCCATTATTATTATTATTATTATTATTATTATTATTATTATTATTATTATTATTATTATTATTATTATTATTATTATTAATATTACACTGCCGTACACTAATCTGTGGTCGTTATTGTTCATCGTTGCTTTCTCTTGCGCTCCTTACCTCCTTTTTTTCTTCCTATTCTCATTGTTTTTTGTGGCGCATATATATTTGGTGCCACTTCTACCAGTATTGATGTGTTCAAATAAATAAATAAACAACGTTAGAGGTTGATTGTCCCAAAATTCAAACATCCTTATGATTCGGTTTAAATACCTTTTTATCCTTAATGTGATAATTCACTTGTTTTCTTGTTGTTAAAGGTCACTGTACTAGCCAAACGGAATTATTTTCATGCGTACATAGTGAACGCCGAAGTAATAACAAACAAATCAGGATTTTGGAACCTGGTTTCAGTTTTGAACCACTGCAATGGATATTTCCAACATTATTAGGGGTGTATTCATTCGAATCTTCTTGGCTTTACTTATACTGTCTGTCATCCTTAAAGTTGTGAAGGAAAAATTGTATGTTTCCTATTTAAGTAAAATAATTGGCTTTAAAATATAGCATCTTATGGTTGTATGGCCAAAACGCTGATTCGGGAATGTCTGTGTTAACAAGAGGATATATGATATCTGATTTATCGACAAAAAGATTGAGAAATAGTTCTGTGATAACTAGCTTTCAGCCGTCTAGCAGTAATATGTATGGTGAGAGTTAATTACTATTTGACTGACAACTTTAGGTGATCCAATTCGAGTAACTGTTTCTAGCATTAAAGCTGTCGAGTTTTGTGTCTTACGTGATGTCTCATTGTCTTCTTTCCATGACATGTTGACTAGTGACCACAAAAATCTTAGAGATTATATTGTTACCAACGCTACCGAAAGACATACTGTAAAGTAAGTCTTCGTTGTTTATACTAACTCGATTATAGACCTGGAAGTCAAGACATATCCATAAACGTGAACGTTCAGTCTTGCCCTGATCATTCGAAACGAGATAAATATTCAATTGTTATTGGTCTAGTTTCAAGTACTCTAGATTCACTGGATGAGGAAATAGTAAGTTTAAAAATTCGAATGTAAACTATATGGGACTTAACAGATGAACTAATGTTATTTTAAGCTTATTTGTAGTAACCGTAGTGCGAAAATGCATTCTTTGAACAGGTTTTTGTCCAGATAGTGTTTTCAAAGAACAATGTTTTTCCCGTTACAGCAACATATGTTGATTAATGTTCAACTTATAACTGTCAACATTATGGACATCACTTTAAATCTTAATGTGTGACCAAATACAATGGATGGGTGCTATTCTATTCTGGATAAATTCATTTGTAATAGTCTTTATTTCATCCCAGTTTATTGGTTGGTTAAAGTGAGATCAGCAGCTGTTTACTACTAGTCAGACAATAATGTGCTTGTAATTATTCAACTAATTATAAACCTTATCTACTCTTTGTGAAGCCATTACCAATTACTGTCTCAAGTTAGCTTCATCATATCTAAGCTAGCTTCCTGCATCCATTCCAAAATTTCTTTAAACATCAACCCGTCAGTTATTGATGCGAGCTCTAGGATACGTAGTTGGCGCACAAAATTACTTCGCTTCCTATCATTAGTTTAGGCGCTGAAGCAGACCAGCCCTATAGCAACGTTTTGAAGGAGGTTAAAGTTTATTAAGTATTCCATGTATCATTCCGATCATTTACTCAGGAGCAGCTTAGGGTGAATAGTCACACCTATTGTCAAATTGAGTAAAGACAACTAATATCTTCATATAAGTTTGAATGTGTAAAATTCAACTCAAGAAAATACCTCACAACTATTAGCATAATGATAAACAACTGTTCTTGTTATTGTTCCAATAAAATCTATAGAGATGAAGAACTATGTCGATCAACAAAGATAGATTTCTGTTTAAATTGAGCTGGCGCATACAGATTATATGTTGTAGAGATTAAAAAAACTGGTTTCCGAACCCTGTGGTACAAACTGGATGAGTGGGATACAAACTATCTTTGGAATTCATCTAACATAAAAATCCTTCTAACGTTGCTCCACTACCTTGAGAATTAAATTTCCTATTAAGACGTTTAAGGGGTTCCTTACGAAAACACTTTGATCACTTGAGCAGTACTGCAGTTGTAAGAAAATTCATGACATTTGTCAATGAAGAAAACCAAAAATGATGAGTCGGATTTTCAAAAAAAGAAGTCAAATGTCCTGATGGTTGTTTCGTACATCAATCATTCATAACGATTCATGTCAATTTAATGATATCAGACAATCTTTTTTATTTGAACACAAATGTTGGCACAAGGGGGCACCAGATACATATGCACCACACAATAATAATGAGAATGGGAAGAGACAAAGAATGTTAGGTGCGTGTAAAAGAAAAAGAGAACAATAACGACTAAAAATTAGTGTATGTTAGTGAAATAATAATAATAGGGAAACAGAAAGGTACAACCAGAAGAAATCTTTCAGTTAAAGAAGCTACAGTCACTTTTTGTAGAGAAAGTAAACGAACGATGCAGAAGGATTGCCACTGGCTTCTATTCTGAGCCATATCTGATAACGTCCCTAACCACTATGTTACACCATCTCTCGGACCCCAGCCAGGGAGTCGTGAAGGACCAACAGAAGCCAGCCCTTTGCAGCTTTATTTCATACCACGACACCATGTCATACACTGACCACCTCTCTGCTTTTTCCAACCAGTCCCAGAGTCGGCAAATAATGTACGACTTGGAATTCTCTGTGACGACATTCGTAGAACATGTCCAAGCCACCGAAGTCGATGTTTCAAGATGGTGACACCAATTGGATTATCGTCTCTGTGCCGGAACACACGATGCCGAACCTCAAATAATCACATCTGGTTAAATAACTTATACGATCTTGTATTTCAAACGTTTTGTCATAAAAATGTCAGTTAGAAAATCATATATTTCAGTTTTATTGTGAATTAAAATCTCATTTCATACACAAAGTCCTTTTTTTAACTTGAATAGAGCAGGAACAAAGATTATAGCAGAATATAACATGATTTCATTTTGTTTAGTTAGTTTCTCATGGGGTGCTTAGAACGTATAATATTTTAAAATTAGATCACACATGGAAGTTTATATCTTTATATAAGTGAAGATGGCTAAGATTGAATATATATATCATTAGTCAGTCGAAGCTAGACTACCATGAAAAACCTGGATGCTCACTAGTGACTGGCTTCAAGAGGTATATCCTGGAGTTCTAGTTGAGAGCAGTGATCAGTGGTGTTCAGTTGGGTCTGTTGTGAGATACTAACTCACTCAAAACATTGGTGGATGTGTTACTCAATTTCAAGGATTAGTAGAAGTTAGACATTAACTCAGTTGGATGCCGGTCTAGTGGTTAATCGCTTGCACGCGAAACTGATAGGTCCTGGGTTCGAATCTCACGAGGCGGAATCGTGGATGCGCATTGCTGAGGAGTCTCACAATAGAAACGGCTATTCATTACTTTCAGGTTTTCCATAGTGGTCTAGCTTCAATTGATTCATGATGTCAACCATTAAAATTAAAAATATTAGTTGACTACATAATGAAGTAACTGAGTACTTGTTGGTAGCATTTCGGAATAACGTGACTTGATAACAGTCAGTCAGAAATAAAATTAACGTTTGGAATAATCGTCAATGATGTAATAAAATGAAGATATTGTTACCTTGGTAAGAAAAGATTTGTCATTTTACCTGTAAGCACATAAATTCACTTTAAGGCATCTGATTTCTACGAATTCAACAAATTTTAGAAGACTAGAGTTCAGTTATCTATTAGTTACTTTGACATATTGATCCAATTTGGTCGTTTCAGAATATTACATGCTACATAATTCATGTAAAGATTCGAGAAGAGGAACATGTGAATACAAGTATCATGTATACATATTGGAAAACCAATTGGAATCGTCTTCTGACTCCACAGGTGAGTAAAATTCTATTAGTGTTTTGATATTTAGTCGATCGAATCAAATCAAATATTGCATAGATTGACTAAAGTTGGCAAACTTTTGATCCATTTTCAAAGCTATGCATTCACAAATATATATTTACTTCTCAAAATTGCAATAAAATGTTTATCAGTAATGGTAATAATAGTATTAATAAGATTTCTAAACATTGTAACAAATATATTCACTTGGTTATTGTTTACTTGAATCTTTCCATTGATGAATAGGACTGCAATTGATCAGTCTCTTTTTGGTATTTGTGCATAATGTGCGGACTGCCCGGATATTGCCTTGGGTCACATGCATTATATACAAAGATCGATAGTGGCTAGCAGTGGAATCCAGTTGGGCGCGCGTCTCGTCTTATTTTGGACTCGTCAGCTGGATGTATCTGCGTCTGACTTGATGTTCATTCTGAGACTCGTACTCAGTACTGTTCGCTTATACCTCCATCGCGTTATTCACTTAGACACTGAGTCCTGATAGCCACTTACTTGTGCGTCTTTGATTATAATGCTTGTGAATTAAGGTAATATTGAGGCAACACACACAGTATAAACCTATGTCAATAAGAGACTGATCAATTTAAGTCTTAAACATCAATGGGAAAATTCAAGTGATAAAAAACAATTCCAAATGAATTTAAAATTCACCACGTTGCACAAGCAAGTAGCTATCAGGACCCAGTAGCTAAGTGGATAACGCGCGATGGCGTTTGAAGCGAACGGTACTGAGATGCAGGTACATCCAGCTGATGAGTTTCAAATAGGACGTGACGCGTGCCAAACTGGTATCCACTGCTATCCACTATCCATCTTTGCATATTGTTATTAATTAGTTTTTCTTCTTTGTAGTTGTTTCATTATTAATATAAAACTACACTTTTTAGTCTGATTAACTGAAACATATTAAAAACTGTCTCCATTGAGTAGCATATGATACGCAACGCTAACGTCGAAATTTACAATTGATTGATCACTGGGTAGTGATCAATGTCATGTATGTCGGGTCCTTCTTAGTGCAGATCGAATCCTATCGACCAGGTTGCGATGTAGCCACTAATTTAGGTGATTCAACATTGCGTGCACTATGTTGAGATAGGATGGTGATTGGAGGGTTTCCTGTTGACTACCTCCAACCACTATCTTAGCGTAGAAATCGTTTACAATCAAGTTAGGGAGGCAAACGATAATGTAAGTGTTAGTTCATTTAATCATCGACTGTTGGATTTAAACACATTGTTGATAACCCTAATCTATGATCATAGATGTTGAGTGATATCACTCAAAATCAGTGTTTGATGGCGTACTTAGGTTCAATCGATATCCTTCACTTTTCATATTGTTAATTCTCATCTTAATATATCGATATGTAGTGTAACAATTTAGGTTGATTCACATTTTTTTAACACTTTGCTTACTTTTGACTCATTAAGCATTTCATCTGACCACTCTAAGCAACAATGCAAACATGTTCGGGATGCGATTCTTCCCCTTCGAAATGCAAAATCTTACTTCACGATTTGGTTGCATCGACACCTTAACTAGCGATAGGGAATGAAGTAGTTGAGCGTGTCGACCGCCTCACTTATCTCACTTATATTGGGAGTCTCATCAGCCCTTGTGGTCTGGTGTGTGACGAAATCTCATCACGGATACAGAAGGCTCGACTAGCTTTAGCTAACTTGCGTCATTTATGGCGTAAACGAGATGTCCTTCTACCAACCAAAGGATGGATTTACTGCGCAGTAGTTCCTTTCGTCTTACTTTATGGCAGTGAAACATGGCCGGCAAGAGTAGAGGATATTCGTAAGTTACTAGTGTTCGACCATAAGTGTCTTTGAAACATTGCTCTTATATCCTGGGACCACCGAGTAAATAACTCAGCTGTTAGGAAACGGGTACTAGATAAGGATGGCAAATCAATTGATGAATTAGTGAAAATTCATCAGTTGAGATGGCTGTAACATGTGTTACGAAGGCCCAACCACCGAATGCTTCAACGCGCAATGTTCTATGATGTAGGAGTAGGTTTGAAGAAATCTAGGGAGGGGGCAAACTAAAACATGGCACAAGTCCATGAATTCACTGACAAGTGGACTGAGCCATGTTGGAAGGTGTAGACTACCTGATTGAGATCGGCGCGATGATAGCGACCGATGGTTAGAGACGATGAATGATATGGCTTAAGATAATTTGCTATGGTGCAGGTGCATCCACTCTTTGTGTTCTCCCGAATTCTAATCTTCTGAGTTCTTCATGTCCTTTATTTTTTCTCTTTCGAAATTTATTTCATTGAATTATACCCCTTGAATAACATCATCCCGACTACTGCCTATACTTTTACTACCTCTACCACTATGGAGTTTGAATTGACAATTGCTTCTCTGTCAACTTGCTTCGCTGGCAACTCGAACTGATGTACGTACGTGTGGAGTTCTACGTTGTTACTGACTGATTCATGATGCGTTGTTTGAATACAAACATTTAAATAGAGTTATCATCATTGTTTCTTGATTTCAGGGTAATTTATTCTCAATGTAGTGGTAACCTTTCCATAATGTCTTATTGTTTTTTCTTCTGTTTTGAATAGATCCTTTTTGATGCTGGTGAAAATATGAACACAATTGATGAAACTACTATTTTACCAACGAAAACAATCACATCATATATAAATAATGATAAAGTTTTTCAAACATGGCAACCATGTTGTTTCATATGTCTTTCTATAGAAACTACTTATAATCTACGTGTACTTTTACCATGTCGACATGCAGTGATTTGTTCAGATTGTTTTAAATCATTATATAAATCAGCAATGTTTACAGTAAATCATCATTTAATTGGATTTATTACTTGTCCAATATGTCGTACACCTATAAATTCAACATTATTATTACCTAGAATTAATTCTAATGATGAATTAGATAGTGAAGTCACTAATGTCATGAATGGTGATATCATAACTAATATTACAGAAATCTCTATGTGATTATGATTAGGTATAGGATCATTTATTTTCATACAGCGTAATGCATTCATAACCAGTGTAAAATAATATTTTATAATCATTATATTGTCTTTATTTTATTGATAGTTTTCAATTATTTTCCTATTCATGTGAAGTTAACGTCGTAAGTTTTTGTATATATGTCAGTCCCTTATGCCAATGAAAAACACACACGTTAAAATGAAACTACTTGTATTTTGTCAGTAGTATATTCCCGTAGATGATAAATATTATGAGAGGAATGATTTTAGATGTTACAGATTTGAAAAGCTTGGAAATGTATCCTGGAGCACATGGACACTGTTGGCTTGGAACTAGAGTTTATCACCTTCCCTAGATGTATCATTTGTACCCACCAGGTCGGTTAAAACGCCGGACATTCGCTTTTCATCCTCTCAATTTAATAAATAGCACCCCAGTGGCGAAAAGGCAGTAACTAGGACTTCTGTGGTAGCTGCTGTATACGCGTGGCCATGTGAGAGCATTTTGAGAGCGAGAGAGCTGTCTCCCCCATTCTCGACCTAACCAGGGTATTTGGTGGCTTACGAAGACATTCTGTAATTTTGCACTAAACAATAAATTGGTGTCGTGCACCAGAATTCGCGTTCACTACAGTAGTGCTAGTCGGAGAATCGAATATTCAGTTTGGGCATCTAGATACAGAAGAGGGGCGTTTGGGTTGCTTAATGGGTCTTGTTGGTCGCAGGTTATGTAACGGTGACCGTCTATTTCAAGTTTGCGCAGATTACAACTTGTTTCTGGATAGCACTGACTTCCGGCAAATTCATCTCTGATGTGTTACCTGGCGTTTTCCCTCTTCATCTTAAATCTAGACACAGACTGACCACATTTCGATCAGCTACCGGTGGCGTGGTTATATACAAGACTGTCGCTCCTCTTAGAATATTTATCTGGACTCCGATCATACTTTTGTTTGTGCTCATGTTACCTTGCGTTTCAGTGGCCAACAAATTCATCGTCCTAAACGGTTCATTTTCAGCAGATTAGTTACAGTTTCTGATGCAACTAAATATCAAACCGAGTTAGGTTCACGACTAGCTATCATCCCACTGAAAAGTATAAATTTGCACTGGTTGCAATAGTATGGTTCCATGAAAATGGCAAGTTACGTAGCTTGTGACTTCAGGAAACGTTCCGCTTTTAAGCACTAGGTTTCTTGCGGTTCCTTACAACTCATTGGAGCCAGTCGGTTTATTAAGGATGATCGAGAGTTTGATCATAAACTAAGACTGTTACTCAATTAAATTGTGATAAGCTTGTGTAAAGTCCGATAAACCTGGTGGTCGGAGCGTGCCAATGATTTAGAAGCAGTAACTACATCTGGCAACTGCTGGAATCTCAGTTCATCTGAGTCACTGGCAGCAAGAAGTCTGATGTGAATGAATTAATCTGTAAAGATGATGGAATGCCAGTCACCATGATCTACCGACGTCTTGAACGATAGTTCGGGTTTTTCCAGTACCAGTTCAACAGGTCTGCCGTCCTAGCGACATCGTTCAGACTGTTATGACAAAGTTTCGATTTGGCAACCTGTCTGTGTGACTCAACATCGCGTGTACTGTGTTGAGATGAGACTGTGTTTTGAGGTAATCATCAGAAAACTTTGGGTATAAGTTTCGGACTATTTATCACTCGTCAAGAAGACGGTGCTTTAATCATGAAGGACCTAATTACACTTGAAGGGTTTGATCCATATCACCCAGCTTCACAGTTAAAGACGTTACCATTGAGCTATCTTGGCCGCAATTGGGCTCCTATAGAACCTGAATAACTCAACTGTAACGTCTCTAACTGTGAAGCTGGGAGAAACGGGATCGAATTCCTCAGTGAGCATTAGGTCCCACATGATTACAGCCACTCCTTCTTGACAAATGCCAAATAATCCAAAATGTGGATTTAAGTTTTCCTGTTGGCAACATCCAAACATCTCTCGATATTGAGCCATCTAGAATAGTAGCCAGATTGCAACTTGGCCGATAGAATTCGATCTGCACTAAGAAGGACCTGACGCACATAACTTTGATTACCACTCAGTGATCAATTAATTGTAAGTAATGGTATGTGACAGCAGTCCGTAAATAAATCACACATTTTATTTGGTACATTTTTGCTGTTAACTTGAAATTCATTTTACGTCGTATTTCCTAGTCTAAGTGTAGTAAGGGATCAAGCTTTTTTATCTGATTGTCAGATATTATTCTTCATGGAAACATTGTTATCAAATTCTTTCATAACCATTTAATCTAAAGTTCATAAAGCATAGAAATCTACTTCTATAAGTTAAAATCAGTAGAATGATTCATTCCATTTGAAATTAATCATGAAATATTCAGTAAAATTAATTGAATAATTTGTAATTAGTATAATGTGATCAACAAGTTAATTTTCACGATTTTTGACCGTTTTTTCTATACTACTTAATCAGTAGTATAATTTTGTATCGAAAAATAATCTGAAAAGAGCATGAATACAAAACTGGTTGAAGTTTTGATGAATAGATCTGTCCTTAGTTGTGATCCTTAATATTATGACTAAAATGTAATCAAAGAAAGTAATTCATCAAGTAACAGATCTTTAGACAGCAATTCTGTACATTTTAATATGAACGCATGAAAAACTACTTTGAAAGTTTTTGGTTGACATCATGAATCGATTGATGTTAGAGCACCATTGAAAACCTGGAAGCATTGGACGATCGTTTCGTACTATTGTGCGACTCCTCAACAGTGCTCGTCCATGATCCCACTCGGGGGACTCGAACCCAGGACCTTCACTTTCGCACGTGAACGCTTATCTCTAGACCACTGAGCCGGCATCCGATGGTGTTAATGTCTAACCTCAACCTATTCACTTTGAAAACAGTGCAAATATTGAGTTCGCATTTTGTAATAATCAACCACTCTGTGAATTGACTAATACTCAATCAGAAGATATTCTTATTAATAAATTACACTTGGGTTGATTCAATTAATCAATGCTCCGATCGGGAAGCTTGTATATTCTTCCGAATATTCTGATGATGAATCCCCATTATAATCAGAATTTGAACCTTCTCCTAGTTATAACACAGTACAATTACTATGTAGCTATATATACAATTCTTTAGATAGACATAATCAATATTAGGATTTAACTTTTCGTTTAAGCTCACAAAAGAACACAAGGTCAGATCAAAATTCGTTTCCAATTATTAACTATACGATCACGATTTCGACAATGGCACAATCTCACAAGTCTGGATTCAGTCACAGTATTAGTGTTCATCAGACTGATTATACGCTAATGATGAAGCCAAGTTCAAATCTAGTCACAAGTGACTTATCTTGAGAGAATTCTCTCAACAATTAAAACCTAACAGTTGATTATTGTATTTGTATTAATAGAGATATTGGTAGATATCAAACTACTAGTTTATGGGTGTTAATTTCATGGGAATATAACAAACCATAGTCAATCAGTCCTCTAAAATCATACACACCCAAATATTATTGAAAAATATATTCCATAGCTTTCTGTTACTGTTTTTCTTTCTAATGTGGCTTTTATTTGTCAATTTATAATTACTAACTTATTTTTTTAAAAATCTGACATATATATACAGCATATTATTATTTCGTTGAATAATCTCATGATTGAATATCGTGAATTGTCTCGATCTTATGTATCAACATACAGAAACGTGCTACAATTTTCTTCCGGTCCCCAAATGCCTTGGTACGGACGAGAGTGGGGAGTGTCTGCTCTCTCTCGAAATGCTCTCACATGGACACGCGTATACAGTCAATGCTACGGAAGCTTTACTCACTGCCTTCTCGTAGTGGGACTATTGTTTACGAAATCGAGAGAACGAAAGGCGAATGTTCGGCGTTCTAATCGAGTTGATGGACAGGGAGGATCCATCTAAGGGAGTTGGAAAGCCCTGATTCCAAACCAATGGTACGCATGGTCTTGTTCCAGTATCCTGAAGGAACAAATGTTGTACGAACCAATTGTTGGTTACCGGTTACTATGGGATTTCATCTCCTTACGTCGCCTCACTGCCTTATGGGTTAGATCTCTGGGTTAAAGGCTACAGGTGTGACCTCCTAAGAAAACCAGCTGTTTCGGTTCGGGCACTCGGGCAGTATTACAGCCCTCACACGAATTAATGATTTGTGCGATGCATATATATTTGGTGCCTCCTTGTACCAATGTTTATGTGTTCAACTAAATAAATCAATTACAATTTAACTATTATAAAAACTCGATAGTGTCTCAATTCGTCATTACATGAATGACAATACCTCATACAATGGATGAAGGGTTGCGCAAGATCATGGATCGATTGACGGTAGACATTAACTTTTGGATGCTGGCTTAGTAGTCAAGAGTTTCAGCATTCACGCACGAAATCAGAGGTCCTGAATTCGTGTCCCTTTGATGCGGAGTTGTGGACACATTGATGAAGGGTTCCATACAAGGATGAAGGGACCATCCAGTACTCCTAAGTTTTCAATGGTAATCTATCTTAGATGGACTCGTTATTTCACCTGTGAAAAGATATTATAGTTGTTTAATACAAGCAAGATATAAATAGAGTAAATTTTAAATGTTAAATAGTCATCATACCAAACTAAATATCTATTGATCAATTCAAATTTTTCTACTTAAGACGATGTGAGGATGATCCACGAGTTAACTCAAGGAAGTTCAGAAAGAGCCGAAGACATTCCATCCAATCATCTTTTGGAAGAATATTCCAGAACCTCGATGTATATTCCTTATTAGACAAACCACTGTATAGGGATTGGATGACTAGATTGATGATTTCGTTTTTACTAAAAACTATAAATACCTGAGAGTTTTGTACCATATTTAATATAGTTTCTGAATAGAATTCCTTTCACTTGTGCACTATCTTCTCATTTGCGACTTGGAGGATTCTAGCGTTCTATTGTTCAATTAGTACACCGTATACCACTATATAAAACTATAATGGTCTAGATTCAACTGACTCATAATCTCAACTATTGAAATATTTCTCTTCTTAGTTATTAAAGTTGGATTAAACAAAAGTAAAGGTGTATTGTTATGTCACGTAAATGAATACACATGTACTATTAGTACACATGGTTTACTATTTATAAATGTGATATTAGAATAGTAGTTATTGTTTGAATGTTCTTAGAACAACCCTTATGATTGAATTGATCAATTCATTGTATTCAATAAAGAAAATTATATAGTATGTTGACAATGCTTTTTACATACAAAAATATATTCTTATATTAGACCATGAATCAATTGAAGCTAGACCACTATGGAAAACGTGGAAGCACTGGACAGTCGTTTTGTCCTACTGTGGGACACCTCAGTCGTGTGTATTCACAATTCCGCGTCGTGAGATTAGACATTACCACCGTTGGATGCCAGCTCAGTGATCTAGAGGTTAAGCGCTCGAGATCGATAGGTCCTGTGTCTGAATCTCGCGAGGCGGGATCGTGGATGCACAATGCGTAGGAGTCTCACAGTAGGACGAAACGGCCATTCAGTGCTTCCAGATTTTCCATAGTGGGCTAGCTTCAGTTGACTCATAATCTTAACCATTGAAATCATTATAATATCCACAAAAACCCCATCTTATATTGGACCGTCACTAAAGAAATGATCTTCGATCTATTTAAATTTTACTATTCAATTATACCATTGATTATTAATTATTTCGTTCTAAATGGATAGTAAGAATAGTAGATAGCTTCATGAACTGTTGCTGCATCTTGATTCTGTAGTTCAAAGCATTCTTTCAAACTTCTCCTACTCTAGCCACCATCATGAGTGGAGGTAGATTGAATAATATTAAACATTGAATGAATGACAATCATATGAATTAAAATATGTTCTTTGTTATACTTAAGTATTTTACATTAGTGAGATTTATTATAAGATCCATTAAGTTTTTAAGCCTTTCATTAGCTCTGGATAAAAAAAAACCCGATTCATAATAACGAATTAGATAGATAACTAATTATTATTTAAACACAGAAATATTAGTACAAAGGGGTACCGAATACATATGCACCACACAAGTCACTTAATTTGTGTGTGGGCTATGATACTACTCAAGTGCCCAAACCAAAGTAGGTGGATTTCTTAAGAGACCACACCCGGAGCCTTCGACCTAACCGTCTGATCCACAAGGTAGTGGAGTAACGTCAAACGATGCAGTCCCATGGTAGCTGGTGATCAACAATAAGTTCATACACCATTTGTTCCATCAGGATGCTGGAGCCAACCCATGTGCACCATTGGTTTACAATCAAGGTTTCTCAACTCCCCTAGGTGAACTCTGGGTGTCCACCAACCCAGTTAAATCGCCGGACATTCACTTTTCGCCCTCCCAATTTCAGTAATGCCGCGAGAATACAGTGTAGGACGTCACTTTCAGTGGTTGTATATGCATGGCCATGTGATATCATTTCGAGAGTGAGGGCTAACTCTCCCCACCCTCGGTCATATCAGAGCATTTGGTAGCAAGGCCATATCGAGGCAGTCCACACAGGATGCATATATGCCAACATGAAACTGATCAATTGCAGTCCTATATAACAATAAGAAGATACAAATAAAACAATACCAAATGAATAGAACAAAAATGAGTTCCCTGTAGATTACCGATATGCTTTATTGACCATTGCTTACTACTAGAGAATTTAGGTCAAGGACTTTCTATCACCTGCTTCTAAATACCTAACATCAAATAGTTATTTATATACAATTAGTTTACAGAGATATATGAGATGATGGAGAAGATTTGTAGCTCAGGCGATTGCTAATTAGTAGTCAAACGACATAACATATCTTCACTTATATTAGTGCACGTGGAAAACTGCGGACACACATCCGACTTGAAAAATATGAAAATTTTGAATAGAAGCAATTCCAAAAACATCAGAGAAGTTTTAGAAGTTTGGGACTCAAATCAATCAAAAAACACACTGAAATCGATCCAATTTATCAACCAAACATAAGTCTAAAAATCAAACCAATGGGAGTAAGTAAACAATGACAGCTTCAAGGTCAACAAGAACTAGTCAACATCGACGTCTATAGGGAAAGCTATGAATCACATATGGAGAAATTCAAACACTTCAGTTCTACCTGGAGTTGAAGTTGATGATGTCGTTCAGAAGAACGATGAAAACTCCACAACCAAAAAATCCCGTTCAGCTCAGAGAACAAAACTCCATCAGAAACGGAGATTTATATTCAAAAGAACCATATGTGACATAACTAAGGTACAATCTTTTGAATACATAACGAACTGAGGTTAAAAAACTTCAAAATGGGAATGGGGAGTAAATAACTTATCCGTAGGTTATCTGACTGCGATAATGAGTTACTTGAGTAACTATCTGATACAGTCTGATAATCAGTTGATCAAATACTCAGAAACCATTAAAAGAATTACGTAAATAGAATTAAGATGAAGTTAGTGAAATGAAGTAAGTGTCATAGACATCATCAATTGTTAAGTTGATTAAGATTTTGAACAACATAAAAAGTTCTCTTCTGAACATCACAGAATGTTCTTGGAAACTCTAAGCGAATGAAAATGAAATGATATGCCTATAAAGTTTTTGTTAGTATAAGGTTGTGGAGATTATTAAGTTTTTGATTGAGATTATGGATTGGTTGATATGAGACATTAACACCATTGGATGCCGGTTCAGTGAGAAGCCGTGACCAGTCAAGCTAATCCATATCAAGTAGAGACATGTATCTACCTTAGTACAATGGAAGATGATCGTGCAGTTTCGTGGATTGATTGAGATTAGACATTAACACTGTTGGATGCCAGTCGGTTCAGTGGTCTAGAGGTTAAGCGTTCGCGCACGAGACTCAAGGCTCTGGGTTCGAGTGTGACATGCGGGGTTGTGGATGCGCACTGTTAAAGAGTCCTACAACAAAACGAAACGACTGTCCAATGCTTCTAGGTTTTCAATGGTGGTTTAGACAGTTAATACAATTACGTAATATTTTTGAAAAACACACATAACTGATATATGTAGTATTCATATAAATGTTAATGAGTGATTACTTTAAAGGTTAACATAAATCATTGTTGAATGATAATATACTAAGTATATTTTAATTAAAAGGTAAAATATTTCCATAGATTCACATTGGTAATATGTAATGTTGTTTAATATGATAAGGTTACAGAATAGATTCAGTCTGTGAATGTTTGTTTATTTCAATGAAAGAATGTGATTGATTTTTAAAGAATTAGATAGTTAGAATAATTAGATGGTGGTTTGAGGTAGTTGACAGTAAACCCTGGATCCGGGTTTCGTGCTACTTGGCACTCGTCAGCAAGGTGTACCTATAAGCTTGAGAGAACTGGTGCTCCCTGGCGGAATCGATCTCGTCTCACCCAGCTTCACAGTCAGAGACGTTACCATTGAGCTATCCGAGCCGTGATCGACCTTCTGTAGGATCCGATCTGAACTAATAAGGACTAGACACGTATGACATTGGTCGCCACCCAGTGATCAATCAATTGTGAGTTAAAGTAATATTTCTATTGTACAGAAATGGATCTTGTTCTATGCTATTTATAACAACAATATCAATGAGTTCATTGATATCACCTTCAAACTGCCCTCAAATACCCTGGTACGGTTTGAGAGTGGGAAGAGTTTGATTTCCCTCTTGAGATGTTCTCACATGGTTACATGCATACAACCGCTGCCAGGGAAGTCCAATTCACTGCCTTCTCTAGACATTACTGTTGTTTACGAAATGATGAGGACGAAATACGAATGTTCGGTGCTTTGAACAGCTTAGTGGGTATGAATGATTTACCTAGATGAGCTGGAAAACCCTGATTCAAAACCAATGAGGCACATGGGCCGGCTCCAGGATCCTGAAGGAGTAAATGGGGTATGAACTTGTGATTGACCACAGGCTATTATGGTACTGCATCTCCTTATGTTGTTCTACTGTCTTGTGGATCAAACCTTTAGGTCGAAGGATCTAGATGTGACCTCCTAAGAACGGCGTCTGCTTGTGTCTGGTCACCCTGACAGTATTACATCCAAACACAAAACCAGTGGCTTGTGTGACACATATGTTTTTGATGCCCCTTTGTACCAATATTTATTTGTTCAAATAAATAAATAACCTTCAAACGATATCTTTGTTCCGTTTGCTCTGTTGTAATAACCTGGAATGACAAATAAGAAACAATCTTATTTGATTTGTCATCTTTAATTTTTACTGATTGAAATCATGAGTCAATTGAAGCTAGATCACCATAAAAAACCTGGAAGCACTAAACGGCCGTTTCGTCCTAGTATGAGACTCCACAGCAGTGCGTATTCACGATTCCTCACCCCGCGAGATTCGAACCCAGTGAAATTTCTAAAGTCTCCACAAAACCCCTTCTGATAATAATCTTACAATCTACACTTGTTCACTGAAGAATATCATCTTAACTTAATAGACTGTATACAAATCAAAGTTTTAATTATAGTAGGAAATTGAATCATGTAGGATGTAATAATGGTTACTATAATATAGCCGGTATAGATTCAACCATTATTTCTGTTAGCCAATTATTGTTTATATCAAAAGTAATCACTTCAATTATTTATTTATTTATTTGAACACATTTATATTGGTACAGGAGTGCGCCAAATATATATGCGCCACACAAAACAATGAGAATTTAAGAAGAAGAAAAAACAATGAGGAACGTAAAAAAAACCAATAATGAAGAGATTGGTGTAAAGGAATAAAGTAATAATCATAGTCATAATGGAGGAACGGAAGGTACAATCAGAACAAATATTTCAGTTAAGGAAGAAACAACCACTTTTATGAAGAAAGTAAAGGGTTACAGCAGGATCGCCACTGGCTTCTATTCTGAGCCATATCTGATAACGTCTCTAGCCACTGTGTAGCACCATCTTTCAGACCCCAACCAGGGAGACGTGAAGGACCGACAGAAGCCAGTCCTTTGCAGTTTTCTTTCATACCACGACACCATGACATATACTAACCACCTCCGCTTTCTCCAACCAGTCCCAGAGTCGGAAAATAATGCATGACGTGTAATTCTCTGGGACGACATTCGTAGAACATGTCCAAGCCACCGAAGTCGGTGTTTCAAGATGGTGACACCAATTGGATTATCGTCTCTGTGCCGGAACACACGATGCCGAACCTCTGCATTGTTGACATGGTGTTGCCACTCGATGTCAGCAATCGTTCGGAGACAACGATGATCAAACACAGAAAATTGTCTAACATCCTCAACTCGGAGAGGCCAGGTTTCACAAGCATAGAGCAACACTGCTCTCACCGACGCGTTGTAAATCCGACCTTTTACGGCCAGACTAACATCACGAAGGCGCCAAAGGTGGCCCAGGTTGGCATAAGCCGCTCTGGCTTTCACTATACGTGCATTGATCTCATCACTCACGCCACCACCAGCACTTATGCAGCTACTTAGATACATGAACTTCTCGACGACTTCTATCTGCTCACCATTCAGGTT
The DNA here is from genome assembly GCA_944470205.2 of Schistosoma margrebowiei. Lineage (NCBI taxonomy): Eukaryota > Metazoa > Platyhelminthes > Trematoda > Strigeidida > Schistosomatidae > Schistosoma > Schistosoma margrebowiei. Next base: position 4,352,307 of record OX104028.1, read on the forward strand.
GAGTACAGGGTTAGAATCCTACCAGTCTTGTAGAAGTACTTTGCACTTCGAAGGTGCAAAGCACATACCATGCCTACGGACACTGATTGCCAACTGATTAAGTGTGGATTGCATGCCTTGGGCATTATCGCACTGTAAGACAATATCGTCCGCATACTCAAGGTCGAGAAGTCTTTTTCCAGGCAACAGATCAACACCGCCATTACCTACATTCATCAGAGCTGTTTCCAGAATGTCGTCGATGGCAAAGTTGAAGAGGAATGGTGAGATTGGGCAACCCTGAGAGGTGGTTGTATGCCCTCGCTCTACCCGAAGTGTTTTTATATAGTGCTTTTAGGATGTTAATAAACTTCTCAGGCACACCCTTCTTCAATAGACAATCCCAGAGAACAGTCCTGTCCAACGAATCGAAGGCAGCCCTGATGTCAAGAAACACTACGGTTGTTGGCCTTTGATAAGTATGGCGATGTTCTAACATTTGGCGGAGGGCGAAGATATGATTAATACATCCTCGACCAGAACGAAAACCAGCCTGCTCCTCGCGAGTTAATCTTTCTCGGGTTTCGAACAACCTACGAAGTATGAGCCGGAGGTAAGTCATCTGGGCCAGGTGATTTGTAACGCTTCAAGATTTGGAGTTCGTTGCGGACTTCCTCCTCGTTTGGTGGATCAGTCGTCACCGGCCACGGAGGGTAGGACAGTCTGATCAATGTTGCCGGAGCAGCAGGTCAGTTGAACTGCCCTTCGAAAAATTCTGCCCATCGTCCAAGACGTCGATGGATGATAGTGAGTGGCATCCCGTCATCCTCGCTGATTGTTTCGCTCACACCAGACGTCTTGCAACCAGTGTCTCGGATGAGTTGGAAGAACTTCTGGTAATTACCAGATGCAGTAGCTGCTTCCAGCTCATTAGCACGCTCCGACCACCAGACTTCTCGGCCCCTACGCCCGATTTTCTTGCGCAACATCCTTCGTTTGTGGTCAAACTCACAGTCACCCGGAGTAGACCGACGGGCTTCAATGAGTTGTAAGGAACCAGAAGAAACCCAGTTCTTAAAAGCGGGACGTTTCGCAAACCCACAACTGACTGTTCCCGACATTTTCATGGCGTCATGCAATTGAGACCAATGCTCATCTATACTTTTCAGTAGAATGGTAGCTAGCCTATAAACTAGCTCGGTTCGACACTTACTTGCAACATAAGTTGCAACCAGCTTGCTAACATCAATCCTTTGTTGGCGGTCACTTCGTTGTCCACTGAAAAGTAAGGCAAGATTGGCGCAGACCAAGGCATGATCAGAGTCCAGATAGGTACTCCAAAAGGAGCGGCAGTCTTGTACACAACCACGCCAGAGGTAGCTGATGGCGATATGTTAAATCTGAGTCCAGGCTTGATATGCAGAGGGAGGACGCCAGGTGGCACATCGGCGATGACTGTGCCGAAAGTTAGTGCTAGCCAGAAACAGGTTGTAGTCTGTGCACAGTTGCAGTAGACGTCTCTGTTATCTGTCCTGCGACCAACAAGTCCCCATCGGCCACCTAAACGACTCTCTTCTGTGCCTAGACGCCCGACCTGAGCATTCAAGTCTCCGGCTAGTACTACAATATCTGTCGAACGCACTTTCTGGAAAAGAACAGATAACTGGTAGACAAACTCATCCTTGATTGCATCCGGGCTGCAATCCGTCGGAGCATAGGCGGAGATGTTGAAAAGACATCGTTTCTCACGCCGATTTCTTCTCACTTTGATGGAACTCTCTAATCTAACAGCATATAACCGACTGTTAATGGGGATCCAATCGATTAGTGCTGCCTCAGCTCTAGCGCTTAGTGCGACGCCAACGCCAGCAAGACCAGACGAAGATGCCACAGGGTCGCCGGATAAACGCACATAAAAACAAGCTTTTTGAAGCGACAGATGGAGAGCGAATTCGAAGTACTTCCCTAGAGTCTTGAATACGGGTTTCGGATAAACAAAAAACATCGATATTAAAACTTTCCATAGACATAGCCGGCCCTATCTGTTGTCCGACCTGCATAAATGTGCGAACGTTGAAGGCAACCAGTTTGAGTGGTGCACGTGGTTTCAGATAAACTGCTTCAATACTCGTACTTGGTGGTAGCATACAATTTCCAACCAGGCAGTGGCTCGAGAACGTTTAGATAGAGCCGAATTTCCACCATAGGCGAGCTGCTGTATAAGTCGAAAAAAATTATAGACAGAGTAGGAATAAAAGAGGGTGAATAAATTACGTAGTAAATAATAATAATAACAATAATAGTAACAATAATAATAATGTGAATTATTTGATTCTTATTCGCAGCAGGAATAGTATTTTCCATAAATATAGATAGTTCATCATAATTGTGCGTGGGTTGTGATACTGCCCGGGTGCTCAGACCGAAGCAGGTGGTTTTCTTAGGCGGCCATACCCCGAGCCTTTGACTAGAAGTCCAACCCACAAGGAAGTAGAGCATCGTGAGGAGACGCATTCTCATGGCAGCCGCTGACCAACGATTGGTTCATACGTCATTTGTCCCCACAAGATACTGGAGCCCATGTGAACCAGTGACTTGGTTTGGGATCCGGTTAAAGCGCCGGACATTCACTTTTCATCCTCTCATTTTCGTAAACAACACCCCCTCCATGAGAAGGCAGTGAGAAAGACTTCCCTGGCAGAGGCTGTATACGCGTGGCCGTATGAGAGTATTTCGAGAGGGGGGGCGAGCCCACACCGCTCTCGGCCATACCAGGGCATTTGGGGGGAAATCACTTCAATAATTGAACACTTCATCATAACCTTTAATTCAAGTATTTACAAATGATGGGTCACTGAATGATCGATAGAATTTGATCTGTACTAAGAAAGATTCTTATATACATGACATTGATCACCACCTAGTGATCAGTCAATCAATTATAAATACATCTCAGTTTTACATTAAGTCAGTCGAGACTTGGACAACTCAGTAGTAACATCTCTGACTGTGTAAATGAGTGAGACAGAATCGAACTAATAGCATCATTTCCCTAAAAAAGATTACAGGTATGAGTGCCAAATAGCACGAAACCTAGATTCAGAGTTTCTTGTTGACTACCTTTCAATCACCATCTTATTTAGTTTGAATCTTATCCTAGACAATGTAACATATATTAAGTACATAATACTAAGGATTTAGTTTATTTATTTTACATTCATGATTTCTTTCTAGACAAAATAATCTGTGATCCATGAGTTGACATTCATCACACTATTAAAAGTTTATAATATTGAGTTTTAAAGTAGTGAAGAAGCTGATCAATTACATTACCCCACTTCCCCACTCAATTCACAATTACAGAGGTATACAATTATTATTCTACAATCAGGATTATATCAGTAGTGTTGATCATTATTACCGGTGTCAGTCAAGGTTGCTTACTATCACTCTTTCTCTTTCTCCTGGTGACTGACTGGATCATAAAGACGTCAACATCTGAACGGAAGCACGGGATACAATGGACATCTAGGATGCAGTTGGACGATCTAGACTTCGCAGATGATCTGGCCCTCCTATCGCACACTCAACAACAAATGCAGGAGAAGACGAACAGTGTAGCAGCAGCAGTAGGTCTCAATATACACAAAGGGAAAAGCAAGGTTCTTCGATACAACACAGAATGCAACAATCCAATCACAATTGACGGAGAAGATTTAGAAGATGTAAAAACCTTTACATATCTGGGCGGCATAATTGATGAACAGGGTGTATCTGATGCAGATGTGAAGGCGCGGATCGACAAAGCAAGAGCAGCAAATTTACAATTGAAGAACATCTGGAACTCAACTCTCAACCAACACCAAAGTCAGAACTTTCAATACAGATGTCAAGACGATTCTACTATATGGGGCGGAAACCCGGAGAACTACGAAAGAAATCATCCAGAAGATACAGGTGTTTATTAACAGTTGTCTATGCAAAATACTTCTCATCCGTTGACCAGCCAATATCAACAACAATCAACTGTGGGAGAGAACAAACCAGATCCCAGCGGAGGAAGAAATCAGGAAGAAGCGCTGGAAGTGGATAGGACACACATTGAGGAAAGCACCCAACTGCGTCTCAAGACAAGCCGTCACATGGAATCCTCAGGGCCAAAGGAAGAGAGGAAGACCAAAGAACACATTACGACAGGAAATGGAGATAGACATGAGAAAAATGAACAAGAATTGGATGGAACTAGAAAAGAAGGCCCAAGACAGAGTGGATTGGAGAATGCTGGTCGGTGGCACATGCTCTATTGGGAGTAACAGGCGTAAGTAAGTTTATCATTATTTCATGTGTCAACAAATGCTTATATGAACTGTATCAAAGAGTCTATCTATTGATCTTTACCAATGTTTACTTAAACTAACTTACTTTTTTTTAACTTTTCTTGTAAGAATCTAATTATAGTGTGATATTTTCTACTGATATCGACAGATATAAGTAGTATGTATCATCAATCGAAAGTGAAATATCTGTCGGTAGAAAGTTTAAAAAGATTAAAGGAAAGAGAACAAGAACAGAGGATGATTGACGTAGAAACCAAAGAATAATCAAGTCTGAAATAATTGATTGACATTTTGCAAATGAAGTACATTTTACTGTATGGTGCTAAGATATTTACTAAGAGATTTTGTAATTTGTGTGTTTATACACATTTGCTTGTGTTCGTCTGTATTCTCATTCACTACAGTAGAAATATAATATTAGTGTAAATGGTTATATTCTATTTTATTTTATGTCTGTTATTCTTCTCATTTCCGGAATTATCTAAATAAAAAGATTAGAAATAACTCACTCTGTAGCTCTTTAAAGGTCACTGTCGGTTCCAAGCCTACAAAAAGGACGAGAGATAGGCATGAGGTCAGAAACTGTATCTTGTAGTAAACAACCTTGCTAAAAAGTGTTAACTAGTATAAATAAATTAAACTATTTAAAACCTGCCCTGCGAATTGAAGGATCTTCATTTAGATGAATTATGATGCCTCATGGTGAAAGCCGAGATTCTTGGGGAGTCACGAGGTTGACGCTTCTTCTAACAATCAATATAGGTATGTGAAATGTTCGCACAATGTAGGAGACCGCGACGGCAAGTCAGATAGCTACAGAAATGAAGGGGTACAATTTGATGGTTATCGGAATAAGTGACATCCACTAGACACAAAGCTGGACAGAAAGTTTAGATTCGGGGGAAATGCTATTGTTCTCTGGTCATGAAGGAGAAAATGCACCATACACACGAGAAGTTGCACCGATGCTGTACAAAGAATCACGAAAAGCACTTATAGGATGGGAATCTCATCAATCAAGAATCATCAGAGCGTTTTTTAAAACATAGAATTAGGGGATCACAATGAATGTTATTCATTGTTGTACACCAACAAATGATAGTGGTGAATTCTAAAAAGATCAGTTTTATGAGAAACTGTAGTTAGTAGTAGTAGCGTGTCTAGGGAAGGAGCTAACTATCCCGATGGTAGACCTAAACTCTAAAGTCAGAAAGGATAACATCGGATATGCTGATTTCATGGGATGTCATGGTTTGGGAAAATGAAATGAGGATGGTGAGACACTTTTAAATTTATGTACATTCAACAAATTGGTAATAGACGGCATAATATTCCCACACACGCGCTTAAACAAAGCTACGTGAGTTTCCACGGATCACATTTCATAGAATCAAATCGACCATATTTGCATTCATAAAAAATTCAGAAGGACAACAGAGGACGTGAGAACTAAGAGAGAGCCGGTATCAAACAGGGCTGCCTACTCTCACCCCTTTTTCTTTGTTCTGGTGGTTGATTGCATTGTAAAGACCTCTAAATATGAGGGGAAGCACGGAATACAATGGACAACTTGGATGTAACTAGACGATTTGCACTTTACAGAAGACCATGCTCTTTTATCCAATATATACCAACAAGTGTATATGAAAACAGAAAGTGTAGCAGTGGCCTCTGCATCAGTAGGCTTCAACATACACGAGGGAAAAACCAAGATCCTTAAATAGAACACGAAGAACACACATCCAAGAACCACTGGAAAATGTAAAATCTTTCACGTACCAGGTCAGTATCATTGATAAACAAGGAGGATCGGATGCAGACGTAAGGGTAAAGATTAGCAAAGCAAGGAGAACATTTCTAAAATTGAAGAATATATGGAAATCAAAACAACTGTCAACTCATACCAAAGTCAGAATTTTCAATACGAACGTCACACAGTTCTGTATGGAGCTGAAACGTGAGGAACTACCACAACCATCATCAAAACTGTAAAAGTATTTATAGCTGAGAAGGAAATTAGAACAAGAACTTCTTAACCATTTACCGTCAGGTATTTCATTTTCTATTGATGATATATACTATTATTTATCTGTCAACGTCAGTAGCATACACTATACTATAACCCTCATGAACTTATACTGATATTAAGAAACATTTTATTGAATATACTTTGATTTATTCAATATTTAAATTGATTCACTTAGGGGAGTTGGAAAAACCTGGTTCCAAACCAATGGTACACATGGGCTTGCTCCAGTATCCTGAATGAACAAATGGTGTATGAACCTATTGTTGGTCACCAGCTACCATGGGAGTGCATCTGCTTGCGATGCTCAACTGCCTTATGTATCAAACCTTTATGTCAAAGGCTCCGGGTTTGGCTTCCTGAGTAAACCACCTGATTGGGTCTAAGCTGGTAGTATCCAAGCTCTAACATGCAAATCAATTGACTTGTGTGGTGCATATGTACTCGGTGCTCTTTTGTACCAATATGTATGTGTTCAAATCAATAAAAAAAATGATGTCAATCAAATCGAAAGTGTATAAACTGGTGTGGACGATATTACATATGAATCCTGTAAAAAGACGTATTAGATGCAGATGAATAAATAGGAAAGCTGGTATTTTATGAACAATTCTACAGTGGTTGAATTCATGAGTCAATTGAAGCACTGGACGGTCGTTTCGTTCTAGTATGGGACTTCTCAGCAATGCGCATCCACGATTCAAACTCGCGTGATTTAAACACAGGACCTACTAGTCTCACGCTTGAGCGCTTAACCACTAGACCACTGAGCCCGGCATCTAACGGTCGTCCAGTGCTTACATGTGTTCCATAGTAGTCTAGCTAAAATTGAATCATGAATTCAACTATTAAACTAATAACTATTTTCATATATACCCAAAACGTATTCATCATCATCTGAACATTGGTAATGATCTGCCTAGATCCTCAAACAACGGTATTAAATTTATCATTGGAATTCATAATTGTATTCAAGATAATTTAAGTGTCATTGTTATGTTTTTCCAAAGATAGACTTCCAGGTTTTCCATGGTGGTCTAACTTCAATTAACTCATGATTTCAACCATTGAAATTTCTAAAAAATCTCCACAAAACCCATTCAAATAATAATAATCATATACTCACTAGTGACTGTTTCCAAAAGTTATTTCCTAGAGTTCTAGTGAGGAGACGTGATCAATAAAGTTCAGCCGGGTGTGTTGTGAGATTATTAACTCACTGAAGACAATGGTGGATGTGTTGCTCAATTTCGTGGATTGGTTGAAGTTAGACATTAATACTGTCGGATGCCGATCCAGTGGTCTAGTGGTTAAGTGCTCGTCCGCGTGACTGATATGTTCTGGGTTCGAATCTTGCGGGGAGCGGGATTGTTGATGAGAAGCCCAATACTAGGACAAAACGACCGTCCATTGCTTCCAGGTTTTCCATGGTGGCCTAGCTTCAATTTACTCATGATTTCAACTATTGAAGTTACTATAATATTAACAAAAAGCTCCTTCTGATATTCATTATATTTGTTTGAATTTCCCTCATAGAATTCAGGTTATAATAGGTTATTGAATGTGTAATGTATATGGGTTTGAATTGATTGTCATATACATTTACTATAGAGATTATTTAATACAGTTATATGTTCAACAACAGCAGTTTGAATGACTCTCTCGGTCTCTCATATTGTATGAACATCCTATGTATCTGAATTAATGGTTGCTGTGGTTTTCAGAAGGGGCATCAGCTTCGTGATTTATGAAGGAATTCATCTTTCACCATTAGATGTCATAACTCATCTGAATGAAAACCTACTCCCAGGGCTAAGTTTAATGGTTTGATTTATTTTTTATTTTTGGTTAGCATTTTTTTAGTGAGTTAGTTTTCTACTGGATGGGGTTGCTAACTCTATACCCGACCTTTCTCCTTAATCCGGGCTTGAAACCGATGGCAGTAACCCCAAGGGTTGGGCTCCAGGTGAAATTATACTTTTCATGTTATATGTTGAATTGGCTTTAATTAAATCTTTAACCATCAACAGTCTACACGTTTTCTTCATTGGATTGAAATTCCTTTTTTTATCTGTTAGTGTTGTTCCTGAAACCTAAAGATGGTTTATCGACGAGATTATAATTTATGAACGAATCAATCAGATTTACGATGACTAGTGTCAGATTTCGGCGCGAAATTCATTCACGCATTTGGTTAAATAGAGTTTTTGCATTATAGCTAATGTCTGTCCGTGATGAAAATCATCCAAATGTAATTCCTAACTCTAATTATCAACTGTAAATATTCATATTAATTACTCACGCTTGTTTATAACCCTCATTTAGCTATGGTATGTAGATAGACATTGTCAAGGTCACTTTAGCGCCACATAACGTTTGTCCATAAATTATAAACTCACCGACATTTCTAGATGAATATTGATTATGTAATGTATTCATCGGAATACTTCTAAACTATTTTGATTGAGATCATGAACCGATTGATGTTAGACCACCATTGGAAACCTGAAAGCACTGAAAAGCCGTTTCGTGGTATTACCGAACTCCTCAGCAGTGCGCAACTGCGATCTTGCTCGCGGGATTCCAACCCAGGACCTCCAGTTTCGCGCGCGAACGCTTAACTTACTGGACCACTGAGCCGGCATCCAGTGGTTTTAGTGTCTAACGTCAACCAACTCACGAAATTGCGCAACCATCTTCCATTGTACTGAGGTAGACACCTGTTTCTACCCGACATAGATTAGCTCCACTGATCACGGTTTCTCACTAGAACTCTGAGAATTCTCTCACGAAGCTAGTCACTAATGAGTACATGTTAATTATTAGTATAGGGGTTGTGGAGATTATTACGTTTTTGATTGAGATCATGAATCGATTAATGTAAGACCACCGATGGAACGTGGAAGCACTGTCCCATGTGATACTACAAAAACATAAACTTATTTAGAATAATCCATTAGTGAGTTTTCATTGAATGACTATTTCTTTAATGGACTTCAATTATTACACAATAGATCAATATTAGTTAATATATAATGAAATTTCATATTGTATAAAGTAAATATGATTTTCCTATAGTTAGATCATAGTAGCCTAAGTGTTTAAATTCTATTTTTGTTTTGATGAACTTATTTATCTATTTAAACATATATATGTATATATAGCGGTGGAAAGGGGCATTGTATAAATATGCCCATACAAGTCAATTGTTTCGTATGTGAGATATGGGATACTACTCGAGTGTCGAAACCGAAAAAGGTGGTTTTCTAAGGGTGGAAACCTGGAGTCTTTGGTCTAAAGGTCTGATCCATAAGGCAGTAGATCGACGTTAGGAGATCCAGTCTCATGTTAACCGGTGACCAACAATAAGCTCATACACCATTTGTTCCTTCAGGATCCTAGAAGCCAGCCTATATGTGCCATTGGTTTGGAATCGGGGTTTTCCAACTGCCCAAGCGGATTATCCATATCCACCGACCCGGTTAGATCGCCGAATATTCACTTTTCTTTATCTCAATTTACTAAACAACAGTAATGTCGCAAGAAGGTAGTGAGTAATATTTTGTTGACAGTAACTGTATACGCGTGAACATATGTGAAATGTCCCATACTAGAAAAAAATGGTCATGTAGTGCTTTCAAACTTTCCTTAGTGATCTAATGTTAATCAATTCATTGATTCAACTAGTAAAATGACTAAAACCTCCATGCCAAACCCTTCCCTTTTCAAAATAATACATAATCATCGCAGTATATAAATTAGTTCATTATCACAATACATATATACTTAATTACTTTCTTACTTACTTACCCTACTTTAATTTACTTACTTACTTTACTTTGCTTACTTACTTTACTTTAATTTACTTACGCCTATTACTTCTAATGGTGTATAGGCCGCCGACCAACATTCTCCAACCCACTCTGTCCTGTGACTTGCTTTCTAGTTCGATCCAATTGTTGTTCATTCTTCTCATGTTTATCTGTTTCCATTTCTCGGCGTAATGTGTTCTTTAGTCTTCCTCTTCTCCTTTAGTGTTCAAGATCTCAAGATGAGGACTTGCCTTGTGATACAGTTAGGTGCTTTCCTCAATGTTTTTCCTATCCACTTCCTGATTTCTTTCTTTGTTGAAATCTAGTTTGTTCCCTCCCATAGTAGGTTATTGCTAATAGTGTCTGGCCAATTGGTTTCGAAGTATTTTGCGTAAACATTTACATACATATATACTAATTTCATCTTTACTTATATTACACTATGTTTGTTCGATTGATCAATCGATCAATCGATTGATTGCTTGATTAAATGATTGTTGAATCAATAAGAAAAATCTTTTTCTCTTTTTTCTGTTAAATCAATATTACAGGTTGAAATCATGAGTCAGTTGAAGCTAGACCACCATTGAAAACCTGGAAGCACTGGACGGCCGTTTCGTCCTGATATGGAACTCCCCGGCAGTGCGCATCCACGATCCCGCACCACACGTGGCTCGAACCCGGGACCTACTGGTTTCGCGCGCGAGCGCTTAACCACTAGACCACTGAACCGGCATCCAACGGTGTTAATATCTAACTTCAACCAATCTACGAAGTTGCGCCACCGTACACCATTGTCTTCAGTGAGTTCCTATCTCACAACAGACCGGTTAAACTCCACTGGTAACGGCTTCTCACTAGAACTCAAGGAGTTTTTCCTGAAGTCAGTCACTAGTGAGCTGGTGATTATTATCAGAATGGGTTTTGTGGAGAGTTTTAGAAATTTCACAAGTTGAAATCATGAGTCAGTTGAAGCTAGACCACCATTGAAAACCTGATGCTCGTGCGTGAAACCAGTAGGTCCTGGGTTCGAGCCCCGCGTGGTGCGGAATCGTAGATGCGCACTGCTGAGGAGTCCCATATCAGGACGAAACGGCCGTCGAGTGCTTCCAGGTTTTCAATGATGGTCTAGCTTCAACTGACTCATGATTTCAATCAGTGAAATTTCTTAAACTCTCCACAAAACCCATTCTGATAGAAATCAATATTAATTTCTTGAAACATTTATAGATTACCATTTGAATTGATTGATTTTTTGTTTATTTAACTTTCTATACAAAAATATGTAGGTAATTTTGATCATTAACAATATGATAAAGTAAAATGATTAATTTAAATAAAAGAAAAAGCGGGAAAGAATTTTTAAATGAAATGAGTTTTAGATTAGAATAAATTTTTTTTATAAAAAAAAAGAAAGAAAAAAAAGGGGGAAAAACGTTTTTTTTATATACTACTGAAATACTCTCATTTCTTTTATTGTTGCTGACCTCACTTAAAATATCATAACAGATATAGATATATGTCTATATATACATATTTGTAAACACTTATACATAACATGTAACTAACCAACTATATGTATATAGATATGTATGGTTACTATGGTTACTATCTGTTTAATAATAATATGAAATACTAGACTGATATAATTAACCAACCAATCTATGATATTACTATGAATATGTAACATATATAATACAATACAGTACAGTACAATATAATAAAGCACAATACAATATACAATACAATTCAATAGAATACAATACAATATAGTTTTACATTGTTTATTTGCTTGATATTGAATTCAATGAAAGAATAAACAATAGTGATCTTTATATGATTCTTTTCTATATCGAAAAGTGTGATTTATATGATTGTTATATGTTATATTGTGAAAATAAAAGGTAAGTTTTTATATGAAGAAGAAAGAAAAACTCATATTGATTGTTTATTATACTATTTTAATGTATGGTATTGATATAAGTTAGTTAATTAGTTAGTTATATAATATACTATTATAGGTCAGGGTAATTTAACATTGGTTTTTAGGAGAATCAAATATTATCCGGATTTTCACATGACAACCTAAACAGTACAACTCAATCTAGTTTAACAGGAGAGCCAGACACCGTACAGGCTTTAATGCTACAATCTGAATAGTACAGCTCAATTCTGTGGTGTAACCATACAGGTATCAAGTACCCTGGTGGATCATTCGCACTATTCATATACACATTTATGTCATATATATATAGTTATTATGATCATAGGTCGTATGAATCAATTATGCACAGTACGAACAGGTCAAAGTTGACCAATTTTGATTACACGATAGTCAAACCCATTAATGTTAGCAATGGTGACATGCCTTACAATATCCGAATGACGGTGATATTTGAGAACATTGAAAAGCAACCACTAATATGAATGAAATCGGTTAACCAGCAAACCAGTATTATGCATGAACAGTCAGCAAAACTTTCCAAAGTAATGCTGAATCATCCACAATACCAATGGCGAACCTCCCACCTCATATGACACTTTCAGCTCTACATAGCCCTATAGCTTTGATATTACTTCTTCTTCTTCTTCTTCTTCTTCTTCTTCTTATTATTATTATTATTATTATTATTATTATTATTATTATTATTATTATTATTATTATTATTATTATTATTATTATTATTATGAATTTCGATAATGTTATAAACATATTTGTATAATAAGCATAAATGAATAGTGATGGGTAGTTGGATCCAGGATACACATTTTGTCAGCTAGACGTATCAGCATCTAAAAGTTGATGTATACTCCACGACTCGAACTTACTGACATTTGGTTCGCTTCAAATACTATCATATATTATTTATTTAGCTATTGAGTTCTGACAGCCTTTTACTTGTGTGTCTTAGAATGAACATCAATTGTGAGATGCTGATATATTCAGCTGATAAGTTTCGAATAAGTCATAACGCATGTCATGGATTCTACTGTTAGCCATTAGTCGTCTTTTCTTATAATGCTTGTGAATAAACGCAATATCGAGGTAATCCGCATAGAATACATATATGCCAATAACAGACTGGTCAATTACAGTCCGAAATATCAATGGGAAGATTCAAATGAATTATTACATGACATCAATCAGCAAATAGACAATGAAAACTAAAGTTGACACTAGATCACATGAAACGTGTCAAAAGTGTGTGCAATAACTATTCTGACTAAAAAACAATAGGCAAAATATTCAAGTAGTATTACAATATCATTAAGGAGGTACCTAGTGGTTTATATATATATGTTCAATCTTAGTGACATTTATCATACAGAGTAATTTTGATCTGGTCATCAGTTGAGAATGATGGGACTCGTGTTACGTATGCTCCGATGTGCGATGTTTTATGGTGTAAGAGTAGGTTGGAAGAAATCTAGTGGTGGCCAGATCAAAACATGGTACCAATCCATAAAGTCACTGACAATTGGACTTATACATGTTGGTAGGTGTAGACTACCTGGTTATGATCCGCAAGATGATAGAAACCGATGGTTAGAGACGTTGAATAACATGGCTCAAAATCGTTTGCGATGGCGCAAGTGCATCCACTCTTTGTGTTCTTCCAAATTCTAATCTTCTGAATTCTTCATGTCCCTTTTTTTAGCCCTTTCTAAATTTATTCCACTGTATTATACTCCTTGAATAACATCCTCAAACCTTAATTTTTCCGATTATCGTTTATACTACTTCTACCACAGTTGGATTTGAACTGACAATTGTATCTTTGTACTCATGTTGCATAGCAACTTGAACTGATGTATGTACGTACGTACGAAGTTCTACGTTGTTAGTGACTGACTGACTATCTCACTTAACTTTAAATCACATAGTTCTAATTGGAACTTACGTGAAATTCTATTTTGAAATAGACCTTAAAACATAATTACCATTCTAGTAAAGTTGTTAGTTATTTTAGTCATAGATCATATTAGTGTTTAATTTTAATTATTGATTAAATATTATCAATGAAGTGATCTAGTAAACCTACTATTGATTAGTATAAAATGATGGAATTGACTATAAATTCAACTCCGAAATTTCAAAAATATCCCTACCCAATGATCAATCAATTGTGAACACATTTCAGTCCTACAGGAGGTCAGTCGCGGCTCGGATAGCTCAATGGTAACGTCACTAACTATGAAGCTGGGTGACACGAGGTTGAATCCGTCAGGGAGCGTCGATTCCCTTGAGACTATAAGCATACCCTGCTGACGAGTGCCAAATAGCACGAAACTCAGGTCTAGGGTTTCCTGTTGACTACCTCCAACCACTATCTAATTTGATTTATTAGCAAAATCCAACATCATGTAAATTGATAAAGATCACAATTGTAAACGATAAATAAAAGACGTGACCTGTGGAGCTAATCAGTATCAGGTAGAGACCGGTATCTATCTTAGTACAATGGAAGATGGTCGCACAAATTCGTGGACTGGTTGAGATTAGACATTAACACAGTTGGATGCTGGCTCGATGGTCTAGAGGTTAAGCGTTCACGTGCGTGTCAGACAGGACCCGGGTTTGGATCCCGTGAGCGGGATCGTGGATGCGCTCTGCTGAGGAGTCCCATACTGGGACAAAACGGTCGTCCACTGATTTCAGGTTTTCAATAATGCTCTAACTTTGATCGATTCGTAAATCATATTCATGGCTGGATGTATTGCTTGAAGGTCAAGATTTCATTAAAAATAAAAATCATCCAGCAAAACTGAATGATGGGAATTATTCACATCTCCCTGTTATGGAGAAGTTCAGTGTAGCACACCTAGATATAACTAGTTAAGAACATAAATATAGTAAACTTTAAGGCCTAAAATGAAATGATTACTGAAAATTACACTCTTGTATGCAACAGGCACCTACTAGGTGAAGAGAAATTGATTAAAATTGCTAGGAACGTTGTGAATAGGTTTATCCCTTTACGGACTTAGATAAACTAAACAATTCAGTTGAATTTATTCAAAATGCATCAATTGATAGTCAGTCATAAACAATGTAGAACCTGTCACGTAGACATATCAGTTCAATTTGCCACAGAATATCAGTAAATCGCTAGATAATTGGAAAGCATAACCATAGACAGCATAATTAGAGAACCCGGCCGTTGCTGCTACCATAATGTGGTGCTTAGGCTTACTCATCGTGATGAACCAGTGATTTCTCAAGGTCCTACCATGCCAGACTGATCTGTTGAAGGACGATAAGACTAAAAGCAGCAAACTCACGATACGAGAGAGAAGCCATACTGCTGACTGTACACAGGTTTGATGGCAGTAAGGGGTCCCCCCAAGACAGCCAGCATAGCAGCGATGCTGCCTTCCCTCAAAGGAAGATTGGAATTAGAAAAGTGTCGACCCCAAATACACACACCTTGCCTTATCCCACAGATATCTTTCTTCGGTGGTAAGATCGTAACAAGTACGGAGCTAACACAAAAATTACTCAGAAACGTTTGTGTGCGATCGACCTCATGGAGTTGTCCCTTGGGTGTTGCGGTCACACTCTCAGGTCACTAAGACCAACTCTAACCGAATTTCCTTTTCAGGTACCTCTCGAAGAACCTTTCTATCGTATGGACTACGGGGAAATAAAAACCACCCTCATACTTCTAACAGCAATCAAGATCACTGTATTTCGAATTAATTTACCCCTGATAATTCGTGGAATAAAGGTATAAAATATATTAAAAACTCAGAATCTAAATAAAGACAAATAGTAAATACATATGCATCAGCGCTTCTACTTCTGAGTTGTTTCATATAATGTTTCTAACTACTTGTTATGATAACCGCGTTGACCTCAAGAGAGCACTTTGAAGTTACTCACATGGTTGAGTCAAGTGATAAGTTTAATATCAAATGATTCAACAAATTGAAATCACTTATATCTGTCTTTTCATAATTATCAATAAATGTGTAAGTAGTATTGCAACGTTGAGGCGGTGGAGAAGATTTGTAGCTCAGGTGGATGATTTTGATGGAGTTTCGTTCTCTGAGCTGGATGGTTTGGTCATGGAGCTTTCATTGTTCTTCTGTACAACATCATCAGCACAAACTTCAGATAGTGCAGAAGTGCACTCCATCAAAAGTATTGCAATGTTCAACACTCTTAATTTTTCATAGGATATCCGAAAAGACATAATTTATGAATAACTATTTTGTTGATCGTTTGCTTGTATAACTGTGTTTAGCTAAGAAAATGGAAACAGAAAACTAGTTTAAAATATACAATACATATAAGTAGTATTCTGTTAGTAAACATCTCAGTTACTGCCCCCAAATGCCCTGGTATGACCGAGAGTGTGGAGAGTTAGCTGTTTCCTTCAAAATGTTCTCATATGTCACGTGCATATAACCACTGCCACGGAAGTTCTATCCACTGCCTTTGTCGCTACTGAGGTGCTGTTTACGAAATTCAGAAGACGAAAGTAAATGTCCGGCGCTTTATCCAGCTTAGTAAGTACGAATGCTTCACCTAGGGGAGTTGGGAAACCTTCATTCGGAATCAATGGTACGCATGAGACCATGAGACTGTATCTCCGTACATTTCTCAATTGCCTTGTGGATTAGACCTCTAGGTCAAAGGCTCGGGGTTTGGCAACTCAAGATAACCACCTACATCAGTCTCGGCACCCGCGTAGCATCAATGTTTAGGTATTTAAATAAATAACAGTCACTAGATCAAGTTAACAAATAGTAATATTTATTATCATTCTTATTTCTTGATACCCATTTTTTAAAGAAAATGTTAGGACAGGACTTAAAAACCGAGATGTTTTCATAACTGTTTTAAAGGTTTTTATGGGCATTAAAGTAATTTTAATAGTTGAGATCATGAATCAATTAAAGCTAGACCATCATGGAAAACCTAGAAGCACTGGATAGTCGTTTCATCCTATAGTAGGATTTCTCGGCAGTGTGCATCCACAATCCCACTCCATGACATTCGAACCCAGAACATATCAGTCTCGCGGGCGAGCACTTAACCACTAGACCACTGGATCGGCATCCGATGGTGTTAATGTCTAACTTCAACCAATCCACGAAATTGAGCAACACATCCACCATTGTCTTCAGTGAGTTGATATCTCACAACACACCCGGTTGAACTCCATTGATCACGTCTTTTCACTAGAACTCTAGGAAATAACTTTTGGAGACAGTCACTAGTGAGAATTTGATTATTATAATCAGAAGGATTTTGTGTAGATTGTAGTGATTTTTTTAATAATTGAATTCATGAGTCAATTAAAGCTAGACCACTATGGAAAACATGAAAGCACTGGACGGTCGTTTCGTCCTAGTATGAGACTCTTGGCTCCCCGTGAGATTCGAACACAGGACCTATCAGTCTAGCGCTCGAGCGCCTAACCACATGACCACTGAGTTGGCATCTAACGGTCGTTCAGTGCTTACAGGTGTTCCATAGTAATCTAGCTAAAATTGAATCATGAATTCAACTATTAAACCAATAACTATTTTCATATATATCCAAAACGTATTCATCATCATCTGAACAATAGTAATGATCTGCCAAGATCTTCAAACAATGGTATTTAATTTATCATTGGAATTCATAGTTATATTCAAGATAATTTAAGTGTCATTGTTATGTTTGGTCAAAGATAGACTATGATAAACACGGAATGAATGATTTTGAGCTTGAGCGAGAAATCATAATGTAATTGATGGAACTATTAACTGATGTGATATCATGTATAATATGAATGCTCAACCGCTACTTAACTTTATTTCGAATATAGTTTACCACTGAATTGGACTAGTAAACGATAAAAATTAGATATCTATTTATGGAGTCATTAATTCTTGGGTCGAATTGTGTTGGGAGATACTAACTTACTAGTTGAGGTCTTTGATATCATCAAAATGTGGTTCGGATCCACTAGACGATAACAACCTATGGTTAGAGACCTTGAGTGATATGGCTCAAAATCGTTTGTAATAGCACAGGTGCATCCACTCTTTGTGTTCTCCCAAATTCTAATCTTCTGAATTCTTCATGTCCCTTTATTTTTCCCTCTTTCCAAATTTATTTCACTGGACTATACTCTTTGAATAACATCTTTAAACCTTAATCTTTCCGATTACTGCTTATACTCTTACTACCTCTACCACTATGGGATTTGAATTGACAATTGTATCAGTATGGGTTTTGTGGATATTGTTGATTGGATTGGATTGGTTGAAGTTAGACATTAACACCGTTGGATGCCGGCTCAGTGGTCTAATGGTTAAGTGCTCGCGCGCGAAGCCAGTAGGTCCTGGGTTCGAGCCCCGGGTGGTGCGGGGTCGTGGATGCGCACTGCGGAGGAGTCCCATACTAGGACGAAACGGCCGTCCAGTGCTTCCAGGTTTTCAATGGTGGTCTAGCTTCAACTGACTCATGATTTCGATCTGTGAAATTGTATCAGTGTGCTAATGTGGTATGGCAACTTGAACTGATGGACATACGTACGTACATACGAAGTTCTACGTTGTTACTGACTGACTGACTGATTATGAAACATATATATATATATATATATATATATATGTATAGTGTTTTAATTCTGACGATACTACTTGACTATACTATCTATTATACATAAAACTGATGAACATTCATATACAATAACTGAGAATTGATTCTTTGCATTCTTCAAATCATAATGTTACGCAAGAGTTATGACAAACTTTCATCTAATGTGGCATAAT
Organism: Schistosoma margrebowiei; assembly: GCA_944470205.2. Lineage (NCBI taxonomy): Eukaryota > Metazoa > Platyhelminthes > Trematoda > Strigeidida > Schistosomatidae > Schistosoma > Schistosoma margrebowiei. The sequence continues at coordinate 4,371,233 of OX104028.1, forward strand.
TTATGTTTTATGGAATATGAACTTCATTAGAAGTTAAAGTACTACGACTACTACTACCACCACTACTACTACTACCTCTAATAAGTAGTATTGATTGGAAGTGAAATCATCTGATTGTTAATTCCTAAATTAAAAGTGACACATGTTCAATGTAATTGTTTTAAAAATAAAGGAAATTTAATCTTTTGACTGTTTCTCTATTTACTATATAATATAGATCTTTTGATAGGGCACATTAAACACTAGACATGTGAATAACTATTTCTTATTAGTTTTTCTTGTTAAAGGTAGTTATTGTCGATTCATTTAGTATTGTAATTGTTGTAATAGATCAGTCTGTTATTAGCATATGTATATTCTCGATATTAGCTTAATTCACAAGCATAGTTGGTGGTTAACAGTGGAAACCAGGACGTATATTTCATCCTATTTGGGACTCATCAGTTGGATGGATGTACCTGGATCTCAACGTTGATGTTCACTCTGAAAGATACAAGCAACTGGCTATCATAACTCAGTAACTAAGTGAATAACTCGCAATGGCGTTTGAACCAAACGATACAGGGTTTTGAGTCCAGAACTGAACATCAAACTCTGAAATTCAGGTACATATAGCTGATGAGTCCTAAAACAGGACGAAACTTGTGTCCTAGATTCCACTGCTAGTCACTATCCATCTTTACTTCCAACGCTTATTAATTAAGGTAATATCAAAGCAAGACACATAGTATGCACACATACCACTAAGAGATTAACAAACAAACAACAGAAAGTGAAATAGTCGATACACTTGTATCACATTCAATCTTACCTCAATTAATCGATATATTCATTCATAGATTGATTATTATGTAATCAATAATTGATAGATAAAATCTAATGAATCAATTTGTAAATCAACATTAGGCATTAATTGTTAAACATTTAAATGTTGACATTGACTTTCTTTTATTAAAATGTGTATTTTACGAATAAAGATTCTGTTGGTTTTAAGATATAGATAATCATATATCATATTTATTGAGGTTATACGTCACTAACGTAGATGATCTATGTTGAATGATTCGGGACCTACTCGAGTTAGACGAGAATGGTTTGACAAACTAGCTAACGTCGAAGGTACAACTCTCAGTCAGCACCTTAGGTAGATTATCTCATCAACAAATCAAAGTACTATAGATGCTTTGAAGACTGTACAACACAAAGGACGTTATTACTGAATTATATTACTTAAAGTAGATACAAGCGAATATAAGACCACCGCCGAATGGTTCAGTTCATGTTATACAATTAACTGATGCACGTTGGTTGTCCTTGATCTCAGACAGGGATAGATAATCTGTTCGATATTCAGTGACTCAACTGCCGAATGATTTGGCCAGGGCTCAGTGACATTGCACTGGGCTTACAAGGTGATATATGAACGGATGCTAAATATGCTAGTAATAGTGTAAAACCTCAAAAAACAATGTTGCTAAATAACTGAAATACAACTATAACTTCAATTTAACTATTACATCATTGTTATAAGTGTTCATTTTGAAACGGAAATTGGACATTTTATTTTGTATTAAAATGTGTACCACTGAAGAGTCCCACCATAGTCGTAGTCGTCGACGTCGTCGTCGTAGTAGTAGTCATAGTCATAGTCATTGTTGTAAAAATAGTTATATAAACACTTTATTGTAACGTAATCTACTGAAATCATCTAGATACTCTGCCGAAATATGATAAACATCAGTAAGATATTGAAAAATAACTCTGGTATTTGTTCTGCGAGTGATATCACTGTATCCTTATAGTTAGGAAACCAATAAAGTTCTGAATTATTTTTTTCTGGTGAGCGTTTCTTTAGCAAGTTAGTTTTCTACAGGATGAAGTCGCTAACCCTATACCCAATCTTTCTCCTTTATCCGGGTTTGAGACTGGCAGTAGCCCCAAAGAGGCTCTGGGAGGATTGCCTGGCGATAATTCTCTAAACGCTTTATAAAACAAACCTTCAGTAACAGATATTATTATGATAGAACATGTCTTTATACATAAATGATGAATGATATTAACCATCAATTAATGAACCGAAATCCTATAAAAGTAAGTGATTACCCGTACAATAGGAATAAATATTTCTACATCCATGGTAGATTTTGACTTATTAACTCTAAAATTTGAATCATGCTTTTTGGTTTTATTATTTAAAGTCATTAACAATCAATTTAAAATTTACAGAAGAAGATTTTGTGAAGATTTAGGTCGTTTTAATAGTTGAATTCATGAATCAATTGAAGTTAGACCAGAATGGAAAATCTGGAAACACTGAACGGGTGTGTCGTCCTATTATGGGAAACTTTAGAAGTGTGCATACATGATCTTTCACGTGAAACTCAAGTCCAGAACGTATCTTTCTCGCACGCAAACGCGTAACCTTTAGACTACCTGACCGGCATTCAACGTCGTTGATGTCTAACTTCAACCAATTCACAAATTTGCGTCATTGTTCACCATAACCAGTGGAATTCAACTGTATCTGTTGTGATGGTGTTACTAACTGAGGACAACAGAAAATGATAGCACAATTTCATGGATTGTTTGAAGTTAGACATTAACACCAGTGAATTTAAAGGTCATGGATTCACGTGCGAGGTCGATAGATCCTGAGTTCGAACCTCAAGAGGCATGCAGGATCGTAGATGCTCACTATTAAGGAATCCCACAATAGGACTAAACGATTATCCAATGCTCCCATGTCTTTCATGATGGTCTAGCCTCAATTGACTTATGTATTCATCTATTAAAATGACCAAAGTCTCTACAAATTGTCCCCCTTCTTTTCAATGAATTTGATCATTAAATCATATTAAATTACACAGAATTTTATATTTCACTTTAATTTATTCAATTTTTATTTTATAGATCAATTGTAACTACATAATATTGATTTTTTTATTGATTAATATTGTCATATTATCGAATCAATAGGTTTTCTTTTCTAGAATTTATTGATTTTTTCAATAAATTTTTCAAAACAAAAAAAATTATGAATATGAGTATTTGTGTAGCATTATCATGTGTGATGTATACTACTGATATCAACAAATATAAGTAGTATGTATCGTCATCTATCGAGAATGAAATACCTGGTGGTGTTAGAAGGTCTAAGAACATCAAATGAAAGAGAACAAGAACAGAGGATAATTGATGTAGAAATGAAAGAATAGTTAAGTGTGAGACAATTGATTGACATTTTGCAAAGGAAATAATAACTGTATGGTTCTAAGATATTTACTTAGAGAGATTCTGTAATTTGTGTGTCCATACAAATTTGGTTGTTGTCTTTCCCCTCCCCCGGTGTTCTCGTTCACTTACTTAATTGTTTCTGGTTAGCGTTTTTTTAACGAGTTAATTTTCTACGGGATGGGGACGCTAACCCCATGCTCAACTCTCCACCTTTATCCGGGCTTGGGACCAGCAGTAGCCCCCGGAGGGACTCCAGGCGGAGTTGTTCTCAATCACTACAATAATATTATGTTGTTCAGTAGTCGATTGCGTTGACAACTTCACTTATGTTGTAAGTATGATCAGTCCTAAGAAGTTTGTGTTTGACAAAATATTAGCACGGAATCGAAAAAAACTCGTTTGACTTTTGCCAACTTACGTCACCTATGGCGAAGGCGAGATATCCGTATTTCAATTAAGAGGCGAGTATACTTCACGGCAGTTCGTTCGGTTTTACTTTACGGCTGCAAAACATGGCCATTAAGAGTAGAAGATACTCGTAAGCGACTAGTGTTTCACCACAGATGCCATAGAAATATTGTTGTCATCTTCTGGGTTCACCGGGTAAGCAATAGTGAGGTTAGACGCAGGGTATTAGGGAATGATAGTAAATGAATTGATGAGGTTGTTAATCTTCATCGACTGATATGGTTGGGCCATGTGTTACGTATACCTGAACACCGATTACCACGACGTGCAATGCTAACCGGTGTTGGAGATGATTGGAAGAAAGTTAGGTGCAGCCAAACTAAAACGTGGCATCAGTGCTTGAAGACACTAACTTCTAGTTTGAGCCATGTTGGTAGATGCAGACTACTTGGTTGGGGTCCGCGTGACTATCGTAACCAATGGTTGGAGACTGTGTGTGACATGGCTCAGAATCGATCACAATGGTGTCGGTGTATACACTCTCTGTCTTCTCTTAAACTAAGAGATTAAAATCGCTTCATATCTTTCTTTCTACTAACTAATTCTTTCTTCCTGTACTATATCCTTATACACAATCTTTCTTTTATATATTACCATCATCAAAATAACTACTTCTATGAATCCGATGTTCATCTTGCTGTGCTGACGCGGTATGGCAACTTGAATCGATGCATATATGTGCCTTGTCCTACGTTGTAGATGACTGACTGACTGTGTTGTTGTTTCCTTCTCTTCGGGATACACTTCTATAAAGTAGTTGATATCAAGAGACTTAATAAACGTCTCGTTGTTTTCACAGTATACGGGATTCTGTTGATATATTTTACAAAGATATTAGATATAGCTTACACATTGAATGAACAACTAGTTCAGTGCTTTATTATCAACTATATGGCTAGTTGAGTTTTTAAACTTTGTATAATAATGGCAGTTCACCGTATATTTTCCATACTACTTAAATATTTAGATATAATCTTACAAACATTGAATTACAATATATTTGTTCACTTTTCACAACAAGTGGAAACTCTTTTTTTCTTGTTAGTGTAGGGACTTGTGGAGATTGTAATATTTTAACGGTTGAGTTAACAAGTCAATATAAGCTAGAAAACCAGTGAAAACCTGAAAGCACCGGAATGCTGTTTCGTCCTAGTATGGGACTCCTTAGAGGTGCGCATCTACGATCCTGCATGCGTGACCAGTTGCGTTCAGTCAGTGTCGAGGGTGAAACGGTTATCCACCCCCTTCACTGTGTGAAGGGATGGGCATGATCATGGACCGATTGGAGTTAGACATTAGAACCATTGGATGTCGGATCAGTAATCTAGAGGCTAAGCATTCGTGTACGAGACCGAAGGTCCTGAGTTCGAGTCACTTAGGTGCAGGGTCGTGGACGCACTCTGCTGATTAATCCCATAGAAGGACGAAAAGGTCGTCCATTGCTTTCAGGTTTTCGATGGTGACCTAGTTTAGGTTGACCCGTGAGTTTTGTTTCTGCTTTATTGATTTTCATATTACTGAGGTGATATACTGATCTACTTCAATTAAGCAACAAATTTAATTTAGGTTTACAATTAACAGACACAACTTTGTTCACTTTTCATATTACGTTGTCAGTAAAAGAAATAATTTTAGGGTAGAAACTAATATCATATAAGTCTAGTCCCTATAATAAAACAATAAAAGTTTAGTGTGAACATTGGTCTGAGTAACCTGACCAAGCATGCACAATATTTTGATGTTATGTAGATGAGGGTATGCGAAAGGATACTCTAGACCTTCATATATAAGACTATGAAGCTGAATGACGTAGATTCAAGTCCTACACGGAGCATTGATTCCCTCATTACTGTAGATACAATTCGCTAATAAGTGCTAACTAATATGGAACTTCAATGCACAGTTTCCTTCAGACTAACTACAATCACCTAGCAGAAGAAGTGTAATAATTTAAATCGATTTACTTTATTGTTTCATGAACTAGGAAAACTAAATATAATACTTCACTTCTCCCAAAAGCAATGAAGGTCATAGGGATGATCTACTCAGTTGCTGAAATTTGGTGAAAGGGGTTAGCATTAATTTGAACAATAAATCTTTTTTTAAAGTAAAAATCCGGTTTTAAAACTTTTCTGTATTTTTAGTAGTTAAAATCATGAGTCAATTAAAGCTAGACCACCATGGAAAACCTGGAAGCAATGGACGGCCGATTCGTCCTACTGTGTAACTCCTAAGCAGTACGCATCCACAATTCCGCCTCGCGAGATTCAAACCCAAGATCTATCAGTTTCGCGCGCAACCGCTTGACCTTTAGACCACTGACCCGGTCAGGCATCCAACGGTGTTAATGTCTAATTTCAACTGTATTTACTATTTTGATTGAGATTTTTGATGTAAATAAATTTAAGACAAAAGTCAAAACAAGTATTTGTGGTTATTGAGTTGAAATACTTTCGACAGATAGTACGTTATCTTCGTTGTACTATTTAGCAGCTAACTTCTATCTGTTCTTTGATTATGAAGTAAAATCACTGATTGATCGAACAATATACTGGACTTCCCTACTTGAATACTTCGTTCATTGCATTGGTACTGTTATTGCTTTATGTGTTTTCTTTCACTAGTTTTTTTCCATCCTCAGATGTCATTACAAAATGTTGTGACAGTCCAAAACTTGTTCAATAAATCTTTTTTCATTTTCTGTTGCCCTGGAAGATTGTAATGGAAATAATTTCTTTTGATCAGGTTATAGAGTAGATCAAAAAGATATTAATAACTGTCCATGTTAACTAATAAGAAAGTTTAATGTCAGCTGAAAGGATTAAATTTTAATAAACATTTCTGGTTAACGCCTTTTCAACCACACCTAGGTGTGGTTAAAACGAAACTGAAATAAGAATATCAGTTTATAAAGTTTAGTTTAAGATATTTAGGGAAGTATTTACATTTATGCTGGGATCTTAATGAAATTAAAAGTTAATGACCAGAAACTTTAATTAAAATCAATAAACGTAGATACCTTACATGAGCATATTCTTTAGTTTTATACTGAATTTCAATAAAGATGAATGAGTTCATGTTCACTCTGTGACTTGAACCGAGTACCGATCACGTCGAACGCTATCGTGTTATCCATTAAACTACTGAGTCCCGAGAGCCACTTGCTTGTGCAATCAGGTGAAGTTTATATTCATTTGATATTATTTGTTTGAATCCTTTCATTTTTATTTAGAACTGTAATTGATCAGTCAGCCACTTATTGGCATATTTGTATCCTGTGCAGACTGCCTTGATAATGTTTTAGTTCATAATCATTATAAACAAATATGGATAGTGACTAGCAAAGGAATCTAAGACTGGCGTTTCATCGTATTTGGGACTCATCACCTAAATGTCGAAAGAATCAAACTAACAATACCAAATAAATCTGAATTTGAAAAGTCTTGTAACATAAGACTTCGTTTCTTTTGTATCCACATAACTCTACTGATTAATTTTAAGTGTTCTGTTTTAATAAATATATTAGATTTTGTAACCCTTTTTGCGATGATCAGCTGCATCCTTCTTTATGATTCTTAAAAACATAGGGAAATATTTGGAATGATTACATAATGTAATTAAAAGACTTTCATTAATCTGTCGAATAATATTATTAGTGAGTTTTTTAAAAATTATCCCACAAATACTGAATTACTCTATCCTGACAACCTTGTTCTAACTGTTCTTAGTATGTATTCCTGTGGTCCTTTGTTTTATTGGATTGATTACTAACTTTATGACTGATTGGTTTTCTTCCTATAAAATTTTTTCAGCTAAATCATTGAATACCTTAAAGAATATAAAATTATCAAAATAAAACCTCAACTGAATTGAATTGTTTGTTTAACATTGAAATGCCATAAGAACTTGTTGTGTGGCGTCGAGTTGTGGTTGACTATGATCACCACTACAAGAAAACTACGTGCCGGTTAACCGATAAGATCTCCGTAGGCCAAATATTAGAAGGCAGTTGATGGCTGTAGTCGACATGTATTTATTGGAGATCTCATGGTATCGGAAGAATACCGAGATCGTGCCAAGTTACAAGTATGGTTACTGAGCGTAACCGAATTCGTGCAATGTCACAATCAAAGGAAGAAAGTATGTTCTTAGTACAGTTAAACAAACAAGTACAGTAAAACAATCACTGGTACAATTGGTTATAATAATAATAATTAATTTCATTATAACAATCGCGTTCTCTTGATAAAAGTATGTCACTACAAACTAATCTATTATAATTAGAAATATCGTTAGTCTTATACTCATGTATGCAATATAAGTAGTACATTTCATAATGTGATAAATTCTTCCTTCAGAACATTTACTCATTCTGGGACTGGATCAATAACTAATTAATGAAGTTATCATAAATAAACCATATAAGGGTTAGTGTATCATTTGTTACGTAATAACAAATGATAAATAGATATCTTTAGTTAGAAAACATATATCTTTACTTGTGTATACATTTTCAACTTGTTATATTCAGAATTGAACACGTATTTTACTCTGGAACATGTCATTTACATATACCCATAATACAGTATTGGCAGTAACAAAGTATCGACTGATGACGAGCATATGACGAGATTGACGCGTAAAACAACAGAGAAAACAAAGCCATTGAACACAATGATAATATTTTATTGTTTGGACAGATTAATACTGAGTTCAAGTTGAAGTATGAGCATCAACACTGTGAAAAAGCTTTCATTCAGTTGACAAATGTCAAATAAAATGAATCATGAGTAGTAAATTGATTCGTTAGCTGCAGCCTAAACAATATTAAATTATTTATTCTTCCTAATATTAGGGAAATATATGACTCAGCAATTTGATGGTGGTAGAAGGTAGTCAATAAGAAACACTGGACCAGGGTTTCGTGCCATTTGGCACTCGTCAGCAAAGTGTGCCTGTAATCTTGAGAGGACTGGTGCTTCCTAACGGATTTGATCACAGCTTCATTGGTACAGGTACACCTTGCTGATGAGTGCCAAGTAGAACAAATCCTGGGTCTAGGGTTTCTTGCTGACTACCTTTAACAAACATCTTATCTCACTATAGTACACGCAATATCGAGTCACTTAGACTAAAGGCCACATTGCAACTTGGTCGATAGCATCCAGTCTGCACTAAGAAAGACTTGACACACATGATATTGATCACCACTCAGTGATCAATCAATTGTGAACTCAGCAATTTAGTCATATTGTAGTGAACGACAACACATGTGGAGACAATCGAATGTACTTGAATACAAAATTACAAAATGTCTTAGTATAATCTGTGAATCATACAGTAAGTTCTTGATTTGTAAAATGTCAATCAATCGTCGGAGACTTTATTATTCCTTCGTTTCCACGCAAACCATTCTTTGTTCTCGTTCTCTTCTGTTTGATCTTCTTAACCTTCTGCCTCATTTCACTTTCAATTAATGATACATACTACTTATATGTGCTAACATCAGTAGCATACACAATATTTGTTGCTGAAAATAATTAATTTATTGATTTTGTAAATTATATACACATAGTGAATTAACAGTATAGAGTTGTGGAGATTATTAAGTTTTTGATTGAGATCATGGACCGATTGATATTAGACTATCATTGAAAACCTCGAAGCACTGGACGACCGTTTTGTCCCATTGTACAACTCCTCAACAGTGTGCATCTACAATCCCGTTCACGGGATTCGAACCCAGGGCGTTTAGTCTCTCTCACGAATGCTTAACCTCTAGACCACTGAATCGGTTGAGGAGTCCTACAATAAGACGAAATAGATATCCAGTGCTTCCAGGTTTTCAATAATGGTCTAACATTAATCGGTTTATAATCTTAATGAAAAGACATACTGAATTATTGGTTCATTAATGTTAACTACAACTCATTCAACATATTTAACAAATGAATTACCTTTTATTTCAGAATAAGCTTATCTATCTATCTACATCAACACTTGAGAGAGAATGGCCTCCAACTATGATCGATATTCCAATTGTACATCTCCAACCTTAAATAAAACAGACTATACATCACATTCTAATCGATTAAATTTATATGTAGATAATAAAACTGTTACTCCTTGGATACGTGGAGAAGTTATTCATGAGGGAAGTGAGTGTCATTTTTTTGGGGTTTTGTTTTGGCTATTAAAATATATTGTTTCCATGTCTTTTCATTAGAATAAACGATATTAAACAAGATTTAGCTTTGTATTAATTCTTTTACATTTTTGATGACAAGTACTTTAGAATCAAATTACAGTAATACCCTCCCCCCCACACATACTTTCACCCTCTGAAGTAATGATTTCTATCAATTAGAATCAAAATTAATGTCCTGAGGAATATTTTTAGTTACTATTGAATAATCCCAGCATCACAGTACTTCAATTGAGTATAAGATAATAAGGTCTTGGATTTTGGCGCAAAAATTCACTCATCCATTTGGTTAAGTAGATTTATGGCATTATGGCTGATTTCAGTTCGTGATGAAAAACTCCCTTAATCTAATTCTAAACTTTACCCTGTACTGACCTACTTTTATCAAGAGAACGCGATTGATATAATAGAAACAATTATTATTATAATTAATTAGACCAGTGATTGTTTTACTGTACTTGTTTGTTTAATTGTACTAAAACATACCTTCCTCCGTTGACTGTGACCTTTCACGCACTCACGTACGCTCAGTAGTTCCGTTTGTAAACTTTGGCACGATCTTGGTATTCTTTTGATACCATGTCGGGCTCACCAGTTGTAGCGTTGTAGCGTGGCGTCGAGTCGCAGTTGAATACCATCACCACTACACTGAGACTACATGCCAGTTATTAGGTTGGATTCCTTCGTAGGCCGAAAACCAGAAAGCAGTTGACGGTTGTAATAATATATATTTGCTGACAATCTCGTGCTATCAAAAGAATACCTAGATCGTACCAAAGTTTACAAGTGGAACTACTGAGCGTACGCGAGTGCGTGAAAGGTCACAGTCAACGGAAGAATTTATATGTTTTGGTACAGTTAAACAAACAAGTGCAGTAAAACAATCACTAGTACAATCGGTTATAATAATAATAATAATAATAATAAATTCCATTATACCAATCGCGTTCTCTTGATAAAAGTAGGTCACTACAAACCATTGAATGTAAATCATAATTCGTATTCCTCACCCTGGTTTTTAACCCTCATTTCGTCCTAGTTATCAGGTGGATACTCTCAAGGCCAGTTCAACATCACTCAAATGTCGTCCACAAATGATAGTCTCATCATAATCACCACTTAATATTAAACGTTATTTATCTTATATCTATTGTCAAGAGATATATTTGTAGTTATTATATGTCAACTATAGTGAATAGACTTATACTTTACTAGATTAAGGCACTCTAATAGATTACGATCCATAGTTAACAATAATCATTGTTTTAGGAAATCTATCAATTCTAATTCATTTATTTTGTAGTAAGCGTCCGTACACAAAACTGAAGGCCTTGGGTCCGAATCTTACGAGCCAGGATCTTGAATGCGCACTGATGATTAATAGTCCTATAATAGGACAAAATGGCCGTCCAGTGCTTCCAGGTTATCAATAATGGTCTAACATTGTTCAGTTAATGATCTCAGCCAAAATCTTTTTTTCCTAAATGATATTGATTTTTCTGGTAAACACTTTAACTAGTCACACTATATATACATACTGATAACATAATTTCAATGAACAATGGTGTATCATTTTAGACTGAATAGAAATTTCTATAGAAGAATTTTCAAAAAAAGAACATAAAAATTGTCTGACCTTGATTCATAAACATATTTGTCCATTGAAAGAAGTAAACTATGATAGGTTCAATGTTAACAATAACCAATCAATATCGAGATCTACAGTACAAGTTGTGAACTATATGTGGAAACATTCGAACACTTCACGACTATCCTAAGTTTTATGCTGATGATGTTATTCAGAATAATGATAAAAGCTTCATGACCAAATTATTCAATTCAGAGAACGAAACTTCTGTTATTTGTAATTAAGCTGTTGCAAGTCAATTTGAAGATATTTTAATACAAGTTAAGATAGTGCCATACAGCGGTTCATGTGTCTTATGATGACAAAAATATTAAATACTACTTAGTCTTCTTATTAGACACCGATGGATGCCGGCTCAATGATTTAGTTGGTTAAGCGCCTGGCGCGAGATTGATAAGTCCTGGGTTTGAATCCCGAGAGGCCGGATCGCGGATGCGCACAGCTGAGGAGTCCCACAATAGGACGAAACGGTCGTTCAGTACTTTCAGGTTTTCCATGGTGGTCTAGCTTCAATTGACTAATGATCTCAGTAATTAGAATAGCAACTGTTGATAAAAACCTTCAACCTTTGTCAATTTCTGATATCATCTATGGATAAAATTTGTCTGATTCTCAACAACCGATAATACACGTCCATTAGATCATCAAGAGGTCTTTTAGGATTGATATTTAATAACAGAATGGATTTTGTGGATATTACAATAATTTTTTATAGTTGAGATCATGAGTCAGTTGTAACTAAAACACCATGTAAAACATGGAAGCACTGGATGGTCGTTTCGTCCTAATATAGGGCCCCTCAGCTGTGCACATCCAAGAACTTGCCATCTCGCTAGATTGGAATCCAGAACCTATCATTCTCGTGCACGAGCGCTTAACCAGATAGACCACTGAGCCAGCATCCAATGGACTTAAGGTCTAAATTAAACTAACCACGAAATTGGGCATCACATCCACTGTTGTCATCAGTGGGTTACTATCTCACAACAGATTCGATTGAACTCCATTGATCATTAATTCTCACTAGAACTCCAGGAAATACCTCTTGAAGTCAGTCACTAATGAGCATATGTTGATTAATATCAGAAGGAGTTTTGTGGATATGATAATAATTTTTGGCGACACTCTAATTTATGGACGACATTTGAACGAATCTCGAGTGACCTTAAGAAATATTCGCCAGTCAGCAAACAGTCAGTATAGAGTAAACAGATGTTATACAAAACCAAGGAAATAAAGTGGATAGACTTCTTATACGTGGTTCAAAAACTTGTCAAGGTTAGAAAGAGATTCAGAGGTTCTAACATTATAATGCATGCAGTAGAAGAAATCATCCATACGGTTACAGAATAGTCGATCTCTGGAGTCATGATAGTCTCGAAAACTCTTTCAGCCTCGACCACATAGTCTCAATATTGTTTATGTGCACTCCAGTTGTCGAGTGCAAAAATATGCTACTTGTGGATAACGACACAATGCACATAACCAAGCCTATGTAGGAGTCTGCACGCTCTCCAGACATCCGAATATACTGTAGTACCTGGCTGCAGCTAGTGTTACTGGTGCTTTTATTATCCAATTCGTAATAATTGTCGTAAATTGCCTCAGCTAGGAATGATATATGGGTTTTTCATCACGAACTGACATCAGCTATATAGTGCCAGAAATTTATTTAGCCAGATGGATGAAAGGCTTTCGCGTTAAAATCCGACATCTATTATCGTCTTATACCTAACTGTTTCATCCACAAATGATAGTCCCACCGTTTTATTTGTTATAGCCGCTCAATTATCACGTTTTGTACAAAAATCCCTGTGAACCGATCATACGTTAGCATTAAGCACTGAAGTTGGCACCGTAACCTTGAAATCTGTAAAACGCCTCTGATTGGCTCGTCTTTAAATTAGCGTCTCGCCTTAATTTTTTTTAATAGTTGAATTCATTTATTCCCTTTTATTTCATTCACCAAATAATATTAGACTTCATAAATTGAAAGTGATTTATCCTACTTTTTTAAATCCCATATTATTAGTTACTTATTACTTTGACAATTAAATCTTATGATCAATATTATTTTCATTCAATGTTAATTTTTTTTCAAAAAAAATCTGTATATCATTTAGTGATACCCGTTGATAAGGGTTATGTACAAAAAAATATATTTGGTCGACGTTACCATGGAAATAATAACATGAAATTTTATAATTCTGGTAGTACTGGAACTGGTGGTGGTGGTGGTGGTGGTGGCGGTACTGGTGATGGAGGTAGTGGTGGTGGTGGTAGTAGTAACGCTTACAATTATTATGGTCGTAAACGTGGTCGAACATACAATCGACAATATTATCATGAAGGTCAACGTGCATATAATAATAATAGATCAAGATATCCATTTACTTGTTCACCTACTGTATATCCACTTTCACGTAGTCAATCTAGTTACAATATTGATTACGATATAAATAATAATAATAATAATAATAATAATAATAATAATAATCATTATAATTACAAGAATGATGGAAGAGTTCATCGTTATTCCAATTGTAGTTATACAATGAATAATGAACAATTAACAGATGAATATATTGATGATTGTTTATCTACAGATATTGAACAATATCAATTAAAATTAGATATGAATGATCCGTATATTCATCATAATTGTAAATCTAAACATTTAACAACAACAAATAATAATAATGTGAACAATGTTGATGGTTGGACTAAAATCAAAACATTATCACCATCGTCCACATTGTCGTCATCATCACCATCAACAGATTCTGATTTTATATCCAATGATATTAGTCAACCATCAACATCATCATCATCGTCGCCGTCAGCATCATCATCACCGTCGTCAACATCATCATCATCATCATCGTCAAATCATCAAATAATTAATAGTCATTTACATAATGAATCTAAACAATTACAACATAAATGTAAAAGTTCTTTAAATTTATCAACTTCATGTATAATTGTATATGATACAAATAATAATGAAGATTATATTGATGTAAATCATCATATTCATGATAATGTAGAAAATCAAAGAGAATCTATCGAATATGATACTAATCAGAAAGATTGTAAGTAATATTTCAATGAAATATGTATTAATTATTATTGAATACCTATTAAAGTACTTACATCTGTTAACCTTCGTAGAGGAGCATAGACTGCTAACTAACACTCTCCATTCAACTCTGTCTTGAGTAATCATCTCCAGTTGCTATTGATTTAAACATATAAACATTGATACAAGGAGGTACCAACTAGATATACACCACATACTGCTCAAACCGAATCAGGTAATTTTCTTAGGGGAGCATACCAGGAACCTTCGACTTAAAGGTTTGATCCGATCCACAAGGCATTGGAGCAACGTTAGGAGATGCAGTTTCATGAAAGCTAGTGATCAACAATTGGTTCATACGCCATTTGTGCCTTCAGGATCCTAGAGTCAGCCCATGTGTACTATTGGTTGGGAATCAGGGTTTTCTAACTCCCCTAGGTGGACTCTCTGTGTCATCAACCTAGTTAAAGCACCGAACATTCGATTATTGTCCTCTCAAGTTTGTGAACAGCAGCCCTACTTTGACTTCTGTGGTAGTGGCTGTATACATGTGGCCATGTGAGAGTATTTCGAGGAGAGTTTGCACTTTCCACTCTTGGCCGTACCAGGGCATTGAGGGTTATATCTGTATTATTCATTTACATCATTTCTCTCTGTATTATTATTCTATCTGCTGAAATATTTAACGGGCTTATGATTCATATTGGCGTATCGAATCCGATGCTGTATAGTGAAACCAAGATTGGTGATAAGAATTTATTTGACTGCCTAAATAAATCAAAGTGATATATAAGTACATTACTTTTAATATAGTTTATATGTAGTTAGATCAGTAGTCAGATTTGTATAATACGATATATGCACAAGAAGTAAACATGGACAATAAACCGAAGCTTAGGGGTACTAGACGTCTATCCCCTAAACGGTTTTCAGTACATGTAAAAGGATTTCGACAATGGTGGTCTATCTGAGTAGCCGGTGTCACGACAACAGTCTATGAATTCATTTACAAGGGTGATGCTCAAGGTTAATGTCTTACACAACAAGTGAACCACATGCGATTCAGAGAGCTGATGTTGACTAGGGAACTCCTAATGTCCTCTCTAGCAATACACTACCGTCTTGATTCAGTCGATCAGAAGCAACCGAGCCAGAGCATCAGAAGCAGTAACCAGACCTTAAAAAATCATCGAAAAAAACTTTATCTTCCGCACAGCCTTCATTTGGATCCGACTAGTTGGACCTATTTTCAGGACGGTAAGTTTTTATGACAATAACTAAAGCACCCGTTGAGATGCGAATACTGTTAAGTTGTATCTCCTCGTTTTCCAGACGTTTCATGTACCTATAGAAATTGTTACTCTGGTTGTTAGAAGGTGAATCAGCCTCATGACTTCCGAAGAATTTCAGCTTTTATCCTGAGGCGTCATAATTCTTCTCCAAACTACCAGGACAGATTTTAAATGGTTTAATCTGTTTAATCTGGTTGGAGTGTTTTTTAGCAAGATTTCTTTTCTACGTTATTATTTTGCCGACCCCATTCCCAACCCTCCTTCTTTACCTAGGCTTGGGATCGGCAGTAACTCTAGAAGAGCTACAGACGGAGTTATCCACTGAAGTACATCTACCTATAAACATCACAATTAAACAAACCAAGTGTTTATTTGAAAACATTGATGATTTTGTTTATTTGTTATACTTTCAGGTAAATCTGGAAATATGAATGACTATCTTACGCTTGTTTGGGGTAAGTAAGCCATGTTCATGTTGATTATTGACTAGAGACTTGAGTTCATGCCAATCATCTTTATAGTTTGAGGCGGTAAAATTTCTCAGGTATCAGAATAGAGTAAATAGATTTATTGTTCATTAGAAAGTAAAGAGTATTATACTACTTAGTTCTTTATGATGTTGACTTGTTTAGTTTAGTGCCCACGATGAATATATGTTTCATAGAATTCAATTATCACTGTTGATTGCATTGTCAGATATCAAGTACACCGGGTTACTCCGTCAATTAACACAATACGGTTAAGAATGTCTTACAATTGTTTAATCATTGGATGGTGATCAATGTCATGTGTATCAAGTCCTATTACCTCCAACCATCATCTTATCTCATCATAATCTTCACTTACATTACATCTCAGCCTTACAGGAGGTTGATCGTGGCCCGAATAGCTCAGTGGTAACGTCTCTGACTGTGAAGCTGGGTGGCACGGTACCGAGTTCGTCGCGGAGCACCAGTTCCCTCAAGATTACAGATACACCTGGCTGAGGAGTGCCAAGTAGCACGAAACCCGGATCCAGAGTTTCCTGTTGACTACTTCCAATCATCATCTTATCTTTATAATGTCTAGATAGCATTAGTCAATGAAGTTATTGAAAGTTAGAGTTATGTAAAATGGTACAAAGTTTTTGGTTAATGTTCCCCTCAATAACTTACATAGCTTAAACTTATAATCAGTTACTTTGATGCTTGATACAGTGATTCGTTGTAATTGTTCAAAACTTTATGTTAACCTTGTTTTACTTTATCCACTACCATAAATTGGAGTAGACTTAATTGAGAATAAACGTGTTTCATAGAAAACTGTTAGAAGAAATTTATATCCTTGATTTCTAGTAGTGAATTTATTTATTATGATAATTTTTTATTAATAAGTATTTGTATATATTAATGATAAATATCAGAAAGGGGAAACCTGGAAGCACTGGACAGCCGTTTCGTCCTATTATGGAACACCTCAGCAGTGCGCATCTACGATACGACTGTCGGTCTACTCCGGGTGACCGTGAGTTTGACCATAAACGAAGGTGTTACATAAGGAAATTGGGCAAAGCTTGCGTAAGGACCGAGAAGCCTGGTGGTCGGAGCGTGCTCATGAGCTGGAAGCAGCAGCTGCCTCTGGTAATTGCCGGAAGCTCTTCCAACTCATCCGAGCCACTGGCAGCAGGATGTCTGGTGTGAGTGAATCAATCTGCGAGGATGACGGGATGCCTGGCCTCTCACTATAGGACGAGACGGCCATCTAGTGCTTCCAGATTTTCAACGGTCGTCTAACATCAATCGCTTCATGATCTCAATCAACAACATAATAATCTCCACAACCCTACACTTACATATATTAAAGCTCAATTTCACCGTAGCTCTGTTGTGTTTTATCTTGTAAGTGAATCTTCTAATGAACTTCGCACCAAATTTTCACTGTTTTGTCGATTTGTTAAGAAGTAATAGCCATCCATTCCTTCATCTATAGCTCAGCTTAAAGCTACAAGACTTAGACTGATTCAGTTTGATGATTCATAGAATTCTCAATCAACTTAGCGTACAGCAAATCAATGGGAGGATTCAAGTAAAATAATAATGAGTGAATGTAAAATTCACCTTATTGCACAAGCAAGTGGCTATCAAGACGTGATGTCATTTAGAGCGAACGATATTGCGTTTGAGTTCCAAAGTAAATATTAACTCTAAATGCAGGTACAACTATCTGATGAGTCCTAAAATAGGACGAAACACGCGTCAAACTGGATTTCATCGCTAGTCATTATCCATCTTTCTTATAATACTTGTGAATTAAGGCACAGTATGCACATATGCCAATAAGAGACTGACTGATCGATCGCAGTCCGAAATACCAATAAGAAGATTCAAGTAAACAATACCAACTTCACCCTATTGCACAAACAAGTAGCTATCACGACTCATTATCTAAGTAACTAACGCAGTGGCATTTAGAACGAACGATATTGGGTTCGAGTCTCGCAGTGAAGATCAAATGTGAGATGCAGGTACATTCATCTGATGAGTCCTAAAATAGAACGAAACGCGCGTGGATATGGATTCTACAGCTAGCCATTACCCATCTTTACATATAATGTATTATTGTAAGCAAGTAAACTAATAACCATATTCATTTACTTTTATACATCTTAGGTGATCTACCTGATACGTTGGAAAATAGTTAGATATGAAGATTGAATTATTCAATGGTTGTGAGATCTTCTTCAACATTATCTTCCTCTTTTTTCAAATAAACAATCAACAACAAAAAAAAGAAAAATCCCACATTAATATACAATAGAGTTTTTGTATTATTGTCAAGTGAGTTTCTCTTTGATTTAAATGATGCGCATGGTTATGATAAATTTTTGTTCTATTGAGTATAATATCAAGTTAGTAACGATGAGTATCGATTATGATGTTGATATGTTGTTAGGGTACAGGTACTGGGTAAGGATAGAAAATCAATTGATGAACCAATAAAACTCCTTAAGCATTTCATCTGACTACTCTAAACAACAATGCAAACATGTTTAGGATGCAATTCTACACCTCGAAATGCAAAACATTACTTCAGGATTGGGTTGCATCTACACCTGGACTAATGATAGGGAGTGAAGTAGTGGAGCGTCTCGACCACTTCACTTATCTTGAGAGTTTCGTCAGCCCTTGTGGTCTGGTGTGTGACGAAATATCAGCACGGATACAGAAGGCTCGACTAGCTTTTGCCAACTTGCATCATTTATGGCGTAAGCGAGATATCCGTCTATCAACCAAAAGATGTGTTCACTGATCAGCAGTTCGTTCCGTCCTACTTAATGGTAGTGAAACATGGCCGGTAAGAGTACAGGATATTCGTAGGTTACTAGTTTTCAACCATAGGTGTCTTCGAAATATTGCTCTTATATCCTGGGACCACTGAGTACGTATTGTAGTTGTTAAGAAACGGGTACTAGGTAAGGATGACAAATCGATTGATGAAGTGGTGAAACTTCATCAGTTGAGATGGCTGGGACACGTGTTACGTATGCCCAACTACCGACTGCTCCGACGTGCGATGTTTTATGGTGTAGGAGTAAGTTGGAAGAAAACTAGGGGCGGCCAGATCAAAACATGGCACAAGTCTATGAAGTCACTGACAAGTGAACTGAGCCATATTGGTAGGTGTAGACTACCTGGTTGGGGACCGCGAGATGATAGCAATCGATGGTTACAAACTTTGAATGTGACATGACTCAAAATTGTTCGTAATGACTCAGGTGCATTCACTCTTTGTGTTCTCCCAAATTCTAATCTTCTGAATTCTTCATGTCCCTTTATTTTTTCTCTTTTCAAATTTATTTCACTGCATTATACTCCTTGAATAACATCTTCAAACCTTAATCATTCGAATTACTGCTTATACTCTTACTACCTCTACCACAATGGGATTTGAATTGACAATTGTATCAGTATGCTAATGTGGTATGGCAAGTTGAACTGATGTATGTACGTACGTACGAAGTTCTACGTTGTTACTGGCTGATTGACTGATATGTAAGGTAAAATTATACTGATCACAAATTGTCTAAAATCTCTAGAGTAATGCAAGTGAACTAATCTGATTAAGGTTACAACAAATTTCTTGTCTGAATCAATTCGTACAGTTGTTTTTACAGTAAAGTTTCTCATGAAGTTTCGGTTTTATCTATCTATTCCTTAGTAGCTAAATTGTATTGTGGATAAAGATGAACGGTTTAGTAGTAAAATATGTTAGATAAGTTATTATTTTTTATTGTTGTCTAGTTTTATGATGAAATAAATAGAACGATTAGATAATGGCTAGTAGTGGAATTCATTTTGATGTGGGTTTCGTCCTATTTCGAACTCATCAGCTGGATGTACTAGCATCTCAGAATCAACATTCACTCTGGGACTCAAACTCAGTACCACCCACTTCAAATGGCATCGCATTATCCATTTAGAGCAATTATTGAGTGTCTATTTTGTTATTTAATAAATGTTTTATTCAAATGATCACTTGTATTCCTTTTTATTTCTTGTTTTTATCTTTTTCTATCTACTCTCCATTCTGTTAAATTTTCTATATTAAAAAGAAGATATTCCATTAGTTCATCAAATCATTCATTATTGCATAGGGTCAGGTTTTCTGACAATGATCAATGAGCTTAATATAATCGATGAAGTACCATTTATTGACATACTTCAAGATTATTCACATCTTCCTTTAGAACTTGAATATGTATTACCACATAATTCTCATCCCTTGATCTTCTTTGTCCTTATTGAAGGTTTCCTTGCAGTGGATATCATATCTTCAAAACAATGTTTCCAACATTGATAATATATTTCGATGATTAGATGTTATTTTCAGACCCTGTTTTACCTATAACTAACTAGTACATTGAATGGATATTCATTTTATGAGAGTTTACGCCATTCCCTTGAAGTGACTATATATATAATAAGAAAAGAACCAGATCAAATTCATGATCTATTTTATATCTTGATTTAGTGTGAATGATATAACATTACGATTATCGTAACCAATAGCTGAAGACTGTGCGTGACATGACTGAGCATCGATCACAATGGCGTAGGTATATACACACTTTGCCTTCCTTCAAACTATGAGATTAAAATCGCTTCATATCTTTCTTTCTACCAACTAATTTCTTCCTGTACTACATCCTTACACACAATCTTTCTTTTATATATTACTACCATTGAATTAACTACTTCTATGAATCCGATGTTCAACTTGTTGTGCTAATGAGGTATGGAAACTTAGACTGATGCATTTATGTGCCTGATCCTATGTTGTAGCTGACTAACGGATATACTTCCCCCTCTAAAAAACTGATTATTTCTTCTATTCACTAGTGTTTAGTGGAAGAAATTCCAACAATTATTTGATTTCTAAAATCATCATTTATAATTTTAAGCCGTGATCATTAAGTTTTTGATTGAGATCATGAACCGATTGATGTTAGATCACCATTTAGATCCTAGAAGCATTAATCGGTTCATGATCTCAATCAATAACTGAATAATTTCCATAACTCAATAGTGATAATTATCATGTCCTCATTAGTGACTAGCTTCGTGAGGTAATTCTCAGAGTTCTGGTGAGAAACCGTGACCAGTGTAGCTAACCCATGTCAGATAGAGACAGGTATTTACTTCAGTACTATAGAAGATGATCACAAAATTTCGTGGATTGGTTGAGATTAGAAATTGACACCGTCGAATACCGGCTCAGTGGTCTAGTAGGTCAAGCGTTCATGCGCTAGACCGAAGGCCCTGGGTTGGAATCCCATGAGCGGGATCGTGGACGCACACCGCTGAGGAGTCCTATACTAGGACGAAACAGTCATCTAGTGCTTCCAAGTTTTTAATAGTGGTCTGACATCAATCGGTTCATGATCTTAATCAAAAACTTAATGATCAATACAATGTTCTTTTTCTGTTTGTATGATATTTAAAATCTGTCAATTTAATCAATATTTATTTCAATATTTGTATATCGTGCTCAAAGCAAGTAATTACCGTTTCTAATATCGAATCATTATCTAAACAAAATGAGAAAAAATCATCTCAAGTCTCATTTCAAACTTCTATTTAGAATATAAATAATTCACCCGGTTATTCATTCATGCATTTATTTATTTATTTGAACACATGAATAGTAGTATAAAGGGGCACCAAATACATATGCGCCAAACAAGTCAATTGATTTGTGTGTGGTCTGTGATACTGCCCGGATGCTCAGATCGAAACAGGTGATTTCCTCAGGAAGCCACGTCCGGAGGCTTCGACCTAAAGGTTTAAACCACAAGGAAATGGAACAACGTACAGAGATGCAGTCCTATGGTCGATGATGATCAACCATTTGGTTCATAAGCCATTTGTTCTCTCAGGATACCGGAGTCAGTCCATATGCTCCATTGGTTTGGAATCCGAATTTTCCAACTCCCCTAGGTAGACCCTCCATATCCACCAACCCGGTTAAGGAGCCGGACATTCGCACTTCATTCTCTCAATTTCGTAAACAACAACCACATTGTGTGAAGGTAATGAGTAGGACTTCCTTGTATGCCAACGGAAATTAGTCAGTCAGCCAACACAAACTGATCATATAAGCTTGTTTTGTACTAATCTATTAGCTAAGTCAATTAGAATCAGATCGCTTACTATTCATTAACTAATAGTACAAATGAAATTTTATGTCAATATAACAAGATCATATATAGTGTATATTACATTGATAACTATAATATACAACTATTGGTATTTATTGATTTTACAGGTTTGTTTAGAAAAAATTGTATTTGTTGTTGTTGCTGTTGTTTAGAAAAAATTCCGGTGAAACGGTAATTTATGGACGACTTTTAAGTGACTCTAGTGAATAACCTCTAAACTGTTTATCTAACAACTAGGATTAAATGAGGGATTATATATCATGGTAAGAAATTAAAATTATGATGATTAAGAATAGGAATTCGATTTGGGGCCGGGGGGGTGTCATCACTAACTGACATCAGTTATGAATCCATTTAACCAAATGGATGAGTGAATGTCGTGTCGAAATCCAAGACCTATTATTCTATATCTGATTGATTTATTCATAAATTCTAGTCTCATCTTTTTCTTTATTATTTTCTATTCAATAATGATACAGTGGATTATTCATTAATTATTTTTTTTATAATTTTGTTATAGAATACTTTTCTTCTTCAATTGACTAGTTCAAAGAATGTATCCATTCTCTGTATTCAATCAAACTTCAATGAAACACATATATATCATAAAAAATATATACTAGTAGTTGACATGGTAATTTTTCGAAGTTTCGTTCAATGATACTTACATCTGTTACTCTTCGTGAAGGAGTATAGATCGCCCATCAGTACTCAACATCATCATCTAACCATATCCTGGGCAATCTTCTTCAAATGATACTTGGCACTTTGTATTGATTTATAAAAGAATTCAAAAACAATAATTCTATTATTATTATTATTATTATACAATGTACAACCTTTGATACTTTTATTTTTCGAAGATTTTGCATTTTTGTTTTTTACACATAACTATTGATATTTTCTTTCATTATTTATTTATATTTCAGTTATGCTTTCACTGTATCATTATTATTATGAACAGTGATTTCATATGTTATTAACAAGGGTTTTTATATATGATGAATTGTGTTGTATAATTACATAACAAACTACTTATAAACTACTTATATACTATCTAATA
This sequence comes from Schistosoma margrebowiei, assembly GCA_944470205.2. Taxonomy (NCBI): domain Eukaryota; kingdom Metazoa; phylum Platyhelminthes; class Trematoda; order Strigeidida; family Schistosomatidae; genus Schistosoma; species Schistosoma margrebowiei. The sequence goes on from OX104028.1 coordinate 4,394,919, forward strand.
TAAGTTTATATGTATATCATGTGTCTGTGAGATCAATTTTCAGTATTTCACCCCCACCCCCTATCTCTTCACTTTCATTAATGTAATAAATCGTTGAAGAGATTTCGTCGAATAAGTATAAATTTCTTCAAATGTTTATTGTTTGTTTTATGTTCATTAAAGTGTGCAAAATATTAACATTATCATCAATGTAATCATTACCTAATAACTTATGTGTTAAACTAATACTAACTGAAGAAAGTTACCAAATCCAAGTGCTTTTTTTCTATATGAAGAACATTTATTTTAGTTTTATTTTTTATTCAGAAAGATCATCATATCAATATGTTTACTATTTAACATTACAATTATCGAAAACTTCTTGTGTTACAAGGCATTATTATGGTTAGAAACTAATCTTAGGACTCAGTAGTTGAGTGGATAACGCACGATGGCGTTTGAAGCGAATGGTACTGAGTTCGAGTTTCAGAGTGGACACCAACTCTCTGAGATGCAGGTACATCCAGCTGATGAGTCCCAAATAGGACGAAGTGACGCGCGTCAAACTGGATTCCACTGCTAGCCACTATTCATCATTGCTTACAAAAAGCTTGTGAATTAAGGCAATATCGAGGCATACGCAGAGTATGCAAATATGCTAATAACAAACTGATCAATTGCAGTCTTAAAGTTCAATGGGAAGATAAAGGCTAAACAATACCAAGTGAACTTAATTCTAGTCAAAATGTGAGACTTAAAAACTGCAACTACTTATAAATGTTCATAAGTAGTTGGATGTTATACTTAAAATTAACGTGTTAACATTATATTGATTTGTCCGAAATATTTAAAAAATTTTCTGATTATAAGGAAAAAAATAATTTAGACTGAAGTTCAGTGGATAAAAATAATAAACCAATCAGTCGAAATATATCACAATCAAGACATATTCTAAAGTAGCAGAAGTAGTATCTGTTTCAGTGGTAGTAGAGAAGATTAATATTCATTAGATATTAGAAGCCGATAAAAAGTCGATCAAATCAAGTTTAGAATATAAAGCATTAGAGGCTGTCCGGATGGCCTAAGTATATCACACACATTGAGTGATCTAAATAATTTGAGTTCCATTTTGTTGAGATTTCAGATGTGACAGATGAGAAGTCCTAAACCAAAAAAAAGACGTGATCACGAGAGTTTAAGCATGTTGGGTGTGAGGTAGTTACAAACAAACGGTATTGGAAGATGATTGAACGATAACATAAATTTAATGAAGTTGTAAATGTAAACCACTATATGTCGACTCAGTAACATGAAAGGCTCATTATGAAACTAGGAAAGTCCTATACTTGATACTGAGATTGTGGGAACAAACTATTGATGAGTTCCAAGCTAAAACGAGACAGCTTTCCTTACTTACTTACTTATGCCTGTTACTCCTAATGTAGCATAGGCCGCCGACCAGCATTCTCCAACCCACTCTGTCCTGGGCCTTCTTTTCTAGTTTCATCCAATTCTTGTTCATTTTTCTCATGTCTATTTCCATTTCCCGGCGTAATGTGTTCTTTGGTCTTTCTCTTTTCCTTTGGCCCTGAGGATTCCAGGGCCAGTGCGTCCTAGTAAAAAACTTAACTGTGTACAGCAGGCATCTGTCGGTCTATCACAGCTTCTTGGCCGTAGTCTTAGAGACGCTACAACTCAGTAGAATGACACTTTACCAAACATGGGTTAGGAATGAAACCAGTGTTTATATTGTTGTCGTTTTCTGTTACACTCTATAAAAGTGAGATAAGCCTAGTTCTTCTTAAATGAACTGCTTTCTTCACTAACTTCCTTTCATTTATTTCTTAACCAGATTATCGTTTCATTTGTGTGATGCAATTTTCGGTGTTCTAATTTATCAAAATTTATGTACATTGATGAAACAAATTAACAAAATATTATAGAATCCAACCACAAATCAGCAGTATGTGATAAGACGATCATTTTATGATAACAATAATAACAGACGTATCCCTAAAACGGCTTAATGCCATCAGTTCAGCGATATCCAATTCTCAGCGGTTCAATAGCTGATATCAGTATATTTATTATAAGTAATATGTACTGTCGGTTATTATGTTAAGCCCATATACCTTATTCTGGCTTTCGGACAAACCAATCTATTCATTCTCCTTGATTCACATTTTGACCGTGTCAATTATATGCTTATCAATCTTGACTATTTTTATCTGAACGCATGTGTGTGCTCTTCTTATCCTATTCATCACATATCTGTAGCTTAATTTTGTGTGACTAGAAATATTGATTAACGCTTGGTTAAATGGATTTGTCTCACATGCTTACTCCACTGTGTGTCATTTCGCTTCGATATCTTCTCTTCGCTTCTCCGATACATTTGTCTGGATTAAAGTTTGTATGGAATATACATATTTGAAATTTATTCTCGTATTGGATTTATTTCATTCCATTATTGATTAACGCGATTTAAGTCGATGAAATATACGAAGATATTTGACATATATAATATTTCGACAGCAATCATTCAATAACCAACATTTATACGATCTAATTAGAGTCAGATTTCGGGCTATTAAAGATATTTCTCACCATTTTTCACAATCGTATAGATGTATTCACTCTTTTGATTCTTCATTCGTTCATGAGCGATAGCAGTATTTCTTTTATATGTAACCCTCCACTCTGTTATATTTGAACCTTATTCTTAATAGATTATTCTTCCCAGTGTCATTGCTACCACATTATTTATATCACCTCACCTATTCCTTTAGTTAATCATATTATCATGCTAATATGATACATAACAATTTAGAACAAGACAAATCTGTATCAGGTTTTATGTTGATGACTACCAAGTCTGTAACTTATTTCCTAAGCAGAGATGAGTGAATTTGACTTTAAAGGATAATTCATATATGAAAACCATTAAATACTAATTGAACTGAATTATAAATAGAATAGAACTTGAAACTACAATCTGTATGATTGATAAACTATGCGTATTAACCATCAAACCATCAGGATATATGAGAATGATTGTAAATCAGTTGATGAGGTTGTAAACCTTTATCGACTGAGATGGTTGGGCCATGTGTTACATATGCCTGAACATCGATTATCACGACGCGCAATATTGACCAGTATTGGAAACGGTTGTAAGAAAATTAAAGGCGGTCAAACCGAAACGTGTTATCAGTCCTTGAAGTCACTAACTTCTAATGCGAGCCATGTTAGTAGATGCAGACTACTTGGTTGGAATCCGCGTGACTCTCGTAACCAATGGTTGGAGACTGTGGGTGACATGGTTGAGCATCGATCACAATGGCATCGGTGTATACACAATTTACCTTCCTTCAAACTATGAGATTAAAATCGTTTCATATTTTTCTTTCTACCAACTAATTCTTTCTTCCTGTACTACATCCTTACACACAATCTTTCTTTTATATATTACTACCATTGTCAGTCAGTCAGCTACAACGTAGGACCAGGCACATATGTGCATCGGTCCAGGTTGCCATACCGCATCAGCACAACAAGATGAACACCGGATTCATAACAGTGGTTAGGTAAAAGGTGGTAATATATAAGAGAAAGATTGCATATAGAGATATAGTACAAGAAGAAAGAATTGGTTCGTAAAAAGAAAGATATGAAGCGCTATTAATCTCTTAGTTTAAGGGAAGACAGGGAGTGTATACACCGACACCATTGTGATCGATTCTGAGCCATGTCACATACAGTCTCCAACCATTGGTTACGATAGTCACGCGGACCCCAACCAAGTAGTCTGCATCTAACAATATGGCTCAGACTACAAGTTAGTGACTTCAAGCACTGATGCCACGTTTTGGTTTGGCCGCCCCTAACTTTCTTCCAACCATTTCCAATACCGAATAGCATTGCACGTCGTGGTAATCGGTGTTCAGGCATACGTAACACGTGGCCCAACCATCTCAGTCGATGAAGATTCATAACCTCGTCAACTGATTTACCATCATTTCCTAATACCCTGCGTCTAACCTCACTATTACTTACCCGGTGATCCCAGCAGACGCCAGCAAAATTTCTAAGGCATCTCTGGTCAAATACTAGTAGCTTACGAGTGTCTTCTACTCTTAATGGCCATGTTTCGCTGCCGTAAATTAAAACAGAACGGACCACCGCGCAATATACTCGTCCTTTCATTGATAGACGGATATCTCGCCTTCGCCACAGGTGACGTAAGTTGGCAAAAGCCGAACGAGCTTTTCGAATCCGTGCTGAGATTTCGTCCGATACCAATCCATTAGGGCTGATCAGACTTCCAAGATAAGTGAAGTTGTCAACGCGTTCGACTACTTCACTCCCTATCCTTAGTTCAGGTGTTAACGCAGATCAGTACTGAAGCAACAACTTGCATTTCGAGGGAGAGAAGCGCATTCCAAACATTCTGGCATTGTTGCTCAGTGCTACCAGAAGACTCTGCATTTTGTCAGCGTCTTCACCAAACAGGACTATGTCATCTGCGTATTCTAAGTCGATAAGTGGACCTCCTGGATGGAGATCAATACCCGAGAACTCAGTCGACGAGAAAGTTATTTCCATCAGTAGATCTATGATGAAGTTAAACAAAAATGGGGAAAGTGGACAGCCTTGACGGACACCACTTGAGGTTGCAAAAGTAGATGACAGTTCGCCATAAGCTCTGACTCGACTAGTAGTGTTCGAGTAAAGAGCCTTTACAAGGTTTATGTACTTCTGGGGTATGCCTTTCAATGACAGACACTGCCACAGTACCTCGCGGTCTACCGAGTCGAATGCTGCTTTTAAGTCAAGAAAGACCACCATCGTCGGACGCCGATAAGTATCCCTGTGTTCTAGAACCTGACGAATGGTGAATATGTGGTCGATAAAGCCACGACCAGGTCTGAAGCCAGCTTGGTTTTCTCGTGTTTGCAGTTCACGAGTCTTAGTTAGGCGTCTGATAATTATCGAGGCTAGTATTTTAGATATTATATTAGTTAAACTAATCCCTCTGTGGTTTTCACAGGATGATTTTGACTCTTTCTTATATATTGGGACGGTAAGTGATTGTGACCAGTCAGATGGAATAACGTCTAACTCCCAGATCTTAGCTAAAATATTAGTCAACCTAATAGCTAAAATTAGACCACCATCCTTAAAGACTTCTGGAGCCAGTCCATCTTGACCAGCTGCCCTTCCCCGTTTCAGATTATCTATAGCCTTTTGAACTTCAGCAAGAGTTGGGGGACCTACTTCAATGTTCCATTCACACTTCCTGGGAATGGAGGGTAGTTGTAGAGTAGCTGAAGGCCAGCTGAACTGTTCTCTGAAATGTTCCGCCCATCGTTCTAAACGCCTGGACTGGGAGCAGATGAGTGTATCGTCTTTTTCCGATATAATCTCACTTACACTTGACTTAATAATTCCAGTTTCTTTTATTAGTCTGTAAAGCTGTCTTGTGTTCCCTATAGTCGCCGCCTTTTCCATCTCTTTTGCTTTCGTTGCCCACCACTGCTCACGGTCGTTTCTTAAACTTTTTCTTAACCTAGATCTGATTTGTTGTCGCTCTTCATCATGTTCGGAACCTGATGGGACGAGTTTGCGAGAATCCATCAGTGTGATAGACTTTGAAGAAATCCACTGGTTCTTTGAAACTCTGTGGTTTAAGTCGCTAATAGATGTCATTGCTGCTTCCACTGCTGCTTGTATGTCTTTCCAAGTCAATGGTATTACTACCATTGACTTAACTACTTCTATGAATCCGATGTTCAACTTGTGCTAATGAGGTATGGAAACTTAGACTGATGCATCTATGTGCTTAGTTCTACGTCGTACCTGACTGACTGACTAACTAGACAACACTGTGCCACTCAACGCAAACTATCCAATTTACAAAGATCATCCTCTTTCATCAAAGATAAACAATCTTCTAATTCATTCTTCTTTTCTTTTTAAACATGAGATCATCATAATAACAAATAATACATATACATGATAAATTGATTTCAAAAATGGGATAGATTAAATATTCCATTAAATGAATTAGTAATGATAAAATTACTATTTTTTATTAAAGAAATTTGTAATGGATTGTACACCTTTTGGAATTTTCGCTTTCTTTATAATTGGCTAGAAGAAATAATTTGAAGAGAAAAAAACAAAACAAAATTAAACACAATACTACTGTTGTATTAAATAAACTAACTAATCTTAGTTATACTATCATTTAGAACCTGAAAGCATTGAATGTCCGATTCGTCCTAGAATAGGACTTCTCAGAGATCTTGTATATCCATAGTCTTGAACCACAAAATCCAACACAGAACATTCAATCTTAACCTCGACTTCACTTAGTCGAAACCCAGTTGTGTGTGTGTGTCTAATTTTAGTCGACTCATGATATTGGAAGTAAGCTAAGGGTGGCCAGACCAAAACACGGCACAAACCCATGAAGTCACTAAGAAATGGACAGCCATATTGGTAGGTGTAGACTACCTGGTGGAGAACTGCGAGATGATAGCAATCGATGGTTAGAGACCTTGAGTGATATGGATCAAAATCGTTTGCAATGGTGTGCTCAGGTGCATCCACTCTTTGTGTTCTCCCGTATTCTGATCTTCTGAATTCTTTATGTCAGTCATTTTTTCTATTTCCAAATTTATTTCACTGGACTATACTCTTTGAATAACAATCTTCAAACTTTAATCTTTCGAATTACTGCTTATACTCTTACTATCTCTACCACAATGGGATTTCAATTGACAATTGTATCAGTATGCTAATGTGGTATGGCAAGTTGAACTGATGTATGTACGTACGTACGAAGTTCTACGTTGTTACTGACTGACTGATCTTCTTTTGCTTACGATGAATAATTGTCTCACATTGAACATAGTTAAACTCTATTGACCACAACTTTTCACTAGAACTTGACTTGACTAAAAGTTGATCATTAGTGACTATATGATTAGAATAAATAAAGGAGGATTTGTGAAATTTTCCCAGTATTAAACACGAATTGAACTTAGCTAGATATATAGAAACACTGGATAGCTATTTCATCTTAGTATAATGTAGTGCCTTAAATCGTTCTGTGAATATGACATATACAACATATGCTCGAATGATAAGCAACTGTAAATTACAAGTTTATGATAAAGTAGTTATCAACTTAGGAATTAATGATTGTTAGTTGTTTAAACTGATAGGATTTTATGTGTATTTGGCTAAACTAACAATAATGGCAACCATACCATCATCCATTAAATAACTGAGTGTTAATTATTTACGTCCCATTTCAAAGTAATTAGGTTTGTCTATAAGTAAAAATATTAATTTTATCTACTAAGTAGCATAAAAAGGTTTAAAGTAATTCGATCTATGTAAAATAGAAATTCTTGAGTCATATGAAGAAGAACAAGGTTGACTGATCAATATTTGTGCAAACATTTATCAGACTCATTTGCATGTATAATACTGTATATGACCTGGTTTGGTTGAAGGTGAGGAAAGTCAGCTTTCCCTCTCGAAATACTCTCATATGACCACATATATACAACCACTGACATGAAAGTTCTACTTACTGCCGTCTAGCGGCAGAGTTATTATTTACGAAATTTAGATGAAAAAAAAGCGATTGTCTGGTGCTTTAACCAGATTGGTGGATATGTAGAATTCACCTGACGGAATTAGAAAACTCTACTTTAAAATGAATAGTGGATATGGACTACAGGATCCTAAGGGAACAAATGACGTTAAACCTATTGTTAGTCGCCAGCTACTAAAGGATAGCATCTCCTAACGTTGCTTTACTGCATCGTGGATGAGACATCTAGATTAAAGTCTCGAGGAGTGACTTCTTAAGTAAACCACGTGCTTCAGTTCGACCAACCGGGAAGTATTCCAGCCCTTACAAAAATTGAATAAGTATGGTATATATATATATATATATATATATATATATATATATATATATATATATATATATATATATATATATATATATATATATATATATATATATATATATATATATATATGGTGCCTTCTTGTACTAATATATTTAAATAAATGCTTTTGCATTTTGCTTTTATTCATTTATTCTTTCTACCTATAAATACTTCTTTACTACGTTGATATGAAATGTAGTAAATCATTCCCTTACCCATAGTATTTTTATATAGCTCACTAATCATTACAACTCTGCCTGGATTCCCTATGGGGGCTACTACCGTTCCCAAACCCGGGATAAAGGAGGAGGGTTGGGCATGGGGTTAGCGACCCCACCCCGTAGAAAACTAACTCGTTAAAAAAACACTAACCAAAGAATAAAGACCATTATATAGTATATCCCAGGTCAAAGAAAAAGAAAAAAAGAACAGAATGAAATTTACAAAACAACAACAATAACAACATACCTCATTGATCTTTGATTCATTTAACTTTAATGCTGAAGAATAGTCCTCCTTAGGTTGATAATTTTTCGACTTATGTAAATATTAAAACATAAAGTGAATCAAACAATAAGTTATATAAGATTAAGAGTACGGTAAAAAGTTATTAAATTATTTAAAAAGGGTCAACTAGGTCATCATCTAATAAGATGGTATTAATGTCAACAACAAAAAATGGTGGTACGTTATAAAGTACTTTAATCATTGTATTTTTAGTTGAGTTTTATGATAGCCAAAGACTCTGGAGGAACAAATGGAGTATAAACCAATCGCTGATCACCACAGTTATCATGGGACTGCATCTCCTAGCGTTGCTCCACTGCATTGTGCATCAGACCTTTAGGTTAAAGGCTCCAGATGTGGCCGCCATCTAAGAAAACCAACTGCTTCGGTTTGGGCACCCAGACGGTAGTATCACAGCCTTCATACAAATTGAGTGATTTATATGGCGCATATGTATTTGGTGCCTCCTTATATCAATATTTATGTGTTCAAATAAATCAATAAATAAATGCGATTAAAATTTGGGTTATTTAATCATTGAGCCGTTAGTCGGTTGGCTATGAATAACAATCATGTTTCTAAGTTCAACAATCGTTATTACAGAATTTTACTGAGGTCTCACTCACCACTACAGATATACAGTTTAAGAATTCCAGATAAAAAAAGGGTAAAATAGAAGAAAAGTGAGAATATACTTCACTTAAACAAAGTAAGTAATTATTCGTGTATTTAGAAACTAACATTATGATATTGTTAAGAGCAAGTTACATTTCAATTTTGAGTTAGATTGCTATAGCTTAGTGAAAGGGAAATAAGGCGAGACTCTAATTTATGGGCGACCTTTGAACGAATCTTAGGTGACCTTGAGAAATATTAGCCAATCAGCAAACAGTTAGTATAGAGTAAACAGATGTTATACAAAACCAAGGAAATAAAGTGCATAGACTTCTTATACGTGGTTCAAAAACTTGTCAATGTTAGAAAGAGATTCAGAGGTTCTAACATTATAATGCATGCAGTAGAAGAAATCATCCATACAGCTACAGAATAGTCGATCTCTGGAGTCATGATAAAGTCTCGAAAACTCTTTCAGCCTCGACCACATAGTCTCAATATTGTTTATGTGCACTCCAGTTGTTGAGTGCAAAAATATGCTACTTGTGGATAACGACACAATGCACATAACCAAGCCTATGTAGGAGTCTGTACGCTCTCCAGACATCCGAATATACTGTAGTACCTGGCTGAAGCTAGTGTTACTGGTGCTTTTATTATCCAGTTCGTAATAATTGTCGTAAATTGCCTCAGCTAGGAATTATATATGGGTTTTTCATCACGAACTGACATCAGCTATAGTGCCAGAAATTTATTTAGCCAAATGGATGAAAGGCTTTCGCGTTAAAATCCGAGATCTATTATCGTCTTATACCTAACTGTTTCATCCACAAATGATAGTCCCACCGTTTTATTTGTTATAGCCGCTCAATTATCACGTTTTGTACAAAAATCCCTGTGAACCGATCATAGCATTAAGCACTGAAGTTGGCACCGTAACCTTGAAATCTCTAAAACGCCTCTGATTGGCTCGTCCATAAGTTAGAATCTCACTGGAACTATTTTTTAATGAAATCAACTTACATCAAATGACTTCTGGATAGATTTATCATCAATAGGATTAATATTTTCAGAGGAATTCATATCCGGCGAATTGAATTCAGTCGTTTTTAATCCTATTTTTTCTTGAAGCTTAATGAATAAATCAGGTGAAAGATAATCAGCTACTAATTGATAGGCTAAACGTAAACATGTTTGATGTGACAATTGATTGGTTGATAATATTTCAGCTTCTTTGGAACCTAATTTACAGAATACAAAACATTAATGATGAAGTTTATTGATAACCATATTTTAGCCCCATAAGTAACTTATTATTGTAGTAATAAAGAAAGAAATACATATTTGTACTAAATATGCTAGTTATTAAGCCTGTTTCATCTCTTTTAAGCATAAAGGTGAATGAACAAGTATAAAATCCATCACTCCCGACCGTCGTTGCTACCTTGACGTGGTGGCCGGGCTTGCCTATCGTGATGAAGCAACCGAACTATACTGGCTAGAACAACCGTTCCTCAAGGTCCTACCATGTCAGACAGGTCGGTTGAAGAGCGGTAAGACTAAAAGTAGTAAACCCAAGGTCCGAAGGATATCCGTCTCCGGCGGTAAGGTCTCAACAAGTACGGAGCTAACACAGAAATTACCCATAAAATGGTCGTGTGTGACCGACCTCAAGCAGTTGTCCCTTGTGCACTGCGGTCACGCTCTCAGGTCACTAAGACCAACTCTAATCCAATTTCTTTTTCAGGTACCTCCAGAACAACCCTTCTACGGTGTGGGCAACCGGGAAGTGATAACCGCCCTCATACCTTTAACAGCACTCAAGACCACTGTATTCATAATCAAGAGATCCATCACTTATGCAACAATTAAATGTATCATTTTCATCTTATTAATTATTTTATCTATTTACAACTATTACATATACGTAACTATCAGTATGTAGGCTCATCTATCTATTGTGTTAAATAAATGAACTATACAAAGTAACTTAACAATTCACTTAATGGTTTGTTACCAAATCGATCAATACAAACAATGAATAGTTATTACATTCATTTATTCATCATAATTATTGGTCGCCAAATGAATCCATAATACAGTACACAATTTAATGCAAACTTTCAGCACCTTTTGTACAACATGAGTGTGGTCTACTAGTTACAGTGCAACATTTGAAATAATATCCATTTCCAAAAATTCTTTGTATCAGACTATTAACCTATTACACAATCAGATTATTCGCATTCACTACTAACAGATTAAGGTTTGTAAGTTAAAGTCGCTAGTATTAAGTACACTATGATATTGTGTAAAGTTTGTATTGAAAGTTTGTGTGAAATATAAGTAATATGGATACTTCCATAGTTGGCTACATTTGTGTTATAACTGATGGTCGATTATTATAACTGCGTCGTCAATTATTATGTTGGAATACATTACCACTTATACTTGTAAAACGAGGAACCACTGCAATTTTCACGACGCGTAAGTACAAGTGAAGATTTTTTAAACCCAAAACACGACGATGACCCTGATCGAAAATACACTCATTTATACATTAATTTGTACACCCATTTTTGATTAATAATGAGGATGAAATCACATATACGAAAAATACTTAGAGTTATAACAAGTCAGTCAGTCAGTTACAACGTAGGACCAGGCACATATATGCATCGGCCCAAACTGTCACACTTCATTAGCACAGTAAGACGAACACTGGATCCATAGAAGCAGTTAACTCAATGCTGTAATATATAAAGGGAAGATTGCATATAAGAATATAGTACAGGACGAAAGAATTAGTTCGTGGAAAGAAAGATACAATTTACGTGCTACATGTCATGCTGTGCACAATTCATGTCAAGTTAATACAAGAATACAGTATCTTATACAGAATAAAACAACACACTGTAAAACAAAACAAATACTACACTGAGCAATAAAACACTGACTTTAAACGGAAGTACTATTGAACAAAAATCACAATGAGTAGAAGAATCTGATGTTGCCTTTTTCTCCTGTCATAACAATTCGATTAAATGGATGATTGCTAACGCCTTGTGATTATTACTGTCTTAATTATTCCTTAACAAGTGGGACTGTCATGCATAAAATTTCGCCATTTTCGCAGAAGTACTGGTCATTTGGATCCAGCGAAGTACATGCTACTGGTCTAATACAAACAGTCTGTATGTCATAGCATATGAAGACAATATAACCTACATACTCTTGGATGATATATCTTTCCCTACATAACAGGTTTACACTAAAAACAAACACTTAGTTGTTCCCAGAATATAATCTATAAGAAAAATAAGGATCAAGTGATATTGATTAGCTTTGGGTACAATATGTTCGGAACAGTGAAGGGATATGGTTGTATATTTTCAATTTTGTGAAGCTATTATTGTCTTTTTATCAGTTTGGCAGAACAAGCTATTAGGGACTCGTGGAGAAATCCTGATACTTCACTCTTATCTGGAGCTTGTGCTGATAATATCTAGAAAGAATGAGTTTCACGATTAAACCAAGCTAGGAAAACAATCTACCAAAATCTTCGTGAATAAGAAGTCTTTACCTCCAATCTACCATAATTTCGTTAATGAGAGTTATACTTTTAGATAAGGAGTTTCAAAATTGGCCTGTTAGACTAGTAACAAGCAGTATTAAAAAGGAAAAATGCAACGGTTAGTAGTGTGAAACACACTTGTCAAATCCACTAAATTATATAGAGTAGACAGCATTTTAACAACACGCTGAGACATCCTAAGATTGTTAATTAGTATCACATGTACTTTAAACAATTTGGCTTCGTAAACCAGTGAGTACCACAAATTAGAACAAAATTACTAATTGGCTATACGAGTTGAAGTACCTCGTTTGAGTTAAATAATGTCTGGGTTTGGTTACGCTTATTTAGGGATAAAATTCACTGACTGACGTTTAATTGTCCTATTGACCGTTGTATATTTAGTCACGAGAGGATTTGGTGTGAAAAAATGAAAGGGAGGTTTAAACCGTAGTTAAAAATGCGACAAAGAAATTATTTGTGGATAAAACAACAAAAATTTTGAAAAACCCTTACTAGAAGTAAATTCTGGAACCCGTGAATCTTCACTTTTTCCATCGTACTGATCAGAAGACGAACTAGTAGCAATTAATCGAAGCTGAGAAACTAAAACAGGATTCTTGCAGTTGAAGGAAGCCTTATAAACAGCAGATACTCTATTCGACAACCACTCGATCGCCTTAGATTCATTTAACCGATAAACAGATAAACTACCAATACCTTCGAAGAACAAATGGTCAAGATACATAAGCATTGTCAATACAGGTTCATAATTTGTAGTTTGTGAACTAAAACAGTTTTTCTGGTTTACTTTATAAATGCGCTCCGGTATGCAATAAACCCGAATGAAATACACACTATGTAACATATATTTTCGACTAGCCATTAAATGCAGTACGAACCTCAACAAACAAAATGCGATAAACTTTAACCCTTTACTATTTCTCAGTTATACGTTCTGTTTTCGAATTTCTAAGAATGAAAGATTCGGATTCTAGATCCACTATATTTCCACATATTGTTGATTAATGGAAATAGGCAAAAGGAACCAATGACATAGATGCACTAGACTTTCCAGGTTCAATGAAGAGGTGATTATCAAGAAGTCACACGACTTTAACTGGGATTTGGGATCCGATGTATCTAATCTGATTTAGCGGCTATATAGTGTAAATAACCCTCGAACAAGCGTATATCAAGCATAGGCCCCTGAACTTATAATTATTTACTATGCAACAGAGAAAACAGTGTCGACATCAGCCCGTCATTATAACTCTCGATAAAAATGTGAGGAAAAACTGCCACCGAAGTCTCTGTTATGGCCGAGAATCGGGTGGGCCCGCCATCCCTCTCGAAATGCTCTCACATGGCCACGCGTATACAGCTTCTGCCAGGGAAGTCCTACTCACTAGCTTCTCGCACCAAGGGTGTTGTTTACGAAATTGAGAGGACGAAAAGTGAATGTCCGGCGCTTTAACCGGATCCCAAACCAATGGTGGACATGGGCTCCAGTATCCTGAAGGAACAAATGGCGTATGAACCAATCGTTGGTCACCGGCTACCATGGTACTGCATCTCCTCACAGTGCTCCATTGTCTTGTGGGTCAGACCTTCAGGTTAAAGGCTCAGGGTCTGGCACCCTAAGAAAACTACCTGCTCCGGTCTGGACACCCGTGCAGTATCACGGCCAACAGCGCCATCTGGCTGCGAAAGGTCGGATCTACAACGCGTCGGTGGGAGTAGTTTTGCTCTATGCTTATGAACCCTGGCCTCTCCGAGTTGAGGATGTTAGACGACTCTCTGTGTCTGATCATCGGTGTCTCCGAAGGATTGCTGACATCTAGTGGCAACACCATGTTAGTAATATAGAGGTTCTGCATCATGTGTTACGGCACAGAGACGATAATCTAATTGGTGTCACCATCTTGGAACACCGACTTTGGTGGCTTGGACATGTTCTACGAATGTCGTCCCAAAGAATTCTACGTCGTGCATTATTTGTTGACGCTGAGACTGGTTGGAAAAAGTGGAGAGGTGGTCAGTGTATGACATGGTGTCGTGGTATGAAAGAAAGCTGCAAAGGGCTGGCTTGTGTTGGTCCTTCACAACTCCTTGACTGGGATTCTAGAGATGAAGCAACATAGTGGCTAGGGAAGCCAGTGGTAATCCTTCTGTAACGTTCGTTTACCTTCTTCATAAAAAATGGTTGTATCTTCCTTAACTGAAAGGTTTCCTCTGGTTTTACTTTTCCGTTTCCCCCATTATTATTATTATTATTACACTACCTTACGCTAATCTGTCCGTTATTGTTCTTTTTAACGCTCCTTACCTTTGTTCTCTTCGAATTATCATTGTTTTGTGCGGCGCATATGTATTTGGTGCCCTTTTGTACCAATGTGTTCAAATAAATAGAGAAAAACTAAGTAGATGCGAGATAATCTTGGCTACATACAAAAATCCAAGAAGAAAAAGTACTCAAAGCATAAACTACACGAGATAGGATGGATGAAATCCACTAAGATTCAGTATTTGAGTACATATTCACAATACACACGATTCACGAAAAGACAGACTTTAACATGATACACCAACTAATACAATGAATACAGGAATTTTTCATAAGTCTCTCTAGAACTAAAACCCTGACCTTACGACAACTTACGAGACTAGTGCATAGTGAACAAACTGATATCAAGCATACCTACAAATGGTACGAGAACAAAAAGTATTAAAAATGACCTGATTATGGTGTGTAAAAAACCATGTACAGTAACTGTATCTAGTAATTCTTATGAAGAACAATTTTTTAAAGATGGCCATGACTCATGGTGATAATAAAGACTTACACCTTTTGTCACAAATTTCTTCAAGACGACTTTCCATGTTGGGAATGTTGCTGAAGACATCGAAACATCCACCAATTTCACTCAAAATAGCATCCCATGAAATAAACTTGTCCTAGAAATGTAATTCTCTAAAGTTGAAAGACAAACATTTTTTCTGCAGAATGATATGAAGAAGAAGAGAGGGTCAATGCGACTACAAACGTACATTCCACCATCTACATGTCTTCATATGACAAATATTTAAATATATATACCAGATTTGATATTTTCACCAAGCATCCAAGACCGACATTTTTCGTCAATTTTCTGAATTTCAAAAAGCTCTGAAGACTGACTATCCCACAGATACAAACAAGGTAAATCTAGAAAGGTTACGATGCCCAAGTCTATCCAAAGAATCACCGTCCTACCTGATCTTGGATGTTTTAGTCTAATTAAAGAACACTTTGAAGGCTGACATGTAACGCTATCTACGGACATATATAACAGCTATGAGAGAAGGTACCTGGAATTACGAACACAGAACTACAATCATGCATTTCAAACCACACGGTAGCGTGAAATTGAAATCAACCCCTTAATGCTTCAGCGACCTTGACCAGCCTTCATCAAGGCAGTCACTTCATATTTGTCGGCTACATCACTGTGGTATTTAAAAATGGTTCAAAGTGGTTATGGATAAAACAGAAGAAAAACTTGATTAACAGGCTTTCGTATTTAGTAACAGTGGATCACAGATGCCGCTACGTAAGAGCCTAGTAATATTTAACGATAAAAGATAAAAACACTGGTAAGTTGTGTTGAAGTACTGTGTTTGGTTCTTAAGAACGTAGCGGTAAATAAATCCCAAAAACAAATAGATCTGCAAGTCTTCGTTATTGGATGCTGATCACATTACTTTTAATGGACTCATCTAACTGAAGGCTCTCGGTCATGCATCCGCACCAGATCACGAGTGGTAACGCTGTGCTCAACATCTACCGCAATCGCTAGCCAGATTGGATCAGAGAATTCCGATATATTGGTTATCGCCAAATACACTCTTCCGATCTCCTCGACTCTGTCTTTTGATTTCTCTCGGTGGGAACAAAGTATATTAGAAGGTGTTACTGGTAGAAGCGTTTTCAAACACTGAATACCTGTATCATCCTCATTGGTGAGACCGTCGTGATCTGGTACACCTAATTGCAACTGTGAGTCTGTTCCTTTTTGAGATTTTTATATATCATTGCCTTATTTTTTTTAACATTGTGAATTTTTTTCGTGTTTTTTCTTGGATTTATATATTTTTCCCCCTCGTTCATTATCGTACTTCATATTTCATCATGGCTGGACAGACACCCAAAGTACTCAAACTTAAGACTTTGTCCCCGCCTTCGTTTCAACTGATGCTTTTCTGGCCCGACAATATCGAAGCTTGGCTCTGCTACGCAGAAGCCGACTTCTCCGAGCACGGCGTGATCGACACACGTGCACAATTCCTCACAGTAGTCAAGGCACTACCGCGCGAATTCAACAGGTACGTAACACCTAGTATGTTTACTAGTGATGTTTCCGAACCTTACGAAATCCTAAAACGTTCGATTCTTAAACGAGGAGACCTAACCGATCGACAAAGGTTAGATCAACTCTTCAATAACATCGACCTGCAACACGGTTCTGCGACGGACATGTTGCAACGAATGAGAGAAGTGATTGGCCTAAGAACCTTCGACGAAGGCCTGTTTAAACAACTTTTCTTGTCTAAACTTCCTCGACAGGTGCAAGCGGTTCTGGTCTCGTTTCAGAGAGACGGATAACCCCGACTGGTGCTGGTATCATAACCAGTATGGAAATTCTTCCAGAAATTGCAGAAAACCCTGCAATTTTCCAAAAACGAAAACGACTGACTCGAAAAACAACTCGGGAAACTTCCAAGCCGGCACGCGTTAACGGCCACCGTAGCCGGCGAACATAGTCGTCTGTTGTACGTCACAGCTGTGACAACGAGAGTTCGCTACCTCGTCGACACTGGCGCAGAAGTTAGCCTTCTCCCGGCAAATCGTAACTACCGGCTCCACGAGTCGGCTCTAAACTTACAGGCGGCAAACGGAAAACCGATCGCTACGTATGGCAAAAGGTACGTTTACCTTAACGTGGGTTTACGCAAACCCATTCATTGGATTTTCGTTGTTGCAGATGTTTCTATGCCAATCATTGGTATGGATCTTCTACAACACCATAATCTAATCATCGACACGCGCAAACGGAGGCTAGTAGACGGAAACACTAATTTATCCGTTTGCGTAACCTTGTAGTGGCATTGGACCATAACCACACAATCCTCAAAGCTGAATACGAGATCACTCAGAAAATAGATATTCAATATTTAACGCGAAGAAATACCTAACGATGGAGATGGCGCGACTAAGGAATTGAAAAGACTAGAGTTGATCGAACGGCATGGCTCGGCCATGCAGGCGTGGTCTCTGCTGAATGTTACCTTATATCTTCTTTTCATATTAAATATATTGTTCTTTCTCTAGCCTAACCTTGTTCTACATCATGTATTGGTAATTGATACGATACAGTGAGTTGGTGTAGTTGATGGTGTGACTTCCACGTAAGATCTTATAGATTAGGCAGTCATATCATGACAAATCCACAGATTTAGGATTAGGTTTATTATTAGAGCAGTACTAATATCATAGTAGACCATAAGTTCTACAACCTCATTTACTGGTTGTAGATTATCCCCAGTCACAGTTAAGCATATGATAGACCCACTCTATCAACCACTGCTCGATAAGTACCCTGATATACAACAAACTCAACCGAAACTACCGTGCGTAACCATCAATGTTACACATCACATCACGATTACAGGACCACCTGTATTCTCTAAAGCATGACGACTAGCTCCTGAAAAGCTAATGTTAGCGAAAAACGAATTCGATCACATGATAGACTTAGGAATCATACGACCGTCAAACAGCCCTTATGCATCTCCGTTGCACATGGTCCCTAAAAAGGACAGCAACGATTGGCGTCCAACTGGTGACTATCGGCGATTGAATGCAAAAACCATTCCCGATCGTTACCCGTTGCCTCACATTCACGATTTGACAGCTACCTTGAAAGGTACAACTGTCATTTCAAAAATCGACTTGGTTAAAGCGTATAACCAAATCCCTATGGCTACTGACGACATACCGAAAACCACCATCATTACTCCCTTCGGACTCTATGAATTTTTGCGAATGCCTTTCGGTCTAAGAAACGCTGCGCAAACATTCCAAAGATTCATAGACAACGTTTTTCGAGGTCTCAACTTCGTACATGCGTATGTTGATGACTGCCTAATCGCAAGTCCGGACAGTGAATCACATCTCAAGCATCTGGATCTTGTTTTCGAACGATTACAAAAACATGGCATTACTGTAAACGTTCAGAAATGCCAATTCAGAACCGACTCGTTAGATTTCCTAGGACACACTATCGATGCTCAAGGCATCCGACCTCTTAGGACCAAAGTGGCGACCATTCTGGATTACCCAGAACCAACCAACGTCAAGCAATTACGCACGTTTAACGGCCTGATAAGTTTCTATAGACGCTTCATACCGAAATGCGCATTCCTTATGAAACCTCTTACCGACCAACTTTGTGGAAATGCGAAATCCATTAATTTGGACGACACCGCACGAAAAGCATTCACCACAGTCAAGGAACTGATCGCTAAAGCAACAATGCTCGCACATCAAGACACCAAAGCACCCATTAGTATCGCAGTAGACGCATTCGACTCGGCAATCGGAGGAGTCTTACAACAATGGGTTAACAACTCCTGACAACCCTTGACATTTTTCTCTAGGCGGTTGCTAGACACCGAATCGAGGTACAGCACATTCAGTAGGGAACTCCTAGCTATGTATTGTGCTGTACGGCATTTCCAACACTATATCGAAGGCCGTGAATTCACTTTTTTCACGGACCATAAACCGCTCACTTTCTCGTTAAGCTCTCCTTCTGACAAGTACTCTCCCCGTGAGTCTCGACAACTGGACTACATTTCGCAGTTTACTTCAGATATTCAACATATTTCTGGAGCAAACAATGTAGTTGCAGACGCCTTGTCTCGAATAAATTCCTTGAACAGTTTCCAAGGAATCGACCTTCTTAAACTCGCCCAGCTTCAAAAAGAAGGCACTGATCTTCAGCACGAGTTATCGTCCACAACCCTTAAACTACGCATCAAACAGATGGGAACAGATAAAGAAACCTTACTTTGTGACACATCTACAGGTAGGGATCGCCCAATCGCCCCGAAACATTATCGACGCAATGTCTTCAATACATTGCACAAACTTTCTCATCCAGGCGTTCGTGCAACCATCAAGCTTATAGCAGAGCGGTTTTGCTGGCCTGGTATGAATAAAGATGTGAGGTAGTGGGCACGCTCCTATGTAAGCTGCCAAAAATCTAAGGTGATCAGACACAATAAATGTCCCTTAGGCTCATTTAAAACTCCCGATGCTCGTTTCGACCACGTTCATCTGGATTTGGTAGGACCTTTACCAGATTCAAATGGATACTCTTACCTCTTAACCTGTGTAGATCGTTTCACTCGATGGCCAGAAGCAGTACCTATCAAGGACATCACTGCTGAAACAGTGGCCCGCACTTTCGTCGAACGATGGTTAGCAACCTTCGGTTGCCCTTCAACCATCACTACAAACCGCGGACGTCAGTTTGAGTCTGAACTTTTCCGTCGTCTGACCACACTATTAGGAAGCACTCGCTTCCGAACGACCGCCTACCACCCACAAGCAAACGGGTTGGTAGAACGTTTTCACCGACAACTAAAAGATTCACTACCAGCTGCAAACGTTTCACAGTGGACCGACGCTCTTCCACTCGTCCTACTAGGTGTCCGCAACGCAGTGAAAGCTGACATTGGATACACTGCAGCTCAACTCGTTTATGGAACGACACTTCAACTTCCAGGAGAATTCGTGGATCCTTCATCCTCTTCAATGAACATGGATATAACCTCCTACACAAACAGGCTTATAAACGCAGTGCGTTCAGTTAAACCTGCTTCCACTCGACCACAATCCACCGATGTTTTCGTTCAACCTGACTTACGATATAGTGCACACGTTTTCGTTCGTCGAGACTCACATCGACGACCATTTGAACCAGCATATGAAGGACCTTTCAAAGTTCTTCAACGCGAATCTAAGTACTATATAGTCGACAAGAACGGAACAAACGATAGCATCAGCATCGATCGTTTAAAAGCAGCGTATTTAGAAGGAAATCGTATTCACGTCGATTTTCCTTCGGTACAATCGCACAACACGACTCCCACACTCATAATTCCTCAACCAACAACCAACACTAGCGATGACACTCCGAATGTGTCTGAAAATAAACTTAAAACGACGCGTTCTAGAAGAAGAGTAAGATTCCCAGAACATTTAAAAGACTATTGCACGTAAGGCACTACTCGAAATTTTATATTATCTCGATCTTCCTTTTTACGATATATAAAAAAAATTTTTTTTTAAAACAATTTTAATATGCTCATATATTTTTATTTACAAAAAAACAAAACAAAAAAATCAAAATATGTGCTTAGGTAATAAGGACAGTTTTTCATTATAATTTATCAATATTTTCTATCTTTAATTACATTTAGGTTCTTATGGCGCAGCATCTGCGATCCATAGGTACTAAATACTTTAGCTTTTTAATCAAGTTTTTCTACTATTTCATTCAAGAACATTTGAACCATTACATGGTAAGGTACGGAAAGGCCTTATCAGGTTTTCTCTTAAAGGGCTCCTGCGAATTCGCTTGGACTAGCTCAGCTGGTAGCGAATTACAGTGTGTGTGTGTGTGAGTGTGCCTACATTCTGTTCTGCTGTTTTGTGTTTCAACTTTCTATGTGTTGCACCTACTGTGAAAGTCTAACGTATAAAACGATGTGGAATGTGTGTCAATATTGGTGGCAACATGTTTGAAATATCCTGCAATTACATAAGGTCAACTTCACCACAGGATGATCCATCAGTAATAAGCATACGATTCCTCGTTTTGTACTCTGGATGTCGATAATTCTTATTAAATTTGCAGCAAACTTCTTCAGACTTTTAAAGTTATCCTGTAGTCTGATGGAAACGCATACTGGATAGATCCTGAAGTCTGCAACTGACTCTTCATTTTTTTTAGATGTCAGAATATTCCATAGACAAACCTCCATTATGAATATGTGCAATTTATCTTGCTTCTTGAGGTGTCTTTTCAGCTGACTATGTGGAAAGTTGACTCTGTTGTTTGTAGAATGGCCAAATGGTAAATTATTTGTGTTATATGCAACCGACCATATTTCTTTACGGTTTAACAGCATCTTGTCATAAACTGTTTGACTTCTAGTGCAATATGTGTTATACCTACATAGCAGTTAAGGATGTACAATGAGAATAATTTATATCCCATAGTGCGACATTTTTCGTTTTTGCCAATCAGCACTGATAGACTCTTATGTAGTGTTCTCGTGGATATGTACAACTCTTAGACTACACGTCAAATTACACTTACCTTCTTATCAAATCCTTGACAAACATATAAAGAGCAAAGTAGTAGTTGTCTATATGTTAGGCCAACAGCCTTTGTTCCTTCTTATTCACAATCCACCACAAAGCTAGCCGTATGTGATGCATTTTTCATAATACTAGTAAAAATAAATAAAATCCATTTGACATCAACAGCCGATTCTTTTCTCGTCCATCCAAGCATAACAGGGTATCCACATGCACAATCATTCGTTACAACGAACTAGGACAATAAATATATACAGCTGTATTTATAAATTTTAAAGTAAACGGAACATACCCATTGAGACATAAGGTAAGAATGACCGTTTCAGAGAAGAGTTCTATTTTCAGTGAATTAGACAAAAATCTTTATTATACTTATGGACTAGGTCTCTAACACTTCCTTATTGGTGTTGTACGTGGAATCAGTGCAAATTACATCCAGAAAATTTCTAAAGGCTTGAGATTGTTATCAAGTTAAACAGCATAGTCTTTCTTAAATTCGACTTTCTGAACAAAACTGTAACAACATTCCATGTTTATGTAGTACACCCAAAACATCTAACCGAATGAAACGACTTCGTAAATGGGTCATTACGCGCCTGCTCAAAGTGGTTTGGAACGTTATGGTTCTCAAATCAGTCAGTTGATGGCTGTGGTCGAGATGTATTTGTTGGCGATCTCGTGGTATCGAAATAATATCGAGATTGTGCCAAAGAGTACAAGTGAAACTACTGAGCGTAACCGAGAGCGTGCAAGGTCACAGTCAACAGAAGAAGGTGTAGTGACTCACTTTTATCACTTTTATCATTTGGCACGAGTTTCTTGGTAGCGGTGTTCATAGTCAATTGAGACCCGACACCACGCTACAAAGGTATGTGTTTTATTACAATTAGACAAACTTGTATGGTAAAAAAATCACTGGTAAAATTGGTTATAATAGTAATTGTTTCCTTTACACCGATCGCGTCCTCTTGATAAAAGTAGGTCACTACAATCTCATCTTCTTTATTTATATAGACGACCTCCTCTAGCAGTTATCGCCTGATTTATTACCTTTCGGTCATGATGTGAAACTTTGAAGACTTATGTTATATCCGAGCGAAGATTAAATTACAGGTAACTCCCGAGGACTATTAGTGGACTAATATTCTATAAATATTCTTATTGTAAAACAATTCAATAATTAGATTATGTATATTTATATCCCTCTTATTATAAGCTTTATTTTGATCTATAATTTATTATTGTACGATTTACGGTTCTTAAACTATGTTCAGTCTATCAATTACTGTCCCCCTCGTTCACAGCCACTTTTTGGCTTATTTGTGTACATATGTTATTTTCTAATTTATGGTGTGTTGTGGTCTGTCTGTTTGATATATAAACCGAGTATGTTTGAAATAAACGATCTGCTCTGATTCGAAGCTGGTATTGTGTTCTGGACTCAAGTGGAAGGGCTCGTAGTACATAGGACCAATAAGGACGCTAGACTGCCCACACCGGCTGAACGTCATTGGTTGGCCTAGTGTGAAGATTCGTATAAGTCGTATCCGGATTGGTAGATAGGTCGCGTGATAGCAAAACCAGACATACCCAAGGTCATAACAACTTACGCAACCAAATCAGGTGGATATGTCTCGACATTAAAGTTGAGCAGATGACAACGGGCTTATCTTTAATACATCGATTTGTAAGGTAGTCTATATGAGAAATGTTGAAGACCACAAATGCAACTTGTAACTTCTGTCTAGAGATACCCCATGGTGAAAATGATTTGAGTACATGTACCTTTCCACTTGAAGTCACAGGCTAACTGCGACAAAAACGTCTTTGGAAAAATCCTCGTAATGTTAACGTTGAAGCTCATTTTCTGCCACTCTAGTGGAAGAACTTTCCACTTAATCCCTAACAGTTTTATTCGTCACAATTTAGAGTACGGAAGCACCTCATCCAACGACGAGCCGCGAAATCATTTCGGGTACTCAAATTTAAGACTTGTGAAAATTGCTTCCGGTAACCGAATCTTCACCCGTTAACGTACAGCAACCTAAATGCCCATCGACATCCCATCAAACACCTGAGTAAGCTTAGCCCTGAGGATGGTACAGGTATTCAGTGTTTGAAAACGCTTCTACCAGTAACACCTTCTAATATACTTTGTTCCCACCGAGAGAAATCAAAAGACAGAGTCGAGGAGATCGGAAGAGTGTATTTGGCGATAACCAATATATCGGAATTCTCTGATCCAATCTGGCTAGCGATTGCGGTAGATGTTGAGCACAGCGTTACCACTCGTGATCTGGTGCGGATGCATGACCGAGCGCCTTCAGCTAGATGAGTTCACTAAAATATATGGTCTGCATCTAATGTCGAAAACTTACAGAGCTATTTAGTTTGGGGATTTATTTACCGCTACAGATCACTCCTCCCCTAGTGAGGCAGTGATGACCCTAAAACGTGGCCAGCCAGAAGTTTAAACCCAACGAGTTTGTAAACACTCTTCTGATAGCTTACTAAATTTAGCAGCGTCTGGTCGTCTTTCCCTACTATATGGAACCGAGGTACAACATAGTAAAAAAAAATAAAAGTACAACGAACATTTTAGATTCCTCATAAACTGCATCGTTCTTTTCCAGCCGTCCTGGAAAAGAAGAAAGAAAATGTAAGTGTTGAAATACACTACGTAAAAATGCAATGTCGGCGAAAAAAGGAAAATAAACACAAGCACACGTAATAGCGTTAAAAAAATTTTGATTTTTTTGTTTTGTTTTTTGTAAATAAAAATATATGAGCATATTAAAATTGTTTTTAAAAAAAATTTTTTTATATATCGTAAAAAGGAAGATCGAGATAATATAAAATTTCGAGTAGTGCCTTACGTGCAATAGTCTTTTAAATGTTCTGGGAATCTTACTCTTCTTCTAGAACGCGTCGTTTTAAGTTTATTTTCAGACACATTCGGAGTGTCATCGCTAGTGTTGGTTGTTGGTTGAGGAATTATGAGTGTGGGAGTCGTGTTGTGCGATTGTACCGAAGGAAAATCGACGTGAATACGATTTCCTTCTAAATACGCTGCTTTTAAACGATCGATGCTGATGCTATCGTTTGTTCCGTTTTTGTCGACTATATAGTACTTAGATTCGCGTTGAAGAACTTTGAAAGGTCCTTCGTATGCTGGTTCAAATGGTCGTCGATGTGAGTCTCGACGAACGAAAACGTGTGCACTATATCGTAAGTCAGGTTGAACGAAAACATCGGTGGATTGTGGTCGAGTGGAAGCAGGTTTAACTGAACGCACTGCGTTTATAAGCCTGTTTGTGTAGGAGGTTATATCCATGTTCATTGAAGAGGATGAAGGATCCACGAATTCTCCTGGAAGTTGAAGTGTCGTTCCATAAACGAGTTGAGCTGCAGTGTATCCAATGTCAGCTTTCACTGCGTTGCGGACACCTAGTAGGACGAGTGGAAGAGCGTCGGTCCACTGTGAAACGTTTGCAGCTGGTAGTGAATCTTTTAGTTGTCGGTGAAAACGTTCTACCAACCCGTTTGCTTGTGGGTGGTAGGCGGTCGTTCGGAAGCGAGTGCTTCCTAATAGTGTGGTCAGACGACGGAAAAGTTCAGACTCAAACTGACGTCCGCGGTTTGTAGTGATGGTTGAAGGGCAACCGAAGGTTGCTAACCATCGTTCGACGAAAGTGCGGGCCACTGTTTCAGCAGTGATGTCCTTGATAGGTACTGCTTCTGGCCATCGAGTGAAACGATCTACACAGGTTAAGAGGTAAGAGTATCCATTTGAATCTGGTAAAGGTCCTACCAAATCCAGATGAACGTGGTCGAAACGAGCATCGGGAGTTTTAAATGAGCCTAAGGGACATTTATTGTGTCTGATCACCTTAGATTTTTGGCAGCTTACATAGGAGCGTGCCCACTACCTCACATCTTTATTCATACCAGGCCAGCAAAACCGCTCTGCTATAAGCTTGATGGTTGCACGAACGCCTGGATGAGAAAGTTTGTGCAATGTATTGAAGACATTGCGTCGATAATGTTTCGGGGCGATTGGGCGATCCCTACCTGTAGATGTGTCACAAAGTAAGGTTTCTTTATCTGTTCCCATCTGTTTGATGCGTAGTTTAAGGGTTGTGGACGATAACTCGTGCTGAAGATCAGTGCCTTCTTTTTGAAGCTGGGCGAGTTTAAGAAGGTCGATTCCTTGGAAACTGTTCAAGGAATTTATTCGAGACAAGGCGTCTGCAACTACATTGTTTGCTCCAGAAATATGTTGAATATCTGAAATAAACTGCGAAATGTAGTCCAGCACATTCAGTAGGGAACTCCTAGCTATGTATTGTGCTGTACGGCATTTCCAACACTATATCGAAGGCCGTGAATTCACTTTTTTCACGGACCATAAACCGCTCACTTTCTCGTTAAGCTCTCCTTCTGACAAGTACTCTCCCCGTGAGTCTCGACAACTGGACTACATTTCGCAGTTTACTTCAGATATTCAACATATTTCTGGAGCAAACAATGTAGTTGCAGACGCCTTGTCTCGAATAAATTCCTTGAACAGTTTCCAAGGAATCGACCTTCTTAAACTCGCCCAGCTTCAAAAAGAAGGCACTGATCTTCAGCACGAGTTATCGTCCACAACCCTTAAACTACGCATCAAACAGATGGGAACAGATAAAGAAACCTTACTTTGTGACACATCTACAGGTAGGGATCGCCCAATCGCCCCGAAACATTATCGACGCAATGTCTTCAATACATTGCACAAACTTTCTCATCCAGGCGTTCGTGCAACCATCAAGCTTATAGCAGAGCGGTTTTGCTGGCCTGGTATGAATAAAGATGTGAGGTAGTGGGCACGCTCCTATGTAAGCTGCCAAAAATCTAAGGTGATCAGACACAATAAATGTCCCTTAGGCTCATTTAAAACTCCCGATGCTCGTTTCGACCACGTTCATCTGGATTTGGTAGGACCTTTACCAGATTCAAATGGATACTCTTACCTCTTAACCTGTGTAGATCGTTTCACTCGATGACCAGAAGCAGTACCTATCAAGGACATCACTGCTGAAACAGTGGCCCGCACTTTCGTCGAACGATGGTTAGCAACCTTCGGTTGCCCTTCAACCATCACTACAAACCGCGGACGTCAGTTTGAGTCTGAACTTTTCCGTCGTCTGACCACACTATTAGGAAGCACTCGCTTCCGAACGACCGCCTACCACCCACAAGCAAACGGGTTGGTAGAACGTTTTCACCGACAACTAAAAGATTCACTACCAGCTGCAAACGTTTCACAGTGGACCGACGCTCTTCCACTCGTCCTACTAGGTGTCCGCAACGCAGTGAAAGCTGACATTGGATACACTGCAGCTCAACTCGTTTATGGAACGACACTTCAACTTCCAGGAGAATTCGTGGATCCTTCATCCTCTTCAATGAACATGGATATAACCTCCTACACAAACAGGCTTATAAACGCAGTGCGTTCAGTTAAACCTGCTTCCACTCGACCACAATCCACCGATGTTTTCGTTCAACCTGACTTACGATATAGTGCACACGTTTTCGTTCGTCGAGACTCACATCGACGACCATTTGAACCAGCATACGAAGGACCTTTCAAAGTTCTTCAACGCGAATCTAAGTACTATATAGTCGACAAGAACGGAACAAACGATAGCATCAGCATCGATCGTTTAAAAGCAGCGTATTTAGAAGGAAATCGTATTCACGTCGATTTTCCTTCGGTACAATCGCACAACACGACTCCCACACTCATAATTCCTCAACCAACAACCAACACTAGCGATGACACTCCGAATGTGTCTGAAAATAAACTTAAAACGACGCGTTCTAGAAGAAGAGTAAGATTCCCAGAACATTTAAAAGACTATTGCACGTAAGGCACTACTCGAAATTTTATATTATCTCGATCTTCCTTTTTACGATATATAAAAAAAATTTTTTTTAAAAACAATTTTAATATGCTCATATATTTTTATTTACAAAAAACAAAACAAAAAAATCAAAATTTTTTTAACGCTATTACGTGTGCTTGTGTTTATTTTCCTTTTTTCGCCGACATTGCATTTTTACGTAGTGTATTTCAACACTTACATTTTCTTTCTTCTTTTCCAGGACGGCTGGAAAAGAACGATGCAGTTTATGAGGAATCTAAAATGTTCGTTGTACTTTTATTTTTTTTTACTATGTTGTACCTCGGTTCCATATAGTAGGGAAAGACGACCAGACGCTGCTAAATTTAGTAAGCTATCAGAAGAGTGTTTACAAACTCGTTGGGTTTAAACTTCTGGCTGGCCACGTTTTAGGGTCATCACTGCCTCACTAGGGGAGGAGTGATCTGTAGCGGTAAATAAATCCCCAAACTAAATAGCTCTGTAAGTTTTCGACATTAGATGCAGACCATATATTTTAGTGAACTCATCTAGCTGAAGGCGCTCGGTCATGCATCCGCACCAGATCACGAGTGGTAACGCTGTGCTCAACATCTACCGCAATCGCTAGCCAGATTGGATCAGAGAATTCCGATATATTGGTTATCGCCAAATACACTCTTCCGATCTCCTCGACTCTGTCTTTTGATTTCTCTCGGTGGGAACAAAGTATATTAGAAGGTGTTACTGGTAGAAGCGTTTTCAAACACTGAATACCTGTACCATCCTCAGGGCTAAGCTTACTCAGGTGTTTGATGGGATGTCGATGGGCATTTAGGTTGCTGTACGTTAACGGGTGAAGATTCGGTTACCGGAAGCAATTTTCACAAGTCTTAAATTTGAGTACCCGAAATGATTTCGCGGCTCGTCGTTGGATGAGGTGCTTCCGTACTCTAAATTGTGACGAATAAAACTGTTAGGGATTAAGTGGAAAGTTCTTCCACTAGAGTGGCAGAAAATGAGCTTCAACGTTAACATTACGAGGATTTTTCCAAAGACGTTTTTGTCGCAGTTAGCCTGTGACTTCAAGTGGAAAGGTACATGTACTCAAATCATTTTCACCATGGGGTATCTCTAGACAGAAGTTACAAGTTGCATTTGTAGTCTTCAACATTTCTCATATAGACTACCTTACAAATCGATGTATTAAAGATAAGCCCGTTGTCATCTGCTCAACTTTAATGTCGAGACATATCCACCTGATTTGGTTGCGTAAGTTGTTATGACCTTGGGTATGTCTGGTTTTGCTATCACGCGACCTATCTACCAATCCGGATACGACTTATACGAATCTTCACACTAGGCCAACCAATGACGTTCAGCCGGTGTGGGCAGTCTAGCGTCCTTATTGGTCCTATGTACTACGAGCCCTTCCACTTGAGTCCAGAACACAATACCAGCTTCGAATCAGAGCAGATCGTTTATTTCAAACATACTCGGTTTATATATCAAACAGACAGACCACAACACACCATAAATTAGAAAATAACATATGTACACAAATAAGCCAAAAAGTGGCTGTGAACGAGGGGGACAGTAATTGATAGACTGAACATAGTTTAAGAACCGTAAATCGTACAATAATAAATTATAGATCAAAATAAAGCTTATAATAAGAGGGATATAAATATACATAATCTAATTATTGAATTGTTTTACAATAAGAATATTTATAGAATATTAGTCCACTAATAGTCCTCGGGAGTTACCTGTAATTTAATCTTCGCTCGGATATAACATAAGTCTTCAAAGTTTCACATCATGACCGAAAGGTAATAAATCAGGCGATAACTGCTAGAGGAGGTCGTCTATATAAATAAAGAAGATGAGATTGTAGTGACCTACTTTTATCAAGAGGACGCGATCGGTGTAAAGGAAACAATTACTATTATAACCAATTTTACCAGTGATTTTTTTACCATACAAGTTTGTCTAATTGTAATAAAACACATACCTTTGTAGCGTGGTGTCGGGTCTCAATTGACTATGAACACCGCTACCAAGAAACTCGTGCCAAATGATAAAAGTGATAAAAGTGAGTCACTACACCTTCTTCTGTTGACTGTGACCTTGCACGCTCTCGGTTACGCTCAGTAGTTTCACTTGTACTCTTTGGCACAATCTCGATATTATTTCGATACCACGAGATCGCCAACAAATACATCTCGACCACAGCCATCAACTGACTGATTTGAGAACCATAACGTTCCAAACCACTTTGAGCAGGCGCGTAATGACCCATTTACGAAGTCGTTTCATTCGGTTAGATGTTTTGGGTGTACTACATAAACATGGAATGTTGTTACAGTTTTGTTCAGAAAGTCGAATTTAAGAAAGACTATGCTGTTTAACTTGATAACAATCTCAAGCCTTTAGAAATTTTCTGGATGTAATTTGCACTGATTCCACGTACAACACCAATAAGGAAGTGTTAGAGACCTAGTCCATAAGTATAATAAAGATTTTTGTCTAATTCACTGAAAATAGAACTCTTCTCTGAAACGGTCATTCTTACCTTATGTCTCAATGGGTATGTTCCGTTTACTTTAAAATTTATAAATACAGCTGTATATATTTATTGTCCTAGTTCGTTGTAACGAATGATTGTGCATGTGGATACCCTGTTATGCTTGGATGGACGAGAAAAGAATCGGCTGTTGATGTCAAATGGATTTTATTTATTTTTACTAGTATTATGAAAAATGCATCACATACGGCTAGCTTTGTGGTGGATTGTGAATAAGAAGGAACAAAGGCTGTTGGCCTAACATATAGACAACTACTACTTTGCTCTTTATATGTTTGTCAAGGATTTGATAAGAAGGTAAGTGTAATTTGACGTGTAGTCTAAGAGTTGTACATATCCACGAGAACACTACATAAGAGTCTATCAGTGCTGATTGGCAAAAACGAAAAATGTCGCACTATGGGATATAAATTATTCTCATTGTACATCCTTAACTGCTATGTAGGTATAACACATATTGCACTAGAAGTCAAACAGTTTATGACAAGATGCTGTTAAACCGTAAAGAAATATGGTCGGTTGCATATAACACAAATAATTTACCATTTGGCCATTCTACAAACAACAGAGTCAACTTTCCACATAGTCAGCTGAAAAGACACCTCAAGAAGCAAGATAAATTGCACATATTCATAATGGAGGTTTGTCTATGGAATATTCTGACATCTAAAAAAAATGAAGAGTCAGTTGCAGACTTCAGGATCTATCCAGTATGCGTTTCCATCAGACTACAGGATAACTTTAAAAGTCTGAAGAAGTTTGCTGCAAATTTAATAAGAATTATCGACATCCAGAGTACAAAACGAGGAATCGTATGCTTATTACTGATGGATCATCCTGTGGTGAAGTTGACCTTATGTAATTGCAGGATATTTCAAACATGTTGCCACCAATATTGACACACATTCCACATCGTTTTATACGTTAGACTTTCACAGTAGGTGCAACACATAGAAAGTTGAAACACAAAACAGCAGAACAGAATGTAGGCACACTCACACACACACACACTGTAATTCGCTACCAGCTGAGCTAGTCCAAGCGAATTCGCAGGAGCCCTTTAAGAGAAAACCTGATAAGGCCTTTCCGTACCTTACCATGTAATGGTTCAAATGTTCTTGAATGAAATAGTAGAAAAACTTGATTAAAAAGCTAAAGTATTTAGTACCTATGGATCGCAGATGCTGCGCCATAAGAACCTAAATGTAATTAAAGATAGAAAATATTGATAAATTATAATGAAAAACTGTCCTTATTACCTAAGCACATATTTTGATTTTTTTGTTTTGTTTTTTTGTAAATAAAAATATATGAGCATATTAAAATTGTTTTTAAAAAAAATTTTTTTTATATATCGTAAAAAGGAAGATCGAGATAATATAAAATTTCGAGTAGTGCCTTACGTGCAATAGTCTTTTAAATGTTCTGGGAATCTTACTCTTCTTCTAGAACGCGTCGTTTTAAGTTTATTTTCAGACACATTCGGAGTGTCATCGCTAGTGTTGGTTGTTGGTTGAGGAATTATGAGTGTGGGAGTCGTGTTGTGCGATTGTACCGAAGGAAAATCGACGTGAATACGATTTCCTTCTAAATACGCTGCTTTTAAACGATCGATGCTGATGCTATCGTTTGTTCCGTTTTTGTCGACTATATAGTACTTAGATTCGCGTTGAAGAACTTTGAAAGGTCCTTCGTATGCTGGTTCAAATGGTCGTCGATGTGAGTCTCGACGAACGAAAACGTGTGCACTATATCGTAAGTCAGGTTGAACGAAAACATCGGTGGATTGTGGTCGAGTGGAAGCAGGTTTAACTGAACGCACTGCGTTTATAAGCCTGTTTGTGTAGGAGGTTATATCCATGTTCATTGAAGAGGATGAAGGATCCACGAATTCTCCTGGAAGTTGAAGTGTCGTTCCATAAACGAGTTGAGCTGCAGTGTATCCAATGTCAGCTTTCACTGCGTTGCGGACACCTAGTAGGACGAGTGGAAGAGCGTCGGTCCACTGTGAAACGTTTGCAGCTGGTAGTGAATCTTTTAGTTGTCGGTGAAAACGTTCTACCAACCCGTTTGCTTGTGGGTGGTAGGCGGTCGTTCGGAAGCGAGTGCTTCCTAATAGTGTGGTCAGACGACGGAAAAGTTCAGACTCAAACTGACGTCCGCGGTTTGTAGTGATGGTTGAAGGGCAACCGAAGGTTGCTAACCATCGTTCGACGAAAGTGCGGGCCACTGTTTCAGCAGTGATGTCCTTGATAGGTACTGCTTCTGGCCATCGAGTGAAACGATCTACACAGGTTAAGAGGTAAGAGTATCCATTTGAATCTGGTAAAGGTCCTACCAAATCCAGATGAACGTGGTCGAAACGAGCATCGGGAGTTTTAAATGAGCCTAAGGGACATTTATTGTGTCTGATCACCTTAGATTTTTGGCAGCTTACATAGGAGCGTGCCCACTACCTCACATCTTTATTCATACCAGGCCAGCAAAACCGCTCTGCTATAAGCTTGATGGTTGCACGAACGCCTGGATGAGAAAGTTTGTGCAATGTATTGAAGACATTGCGTCGATAATGTTTCGGGGCGATTGGGCGATCCCTACCTGTAGATGTGTCACAAAGTAAGGTTTCTTTATCTGTTCCCATCTGTTTGATGCGTAGTTTAAGGGTTGTGGACGATAACTCGTGCTGAAGATCAGTGCCTTCTTTTTGAAGCTGGGCGAGTTTAAGAAGGTCGATTCCTTGGAAACTGTTCAAGGAATTTATTCGAGACAAGGCGTCTGCAACTACATTGTTTGCTCCAGAAATATGTTGAATATCTGAAGTAAACTGCGAAATGTAGTCCAGTTGTCGAGACTCACGGGGAGAGTACTTGTCAGAAGGAGAGCTTAACGAGAAAGTGAGCGGTTTATGGTCCGTGAAAAAAGTGAATTCACGGCCTTCGATATAGTGTTGGAAATGCCGTACAGCACAATACATAGCTAGGAGTTCCCTACTGAATGTGCTGTACCTCGATTCGGTGTCTAGCAACCGCCTAGAGAAAAATGTCAAGGGTTGTCAGGAGTTGTTAACCCATTGTTGTAAGACTCCTCCGATTGCCGAGTCGAATGCGTCTACTGCGATACTAATGGGTGCTTTGGTGTCTTGATGTGCGAGCATTGTTGCTTTAGCGATCAGTTCCTTGACTGTGGTGAATGCTTTTCGTGCGGTGTCGTCCAAATTAATGGATTTCGCATTTCCACAAAGTTGGTCGGTAAGAGGTTTCATAAGGAATGCGCATTTCGGTATGAAGCGTCTATAGAAACTTATCAGGCCGTTAAACGTGCGTAATTGCTTGACGTTGGTTGGTTCTGGGTAATCCAGAATGGTCGCCACTTTGGTCCTAAGAGGTCGGATGCCTTGAGCATCGATAGTGTGTCCTAGGAAATCTAACGAGTCGGTTCTGAATTGGCATTTCTGAACGTTTACAGTAATGCCATGTTTTTGTAATCGTTCGAAAACAAGATCCAGATGCTTGAGATGTGATTCACTGTCCGGACTTGCGATTAGGCAGTCATCAACATACGCATGTACGAAGTTGAGACCTCGAAAAACGTTGTCTATGAATCTTTGGAATGTTTGCGCAGCGTTTCTTAGACCGAAAGGCATTCGCAAAAATTCATAGAGTCCGAAGGGAGTAATGATGGTGGTTTTCGGTATGTCGTCAGTAGCCATAGGGATTTGGTTATACGCTTTAACCAAGTCGATTTTTGAAATGACAGTTGTACCTTTCAAGGTAGCTGTCAAATCGTGAATGTGAGGCAACGGGTAACGATCGGGAATGGTTTTTGCATTCAATCGCCGATAGTCACCAGTTGGACGCCAATCGTTGCTGTCCTTTTTAGGGACCATGTGCAACGGAGATGCATAAGGGCTGTTTGACGGTCGTATGATTCCTAAGTCTATCATGTGATCGAATTCGTTTTTCGCTAACATTAGCTTTTCAGGAGCTAGTCGTCATGCTTTAGAGAATACAGGTGGTCCTGTAATCGTGATGTGATGTGTAACATTGATGGTTACGCACGGTAGTTTCGGTTGAGTTTGTTGTATATCAGGGTACTTATCGAGCAGTGGTTGATAGAGTGGGTCTATCATATGCTTAACTGTGACTGGGGATAATCTACAACCAGTAAATGAGGTTACGCAAACGGATAAATTAGTGTTTCCGTCTACTAGCCTCCGTTTGCGCGTGTCGATGATTAGATTATGGTGTTGTAGAAGATCCATACCAATGATTGGCATAGAAACATCTGCAACAACGAAAATCCAATGAATGGGTTTGCGTAAACCCACGTTAAGGTAAACGTACCTTTTGCCATACGTAGCGATCGGTTTTCCGTTTGCCGCCTGTAAGTTTAGAGCCGACTCGTGGAGCCGGTAGTTACGATTTGCCGGGAGAACGCTAACTTCTGCGCCAGTGTCGACGAGGTAGCGAA
Source organism: Schistosoma margrebowiei (assembly GCA_944470205.2). Taxonomy (NCBI): domain Eukaryota; kingdom Metazoa; phylum Platyhelminthes; class Trematoda; order Strigeidida; family Schistosomatidae; genus Schistosoma; species Schistosoma margrebowiei. The sequence goes on from OX104028.1 coordinate 4,429,963, forward strand.
CTCTCGTTGTCACAGCTGTGACGTACAACAGACGACTATGTTCGCCGGCTACGGTGGCCGTTAACGCGTGCCGGCTTGGAAGTTTCCCGAGTTGTTTTTCGAGTCAGTCGTTTTCGTTTTTGGAAAATTGCAGGGTTTTCTGCAATTTCTGGAAGAATTTCCATACTGGTTATGATACCAGCACCAGTCGGGGTTATCCGTCTCTCTGAAACGAGACCAGAACCGCTTGCACCTGTCGAGGAAGTTTAGACAAGAAAAGTTGTTTAAACAGGCCTTCGTCGAAGGTTCTTAGGCCAATCACTTCTCTCATTCGTTGCAACATGTCCGTCGCAGAACCGTGTTGCAGGTCGATGTTATTGAAGAGTTGATCTAACCTTTGTCGATCGGTTAGGTCTCCTCGTTTAAGAATCGAACGTTTTAGGATTTCGTAAGGTTCGGAAACATCACTAGTAAACATACTAGGTGTTACGTACCTGTTGAATTCGCGCGGTAGTGCCTTGACTACTGCGAGGAATTGTGCACGTGTGTCGATCACGCCGTGCTCGGAGAAGTCGGCTTCTGCGTAGCAGAGCCAAGCTTCGATATTGTCGGGCCAGAAAAGCATCAGTTGAAACGAAGGCGGGGACAAAGTCTTAAGTTTGAGTACTTTGGGTGTCTGTCCAGCCATGATGAAATATGAAGTACGATAATGAACGAGGGGGAAAAATATATAAATCCAAGAAAAAACACGAAAAAAATTCACAATGTTAAAAAAAATAAGGCAATGATATATAAAAATCTCAAAAAGGAACAGACTCACAGTTGCAATTAGGTGTACCAGATCACGACGGTCTCACCAATGAGGATGATACAGGTATTCAGTGTTTGAAAACGCTTCTACCAGTAACACCTTCTAATATACTTTGTTCCCACCGAGAGAAATCAAAAGACAGAGTCGAGGAGATCGGAAGAGTGTATTTGGCGATAACCAATATATCGGAATTCTCTGATCCAATCTGGATAGCGATTGCGGTAGATGTTGAGCACAGCGTTACCACTCGTGATCTGGTGCGGATGCATGACCGAGAGCCTTCAGTTAGATGAGTCCATTAAAAGTAATGTGATCAGCATCCAATAACGAAGACTTGCAGATCTATTTGTTTTTGGGATTTATTTACCGCTACGTTCTTAAGAACCAAACACAGTACTTCAACACAACTTACCAGTGTTTTATCTTTTATCGTTAAATGTTACTAGGCTCTTAAGTAGCGGCATCTGTGATCCACTGTTACTAAATACGAAAGCCAATAAATGTAAATGAACTCCCAAGTATTATGTTTCCACGGTGTCAATATATGTTGATGTTATGAAAATCTGGAGATGCATGGTCATTTCAGGCAGACTTAAATATCGTGGTTATTTGATCTACGCGGCAAACTGCGTCTTCATGCACTGTGATGATACAAAGTTATGTAGGTATAGCATATGGGAATAGCTTATACCCATAGTTCACTTTCATAAGGATCATGGGATATTAATGAGTCAAGATCTTTGGACGATGGGCCCCTTCGGAGAGATTGAAGCTAAAACGTTTAAAACCCTTTGAGCTTTAAAATGGACATTCACCTAAGTAAATAATTACATGTTCATTACAGTATGGACAACCTTAGTGTGAACAAAATTTGAGAACTGCATTCAGGCTGATAGCTCCTGTTCAGATGAATCGGATATTCTTGAAAGAGTAAAGAAGGCATGTTCTTGTTCAGTTCCGAAACTATGGGATTTTTCATGCAAAGAGCGGCTTGAAAAGCTTGACCTCTTTACCCTATACTACCGTAGATTAAAGTGATCTGTTTTGTGATGTATTCAATGCTAGGAGACGTTTTCGGAAATAGAACATACTCTTTTTCTTTTCATCAGATCAAGAAATTTCAGAGGATACAGCAGGCGAGTAGAAAAGACGAGAGCGAACAAAATATCATTGGCTTAGAGGTTTTGACACCGAGTCATGAATTCTTGGTATCTGTTGCCCGAAGTGGTGGTATCCGCATCTTAAAATGAAAAAAAATCGAGAAAAAATTAGACACTCACAGAAGCATACCAGCATTGAAATAACATAGACCGTAGGCCTTCTCTCCTACTACTGAAGGTCTTAGGCTCTTGCAAGCATCTATAACATAGTTTGCTTCAACATAGTCATGAAAAACTCATGCAAACGTCCGGGATGCCGTTTTGCTGTTGCAACTGGCATGCAGTGCGACAACTGCAAAGGTTGGTTCCACGAAGCATGCACAGATCTGACATCAACTGCTTACAACAGACTCAGCAAGTCAGACCAAAAATGGGTATGTGTCACGTGCAGCACGGATGCTGTAGTTTTGCTGAGTAACATCATTGTCCTACTAACAGGTCTTCGGAACAAGTTGTCAGTTAACTTGGACAACGACAGTACGAAAACCGGTAGACAAACAAGAGCGTGCGACGGACACAAAAACAGGGCTGTCGATAGGTATACCATCGATGGAACATCCATCAACACTAATGATGACGTGTCGAGGCTCAGCACCATCATTACGTCGAAGGTATTAGACTCCCTAAGCAAACTCGGGTCTCCCAGCTCAGGGTCCCTGAACTCAACAGTGGTTCCCAAAAACCCTGTAGATGATTCGACCCAAGTTAAGAAAGCCCAAAAGAACCAGGCATCACCGCCTAAGCCGAGCAACCCAAGTGTTGCTGTACGGAAATTAACTGGTGATTTGGTAGCACAGTCTACTCCCAAGACTGTTCGTCCGGTCAAAAAAGAGCTCAAGCCTCATAAACGCACACTGACCTCCAAACAGCAAGTCATTAAACACGAACCCGCCGTGAAACCTAGTAAATTAACAACAGTTCGTGACGACTCTCTCATTATCATGAACCTCGTTGATAATCCTGACCTTCCTCTCAGTCTGCAGGACAAAAACGACAGGATGCTTTGGGGTGAATTGAACAAGAAGCTAGAACTTCCTAGAATAGAGCCTTTGATGGTCACCCGGCTCTCTAGAGGAAAGGACTCTAAGCATCTAAATCACCCAAGGCTTCTCCGAGTATCGTTTAAGAATACTACTGATGTTGAGGACGTCTTACTAGCAAGTCACTTGCTGAAATCAGATGGTAACGTAAGAATATTGCCCGATATACCGTTCTCTGAGCGCAATATCATACGTAACATCCCTAAAGAATCTCGTGAGAAGTTTTTCCGCGGAAGAAACATAATTGTGCAAGGTATACCGGAGAATACAGACCCTACTCAATCAAATTCTGACATCAGGGAATGGAAATTCATCAAACAGTCCTTGAGGCTCAAACACATACTGACTCAGCATGTGACGAGATTAGCCAAGAAGGATGGTGATCTTAGACCTCGTCTAATGAAGATAACCTTCCCATCTTCCCACATGGCGGCTGCAGTTCTGGAAGCATTTCGTGCCAACAGATGTCGATTGCCACCTGGAATCCACATGCACCCGGACAGGCCATACGAAGCCAGGACCAAGTACAAAGGCAAGTTGGAGCTGACCATTCCACTTGTGGATTGTCTAAACGATAAAAAAAAACGTGTAAAGGACAGGGCCTACCACCTCGGTAAACCTCACATTGGTGGGCTACCTGTCCATTCACATAAGGCTCATACAGAAAAACAGGACGAAGCTCATGCGTTCCAAATTGAAAGCATAAACTGCTTATACACGAACGCCTCGAGTCTACCAAACAAACTGGACGAATTACGTGAACTTTGCAACGCTAATAAGGCCCACCTGATAGGAATATCTGAAACCTGGATATCTTCTCAGTTCTCGGACCAAGAGTTAGCATTACCAGGGATGACTTTGTTCCGCAACGACAGAACAACAGGAATTGGGGGTGGAGTAGCCATTTACATAAGCTCTTGCTTGGAGGTGCACCAAGTTCACAACCTCGAGTTTAACAATCTTGAGGAATCCATATGGTGCTCTGTAAGATTGTCTAGCACTTCGAGGTGTCTAGTCGGTGTCATTTACAGGAAGCCAACTGCTGACATCGAGTACGATAGTCGTATGCTGGATGGTCTATCCCGCTCTACCCGTCTCGGTTTCACACATATCCTGATTCTAGGGGACTTTAACCTTCCTAGAGTCAACTTCGTGGAGCACACGTATACTGGAGGTGACAACTCAATTGAAGCTCGGTTCTTCAACCTCATTGATGACTTGGGCTTATATGAAAATGTGAGGTCGGAAACTCGTTGGAGAAACAGTCAGACACCATCGCGGTTAGACTGTGTATTCACAAACGAAGAATTCCTAGTTGACAACCTCTCAATCTTGGCTCCTCTGGGAAAGAGCGATCATGCCGTCATAGCCTTCAGTTTTGTCACCAAAACTAAGCTAAGGTATCCCAACAATAACTTGCGTTGGAATTTTAAACTGCTGAATGTGCCAGCTCTTCACGACTATTTACAACAGGTGGTTTGGGATGTTCACCCCCAACTCGATGTGGACGGTCACTGGAACTTCTTACTGCACACGCTCTTATGTGCTACAAACCATTCAGTTCCCCAAACGGTTCCCAAAAGCTGTAAGCCACCTATAATAATCAAGAACCGTACCCTTCGCCTGCTAAGCCGTAAAAGACACTGTTGGGCGGAATACAAACGAACTGACAACGACGGAGCGTATAGGCAATTCAAACATATCAGGAACATATGCACGAAGGCTATAAGAGAAGACAGGCTTCATTATCAGACAAAGCTTATGGACAAATTTGCCTCGAACCCTAGAAGCCTATTCCGTTATGCAGCCTCTCTTCGTCAAGCCAAAACAGGAGTTTCTCAACTGCTAGGTCTTAATGGCCCAACCAACAACGATGGTGACGCCGCTAACCTTCTGGCGGCACACTACTCTCAAACATTTCAGCCGGCTGACATCAACTCTATTGACGACAGTTTCACCTGTAATTCCACAAGGCTTTCCGAAGTGGACCTAAGCGCTGACTTGGTGTTCCGGAAACTGCAGCACTTAAGACTAGATACTTCTCCTGGCCCGGATATGGTTCATTCTGCCATACTGAAGGAGGCAGCCTCAATCCTGGCAACGCCGCTTAGCGTGATGTTTTCACACTCGCTAAGCCAAGGCAAATTACCGGAAAATTGGAAGTTGGCTCACATCACACCAATTTTCAAAGGGGGTCGACGCAATGAACCTTCAAGTTATCGGCCTGTGGCTCTTCTGTCATTAATTTCAAAACTCATGGAGTCCCTGATATGCGATGGTTTAAACGATTATCTACTGTCCTTAAACTTCTTCTCACCCCAACAGCATGGTTTCAGGAAGGGTTACTCTTGTATAACCAACCTGCTGACTGCGGTGGACAGATGGACAAGCATCCTCGATCGCAAGGGAAAGGTTGATATCATATACCTTGACTTCTCAAAAGCTTTTGATAAAGTTAACCACTTGTGTCTTATCAAAAAGCTCAAACGACTAGGTATCAAACCACCTCTAATCGATTGGCTTACTTCATACCTAGAAAATCGACACTTTAAGGTTAGGGTTAATTTCACTTTATCTCAGGCTATGGAATGTCCTAGTGGGGTTCCCCAGGGCTCAGTATTAGGGCCTCTCCTCTTCTTGATCTACATAAACGATCTTCCTCAACAGGTAACGTCAGACTTACTACTTTTTGCCGATGACGTGAAACTTTGGAGAGAGATACGCAACCAAGACGATACACAGGCACTTCAGGAGGACCTGACTCGACTTCAAAGTTGGGCAGACGATAACGGACTTACGTTTAACACTTCAAAGTGTAAAGTAATCCATCTGCGACATGTCGCAGACTACAGTTATAACTTAAGAAATTCCTCTCTAGTAGTATCCCAAGTCGAAAAAGATTTAGGAGTCCTGGTGCCCCATGATTTAAAGTCTTACGCTAATTGTGACAAAAATGCCTTCCGAGCTAACCTTGCACTGGTAACATTGAAGCGCATTTTTGGCCAGTTTGACGGAAGAACTTTCCATACAATCTTCAATAGTTTTATCCGTCCCCATTTAGAGTACGGAAATATAGTACTCACCCCCTCACTCCAAAAGGACAAGATCACTTTGGAGCGTATCCAACGGCGAGCCACGAAATCAGTTCGAGGACTCAAATCTAAGCCTTACGAAGAACGCCTCCATTCACTAGACCTTTACCCATTAGAGTATAGGCGTCTTAGAGGTGATTTATTAATGGCTTATAGTATTCTTAACACTTCTGGACATCCTCTTAAACACCTACTCAAGCTTAGTTCGAATAGTAACCTAAGGGGTAACACCCAGAAACTGGAAACTCAATATAGCAAGACGGGATGTAGACACAACTTCTACTCCTTAAGAGTTGTCAAAAGCTAGAATTCGCTGCCCGCTGAGCTAGTCCAAGCGACTTCTCAGGAGTCCTTCAAGAGGCAACTTGACCTATTCTTAAGGACCAAAGACAGTATCATACTATGATTTACCAATTTCTTTTCATCTTTTATTGTTAACATACCTAGGTTCCTGCCTGGAGGATTTGGTGATCCCCTGCTACTAGACACGGAAGCCTGTTAAGCGAAAGCTTCTTCTATTCCGTCCACAACCATTTGAACCGTTTGAACCTAGTTGGCGGTATTTCTGAAGATGGTGTTACTCAGAAGTTTATGTAAGGTTTTATATTTTAAACCATATAAAATCAAGATTTTCCTGTTTGGTGTCATACCGGCTCACTTCAACACCTCCAAAAAACTTCGGCATCTTCCGTAGGCGTATTCAATGCAGGCGACTACATGCGTGAAGTAGTTAATTTTTTATGCTTCCTTAATAAACTACAGGGGTCAGAAATTCAAGAACAGGATGTGTTGTACAAAAAGCTAGTTATCACCGTTAAGGGTCATGAGCCAATGGTGTTAAAAAGTTACGAAACGTTTGTCAAACAAGTTTGTGATAATCTGTCTATAGCTCTTATAAGGTAATGTAGGATTTCTAAATAGAATTATTAATAAGTGAGACTCGTAACCGACCGACGTTTTTTCGCTTGTCTATGAACAAATCACCGTTTATTTACAAGAAACAGCAACGCCAGTATGAGTTTCGCACATACTACAAATACTTCACAGTAAGTGATTTTGTATTGTTATAATGCCATTTAGGTTGATCACATAACAGGATGTACTGCTGACGTATTTCTGGAATATATCCAAAGAAATCTACCCGAGGGTGTAGCTATGGAAGTTGTAAAGGTAAGACAAACTCTATGTCGAATGTCTACACTACTCACCATCCCAAGCAGTTCAGCACAGCGCCTACTGCTGAGATTTATAATGTAGTACTGCGAAACATTTTTGAGCGACACTTTTATGTCAAAATGAATCTTACCTTTGGTACTATTCTAATAGTAGTGTCTATCATTAGGGTAGTTTTTAGATATTTTTTTCTAAAAAACTAACTAAAAATCAGCAGCATATGTGTTGGAAGAGATCATGTTTTTATGCACAAAGTGCCATACCAAATTTAGAAGGGATGTCGAGCAACAGTTATTAAATTTAGGTAAAACCTGTGGCATTCTATGAATTCATAAAAAATTGTTAAGGTTGTTTGAATTGATCTAGTTAGCCCTACATAAATTTTCCATAGTTCGCTCTTGCTTTTCCAGTAGTTTTGAACAAAGTGCCAGTTTAGATAATTAAAGTTCATTTGATTTATGTGAATGAATCCATAGCGTTTTTTAGCGAGTTAGTTTTCTACGGGATGGGGACGCTAACCCCATGCCCAACCCTCCTCCTTTACCCGGGCTTGGGACCGGCAGTAACCCTATAAGAGCTACAGGCCGTCAGACAAATCAAGAACGGGTCCGGACAACATACCAGCTGAAGCACTGAAGTCAGACATCGAAGCAACTACAAACATGCTTTATCTTCTATTCAAAAAGATTTGGGAGGAGGAGCAAGTGCCGATGGACTGGAAAGAAGGGCACCTCGTCAAGATTCCAAAGAAAGGAGATCTGAGCAAATGTGAAAACTATAGAGACATTACACTGCTGTCAATACCAGGGAAGGTCTTCAACAGAGTGTTGCTGAACCGAATGAAAGATGCAGTAGACGCCCAACTTCGAGATCAACAAGCTGGATTCCGTAAGGATCGATCATGCACAGACCAAATTGCAACACTACGGATCATCGTCGAACAATCAGTTGAGTGGAACTCATCACTATACATCAACTTCATTGATTATGAAAACGATGAATTACAACTGGACGCAGCTAGAAAGGATTGCCCAGGACAGGGTTGGATGGAGAATGCTGGTGAGCGGCCTATGCTCCTTCACGAGGAGTAACAGGCGTAAGTAAGTAAGTAAGAATGAATCCATAGTATCCTGATCATTGTAATGACGAAAATCATAATCATGAATGTGTTACAGGCAGAGAAATTTCCGACATCATCTTAATCCATAAGGTTTATAATGTATGCAAATTACCAAAACATGGCTTTTGTGACAAACCACAAACAACTTTTCTGACACGTTTTTGTATGCTAATCGTGAAAAGCTTTTTAAAATAATCGCTTTCCCGGAAATATTGTAAGTAGTCTAAAGTGAATAAGAAACGGTATTCTAAGCCTCGATTGTGCATGAATATTTCAAGTCAAATTCGCTCTAATATTTAAGGAGATATGTTGACTTCAGCATTTTCTTCCATAGAAGTTTTTAGCAATAACGATAATGCCGATGTGTTCGCATTTCGCTTCCCGTCATGTTTGCGAGTCTAGTCTCAGGACAGTTTTCTTGGTGCCAGTTTATTTATGCTTTCTCTAGACATGAGGATAAACAATGTCAGTGGAGCCTGTAGTTGTGTAATTGTATGCAATTCATCTCCCATTTTGATCGTTTTCTATACTGTATTTCCTCCATGCATTTGTTTTCCTTTTTTGATAGATTTCACACATGAGTGAAATTTGATTAAAAATAGATGAAAATCAACATTCATTAAGCTATAATTGATACTACTCAAGACCAGTTGTATTGATTCAGATGCATTCACTCTTGTGGCAATGCATAAATATTCGGTTTAGTAAATGTGAATCAAAAACAGCTCCATATGTTGTATTTTTTTCTCATACAATCGACTCACAATTATTCATTTAGTGATTTTATAATTATTGTTTCAAAAAACGCCAATAGTAAACTTCTTTTTTGGTTTATAATTTTAGCATCGTTTGGAACGCCTTCCCGAGCATTTATAAGTCGCTGGCAATCCTCAAATGTATTTGAATTATAGAATATATGTAAATACGTTGCACAGTTGTGTTGACTTCTGTCAGTGTGGTAACTTTTGCCAGGAATAAAGTGTGACCCTATATTCACATACTCCATAACAAGTTACCAAGCTCCAATAACGTTAACATTTGACTCAGACTTAATTAGTGACAATTAAATTCACATTTAAGACTATTGGATGTTGTAAGTAGTATAATTCTGACTTTCTCAACACCTCCCGCTAGCATCTAGTAGTCTATAAATCGAACTGGGTCTCAAACACAAGCCATGTTTTTGGAAGTCGAAATATGCCGTAAGCTGTTGTTGAGCACTCATTTATTATAGTATAAATGGAGTACTCCGTTGGTTCAACTCACAACCAGTTATAACTGGTTCCCTTGAACCAATCGCAGTATTATGTTTATAAGAAACTTGTTGAGTATCTGAAATGTTTAGAACTTTTTCCTAAAGACTTGTCTTTTGACGCTGTACTAGTATATAGGTAGTGTATAAGGGTATATTGCACTATGCGACTGCTCAAATCAAATCAAGATGTAATTACCAGCGGACCAAACACAACTTCGAGGAATAGAATGAAGTAGTTAAGTCAATCTAGGTTAAGGTGTTCACTACTTCGGGCTCTCTTGTAGTCCGTTTTGGTTAATAAAATCATCCTTTAAATCCTAGCAAAGACTACGAAGTGTGACAACAAACGAAACACTTTCCTTAATCGCGAAGTTTGTTCGGAATATTGGACGAAAATACTTTGTGGTTGAACATCGAATTTCCAACCGTACCACTGCTTGTTGTAATATCCTAAAGTTCGTTTAATTTATTAGATACGAAGAAATCTTCAGTTGAAATTACTTAACGAATCTAAGTTAGATAGTAAAAAACAAGATCTGAACATGAATGCAGAAAAGGTGAACTAACGACCCATTGCTGATCAGAATAATCTCGAAATGCCTTCGGATTTATTGACTTAAAATATATCCAGCTAAAATGAACATATAATTTTGTTAAGGGCATAAAATAATTTAGATGTTCCAGGATAAACGGTAGTATTAAGTTTTCTATGCAAAGATGGATAGTAGCTAACAGTAGAATGGATTTTGATGGGCGTTTCGTCCTATTTGGGATTGGTCAGCTGGATGCATCTGCGTCTTAGAGTTGATGACCACTCTGGGACTCGGACTCAACTGAACTTATTTATTAAGTTTTTCCTGAATTCCACAAAAGTTCTTTTAAGTCTAATATTGTAACTGTGATTTGTACATTATGAATGTACTCGGACAGACAACTCAATTTATTTGTAAAAGCATTTTATTTCAAACAAACATTCCGTATTTAGAAGATAACTATTTATAATACCGAAGATCTCTGTAAATGGATACAATTTATTGAATAAAACAACTCATTTACAAGTCTAATAAACGAATGGATTGAGAAACACACACACACACGTACTTGTATGTGCTCATTAGAAACGTTGGTTTCCATTTAAAATTGAGTGAAGAAACAAAAAAAGCAAGAACAACAATTTTCTCAGCACACACTAATCGAAATCAAGAATAAATAAAAGTAGAAATTATTACTAGAAAAAATTACAACCAAAATTAGCGAGAGAAAGTAGAAATGAATAAAAGGGGAAACGGTAATTGTAGATATATGTATATATAGTAAGCAATTATTTATTATATACGATGAGTAGTAGATGTTATTGAAGTTTCATTGCTGTCATTGGTGTTTTTCATCAATATCATCATGAAGATGTTGCACAATACTAGTCTATTCATTTCGTCACAATCTATGCAGAACTAGAGACAGCTAACTTTTTTAAATGTTCCATAAAACCTTGAAGTGATACATCGTCTGTTAGTACTGCACTACCGGAATCCTAAAATGACAATTTTGTAATAAGGATACAATTATGAATGAATTTTAAATGCGAAATTGAAGAAACAGTATTAAACAGATTGATTATAGTAGAATGCAATATAGCAAAAATACAATTTCAGCCCATTGTGATATACTGTCTTCAGTACAGGGGGTTGAGGAGATTGCCGGTTTCCCTAGTTTTATATCATACTGACCTGAGTTAAATAATCATTGAAAACTAAGAAGTACTGGACAGCTGTTACGTCCTACTATGGGATTTCTCAACACTTTGCACTTACGACCTCATCAAGAGTCGAATCTAGAACCTTAAGGTGTTAGTTTTAAGATTCCGCTGGTTCATATAAGCATAAGTCAATTCGCATTATTCCCTGACCATTATGATATAAAAAACACGACATACTATTATTTCTGCTTTGATAATTTTTCTCATGTTCATTTTCCTTTCTAATGCTACTAATATAGAGTTTCATAAACTTGGAACGGTGTATATTTGTGTCAGACTCAAACATTTTTTTCCAATGTTAAAAGTTAAGGACAAAAAAATAAGCCGTAATTTAATAAATGTGACTGAAAGTTACATGAACAGGTGTCTGTCTTTTCTCAATTTTATCAAATTAAGAGCTTTATTAGCACATAGATAAATTATTTATTTATCTTTAACACATAAATATTGGTACAGTGAGACGCCAAATACATATGCGCCACACAAATCTCATTTGATGTGTGAAAACTGATACTACCTGGGTGCCCAAACCGAAGCAGGTGATTTTATTAGGGGGTCACACCCGGAGCCTTCGACCTGAAGGTCTGATCCACAAGGCAGTGGACCATCGTAAGGAGATGCAGTCCTATAGTAGCCGGTGACCAACGATTGGTTCATACGCCATTTATTCCTTCAGGATACTGGAGCCCATGTGCATCATTGGTTTGGAATCAGGGTTTTCCAACTCCCCTAGGTGGACTCTCTATGTCCACCAACCCGGACATTCGCTTTTCATCCTCTCAATTTCGTAAACAACAGTAATGACACGAAAAGTCAGTGAGTGGGACTTCCCTGGCAGAAGCTATATACGCGTGGCCATGTGAGAGCATTTCGAGAAGGAGAGCGAACTCTCGACCGTACCACGGCAAATACTAAAACGTAGGTTTTCATCTTAGCGATTCACTTTTCGTTCCTAGTATATCCCGACTGTTGTTGCTACCTTGACGTGGTGGTCGGGCTTGCCTATCGTGATGAAGCAACCGAGCGATACTGGCTGGAACAACCGTTCCTCAAGGTCCTACCATGTCAGAAAGGTCAGTTGAAGAGCGGTAAGACTAAAAGCAGCAAACCGAAGGTCCGAAGGATATCCGTCTCCGGCGGTAAGGTCTCAACAAGTACGGAGATAACACAAAAATTACCCATAAAAAGATCGTGTGTGACCGACCTCAAGCAGTTGTCTCTTGGGCACTGCGGTCCCGCTCTCAGGTCACTAAGACCACCTTTAATCCAACTTCCTTTTCAGGCACCTCCAGAAGAACCCGGAAACTGATAACCGGCCTCATACCTCTAGCAGCACTCAAGACCACTGTATTCACAATCAAACTCCTAGTATATGCTTATGTTTCGGAAATTATTTTTTTCCTGAATCCTGTGCCACAAATTTTTCTAGCTCATCAAAAAGTGTATTTTCAGTGATTAATTGTCAAGGAGTATTCATAGATTTACTATGAAGTATTTTGCATTCATTCCTTAGTCCAGTTAACACAAATTAAGCACTTTTATTCCTGTTTTATAGAAGAAGGATTGTTTACTTTGTTGACACAGACAATATGGAAGTATAAGTTATTATACAATCTACTTTACATATACCTATAGATGGTCTTTCATGAATCTGTCTAAAATCATTAGAAAACATGGAATAATATATTTCATATCATATGCCCAACCACCGACTGCCTCGACGTGCGATGTTTTCTGGTGTAGGAGTAGATTGGAAGAAAGCTAGGGGCAGTCAGAACAAAACATTACACAAGTCCATGAAGTCACTGACAAGTGGACTGAGCCATGTTGGTAGGTGTAGACACCTTGGTTGGCGACCGCGTGATGATAGCAACTGACGGTTAGACCTTGAATGACATGGCTCAAAATCGTTCACAATGGCGCATGTACATCTACTCTTTATGTTCTCCCAAATTATGAATTCTTCATGTCCCTTGTTTTCTTTTCAAATTTATTTCACTGAATTATTCTTCTTGAATAACATCTTCAAGCCCTAATCTTTCCGATTACTGCTTACACATATGGATTTGGATTGACAATTGTATCTTTGTGCTAATGTGGTGTGGCAACTCGAACTGATGTACGTACGTACGAAGTTCTACATTTTTACTGACTGACTGACCGATATCAATGACAAAGTTTGACTTTCCATATAAAAAAACCCGGTTATTCCACGACAGCTTCTTTACACTCCTACATGAGATATCATGATTTAGTGTAATAGGGATTATGACTAACAAACATAATTCATGTTTAACTTACCGACAAGTGATAATGTGAGTACATGAAAATATTACATATACAAAGTGCACGTAAACAAATGATGGAGACGGAAACAAAAGGTAGTTAGACCCTACTTATTATTATTATTAAAATGATTATTCTAGAGTGCAAAAGGATTAAAATTCAAGAGTGCGAGCACACAAAATATTTGATAAAAGTCACAAAACATTGAAATGACTAGAAAAAAAGTGTGGGAACTGATAGGTCTTCTATAAAATTACAGATCAGAACCAATCGCACTATGTCGTTCGATTACACTGCGAAACACACTCATGAACAATACATGTTAATATCGGAAGGACATTGTTGAGTGTCAAATATGATATATAAATAAATTACCACAGATTTTCAACCAGCAATGAAGGTTGACTAACCTTTCACTGCTGATTAGAGCAATTGGTGGTGCAAATATTATCTTGAGGAATGTTACATAATTTAACTTATAAATATCAAGTTAAGTTAAGCTCTACACAAGACGTCTAAACTACTAAAGCTTTCGTGAATTTACGACAGATGGCGGTCTTCATGAGAATCTTAAAAGTGAACAGTTATCAAAAGCCCAGTTCGGTGGATTGCAATCATCATACGCGTACTAATCAATAGCAATCTGGAATGGATTTTTAAAGTTGTTGTCAAAAGCTAGTTTCCAAAGTTTAATTCACGAGCCAATCTCAGGTAGACCACTATTGGAAATCTGCAAGGACTGGACGGCTGTTCCGTCCTAGCATGAGACTCATCAGCAGTGCACACCCGCTATCCTGCACCAAAGGGACTCGAACCCAGGGCCTTTGGTTTTGCGCGCGAACCCTTAGCCTCTAGACTACTGAGCAGGCAGCTAACAGTGTCAATTTCTGACTTCGATCGACCCATGATCTTATGTAACCCTTCATCTATTGTCGTGATGGATAACTTACACACGACGCTGATTGAACGCCACTGGTCACGCGTGCAGGATTGAAGATGCGCACCGTTGAGGAGTCCCGTACTATGACGAAATGGGTTCCCAGTGGTTTTAGGTTTTAAATAGTGGTTTAGCTTAGATCGGCTCGTCATTTCAACTGTGAAAATACTACAATCACTACAAACCCCCAAACTTGAGGAGTTAACTTATCTGTAAAGTTAAACAATGCGAAAAGTGACCACACAGATACATGATGTTTACTCTGTGTAGCAGTTCGACTAGAGTTCAAGAAGTGGGCCAAGTCAATAGTTAAGAGGTATTATCTTTGAAAGGGATACCTAGTTTTTAGAGGTGTTTTATTTTCAGCGATGAGTGTTTTTGTGATAAAGTTTTCATTGCTTTTCTAAATAACGTCAGCATACCATCATATATTTCAGGAAATTGGGCTAGTAAAATGTTTTCATGATTGACTGGCAGATGGTTCAATCCTTCAAATTTTGAATGCTGAGCTACAAGTGTATTCTATCACTTTAAGATCTCACATAGTTTTTGGTTAAATTCCATTTAGAGTGTCAACAGTAAACACATTCTTGATCTGTGCTGACTTGAAAGCAGCATTTGACTCCGTAGACCGCGAGATTCTGTGACAGTGTCTGTCATTGAAAGGCGTACCTCAGAAGTACATAAACCTTGTAAAGGCTCTTTACTTGAACACTACTAGTCGAGTCACAGCTTATAGCGAACTGTCATCTACTTTTGCAACCTCAAGTGGTGTCCGTCAAGGATGTCCACTTTCCCCATTTTTATTTAACTTCATTATAGACCTATTGATGGAAACAACATTCTCGGGTATTGATCTCCTTCCAGTAGGTCCACTTATCGACTTAGAATACGCAGATGACATAGTTCTGTTTGGTGAAGACGCTGATACAATGCAGTCTTTTGGTAGCACTAAGCAACAATGCCAGAATGTTTGGAATGCGCTTCTCTCCCTCTAAATGCAAGTTGTTGCTTCAGGACTGGTCTGCGTCAACACCTTCACTTATGTTGGAAGTCTGATCAGCCCTAATGCATTGGTGTCTGACGAAATTTCAGCACGGATTCGAAAAGCTCGTTTGGCTTTTGCCAACTTACGTCACCTATGGCGAAGGCGAGATATCCGTATATCAATAAAAGAACGAGTATACTACACGGCAGTCCGTTCTGTTTTACTTTACGGCAGCGAAACATGGCCATTAAGGGTAGAAGATACTCGTAAGCGACTAGTATTTGACAACAGATGCCGTAGAAATATTGCTGGCGTCTGCTGGGTTCACCGGGTAAGTAATAGTGAGGATAGACGCAGCGTATTAGGGAATGATAGTAAATGAATTGATGAGGTTGTTAATCTTCATCGACTGAGATGGTTGGGCCGTGTGTTACGTAAACCTGAACACTGATTAACACGACGTGCAATGCTAACCGGTTTTGGAGATGATTGAAAGAAAGTTAGGGGCGGACAAACTAAAATGTGGCATCAGTGCTTGAAGACACTAACTTGTAGTCTGAGCCATTTTGGGAGATGCAGACTACTTGGTTGGAATCCGTGTGACTCTCGTAACCAATGGTTGAAGACTGTATGTGACATGGCTCAGAATCGGTCACAATGGTGTCGGTGTATACACTCTCTGTGTTCCCTTAAACTAAGAGATTGAAATCGCTTCATATCTTTCTTTCTACAAATTAATTCTTTCTTCCTGTACTATATCCTTATTGCAATCTTTCTTTAATACATTACCACCTCTGAATTAACTACTTTTAGGAATCCGGTGTCCATCTTGTTGTGTTAATGAGGTATGGCAACTTGGATTGATGCATATATGTGCCTGGTCCTACGTTGTAGCTGACTGACTATTCTTGATAAGTGTGTTAAATGAAGACAGAACAAATGTTGAGTTTTATATTCCATTTTAGTAATGTTCTCTAGCTGTTATTATGACTATTTTTACAAATTCATAAGTGCGGAATACAGACTGATTTTATCAACATTATATTCGTAAATTAAAACATGTACACGCCTGATAGACAGGCCAGTAAATCGATTAATCAAGTATTTGAGGGTGTACATACATAGATCAGAGTTTTGAATCGATGTGATCACTAGTCTATGTGACTCGATAGAGCGTCCACACTATGTTTAGATTTTAGGTAGTTAGAAGAAGTTGGAAAAAAACACCCTTAACTGAGGTTTCATGCTACTTGGCGTTTATCACTAAGGCGCACTTACAATTTTAAGGGAACTGTTGATTCCAGTAGGATTCGAATCTGAGTCATCCGGTTTCATAGTCAGAGAAATCTAGGTCTCAAGTTTCCTGTGGACTACACACAAAACTGTCTAGCACTACAATATTGTATATGCAAGTGTCGAGTCAATTAGACTAATGTATGTATTGAGCTATGTAATTATTTACGACTAAAATGGAACAAAATTCAGTAATCTTTTTGTTCCCTTTTTGTAAATCAAAGCATTTAATTAATAATCATGACACATCAATATTGGATGTTTGCATATAGTAAAAGCATAGTAAAAAGCAAACACACACACACACCGAGACCAACATTTTCATTACAAAAAGAAATACTTACATCTACTTGACACTAAATAAGTAAAACATGTATAGTAAAGAGTTTCATTTTTTTAAAGCATGCATCATATAGATAGATTGGTATAAGGGAAACTTGTTCAGTAATGTATCAGTGTTATGGATGGCATAATAAAATACATACTCTGGATAACTTTATGAAAGAATAAACTTTAAACAATAAATAGTGATAAAGTAACATGGTGAGACTATAATTTATGGACAGTCTTTGAGTGATTACTAAACTAACTTGGTAACTAGAACTAGTGTGTGGAATTAGGATTATGATTTACAGTTGATGGGTTGAGGTTAGGAATTAGATTTCGGATTTTCATCACAAACTGACATCAGCTAAAATGTAAAAACTCTATTTATCCGAATGGATGAGTAAACTTCGCGCTAAAATTCGAGACCTCTTATCTTCTACCAGATTAGTTCGATCACAAATTATAGTCTCGTCAGTAATACTTTATTTGAACGATTATTCGTCGTCTACGATTGATTCATCAAAATTTCTGTCTATTTTTTTCAGTGGTAGAGATTATGAGTCAATTGTAGCTATACCACCATGGAAAACCTTGAAGCACTGGATGGCCGTTTCATCTCTTCAGCAGTGCGCATCGAAACTGATAAGTCCTGGGTTCCAATCTCGAGACGTGGGATCGTGGATGCGCACTGCCAATGAGGAGTCCCATAATAGGACGAGACGACTGTCCAGTACTTCCAAGTTTTCTATGGTGGTCTAGCTTCAGTTGACTCATGATCTCAACCATTGGAATTACTACAATATCCACAAAAAACCCTCCTGATCTTTTTTTCCTTATTTAAATGAACATTGATGTAAACTTAACTAGAAACATTGGATACTACATCTTTTCTACTCAAATTTATTGTTATGAACTAGATAGTTAGATCGAGATCTATTTTTACAAAAGTAAAGATGATCACTTATTAGGTTTTATTGGTTAAATGTCTTAAATAGTTAAGAGATCATTTTATGCGAAATTTATTTATTATAATCGTGTTACTCATGAGTAACTAGTTTTCCATTACATCATTTCGTTCTTTGGGATTTTGAATGGTTATTGATTGAGATCCTGAACTGACTGATGTTAGATCGTGACCAGTGGAGCTAATGCGTATCGAGCAGAGACAGTTATCTAGCTTACTACAATGAAAGATGGTCACGCGATTTCGTGAATTGGTTGAGGTTAGACATTAACGCCGTTGGATGCCGGCTCAATAGCGTGGGTGTATACACACCCTGTCTTCCCTTAAACTAAGAGATTAAAATCACTTTATATCTTTCTACAAATTCTTACTTCCTATACTATATCCTTATTGCAATCTTTCTCTTATATATTACCACCTTTGACCTAACCACTCCTATGAATCCGGTGTTCATCTTGCTGTGCTAATGAGGTATGGCAACCTGGACCGATGTACATATGTGCCTGGTCCTACGTTGTAGCTGACTGACTGATGCCGGCTCAGTGATCTGGTCTAGAGGTTAAACGTTTGCGCGCGAAATCTTGGATGCGCACTGCTGAGTCCCATAATAGGACGAAATGGCCGTTCAGTTCTTCCAGTTTTAACATCAATCGGTTCATGATCTTAATCAAAAACTTAATAATCTCCACAACCCTATACTGATAATTTAAATGGTTAGTTTTGGATCACTACATATTTTATCCAATCTAACTCAATTTAGATCAGTACACTTTTTGGGGGGGGAGTGAATAAAAATAAAACCGAAAAAAAGGGTATGAAATTAATTACCTGACCAAATGAATACATTGTATGATGTGTTAATGATGGATTAACTTTAGATAATAGAAATCGTGCTTGACTACCATCATGTTCTGTTTCAACATAACGTGATACTGGAAAACGTGTTTTTAATAATTCTTGCGCTTCATATCTAGGCTTATCTAGAATTTGTTTAATATGTGCATATTCAGGCATATCCTATAATAAACAATAAAAGAATAAAGATATGTGTTAATGTGTACATAAATACTTAAAATATAACAAAATTTGAAATAATCATGAATGATATAACTCTGCCTGTAGCTCTTCTAGAGTTACTGCCAGTCCCAAGCCCGGGTAAAGTAGGAGGGTTGGGCATGGGGTTAGCGTCCCCATCCCGTAGAAAACTAACTCGCTAAAAAAACGCCTACCAGAAAAAATAATTCAAATCATTTTAACTCTGCCCTGGGAGTTAGGTCTTCTTTTAGAAGAATTATGACGCTTCATGGTGAAAGCCGAATTCCTTCGGAAGCCACGAGGCCGATGCCCCTTCTAACAACCAGAGCAAAAATTTTTGTAGGTACATGGAATGTTCGAACAATGTGGGAGACCGGGAAGACCAGTCAAATAGCAATGGAAATGAGGAGATACAACTTAGCAGTACTAGGAATCAGCGAAACCCACTGGACCCAAGCTGGACAGAAAAGGCTAGCTACGGGAGAGATGCTGGTATACTCCGGTCACGAAGAGGACAATGCTCCACACACTCAGGGAGTCGCTCTTATGCTGTCCAAAGTAGCACGAAATGCACTTGTAGGATGGGAATCTCACGGATTCAGAATCATCAAAGCATCGTTCAAAACAAAGAAGGAGGGGATCTTAATGAATATTATCCAATGTTATGCACCCATCAATGATAGCAACGACAACACATTAAAGGTCAATTCTACGATAGGCTGCAGTCAATCATAGCGAAATGCCCAAGAAAGGACCTCACCATTCTAATGGGAGATCTAAATGCCAAAGTCGGAATAGACAACACTGGATATGAAGATATTATGGGACGACATGGACTGGGAGAAAGAAACGAAAATGGAGAAAGATTTGCAAATCTATGTGCATTCAACAAATTGGTCATAGGGGGCACAATATTTCTACACAAGCGTATACACAAGGCTACATGGATCTCACCGGACCACACTACAGAGAACCAAATAGATCATATTTACATCAACAAAACATTCCGAAGGACAATGGAAGATGTGAGAACCAGGAGAGGTGCTGACGTAGCTTCAGATCACCACCTAGTTGTGGCCAATTTAAAACTGAAGCTAAAAAAGAACTGGACAAGTGGACAAACAGCACTACAAAGGTTCAATACAGCCTTCCTTCGAGATACTGACAGACTCATTGAATTCAAAATGTCTCTCAACAACAGGTTCCAAGCCTTACAAGATCTACTGAAGGAAGAAGAAACTACTATGGAGGACAACTGGAAAGGCATCAAGGAAGCATTAACTTCAACGTGTCAAGAGGTTCTGGGCCTAAAGAAACACCATCAAAAGGAGTGGATCTCTATAGAAACTCTGGACAAGATCAAAGAAAGGAAGACAAGAAGGCAGCAATTAACAACAGCCGGACACGAGCAGAGAAAGTCCAAGCACAAGCTGAATACATAGAAGCAAACAAACAAGTGAAGAGGAGCATTAGAGACGACAAGAAGAAATATGTGGAAGAACTAGCAACGACGGCAGAAAAAGCTGCTAGAGAAGGAAATATGAAACAGCTTTACGATACAACGAAGAAACTAGCAGGAAAATACAGTAAACCAGAGAGACCGGTCAAAGACAAAGAAAGCAATCCAATCACTGAAATTCAACAACAGCGGAACAGATGGGTAGAATACTTCGAGGAACTCCTGAATAGGCTGGCTCCAATGAATCCACCGGACATCAAAGCGGCACACACAGATCTTCCCATAGACGTCAACCCACCAACGACGGAAGAAATCAGAATGGCTGTCAGACAAATCAAGAACGGGAAAGCAGCGGGTCCAGGCAACATACCAGCTGAAGCACTGAAGTCAGACATCGAAGCAACTACAAACATGCTTTACCTTCTATTCAAAAAGATTTGGGAGGTGGAACAAGTGCCGATGGACTGGAAAGAAGGGCACCTCGTCAAGATTCCAAAGAAAGGAGATCTGAGAAAATGTGAAAACTATAGAGAC
This sequence comes from Schistosoma margrebowiei, assembly GCA_944470205.2. Lineage (NCBI taxonomy): Eukaryota > Metazoa > Platyhelminthes > Trematoda > Strigeidida > Schistosomatidae > Schistosoma > Schistosoma margrebowiei. The sequence continues at coordinate 4,451,172 of OX104028.1, forward strand.
ATTACACTGCTGTCAATACCAGGGAAGGTCTTCAACAGAGTGTTGCTGAACCGGATGAAAGATGCAGTAGACGCCCAACTTCGAAATCAACAAGCTGGATTCCGTAAGGATCGATCATGCACAGACCAAATTGCAACACTACGGATCATCGTCGAACAATCAGTTGAGTGGAACTCGTCACTATACATCAACTTCATTGATTATGAAAAGGCATTTGACAGTGTGGATAGGAGGACGTTATGGAAACTTCTACGACACTACGGAGTTCTTAAGAAGATTGTCAATATTATCCGGAACACATACGACGGACTACAATGAAAAGTCGTGCATGGAAGACAGTTAACAGATGCATTCCAAGTAAGGACCGGAGTCAGACAAGGCTGTTTACTCTCTCCCTTCCTCTTTCTTCTGGTGGTCGACTGGATTGAAGACCTCGACATCTGAAGGAAAAGACGGAATACAGTGGACAGCTCAAAATCAATTAGACGATTTGGACTTCACAGATGACCTAGCCCTCCTATCGCTTACACACGAACAGATGCAGACAAAGACAGCCAGTGTAGCAGCAGTCTCTGCATCAGTAGGCTTCAGCATACACAAAGGGAAAACCAAGGTCCTCAAATTCAAGGCGGAGAACAGCGATCCAATCACTCTTGATGGCGAAACTCTGGAAGATGTAGAATCCTTCACATATCTGGGAAGCATAATCGATGAACAAGGAGGTTCAGATGCAGACGTAAAGGCAAGGATTGGCAAAGCAAGGGTCGCATTCCTACAATTGAAGAACATATGGAACTCAAAACAACTTTCAACCAATATCAAAGTGAGAATCTTCAATACGAACGTCAAGGCAGTTCTACTGCATGGAGCTGAAACTTGGAGAACTACAACAACCACAATCAAGAAAGTACAAGTATTTATAAATAGCTGTTTACGCAAGATACTCAACATTCATTGGCCGGATACCATCAGCAATAGCCTTCTCTGGGAGAAAACAAACCAGCTTCCAGCTGAATAGGAAATTAGGAAAAGACGATGGAAATGGATAGGACATACATTACGCAAATCGTCAAACTGCATCACGAGGCAAGCGCTAACTTGGAATCCTGAAGGGAAGCAAAAAAGAGGAAGGCCAAAGAACACATTACGTCGGATAATAGAAGCAGATATGAAAAGGATGAATAGGAAATGGAAGGAGCTGGAAAGGATTGCCCAGGACAGGGTTGGATGGACAATGCTGGTGAGCGGCCTATGCTCCTTTACGAGGAGTAACAGGCGTAAGTAAGTAAGTAATGAATGAATGATATACCATGAAGAAGGACATTAGAAGAAACCTACGAATGACCAAACATCAGCCCATGAAGTCAATTACAATTGGACTGACCCATGTATGCAGATCAAGACTATCTGGTTGTAGTTTGAACGATTATCGTAACCATGATCATCACCAATTTGTTCAATGAGTATAGTATTTACTATTTTTCACAATCATTTGAATTTTCAAGTTATCGATAGTCAGAAGTGTTTTATCAGTCCCCGTTGATAAATAAGCTCTTTAAGAGAATGTCTCAACATACTTCCTACATCTGTAGGTTTATTACACGTATTTATTTGTATGCTTTTAGCTACTTGCCGGTGCAAGAACAGTTTGAAAAAAAAACGTTAAATACGGAAAAACCAAGATATAGCACCAATCTGAGAAGTCAGTCACTGTTGGATCGACCCGTCTATGCAGATCCAAACTATCTGGCTGTGGTCTGCACGATCATCTTAACCAGTGGTTGGGAGACGATGTGTGACATGGTACGGAATCCATTACAATTGTGTATATGTTTTCAATTTTTGTTTTCTCCAAGGTCTTTAATTTGAAAATAATCTTATACTTTTCTATTCCACGAAATCATTTTCTCGTTTAGAAACATACTGACTATGTTTAATCTTTCCTATTACCGCTGATATTGTTACTATTCCTAACACTCAATTTGATGAAGATGCTAATGAAATCCAGAGTTTTCTGGTCACATTGACCAACAATCCAAACACGTTTGGGATAAAACTCTCTCGATCGGAATACAGAATGTTTCTTCAGGAATGACTTGCGTTGGCTCCCTACTAAATCATAAGGAATAAAACAGCTGAGCGTATCAACCGACTTAATTATCTTGTAAGTCTCATCAGTCCTCATGTCGGTACGGGTTCGGGAGGCTCGACTGACTTATGCCAACCTCTGTCATTTGTGGAGTAGGCGATGTTTTGACTGACTTTGTGATTCGCATCAATAATTTCATTTCGTTATGTTGATATGGCGCGGCAACTTGAAATGATGGACAGGTGTGCCAAACCCTATGTTGTATATGACTTTTTGACAATGTTTAAGATTTATGAAGTGTAAAAGCAGTCAGTAATTGGTACAATAATTAATTTAAGGATTCATTGGAGTTTACCTCAGTCTGTCAGTCAGTCAATAACAACGTAGAACTTCGTACGTACGTACATCACTTCGAGTTGCCATACAACATTAGCACACAGACACAATTGTCCATTCAAATCCCTTAGTGGTAGAGGTAGTAAGAGTAAAATATTCGGAAACATTAGGGTTTGAAGATGTTATTCAAGAAGTATAATTCAATGAAATAAATTTAGAAATAGAAAAAATGGCGGACATGAAGAATTCAGAAGATCAGAATTTGAGAGAACACAATGAGTAGATGCGCCTGTGCCACTGCAAACGATTTGTTGCCATGTCATTCAAGGTCTCTAACCATCGGTTGTTATCGTCCCGTGGATCCTAAACACCTACCAACATGACTCAGTCCACCTATCACGTTACAGACAAGATAACGGTTCATATTATAAAAAAATCAGTTGGTATGACATAAAAAACATTCATCATAATAATACAGACATAATTCTACCATCGATACAAAAAAAAACTAACAAATTATCTAACCAGATAGCCAGCTTTCTTCCATTTAGCAATTGTATCACCTTCATAAATAAGAATTAAGAAAAAGCTATCCATTAATAATACACGTTCTGGTTGTATACTACTAGAATCTAATAAAACTGGTTCTTCACTTCCATCTAAATTGAATGATGTCAATGATGGTTGTATCATTAATAATGAATTAGAACAATCTTCTTTATTTAAAACATGACTAGAAACAAAATAAATAAAGGGAGAGAGAGAGGATAATTTAATAAAACAAAATTTAAAAAAAAAACCCAACAAACAAACTTGATTCCTACTCCTGAATTGTTGTAGTTTCCAGGAAAAAAATTTAAAGATTAGTCCATATATACATTCATTCATTATAATCGTCATCAAACACTTGTAAGCTGATTAAAGTTTGTGATATTGATTGAGACTAGCTGAATTATATATAGAGATGATGGAGAAGATTTGCAGTTCATGGGGATAATTTTGATGAAGTTTTGTACTGTGGACCGGATGGTTTGGTCGTGGAACTTTGATTGTTTTTCCGAACGACATCATTAGCACATTATAGTGGGACCCTTTACTTTGACGTCAATTAGACCGCACAATGTTTTTGACGGGTTCACCATTATAGTGGCCCAGGATCTGACTCCAGTTTGATCGTTTTTGATTGCTATTGAAATATACATATTGTCATTTCTCGTATAGAATTATCAACTTAGATTGCGTTAGGGGAATAACGGAAATAAATACGCCAAATACGAGAATAGATTTCGAATATGTATATTTCATACACTCATTGATTTGAACAGGCAGTCAGGGTATGAAGCGAAAACAAGAGAGCGAAGCGAAATGACACACAGTGGAGAAGGCATACGAGCTAACTCCATTTAACGAAGCATTAATCAATATTTATAGTAGGATAAGAAGTGTACACACATGTGCTCACATAAAAACTGTCAAGATTGATAAGTATATAATTGACACGGTCAAAATGTGAATCAAGGAGAATGAATAGACTGGTTTGTCCGAAAGCTAGAATAAGGTATATGGGCTTAACATTATAACCGACACTACATTATAGATCATCACTTACAAGACTTTCCCTATAAATTATTTATGTTTTCGGGCTAGATTATATCAGTAACCAAATCCTTTTTTAAAGGAGTTTTCTTAGAATGAAAGTCACCAAATTTTCCTGTTGTCCTTTTCTCTAGTAAATGACGTATACTAGCAAAAGTATAAAGTTAATTATCACAACGGAAACGACAAGAACACTTTCAGTCAGTCAGTCAGTCAGTCAATCAATCAGTTACAACGTAGAACCAGGTACATATATGCATCAGTCCAAGTTGCCATACCTCATCAACACAACAAGATGGACACCGGATTCCTAAAAGTAGTTAATTTAGAGGTGGTAATGTATTAAAGAAAGATTGCAATAAGGATATAGTATAGGAAGAAAGAATTAGTTCATAGAAAGAAAGATATGAAGCGATTTCAATCTCTTAGTTTAAGGGAACACAGAGAGTGTATACACCGACACTATTGTGACCGATTCTGAGCCATGTCACATACAGTCTCCAACCATTGGTTACGAGAGTCACACGGATTCCAACCAAGTAGTCTGCATCTCCCAAAATGGCTCAGACTACAAGTTAGTGTCTTCAAGCACTGATGCCACATTTTAGTTTGTCCGCCCCTAACTTTCTTCCAATCATCTCCAAAACCGGTTAGCATTGCACGTCGTGGTAATCGGTGTTCAGGTATACGTAACACATGGCCCAACCATCTCAGTCGATGAAGATTCACAACCTCATCAATTCATTTACTATCATTCCCTAATACCCTGCCTTTAACCTCACTATTACTTACCCGGTGAACCCAGCAGACGCCAGCAATATTTCTACGGCATCTGTGGTCAAATACTAGTAGCTTACGAGTGTCTTCTACTCTTAATGGCCATGTTTCGCTACCGTAAAGTAAAACAGAACGGACTGCCGCGCAGTATACTCGTCCTTTTATTGATAGACGGATATCTCGCCTTCGCCACAGGTGACGTAAGTTGGCAAAAGCCAAACGAGCTTTTCGAATTCGTGCTGAGATTTCGTCAGACACCAACCCATTAGGGCTGATCAGACTTCCAAGATAAGTGAAGTGAAAATAAGTGAACACTTTATAATTTACTTACCGATAATAAGCTGTTTCATCTGGACTATTATTAAAAACTTGTAGAAATTGTGAACGTCTCATATGAAACATAAATTGAGGATAGAATGAGAATTCACCAGGTAATCGAAATGAAGTTGGATCATCTTTACGATAATCTCCGAATTTATGACATAATTTAATTAGTTGCCTATCCAACCATCTGCGATATAAGAAAAAAGAATAGAGAAAAATATGGATCATTTATAACTACGAATCGATGGTATATATTTGTAGACTCTACACATGTTCTTTTTAAATCTTCAATGTCTATGATTTACAGTAGTAAAGTGACGAATCGAACTATTTTACAGTATACTTGTTTTTAAAAAGCTGCCCCCCCAATGTCCTGGTACGGTCGAGAATGGGGAGAATCAGCTCTCCCTCTCGAAATGTTCTCACATGGTCACATGCATACAACCACTACCCCAGAAGTCCTACTCACTGCCTTCTCGCGGCATTACTGTTGTTTACGAAAGTGAGGACGAAAAGTGAATGTCGAAGCTTTACCCGGGTTGGTGGGTACAGAACGTCCACCTAATGGAGTTGGAAAACCCTGATTCCAAACCGACGATGCACATGGGCTGGTCCCAGTATCCCAAGGAAACACATGGCGTATGAACCAATTATTGGTCACAGGCTACCATGCGACTGCATCTCCTAACGTTGCTCCACTGCCCTGTGGATTAGACTTTTAGGTCAAAAGCTCTGGACGTGGCCCCCTAAGGGAACCACCTACTTCGGTTTGGGGTCCCGGGCAGTGTTCCAGCCCTCACATAAACCGAAGGATTTATGTGGTGCATATCTATTTTGTGTCTCCTTGTACCAATGTTTATGTTTTTAAATAAATAATAAACAAAATTCAAAAAGCTATCGAATATATATTCCATATAAAAGTTGATATGATACATCAATATACTAAGTAAGTCTTTCCCTCTCTGATCAATAACATTTCGGCAAATGTTAACTTATTACAATTTATATAATTTTGCAAGCGTTTTATACTCATTCTATGTTTGAAGAGATTAGGAGACCACCTAAAAGTCGGCGAATGGAACGAAAGGCCAGCGATACAACAAGACAGCTAAATTATTCCTATGCGTTCCAGGCCCGCTAACTGGGGGAGATGGAAGTCCAGGTTCATATGATGAAAGTGTGTTCAACAAGCAACCAAAAGCACAACAACAAACAAACAACTCAAACGTATAGATACAGCATAAAAATATCCTTGGGAAACGTCCCGAAATAGCACACTAAAAGAGGCAACCAACTAATGACATTTGAAGTCCTTCCACCAAGTGAGAAATACCATTCGAAGGTAAAAAGAAAGGTTGCCTTCGGCGCGAAAACGAGAAATTCAAATGTCCAAAATAAGACGTTAACCAAGTGAGTTGTAGGGGTTTAGTGCCCTCAAAAACTCACTACACTAATTCTTGAGTAAAATTTTATAATTTTAAATACTCAAGATGTTTGAGACTTTCTACACTTCGTGTTTACTTCTTCATCTGAGTCCTTGAATTTCCTTGTACGATGAACACAGTAAGGCGAATTCACGACCTTTTAGTGGAATTCTTACATACGTTCAGAGCTTAAACAAGTCACATACACAGCGGCTCGAGAATAATCAAGTGTAAGAAAAAGTAAAAAAAAAACAATTTGGGATGATGGTCTAGCTTCATTTTTTGTAGGTTAGAGACTTGGGTTTTCAGTTATAAAATAATGAGAGAATAAAATAACTTTATCGTTATGAACCTGTTAATTAATAATTATTTACCGTAATACATCAACGCTGTCTGTTGTTTCAGCTTTGAACATTGCCATTCGTGCAATCAGTACAGTAGCCGCTTCTTGATCAAATCCACATATCATATGTGGCAATTGTGTAGTTGAATCAATCCAATTACGACATATTGTCGTGACACGTAGTTTACGCTGACCATTAGCACGTTGATATTGTGTAACAAATTGTACATAACCTCTACCATTACTACCTGGAGGTATTTGTACTCCACCACCACTAGTTGGTGTAGCTACTTCAAAATAAATGGCTAATGTAGTTGATGGAGTGAAACCGTTTAACCGCCAGACAGAAGTACGACCAATCCCAACTTCCTGTTCACCAGTATTAGGCATTTTAACGTTAGCTGAAAAACATGGTCCGATACAACCGGACACCTTCAGTTCTTTTGATGTCTAAATACGCAGAAATATGAGTTTGAAAGAATAAGAAAGATGATATAACAAATTTGCTAATAATAGTAGATGAACTTTTGATTTTTACTAAGTAAAACATCAACAGCTATTTATTTCCTGGAGAAAATGTAAAAAGGTAAGTGATTAGAGTACTTATTTATTTTAACACATAGATATTGGTACAAGGAGGTACCAAATAGATATGCGCCACACAAATCTCATTCGATATGTGTGAGGACTGTGATACTGCACGGGTGCCCAAAACGAAGCAAGTGATTTTCTTAGGGGACCACTCCCCGAGCCTTCGACCTGAAGGCCTGATCCACAAGGCAGTGGGGCATGGGAAGGAGATGCAGTCCCATAGAAGCCGGTAATCAACGACTGGTTCATACGCCATTTGTTCCTTCAGGATACTGGGGCCCATGTGCATCATTGGTTTTGGATCCGGTTAAAGCGCTGGACATTCGCTTTTCGTCCTCTCATTTACGTAAACAACGCCCCTGCCACGAGAAGGCAGTGAGTAGGACTTCCCTGGCAGAGGCTATATACTCGTGGCCATGTGAGGGCATTTCGAGAGGGAGAGTGGACTCTCCTCACTCTCGGCCTTACCAGGACATTTGGGGGCAAGTGATTAGAGTATCCAACTTCGGAGCTTGTACAGTACACTAAAGTGGTTCACAGAACCACAATACTTTAGAAAGATGGATAATAGATGCATTAACTAGTTCCCAGTCCACGATTTAAATGATCAAAGCTTCTTCGAATGTTAATGGTCAGTTTCGTGTCATATATTAACATGGACTGAACCTAATTGGGCGGCCTGCTTGAGCATCTGGGCTACCTGTCCCTGTCATCTAAATATTTCAACAAGTTATCTATTTTTGTTTGTTTTAATATATCATTATGTATATTAATCGCATAACCCATCCTAGTGCATTTCTGAAAATTTTACAACCTTTCGTTGTCAAAGTTACAAAAAGCTCAATAAGAGATAATGTGGTCGCTGGCAATATGCAGAGAAAAGAATATACATTATTCAGATGTTTATTTACTGGACTGCTAACATCTAACTGGCTGTCACTCAATATTTATCGTCAGGATCGACCAAGAAGAAAGAAACAGAAACTTGTTGAAATACTTTGTGCTGAGAATTCTATATTGTACCTAAAATATAATATTGAATAAAGCTTATAATAATAATAATAATAATAATATTATAAAAATAATAATAATAATAATAATAATAATAATAATAATAAGAAGAAGAAGAAGAAGAAGTTTCGCTAACGAACTGCTACGCAGTTGACCCGTCCTTTGGTCGGTAGAAGGATATCTCGCCTACGCCATAAATGACGCAAGTTGACTAAAGCTAGTCCAACCCTCTTTATCCGTGCTGAGATTTCGTCACACACTACACCACAAGGGCTGATGAGACTTCCAAGATAAGTGAAGTGGTCGACACGCCCAATTGCTTCACTCCCTATCATTAGTTCAGGTGTCGATGCAACCCAATCCTGAAGTAACATTTTGCATTTCGAGGGAGAGAATTGCATCTCGAACATGCTTGCATTGTTGTTTAGAGTGGTTAGAAGACTCTGCACTTTGTCAGCGTCTTTACTAAATAGAACTATGTCATCGGTATATTCCAAGTCAACAAGTGAATCTCCCGGTAGAAATTCAACTCCTAGAAACTTAGATGAGGAAAGTGCCATCTCTAAAAGAACGTCAACGACAAAGTTGAACAAGAATGGACAGAGTGGACAGCCCTGATAAATACCACGTGAGGTTATCGATTCTGATGATAGTTCTCCATAAGCTCTCACTCGACCAGTTGTGTTCGAGTTGAGAGCCTCTATAAGGTTAATGCACTTCCTTGGTACTCCTTTCAGTGACAAACACTTTATTCATTGAGCAATAAATCAAATAGGTTGGTTAAAAATTACCCTTGAAGACAATTTTAAGAAGGATAAACTAATCATAAACATTTTTAAAAAATAATAATAATGACTTGACTATATTTACCTTTACTTCCATTTGACCGGCTAATCCCATTAAAAATGAACCAGATGCATCTTTATTGAATACACGACGATATGTTTGTTGAAATAAATTTGATGCAAAACTATCACCCATAATCATATGACCACCAGTATAATTAGTTAAATAACGTAATTCATGTAAACCAGTTTGATCTAATGAACAACTGAATATATCAACAACATGAAGATTTTGTGCAGCACGATTAGCTAATCCTTCATAGTGCTATAATGAAACAATGTGAAAGTTTTTTTTTTTAAAACAAAAAAAATTTGTAATCCGATGGATAACAATAATTAACTGGTTATACATATTGAAACTTGTTGAACATAGTCAGTCAGGCAGCTAAAACGTAGGACCAAGCACACATATGCATCGGTCCAAATTTCCACATCGCATTAGCACAACAAGATGATCACTAAATTCATAGAAATAGTCACTTTCATGGTAGCAATATATAAAATGAAAAATTGCACATAAGGATATAGTATAGCAATAAAGAATTAGTTGGTAGAGAGAAAGATATGGAGCGATTTCAATCTCTTAGTTTAAGGGAACACAGAGAGTGTATACACCGACACCATTGTGATCGATTCTGAGCCATGTCACACACAGTCTCTAACCATTGGTTACGACAGTCACGCGGACCCTAACCAAGTAGTCTGCATCTCCCAAAATGGCTCAGACTAAAAATTAGTGACTTCAAAAATATGGTTGAACATATGAATAATATCACTCAAAAGTAATCATAGTGCCTACTAAGTTGCATTCATTGTTTATTGTCTTCAATATTTTCGATTCACTGTTATTCACTTCTTCTGAACTCTAGTTTGATATATTTAACTATCCGCTCCAGCTGATCTATGTATACATATAGCCGGTGACCAACAATTGGTTTGTATACCATTTGTTCAATCAGGATCCTGGAGCCAACCCATGTGCATGATTGGTTTGGAATCAGGGTTTTCCAACTTCCCAAGATGAATCTTCCATACCCACCAACCCAGTTAAAGCGCCGGGCATTCGCTTTTCGTCCTCACTTTCGTAAACAACAGTAATGCCGCGAGAAGGCAGTGAGAAGGACTTCCTTGGCAGTGGTTGCGTGCACGTGGCCACGTAAAAGTATATATATATATATATATATATATATATATATATATATATATATATATATATAGAGAGAGAGAGAGAGAGATACCAGGTTCTAGGCTGCTTATCGATAACTACGTAAACACGAAGAATTAGTTACGTAAGCTAGAATTTTATATTATCTACAACTAAACATGCAGTTCTGAACGTATAGGACAATGTTAAATCGAAAGAAACAAGTAGTGAACAGTTATAAAATACAAAAAAGAACATACTTTCATTGCTCTTCGCATATATTTACAATTATCTTTTTCCATATCATGATGTGAACGTATAACATTTTTTAAATCATCATCAACTACCATACCAGGACCTTGAGTGCATGGACCACCAAGAAATAGCATAACTCTAGCTCCAGTATTAGGATAAGCAGCTTCTAATAAACCGACCGCAATACTCAATGCTGTACCAACTGAACGTAAAGGACGTTTACCTTGAGGTACAGGCCAAGGATCTGGTTGTAACTCAGTGAGTAAATCAGTGATTAAACCATCACATCTTTCCATTGGTTGAATAAATCTATCCGCACAAAAAAATACATCAGACAGTTCTAAGAAATGATAATTTATGCAATTATCTTCAAAATAATTAAAGCAGGAGTACAATGCGAGAAAGTAAAACAAAATTATAGTCAATCCACTGGTATTGTTTGTTTGAGTAGCGAAGGTATATCCAGTTGACGAGTTTCAAATAGGACGAAATGAGAGTCCTGGATTCCACTACAAGCCACCATCCAACTCTGCTTACAATGTCTATAACTTTGAGACAATCCGCACAAGATGCAAATATGCCAATAAAGGATTGATCAATTACAGTCTTAAACACTAATGAGAAGATACAAAGAACCAATATAGAAATGAAATAAACTTTACCCAAATGCAAAAGCTATTGGTTATCTGGAATTAGTAACAGAAACATTTTGTAGAAGTAAGCTATGATAATTTCTTTATAAGCAAACAGCAGCTTGTTCTGTTGACCTTGAATATGATTAGGTGTTGTTCAAAACATATATTATTATTGCTTGTACGATTATTTTGATTGTAGTCCTCTATGAACTAATTCTTGGTCTTATTACTTGCTTCTGAATTCCCTGATTGGTTGGTAGAAAACAATTATTTCCATATATTTATTGATTGCTGACTGACATGAGTGCTGGAAAGTGACAATTGCTCACATCCCTATAAAAACACTCGAGATCACTTTGTTCGTGACCTAGTTGGCAAGCTTCTAGAAACTCTGGTATTTTCCGTGTTGGACCTTGGCTGTCTAAAACCTAAAATTCTTGGAGTTTCGTTTTCTGAGTTGGGTGGCTTAAACCCTTATTGTCCTGTTTACTTCTGTCTGAAGCTTGTGATGATGTTGCTCAGAAGAATAGTGAAACCTTCACAACTAAGCCGACCTGTTCAGAAGATGAAAGACCAAACTTATGCACTGGCACTACAAATCTCTACTATTTCAAAAATTTTCCCGTAGATTGTGTCCGCAGTTGCATACATCTGTCTACATAAGTGAAGACATGTAGAGTTTGATAGCTGATTAATCTTCATGTAAACGAAGTTCGAAGAGGACGGCCGCTTTATCCAATGGATTGTTTCTCGCAGTTGACGATGTTCGGTTTGCCTTTTTCTATCATTTCACCTTTCGGTTTGCATAAATTTAATTGCAGTGATTTTGCTAGTCTGTAAACGAAGCCTGTAATCAGGATTTGAGGCATATTGGTTCAATAATTTCATTTATAACTATTTGGTATCATGGATAATAGCCCAGTTCTAGCTACTGATGTTAACAACTAAGTGGAGTTATTAGCACTCATAATAATTTCCAATGCGTTTTGCCAGGAGGTCGAAATACACCACACATGCACGCTGTTCAAAAGACTATGTAGGTTTAATCACCAAGCAATACAGCATAGAGAACACAACCAATATCAATGTCAGAATCTTTAGTACAAACCTCAAAACAGTTCTACTGTACGGAGCTGAAACATTGAGAACCACCACAAACATCATCAAAAAAGTAAAAGCATTTGTAAATAATTGTCTACGCAGGATACTCAATGTTCGTTCGCTGAATAACACCAGCAACAACCTACTGTGAGAGAGAAAAAACCAGCTTCCAGCTCAAGAGGAAATCAAGAAAAGATAATGGAAGTGGATAGGACATACATTGTGGAAATCATGAAACTGCATCACGTGGCAGGCGCTAACTTGGAATCCTGAAAGAAAACGGAAAAGAGGAAGACCAAGGAACACAATGCCTCGATGATTGGAAGGTGTGAGAAGGACTGACCAGGACAGATTTGGATGGTGAATGCTGTTGAGCGGCCGATGGTCTTTTAAAAGGGGTAACAGGAGTAAGTAAATAATATCCACTGAATACGTGTTGACTTGCGCATTTAATTGAAAATTTTCTTATTTAAGAAGACTGTAAAATAGTGACTTGGAAGTTACAACTCTCGATTGTTAAAGAGTAATCTAAAATCAGAAGTGTTTAGTATCTCCCACTGGTTGGATATGTAATTGATTAGTAAAATAGATAACTTGTTATAACGAAACGAATATAGGGATAGTTGAGACTTTCAGAACGACTATTCGAATTACTATTGCTAATATTTTCATTGTATAACTAGTAAATAACTGTATAGCTGGATATCTGTGTTCCCTTTATTGTAAGCTTTCAGTAAACCTATTAACCATCGCTATATGATTTACTCATTCTCTTCAATAAGATTGGGGATGAGGAACAAGTACCAACAGACTGGAAAGAAGGACTTCTGATCAAAATACCGAAGAAAGGCGATCTCAGCAACTGTGATAATTACAGAGGCATCACTCTTCTCTCAATACCGTAAAAAGTCTTCAACAGGGTATTGTTAAACAGGATGAAGGACTGCGTAGACGCCCAACTTCGTGACCAACAGGCAAGATTCCGTAAGGATAGATCGTGTACAAACCAAATCGCAACTCTACAGATCATTGTGGAACAATCAATTGAATGGAATTCATCATTGACTACGAAAAAGCATTTGATAGCGTGGACAGAACAACACTACGGAAACTTCTTCGACACTACGGCGTGCCTCAGAAGATAGTCAATATCATACAGAGTTCATATGATGGATTACACTGCAAAATCGTGCATGGAGGACAGTTGACAAAGTCGTTCGAAGTGAAGAACGGTGTTAGGCAAGGTTGCTTACTCTCACCCTTTCTCTTTCTCCTGGTGATCGACTGGATCATGAAGACGTCAACATCTGAACGGAAGCACGGGATACAATGGACATCTAGGATGCAGTTGGACGATCTAGACTTCGCAGATGATCTGGCCCTTCTATCCCAAACGCAACAACGAATGCAGGAGAAGACGATCAGTGTGGCAGCAGCCTCGGCAGCAGTAGGTCTCAATATACACAAAGAGAAAAGCAGGATTCTCCGATACAACACAGCATGCACCAATCCAATCACAATTGACGGAGACGATTTGGAAGATGTAAAAACCTTTACATATCTGGGCAGCATCATTGATGAACAGGGTGGATCTGATGCAGATGTGAAGGCGCAGATCGGCAAAGCAAGAGAAGCATATTTACAACTGAGGAACAGTCAGTCAAGAGGTGTAGGAAGGATTTGAATGTGACCAACTTGGTCTCGTGTGCTGTTACGGGTATGAGGGCTGATGTCACTTCCCGGCTGCCCACACCGTGGAAGGGTATTTCTTGAGGAACCTGAAGGCCCAGGACAGAGTGGGTTGGAGAATACTGGTCGGCGGCCTATGCTCCATTGGGAGTAACAGGCGTAAGTAATATGTTTTACTGTCCCATAGGCATTGCTAAATAATTATGTACTATTTGCTTTGCATTCTGCCATTTACGGCATGATTTTGTTTAAAGCATATTTCTTATTTATTGTGTTGTGTAATCAGTCATCACAAGTATAATATTATGTGCGTTATGAGTCATGATTGAACTAAGTACAGTAGCGAACTAACCTACTTCCTATATGCGTTTTATAAGCACCTACTGGGTTAGAAGGAGCTCGAGGATCAATACGCATTGACACATTGGCTGTAGTTTATTAGTTGATGTGTCAATTCGTGAAACAGGTCACCGATACTAATTACCACATAAGTGAACCAATCGATAATCGGAATTGTAATACAGAACGTGATATTGATCGGTGGTCTCAAGTCACAACAAAGTGGTGATTATCATCCTGATAGGAAATATATGAGAAATTCCCGAAGCTGTTATATACTCGTGTAACTAAACATTGCAAAATTATGATTATTGACAGTTGAGTAAAGGACTAAATCATCAGGATAGTTAACACTACATATGTAAAAGAATTTTAAATGAATAGTAAGAAACTAATTGTTCAGTGATAAAACAACTTTTACACTTGACAGAGTTATTTTAACCCAACTAGTAAAACACATTTACGCATAACTAGTAACAGATTCTTTTCTTTTTTTATAAATTCAAATGAACAATGAAGAAATATTAAACAACCTGTTGTATGGTAATTGAGCCATTTGTGGTTGTTGAAATTGTTTTTCAGAACTGTAAACACCTTTAGGAGCACCTGGAGGAGAATTTGCATTGAATACAGAAGCAGGTTGATTAGCAGTTGTAACTGAACTACGGCCAACACTTAACATAACCTAGATGAGAAATAGATTATGTATCCATCATTTGTACATATGTTATTAATCTGATACACTTGAACATTAGAAGGTTAAGTCCTAAATTCATTAAAACAAATCCATCATCAAAATTAATGACATTACTCTTACTTAGCTTGGTGTCAGTTACATAGTACATATACGAAGTCTTATTAGAACTAGTCATTGGCTTCCGGGAGAGACTAGAACGCGTTTTTCATCCTATTTGGATCGTGTCAAATGAATGTACTTGAATCTGAACTCAGTAATGTTTTAATAGGTATTTAGAAAAGCTAAACTTTTAGAACTGCACTGCCTGAAATACTGTTTATATTTTTAGTTTTTGACTAGTAAATACCTCAATTATGGTATTTTCCTGTTTGTAAGCTCGTACATGATGTATAAACCAATATTGAGTGTTGTACCTTCCTTAATTTATTGTTAATTTATTACAAATTCATTAGTAAATTCCCCTACTTATGGCGTAGTCATGCTGTTATTGTAATTTCCTAACTCTTGACGTGTGGACAAGATTTTACTCCATATTATTACACGAGTTATGGATCATTAATGTATTGAGTATGATAGAAGCTGGTCGCTGACATAGAGTAGGGGCTAAAGAAAGGCTTGAGTATAGCGGGACGATAAGAGCTGTGCAGGTTAGACATATAAATGATCAAGTCCAGGGTACTAGGTTATAGAATAAATAGTAGACGTGGAATATGATCCGAACAAGAATATAGATTAGACCATTATTTTAAGGTTTCTCAATTCTTTCGTTTAGTTGAGTTGTTCGATAACCAGAACCAAAGCAAAAAGATGGGGTGATCTTGCGTGATGTTAGAGGCGTAAGGGCGGCTGTCACATTCAGGTTGTCCACATGATGGAAAGATAATTCTTCCAAAACGAACTGTAAACAAAACTGGGTTAGGTGTGAACATGAAGACCTGAGAGTATGACCCCAGATCACAAGGGAAAACTAATTGAGGTCAGTAACACGTAGCACTTTTTCAAACAGTTCTAGATGAGATAGCTTTGTCATCCGAATGACATTGCCGCTAGCGACAGATCCGTGGAGGAAGATTAGGTGTACTAGTTTTGAGTAAAATACCATATCGTCATAACATTCGTACACAGTCTGGAGTACGACTTCGTCCTTGGACCAGGAGTTATCTGCTTTCAGCATTGTCCCTCTATGTTATAGTAAGACCTAAGGGAAAGAATGTTACAACCAATATAGCTCGATTAGATTATGACTATATGTAACCATAACGTACTACGTCAAGGTACCAGCTACAGTGGAGAAATTTTAAACATAAAAGTGCTTTAAATGAAGATGAAAGAAAAGATTAACATATTAAAAAGAGGATAGTAATTACTTTGTTTTCGTACCTGAATTTGATTCCCTGTATAATCTTTTGTTCCTTTAAATACCCATGATTTAGAAATAGGTCCTGCTTCCAATTCATGAACATGTACCATTTTCCCAAAAGTGATCAAACCAACAAAAGCATGTGGTGGTAGGAAACTCAACGACAATTGAATAGACTCCTAGGTGAATGAAGTGAATTCGATGAAAGTTTTAATCAATAATTCAAGCATAAATACCTATTAAATACGAGCTTACAAGTCCCAAAGCTACAAAGGCGACGTTTACTTAACGGAAAGCCAAGAATACATTCTATGATATTTTTTAATTGTATCCAACAGTGGAATCCGTAACGTATATTAAGGTTTACTTGTTACTGATTAACTTAAAACGCCTGCGTTCCTGTGTTGATGTTCACACATTGAAACTCGAACCCAATACCTGTCACACTTGAAACGATAACACGTTTGACACTAGCGTACCAAGTCACGATCATCACCAATTTGTTCAATGAGTATAGTATTTACTATTTTTCACAATCATTTGGATTTTTAAGTTATCGATAGTCAGAAGTGTTTTATCAGTACCCGTTGATAAATAAGCTCTTTAAGAGAATGTCTCAACATACTTCCTACATTTGTAGGTTTATTACACGTATTTATTTGTATGCTTTTAGCTACTTGCCGGTGCAAGAACAGTTTGAAAAAAAAACGTTAAAGACGGAAAAACCAAGATATAGCACCAATCCGAGAAGTCAGTCACTGTTGGATTGACCCGTCTATGCAGATCCAAACTATCTGGTTGTGGTCTGCACGATCATCTTAACCAGTGGTTGGGAGACGATGTGTGACATGGTACGGAATCCGTTACAATTGTGTATATGTTTTCACTTTTTGTTTTCTCCAAGGTCTTTAATTTGAAAATAATCTTATACTTTTCTATTCCACGAAATCATTCTCTCGTTTAGAAACATACTATGTTTAATCTTTCCTATTACCACTGATACTGTCACTATTCCTATTACTGTGATTTGCTTAGATAATTTCACCCTTATATGGCGACTTGAAAGACTGTACATGTGTATCAGATTCAACGTTGCTCGTGACTAAATGAGATATGGAAAACATAGAGAAACAGTGAAACAGTACGTTTTTTTAACAGCAAGTACCCCAGTGAAGTACAGTGTGAGTTGTATTGCTTTCAAAGACTAAAAAGGGTTGACAATTAATGTTTGATATTTGTTAAGTGTCAACCTACTTCTGGAATATGATAAATACATATTAGTACGTTTCAATTATTTTTATTAGTTCATTCAAGTTGACAAGAGAACGTTATTCATGATGAGAAACATAACTAAACATTTCAATATACTATTTATCACATTTGAACTGTCAAGGTTACATTATTTATTTTAACACATAGATATTGGTACAAGGAGGCACCAAACAGATATGCGCCACACAAATCTCACTCGATATGTGTGAGGGCTGTGATATTACCTGGGTACCCAAACCGAAGCAGGTGATTTTCTTAGGGGACCACTCCCCGAGCCTTCGACCTGAAGGTCTGATCCATAAGGCAGTGGGGCATGGGAAGGAGATGCAGTCCCATAGAAGCCGGTAACCAACGACTGGTTCATACGCCATTTGTTCCTTCAGGATACTGGAACCAGTCCATGTGCACCATTGGTTTGGAATCCGGTTAAAGCGCTGGACATTCGCTTTTCGTCCTCTCATTTACGTAAACAACACCCCTGACACGAGAAGGCAGTGAGTAGGACTTCCCTGGCAGAGGCTATATACGCGTGGCCGTGTGAGAGCATTTCGAGAGGGAGAGTGGACTCTCCCCATTCTCGGCCGTACCAGGGCATTTGAGGGCCAAGGTTACAAGTAGGAAAAAGATAAATTCATTTGAGGTTATTGTCAACTATTTGCTATGAACATCTCCAATGTAGGACAGCTTAAAATCTTTGATGAAAAACATCACTAGTGTAAATCTGAAGGTTTGAAATAAAATCTCATAATGGTCGAAAGTAGCGGATAAGGCATACTTTGTGAAGATGAAAGCATTGTTAATAATCTTAATCAGAAATTCAAGTGAATATTTATACTTTACTTACTTTAAGATGAGTAAATTCTGGTTCTTCAATACATGTGTCAATAACAAACATAAAAATGGGAGGAACAAGTTGAACTTTCTAAAAAATAAATACAAATAAATGTATACATGTCAGTATTTGGAGAAAGTAAATGACAAGGCATGAAATCAGTTACGGTTTTATGGATTGTTATAATCTTTCTTCAAATTCTAACTTGAATAATATGTTTAAACCTTTGATCCTGTTTGTTTCTTTCTAATTGTATCTCTCAGTGTAGGTTAAATTAAATCCTCTTCTTTATTTCTCATCTTATCTATTTCCTGTCTAGCTGTGCTGATTTGCATTTTATGGAAACTTAGATTGATAAACATTAATACTGGGACCTACGTTGATGATAACTGATTGGTCACAGCGGTACAGAGAGGAGAAATTAACAAAACAGTTACAGTGAACAACTAACAATAATTCTGGTAGAAAAGTGTGGCTTTCCATTTTAGTTTTTTCTTACAGTGTAAACCAACTACTAACAAGTAAATCTTCACTATATTCATACTTAAACGAAATTCTTCAACGCATAATATCCCTTTTTATTTATTAATTGTGTGATTTCTTATCAAAAATCCAGTGGTACTAGGTAAGATTGCACAATCTCACGAATCTTCAATTTTTCGTCGATGACATTCTGGAAGTATCTTTGAATGAAGTATGAGATAGAGATGTAAATGTTATCTAGATAAAAATCTGATCTCAAGTATGGATATGATATGATAATGCATAGGCTAACCCAATCACATTTAATCCGCCCATTATTGTTGTCAGAATAGGGTATGTTAATATGCGTCAATTATAGCGGGGTTGTGATGATGATCTTGTAAAAATTCGATTGAATAGTGAACAGATGGCAGCAGTTTCATGTTGTGCCTTTGAAACCTGAACTTTTTGAGTTAAGAACATTGAACGATTCTCGATGATCAAAAATCGTCATCAAGAAATTGATTAAATCCGGTAGCAACTGTTATTTAAGTGATGCACAATTAAAGCAGTAGAAATGTAATACTGAGCTTTGAAAACAATTTTTCCATCAAATTAAGACAGATAAAACAAGCAGAAAATTATTCACAACGGATAAATATAAAAGCTAGATGGTACATAAAATTAAAGATAACTTTGGAACAATTCAACATGTATTCTCACATAATACACTTGGGTAAATTAAAAAATAGACTTACTGGGATGGTATATTCAAGTGTGGTAAACTGAGCCATCAATTCTGCAGGTAATTTTTGTTCAGTCATTCCTGCATATTGAGGTGGAAAATTATTTCGTGTATTACACAAACAACATGTCCATGTACGAGTTCTAATATCAAACTAAGAATAGACGAAGATGGTTAAAAAGAAAGGACAGATGACATCATTAGATCAAGCAACATAATTTAATTCTATCAGAAAAAGTGTACTGTGTACATAGACCCCAAATAACAAGGTGAGGTAAAGATACATAAGAATTAGGTAACTAATGGGTTAAAGCCATTGGATCTCAACATTTAGTCAGAAAGTTTTGACTTCAATTCATATGTTTCGATTTCAGCCAATCACGGAGTACCAATAAACTTCATATAGAATGTATAGCCCATAGACGACGAGTACACACACCTCTACCACGCTACTTAGGTAGATTAAAGTTAAATACACTTCAGTGATAGCTCAGATGCATAGATTAATTTTTTAAACTCATTACCCATAAAATAACACGTAGCAACGACTTAGATTTGCTACTGAAATGAATCCAGGCGGTCCTCATTGCCTTCTCATGGCGGGGGTGTTGTTTACGAAATTGAGAAGACGAAAAGCGATTGTCCGGCGCTTTAGCCGGATTCCAAACCAATGATGTACATGGACTGGCTCTAGTATCCTGCGGGAACAAATGGCGTATGAACCAATCGTTGGTCACTGGCTACCATGTGACTGCATCTCCTCACGACGTTCCATTGCCTTGTGGGTCAGACCTTTAGGTCCAAGGCTCGGGGTGTGGCCCCCTAAGAAAACCAGCTGCTTCGGTTTGGGCACCCGGGTAGTATCCCAGCCCTCATACAAATCGAATGATTTATGTGGCGCATATCTATTTGGTGCCTCCTTGTACCAATGTTTATGTGTTTAAATAAAATAATAATAATAAATGATTCAAGTGGTCAGTTAACCTCATAATTGAACAGAATATTTTCAAAATTCATCAGTAAAGTGTATTTCCAACTTGGATGAAAATATAACAAGTTCGCAATGATTGAAACCAGTGTAGCTAAATGCTGTGCAATTTCAGTGTAATAAGATAGTCCCTTGAGTGGCACTAGCTTGTAAAACAACTTTGTTCAAATAATTACGTAACTTGTGGTTAGTAATATATATATATTATCTTGCTTAAAACTTGTATTACAACACATCGAGTCGAAATTAAAGTATAAACCACTACCGAAAAATAACTTGGTCACTGGTAAGAATATAAAAATATGGGGATTCTTTATAAATCCAAAGGAATTTACCGGACAATAAGGGTTAAGAATACCACGACATCGACTGCAGAACACTGGATCATAATTAATTGGTGGAAAATCATAACGTTCTTTGAACAGAGTATACAAACATCCAATAGGCACAACACATTGAGCAGATTCTAGTCGAGAAGCAGGCCAAGCATTCCAGGAAAAACGTATTCCATCATTTATTTCAGATTGCTGTATAAATTCAGCCATTGTCGCCATTTTGAGGGATTACCAAATGATTGGGAACACGTTATTCAAGCTAGATATTATGAGAAAATTGGAAATACTTCTTACAGAAATAAATGATAGTTCCAAATAATAACTAACAAGAAATAAATAAATGAAGTTATAAGAAGAGAATTTACGAAAGTAGGTGACTTGTTATTCTATACGGTTGATTATTTGTCTTCTGACCACTCTAAGCAACAATGCAAGCATGTTCGGGATGCGATTCTCTCCCTCGAAATGCAAAATGTTGCTTCAGGATTGGGTTACATCAACACCCGAACTAGTGATAGGGAGTGAAGTAGTTGAGTGTGTCGACCGCTTCACTTATCTTGGAAGTCTCATCAGCCCTTGTGGTCTGGTATGTGACGAAATCTCAGCACGGATACAGAAGGCTCGACTAGCTTTTGCCAACTTGCGTCATTTATGGCGTAGGCGAGATATCCGTCTATCAACCAAAGGACGGGTTTACTGTGCATCAGTACGTCCCGTCCTACTTTATGGCAGTGAAACATGGCCGGTAAGAGTAGAGGATATTCGTAAGTTACTAGTATTCGATCATAGGTGTCTTCGAAACATTGCTCGTATATCATGGGACCATCGAGTAAGTAACACAGTTGTTAGGAAACGGGTACTAGGTAAGGATGGCAAATCAATTGATGAAGTAGTGAAACTTCATCAGTTGAGATGGCTGGGACACGTGTTACGTATGCCCAACGACCGACTGTCTCGACGTGCGATGTTCAGTGGTATAGGAGTAGATTGGAAGAAAGCTAGGGGCGGCCAGACCAAAACATGGCACAAGTCCATGAAGTCACTGACAAGTGGTCTGAGTCATGTTGATAGGTATAGACTACCTGGTTGGGGACCGCGAGATGATAGCAACCGATGGTTAGAGACCCTGAATGACATGGCTCAAAATCGTTTGCAATGGCGCAGGTGCATCCACTCTTTGTGTTCTCCCAAATTCTAATCTCCTGAATTCTTCATGTCCCTTTTTTCCTCTTTCCAAATTTATTTCACTGAATTATACTCCTTAAATAACATCTCCAAACCCTAATCTTCCCGATCACTGCTTACACTCTTGCTACCTCTACCACTACGGGATTTGAATCGACAACTGCATCTCTGTGTTAAGGTGGTGTGGCAACTCGAACTGATGTACGTACGTACGAAGTTCTACGTTGTTACTGACTGACTGATTATTTGCCATATGAATTGAAGTAAAGCAATAGTCACATTTGTTTTAAGACAAATGTTTGGTGTAAAAAGGCGATAATAATAATAATAATAATAATAATAATAATAATAATAATAATAATAATAATAATAATAATAATAATAGTAAACTCAGGTGCATATGGAAGCAAAAGAATTGAGGGGATGATTAATAACGAATCAGTCCTATCACACATAATCTGGTAATATACAAAATAGGATCACTTTATTAATGCTAAAGACGATAATCATTGCTGAAAAATTGTATTTAATCAGATAGTTTGAGCACCTGACTTTTAAAATATAATTAAACACTGGTTTACAAAGAATCCGAAAACAGAGTTGTACTTCTAATCTCCCCACTATGGCTTACAACCCCAATATACTAATTAAGGACGACATGCGGCCTATAAACAGGGTTTATGTGCACTGATGGTTCATCTAAAGGGATTGGAAAACCGATGGCGCACATATGTTCAAGGATCTTAAGGGAAGAAGTGGGATATAAACCTATTTTTGATCACTATCTATCATACAATGGCACCTACTAAATTACTCCACTGCAGAAGAATGGCCGAGGCTTCCGTTGCAATCGAATTCAAAAGTATTAATAAAAATAGAGAATGTTAGACATCAAAGATACAGTTTGAGAAAACATGGATTAGTGGAGTAGAGAGAAATTTATGAGGTGGATTAAGGCAAGAGTGAAAGCACCTGCTCAATTGCGGACGATTTTGAGTAATTTAACCTCAAGTTTCTAAATATCGGTTACAGTAATCCTTTAGACATCCACTAGGCTGTTTACGCATACCCACGTGGCTAAGTCCAACAGTCGGACAGTGACGACTGACCCACCTAATGAGCTGTCCGTCCGAAAGATCTTATTTCCAAGTTCTACCAATATACAAACATGGTTGACGAGTGGAGAATTTTGTATGGCACTATCTACCTTGATCAATCCTTAATGTAATTACTTTCTCAGTAATCTCTAAATAACCGACGAATTCTGGAAGCTTTCGAATCCACTTAGGATTCATACGAGGCTGAAGAATTTCTTAGTCCTGACACAGCTAACCAAGGAATAATGCTTCTGTAGTGAACGATTAACCTTCTTCCGGGAGGTTTGAGTGATTAGAGGATGAAATCGCAAAAAACACTCTTTAAAGTCTAAAACTGTTGATTACCATATTAAATTGTTACAAATTATGTGGCTTTTAAAAATGATAACAGACCGACCTTGTGGATACTTTTGAGGCGCTAGAAGAATTGAAGACGAGGGTGCAAAAATTATATTTGACTTTTTTTCAAGTTCAAAGATATGTGCATAGTTTACTGAGCAGAACAAAAGACTCACCAAAACTATGAAACGTGTAAAGACGTGTTATGTTCCGTTACAAATTTCGCGCTAGATGCGAAGATGACAATTGGAACCACACACATAACATAAATAACTGGATTGTTTATGAATGGTGTAGAATAAGTTGTAAATTAACAAAATTATGTGTTTAGTGTCAATGATTACCAGCTTCTCCAGCTAGAAACCTGGGTATGAAACAGGCAGGAATATCACTACGGATTACCAAGGAGGTCAAGAAACTTCTTAGACGTAGGAAAAAGCATAGAAATATGCTTATCTCCACAGGCCATGGGCAATAAAGGTCCGCTTATTGCAAGGCTAAGGCGTAGACAAATCACTGGTCAGCAAAGCTATGCTTTCGTTTAGAAGACAGTTGTTTAGGGATTGTGAAAATGGTCCAAAAAGATTGTTCTCGTATATAAATCGATGAACTCACTACTCTTGGTATAAGAAAGTTCGTTGATATTAGCGAGAGTTGATTTTGCGAATGCTGGAACTTTACCTGAATATTTCAGTGAGATGTTTTCTTTTGCCCTTGGTATAGAACCAACAATAAATTATAGTGTTGGCTTGTCGATTGATTCTCTAATTATTAAGAAAGGAGTTAACTTACAGTTACGTCATCATCTCAATCTAGATAAACGCAGTGGTCATAACGATATTCATACAAAGATTATGAAATCCCAAGTGGATAAATTTGCTGGACCTCTGAGAATACTATTTGATTTGTCATCTAACAAGTCTATACTGCCGAGAGACCGAAAAGACTCAACTATCAGTCCCCACGTACGAACCGGAAGGTAGAGACTTAGTGTGCGACTACCGGCCCATGAGTCTCACTGGTACAGTCATTAATATAATGAAAAATATTCATATGGCTATTCTAAACTATGTAGAGGTGAATAACCTGCAGGACTACTGAAATGTCACTGGGCCCTAATCAAATCATGCAGCAGTCGGATCTCTGAATGTCGAACAGTTCATCTGCCTTCGCCAAAGTCAAGGATAAACCATGTAAGCGAACTAGTTGCACTCTATGGACAAGCTCATGCATTAGTGACCTTGTAGCAGCATAGGTTGGTTGGTTAAGAGTTGACCCCAAACAACCAAGCATATGTCAAAACAGTATTGTTCAAGTATTCATTCACTTCCTTATTTTGTATAAGCGTTATATTCCTTATTATCTTATGTTGAATGTTGAAAGCTTTTGTTTGTCTGAACAGATAATCCCACGCTCCACTGTGACTGCGCTAAGATCGAAATAAAGACGTACTCACTACTTCTCTGGTTTCTTCTATCAATAGTACGAGGGTTACCTATAGGCACGAAACTGGTGAGCCCTTTTTGAACACAAATTAACCTCATTTTTGTTATTAATATTATTTTTTTTACTCAATCGTAAAAGTAGACCTGATAATCCGTAAACTAAGTTGGGTATATAAATAGTTTATTTTTTTTATTATCTTAAGTTATTCGTGTCATAGAAACCATTTTTTCGTGCTAATTTTATTGCTATATTTGTCACATACCTCATGTCAGACTTAAAAGAAACCCATACTCTGGAGGATTTGTCACCAGTGGAGATAGACACTGTTATGACTACGAAATCTCGACTTCCAGAATTTGATCGTAGTGATCCTGAGTTGTGGTTTGCTCAACTCGAGCATTATTTCACGAGACACAATATCAAATCTGAAGGGATTCGCTATAGAGATTTGTGTTCTATCCTTCCCCCTTCAGTCGCCAAAGAAGTCCGTGACTTGATTTTAGATCCACCATCACCACAACCGTACACCATCTTAAGACGAGAGATAATGAACCGTTTATCATTATCAGATAGTCAAAGAATCCAAAGACTTTTTCAAGGTGAAACACTAGGTGATCGGTCGCCTTCACAGTTTCTACGTCACCTCCAAGTCTTAGTGGGTGATAAAACAGTGGGTGAAGCAGTCCTAAAACAAGGATGGATACAAGCTCTCCCATGCTACGTCCAACACTGTTTGGATGCACAAGATCCTGAAACCTCATTATCTCATTTAGCGCGTATAGCTGATAGAATAATGGAAAGAGGTCCTCCAACTGGATCAGGCACAATAAATCACACACAAAAAGTAGAATCAGCAAAAAATCCCGTCATAGAAGGACTCATTGCGAGTGTCAAGAGTCTCACTGAGGCTGTCACCAGAATGCAAATGGGTCATACAAACAGGAGCAGGTCACCACAACGATCACGATCCAAGTCACAAAATAGGTCACAAATGTCCAGACAATCTGGGCAGTTTTGTTGGTACCACTGGAAGTTTGGTGTCAACTCAACCAAATGCAGGCAACCATGAGCCTGGCCTAAGCATAATTCCAAGACAGCGGGAAACGAGTAACCCCTCTCCAGGTCGGGACAACTGAGGAGGGGCGCCTAAACAGTCGCTTGTTTTATGTCAGAGACAGAAACTCTGGCTTGAATTTCTTGGTGGATACTGGCGCTGCTCTTAGCATCATCCCTCGAAATAAAACTGAGATTAGTCGAGAAACATCCCCGATTACACTTCAAGCTGCAAATAAAACTACAATCGCGACATTTGGCAGAAAACGTTAACCCTAGATTTGGGGTTCAGAAGGCAATTCCCTTGGGTTTTCACGGTAGCCGACATAGATTTGGCAATACTGGGGATGAACTTTCTAGAGAGATACGAATTTCTAGTTGACACCAAGAAACGGCGATTAACACTAAAAGAAACTTCGTTTTACACAAAAGGCAAAGAAAGTCACATCAGCTCTCTTAACTTGATTCAAACCCCTCCAGTAACAACAGCAAAATTTCAAGATATACTCGCGGAATTTCCAAACTTAACTAAACCAAACCCACAGCCTTCCAAAGACAGACTAAAAGTAAGTCACACCATCAAAACCGAAGGTGCACCGGTGTTTGCAAAACCCAGGAGACTAGCACCAGATAAGCTCAAAATCGCTAGGGCCGAGTTTGATTATATGCTACAACTGGGTATTATCCGTCCCTCTGATAGTCAATGGGCATCCCCTTTGCATATGGTCCCAAAGAAGAATGAAGGTGACTGGCGACCGTGTGGGGATTACAGAGCCCTCAACCGTCAAACCGTACCAGATAGGTACCCAATACCGCATATCCAAGATTTCACAAACGGTTTACAGGGTATGAACATATTCACTAAAATTGACTTAGTCAGGGCATATCACAATATCCTGGTGGCTGATGAAGATATCCCTAAGACAGCTATTACAACACCCTTTGGCTTATTCGAGTTTGTGCGCATGCCATTCGGCCTGAGAAACGCGGCACTTCCTCAGATATTCTTATTCCACAGTCTCACACTCTTTCTCATGAAAGCACGCAGCAAACCGTCAGCGATAGTTGTAGAAGAAATCACATGCTACAAAATAAGATGACAAGCTAGTAAATGAGGAGACATCCATGGACTACCGTTGACAGCGTTAGTTGCCACTGAATGTAAGTCAAACATTGAGCGAGTTGATAATTTTCCCTTGAGATGAGAAATAGAACTAAGGTGTTTTTGAAAGATAGGTTAATCGAACCGACGTTCCTACGGAAGTCGATTCTAGGTGGAAGCTAATGTAACAGCATAGGTTGGTTGGTTAAGAGTTGACCCCAAACAACCAAGCATATGTCAAAACAGTATTTTTCAAGTATTCATTCACTTCCTTATTTTGTATAAGCGTTATATTCCTTATTATCTTATGTTGAATGTTGAAAGCTTTTGTTTGTCTGAACAGATAATCCCACGCTCCACTGTGACTGCGCTAAGATCGAAATAAAGACGTACTCACTACTTCTCTGGTTTCTTCTATCAATAGTACGAGGGTTACCTATAGGCACGAAAACCTCATTCTGTTCCTCGTACCTACTCTTACTAATACATTTCTGTAATAACGTCGTTTTGTCGTTCGGTCATCAAGGTAGACATGCGGACGGGGAACGTTGAGACGGTAATCCACATAAGTTACTGACCAAGAGGTGTGACGTAGAAGTTAGCTGGTTGGTCACTCTATTCCCTTCTAACTCGAATGACTCCACAATTATTCGACAGATCATCTACGTTGGTGATCTACAAATGTTTTAGTCAGGAAGTAACATGGAAAAATCCATGATCATTTTCTTTTTTGCTTTGTAGAAATGACTTCCTAATTTCAGAAAAGTCGACTGTTTTGCTTTTGGCAATATGGCATCAACATTTGAAGGCCCTTAACCAGGTGGGATAATATTACTGGATGACCTAAATTCGCTACTTGAGTGGATGGGCAAGCGGTCAATAAAAGTCGGTTCTAGCAAGTGTA
Organism: Schistosoma margrebowiei; assembly: GCA_944470205.2. Lineage (NCBI taxonomy): Eukaryota > Metazoa > Platyhelminthes > Trematoda > Strigeidida > Schistosomatidae > Schistosoma > Schistosoma margrebowiei. Next base: position 4,479,488 of record OX104028.1, read on the forward strand.
TAGTGATGCGAATAAATAACTGGAACGATTCATAATGTAGTGAAAAAGAACACAACCGAATTCATTCGAATGCAAAATTACCGAACATCTGAGTGAAATCTGAGGACCAATCAGAAAATACTTAATTTGCAAAACTTCAATTAGTTGTCTCAAACTTGACTGTTCCTTTTACAAATACCATTGTATAGTGTCAGATATCATTGTTCCTGTTCTCCCATATCAATTGATTCACGTTCCTTTTCTTCCTACTCAAACTTCTACTGAAATACATTTCATTCCTGACTATCGCTATGTGTTACTCATGTGGATATAATTAGCCCACACAACACCCGTTTCTTCTTTAACGCAGTCGTTTTTGCGGTGATTATACTCTCCATGGCACTTTCCTCTTTTCCGCAGTCTAGGCCACGCTCTCCGTCAAAATATCGAGTATGTGGAGCACTGGCCTCCATAGCTCTGTCAACCTGTCGCGATATCAACATCCGGCATCCATCCGACACCACGGACCCCGCTTTAGCAACCTGCTGAATCATCTACGTCTGATGTCCGCCCAACAGTCACACGTCCCAACGCCTCTCTCCGTCGATAGCATCCGCCACAGCCAACGCCGCCCTGCCAAGACACTTCACTCGACATCACCTCTCCGCAATATCATTGCACAACAAGTGAAATCATGTCATCTACAGTGAACCGAAATGACCTTGGAGTCATAGTGAGAAACCGCCTTTGAACGACGAAAAACTTTCAGGCTGCCGCTGCATAAGATTTCAGGTTTTAATGGGCTGTTAGTGTCATTTCGCCATTTAGACGAAAAATGTTTAGGTTACTATCCTTGATATTTCTGAGGTCGCATTCGTAATATAAGATCAAAGCAGCTACTCCTTGTATTGTGTATGAGGCGGGCATGTTGGAATGAATTCAACGGCGAGGGACCAAAACGGTGAATGATCTCTCTGGCGTATCCTATGAAGGTGAACTGAGACTCTCCAACTTAGTTTCCTTATAGAAACTCACGGTTTAGGGTTAGAATTAAATCAAATTTTCTTCTTATTTTGATATAGAATAAATGGATGTTTAGCGTGTACTAATGCCAAGGTTAGACTTGATAGTTTCAAGTAAATTGATGCATTGGGTCACGAGTCGTTAGAACTATAGTCTTCTACTCATTAAGATGTAGCAAAGAATAAATTTGTTATGAGCACTCAGTCTGTTGCTTGCATGGGCAAATTTCAGTGGCGGGAAACGGTTGTTGAGAGTTTATGGAATATAACTCATATTACACTTTTTATTGTACAGGATAAAAGTATCGTTTATGTACCTTGTATATTAATGTAAGTAGTTTAAGGTCGTTATGTTTATACTTGCATGTTTGTGAAAATTCTCCGCGTATACACCTTTTGTTGGCAGTAATCCATTGTTTCTCTTTGTACATAATGCCTCTTCACTTCCACTTTGTACTACATATATAATGTTCACTTTTCCTATCGAATTATGTTTCTTAAAGAACTTAGAACTGACTAACACGCTGATATAACTGAGTTTTCAGCAACTATTTCATGTAGCTTTACTCAGCACTGCCTTTCTGGTGGCTACCATTTTGAATTATTCTTTTGTAGCCTCTGTGTATATTGACTGGTTTTGTCGTTTCAGTCGATGTGAAACACATCCCGGATTTATTTTGAACGTTTATCAGTAATAACTAGTAATTAGCTACATAATTCTGTTATTTCTGGCGCAAGGCTTATTTTGTAGGCGATCTCTTACTATTAAAGCGAACTGAATTAGTATATCCTTTTTCCTTTGTTAGAAAATTATTCCTTGATTGATAAGAGCTCTTTCAGCAATTTATTCGTAGTTTAGATGAGTCTAAAAGCTTTATGTTTTAAAGTCAAGCCTTACCCGCTGATTTGATCTCCTCTGTATCTCTTGCTACGTTCGGCTACTTTATTATGGGTCAGTTATTGCTGTTATTGTCTTATGGTATGCTTTAACTAGGTCAGGAGTTACTGAGTAAACCAAGGGCATGGATATGCTGAAATTCGTAGAATACTTCACGTTACATTCTCAGATGACTGTTTTATAAACTTAACATTAAATAGTCTGGTGGTAATGAACCAATAGCGGATCTCAATATCATGTCATTCATTTGTCTGTTAATTATGTGGTTCACCTTCAGGCGTGGACTAAAATTTTTCATTAAAATATACCGTTTCAATGGAACTTTGGTGTTCCAATATTTAGGGTATTACCATCTACATAATAAAAGACAATCCAAATGGTCGTTGTTAGTAAAACTTTGGAGAACGAAAGACTAAGTCTTAAGTGGATTGAATTGTTTATCATTCTCACTGATCTACCCATCTTATAGAAAATCAGTCTGATACCGAAATATTGCTTTGGAAATAAGTAAGTTATTACACGTAGCTGGGAAAATCAGTGTGGACAGAGGGACCAATTCAACAATTTCCGATACAAAGTGGGGAGGTAGTCAGCATTAATTTAGTACATTTTTTGAGGTTCAGATTTAATGATCAAGAGTAAGTGACTGGAAGAACACTAAAAAGTTTACCAAGCTTATGAAAATATCACTGTCAGTCACCGTGGAATTTATGAAATTGTAAACCGCTTGACAAAGGATTGGAGATGGATACGAATACGAACTATCATACTGTTGGTAACTGTCAATGGGATGAGCCCACACTACGCTTTGTTGCTAGAAAACACTTAACGGGATATCAAAGGAGGCCTTACATAAATGTACCTGCTGACTGTGAAGTTCAAATATGAACCAGATGATAATGATATTCCATTTTATTTTCCACTGAAGAACTGATCAGTGATACTGAAGACAAACTGTATACGACAGTCAAAATATAATGACACGTAACTAGTTCTCGATAAACGGAAAGAGGAAAGGTACATTTAGATGCGTTAAGAGGTATGATAATTTAGAACCTGTGAATTAGTGACGTGATGGAGAAGAAGCATTTCACAAAAGGTATTGTAGTGGTCTGATGATGATGCTTGATCGGTGGCCTTCAGACATTAGGACTCATTAGCACTAACAAGTTCATTATAAATCTCGAATACTCACTAAATAGCTTGTTCCAGGTAGTTATCATTTAGTGGTCATGACTCTGACTTCATTTGGATCGTATGAACGATTGATATTGAAATATACATACTGTCGACCCTCATGTATATTTATCGACCTAAATCGCTTCGGTACTTATCGGAACTAAATGAGTCAAATACGAAATTTGGTTTTGATTTGTGTTTTTGGTACATGCATTGACGTGGACAGACAACCAGAGTAACGAAGTGATAGACGAAATGATGCACAGAGGAGAAGAAGAGTGTGCTAACTCCATTTGGTCATGCGTGACTCGATATTTATTGTCATAAGATGAACAGGGTGAGTAATTAACACATACACTGTAATAAAACAATAAAGGTTACTAAGCGAATAAGTGATGAGGTATAAATGTTTCTTGAGAAGAATGAATGGATTGATTTGTTCAGAGTCTAGAATAACCTATTCAGGATTGACATAGTACTAGCTCCTACAAGGCCCTCCTTTGGAAAATAGCAGATTACTTTACAAAAATGTCTGTTTTCTAAAATAACACTGAAGATGTATGTGGTTGAATCTCACAACAAGTAGTAAGAAAGTTTGTACTATATCTGACAAAGTGCAGTGTCACGTGAGGAGTGAGCATATAACATGTAAGTGTCATACTTATGTAAAATATACATGAATATTGTGAAGGCACGGACGAAAAGAAGTTAGCATCAGATTATGAGAAAATCAATAAGTGTGCAGAAAATAACATAGGTTTATATTATGACTGCCTGCATAATAAGATAATACGTTCATATGAGTGATTCAAAAGAGCGTGAAAACAAAGTAATGAATCCATTATATGTGAAAATTATATTTGAAATATTCTCAGCGATTGAAATATAACTAATTCCAACGTTTCGTCCAGCTAACTTGTCTGGACTTCTTCAGGGTAATAATCAAAATCAAAATTATCAAAGACATATATAGCTTTTAACAATCGGGATTATACTGTATTAAACCAATCATATTTAGATGTTGATTTTTTGTAAAATAGGATCAAATGAGTCAGTTAACTGTATATCATGTGAAGAGTTCAACTACATAGAAATAATTAACTGAGTAACAAATCGTATGTGTGTGAGTGTGCAGGTATGTATGTATGTGTAAGAGATTGATATGAAGGAATAAATAATAACGTTCAAGTTCAAGGATGAAAAAGCGGCGATATCAGCCACTAGAACATTTATTAGAGAACGTATACACAAGGCCACTCTTAATTTGGAGGCACTACGTTCAAGGGTTTGCAATATTGATGACATATTGTCAGTTATCGCACCGAACGAAATAAGATCAGATATAACTGAATTTTTCAAACGTAGAGAACAATTTTATTATCAATCATCAAAACAACGACAAATTAGGAAGTTTGAAAAACTATTGGAACATTCATCAAACACCAAAGTTAAACAGACGGAAAATAGGTCCAACACACATGATATGAATAAAATAATTGTTAATTTATCGGATAGACCTCTCAACCCACATGAAATATCGTTACTTAAAAAGGGTCTCAACTACAATATAAATAGACATAAATTGACTCCTTTCAATGTTATACCAACAGTAGAACCAGCGCTGAATATACTCCCGAATGATACAGCGAATGAACTGAGGAATAAAATAATGAACACATTATTACATCAGAAACCTCACAACCCTAACATAAATAAAAATGAATATTACGCACTAAAACAGCTGAGAGAGGACAAAACGATCATAATAACGAGAGCAGATAAAGGTAATACTACAGTTATTATGAATAAAACAGAGTATGAGAAGAAAGCCAATGAACATCTACAAGAGGGTCCATATGAAAAAATCAAAGAAGCAAAAAGTAGAACAACTCTTAACAAACTCAAGGCAGAAACTAGCAAACTCTTACAATCATTAAAAGTTAAGCTAGGATCGTCCTTATGGTTTATGTTATATCCAAAGAGTTGTAACCCATGCAGATTTTATGGACTACCAAAGATCCACAAGAATAATACTCCACTAAGACCAGTGGTAGACTATACAAACTCACCGACTTACAATCTAGCTAAATATTTAGCTAAGATTCTCAAACCATATGAAAAGCGGATTAATCATGGAATTAAAAACTCTATGGAATTCAAGAATTTAATTGATATCATCGATATAGAAGAAGACGAAATAATGGCAAGTTTTGATGTATCTTCCTTATTCACTAATGTACCTATCAGTCGATCAATGGATATTATCAATGATTGTTTAGAATCTGATTTAGATTTGAATTTACGATGCCCATTAGATCCATCAGAGGTTATAAAATGCTTAGAATTATGTTTAAGATCTACCTTATTCATATTTCGGGGTCAACTTTACAGGCAGAAAGAGGGTATAGCAATGGGCTCACCAGTTTCTCCGATTGTAGCGAATTTATTCATGCATTCCCTAGAAACTAGTGCAATCACAAACAGTTTATGTCCACCAAAGTTATGGTTAAGGTACGTAGACGATATTTTTATTATCAATAAACGGGATAGTATAGAAGAACTATTTAACAATGCAAACAGTATTTCTGAAAACATTAAACTAACTAAGGAATTAGAATCAGTTGACCACAAACTAGCATTTCTAGATTGTTTGATTGAACGTCGACACAATAATAAGAAGTTAAAAATAAATGTTTACAGAAAATCAACACATTCCGAGAGATACTTGGATTTTAATTCAGCCCATTCACAGAGCACGAAAATTAATGTAGTGAAAAATCTAATGAACAGAAGTACTAAGATTATTACAGACAAGGAAGACCAAAGAACCGAATTAAATAAAGTATTTTCTACTCTTAAGGATAACAACTACCCAAAAAGGTTTTTAAAGAAGATTATTGAAAATGAAAGAAAGCCTAAACTAGAAAGTATACGAAAAGAATGGAAGTACACCGTAGTCATACCTTACCGTAGTGAAACATCAGAAGAAATCAAACGGATTCTAAACAAACATGATATAAGAGTGTATTTTAGAGCGAATAACACATTAAGATCGACATTAGTGAAAGTTAAGGACAAATTAGCAAAGGAAGAACAACAGAACATTGTGTATGAGATTCGCTGTCATGACTGTAATGCTACCTATATTGGAGAAACATCCAGGCAACTGAATGTAAGATTGAAGGAACACAAACAATGCTTGAAAAATGTTCCAAAATCCTCGGTCGATTTAAAGAAACTTGAAAACAAGTCAGCGATAGCGTTACATGCGTTAGAAACAGGGCACAAGATTAATTTCGAAGGGACCAAAATACTTCAGAAAGGTTTTAACACCCATAAAGAAAGATTGACAGCAGAAGCACTGCATATATGGGCGAACAAGAACAGCCTAAACCGAAAAGATGGTATTCAAATGGCAACTACATGGCAAATTTCGTTTGACAAGTAAATTTGGAACCTATTTCTTGTTTAAACCTGTTTCTAATATCACATGCATCGTTATTATTTTGAAAGAATTCAATGAGTTTTTAAACAATACAATTTATGTTTTGACATGCACATCGATCCTTCATTATCAAGTTTTTCATCCTTGAACTTGAACGTTATTATTTATTCCTTCATATCAATCTCTTACACATACATACATACCTGCACACTCACACACATACGATTTGTTACTCAGTTAATTATTTCTATGTAGTTGAACTCTTCACATGATATACAGTTAACTGACTCATTTGATCCTATTTTACAAAAAATCAACATCCAAATATGATTGGTTTAATACAGTATAATCCCGATTGTTAAAAGCTATATATGTCTTTGATAATTTTGATTTTGATTATTACCCTGAAGAAGTCCAGACAAGTTAGCTGGACGAAACGTTGGAATTAGTTATATTTCAATCGCTGAGAATATTTCAAATATAATTTTCACATATAATGACTTCTCTATACTCGGCGCTCAATTACTGTCAAATTATTCGTTCTAATCTTGACGAATATTCGTATAAAGTAATGAATCGTTTATAGGTGTGACAGTGGAAACAATAGTAAAAATGAGTAAAATAGAATATAACAGAAATTGATCTTTGGTGCCGCCAGAATATAAGGATAAAGAAGGGTTAAATATGAACAGGTTTTAATAAACTGCAGTGGAGTAAATAACATGGATTAACGATTAATGGATTTGAATTTACATACATTGACTTTGTGTGAAAAAGAGAAACAATTCATCAGCAAAATGATAACTGCATCGATGGGTGATATTTGTTGCCCTACTGCAATTGATAAAACCATGAAACCCGAAGTTAGTCTACGTTGTCGTTCGAGTTACAACCACACGAGTTATTGTTAAAAATGTATTAGTAGAATGAGCAGAGACATGGAGTAGTAACTGTGAAGATGGCATATGCTGAGTCGTATTCCATCTTGGTCGTGAAGCCTAGCGTAGTTTATGTCGTTTAAAGTTGATGCGCTCGACCCCATTTGTTACGAAACTGTACTTAGACATGATAAAGAACCAGTACGTATGATTGTTCACAATGGGCGAGTGAAACTGACCTGTATATGTTTTCCTGAGAGAATAGATTTAAACTTTATGTTCTGATGAACAGTGCGACAGGAACAGAGTATTAATTTTAGTAATCAATTAATGTTTACAGGCGACGAACGCTGTAGGGTGCAGTTATACATGTGGAAAAACAGATAAGATGAACATAATCGTTACTAATCGACTAGTAATGCGACGTCGAATCTTTGATGCATATATAGACATAAAGTCATGGGTCATCGGCTGAGCGAAAAATGGCTGACGTTCAGTTTTGATTGTCGTTGAAAAAGTAGAAAATGGCGATCGCTGCGCAAATATACGATGAATGTACATTACTTGCACGTAGAGAACATAGGTTCCTACTACCGGAAGTATGACTACAAATTTATGTTTATGATAGTTGCTAACCGCTGTTAGTGTTGATGTACTTGTGACCATGCCGTAATCAACGTGCAGGAGATTCGCTTGAGTACATAGACAGAGAACTTATATGCAAGCACGGGTTACTTGACCGCCAACTTACTTATTAAGTTGCAGGTTGTTCAGTGTAATAACGGCTAGTAAAGACGTCAGGAATATGTGTCATGACATAGTAGTAAAAATGCTACAGGTATTTGGATTTTGACAACGCTTTAACCAGTAACACCTTCTATTATGAATCGTATCCACCAAGTGAAATCGAAAGACAGAAGCGAAGTGGTTCGAAGATATAGTTGATAGGCGCTCAATATATTGAGGATCGTCTGATCTAATCTGACTAGCGATTGCAGGGGATGTTGAGCACGGCGTTCCCACTTGTGATCTAGTGTAGATGCATGACCGAGAGCCGAAAAAAGGAAATTAACTCATGCACATGTAGTAGCGTGAAAAAAGAATTTTTGTAATATCGTTCTTTTGTTATTTTTTTTTAAATAGAAACAGAAATATATAAGCATATTAAAATTGGGTTTTTTATATTACATATAGTACAAAGAAAAATCGAGAAGATATAAAATGTCAACAATCGTTTCAATGTTCTGGAAATCTTACTCTTCTTCCAGAACGCGTAGTTGTGAGTTTATTTTCTGGTACAACCGAAGTATCATAGTGCGTGTTGGCTGTCGAATAAATGTAGGAGCCATGTCGTTCGATTGTACCGAAGGAAAATCAACGTGAATAGGACTTCCTTCTATAATACGCTTCTTTGAGACGGTCGATGCTGATGCTTTCGCTGGGTCCGTTCTTATCGACTATATAGTACTTGAGCGGGTTGAACAACTTGGAAGGGTCCTTCGTATGCTGATTCGAGAGGTCATCGATGTGAGTCTCGACGAACAAAGATGTGTGCTATATCGTAAGTCATGTTGAACTAAAACATTAGTTGATTGCGGCCGAGTGGAAACAGGTTTAACTGAACGCATTGTGTTTGTAAGCTTGTTCGTGTAGGAGGTTAGATCCATGTTCATTGAAGAAGATGAAGGATCCACGAATTTTCCTGGAAGTCGAAGTGTCATTACATAAACGAGTTGAGCCGCAGTGTATCCAATGTCAGCTTTCACTGCATTGTGAATGCCTAGTAAGACGAGTAGAAGAGCATCAGTTCATTGAGAAATGTTTGCAGCTGATAGCGAAGCTTTTAGTTGCCGGTGAAAAAGTTCTATCAACCCGTTTGCTTGTGGGTGGTAGGTAATCGTTCGGAAGCGAGTGCTTCCTAATAGTGCGGTCAGACAACGGAAAAGTTCAGACTCAAACTGACGTCCGCGGTCTGTAGTGATGGTTGAAGAGCGGCCGCAGCTTGCTACTAATCGTTCAACGAAGGTGCGGGCCACTGTTTTAGCAGTGATGTCATTGATAGGTACTGTTTCTGGCCATCGAGTGAAATGGTCTACGCAGGTTAAGAGATAAGAGTAGCCATTTGAATCTGGTGAAGGTCCTACCAAATCCAAATGAACATGGTCGAAACGAGCATCGGGAGTTTTAAATGAGCCTAAGGGACATTTATTATGTCTGATAACCTTAGATTTTTGACAGCTTACACAGCAGCATGCCCACTCCCTCACGTCTTTATTCATGCCAGGCCAGCAAAACCGTTCTGCTATAAGCTTGATGGTTGCACGAACACCTGGATGAGAAGGTTTGTGCAATGTGTTGAAGACATTGCGTCGATAATACTTCTGCACAATTGGCCGATTCCTACCTGTCGATGTGTCACAAAGTAAGTCTTCAGTCTTCAGTAATAAGGATAGTAGGTTGATGAACCTGTGTTTATCCTGACACATTGTTTTCCAGTGAAGGTCCAGCTTTTCCTTGAAAGTATTCACTGATAGGGCTGATACTACTTGTTCGGGTAAGGCGTTCCAATCATTGACTACTCGATGAGAAAAACGGGATCCCACTTTAAGTTTATTAGATCGTGGTTTATGAACCTTCTTGCTATGACCTCGGAGATTATTAGTGCTGGAGAGAGCAAAAAGATAAGACATATTAACACCCAAATCATAATTAAAGATACGAAATGCCAGTATAAGGTCACCTCGTGTCCTACGATACGACAAGGGGGAAAGATTTAGGCGTTTTAAACGCTCATCGTAAGGGAGTCTAGAAAGACCCTTCACTAATTTTGGACACGCTCAAGGGAGTTGATATCCTTTACCAGACACGGGCTAGCTGCTTGGATACAGTACTCTAAATGTGGTCTAACATATATGGGATATAAAATTCTAAACATTTCCTCGTCAAAAGATTTGAACGCTCGGCGAAGTGACCATAACGCACGAAAACCTTTGACAGCGGCTGCTTTGCAATGCTTAGTTGTTTTTAAATCATGACTTAATATTACTCCTAAGTCTTTATGCTCTTGAACGCATGGAAGAGGTTTACCCTCAATAGTGTAACGGTAACTATTACCGTGACCGATGTGCATTAGTACACTCTTCCTAGCATTGATTTCTAAGCCCCACTCTCGGGCCCATCTAACTAAATCGTCTAAGTCAGCTTGAAGATCCACATGATCAGCCGCACTTTTTATTGTTCTCCAGGTTTATACATCATCCGCAAACAATAATGTCGACGACCTAAGTAACAGCGGTAACTCATTAACGTAGAGAAGGAAGAGCGGAGGGCCTGAGATGGTGCCTTGGGGTACACCACTTTTGACCAACTGGCAATCGGATAGCGTCCCATTGACCCTCACACTCTGTCTGCGGTCACACAAGAAGTTTCCTATCCACTCACGTACAGCACCTATTATTCCAAAGCTCGTGAGCTTCTGCATAAGACCTACGTGTGAAACCTTGTCAAACGCTTTGCTAAAATCTATGAATATCACGTTGACAGACAGACCGTTATCTAGGGCTGCTGTCCAATCCTCCCTCGCAATAAGCAAGTTAGTCAAGCATGAACGCTTGTTACGAAATCCGTGTTGTTCAGGAGCTAACAGATTGTGTAAATCTATGTGGCTTAGCAACCTAACCCGAATTATCTTTTCGAGTAACTTGACGACTATGCTAGTTAGACTGACAGACCGGTAGTTAGATACTATCTGTCGCTGACCGTCCTTAAATATAGGGCTGACTATAGCGTCTTTCCAATCTCTAGGGAGTTGAGCGAGTGAGAGGGACATGTTGAAGAGTATCGCAAGCGGTTTTGAAATAATGTCCGCAAGAGATGACAGCAACCGTGGATGTAACCCGTCAGGGCCCGGTATCTTACCAGGTTTGAGGTTAGTTATCAACGGAAGGACACTTTCCTCAGTCATCTATACAGATTCAATGGTTGGTATCTTGGTGTGATTGGGACAAGTATTAGTTACAATAAACGTAGAGAAGACTTCGCTAAAGTAGTCTGAAAAAGTCTCAGCTTTTGCTCGATCTGATTCAGCTAGTAATTCTGAATTGTCGTGTAACAGTAACGAGGGAATACTATAACTACGTTTCATTTGCCGTTTAACATACGAAAACAATCGTTTCGGATAAGTACGGCTGTCATATACTAACTGTCGTTCGTAAGTAGTACGAGATTTGGCTATGGTTTTCTTACAGATATTACGGTATTTTTGGTACTCACGCTTAAATGGTGCATGACCTGTCAACAAGCATAAGTCCCAGAAGTATTTTCTACGCTTTAACTGCTTTCGGGTTTCCTTATTAATCCATGGAGGGCAATGTGATAGCTTACGTGCTGACCATGGGATAAACGGCGACGTTACGGACTCGAATGTAGCCTTAAACTTATTCCATTCATCTTTGATCAATCCATCCGCGTCGACCGACCAATCAGTCGAGATAGCACAGTTTCTGATTTCCGGAATATTAGCTCGCCAGATATTGGGACGGGGTGGAGCAGGTACGAATCGTATACCATGTTTCCTTAACTTAAAGTGAATTACAACGTGATCACTGTTCACTAGTGGAGGAAGGTGCTGGATATCAAGGACATCCTCAGAGTGGTGGGTGAGGGCGAGGTCCAGCAGTGACGAAACATGTTGCAAATCAATATGTGTCGGTTTTGTGATACATTGTACAAATGCACACTGAATAACGGTAGATAAAAGGTCGCTATCGAAACCACTACCTGGAGCTGTAAGCTCTATCAAGTTGATATGCGGTGCGTTAAAGTCCCCAATGATGAGACAACATTCTGCCATACTCCAAAAACAGATGTGTCTTAGGATAAAGTCGTCAGCAAGACAAAATGGACTACTGTATATTCCCCTTATAGTCACTAACCCATTTCTAGATTTAATCTTACAACATGCAACCTCACATGTGCCACTGATATGAGCCTCCGATATGGTTGATTGTATACGAAAGTGATCCCTAACGTATAATATTACACCTCTCCCTTTGCGACTTGAAACTCTATCACTTCTGATACAGATATAACCAGCAATGAAAGGAGGACAGTCTATATCAACGGTGAACCAAGTTTCTGTAACAACGATTATATCGGGACATAATTCTTGCACCATCAGACTTAGCTCGGACGTTTTATTTCTAAGACTACGAGCGTTCGTGTAGCACACACTTAAGGTGTTTTGGCAATCAATCGTTCTACCCATACAGGCCTCGGTAGCATTGGCTTCCAAGACCTGACTACCCGAAAACCCTTAATGGTAAGGTTATTTTCGCCATTTAATTTGCGAGTCCTCAACTCCGTAAGAGCATTCTTCCACTTGATTCGATCCTCAACAAGGCCAATCTGGTCGAATACGGATATTTGAGGCACGAGTTTTTAGTGCGCTTTTCAATAACATGTCTCTTTCTTCAAAACTCCCGAGAACCAGCTTCAGGATTCTTCTTGGTTGTGTCTCGCCTCCAACCCATTTACCAAGTCGTATTACTTTTGTAATATGTAATCCTAAAACCTCTTCAGGTAGTACATTCCTTACCTGTTCCCATCTGTTTGATGCGTAGTTTAAGGGTTGTAGACGATAACTCGTGCTGAAGATCAGTGTCTTCTTTTTGAAGCTGGGAGAGTTAAGGAAGGTCGATTCTTTGGAAACTGTTCAAGGAAGTTATACGAGACAAGACATCTGCGACTACATTGTTTGCTCCAGAAATATGTTGAATGTCTGAAGTAGACTGCGAAATGATGTCCAGTTGTCGAGAGTCACGTGGTGAGTACTTGTCTGAAATGGAGCTTAAAGAGAAGGTAAGAGGTTTATGGTCAGTAAAAAGAGTGACTAGAAGCTCCCAACGTAATGTGATTGTTATATCCGAACGAAGAATAAATTACGGATAACTTTCGAGGACTATTAATGGACTAATATTCTTTAAGTATTCTTATTTTATAACTATTCAACAATTTGATTATGTATTTATATTCCTACTATTATAAGCTTTATTTTGACCTATAAGTTATTATTGTACGATTTACGGTTCTTAAGCTATGTTTATTTTATTGACTACTGCCTCCCACGCTCATGGCCACATTTGGCCAAATATTGTACAAAAGTTATTTTCTGTTTTATGATAGGTTGTGGTCTGGTTGATATATAAACAGAGTATGTCTGAAATAAATGATTCGATTCATATTGCAGAAGCTGGTATTGTGTTCTGGACTCAAGCGGATGGGCTAGCAGGACATAAGACCAATAAGGATGTTAGATTGCTCATACCGGTCGAACGTCATAAGTTTGGCATTGTGCGAAGTTTTGTATAAGTCGCATTTTGATTGGTAGATAAATCAAGTGATAAAAAGCCGGACATAAAATCATAACAGTGCTGTACCACGATTCAATGTCTAGCAACCGTCTAGAGAAAAATGCCAAAGGTTGCCAAGAGTGGTTAACCCATTGTTGTAAGACTCCTCCGATTGCTGAGTCGGATGCGTCTGCTGCGATGCTAATGGGTGCTTGAGTTTTTTGATGTGCGAGCATTGTTGCTTTAGCAATAAGTTCCTTAACTGTAAAAAATGCGTTTCGTGCGATATCGTCCAGATTGATGGATTTCGCATAATCACGAAGTCGGTCCACTGGCGGTTTCATAGGTGACACGCATTTCGGCATGAACCGTCTGTAGAAACTTACAAGGCCGTTAAACGTGCTTAATTGCTTGATGGTGTTCGGCTCTGGGTAATCCAAAATGGCCGCCACTTTGGTTTTAAAGGGTCGAATGTCTTGTGCATCTACAGTGTGTCCTAGGAAGTCTAATGAGTCAGTTCCGATTTGACATTTCTGAATGTTTACAGTAATGCCACTTTTTTGTAGTCGGTCGAAAACAAGATCCAGATGCTTGAGATGTGATTCTCTGTCCGGATTTGCTATTAGACAGTCGTCAACATACGCATGTACGAAGTTGAGACCTCGGAAGACGTCGTCTATGAAACTTTGGAAGGTTTGTTCAGCGTTTCTTAGACCGAAAGGCATTCGTAAAAATTTAAAGAGTCCGAAGGGAGTAATGATGGTGGTTTTCGGAATATCGTCAGTAGCCATAGGGATTTGATTAAACGCTTTAACCAAGTCGATTTTTGAAAAGACAGTTGTACCTTTCAAGTTAGCTGTCAAATCATGAATGTGAAGCAACGGGTAACGATCGGGAATGGTTTTCGCATTCAATCGCCGATAATCGCCAGTTGGACGCCAATCGTTGCTGTCCTTTTTAGGGACCATGTGGAACGGGGATGCCCAAGAACTGTTTGGCGGTCTTATGATACCTAAGTCTATCATATGGTCGAACTCGTTTTTCGCCAACCTTAGCTTTTCGGGGGATAGTCGGAGTGCTTTTGAGATTCCAGGTAGTCCAGTAGTCGTGATGTGATGTATAACGTTGCTGGTTATATATGGTAATTTCGGTTGCAATTGGTATATCTCAGAATACTTATCGAGTAGTGGTTGATAGAATGAGTCTATCGTGTGCTTAATCGTGACTCGAGATAATCTGGCAGTGGAAAAAGAAGTTGCGCAAACAGATAAATCAGATTTTCCATCTAATAGCCTCCGTTTGCGCGTATGGATGATTAGATTGTGGTGTTGTAGGAGGTCTATACCAATAGTTGGAACAGAAACATCTGCAATGAAGATCCAGTGAATAGGATTGCGTGAACCCACGTTAAGGTAAACGTACCTTTTGCCATACGTAGCGATAGGCTTTCCGTTTGCCGCCTGTAGATTTAAAACCGATTCGTGAAGCCAGTCGTTAGAACTCGCTGGTAGAACGCTAACGTCTGCGCCAGTATCATAGAGGTGGAGAACTCTCGTTGTCACAGCTGTTACGTACAACAAACGACTATGTTCGCCGGCTACGGTTGCCGTTAGCGCATGTCCGCTCGGAAGTTTTCCGAACGGTTTTCCGTGCCGGTAGATTTGGGGTTGGAAAAATTACAGGGTTTTCTGCAATTTCTGAAGGATTTTCCATACTGGTTATGATACCAGCACCATTCGGAGTTATCCGTCTCTCGTGGTCTAGAAACAAGTCACTTACGTGAAGTGCTTCTTCGTGGGGTTTGTGACCGTCTACGGTCGTTACGACATTTAAGATAATGTGCAAATGTATAAGTCTGTAATATCATTCTGGGTCGTTTTGGGCTTTTCTTTGACTGAAAAAAACCTCGGCATTAGAAGATTTGGTAATTTCAAAAATGCGGTCGGCAGATGCAGCCAGCTCGTCTAAGGGGTTTCTTTGAAACGAGACCAACACAGCTTGCGCTTGTTGAGGAAGTTTGGATAAGAAAGGTTGTTTGAATAAGCCATCATCGATGGTTCTTTGGCAGATAACCTCTTTCATTCTTTGCAAAATGTCTTTCACTGAACCGTGTTGCAGGCCGATGTTATTAAGGAGTTGGTCTAACCTTTGTCGATCAGTTAGGTCTTCGCGTTTAAGGATAGATCGTTTCAGTGTCTCGTAGGGTTCCGAAGCATCACTAGCAAACATGATAAGTGTCCCGTACCCGTTGAGTTCATGAGGTACTGCCTTAACTATTGCGAGGAATTGTGCACGTGTGTCGTTCATGTCTTGCTCGTAGAAGTTGGCTACTGCGTAGCAGAACCAGGCTTCGATGTTGTCTGGCCAGAAGGGCATTAGTTGGAACAAAGTTGGGACATAGTCTTTAACTTAAGTACCTTGGGTGTCTGTTCAGTCATGGTGAAATATCGAAGTACGAGAATGAACCAGTGAGCAAAAAATATATTTATCAAAAACACAGAAAAAATCACAATGTATATAAAACTTAAATAAGGCAATGATATGTAAAACCCCAAAAAGGAACAGACCCACAGTTTGCAATTTGGTGTACCAAATCACGTCGGGCTCACCAACGAAGAAGCCATAGGTGTTTGGATTTTGACAACGCTTTAACCAGTAACACCTTCTATTATGAATCGTATCCACCAAGTGAAATCGAAAGACAGAAGCGAAGTGATTCGAAGATATAGTTGATAGGCGCTCAATATATTGAGGATCGTCTGATCTAATCTGACTAGCGATTGCAGGGGATGTTGAGCACGGCGTTCCCACTCGTGATCTAGTGTGGCTGCATGACCGACAGCCCTCAGCTAGGTGAGTCCACTCAAACTAATGTAGTCAACATCCAATGTTGAAGACTTAAAGAGCCTTTTATTTTGGGGATTTATTTACCGCCAGGCTGCAATTAAACGCAACTCAATTTCGTAAATGTGCCCTTCAGCTTAGCAACCAATCAGAATGTAGCGGGAATTATTATATCAGCCATCTTTGTACGTAATGGCGGTCGGCTGTCTTCGCTCTGTGCTTCTTTTAGCTATTTCTTTTGTGTAGCTATGTAATTAATGTTTCAATGTGCTAAGATGCCGCAGTTAGTGTAATGTTCTACATGTTGGTGTGAAATATACTTCGAATCAGCATTGTTTTTTGGGTTTTTGCTGCTTCTACTCTAGTCAATGTATTTCTTCAGTCAAGCTGGTTAGTCTTATGTTTTAAAATAAAAATCGGTTTTGTTTTGACTTGTTTTCTAGATATCCAAAGCCGAAGTCCGTTTTTTCTTAGCTCAAAAAACTGTTGCTGCCTCCTGTGACTAACTGTCCGCGTGTTCATTCCTAACTGTCCTTTATGATGTTATCGGCAAAATGAAAGGGAACAATTTCCGGTTTTTAATTTTCTTCAGTATTGCGGACAACAATATCCCACCAACGAGTCAAACTAATACTTAGTGCCTAGCCGTAGGGGATGTCAGTATTGTTTTCGAAAGTATCCAGGCTTCCGACAACCACAGATGCTACCAATCTATTGCAGAGGGTTTGTTATGAAAAAATATGCCACATAGCAGTAATGGAGGGGTTGTACGCATTACGTAGTGCGTTAAAGCAAGCTTAACATTGAAAAGCCGGAAATCTGCTATCAGTGTGTAGTGTATGTTTTGGCCACAAAAGGAAGCCGAAGGGCCATGATCAGGGAGTAAAAAGGTAACTAACTGTTATTAAGCTCAGCTTTTTATAGACCATAATTCACCACTCGCAAATTTGTGTTTTTCTACAGTATGACGTCAACCGTTATCTAATATGTTCACCTTTACGATGAGAAGTACCTGCAAATTCTCACCTTCATATTCGAATTATTTTGGGACAACCGTCTTCCAGATTGAGTGCTTCGTACGCCCTGGGAGACTAGATTCCTACATTATTCACAGTTCCAGTATAACTTTCTCACACAGTAAGTTCAAAGTAAACACTAGTCTTCCTAAATAAGCATGTTAAGCTAATATCCGTATTCTCTATTTCAGTTGCTCGGTGAAGATATGTACCACGTGCATCTGTTGTATATTGTTATTTTACTCCAATTCTAACTATTATATCTTCTGAAAAATAAAATTGCTATATGCAGCAAATACAGACTTATTGTTTTGATGGTGGTAGGGGGGTTCATTGGTTTTTTAGCAGGACTGTAGTAATATTCCCACTAAAGAGCTAAGTGAGTGCGTAGACCAATGTAAAGTACCATACAGGGTGCCTTTGAATTACTCATGTTCCATTAGTGTCGGTAGAAGCATTACTTGCTTATCATATGACATTTGAATAAGAAGCTATGAGATTAGATGCAGGGACGGTTAGGATGTGTAACGCGTGTCCATCCATCAGTTTTCGTGGCAACTCACGGTGGCTAGAATAAGTTGTGAGAGGACTCGAGCCTGTAGGTTTCCTAAGAAAGTGACGGAGATATGCACCAAATCACCTTATGAAGAGCGCCTCCAATCACTTAACCTCTACTCATTAAAGTATAGACGTCTTAGAGGTGACCTATTTACTTACAGGATCCTTAACACTTCTGGACATTTTCTTAAACACCTATTTGAACTTAGTCCCAGAAACTAGAGACACGACATAGCAGAATGGACTGTAGACGCAACTTCTACTCCTTAAGAGTTGTCAAATGCTGGAATTCGCTGCTCGCCGAACCAGTCCAAGCGACTTCCCAGGAGTCATTTGGGAGGCGACTGGATCTTTTATTGTTAACATACCTAGGTTCCTGCTTGGAGGTTTTGGTGATCCGGAAGCCTGAACACATGAATTAGGTGATGAGAGGCTCGATTATCACAAGTTTCTTGCAACGATTAAGTAGATAAAACAAAGTAGCATTAGGTTCAAAAATTTATTCCAGAACTTTCATTAAGAATCGAATATGAAACAAAGGTTTAAACCAAGTTCCAGTCTAAAAGTTGCATTTGTAATGTTAAGCTGCAGTTTTTGTTGTTTTTTCCAAACGAAAGGGTAAAAGAAGTAACTCAAAAAGTACTGGAAGTGGTTGTGAGATTAAAATGGACATCCAGCATCCTTTTTATAATCTGCTGTTAGTTGGGTCTCCCGTAAACAGATCCATAGGGCCATAGTTCTAAGGGCGAAACAGTTCTTAACATCTGTGAAGACTCAGTCCTGTTGCATTCTAAATGAGAAAACAGTAATGAATTTAGTCAGAAATGTGGAATAGATAAATAACCAAATTACATGTATTTTAGCAAAGAATTTATGCAGTTGTGATTTACCTTTAGTTCATGAATATTAGGTCAGGTCAGCTATTTATTGTGCAAAGCATAACATGGACTTAATACCGTATCTCAATGCTTTTATTATTTTGCTCTCATTTAAGTATTACCATATATCTGCATCTAGTTTAACAGGGAGACATACAAGCAGAGTTAGTGTTTGATGAACTAAAAGTCCTAGTTGTCAAAAAGATTCTTAACATTTGTCCACAGCCAACTGCATTTAATTCAGATACAAAGCAGCCATCTTCTAAGACTGTATACTGCTCTTCTGCGGGCAAATAAAAGCTCACACACTTAGCTATCCTGCTGCCGATGTTATTGCTGGGGAAATTGTTTAATGACAGTGATCATGAAATATGGTCAGTGATAGATGTACAATCTAGAAATAAACACCAAACATACTTATCGCTATCTTATAATGTATGACAGCAACAGTACCAAAAGCACTTTTTTCCTATTTTTAGTCAGACTGTTTTGAATCAGTATACTCATCAGAAACAGGCAACTCTACTTACTAGACTGATCTGTTTCGTTACAGACTTCAAGCACTATGCTTAAGTATACCATAATTCTTTCAACTAAACTGAACTGTACAGTTCAGTTCGTACGTACGACAACCAAGAATACTAAACTAAGCAAGTGTCATAGTTATTGTTTCATTTGCACAGGCATATTGCTTAAAGTAGTTAAATGGACATAATTAAGACGATAAAACAAAAACACGAAATATAGGCCAATTGAACTTGCCGAACAGAAGACAAAGAATATATATATTGCTTTCCGACTGAAAACAACAGGCAGTTGTTCATAAAAACATAATTCATAGTACAATAAACCTTTCTACAGTAAAATCATGCACTGACAGTCTATCTGGACACAATCAACTATGTGAATAAACTCACTATGACTTGAGATATCATGCCAGCATGCAATGGAAGTGCAGTGTAACGCAGTCAAACGTGGCGAATAAAAATATAAAAAAAAGATCAAAATTAGCTATATAATCTAGTTATTTAATTAAAAATACATTATGAAATGTCAAAACCTGTGGTTATTTGAACGCACAAATGACCGATACATTAAGTTTACATGGTTGCGTTGCGGATAAGATCACCCTTACCGCCACAGTACCAGCCATTACAATACAACACTACCATACCTAAGGATGAGGTTCGCAATCGAGGTATTTCAGACTCATTAACATTTTTCTTCCAATTACCTGGAGTACTAGTATAGAGACGATAATCTTTCATATCCAATGATTAAATTCTCATTTTTGTCAGTAGGCGGAGCGTATACAGGCGCGTTGCTTGAAGTGCTTCACGTTATGGATCGTAAGACAGTCATCAAAAGCAAACTACAGGGAATAGAGAGGTATTAGTCTGTATGTATTTTAAAAGATATTAGCTATAACCCTGAACACATAACAGCACTTGAAGAACATCTATCATGGCAGATCATAAATAATGATTATGATTTCGAAGCTAATTTAGCTCTGCTTAGATTGTATTTAACAAGTCTTTGTGATTAGCTCTTCTTACATAGATATCAGTTCTATCCGGAACGTTTCAACGCTGAGTGTGCGAGGTTAGTGCTGCTGAAGGCAATTATAAGTATGAGTCACTCAGATTTTACATTGTGCAAGTACTTGATTCACCTCGAACATGTAAGTAGTTGATATACATTATTAAAGTTAGCTCAGTGAAGAGCCACTTTCACAGGTTGTGGAACTTGGGTTTCTCCTGGAAACCTGTCGGTTTTCCGAGTTTTGGGTTTGTTCAGTTTCATTGTTTTACTTAGTGTGTAGACGAAAGTTAAAGAAAACCCCAAAATTTTTTCTGCTATCCCTGGATTCCGTGAATCTGTATGTAGATGTAAGTACTGCCTTCTCCAGAATTTTATATACTTAACTTTTTATGTGTAATCTAGTTTTCATAGAAACAGTTTCGTGCATTTGAATCCATTCATTTACCTTGTCTATATCTTGCTTTATGATCATTGTTTAAGAATGTTTTTTTTAAAAAACTAGGTTCGTCTTGTGCCCATAATTCTTAGTGGTCTGATAACATTTTCCGAAATTTGTTACTGTGATCTAAAGTAAACTACAGCGGTGTACTCAATAATTACAACTTGTAGACATCTGTCACCAGTCAGTCAGTCAACTACAACGTAGGACCAGGCACATATATGCATCGGCCCAAGTTGCCACACTTCATTAGCCCTAAATTCATAGGAGTAGTTACTTCAATAGTAATATATGGACGAAAGATTTCATATAAGAATACAATACAGAGAGAAAGAATTATTTGGTAGAAAGAAAGGTAATTTAAAACAATTAGTCCCTTTGATAAATTTCGATAATGCAATGAGAAGACGTAGTTTGTCAGAATTATGTGATATATTTGCACAATACATTTCGAACAATCTGATAACACATATACTTGTTAAGAACATTTATATATGAAAAATTAAAAGGTCAACTAGACAGGTTAAGGGTAAGTCATAACAAAGGAAAAATATTAAAGTACACAAAAACAAATGTGATTATCAATCTGGATAGTAAATCAGTACTACCAGGGTAGGTTAAGTGTAAGTACAAATTGTTTCTAAACACATAAAGGGGGTTTCAATTTTCGTATAGCCAAGGCTTCAATAAACCTTAGTATACGTCCTTGAAGGCTTTTGTACAAAGGTATAAAAAGGTATAAAACAATTTTAATCTCATAGTTTAAAGGGAAAACAAAGAGTGTATACACCAATGCCATTATGATCGATTCTCAATCATATCACTCAGTCTCCAACCATTGGTCAAGACAGTCGTGTGGACCCCAACCAAGTAATCTTCATTTATCAACATGACTCATACCAGAGGTTAGTGACTTCAAGGACTGATGCCACGTTTTGGTTTGGTCGCCCCCAACTTTCTTCCAACCGTCTCCAACACTGGTCAGCATTGCACGCCGTGGTAATGAGTGTTCAGGTATATGTAACACTTTGCCCAACCATCTCAGTCGATGAAGATTCACAATCTCATCAACTGATTTGTCATCGTGATCTGCGTCTAGCTTCACCATTACTTACTCAGTAATTATTAGCCACGTTTCGCAGTCGTAAAGTAGAATAGAATGAATTGCTGTACAGTATACCCGTCCCTTAATCATTAGACGGTTATCTCACCCTTTCTATGGTTGAGACAAAAGCCAAACGAGCTTTTCGAATCCTTGTATAGATTTCGTCAGACACCAACCCGTTAGGGCTGATCAAACTTCCAAATAAATGAAGTTGTCAACGCGTTCAACTATTTCACTCTATATCCTTAATTCAGGTGTTGATGCCGACCAGTCCTGAAGCACTGCTGATTGAGTATTTTAGTTGTTCTCTGACAAATAATATGTTCATCTAATTGATATTGTGCTGTGTTCTTGTTTAGTTAATCACAGTTCACTTATCCACTGTAGAAGAGTAATAAGCTAGTGATTTAAGCATTTATATTCAGACTAACTTTGGCAACCATCGCTGCTACTTTGGTGTAGTTTTCTTTTGATTGCCTTTGTGAGTATTGGCTGGAACACGTCTCTTTAGGTTCTTCTATGCCCATGTTAAACAGTGTATTTCTTCAAAGATTACTAAAAAGATGAATTACCAGATACATAATCAAGTGCTGTACAGGCAAGTTAGTCAAAATCGTCATGTTGAATGGGCGAGATTTTACTGTGGCTAAAATGAAAGCCGTTGTAAGTTAGGTAATTGGTCAGAGAAAAAATCCTTCACTACAAGTATACGATATATATAAGAAATGCGACAGGAACTCATTAATACACTTTTGAGATTCTTTTCCACAATTCATACTTAATTTGAACCCTATTTTCCGATCTGATTCAATTTTTGAAACTTAAAAGGTTCACCATGTAGTTTTAAGTGTAGTTTCCGAAGACCAAAAATGACACTTCCTGAAGTTCAGTCGTCGGCTTTGATGAGGTATGGTGATAAAGCTGTAGAGGGGTAGATAATTATAAGGAAGTGGAGGTGCGATTCGGTCTTGAACAAGGCAATCTTGTGTTCTGGTTAAGATGTGTGGGTGGTCGTCACTTCTCGGTCGCACGCATTGTTGAGGCATACTTCATGGGAAGGGAAGTGGTCTATTAGTGATTTTGTTAATTTGAGAGCGCAAATGCGCAGCCCACGGGACACATGTTCGCGGTTGTTTACGCATGGCCTTTTTGAGAGTAGTTTTTAATGTTACCTCTATACTTTTAGGACCTTACCACTGACGACGTGAACTTGTGGGGTAGGGTAGTGTTATGTTACATTGCGGGGAGACTGTCGGAAGGGGATATCTCACTGTTTTCCAATTAATCTATCTAGCATATTAAAACCCAAAAGAACAAGTTTCGCTGTCATTGTAGTTCGAGTGGGTCATCTTGACAGAATTGTTCAGGAAGTGACTGGATATTATCACTTCAAATTCCACTCAAATTTTTCACCTGTTTGGTGATGTAGTTTTCGGTAAAAATTAAGTATTCACTTATCACTATACATTCAGTGTGGCCATAATAATAATCTTCGTTTGAAACGTGATGTTAGCTACCAAAGAACTGTGGTCGCCTATCGATGGGAAACTATCTAAGAACTCCTGAACTGTAGCGCATTCTAAAATTCATTTGAGTTCGAAGAAACCAGTAGTTGGATTTGACGCACTTTTTTGATTAGAGTAATGGCTGCATGATTCACAAATAACGTATAGTATTTCAGAGCGCATAACCTTCATCTACTCCTTATCAGTCTATGTGAGATAAGATCAGTGACTATCTATTATGCATTTCACTAATCTTCCCGATAACTGCTTATACTCTTATTACCTCTACCACTACGGGATTTGGATCGACCACGGCATCTCTGTGCTAATGTGGTGTGGCAACTCGAACTGATGTACGTACGTACGAAGTTCTACGTTGTTACTGGCTGACTGACTGAAGGTAAATTTTAAAACCAAAACTCCTCTAATTATTTTTCAATGGATTAATAAGGTTCCAACTGGAACACATACCATATTTTATACAAATCCGGTGATATAATTCACTAATGGTTCCATCCAAACCAAAGTAGGTGAATCAGGGTTGAACCTGCAAACTAGTCGCACTATAAATGTTTGCAAACCAATCATGGTTGAGGGCCTACTATTACGCAACATGTCCACTAGTCTAGTTCATAATTTCAATAGCTTAGCACCCTAGTCGTTTATTTATCTGAACACAAATATTGGTACAAAGGGCACTGAATACACAAGTCACTTTATTTGTGATACTGCCTGGGTGCCAAGATCGAAGCAGGTGGTTTTCTTAGAGGGACACTCGGAGCCTTCAACATAAAGGTCTGATTCTCAAGGCAGTGGAGAAACGTTAGGAGATGCAGTCCCATGATAGCCTCTGTCAGAGAAGTTCTACTCACCGCATTCTCGTGGCGGGGGCGTTGTTTATGAGATTGAGAGGACGAAGAGCGAATGTCCGGCGCTTTGACCGGATTCAAAACCAACGGTGCACATGGGCTCCAGTATCCTGAAGGAGCATGGTTTAAACCAGTCTATGTCCCGCTAACACCTATTCTTTAATTCAATTCACAAAATCTGCTACGACTGGGTAAAATATGTAGTAAGTATCAAACAAAACATTTCTGTGGTGACTGGAATAATCTTGGCAAAAACTGAACTTAAACGGCCAGCCCCCGAGTCTCTAAACTATAAACCTAATTCACAAAGCAGTAAGTTAACGTTGAGAAACGGTGTCCTAAGGTAGACATCAACTCGGATGCAGGTACATCCAGGACGAAACGCGCGTCCTGGATTCCACTGCCGGTCACTATCTATCTTTGCTTGTAAGATCGAGGTGAGCTTATTGGATCCGTGCCAGGTTTTCGTCAAATAGGTGAAGCGATTGACAAATTCAATTACTTCACTTTCTGTGGTCGATCCAGAAGACGACCTAAACAAATTCTGAAATAACTTTTTTGAGCGGTAGGGAGAGAAACACATCCTAATGACACTCGAACTGTTGGTTCATGTGACCGAAAGATTGCGTTTTGTTAGGATCTTCACCAAACAAAACTATTTTTGAAACCTTAGAGTTAACAGAGAGGTCAAAAAACAAGTGCATGCCATTGACCAAGAATTGGCCGATATAATGTTGTTAGTTGTTCATCTGGTCAGCAACTGACCTGAATTGGACTGCACACCATTGAAAAAACCTACGCCAACCTCCTCATTGAGTGGAAGTTTGGCTTTTTGTGTTCAGCCGCAGTAATTCAGATAAGAGTACATCAATTTCATTAAAGTATCCTACGTCAAGAAGTAAGTCTCCTGATAAGTGATTAATCCTTGAGAATTCAGGTGAGAAAATTTATCTGTGAAAGAATTTCTATGACTAAATGAAATAAAAATTAGGAATCTCTAGAATGGTGGAGTTGAATGCTACCATGAGGTTAAAAGTTCGAGCGTCGGTAAGAATGTCTACATTGGAAAATCTGTTATCTGTAACTAATAGACAGTAAAGCAACTTCTGTTTAAGTGTACAAAGAATATCCACCTCACGTTTAACAACGAAATCTGCAAACAAATAAATAAAGTAGCAATCAGATTTCTCCTAGGTTCAATTCTTGATGATATTTTTATAGCCAAACTGGAAGTTTGATTATTACATGATGCTCTTAATAACTTGGAATACTATTACTAATACGTAGACGATATACTAATTATCTACGAAAAATCAATTAACCAACAAGAACTGTTGGGAACAGTAAAAGACGCACATCCACGGACTATTTGCATATGTGAAGAATACAGCATTCCTTGGCGCTGGATGTTTTACTAGGAAATATGTTTTGAAAAGAAACCCGGACGGGACAATATATCAACTACCATAGCTTCACACCACTCCAACATAAATTTATTCTAACTAAACACCTGTCACAGAACCCAACGACTATACTCTGAGGATAATATAGGAGAATTAAACAAACTAAGGACGACGTTACTACAAAATGCATATCGCAGTAAGTTCATCAAGAAATACGTAACTTAGCTTGAAGGCAAGATGCAGCCTTCCACAGATGAAAAGAAAAAGGTGATATATCGAGTGAGATTCTAACACGTGGTCGGAAGTGGGGTGGCTCGCCCTCCCTCTCGAAATGCTCTCACACGGCCACGCGTATATAACCTCTGCCAGAGAAGTCCTACTCACTGTCTTCTCGCACCAAGGGTGTTGTTTACGAAATTGAGAAGACGAAAAGCGAATCTCCAGCGCTTTAACCGGATCCCAAACCAATGATGCACATGGGCTCCAGTATCCTGCAGGAACAAATGGCGAATGAACCAATCGTTGGTCACCGGCTACCATGGGACTGCATCTTCTCACGATGCTCCACTGCCTTGTGGATCAGACCTTAAGGTCGGAGGCTCGGGGTGTGGCTCCCTAAGGAAACCATCTGTATCGGTCTGGACACCCGGGCAGTATCCGAGCCCTCACATAAATCGAATGATTTATGTGGCGCATATCTATTTGGTGCCTCCTTGTACCAATGTTTATGTGTTTAAATAAAATAAAATCCCGTGGTGCGAAAATGAACTGAGTAGGACATCTGGGGTATTGGTTGTATGCATGTGAGAGTATTTCTCGAGAGAGAGCTGACTCTCCCCGCTCTCCGATGTATCGGGACATTTGGAGGGCTCGTCTGGGATGCAGTCTCATGGTAGCCAGTAACCAACAGTTGGTTCATACACCATTCATTCATTGGATATTTAGAGTTGCATATATGTGTATATATATTTCTTTCCTTTAAATAATTTCAATTGTGTTTTCATCTCTATGTCTCTCTGTCTCTACATACATATATAGTTATTGTTCAAATTATTTCTCAAACATATCAACGTATATCAAAAACCTTATTAATGAGCTTTTTGGATATGTCAGAGAATGATTTAAAACAATTTATTAAACAATTTGAATGGTCCGAAATCACTGATAATCATCATCATAATCAACTTATCTTAATTAATAATCATGAAGAGAATATTAAATCAATACAAATACGTGAACGTGTCAATTTCGATTCGATCACATCAATGTCCGGTGCATTTAGACCATCAAAAAGTGATTTTTTCATTAAAACCAACATACAATCATAATCATATCAATAAATAAATAAGTAATTCAATGATTTATTTCATAAAAAAAAGAAAAGAATGTTCCATTTTTAAATCATTGAAATAGAAAAAAAATCTTGTGTAATCATTTTTCTTTTTTATTATACATTTTACCCAGCAATTGATTTGTGTGTGTGGGTGCTTGTGTGACAACAAAATAATCATGATATTGATGAATAATCAGTAAGTCAATTAGCAACAACGTAGAACATTGTATCTACGTACGTATGTACATCCAGTTCAAGTTGCTATAGTATAAGTCAAATAATCTATAATCAGAGATAAGAGAAGAGATTATAAAGTTAAATTAAAGGAAATGGTAACTATTCAATTGTTAAACATTAGTGCTTATATATTTAAAAAAATCTTATTTGTACAAGCAAAAACTGAAGATGAATGAAGACAGAGAGAGAGAGAGAGAGAGAGAGAGAGAAAATGTTTTAAAAACTGAGATCATTCCATTGTGGATAAATTGAGAAATGTTGTTTGAAACATATGCTTAGATACTTATTGTGAGGTAGATGGAAAAAGAGTAAGTAATGGAAGAAGCCAATGGAATGATTTATTTAATAAATAATCATTCGATGGAGTGGTAGGAGTAGTTGTAGTAGGAGGAGGAATGTTAGTTGTTGTTTTTATGTTGGATGACAAGTCATATTTATTTCGATTTATTTTTGAAATAGTGCCAAATTTTTGTTTGATTACTTGACTGAATCGGTGAATAGCTTTAGTAGTCCATGACCAAGAAGGTAGTAGATCACGATGTGTATTATTTGTAATCTATTATAATATGAAATAGACAATACAGAATAAAGAAGGGCATTAAATGGACATTGTAATATTATATTAAAAGATTTAACAGCTAATTCTAGTCTGTTCATTTAACTTAGCGTGAAAGTTTTTTAAAAATAAGCGAATGAACATTGCATATACACGGAAAAATGGGGAGCAACAATGATAATATTCAAACCGTGACCAATGTAGCTGATACTTTCAATCTACAATGTAGATGAATCCAAACAGAACCTTATATAAGCAAAGATGGATAGTGGGTAGCAGTGGAATTCAGGACGCGCGTTTTGCTCTACTTGCGACTCGTCAGCTGGATGTACCTGCATCTCAGAGTTGATTTTCATACTGGGACTTGAACCCAGTACCGCGATTTATTTGAATCTTCTTACCCCATTGCGCAAACAAGTGGCTATCAGGACTCAGTAGCTAAGCGGATAACGCGATGGCGCTTGAAGCGAACGGCACTGGGTTCGAGCCCCAGAGTGGAAATCAACTCCGACATGCAGATACATTCAGCTGACGAGTCCTAAAATAGGACGGAACGCGTGTCAAACTGGACTCCACTGCTAGCCCCTATCCATCTTTGCTTCTAATGCTTGTGAATTAAGGCAATATCGAGGTAATATACATATGCCAATAAGAAACTGACCAGTTGCGGTGCTAAACATCAATGGGAGGATTCAATTAAACAATACCAAGCAAATTTAGAACATTGTATACAAATTGCATAGTCACTCTTTATGTAGCATCAGTAGTGCTTTTGTATAGTTTAACACATTAGTGTGTGTTTTCGATCAATTTGACGAGGCAAGTTAAATAATCACGCAAAGCTTTTAAATTATACCCAGTGTTTCGCCACAGATATTTTATATGGTTTGAAGGTCATTTTCATCAGGAACTATAACTTACAAGATAAAAACTAAAAGCCGGGAAACAATAAATAACCGATTCACCTCAGTTTGACACGGATCTTTAAATCTGTTGGCGAGTGGAGCTAATCCTTGTCGGGTAGAGACAGTTATCTACCTCAGTACAATGGAAGTTGGTCGCGCAATTTCTTGGATTAGTTGATGTTAGAAACTATCACCATTGGATCCCGGCTCAGTGGTCCAGTTGGTTAAGCGTTCGCGCGCGAGACCGAAGGCCCTGGGTCCGAATCCCGCTTGCGGGATCGTGAATGCGCACTGCTGAGGAGTCCCATAATAGGACGAAACGGTCGTCCAGTGCTTCCAGGTTTTCAATTGTGATGGTCTAATATCAATTGGTTCATTATCTCAATAAAAAAACTTAATAATCTCCACAACACCTATACTAGGAATGCAATATATCTTTGAAAAAGCTGAGTTGATATTCTATGGTACACATTCCTGACTTCAGCTAACTCTTAAAATATCATGGCCATCATTGATAAATAAAACGTATCACCACTCACTGATAGCTTGATAAACGCTACATACGTCACAGATTTCCGCTAGAACTTAAGAAACTCTCCAAGATAGTCAGTAACTAGTCAGAATATCTTAGATGCTTCTTCTTAAGTAGTTAGTAATTGTGGAAGATTATCTGATTGGTCACATATTGAATTCTGTTCAAATTTATTTGTTGTGTTTTATTACTTTGATAAATAAGAGTGTGCAGCATGATACAA
This sequence comes from Schistosoma margrebowiei, assembly GCA_944470205.2. Taxonomy (NCBI): domain Eukaryota; kingdom Metazoa; phylum Platyhelminthes; class Trematoda; order Strigeidida; family Schistosomatidae; genus Schistosoma; species Schistosoma margrebowiei. The sequence continues at coordinate 4,509,184 of OX104028.1, forward strand.
TAACGGTAAGTTTGAAACACCACTCTAACTTTATATTCAATGTCTGGTAATTTAATGTTCATAAAACTGTTACAACATTGTTTTAGAGTATTATTGATTGCCAGGATGACCTGGCCCTAGGTTTCGGGCTATTTGGTACACGTCAGTAATCTTGAGGGAGTTTACGATTCTTTTAGAGTACAGACCCGCATCATCCAGTGTTCACAATTGGAGACTGCACTACTGAGTTATTTGGGTTTCGATTTGTCTATGGAAATCGATCAGCCCAAAGAACGGTGCTGGTCACTGCTCAATTGCAAACTGCCATAGTATTAATAGCTATTTGACTACTGTTTACCTCGACACACAATACTAGCTTGGGTAGGAATAGGCTTCACGAAAGCCAGGAGCGGTCAAACTAAGACACGGGATCATTGACTGTTGAGATTAAGTGTTCAGAAATTTCATACGATTGATTGCCTTGATGAATTTGAATAAATCCTGAAAAAGCATTAATGCGGAATCTTATAAATTTATTATATTTCGTAGTTTCTCATCAACTGCTTACAACCATTGATATGTATTGAAAGTTAACATTGAGGTAAGGTATAAAGTGAAGCAATTAGCATAGATAAACGAAACGAATTATATATATATATATATATATATATATATATATATATATATATATATATGCGCTCAAAAACGGGTTACAGGTCATTTGGATTTGGCATTGAAAATATAAGTGGTGGGTGATGCATTAATCAAATGAGGTCCATAGACAGATGAGATAGATTGTGTGATAATTTTAGAGGTTATGAAGGGTTTACATAAGATTACTGGAATTAAAGGTCGATAAAATGGGTTACGTAAATAATTGAACAGGATTTGAAGAGTTCGCAAAAGTTTTCACTCACTTAATTCTGTTTCAATACATATATGGTTGGAAGCAGCTGATGAGAAACCACGACATATGATGAACTCATATTATTCTGCATGAATGTTTGTTTTAGCTTCATTCGAACTAAACTGTGCAAACTGTTAGGTTAAGAGCCGCGTGACCAGTGGTTGGGAACACAGGGCGACATAACTTAGTGACAGATCCACTCTTGATTCCTAGTACTTCGTCATGAATACGTTTTCATTTTTCCTCTCCAACTATATTCATGATATCTTTCTTATAGTCACTGGTGCTACTATTATTTCAATTACTGCCATTTATCTTAATAATTCTGTCTTGTGCTAACGTAACACGGCAGGTGCTAATAAGGGATCAGGTTATTTAGTCTCATATTACATATTTTTCGAAATGCTAGTCTCCATGATAGTAATATTTGCTGTTACCTGATTGATTGTTTTTGACTTCTGTACGAGATATAAAGTTATCCTAGAAGCCCCATTCTCACTATCTCATTATTAATGCGTGGATTATTAACGTTAAAGCGTTTTCGTGCATCAGATGTACGGTCTATTCTATTCGTTGCGTCGTATTAGAAAAAGCCTCAATCATTCGTAAAGGGAATTTACCCACAGGAAACCCCAATACATTAATTGTTTTTACTAAGGTTTAACAATCACAAATGAAAATTTCTAATATCCAATTCAGTGGCCATGATTCCCAGTACTGCCAATTTTTATCGCCTCATTTCCGTTGGTATTTGACTGGTCTTCCCAGTCTCTCACATTGTCCAGATGTTCCATGTACCTATAAAAGTTGTTCTGGCTGTTAGAAGAGGCATCGGCCTCGTGACTTCGGAAGAATCTCGGCTTTCATCCTGAGGAGTCATAATTCTTCCTTCAACTCTGAGGGCAGAGTTTAGATGGTTTAATTTGTTTAATCTGGTTGGCGTTTTTTCTTAGCAAGACGGGGTTGCCGACCCTATGACCAAACCTCCTTTACTCGGGCTTGTGACCGGCAGTAACTTGAGAAGAGCTACAGGCGGCCATATCAATTTGTATATATAAATGAACTGGTGAAGAACAAAAAGACAACAGTTACCTGAATATCAGAATTCAATGCAACACCAAATTGATCAGCATGTTCAATAACTTTGGAAGAACTTTTATTTGAATTTTTACATGTCATTGATTGTATACATGAATATTGAGCAATTGGAGACATTAATCGATACACTTTTTCTTTATTTGAATGATTTTCTAAAACTAATACAGTTTGATGAATACAATGACCCTTCAATGGAGGTTGAGTATTGTGATTATTATTATTATCAAAGCATGCATCTTGTATACGTAATACTTTACATCGACTAGCTGAATACTAAAATAAATGAAATCAAATGTTATATAGAATAAATTATTGATTGAAAACAAATGATAATCATGAAATAATAAAACGTAAAAAAACAGTCCTCTTCTACTATAATTTATGTTGGAGTGATCCAGGAGATTTCTTGCAAAAGACAAGCAAGCATCAAAAAACACTAAGATCCGTTTCACCCAATCAGCGTTCACTTGAAGTTTTAGCCAAAAATATCAAGGAAGTGAAACGTCACATGCAGAGGTCCTGATTGGTTGATTGCTACACTGCTACTGTGTTTAGTAGCATTCCAGAATCTTCTAGCAACCCAAGGACATTTAAAATATAAAAGCCTCGTATTTCCTGTATTGAAATGAACCTTGGTGTAAAGTACTCCTCGCATACTTTGCGTCTTCTCCTGTTCGGGTCGCTGTATAGTTCTGAACTTGAACTACAGCAGTGATATGGCAAGTGGAATAAACTGTGCACATATAAATCTTTACGAAGCTAGCTAACTGAATCGAAATCCTGTACTTTATAGAAAGTAACTTTGAAATGCATCTCCTGAAGTTCTATTTCTTCAATTGTCATGACCTAAAGAGATAATTACATTTAAAATCAGGCAGTTATCACTGATGGTATTGAACGGTGAATACCCACTAAATCGACATCTAACCAAAGTTGCAAATAGAGATATTGTACATCGTACCGTCAATCAAAGACTTATTTTCGTTTTTTTTCCTGTCAAACTGTAGAAAAGTAAGGCTCGAACGTGTAACTTGTTGGTTGAAAGCCGAATACTCTACCCATTAGACCATCGCCTTTGTATTGCGAAAGCGGTTCATTCTGTCCCAGCTCAGTGCTTTAAAGATATTGTGCTTGCTGAGAAACACAAGGTTTGTAGCTCTAAACTCGTGATTGAGGAGTCCCGAAAATATTTATTTATTTAAACACATAAATATTGGTACGCAAATCATCCGAATTGTGTGAGGGCTGGGTTACTGCTCGAGCGCTTAGAAAGAAGCCGTTGGTTTTATTTAGGGGGCCACTTCCCGAGGTCTAATCCATAAGGCAATAGAGCGATACCAGGAAATCCAGTCCCATGGTAGTCGGTGACCAACAACTGGTTCATACACCATTTGTGCCTTCGGGGTAATGGAGCTAGCCTATGTGAACCATTGGTTTTGAATCAGGTTTTCTCAACTCCCTTAAGTAGATCCTCCCTGTCTATCAACCCGACTAAAGCACCGGATATTCGTTTTTCATCTTCTCAATTTCGTAAACAACATCTTCGCCACGAGAAGTCAGTGAGTAGAACTTCTCTGGCAGTGGCCATGTAAGAGAATTTCGAGAGAGAAAGAGAGCTGACTCTCCCCACTCTTAGCTGATGTTAATTTGTTGCGTCAGTATCAATTCATCAGGTGATATAACTATTAAAAGAAATGAAACAGAACACACAAAAAAACTTACATAATTCGGTGAGTTGAAAAGTTGAGTTTTATACATTTTCGTTTTATTCAATTGTGAAGATAAAATAGACGACCATGGAATCAATTGTTTTGTATGAGTTTTAAATAAAACTAAAAAAGCATATTCATTATTATTATTATTTAATGAAATAAGTAGTACAGCCCAATAATTTTTAAATTTTTTATAAAATGTATGTGAAAATAAAGATTTTCTTAGATATTTACAATGACAATTAGTAGAAATTAATTGAGGGGATAAATGTTCATTTCTATAGTCTGTAGATTGTTCACCATCATGGATATTATTATTATTATTATTATTATTATTATTATTATTATTATTATTATTATTATTATTATTACAAGAAGAAGAGGACGATAACGAAGTAGACGATTCTAGTGTCATGGAAGATAAAGAAGTTTGTGAATAAGAATATGAAAGATTAGCAGTAATAGTAGGTGGTGAATGTATTTCATGTAGATTATAATCCATTTCTGTTTGTATATTTAAATTATTTTGTTTTTTGATTGGTGATTGATTGTTATTTACTTGTAATTCCAGAGTTGATGGATTCATATTATGAAGAGTTTGACAAAATGGAATAGTGGAAATATTGAAATGATCTGTAAATGAAGTTGACAATTGTGGTGGTGGTGGTGGTGATGATGATGATGTATTACTACTGATTGATGATGAATTATGGAACTTGGCAAGTTTAAATGATGTTAAAGAGGTAGTACAACATAGTAAAGGACCCTAGAGATAAAATACGAAACAATAACAATAAAAATAATCATAGCGTAATATTAGCATTATTTAATTATATCTAATCTGAATCTATGACTTAACACCAATAATAAATATATCCCGATGAGTAGAAATTTGTGTTTCTGATGTTTCGTGACCTAGTATAACTCACTTCTTCCGAATACACAGATAAATACGAATTAAGGTTAGTTTTGAATTATGAAAACATATTCATTATAAAATAGATGAGTATATTGAGGCGATTCACAGGATGTACATATATATACCAACCAAAATTGATCAAATTTTAGTCAAAAATGTGAATAACGGGATAATCCAAACTATTTTCTAATTGAACTAAACAAACACACGTAGTTTTCATTATACCTACTAACTGAAAAATTTGAAATAGTGAGAATCAACTTGACAAGCAATTAGATAACATGGCGACCCCCTACACCAAACCAACGATGGACTCAAATAGACCATATTGACATCAGTAATCGTTGGAGAGGGTCGGTAGAAGATTGTCGCTCATTCTGGAGTACCTGCTTGGACTCCGGACACGCCATGACACGGGCACGCATCTGCTTGAGCCTCACTGGACGCAAAAAAGCCACATTAAAAAGACCCATTAGAACTGAGTTGCGTAACGAGAAAACCAAAAGTAAGTTTCAGGAACAACTGAGGTCACACTTAGGTAGTTCTGAAAACGAGGCTGACCCAGATATTGCTTGGAAAGATATACAATCAGCTGTGGAAACAGCAGTGACATCTATCAATGATTTAAACCACAGGGTTACAAAGAACCAATGGATTTCCTCAAGGTCTATTGCACTGATGGATTCTCGTAGACTCATCCCATCACGCTCTGAACACGATGAAGAGCGACAACAAATTAGATATAGGTTAATCAAAAATGTAAGGAACGACCATGAGCAGTGGTGGGCAACGAAAGCAAAAGAGATGGAAAAGGCGGCGGCTATAGGGAACACAAGACAGCTCTACAGACTAATAAAAGAAACTGGAATTAATAAATCAAGTGTAAGTCAGACTATTTCGGAAAAAGACGACACTCTAATCTGCTCTCAGTCCAGACGTTTGGAACGATGGGCGGAACATTTCAGAGAACAATTCAACTGGCCTTCAGCTACTCTACAACAACCCTCCATTCCCAGACAGTGTGGATGGAACATTGAAGTAGGTTCCCCAACTCTAGCAGAAGTTCAAAAGGCTATAGTTAATCTGAAACGAGGAAGGGCAGCTGGTCCAGATGGATTGGCTCCAGAAACCTTTAAAGATGGTGGTTCAATTTTAGCTATTAGGTTGATTAATATTTTAGCTAAGATCTGGGAGTTAGACGTTATCTCATCTGACTGGTCACAATCACTTATCGTCCCAATATATAAGAGAGGGTTAATATAGTATCTAAAATACTAGCCTCGATAATTATCAAACGCCTACCTAAGACTCGTGAACTACAAACACGAGAGCATCAAGCTGGTTTCAGACCAGGTTGTGGCTCCATGGACTAAATATTCATCATTCTTCAGGTTCTAGAACATAGGCATACTTATCGGCGTCCGACAATGGTGGTCTTTCTTGACTTAAAGGCAGCATTTGACTCCGTAGACCGCGAGATTCTGTGGCAATGTCTGTCATTAAAAGGCGTACTTCAGAAGTACATAAACCTTGTGAAGGCTCTTTACTCGAACACTACTGATCGAGTCAGAGCTTATAGCGAACTGTCATCTGATTTTGCAACCTCAAGTAGTCTGCATCTAACAACTTGGCTCAGACTAGAAGTTACTGACTTCAAGCACTGATGCCACGTTTTGGTTTGGCCGCCCCCAACTTTCTTCCAACCATTTCCAATGCCGGATAGCGTTGCACGACGTGGTAATCGGTGTTCAGGCATACGTAACACATGGTCCAACCATCTCAGTCGATGAAGATTAACAACCTCATCAATTCATTTACTATCATTCCCTAATACCCTGCATCTATCCTCACTATTACTTACCGGGTGATCCCAGCAGACGCGAGCAATATTTATAAGGCATCTGTGGTCAAATACTAGTAGCTTACGAGTATCAAACAGCAGAACACTAACCTCAACTTTCTCGAAAGAGATACACAAAAAAATTAAACAAAATATTAAATATTCAAAAAAAGAAGCTTACTTCTCGAATTACTTCTAAATTATTTTCCAATTTTATGTTAGAATAAGATGAGTTTACTGGAGAGGATTGTGAATGAGAAAAATTTGATGTTGACATTAAAACCGGGGAATGATGATGATGATGAACAAAAGTAACATTCTCATCATTTATAATATGTTTATAATCATTATTATTAGAAATTGTTACTTGGACAGCTGCAAGAGCAGCTAAGGCTAAATGAGATAGATTTGTAGAAGAATAATGTTGAGATTGTTGTTGATGTGATGATAACTTAGGTAAATGTAACGATGATGATCTTATTTTTGATGTAGGCAATACAAATGGAAATGTTTGTGAAAGACGATAATGAATTGAATCGATATGATTTGTTAATGGTGTAGTACAAATATTAAATGAATGATCTTTTTGAGGTGATATAAACAATGATTGATGGAGTATTGAAGGTGAACTACTAAGTGGAAAATTATGAAGTAATCGTTTAGCAACAGAGATTTTCTTTTCATCTAAAAAAGTGAAAATAAGAAGAATTTCAGTATAAATCGAAATGAAAGTGTTATGTTGTTTTTGGTGATATATATATGTATATTAAACATAATTTATAAAGGTGCAAGTGAGATAATGAATGCATAGGAATATGATAATTTAAGCTCATCATTAATAAACACACAAAATTCATAGTGTAATGAAACGTAAATTAAGCAATGATTAAATGAATACGGTGATAGTTTGTTGAATATAAGTAGACAAACAAGTTTGTTATTTTACTTAATAAAGATTCATTATAGTGCATGATTTGGTGCGACACACACACACACAGTACACGTGTATCAACATAAAAGATTAAAAGTAACTCTTGGATTCAGTGATAATGACTGTGAATAATGATAATATTAGTAGCAATAAAATGTATTCAACAAGGTGAAAAGCAGGAATGTGACACAATAGAATTATGAATATATCTTCTATGTAGTCTTCTTCGACTTCGATGCCTGTTACCCCCAATGGAGCGTAGATCGTCGACCAGCATTCTCCAACCCACTCTGTACTGGGTCTTCCTTTCTACTTCTATCCAACTTTTGTTCATTTTCCTCATGTTTATCTGTCTCCATTTCTCGGTGTGATGTGTTCTTTAGTCCTCCTCTTCTCCTTTGGCCTTCCGGATTCCATGTGATGGCTTGCCTTGTGACGCAGTTGTGTGCCTTCCTCAATATGCGTCCTATCCACTTCCAGCGCTTCTTCCTGATTTCTTCCTCCACTGCAATCTGATTTGTTCTCTCCCACAGTACGTTGTTGCTGATATTGTCTGGTCAACAGATCCGAAGTATTTTGCATAGACAAACTGTTAATAAACACCTGTATCTTCTAGATGATGGCTTTCGTAGTTTTCCAGGTTTCCGCCCCATACAGTAGAAATATCTTGACATTTTTATTGAAAATTCTGACCTTGGTGTTGGTGGACAATTGTTTTGAGTTCCAGATGTTTTTCAGTTGTAAATATACTGCTCTTGCTTTGCCGATCCGCGCCTTCACATCTGCATCAGATCCTCCGTGTTCATCAATGATACTGCCCAAATATGTAAAGGCTTTTACATCTTCTGAATTTTCTCCGCCAAGTATGATTCGATTGATGCATGTTGTGTTGTATTGGAGAATGTTGCTTTTCTCTTTATGATCTTCTATGTAGTAGTATGTGTTATTTATTTCTTATCAATTTTAGCTAACTTCCTGAACAGCTGTTCCGTTCTTGAATAAAACTTGTTATTAATAAGCAACTACATAAAATGGAACTGAAGACAATATCTTGCGATAAACATAATACTATTGAATCACTGAGTTGAAATCATACAGTAGGGATAAGGGATGCAAACAAATCAAGAGTATTCAACCATAACGAAACGCCTGTTCAATATTGTAAATAAGTTTTTAAGTTGATAAATGCTATCTCACTATAGAAAACCATCTAGATATCATATGAGAATCTTGACAAGACCTGTTAAAATCTTATACTAATCGAGAAATTTTCAATGGGATATATATTCCTTTTATAACACATAGGTGAAAAATCAATAAGACATGTGAATACAGGTGCATAAACGTCTATACAAACATAAATGTGGAAACAAAAGTAACAAATCATATGTAGCTGTGATGAACAAATGAAATGAGTCTTGCATAACAACAATAGTGGTAGCTAATATCCCCCCACACATATATACACACACACTCACACAGTGTAAATGTATCACTGAATTCTTTTACTTACTATGTACATTTAATTATATTAGGCCATATAAATGCTTCGGTATGTACAGTCTAAAAAAACACCTTAAATACATAGAGAAAAAGAAAACTGAGGGGGGGGAGGCATAAACATAGAATTTAATCTAATTCTTTTACTCTCTTTATCTATCTCTTTCCTAATTAAGTTGTATATGTCAACACAGTTGAAAAACGAATAGAAAGAAAAACAACAATCCAATTTAACCTAAAGTCTTGTAGTTAATTTACGTTCAGTAGATGCATTACAATGGGGTAGATTTTTCTTTCTTTGATAATGTCTATTATTTAAATCTTTAAATGATGTATTAGTAACAAGCATTGTAGAAGATTTATGCTTACTACTAGTACTATTATTATTATTATCATTGTCAGTAGTAGTAGTGATATTTGTACACTTTTTCTGTTCATAATTTGATATTCCTGTATCTGATATTTTAGTAGTATAGTTGTGTTGATGTTGTTTTATTCTACGACATGGTGTAACAGGAGCAGTTTTTGCATTGGATATATCATGAAGGAATATAGATGATTGATTTTGTGGATTAATTGATTTTGATTCCATAATACATTGTAATTCAATGACAGAATTATGCGATGATGAAGGTGATGATAATGATGATGAATAAATAGGTGCTGAATTGCCAGAAATCATTTGCTCTTTTTTTATGGATTGTTTATTATTATTATCTGGATTGTTTAAGCAATCAGTGAATACAAGAAGGTGAGGTGAAGATGTTGAAGAATTAGACGATGAATGATCAAACATCAAATTGATATCATCATTGCGTTGTTTAGAAGTTTTGATATTGGTATTAATATTATTATCATTATTAGTATTCATATATTTTTTGAGTATTGTAGGTGAGGATTTGTTGATGAATCCATGGTTCTGATTGGATAAGGAATTTTTCGGAGATTCACTACAGGACAGGGTTGTGACAAGTAATAAATATAGACAAGCGAGAAAAAACACAATAAGTACATAGGCAATTGTACAATAAATAAATAAGTTAGACAAATAAACGTAGAATTCCTCACGGAGCCCCTCTGGGGCTACTGCCGTTCCCAAGCCCGGGATGAAGGAGGAGGATTAGGCATGGGGTTAGCGACCACATCCCGTAAAAAACTAACTCGCTAAAAAACGTTAACCACTAACTAAGCTCTTCAAATGGATTATATATATGGTTAAGAGATAGACTCGTAAGTGTAGTGTAGGGGTGGGGTTATGGAGGTTTTAGGTGGTTGAAGATAGTTCGGAATAAGACGTGGATATAGGTTTTGTGATAGTCGGAACTGATCTGGAAGGCATACCTACTATCTTGTGAGAACTGATGCGCCTATGGAATTCAAACATGCATCACCCAGCTTCACAGTCTGAGATGTTAACACTGAGCTATTCGTGGTGACGTGTGATATTAAAATATTGCAGTAATATATATTTGAACACAGATGCTGGACAAAGGAGCACTAAATACATATGCGCCATACAAATCTCATTTGCTTTGTGTGAGGGCTGTGATATGGCTTGGGTGTCCAAACCGAAGCAGGTGGTTCCCTTAGGGTGCCACACACGGAGCCTTCCACCTAAAGGTCTGATTCCCAAGGTAGTGGAGCAATGTCAAGAGATGCAGTCTCATGGTAACCGGTGACCAACGATTGGTTGATACGTCATTTGTTCCCTTATGACCCTGCAACCGACCCACGTGCACCATTGGTTCGGAATCAGGGTTTTCCAACTCCCCTAGGTGGACTCTCCGTATCCACAAACCCGGTTAAAGCGCCAGACATACGCTTTTCATCCTCTCAATTTCGTAAACAACACCCATGGTGCGAGAAGGCAGTGAGTAGGACTTCCCTGGCAGGCAAATTATATATATATATATATATTAGTGACTTACAGATTATTGATAGATAGTTTCATATTCCTATTAAAACGTGGTGATCGAGGTAAAAGATGACTACTGCTACCAGTGTTAGTAGTAGTAGTTGAAGTAGATAAATTTTGTTTATTTTCAGTCTATAAAGAAGATTAAATAAAAAAGAAATCATCACATAGTTCCATAATGGAAAATAATTGACTTTAAATAAGGAAAAATATAAAAATTAAATAGAAGTTAGCACTGAATTTATGAGATCAACACAAAATCGAAAATCAAGTATTGATGATGTGAAATAACTATTTTGGCGTTGATCTCTTATATCTATTATTTTCTTCGATCATTTTAGCATAGGGGATGAAAAGGATTCCAGAAACCTTCTATAAGGTGATTGGGACAAGTTTTATATATAACTAACTACCTTCTGCTTCGATGCATGATGTATCGGCCTGCTTGAATATCTGGGTCACCTATTCCTACCATCTATATATATTTCAACAAGTTATCTACTTTTGTTTGTTTTAATACATCATTATGGTTATTAATTGCATAACCTATTCAAGTGCGTTTCTGAAAAGTGTACAACCTTTCTTTGTACACGTTACAAAAGGCCCAATCAGAAATATCATAGTTCCTGGCAATATGAAACGAAAAGAATGTACATTATTTAGATGTCGATTGATTGAACTCCTAACTGGCGACCACTCAATATTTATCGTCAGGATCGACCAAGAAGTAAAAAATGGAAACTTGTTGAAATATTGAAAATATAATATTGAATAAAGCTAATAATAATAATAATCCTAGTGTGGGTGTAGTAGTAGGTAGGCAAAAAACTAGATTGCCCAAATCACGACACACAATCAGTTCATGAAGTCGTCGACTGGTGGTCTCAGCCATTTTAATAAGGGAGGGCTAATTAGTTGGGGTCCGCGCGATTATTGTAACCAATGGTTGGAAATGATGGCTGATATATCCCAGAGCTAATCACATTGCCCCAAATGTATTTAATCTTGAGTCTTAAGACTATTTTATATCTTTTCTCCAGTGAATTCATTCCTTTTTTACAAAGTGTTTTATTTATATTCACTTGGTATTGTTTTGTTTGTATCTTCCCATTTAGGTTTAAGACTGCAATTGATCAGTCTATCAGGACTCAGTACCAAGTGAATTTATTAAATTCACCCCATTACCCAAACGAGTGGCTGTCAGGACTCAGTGGCTGAGTGGATAACGCGATAACGTTTAAAGCGAATGGTACTCAGTTCGAGTCCCAAAGTGAACAACAACTCTGAGGTGGAGGTACATCCAGCTGACGAGTCCCAAATAGGACGGAATGCACGTCTTGAATTCCACTGCTAGCCAATATCCATCTTTGCTTATAAAAACGTTTTATTTATGTTTAGCGTTTACCACTATCACTGACACTGTTACTATCCCTACTACTCTAGCATTTATCTTGTGAATCTTATTTCAAAATGTTAATGTTGTGTAAAAGCATTGCTTGTTAAAGATAATCTGTAAGATGAGGTAAACATTTTAAAACTATTAACCCTTTATTATCCTTCAAATATATATATATATATATATATACTCAGATAATAATAATTGCTATTATGCAACATAGATGGAATTTTCAGTCACTGGAATTTATATGATGAAATAAACACAAAACGACTGAACAAAATATGGGAATTTTTAAGTAGTCGTCGGTTACTGAAAACGTTATTCCAACATCGGTCAACTATAGGTTCCAACCATAACGGTTTACAGATTCATAATGCCAACACTGGACAATACTGGGATAACTCTCAGATTTCTATTGTCAGGAGTCAAGCTTTATGAAACTGAAACATTAAAAGCTACTCGCAGAACAACTGTTCTATGAGCACTGAGATCAATTTCTTATTTAAATACTTCAAGAAATGTTGTTTTAAGATGTGAACAATCAGGAAGTGAAGATCATTCAAATAATTCTAATATAACTCGAGATCAACTTATTAACAAGTTACAAATGAGTACAGTTCTAAACTAAAATACATATATTTAGCCTTCAGATTGCTTTATTCACTCTGTTAGCGGGACATAGACTGGATTAAAGCATGCTCAATGCACGATTGCTTTGCTGCACGCTGATAGGCTAATTCTTATCCAATCAGCACTAGTCGATAGTTGGAGAATACTATAGAATCTTCTCATGTAAAAGCTATAAATATACTAACGTTTTCCCTATTGTGCTTCTTACTTCCATCTAACCTTGTTATTTGGAAATATAATTTCTTTCCTGTTCAACCGCGTTCTGATTTGGGGACTTGTCGAGTGATTTGGTGTCCAAGAATACTAAGCACTAGGAATAGCTGGATCATACCGTAAGAAAGAGATTATAACACACTCTGAATAACCATTTAGCATAGGTTGTAAGGAGTTGATGAACAAACCGAAATGAAAGAGGTATATCGTTAATTAATCATAAACAAAAGAGAAAAAAACTTACTTTATCAATAGTCGGTGTTGTATCATTATCACAGAATAACAGTCCGAATCCTTTATGAAAATAAATAAATGAATATATATAGCCAATTTGATGAGTTTCATATATAATAAACTCAAGTATATACAGTAATACATAAGTAAATGGAGAGCTTAGGGAAACATTTTTTTTCTCTCTTTAAAAACAGTGAAGTAATGATTACTGGTTTCTTCAAACATGGTTTCAAATTACAGGAGGAAGATCTTTAGTGAGTAAATGCTGTTTTTAAAACTATACAACTCATTTCATCAATAAATACTCTAAAATCTTGTATTATAGATGGATGCTATGTCTTTGAAACCCATAAACATACATGATACACACATCAGTATTTATAGAATCTCAAGTGAACAGTGTGTAAAATAATCACGTCTTACTATTTGTCTATTTGAATATTCAAAAACAACTAACTTAGATATTGGTAGTGTAAGTATGGAATTAAGTTCAACTGAAGAACAAAATCTTCAGGATTGAATTTCAGTAGACAGATGTTGAAAGATATTCAGCTGAATGAGATTGTAAGAAATAGAAAGCATAAAGATAATCCATAAAGGTGCCTATTTGAAGTTTCTATATTTTAGTTTTCAAATGAAATAAAGAATTTACTCTATTGAAAATCCCTTAGTTTCTTCTAAAAACAATGCCTTATTGAGTGTTATAATATATTAAGCAATTGTGCAATGATGTAGGGCTCTAACACCATTTTTAAACAGTCGACATCTTCAAATCCAATGTAAACCAACTGAGATTTGAATAAACGCATGAGATGACTAGTAATCATATTATATAAGTTTAACCTAAACCCTAACACATGAAACAAGTAACAACGATCCCATACATTGAAAATAATATTAACTCCGTATGGAGCCCCTCTGGGGCTACAGCCGATCCCAGGCCCGGATAAGAAGGGTTGGGCATGGGGTTAGCGAACCTATCCCGTAGAAAACTAAAACGATAACCAGAAAAAACAATTCAAACCACTTGAACTCTGCCCTGCGAGTAAGAAAGTCTTCATTTAGAAGAGTTATCACACCACATGGTGAAACCCGAGTTCCTTCGGAAGTCACGAGGCTGACGCCGCTGCTGACAACCACAGCAACCATTAATTTAGGTACATGGAATACTCGTACAATTTGGGAGAACGGGGGAGTCTTCCAAATTGCTGCAGAAATGAAGAAATACAACATGGAGGTGCTTGGAATTAAAGAAACACATTGGACGCAGGTTGGACAACAACGACTAGATTCAGGGAAGCTTCTGTTATACTCCCGTCGTGAAGAACAAAGTGCTTCATATACACAAAGGAGTTGCATTCATGCTATCCAAACAAGCAAAAAATGCACTTATAGGATGGGAATCACATGGACCAAGGATCATCAAACCTCCTTCAAAATAAAGAAATAGGAAATTTCAGTTCACCAATAGTCGTTAAGTTCTAAAAGAGTCATTTCAGTTACACCTAGTACGGTAAATAGCATTTATTTTTACAAACTGCTTTAATTAGTCAAATAGAGAAAATAAAGGAGTATATTCTTTGATGAACAACTTTTAATGAATTTATTCATATTGAATTTGGAAGAATAAATGCTTATACGCACACTACAGTGTAATCACGATTCATGGAACTAAATGTTCTATGGAAAAAGTGGGTCGATCAATGTGATTGGTCACTGAGTTTTAGAAAAAAAATCAGGTATTCAGCTTAATTATTATTTTAATATGTGGTTTCCTTACCTCTTAATGACTTCTACTCTGGACTCATTGAGAGTGACTGTATGTAACGTTGTGGAATATGGTATTGTTTGGAGTTACTCTGGTTCTATAGTTTTTATCGCGAACCAGGTATGTGATATAAAGTGTTTCGATTTGTATATAGCGGATAATTTGCGTAATCAAGCTAACGGTGTTATAAACTCTGTCATCCAGACAAATTTCATTATTGTATAGAAATTTTAAAGTAGTATACCGAAGAACGAAAAATACTTAAAACTATAAAACACCAATATCAGCGAAGGGATTTCTTTTCAACGAATTTATTATCAAGCTGTACAATCGAATATATATGAAAGTTTTTATAAAAGTAATAATTCCGTAAGGAAATGTGAACACAGTAAAAAGGGTTATAATACTAGATTACGTAATATGAATAATAATAATAACAATAGATTTAGTGAATATAATAAGATGATTAAAATGTTTTTTGTTATAATAATTAAAGGTGATAGAGGTGTAAAATATAAATAAATATAGTGATATGATGAGTATTTATGAATAAAATAATGAGAATATAAGACATAAGTAAAGGGGAGAATGCAGTATGTCGGATTCACCATACCACAGAATCGCCAAATGGCTAGCGGAAATATTGGAACCGGTTAGAAGGCAAGTATTTAAATTTCCTATTCATGATACTTTTCAATTTATTGATCGTATTAAGGAGGTTAACACTTCCGGAAAACACATGTTATCGCTTGACATTAATTCTTTGTTCACTAGCGTACCTTTAACCGAAACGATATGCTATATATGTGAGTATATTGATTCTAACAACATAGATCTAGGTTTGCCGGCTGAACACTTGAAAGAACTATTGTTACGCTGTACTTTTAATGTCCAGTTTAGTTTCAATAATGAAATATATAGACAGAGGGATGGGATCGCAATGGGTTCTCCATTGGGTCCGATTTTAGCAGATTGTTTCATGGCAAAACTAGAAAACGACCAATTAAGCTCAATGATCAATCAATTTCACCTATACGTCAGATATATGGACGACACGTTTATCGTTTGTGACAATAATATTGATTTATGGGATATTTTACACACCTTTAACTCATGCCACCCTTCTATAGACTTCACGTTAGAAAGGGAACGGGACCAATCAATTCCTTTTCTCGATGTACGTCTGATGAGAAGGAGTAATGGTTCTTTAAAAAGATCCATCTTTAGAAAACAAACATGGAATGGACAGCTAACCAACTTCTATAGCTGGGTTCCGTTAAGTAGAAAGAGAAACCTCATCCACTCTTTATGTTATCGAATACATCGGATATGCAGTAAGGAATGCATTAACGAAGAACTCGAATTCCTCAAGAAAACCCTGACGGAAAATGGTTACCCAGAACGGTTCATAGAAAAGAATATGAATAGAAGTAGTTGTGACAAGAAACCTAGTTGTTCCGTTACGAAGAAAAACCTTTATATAAGTCTGGAATTTAAAGGTGATCGAACATCAGAGGTAATCAAAAATCGTCTAACAACAACTATTAGAAGGACATTTAATGCGGCTTAATTGCGAATAACCTTCACGAGTAGGAACTTATTTTCTGTGTCCATAAAAGACAAGCTCCCGCGCCTGGTCGCCTCTATGTGCATCTACCAGTTCACCTGCTCTTGTGGAGCAAGGTACATTGGCTGTAGCCAGCGCTCGCTTCCAACTCGGATACGGGAACATATTCCAGCTTGGTTCTATAAGGGGGAAAGGAAATCAGTTAGGAGTTCTATACTTGAACACCTAATCGACTATAACCATTCTACAAATCCACACATTGACTTTAAGGTTGTTTATATGATTCGTTCAAATCTACCCAGATTTCTTCTCATCCAACTTTTAAAAATAACCGAAGCTCTTACCATCCAGGAGCTTAACCGAGAACTATGCGTACAAACGAAGTACGTTTTATCGTTATCGTTACCTTGACCTTTATTATTTTGATTATTCTATTATTATTATTACTGCATTCTCCCCTTTACTTATGTCTTATATTCTCATTGTTTTATTCGTGAATACTCACCATATCAGTTTTACACCTCTATGACCTTTAATTATTATGATAAAAACCTTTTAATCATCTTATTATACTCACTAAATCTATTGTTACTGTTATTCATATTACGTAATCTAATATTATAACCCCCCTTTTTTATTAACTGTGTTCACGTTTCCTTACTGAATTAGTACTTTTACAAAAAAAGAAGATTCATATATATACGTGTTAAGGATGCAGAGGAATATGCCAATAATTATCTTGTTAAGTCTAAGGGTGTCCTTGGACTTTAAATGTACATTCCCTATTGGTCAGTATTTATTTCACTTGCTAAATATTGTACAAATGTTGTTTTCTATTTTATGGTACGATGTGGTTTGGTTGGTATATAAATAGAGTATGTCTGAAATATAATGATTTATAACTCAGAGGCTGAGACTTGTGTTCTGGACTTAACTGGCTGGGATAGACAGCGAGGCAGGGCCAATCGGGACTCTAGGCTGTTCGTACGTGTTTTATGTATCACTGTAATCGATCGATAAATACGCTGCTCTCTAATCTTTCAGTAAAGGACACAACAATTGGCACGGGGTAAAAAGCGATCCAAGTTTAAAGTCACAACAATACGATTGTACAGCTTACTAATAAATTCGTTGAAAAGAAATCCCTTCGCTGAAATTCGTGTTTTAATTATGTTTAAATGGGAACTATCTGTCAATTAAAACTAAAAGTCATATCAAGAAACTGGTACGGCTGAGAGTGGAGAGAAGTCAACTCTCCCTCTCGAAATGCTCTCACATGGCCACGTACATACAACCATTGTCAGGGAAGTCCTACTCACTCCCTTCTAGCAGCATTACTGTTGTTTACGAAATCGACAACACGAAAAGCGAATGTCCGGTGCTTTAACCAGGTTGGTGGACATGGAGAGTCCACCTAGGGGAGTTGGAAAACCCTGAGTTTAAACCAATGGTGTACATGGGCTGGCTCCAGGACCCCAAGGGAACAAATGGAGTATGGACTTGTTATTGGTCACCGGATACCATGGGACTGTATCTCCTGACGTTGCTCCAATGCCTTGTGGATCAGACCTTTAGATCGAAGGCTTATGGTGTGACTCCCTAAGTAAACCACCTGCTTCTGTTTGGGCACCCGGGCAGTATCCTAACCGTTACACAAATCGAATGATTTGTGTCACGCATATCTATTCGGTGCCATCTTGTACCAATGTTCATATGTTTAAATAAATAAATAATCGTGTCACACAGAATTTTAGTAATGATTCATAAGTAATTTGATGGAGTAAAGAATTTAAACCAATCAACGCTTACCTCCCCAACTGCCTAGTTTTCGATGAGTTGGTCGTTTTCGAGGCCGTTGAATTGAATTCACCACAGAATGGTTTGATGTTAAACAATGAATATTTGATGGTATTGAAATATCTTCTTGAGAATATGTTTGTTTAACACGAGGTGGTGGAGGTATAATTGGTGGTTCAAGTAAATCGTATAATGATGAATTGGATTTGATTTGTTTTTCAAGTTGATTCACTGTTGAATTAGATGGATTACCTTTGTTAGTATGCCTTGTTCCCGTTGTTTTGTTATTTTTAGTTTTACAGGATAATGATAATGTGGTAGTTTTAATGGAAGACAATGTAGTAGTAGTTGTTGTTATTGTATCACAATTGGAAGTAATGTTTGTTGTACAATTATAAATTGGCACAGGTTTTAATATATTATCATTATTACTTAGAAATGAATAATTCGGTGGGACAGTATTTTGACATGATAGATCTGGTGGAGATGATGTAGGTGGAGGTTCTAATTGAATAGATAATTTATAATTTGCATCTTCAATAAATCGTTGAAGTTCTTCTATGTAACGTTGTGCTTCTAAATAACTGGCTATGGATTCATTTCGAACAAAAGCTGATGAAATTGAAATATAATATAAAAAAGAAAGGAAGATAGTATTTTTTAAAAAAAAAGATAATTTAATGTGAAGCTGACATAAAATTAACCGGTACCTTCTTGAACGGATTTTAAAAATTTCATCTGAGCAGTTCTCCTCATATGGACCGTAATTTGCCGACACTAGAACTGTGTGAAAGAAGCAGATAGGTAGTCTTTTTATGAGATAACATCTTGGTATGGAAAAGAACTATGTAGGACTAAGATCATAACTCCCCTAGTTGAGGTTTTGGAGAGCACACAACTCAGTGTCTTAACTGGTTAACAAACATGGGTCAGAACAGATGTTAATGATGACCATGTTGCAGCTTTTTATCATATTTCTCGTAAAACTAAGATGAATTCTTTAACATTTTCAATCGCAATGTCTCTTTTAATACGTATGACCAACAACCGCCTACCTCGATGGGAGATGTTGTCTGGTGTAGGAGTAAGTTGGAAGAAGGTTAGTAGCAGCCAAACTAAAACGTGGTATCAGTCCGTGAAGTCACTGACAATTGGACTGACCCACGATAATAGCTATAAACAATCTGGGTAGAGTCTGCGTGATTATTGTAACCAATAATTAGAAACGTTAAGTGTAACGTCTCAAAATTGGTGTATTCATTCTGTCTTCCCTTAAATCTGAAACTTCTGAATTCCTCATTATTTTTTTGTATTTATTACACCAATATATATTTTCTTGAATTGAACCTTCGATGTCTATTCTTTTCTATTACCACTAATACAGTGACTAACTTTACTATCCTGATATTTGTCCTCACAATTTCATTTCTCTGTTCTAATGGGGTATGGAGACTTGACCCGATGGATAAACGTATCAGATTCTACTTTGCGACTAGATGATTACTGATCATTCATTCATTCATTGACATTTTCCTTACACTTACTTACGCCCGTTACTCCTCGTGAAGGAGCATAGGCCGCTCACCAGCATTCTCCATCCAACTCTGTCCAGGGCAATCCTTTCCAGTTGTTATTCATACTTTTCATATCTACTTCTATTTCCCGACGTAATGTGTTCTTTGACCTTCCTCTTTCCCGCCTCCCTTCAGGCTTGCCTTGTGATGCAGTGTGACGATTTGCGTAATGTATGTCCTATCCATTTCCATCGTCTTTTATTAATTTCCTCTTCAGCTGAAAGCTGGTTTGTTCTCCCACCTTAATAATCCCGTTTTAATTTTTAGCTGATATTTTATGTATCAATAATGTTAATCTATTAAAACGTCCGAAAACTAATTTTATAAACTTTGTATCAACTAGTTTCTTTTCCTGCCTCCCAAGTTGTAGTGATTACATGTATAAAGTAATTGCGTCCATTCGTCCAATAAGATAATCATGGGTCCGTCATCAAGATCATCATTCAGTCCTAATATAAACACAACTAAAAACCAATCACGATCTTAAAATAATGCTACCCTGAGAGGTTACATCCTTTTATTTGTATTTTTCTTTCTATCCCCTATCGTGTTAAATGCTATTCACATTATGAGTAAATGAATAGACAGTCGATGAAATGAACAGAATATAGAATGATTAATACAATAAGTATTTTTTAGGGTTACATTGTAGAGCATACATTTGCAAAATATTTCAGAATAACTTGATGAAGAGAAAAAAACTGGACATTAGTAAAAACGGTAATATTCAAAAAGGATGATTACGAATTTATGGTGAGACTATCATGTATGAATGATCTTTGAGCGACGCTAGATTGACTTTGAGAGTGTCCCCATTATTAACCAAGACCAAATGAGGAT
This sequence comes from Schistosoma margrebowiei, assembly GCA_944470205.2. Classification (NCBI taxonomy): domain Eukaryota; kingdom Metazoa; phylum Platyhelminthes; class Trematoda; order Strigeidida; family Schistosomatidae; genus Schistosoma; species Schistosoma margrebowiei. The sequence goes on from OX104028.1 coordinate 4,530,007, forward strand.
TATAAACCTGTATGATGAATTAGAATTATCATTTACAGTTGATATGGTTAAGGTTAGAAATTAGATTCTTTTTTTTTGGGGGGGGTTAATCATAAACTGACGTCAACTATACTACCAAAACTCTATTCACCTAAATGAATAAATGAATTTCGCGCCAAAATCCGAGACCTGTTCTCTTATATCTGATTGATTCGTCCATAAATTATAGTATCGCCGTATCGTTTAGTTAGAAAGTTAGTCAAGATTATATTTAATTTACAGAATGATTTTTAAGATTTTAATAAGAAGTCATAACTAGGTGAAGTTCACAGACAAGTCATGAATTATTTATCGATGGAAATCGAATGAATTATTATGCCAAAAACCATTGAATTGTATTTCAACACACTTATATAAAGATAGATATTTTATTATGAAACGTGAAAATCACTACACTAGTTTGATCCCTAACCGGATGTTTATAGACGAGTATTACTTAGGGGTCAAATACTAAGATGAAATAGTTGGTCAAGAAACTTCCAATAATCATACAAGTGATGTCGATCCTGAACAAAATTTATTTAAGGATTATGTTAAACTATGATTTATGATTCCTGCAAAACATAAATGTGGTAAACAAACCTAAATGTTTTCGACATGATGGAGATTTGTAGCTCGGGTGGATGATTTTGATAGAGTTTTGTTGTTTGAGCTGGATGGTTTGGTCGTGGATCTTTCATCGTTCTTCTGAACGACATCATTAGCACAAAATTCAGGTAGAAATGAAGTGTTCGAATTTCCCCACATGTAGGATATGTATTTCCCAAATATCAAACCAATGAGAGATACAACGAAAACAAAGAAGTAAGCTTATCAAAATGGGTTTTGTGGAGAGTTTTAGAAATTTCACAGGTTGAAATCATGAGTCGATTGAAGCTAGACCACCATGGAAAACCTGGAAGCACTGGACGGCCGTTTCGTCCTAGTATGGAACTCCTCAGCAGCGCGCATCCACGATCCCGCACCACGCGGGGTTCGAACCCAGGACCTATTGGCTTCGCGCACTGCTGAGGTGTCCCATACTAGGACGAAACGGCCGTCCAGTGCTTCCAGGTTTTCCATGGTGGTCTAGCTTCAATCGACTCATGATTTCAACCTGTGAAAGAAGTAAACAATGACGAGTTTAAACTCGACAAGAACCAATCAACATAGAGGTCTACAGGACAAGCTGTGAACCATACGTGGAGAAATTCGAACACTTCACTTCTATCTGACGTTTGTGCTGATGATGTCGTTCAGAATAACGATGAAAGCTCTATGACCAAACCATTCAGCTCTATTTTTACAATACTATAAATGTTGTTGGTTTTTCTTTGTTTGCCTTCCAACGAGCTGAGTTTCTTGCTCGCTGGATTAATTTGTGATGTAGCACAATCTGAGGTCACTATACCACATTGTATCTTATAACTCAAGTTGTTCAAGATTAACTCACAGTGATAGGTTTGGGTTTGATCACAAGTGAAGGTAGTTTTTTTCCAGCTTACTTTTAACTATTTATTTTTATTTATTTAAACGCATAAACATTGATACAAGATGGCACCGAATAGATATGAGCCACACAAATCATTCGATTGATGTGAGTGCTATGGTACTACCCAGGTGCCCAGATTGAAGCACTTCGCTTTCTTAGGGGGTCACACCCTGAGCCATTGACCTAAAGGTCTGACCCACAAGGCAATGGAGCAATGTCAGGAGTAGTCCCATGGAATCCATGTCCACCAACCCGTTTAAGGCGACGGAAATTCGCTACTCGTCCTAACAATTTCGTAAACAATATCCCCTGATATGAGAAGGTAGTGAATAGGATTTCTTTGGCAGTGGTTGTATGCACGTGGCCATTCGAGAGCATTTCAAGAGGGAGACCTGACTCTCTACACTCGACCGTACCAGGGTATTTGATCATAGGAACATAATAAAAATCGTTCTTGCTTTGTTTCAAAACCGAATAGTTTAAGGGATAACGATATTAATACTACTACTATTACTACTCATATTAAAATTATATATAAATTCAAATACATTTCATCACTTACGATAGTTGGATTGTTGAAAATTCGCAATAATCCGCAAGATATTATTAATTCGATCTTGTTTACCTTGATTAGTCCATGTACTATTTTCACGACGACTATACGATGATGATGCAGCCACGTCAATAAAAGTTAAATCAGAAAGATAAACACCTTTAAACATGAAGAGCAAAAAAAGAAGAGTAGAAATGAACAAGTAGCTTAATAGTCAGGGAGTACAATTTAACCATTAAGCATAAGGTTTAAACTCAACTGCTTCCGTATAGACACATACAGGTAGTAACCTTAGTCGACATACTTAAAATGCAGTTGATACTTAAGTATTTAATGAATGAGTTAACCTAAACTTATAATGATAAGTTATTATTGGAAGATAGAAAAATTGAAACAAATATTTATCCGAATTACCTTTTGATAAACAGAAACGAGATTCCAGTTACGTATGCATCATAATGGTAGAGAAAAAAATGTAACTGCAGAATAAATTCTAATCAACCGTTGTTAGACAGATAATCCCCGTTTACACTCTCTATCATCACTAAATCATATGACCCCACATGTGAAATAACATTTAATTCAAGTGAAAAGTAAATTAGGTATTATTAAGTGATGATTAGTTTCTTATAATTATTTTATTTAAAAACATAAACATTGGTACAAGGAGGCACCCAATAGATATACACTACATAAATCATTCGATTTGTGTAAGGGCTAGGATACTGTCCTGGTGCAAAAACCGGAGCAAGTGGTTCTCTTGGGCAGCGACACTTGGAGCCTTTGATCTAAAAGTCTGATCCACAAAGCAGTAGAGCAATGTCAAGAGATGCAGTTCCGTGGTAGTCGGTGACCAATGATTGGTTCATTCGCCATTTGTTCCTTCAACATACTGAAGCCAACCCATGTGCACCATTGGTTTAGAATCAAGGTTTTCTGACTCCCCTAGGTGGATTCTCCGTGTCCACCAGCTCGTTTAAAGCAACGGAAATTCGCTTTCGGTCCTCTCAATTTCGTAAACAACATCCCCTAGTGTGAGAAAACAGTGAGTAGGACTTCCCTGGCAGTGGTTGTATCTACGTGGCCACTCCCCACTCTCAGCCATATCAGGGCAGATTAGTTTCTGACCACTTTAGAACAACAATTATTTAACAATTAAACTGTGAAATATTAAATCATAAAAATCTTGAAAGACATAGAAAGAAGCATTACATCTATTAAGTTTTTTAACGTTCTCTGCCATTATTCTTTTCTCGTCAACTCTTTTTTGTGTACTGTTTTATACTACTTATTAGTATTCAGTAAATAGTTGTGTTCCTAGCAATTTGTGCACGAATGTCGTGTAATATTTCAAAATATTTACATACGCTAATAACCCACGTAGCAGTCATTCTAAGATTTGTATGGTCAAATATTCTTTGTTTAAACGCAACGGTTCACATATATGTTTGCTATTGGTTCAGTTTTTGCTTGTTGATAAACTGTTATCAAGATTACATATAGCTATCAGCTGTCATAATTATTCTTTATGTTATTACTATTGCAGGAATCCATTTTTCTTTCAGACTTACAGATGCACTAAGCGCCACAGATACTTTATGAGTTAAAGTTTGTAACTAATCTATATCTATCGTTCAATCAAGAACGGGTGTTTAGATAAATCGCCGTTTTGTGAGCTTTGGTTTCGTGTATACCTCAATCGCGTAATGAGACGTTTCGATAGATTTGATACCGCTCTTTAGTAGATGATATAATAGTCAGTATATTCACACTTAAACCCACATTGAACCGTTAGGGGAAGTAGTGAATCCTTCTATTATGTAACATAATCTTAGTAAATCTAATATATAACTTAATGATCATTTATATGTTATATCTAACTAGGTTTTTATAGAGTACTAATGATAAAATTTATGTCCATAATATAAGTTGATTATGTAATTCAACAGTGATTAGTTTTACAGTTGAAACCGATAAACAACTAAGAAGAAGTATCATTCATTTTCAGTATTGGGGTTGTGGAGATTATTAAGTTTTTGATTGAGATTATGAACTGGTTGATGTTAGACCATCATTGAAAACCTGAAAGCATTGAATGGGCTGTTTCATCCTATTGTGGGACTCCTCAGTTGACGATTCATGATCTTAATCAAAAACCATTCATTTTATTCGACCAAAAAAATCAATGAAAGTATCCTTATAAGGAAAAAAGTGCTTGTCACAACTTATCTGACTATCCTATTTATAAGAAACGAGAAAAAACAGTTAAGTCATTGAAATGAACAGGGTTTATATACACACCCATACATATATGAGTGCAAAAGAGAGAGAGTTTATATTCAATCACTAAAAAATACTCTACAGTACTATGTATTATATATGTTTCTGAAAGAAACAACTACATAAAAATACATACATTAATGACTGGAATTCTGAACTACTAACACTACTACTACTGTTACTTCACAGTTTACAGTGAGAAAAAAAATCTTTACTACAATCACCCCCCCCCCAGAACACACATAGTAACAACAACAACACGTATAAACGATTAGTTCAAATCTGAACTTATGAATAGTAAAAAATACATATGGATTACGTAATGATGATAACAGTTTGAAAAAAAAAACTTTCTTTCTCATCAAAGTGTATGACGTAATATCAACTTAGATAATAATTTATCAATAAGAAATTTATTAATAAGAACAATTTACAGAGTTAAACTCAAGACATTTGAAATGTGATCTAAAAATGATAATCATATCTTTTAATGAATGATTTATTGAAAACTATACAACCAACACCATGGTCAGAATTTTCAATACAAATGTCAAGATAGTTCTACTGTATGGGGTGAAAATCAAGAGAACTACGAAAGCCATTATCCAAAAAATACAGGTGTTTCTTAACAGTTGTCTACGCAAAATACTTCGGATCTGTTGGCCAGACAATATCAACAACAACCTACCGTGGGAGAGAACAAACCAGATTCCAGTGGAGGAAGAAACTGGGGAGTGCTGGAGACGTTTAGGACACACATCGCGGAAAGTACCCAACTGTGTCACAAGGCAAGTGCCCACCTTGAGACCTTCAAGACCAAAGAACACATTACGCCGAGAAATGGAGACAGACAAACATGAGAAGAATGAAGAAAAGTCGGATAGAAGTAGAAAGGAAGTCCCAGGACAGAGTGCGTTGGAGAATGCTAGTCAACGACTTATGCTCCATTGGGAGTAACAGGCATCGAAGTCGAGAATAAAATAATAGTGACTACTGACAATGAGACTTAGTAGTTGGAAGTAGTATGTTTTGACAACCATTGCCACTACTCGATCAATTAATGAATTATAGTGAACAAAAAATGACAATTCAATTTAACAAATAGGCTCCAAACGAATGAAATTCGGTCAAATAATTTTAAATAAGAAATAATTTAATATGGTCATTTTTTGGAGTTTTGTTCTCTGAGCCGGATGGTTTGGTCATGGAGCTTTCATCGTTATTCTGAACGAAATTATCAGAACAAACTTCAGGTAGAAGTGAAGTGTTCGAATTTCTCCACATGTAGTTCACAGCTTGTCCTTTACATTTCGATTTTGATTGGTTATCGTTGACCTTAAACCTGTCATTGTTCATTTCTTTGTTTTGGCTGTATCTCCAATTGGTTTGATTTTTGTTCCTGTTTGTGCACAAACAAAACAAAAATCCACCAAAATCATCCACCTGGGCTACAAATATTCTCCACCATATGAATATAGTCATTTATATAGCAATTTTGAATAGCCAAACTTCATCTTTTTGCACAGAATTCTCAAGCATGATATTAAAGGTGTAAATAAAAATAATTTCTAGATGGATACTATTTAAAGATATATTGTAAGCCCTTAACCGTTCCGATGGTTTTTAATAATAGGCTGAATTACATTAGGTAACTATTGAAAACCAGGAAGTACTGGGTAGCTGTTTCAACTTAGTATCGGAACTCCCCAGCAATGAAGGTTCATGACTTCATCAGAGATTGAACGCAGCACCTACAGTCTTACTAGGAAGAGCCTAACCTTCAGAATATCGAGGCGATGATATATGCAGTAGTAGTAGAATAGCAACTACAATCTTTGTTTTGCTTTCCACTTTGAATCGATATTATTCCCCATATTTAATAAGAATGGAATTTAGAAATGGTATTTAATCCTATTTCAACATTGCGAACTAATTTTAGGTATTACTAATGCAACACATATTCAATGCTTACTCACTGAAACACAATTGGAGCATAACATACATATTTAAGCCCTCAAATGAGGCCGAGGGTGGGGAGAGTCAGCTCGCCCTCTCCTAATGCTCTCACACATGGCCACGCGTATACAACCAACTACTGTCAGGGAAGTTCTACTCATTGTCTACTGTTAGCTCTGATGCGGTATGGCAACCTGGACCGATGCACATATGTGCCTGGTCCTACGTTGTAGCTGACTGACTACTGTTAGCCGGGGTGTTGTTTACGAAATTGAGAAGACTAAAAGCGAACTTCCGGAGCTTTAACCAGGTTGGTGGATATGGAGAATCCACCTAGGGGATTTGGAAAACCCTGATTCCAAACCAATGGTGCACATAGGCTAATATATTCAACTATTCAGATGAATCAGTAGGTCATATAGTAGACAACATTAATCAGTATCGACCAGCTGGAGGCTAGCGACACATCATGCATGTAAAAAAAATCATACCATCTAATAGTGTTTCACAAATTTATCAACCAAATCAATATATCTACTTAGAACTTAACACATAACACCGTTATTACTTCATTAGTAGTACAGATTCATTATGATATGTAATATTAAACATAAACGTGAGAAATACTAATACAAGTCAAAGCTAAGAAGGATTAAACAAAATATAGTATTAATGATAAGAAAGAAACTAATAAGATTTCAATAAGTCCATGAAAGTAGATCATGATAATTGATTAAAAGAAAAAATAACTAGTTTTTAAAATTTTTTTTATCTCTTCTTCAATCTATTCAAAACGATGAACTTCATATGTGTTATTCCACGGTTACCATCTATTGAAAAGAAGAGCTTAAAATCTACAATTTACAAAGTAATGAATTATGTATCTAATTTAAAATGAAAATGTTTGTGATTATTATTTAATCGTTAGGCTATTAAATAGTTGAATTAATGAGTCAATTAAAGCTAGATTACCATGGAAACCTTGAACAGCTGTTTCATTTTAGTATGAGGCTTTTCAGCCGTGAGCATCTACGACTCCGAACCGCGAATGCTTAACCTCTAGACCATTCAGCTATTGTTCGACAAGCTAACAATGAACATTTCATTAAGGAGAGATATGAACTTAGAGGTACACTTCCTGATGAGAAAACAATACGTGAAAAGTGAGAAGAAAGAAACATTGTTAAAAGTATGTCTTAAAATAAGAAGGATTGGTTCAGAGAAGAGTTCTCTTTTCGAGGAATTCATTTTCAATGTTGTACAATCCGAAATATGTACACGTATTTTTCAGGATGATAATAATTACAATAATAGTGATAATAAATTTCTGTCAAACATGTGGTGTGTTCGAGGAGATTACAAGTTCCACTAATCTGCGAACGGAACGAAGACTCAATGACACAATGACCAATAAGTTAACCATTCCGATGCGTCCCAGCCTGGCTAAATAGAGAGAGAATTCCAGGCTCAAAAGTGTGAAATGTATTCCACAAGCAACCAGAAGCGCGAGCAACAACAACAATAAGCACAACTCAAGTGTATATATACAGTGTAAAAATGTCCTTGGGGAACGTTACAAAATAGCATATTAAAAGAGACAACGAACCAATAACATTTTAGGTCCTCTCAAACGGGAAATACGACATGAAAATGAAAGTGGGTGATTTTAAAATAGAATTACATAAATAAGGCATTTACCGAGTGAGTTTTGGGGATTTAACATCCCCAACAACATGGTAACAGTGAGGTAGAGTAAAACAAAAGGTAGTAAAAATCATTTTCCGAATAATGGTGTACGGTGGCGCAACTTCGTGGATTGGTTGAAGTTAGACATTAACACCGTTGGATGCCGACTCAGTGGTCTAATGGTTAAGTGCCCGCGCGCGAAGCCAGTAGGTCCTGGGTTCGAGCCCCGCGTGGTGCGGGATCATGGATGCGCACTGCTGAGGAGTCCCATACCAGGACGAAACGGCCGTCCAGTGCTTCCGGGTTTTCAATGGTGGTCTAGCTTCAACTGACTCATGATTTAAAAACATGTGAAATAGTTTTACTGTTAATCAGTTATCATCAACTTCTAAATAATGAATAATGGATCCAAACAGAGAAACTATATAAGAGGATAAGATTATCAATCGAGTCAGCCAGACACGATATTTCAAAGGGCTCCTATTTCTGGCAGTATCCAAATAGACGACTGTGAACAGCTGAAAACAGTAACCACAACCACAATTACTAGTATATACAATTTACGTTCTAGGCATTGATGGATAAGTATACGTGATAGAATGTATATATAAATGACATATGAACGACAAAATAACAGACAGAACATAAAATATAGATCATTGTTGCAGTTACATACACATACGTCCAAATGGAGATACAAAGAAAAACAAATTACTACTGAGAAAATGTTACAGTTTTTATATAGGTAAGAAAAAATACTTAATAAACAACACTCTCACTGATTGTGAAATGGACGATTGAGATAATGATCATAAACCATTTGGATTTTTATCAGTATAGGGTTGTGGAGATTATTAAGTTATTGATTAAGATCTCCACAACCCTATACTGATAATTACTATGTGCTCACTAGTGACTAGCTTCGTGAGAAAATTCTCGGAGTTTTAGTGAGAAGCCGTGACCAGTGGAGCTAACCAGTGCCGGGGAGAGACTGGTGTCTACCTCAGTACAATGGAAGATGCTCGCGCAATTTCGTGGATTGGTTGAGGTTAGACATTAACACAGCTGGATGCCGGATCAGTAATCTAGTAGGTTAAGCGTTCGCGCACAAGACTGAAGGCCCTGGGTTCGAATCCTGCGACGTGGATCGTGGGTGCGCACTGCTGAGGAGTCCCATAATAGGACGAAACGGCCGTCCATTGCTTCCAGGTTTTCAACAGTGGTCTAACATCAATCGGTCCAAGATCTCAATTTTAACTAATAAGGTAGCAAAGTTTGAACATTCGTAACACAATGTGTTGCAGATTTGAGAAGCCAGCTTGAATCACATATACAGGACAGATCAAAGTTAAGTACATAAATCTATATTTGATAAATGAGGAATAATTCTTAACGATGTTCAGATTACTGTATACGCAAACCTGTGACAACATGAAAAATTGATTGATAGAATCTGACTATTACTATGCATTGGAGAAATATAACATAGGTTACTACTACTAATAGATTAATGTGGAAAACAGTCCAGCAAGTCATCATTTGTAACTGGAATAAATCAGTAATAAAAAATCTAGTTACTAACAATAAATGACTTTGATGGGAATCACAAGACGAGGATTAATGCCCTTAAAATTCTAGATATACTTTGTTGATAAGTGCGAAGTAGTATAAAATCCAGGTTTTTGACTTCGACAACCTAACAATTAGAATAAAGTGCATTATGTTACATCTTGACATGTTGTTAATTTCAGCCCACAGAAAAATACAATATGGATAACCATCTTCTTAATTACAGGTAATTACATTTATATTTGTATGTAAATTAAACACTGAATTATTTTGCTAGGAAGTGAAAGGTAACAGTAATAAATATAAATCCATCATTATGGCATCAAAGAACAATCTATTAAAGTAACTCTGGATTCAAATTTCCAATAAGAGGTTTGAGGTGTACACTAATGAGGAATATATAATTCAATGGTTCAGATCATGAGTCAATTGAAGCTAAACTACCATGGAAAACCTGGAAGCACTCGACGGCCGTTTCGTCCTAGCAGTGAGCATCCACGATCCCGCCTAGCAAGATTCATACCCAGGACATATCAGTCTTGCGCTCGAGCGTTTAACCACTAGATTACTGAGCCAGTATCTAACAGTGTTAATGTCTAACTTCACACAGTCGTCTAGTGGTTCCAGGTTTTCCATAATGGTCTAGCTTCCATTAACTCATGATCTTAACCATTGAAATCACTATAACATTCACAAAAACCCTTCATTAGTTTTAACTAAACACACTAATTAGTCTATTTGAATAGTGCAATGAGAAGATGAAGTTTATTAGAACTATGTGATAATAGATTAGTGCAATACATTTCGAATAATCTGATCACACATATACTTGTTGTTGAAACATTTACACATAAAAATAAAAGGTCAACAAGACTAAAAAATGGAGGACGAGAAGAAAAAAAGAGATAATAAATAAGATGATATGAAAAATAATGTAAAACCTCATCAATCTGGATGATAAGCTAATAAGACCAGGGTAGAGTTACGAGTGAGAACAAATTATTTTTGAACAAGTACATATGTGATCAGATTGTTCGCAATGTATTACGCTAATATATATCACATAGTTCTAATAATCTTATTATTACACTAATCAAATTTATCAAAATGGACTCATTGTTTTAAATTAGTCTAATACTGCCCCCGAGGGTGAGGAGATTTAGCTCTCCATCTCCTAATGCTCTCACACATGGCCACATGTACACAGCAAACTACTGCCAGGTAAGTCCTACTCATTACCTAATGTTAGCCAGGGTGTTGTTTACGAAATTGAGAAGAATAAAAGCGAACCTTCGGCGCTTTAACCGGATTGGTGGATATGGAGAATCCACCTAGGGAAGTTGGGAAACCCTAATCTCAAACCAATGGTCCACATGGGTTGGCTCCAGTATCCTGAGGGAACGAATGGCGTACGAACCAATTATTGGTCACCGGTTACCATGGGACTGCATCTCCAAATAGCTTGTGGATTAGACCTTTAGGTCGGAGGCTCCGGGTGTGACGACCTAAGAAAACCTCCTGCTTCGGTGGTCTAGGCACCCGGGCAGTATCATAGCTCACACACAAATCAAGTGACTTGTGTAGTGTATATATAATCGATACCGCCTTTTTACCAATACTTATGTTTTCGAAGTCTAATACTGATTAATGTTATCTATTATAAACACTTAACAACAATTAAAACTTACCTAAATATGGTATACATGGAAGACGTGAATTATCTACAGCTGAACGAAGATTAATAAAATTTTCTTCTTGAGAAAACAAATCTGACAATTTTCGAAATGTATGACGATCACGTGAAGATAAATTAGACCATGTAGCATTTAATCGATGAATACATTGCATATGTAAAGCAGATACAATAGCCATTCCTGATGAGAAATTATTTAAATCAACTAGTTTCTGTATAAAGTAATGGATAGACGTGTGTGTGTGTTTAAGTGACAGAAAATATAAATAGCCAATATAATTTTATTTATGACAATAATAACAAGATTAGTAATTTGAATAATTATGTAACAGAATTAGACTGAAGTGATTTTGTGAAGATTGATTTAATTTGTAGGGTGTTTTAGTCATAGACTAATCATAGACTCTTTAGTATTCACAAACACATCGGAGATCGAACATAGAACCTTCACGTCTGAAGGTGAACGCTTGACTAATGATATAATTCCAAATTTAACCAATTTAAAATACATTGTGATGATTATCCACTGTCGTTGACAAATGTACATTGATTTAATTTGCTATGACTACTTCAGTACAGTGAAATGCCATAATAAAACCATTAACATAATCAGTATTGGAGGAAAATATTCGAACCCAAAATACGAACTTGTTAGATGGGAATAATTTTTAGGATAATTAAAAAACATACGATTGAAGGCAAGACAAAGAGTGAATGCATCTGGGTCACTAAATGATTGTGAGCCATGCCAACTGCTAATTATGCCGATAGAATGGACCTTAACCAAATAATCTACATCTATATACATGGGTAAGACCAACAGTCAGTACCTTTATGAATTAATGCCATGACTTGATTTGGACATCTCTAACTTTCTTCCAGCCTACTCCTACACTAGACAACATCGCCTGTCCACGTGGATAGGTTTACGTTACACATGTCCCATCCACCTTAGATGATAAATATTTTGTCATCTCTACCTAATACAGTGAATCCACCCCAAGTATTGCTAATTTGGTGGTAAAAAGACATTTATGATCGAACACTAGTAACCTATGGATATAATCTCTTTTAAAACACTAGATTTTACAGCCATAGAGTAGAATGGAGTAAATCATTGTACAGTAAACCTGCCCCTTGGCTGGTAGACGGACATCTCGACTGAACCCAAAGTGACGTGAGTTGAAAAATACCGACTGAGCATTTTAAATTGGTGCCAGGGCTTAGCCAGACATTAACTCACCTATTGGTATGACTTCCAAAAATAAGTGAAGTGGTCGACGCAATTTATTATTTTATGCGTTAACGTAGACCGGTTATGAGGAAATGTTTCCTATTTAGAGAAGTATAAAGACATTCTAAACATGTTTGTATTATAGCTCACGGCGATCAGAGGACTATATTTTTATCAAACAGGACTTTCATTGTTGATGACAATATAAAATGCGATTTCGTTGTTAACTAAAGAACTCGCCACATTCGAGATTATTTAGTTTCCCTATTTTGTTTTTTATAATGTGCTGAATTAGACAAATAAAGCACTGAAATTTATTTTGAATATTATTTCAGCCTAGATCGATACTCATCATGAACGCTTATGTGTAAACCTTTCGAGATGTGGAACTCAGGATCTTCAGGTTTCATTATTAAGTGTGCGTTACTTTTAAATTACCAATCAGGGATTTAATAATCCCACATTTCTAACTTAAGTTTATTTCACAACACTAGATGATTAATTCTCAGTGTCATTTATTTCACTTATAACAACGTGACCGGGCCATGATGCGGTCACCAACTTCTCAATAAAACTTAGGGAATTCTTTTTTTTGTTTGAAATAAGTCATGAATGAAAAAAGGTTTATAGAGACTATTCAATTTCGGTAGATAGTTTTACAATATAAAGAATTAACTCAAGTTAAAAATGTAAACCATTGGATGACAATATGTACAAGTGATTGATCAATGTTTATCTCATCTTTTTAGAGATGACTGAATGTTATCGATTAAATTAACTATTTGTTGGCAGTAACAGATATGAGCGACTCATTGATGTCAATCCTTAAAACTGTTTCACAAGTGTATATCGAACCTGTTTTGATCGATAGGCCGTACACTAGGTTTTTTTTACTGCTGCGGTGATATTAAAGTTGATCCCCGATCGGCGCATTTCAACTAGGCATGTCTATAAGGTACACTGATTTTATCTGCTCTACCACTAGTACCTAGGAAGATACAAGAACTTCGCAACTATTACCAACGGTTTGTCAGGAATGGTAATATATCTTCCTACGAGTATTGTATGAGTACTTTACACTTTGATGAGCTAATAATTTCAGGACACGTGTGATTGTAATTTCAGTAATGTTTGTGTTATTATTCGGTAAGAAAAAATCTTGAGAGTCAAAAGTGGAAGTTGTTTTCCGGGCAATTGATTTAAAACTACAGTAAATTTCTATTACAAGTATTTTGAGAATAATCTCGACAACAAAGTTAGTTACGTGAGAATGATAGAATTGAATAGTACTGCTTAACCTCAATGTATATTACCAATAATAGAGCTAGTTGTATGTTGTCACATTTAATTGTAGTGAGATTATGTACAAAGACATTACTGACCCGATAGGCAAACGAGTAGTGGCAACTTAGTGATCACTAGACTAAGTTTGCAATTAACTGTCATACTGACATTGTGGACTACTACTCCCAAACTAACCATAAATCTAACTACTGGCTTTACAGACATACAAGTAATAGCATAGACCTCAATTCAAAATATAAGTTAATAACCAAAAGAAAAATAGTAGGTATATATACACTAACCTTTGCTATTCGTATAAAATGTGATAATATTTCTGTTCGCTTCGATAAACTTTTCTCATTTAATATATCTTTATGAACCCAGAATATAATCTAAAAATAGATAGATTTTATATCAGAAGGCTTTTTATAGATATTATAGTAATTTCAATGGTTGAGATCATGAGTCAATTGAAGCTAGACCACTATAGAAAATCTGGAAGCACTTGATGGCCATTTCGTCCTATTGTGGGACTCCTCAGTGGCAGTGCGCATCCAAGATCCCGCCTCGCGAGATCTGTACCCAGGACTTATCAGTCTCGCACGCGAACGACTAACCATTAGGCCACTGAGCTGACTGACATCCAACGGTGTTAATGTCTAACCTCAACTAACTCATGAAATTGAGCGACAAATAAATTTTTTATTTTATTTTAACACCTAGATATTGGTACAAGGAGACACCAAATACATATGCGCCACACAAATCTCATTTCATATGTGTGAAGGATGTGATACTGCCCAGGTGCCCAAACCGAAGCAGGTGGTTTCCTCGGGGGGCCATACCCGGGGCCTTCGATCCACAGGGCAGTGGAGCATCGTAAAGAGATGCAGTTCCATGGTAGCCGGTGACCAACGATTGGTTCATACGCCATTCGTTCGCTCAGGATACTGGAGCCAGCCCATGTGCACCATTAATTTGGAATCAGGATTTTCCAAATCCCCTAGGTGGACACTCCATGTCCACCAACCCGGTTAAAGCGCCGGACGTTCGCTTTTCTTCCTCTCAATTTCGTAAACAACGCCACCGCCACGAGAAGGCAATTAGTAGGACTTCCCTGGCAGAGGCTATATACGCGTGGCCATGTGAGAGCATTTCGAGAGGAAGAGCGGACTCTTCCCACTCTCGGCCGTTTGGGGGCGACAAATAAAGTAATAACAAGTATGATAATAAACAAGCAATAAACAATGTGTGTGAGAGAGAGAGAGGAGAAGAAACATCAATGATAAAGAACAGGAATTTAAAGTTCGTTCGAAAAGATAAAGAAGATTATATCTCTTTGTTTTTTTAGAAAAAAAAAGAATGAAAATAAATCTCTAGTTGTCATAGTGATAGATAAGGAAAATTAATATTTTTTGTAATAAATATTAAGCTAAATCCTCTTAGTTATATTATAAAGGTCAAATAGAATTATATAGTTTAATCACATATTATAGATTAACAAAGAGACATTATATTGATGGTTATTATCGATTTAGTTATATTGCATAGAAACATTTTATTGAAACCTCGAAAAATAACTTTTAGAAGTCTAAAAAAGTTACATAAATACTGAAAATGTTACGTAATGGTGATAACCAGGTACCTCAATGAGCACAATTAATGAAGCCTTACAACTACATCAACTTTATACCTGATATATATATATATATATATATATATATATATATATATATATATATATATATATATATATATATATATATATATATATATATAAAGTTGGCGATGAGATGACTGTTTGATCAAATAATATAAACGTTACCTTAGGGTAAAATCATAAATAAGAAATTATCACTAGTTACAATGTTTGAGAGCGATGCTAGGGTCAGACATAGGGTATTTGGATAAATTGTTTGAAAGTGTGAACTATTAATAACTTAGATGGTTGAGATATAGACTACATATACCTAACCATAGCCTATTTCAATGCGCAACTTTGACTGGGATAAGAGTGCATTAAAGGAAAGCTATGAAAGCGTCCAAATCAAGACATGCCGCTAGCTAATCCATAAAATCACTGATTGTTGAACTAGGCTGTATTGGTAGATGCAAAGTAACCGGTTATAATGCGCATGATGATGACTGCAATCAGTAGTTAGAGATGATGGATCAGGGTTAGGTTGTGTAGACATTTTATCCTACACCATATGGTGAGTTTCAGGATTCCATTACAGATACACAACCTTTTATTATTTAATTTTTCTCACTATTATTGACTGTACCATTACTATGAATTCTTTATTACATATCTAGTTAATTTTATTTCTCTGTACTGATCTCGCATGTCCCCACACATTAGTTATAACTGAGGATGTTTCATAGTTGAGACTGTATTTATCTATCTCCCTATTAACATGTTTTTTTTGCTGAATCTCACTTATATTGTTAACATTTAAGATTTAATGCTATTTTTGCCTAATTACTAGAATTAAACATAAGTGTCATGCATTTGAATTCATCAATCATAGTAGAAGATAGAAAGTTAGGATAGTGGCACTAATAAAAGATATTTTGTAATTTAACTATTTATTTAAACACACAAAAATTGGTAGGAGGCAATAAATACATATATACGCCACATAAATCATTCGATTTGTGTGAGGGCTGCGATACTGTCCGGGTGTTCAAGCAAATGGTTTCCTTAGAGGGCCACACCCGGAGCCTTTAACCTAAAGGTCCAATCCACAACGCAGTGGAGCAACATAAGGAGATGTAGTCCCATGGTAGCCGGTGACCAATAATTGGTTCATATGCCATTCGTTTCCTCAGGATACTGGAGCCAACCCATGTGGACCATTGGTTTGGAGTCAGGGTTTCCCAATTCACCTAGGTGAACTCTCGATGTCCACCAACCCGGTTAAAGCGCAGGAGGTTCGCTTTTCGTCCTTTCAATTTCGTGAAAAACAGAAATGCCACGAGAATGCGGTGAGTAGGACTACCCTGGCAGTTGTTGTGTGCACGTGGCTATGTGAGAGCATTTTTCGAGAGAGAGCTGACTCTCCCCACTCTCGGCCATACCAGGGCATTTGAGGGCTAGTAGAAGACAGAAAGTTATAACAGTAGCACTAATAAAAAATATTTTGGCATTTATTCATTTATATAAACACATAAGCATTGGTACATAGAGGCATCAAATAGATATACGTGAGAGCTGGGATACTACTGCCCGGGTGTCCAAACCGAAGCAGGTGGTTTTTTAGGGGGCCACATCCGGAGCCCCCAAAATAAAAGGCATTTTGGTAAGCAGTTGATGTTACTTCAAACAAAAACACAACAACAACATTATAAACTTATAAGAAATCGTTCCGATGTGAATCAGTTAAACAGTAAAAAAGAATGAATCTTTTAAAGAACAATAAACAAATAACAAAAAAAAACTAACTTGATTAAACCATCTTGTAGAAGCAACAATATTTGGAGCATATTGTAGTTTTTCTTTACTATTCCATTTTAATGTATAAAATTCCTAAATTAACAATACGAACAGAATGAAAATTTAAGTTAGAATAATGCTTGATAATTGTTTTAGGCTTAGGTTGAATAAGATCGACTATCTTTTGTGATTAAACTTTTAGATGACTTGAGTAATTACTTACTCCGCTTGGAGCCCCTCTGGGAGTTCGATATAGTTGTATGTATTGTAAGTTATTTATTAGGTAATGAATCATAAACTAACTCCGCCTGGAGCCCCTCTGAGGCTACTGCCGTTCCCGAGCCCGGATAAAGGAGGAGGGTTGGGTATAGGGTTAGAGACCCCATCCCGCAGAAAACTAACTCGCTAAAAAAACGCTAACCAAAATAAACAATTCAAACCACTTAAACTCTGCCCTGCGAGTAAGAAAGTCTTCATTTAGAAGAGTTATCACACCACATGGTGAAACCCGAGTTCCTTCGGAAGTCACGAGACTGACGCCGCTGCTGACAACCAGAGCAACCATTAATTTAGGTACATGGAATACTCGTACAGTGTGGGAGACCCGGAAAGCCTTCCAAATTGCTGCATAAATGAAGAAATACAACATGGAGGTGCTTGGAATTAAAGAAACACATTGGACGAAGGTTGGA
This sequence comes from Schistosoma margrebowiei, assembly GCA_944470205.2. NCBI lineage: Eukaryota > Metazoa > Platyhelminthes > Trematoda > Strigeidida > Schistosomatidae > Schistosoma > Schistosoma margrebowiei. Next base: position 4,547,900 of record OX104028.1, read on the forward strand.
CAACAACGACTAGATTCAGGGGAGCTTCTGTTATACTCCGGTCATGAAGAACAAAGTGCTTCATATACACAAAGGAGTTGCATTCATGCTATCCAAACAAGCAAATAATGCAATTATAGGATGGGAATCACATGGACCAAAGCAGCAGGACCAGACAAAATTCCAGCAGGGGCACTGAAAGCAGACGTAGCGGCAACTGCAAGGATACTCCACATTCTCTTTAATAAGATTTGGGATGAAGAACAAGTACCAAAAGACTGGAAAGAAGGACTCCTGATCAAAATACCGAAGAAAGGCGATCTCAGCAACTGTGATAACTACAGGGGCATCACTGTTCTTTCAATACCGGGAAAAGTCTTCAACAGGGTATTGCTAAACAGAATGAAGGACTCCGTAGACGTCCAACTTCGAGACCAATAGGCAGGATTCCGTAAGAATAGATCGTTTACAGACCAAATCACAACTCTACGGATCATTGTGGAACAATCATATGAATGGAATTCATTACTCTATATGAACTTCATTAACTATAAAAAAGAATTTGATAGCATGGAGAGAACAACACAGCATGCATCAATCCAATCACAATTGACGGAGAAAATTTGGAAGATGTAAAAACCTTTACATATTTGGGCAGTATCATTGATGAACACGGAAGATCTGATGCAGATGTGAAGGCGCGGGTCGGCAAAGCAAGAGCAGTATATTTACAACTGAAGAATATCCGGAACTCAAAACAATTGTCAACCAACACGAAGGTCAGAAATTTCAATAAAAATGTCAAGATATTTCTACTGTATGGGGCGGAAACCTGGAAAACTACGAAAGAAATCATCTAGAAGATACAGGTATTTATTAACAGTTTGTCTATGCAAAATACTTCGGATCTGTTGGCCAGACACTATCAGCAACAACCTACTGTGGGAGAGAACAAATCAGATTGCAGTAGAGGAAGAAATCAGGAAGAAGCGCTGGAAGTGGATAGGACGCATATTGAGGAAGGCACACAACTGCGTCACAAGGCAAGCCATCACATGGAATCCGGAAGGCCAAAGGAGAAGAGGAGGACTAAAGAACACATTACGCCGAGAAATGTAGACAGACAAACATGAGAAGAATGAACAACAAGTGGATCGAACTAGAAAGGAAGTCCCAGGACAAAGTGGGTTGGAGAATGCTGGTCGGAGGCCTATACTCCATTGGGAGTAATAGGCGTAAGTAAGTAATTAAGAATTATAAACTGAACTTTAGAGCATATTTTTCCTAATGAAAATTATTGATATTAACCGAGGTTCAAACTGGAACCCTAATGGCTGAATGTTGAATAATTTAATCACTAGGTTGATGTTTTATGGTAAATAGAATTTCTTGCATTGAAAACAAAATATAGTTGCTGCATTCCAATGGTAAATGTTTCAACAATGTGTCAAAATACTAGAAACGTGATAATTTATGTTATTGCAAAATCTCTTTATTTTTTGAACAGAACAACTTTTCATATGTAAACTTTTCTAAATATGAAAGGATAATGGAAAAGATAGTTGAGTGCTTTATGCTGATTACTTCAAGGGGTATAGTAAACTAACTAGTAAGTTTATTCAACCCAATGTAGAAATACAGGACTAAATCGGGAAATATCTATATTAACAAACCAAGATATAGTAGTAAGGTACGTTGCTACTTAAAAATGATCTGATAAGGGTCCGTGTAAATATCGTAAATGATGGTTGGATATGAACACTGACGTAACGAAGAATCAATCACAATGGAGTAGAAAAGTTCATTTGTTATCCATTAAATTTTGAGTTCCAGCATTCTTAATTCTTGAAATAAATTTCGGGTGTTTAGATTCTTTTACTATCATTACTACTACAATTATTGTGATTTCTTTAATGTCTATCCCATAGTGGTATAGCAATTCGGGTTAACGAAAGTTTACTTGAGGCTATATGTTATGATTGATTTACCAAAAAAACCATTCTTTGAATGTCACATTTATTTGTTACATCATTTATTTAGTCGGTCAGCTGCAACGTAGGATCAGGTACATATATGCATAGGTTCAAGTTGCCACACTTCATTAGTACAACTACATGAACACCAAATTCATAGTAGTTACTTCAATGGTAGTAATATATAAAAGAAAGATTGTGTATAAGGATATAATACATGAAGAAAGAATTGGTTCGGAGACAGAAATGTATAAAGCAATTTTAATCTAATGGTATAAGGGAAGACAAAGAGTGTGTACATCGACGCCATTGTGATCGATCCTGAGTCGTGTCACCCAGTCTCCAAACATTGGTTACCATAGCCAGGCGGACCCCAATCAAGTAGTCTACATCTACCAACATGGATTAGATTAGAAGTTAGTGACTTTTTGGACTGATGGCATGTTTTGGTTCGGCCGACCCTAACTTCCTTCCAACCGTCTCCAAAACTACTCAGCATTGCGCGTCGTGGTAATCAGTGTTTAGGCATACGCAACACGTGATCTAACCATCTCAGTCGATGAAGATCCATAACCTCACCAACTGATTTACCATCATTCCCTAATACCCTGCGTCTAACCTCACCATTGCTTACCCGGTGATCCCAGCAGATGCGAGTAATATTTCTAAGACATCTGTGGTCAAATATTAGTAGCTTACGAATATCTTCTGTTAGTGGCCATGTTTCGCAGCCCTAAAGTAAAACAGAACGAACTGCCGTGAAGTAGTAGATTTTAAAATTACCTTGAGTTTCTCTAATCTATGCTATACCATAACAACATCGATTTGCCACTAGTTATTCACTGCCTACATGCCTATGAATTACATATCATATCTCTACACTAATATATATATATATATATATATATATATATATATATATATATATATATATATATCGATATGGTTTCCAACAATATAAACAGTACTCTTCGAGCAGTTACATTACGCAATAATTATATAGTGTCACAGTAACCATAAAATGATATCGATTTACTGGGAAAAAAGGAGATTATGATAATCAATGTCGGATTCAATTAAACCCTTAGTACAATACATAATATTAAAAAAGAATTAACAGAATATTTTAATAGAGGGTTAGTATTATGGTAGTTAAGCAAGAATAAAGAGATAAATATTGAGAATGTGTTTGTTTGATTAGTGTTCAGCTGAAATTCACTCTTATATCGATAATCAAGAAAGAGAGTGTAAATGTACAAAGTTCTTTTCAATGCAAACGTTAAGTTTGTGAACATGGATTCCGAAAGGTTCAACAATATGCAAAAGATGAAGTCAAAAACCCTATGGTGGATAACCATACAGACTTTACTTAATACAACTTGATGTCGTGTGTTAAATCATTATGGTACGATGAGTCAGGATCATTTCTTTTATATCTGGATGGTAAAACGATTAGCTGTGATAACACCATTGTAGATGAGTTGAGTAACTTGCTTCTTAAGAATGCATCTACCGTTTGAATGATATTGCGGAGTCAGCTACATATTGCTAGAGTTAGAACTATCACGAGTTCACTTAATCTGCGAACAGAACAAAGACTTGTGACCGTAGACCAATAAGCTGGCTATTTGATGCGTCCCAGCCCCGCTAACTAGAGGAAGAAGTTCTAGCTTGGAACGAGAAAGTATATTCCGTAAGCCAGAAGCACGAGTGAATAATAACAGACACAAATCAAACGTATGTGTACAGCATAAAACTGTCCTTGGGAAGCGTAGCAAAAATAGCATACTAAAAATACACAACGGACCAATAGCGTTAAAGATTCTCCCAAGTAGGAAATACGACATGAAGGTGAAAAGAGCACTTTTGGCGCGAAAACAAGGAAATTTAAATCTCCAAAATAGAATTATAAAATTAAGGCATTTACCAAATGCGTTCTGGAGATCTAACATCCCCAACACCTCCCTCTTTTAATGACGTACGTTTCTGGGGTCCACTTGCATTTTGACCGTTTGTTGTCGTTGTCGGAGTGACCACCATCTAAGTCGTAGGTCGACCTGTCGATGTGCTTCTTCCTGCATCGGGAGTGCGGGTAGACTAAAGGTATCTAATAGGATGTCAAGAGGGAGATTCCCTTCTGTCGATGGGCGAACTGGAGCTAACCGCTTGCGTAGCTGGTTCCAATGTCAATTCCACCTGTCTCTTTCTATCTCTACCTCGTACATGACATGGTCTAATTTTCCGACAACATGTGCTCCAGTCCAGAGACCATGATTTAGTCTGTAGTCCCGAGCGAACACCGGACATCTTTCCGCTGAAGTTAATGTGTGAGATGAGTGCATAATAGCTTTCTCTGTTGCGTCCGGGAACTAATGTGAGATGACAGCACCGGGTCCAAAATCTGAAGCGTCTGCAGCGACAATGATAGGCATGAACGGACCGTAGTGTGTCAGCAATAGTCCAGAGCTTATGATTGTTTTCAGCCTGCAAAATACAGCTTCACATTTTTTTATCCAGTTCCAGCTGGTATTCTTATTCAGAAGATGATTCAGCGGGGCGCGTATGTCATGCATCGACGGAACAAAAGCTGAGTAGTACCTAATTAATCCCAGGAATGATCGTAGCTCAGAGATATTAGTGGGAGTCGGCATCAGTTTTATAGCTCGGATGTTTTCAGGATCTGGTCTGCGACCCGCGGCATCGAAGATGAATCCCAAGTATTTAACTGACGTCAAGAAAAGCTGGCATTTTTCTGAGCGTAATGGGAATCCGTTATCGCTGACGCGTTGTAGTACAGCTGTCGTGCGTTCTCAAAGCAGTTCTAACGATGTGGCAACAATCAAGATGTCATCGAGATAAGTTGCGACCCCCAAGTGTTTCCTGATGCTTGCTTGTCTTTTGCAAGCAATTTTCTGGATCACTCCAACATAACATACCCCGGTAAACGTCGAATCTTGAAAAGAAACTTCACAATCTAGTTGTCCCAACAAACGTGCGTGATCTTCCCATCTGACGTAACAATTCTCTCACGAAAATATTGGATCAGATTGGGAAGATCACGCACGTTTGTTGGGACAACTAGATTGTGAAGTTTCTTTTCAAGATTCGACGTTTACCGGGGTATGTTATGTTGGAGTGATCCAGAAAATTGCTTGCAAAAGACAAGCAAGCATCAGGAAACACTTAGAAGCGTTTCATCCAATCAGCGTTTACTTGAAGTCTTAGCCAAAAATATCAAGGAAGCGAAACGTCACATGCAGAGGCTCTGATTGGTTGGCTGCCACACTGCTACTATGTTTAGTAGCATTCCGGAATCTTCTAGCAACCCAAGGACATTTAAAATATTACAAAAGCCCTGTATTTTCTGTATTAAAGTGAACCTTGGAGTAAACTACTTCTCGCATACTTTGCGTCTTCTCCCTCGTGTTCAGGTCTCTATCTAGTTCTAGCTTGGGGGTTACAGAATAGCTTAGGAGACGAATATAGCGTTCAATCCGCAAGACTTATCATGTTACGTCACACCAGCTGATCTTAATCTACTTGGTTTAGACTGGTTTGACCGGCTACACTTAGCTAACGTTCCGTTAAGCACCGTATACCATCTGGTGAAAAAACTCATGAACCTGAAGCATATTCGAAAGAACTAATGACGACGTTTTCAACCATTTTCCAGCCTATATTGGGTCAGTGCACTGCTATGAAAACAACACATCGGTTGAAATCTGGAGCTAAGTCTGTCTCCCATCCAAAGAGACCAGTGCCGTACGTAGCATTATCGAAAGTTGACGAAGAACTAAACCGCCTTCAACTACAGGGAGTTATTACACCTGTTTCTTATTCTGTCTGAGCAGTACCCATTGTGGTTATTAAGAAGGTTAATGGCACAACCCGATTATGCGCAGATTTTTCCACAAGTCTTAACGCAGCTCTCGAACAGCATCATTACCCACTGCCAGTCCCTGCAGATTTGTTCACAATGCTAAATGGTGGGAAGTTCTTTGCAAAACTGGGTCTCGCTGATGCCTATCTACAAGTGGAAATGGCTGAAGATTCGAGAGAGTTACTTACCATAAATACTCATCGTGGCTTGTTTCAGTACAATCGCCTACCATTTGGTGCTAAAACAGTTCCATCTATTTTTCAGCAACTAATAGATACCATTCTATCGAGTAACTTGGGGGTCGCAACTTATCTCGATGACATCTTGATTGTTGCCACATCGTTAGAACTGCTTTGAGAACGCACGACAGCTGTACTACAACGCGTCAGCGATAACGGATTCCCATTACGCTCAGAAAAATGCCAGCTTTTCTTGACGTCAGTTAAATACTTGGGATTCATCTTCGATGCCGCGGGTCGCAGACCAGATCCTGAAAACATCCGAGCTATAAAACTGATGCCGACTCCCACTAATATCTCTGAGCTACGATCATTCCTGGGATTAATTAGGTACTACTCAGCTTTTGTTCCGTCGATGCATGACATACGCGCCCCGCTGAATCATCTTCTGAATAAGAATACCAGCTGGAACTGGATAAAAAAATGTGAAGCTGTATTTTGCAGGCTGAAAACAATCATAAGCTCTGGACTATTGCTGACACACTACGGTCCGTTCATGCCTATCATTGTCGCTGCAGACGCTTCAGATTTTGGACCCGGTGCTGTCATCTCACATTAGTTCCCGGACGCAACAGAGAAAGCTATTATGCACTCATCTCACACATTAACTTCAGCGGAAAGATGTCCGGTGTTCGCTCGGGACTACAGACTAAATCATGGTCTCTGGACTGGAGCACATGTTGTCGGAAAATTAGACCATGTCATGTACGAGGTAGAGATAGAAAGAGACAGGTGGAATTGACATTGGAACCAGCTACGCAAGCGGTTAGCTCCAGTTCGCCCATCGACAGAAGGGAATCTCCCTCTTGACATCCTATTAGATACCTTTAGTCTACCCGCACTCCCGATACAGGAAGAAGCACATCGACAGGTCGACCTACGACTTAGATGGTGGTCACTCCGACAACGACAACAAACGGTCAAAATGCAAGTGGACCCCAGAAACGTACGTCATTAAAAGAGGGAGGTGTTGGGGATGTTAGATCTCCAGAACGCATTTGGTAAATGCCTTAATTTTATAATTCTATTTTGGAGATTTAAATTTCCTTGTTTTCGCGCCAAAAGTGCTCTTTTCACCTTCATGTCGTATTTCCTACTTGGGAGAATCTTTAACGCTATTGGTCCGTTGTGTATTTTTAGTATGCTATTTTTGCTACGCTTCCCAAGGACAGTTTTATGCTGTATACATACGTTTGATTTGTGTCTGTTATTATTCACTCGTGCTTCTGGCTTACGGAATATACTTTCTCGTTCCAAGCTAGAACTTCTTCCTCTAGTTAGCGGGGCTGGGACGCATCAAATAGCCAGCTTATTGGTCTACGGTCACAAGTCTTTGTTCTGTTCGCAGATTAAGTGAACTCGTGATAGCTTGAAACCTTGCATGTTGGTAGAAGAAGGCATCAGATATATATGCGCCACACGTATGGGGTATACAATTCACTGTCATTGTATAGCGGTATACCATTCCACGTGGTTTAGTAAAGAACAGATAACAGTGACTAAGAGTGATATGCTATCCGATTCGGTGGAGGATACACTATATAAATGGATTTGAGTAAAGCTTTCAAGATTGATTATCTTAATCTTTTTTGTTTTGTTCTATCAGTAATTCGATATTATTTTATGTTCATTGTGACACTATATAATGATTGCGTAACACAACTAATTAATGAGTATTGTTTCTTTTTTTATTAAATGGTCAATTGAAAGTTTTTCATTATATAGTAATTAATTAGTTAATATATTTGAATGAATTGAATTTCATTTAAGTTATACACTTAACATTCTCTTTAGTTTTTGTTGGGGCGATTCAGAAAACTCCTTGAAAAAAAGACAAGAAAAGCTCAGGAAACACTAAGAAGCATTTTATCCAATCAACATTCTCTAGACGTTTCGCCGGAAACATCTCAAAAATGAAAAGTCACATGTCCAGTTTCTGATTGGATGATTACCTATACTACTACTATGTTTAGGAGCATTCTAGAATTCTCTGGAAACGCAAGAATATCTAAAATACTATAAAAAGCCGAGATTTTCTGTACTAGAACGAACTATTGGAGTAAAGTGCTTCTCGCATATTTTGCGCCTTTTCTCTCGTATTGCGGTCGCTGTGTAGTTCTGGCTTGGGGGTTACAAGAATAACTTAGGAACCGACTATAGCGTTCAATTAACAAGACTTATCAGTTTAATCGTTTTTTTGTTTTGTTTTTCTTTTCATTGTTTTACAATGTATTTAATTGTCACATTTAGTTAAGTAAGCGAAAATTTATTTTTATTAACACATTTGAATCAATATGAATTTCTGTAACTCAATTTGTATTTGTAAAATAATATTGTTTTAATTATTTAGATGCTACAGTTGAAACATTTTCAGTGTTGCAATCAAATGCCCTGGCATGACCGAGAGTCAACTCTCCCTGTCCAAAAGCACTCACATGTCCAAATTTATACAGCCAGCTACTGCCAGGGAAGTCCTAGTCACTGCCTTCTCGCAGCATAACTGTTGTTTACGAATTTGAGGGAACGAAAAGTCAATGTCTGGTGGATACGGAAAATCCACCTAGAGAAGTTGGGAAACCCTGATCTCAAACCAATGGTGTACATGGGCTCCGAGATTCTAATGGAACAAATAGTGCATGAACCAATTATTGGTCACCAGCTACCATGGGACTACATCTCCTTATGTTGCTCCACTGCCTTGTGGATCAGAACTTTAAGTCGAAGGCTCAGGGTATGGCCCCCTAAGAAAACCACCTACTTCGGTTCGGGCACCCAGGTAGTTTCACAGCTCACACACAGATCAAGTGACTTGTGTGACGCATGTGTATTCGGTGTTTCTTTGTACCAAAATTTATGTATTTAAATAAATACAATGTTGTCTTATACAGCATTATCGTTCAACATAAATAACAATGAAAGTTTCTTGATCAAAACTATTCAGTTCAAAGAATAAGACATCACTTTAAAAAAATTTAATTTAACTCGCTTATGCTAAGCATTCAAAAGTATTGAAGTTATTTATCAATTACTGAATTATAATCAGGTAGCGTATATCTTAGTGTTGTGCTCTTTAAGCTCAAACATTTAAAAGGGGAGCTGTTATTGTCATTGTCATCTAAGACAACAACTACGGAGATAAATAAATTATCAGTGAGACCATAATTTATGGACTACCTTTGAACGACGTTGAAGTGACCTTGAGTGTCCACCTCCTCGCTAAAGCTAAAAGAGGTACAACCCTGTGTGGATAAAGAGGACCATGATTTACAGTTGATGGTTAAGGTTAAGAATTAGATTTACGGTTTTCATCACGAACTGACATCAGCTTAAACCCCTAAACTCTTTCTAACCAAATACATGAGTGAGTTTCGCGCCGAAATTCGAGACCTGTTATCTTATATCTGATTGGTTCGTCCATAAATTATAGTCTCGCTTGGAGTCCCTCTGGGGGCTACTGCCGGTCCCAAGCCCGGATAAAAGAGGAGGGTTGGGCATGGGGTTAGCGTCCCCACCCCGTAGAAAACTAACTCGCTAAAAAAGCGCTAACTAGAAAAAATTATTCAAACCTTTTAAACTCTGTCCTGGGAGTCAGAAGGTCTTCATTTAGAAGAACTATGACGCCTCATGATGAAAGCCGAATTCCTTCGGAAGTCACGAGGCCGATGCCCCTTCTGACAACCAGAGCGACCATTTATTTAGGTACATGGAATGTTCGTACAATGTGGGACACCGGGAGAGCCTTCCAAATTGCTGCAGAAATGAGAAGATACAACCTAGAGGTACTTGGGATCAGTGAAACACATTGGACGCAAGTGGGACAACGACGACTAACTTCAGGAGAGCTTCTGTTATACTCCGGCCACGAAGAAGAAAATGCCCCACGTACACAAGGAGTTGCATTGATGCTGTCCAAACAAGCACAAAATGCACTTATAGGATGGGAATCTCATGGACCAAGGATCATCAAAGCCTCGTTCAAAACAAAAAAGGAGGGCATTACAATGAATATCATCCAATGCTATGCGCCTACCAACGACTACAATGAAGACGCTAAAGATCAATTCTACAATAGGCTGCAGTCAATCGTCGAGAAGTGCCAAACAAAGGACCTGACCATTCTGATGGGAGATTTCAACGCCAAGGTTGGAACGGACAACACTGGATATGAAGACATCATGGGACGACATGGACAGGGAGAAAGAAACGAAAATGGTGAGAGATTCGCAAACCTATGTGCCTTCAATAAACTGGTCATAGGTGGCATCATATTCCCACATAAACGCATTCACAAAACCACATGGACGTCACCGGATCACACCACGCAAAACCAAATCGACCATATTTGCATCAACAAAACGTTCAGGAGGACTATAGAGGACGTGAGAATCAAGAGAGGAGCTGATATAGCATCAGATCATCACTTGCTGGTCGCCAAGATGAAATTGAAACTCAAGAAGCACTGGACAATGGGGCGGACAATTTCACAAAAGTTCAATACGGCCTTTCTTCAGTATACTAACAAACTCAACAAATTCAAGATAGTCCTCAGCAACAAGTTCCAGGCCTTTCATGATCTACTCAATGGAGAAGGAACTACTGTGGAGAGCAACTGGAAGGGGATCAAAGAGGCAATCACTTCAACATGTTATGAGGTCCTGGGTCACAAGAAGCACCATCACAAGGAATGGATCACTGTTGATACACTGGATAAGATTCAAGAAAGAAGGAACAAGGCAGCAATCAATACCAGTCGAACAAGAGCAGAAAAAGCCAAGGCATCAGCTGAATACACAGTAGTAAACAAACAAGTGAAGAGGAGTATCAGAATCGACAAACGTAAATATGTGGAAGATCTAGCAAAGACGGCGGAAAAGGCTGCAAGAGAAGGGAACATGAGACAACTGTATGACATTACAAAGAAAATCTCTGGAAATCGCTGCAAACCAGAACGACCAGTGAAATGCACGGAAGGCGAGATAATCACCAACACTGAAGAGCAACAAAACAGGTGGGTAGAACACTTCAAAGAACTCTTGAATCGACCAGCTCCACTGAACACACCCAACATCGAAGCAGCACCCACCTCCCAATCGACGTTGGCCCACCAACAATTGAAGAAATCAACATGGCCATCAGACAAATCAAGAGTGGCAAAGCAGCAGAACCGGACAACATTCCAGCAGAAGCACTAAAAGCAGACGTAGCGGCAACTGCAAGGATACTCCACATTCTCTTTAATAAGATTTGGGATGAAGAACAAGTACCAAAAGACTGGAAAGAAGGACTCCTGATCAAAATACCGAAGAAAGGCGATCTTAGCAACTGTGATAACTACAGGGGCATCACTGTTCTTTCAATACCGGGAAAAGTCTTCAACAGAGTATTGTTAAACAGGATGAAGGACTGCGTAGACGCCCAACTTCGTGACCAACAGGCAGGATTCCGTAAGGATAGATCGTGTACAGACCAAATCGCAACTCCACAGATCATTGTGGAACAATCAATTGAATGGAATTCATCACTCTACATCAACTTCATTGACTACGAAAAGGCATTTGATAGCGTGGACAGAACAACACTATGGAAACTTCTTCGACACTACGGCGTGCCTCAAAAGATAGTCAATATCATACAGAGTTCATATGATGGATTACACTGCAAAATCGTGCATGGAGGACAGTTGACAAAGTCGTTCGAAGTGAAGACCGGTGTTAGGCAAGGTTGCTTACTCTCACTCTTTCTCTTTCTCCTGGTGATCGACTGGATCATGAAGACGTCAACATCTGAAGGGAAGCACGGGATACAATGGACATCTAAGATGCAGTTGGACGATCTGGACTTCGCAGATGATCTGGCCCTTCTATCCCAAACGCAACAACAAATGCAGGGGAAGAAAAACAGTGTAGCAGCAGTAGGTCTCAATGTACACAAAGGGAAGAGCAAGGTTCTCCGATACAACACAGCATGCACCGATCCAATCACAATTGACGGAGAAGATTTGGAAGATGTAAAAACCTTTACATATTTGGGCAGTATCATTGATGAACACGGAAGATCTGATGCAGATGTGAAGGCGCAGATCGGCAAAGCAAGAGCAGTATATTTACAACTGAGGAACATCTGGAACTCAAAGCAACAGTCAACCAACACCAAGGTCAGGATTTTCAATACAAATGTCAAGATATTTCTACTGTATGGGGCGGAAACCTGGAGAACTACGAAAGCCATCATCCAGAAGATACAGGTGTTTATTAACAGTTGTCTACGCAAAATACTTCAAATCCGTTGGCCGGACACTATTAGCAACAACGTACTGTGGGAGAGAACAAACCAGATCCCAGCGGAGGGAGAAATCAGGAAGTGGATAGGACACACATTGAGGAAAGCACCCAACTGCGTCACAAGACAAGCTCTCACATGGAATCCTCAAGGCCAAAGGAAAAGAGGAAGACCAAATAACAGATTACGCCGAGAAATGGAAATAGAAATGAAAAAGATGAACGAGAATTGGATGGAATTAGAAAAGGAGGCCCAGGACAGAGTGGGTTGGAGAATGCTGGTCGGCGGCCTATGCTCCATTAGGAGTAACAGGCGTAAGTAAGTAAATTATCTACTAATTTACTGTATGTCCACTAGCTACACTGAGCATATATATATATATATATATATATATATATATATATATATATATATATATATATATATATATATATATATATATATATACATATACATATATATATACCGTGAACCGATTGATGTTAGACCACCATTGAAAACCTGGAAGCACTCGACGGCCGTCTCGACCTATTGTGCGACTCCTCAGCAGTGCGCAACCACGATCCCCCTTCCAGGATTCGAACCCAGGGCCTTCAGTCTTGCGCGCGAACGCCTAGCTTACTAGACTACTGAGCTGGCACCCAATGGTGTTAATGTCTAACCTCTCGGAGTTCTGGTGAGAAGCTGTGACCAGTGGGGCTAATCCATGTCAGGTAGAAACAGGTATCTACTTCACTACAATGGAAGATGGTCGCGCAATTTCGTGTATTGGTTGAGGTTAGACATTAACACAGTTGGATGCCGGCTCAGTGGTCCAGTAGGTTAGGCGTTCGCGCGCAAGACTGAAGGCCCTAGGTCCGAATCCCGCGAGCAGGGTCGCGGATGCGCACTGTTGAGGAGTACCACAATAGGACGAGACGGCCGTCGAGTGCTTCCAGGTTTTCAATGGTGGTCTAACATCAATCGGTTCATGATCGTAATCAAAACTTAACAATTTCCACAACCCCTATACTGAAATATGTAATTATTCAACTGTGTCCGCGGGGTACAGATTGGATTGGAACATGTTCCGTCCAGGACTGTATTAAGGGACACTGATTGACTATTTCTTAACCAATCAGTACTAGTCAATACTTGAGAAAACTCTAGGAACTTCTTATGTAAAAATTATAAATATATTAAGGTTTTTCTTATTGTGATTCCTACTTCTACCCAACCTTGTTATGTGGAATATAATTACGTTCCTATCCAACCGTGTTCTGATTTGGGGACTTGTCGAGTGAAGAAGTGTCCAAAAATACTAAGCAATGAGAGCAGCTGAGTAGTAATAGAAACCATAACAAATTGTAATGATCATAGTTGATTACTTTTAACAACTGGCTTAAACAGATTACATAATTTAATGAGAAAAAAAGAGAGCGTAAAAGATCTAAACAATTTGATCGGTAAACAAATGAACTAAACTAAGTGGTTGTAAAGCATTATCGACTAAAATATTTAGAATTTATGTATGAGATATATGTCAGCATCTATTTTAGGACACTATGCTAACTAACATAAGTTGGAAGGTTCTATGCTACATGTAACTAAATGACTGAGTTGAAAAGAACGGAAGCAAATATATGAAGTATAATACCCACTTACATCTGCTTCGATTGCTTGAAAGTATTCCAGTTCAATTAAAGTGACTTGTTGCTATAAAAGATAGAAAGAAATGAATTAATTAAAACAAATGTTAAACTAATTAAATGTCGATGATTAAAAAAAATATTGAACTACGTTAGATGGCTAGAGGAAGTCAACAAGAAACGTTTTAAATATCCAACATACTATATGAGATGTTGATTTACTTCAACTCATGATCACATTACAACGTGATCAATAAAATTTGATCAGCACTAAATAGGACCAAACAGATATAGAATTAGTCACTATTTACTGATCCATCAACTGTATATAATGAACCATAAATGAACAGATTACAAGTTCCAAAGTCATATTTTGCATACATGGATTTGTATGATCGGATTGAATATTCCATAAAATGAAGGAATTTAATGTCAAATGTATGATCTTATGCTGTAACTGCTCAATAATAGAAAAAAAATTTCAGTTGTTTTTAGCAATAACCGAACACTATCGATAAAGTAAGAATATAATAACTGTGCTGAGTGCATTATAATTCTACCTTAAATGGTTGGCGGCAGTCAGTAGGATACCCTGCGCCTAGGTTTCGTGATAATTGACACTCATTGTCAAGGGAATTTACAATCTTTAGGGACTGGATGTTACCAATGGGACTCGAACATGAGAAAAACAGTTTAACAGTCTGTGGTGTAAACACTAAGGACTTGACAAATATGACATTTAAATAAAGCAAGAACAAATATTGATGCAGAATAGTATGAATTCATATTATTTCGAGGTTTCTCGTCAGCTGCTTACAAACCAAAAAATGTGATAGAATTTTTACATGGAGATAGAGTGAAAACAATTGACATAAATGAGTGTAAATAACTGGGTTACAATAATAACTATATATATATATATATATGCTAGAAATAGGTCAGAGGTCAAAAGAAGGGGGTTAATCCAGGTTGGGTGGTGTAATAATGCAATTGAATAATCATAAGATAGGTTACGTAATAATAATTAAATAGAATATGAAAAGTTAAGATAATTTAGGAAGATCAGGTGGTGGAAATGCGTAAATAATAATGTGGTTTAAGAATTATGTAATAGGGGAGGAATATAAATATTTTAAAATAAATAAAAATAAAATAATAATAATAATAATAATAAAGGGTTACCAGGGTAGTGATAAGCTAATTAACGTCTCTTTTTGAATGCATAAGTCAGGTTTAAGTTTTTTGATCATAATAGCTTCAGCAAAACGGAGGCTGGTCGTATTTCTTTGTCTATTGATAACTTTGAATGCATGAGGAATGTCGATGGTGTGTCCGGTGTCAATTAGGTGTCGAGCTATTGCACTGTTGAAAGCCCTGGTCCCACGCAGCCTCAAGTTTTTTGGAACGTGCTCAGAAATGCGGACATGCACTCTTCTCTCAGTTCTTCCAATGTATGTGCTTTGGCACGTACATGTAAATTGGTAGATGCAGTTGGAGCTACTAAGAAAAGAGGGCTTGTCGATTTTGGTTTGTTGAAGTGAGCAGTTCGTTTGCCATACTGTCATAAGTTTTGCTGCTGGGTAGGTGACTTTCAACGCAGAGTTTATTCTTTGATTGATTATTCCAGCGATTTCATCACCTTTGAAACGTAAGTGTAAAAAACAGGTTTTTCTTTCTACTCCATCGTATTTTGTATGAGGATTGATTTTGGAATATTTCTGGATAAATTTCAATGGATATTCATTATCGCGTAGAACATTAGTAATCAGATTAATTTCATCATTAAGGTATTCTTTTGAACAGATTTTTTGAGCGCGGTCAAAAAGGGTTCGTACAATACCTTTTTTGTAACTCATGGGGCAGAAACTGTGGTAATTGAGATAAAGACCACTCCAGGTATTTTTATGGTGAATATGTCTATGTAATTTACCATCAGATGTTCGTCGGATCCCAACATCGAGGAAATGGAATTTGTCTTCAGCTTCTTGTTCCATAGTAAACTCTATGTCCTCGTGTGCTTTATTAAATAGATCGAGTAGCTTAATGGCGTGGTCGTGATTGTTGCAGACGAGGAATGTGTCATCAATATATCTGCAATACAGTGTAGTACCATCGATTACGTGCTTAAGTTTTTTTTGTTCTAGGTTTCCCATAAATATATCGGCAAGAATCGGGCCCAATGGGCTACCCATGGCAACTCCATCGATTTGGCGGTAGAGGACATTATTGAATTGAAATTGTATGTTTTTTGTACATAAGAAGAGAAGCTGTTTAAAATCATGGATTGGTAGGGGTAGAAGTTCAGGATAATCACATATGATCTCTATCGTTTCTTCCAAGGGGATGTTTGTGAAGAGCGATGAGACGTCAAATGAAACCATAAATTTATCGGAAACATTTAGGTTGTCGAGTTTTTGTACAAATTCAAAACTATCTTTTAGACTGTAAGGAGTTAGTTTCTTTCGTATTGGTTCAAGGCACTTTGTCAGCCAGCGGGCGAGTTTATGGAAAGGTGAATTGGCCATGGATAATATTGGTCTAATCGGGATATTGGGCTTGTGAGTTTTGGGTAGGCCGTATAAGTACGGTAATTGTGATCCTTTAGGTTTAAGTTCATTGTATGTATGATTATCTATTAGATTTCTCTTTAGGAGATCTCTCAATTTATTTACAAGTCGCTTCTCTGTTGTCTCTGTTAAATCCTTCTGGGTATTATCGATGATAAATCTAGTGGAATCATTTAAAGTAGACATTATTTTACTAATATATTCGTCTCTGTTAAGAACGACTACGCCGGAACCTTTATCTGGACGAAGTAGCATTATTGTTTCATCTTTAACAAGTTTTTTTAAAGCTAGTTGGTGATCTTTAGTCAACACTTTCGATTGTGGGGTTGGTGTCGTTATGTACTGGTTTGTAATGTCAACTAGTTTCGATTTCAACCAACTATGTTTTTCATCGTTCATGGGTTTCAGTTCTGACAACTGTTGATATAAATACTCAAACTGGGTTTCAGTGTCTATTCTGTTACATTTTTTCGGAATGTGAAATTTAAATCCAAGGGAGAGTGCTTCAGTTTCAATTCGAGTTAGTTTTTTACTGGATAAATTGTGTACGTATTTTTCTGGATTCGTAGAAAAGGCGTTATGTTTTTGTTCTTTCACAAGTGATTTGGTTAATGTCTTTAGGAATTTATGACTGGTTTTGGACTGAACATCGTGAATGAAATTCATGAGTTTGATTCTACATACAATGTTTAGATCCATAATAATTTTGTCATAACTGAGTGATTCTGTTTTAAGTTTTGAGATAAGTTCCTTGGTACATTCAATTTGAGATTTTGTGACGCGTCGAAGATTTTTCAAGGAAGGAGGTATTTTGCAAGCTCGGACAGCTTTGATAATATGACGAGGAAAGCAGCCATCATTCAAGCAACGTAACAGAAACTTTAATCTTGTCGTTTCTCTCGATATCCTGCAACGAACTGCCACCAAACGGTTAAGTGACTTAAAAATGTGGTCAGGGAGACGGCTTTTTAAAAATTTCATGCAATTGGTTCCCTTTATGAATTTAAATAAAGCAAGAACAAATATTGATGCAGAATAGTATGAATTCATATTATTTCGAGGTTTCTCGTCAGCTGCTTACAAACCAAAAAATGTGATAGAATTTTTACATGGAGATAGAGTGAAAACAATTGACATAAATGAGTGGTTTGTAAGCAGCTGACGAGAAACCTCGAAATAATATGAATTCATACTATTCTGCATCAATATTTGTTCTTGCTTTATTTAAATTCATAAAGGGAACCAATTGCATGAAATTTTTAAAAAGCCGTCTCCCTGACCACATTTTTAAGTCACTTAACCGTTTGGTGGCAGTTCGTTGCAGGATATCGAGAGAAACGACAAGATTAAAGTTTCTGTTACGTTGCTTGAATGATGGCTGCTTTCCTCGTCATATTATCAAAGCTGTCCGAGCTTGCAAAATACCTCCTTCCTTGAAAAATCTTCGACGCGTCACAAAATCTCAAATTGAATGTACCAAGGAACTTATCTCAAAACTTAAAACAGAATCACTCAGTTATGACAAAATTATTATGGATCTAAACATTGTATGTAGAATCAAACTCATGAATTTCATTCACGATGTTCAGTCCAAAACCAGTCATAAATTCCTAAAGACATTAACCAAATCACTTGTGAAAGAACAAAAACATAACGCCTTTTCTACGAATCCAGAAAAATACGTACACAATTTATCCAGTAAAAAACTAACTCGAATTGAAACTGAAGCACTCTCCCTTGGATTTAAATTTCACATTCCGAAAAAATGTAACAGAATAGACACTGAAACCCAGTTTGAGTATTTATATCAACAGTTGTCAGAACTGAAACCCATGAACGATGAAAAACATAGTTGGTTGAAATCGAAACTAGTTGACATTACAAACCAGTACATAACGACACCAACCCCACAATCGAAAGTGTTGACTAAAGATCACCAACTAGCTTTAAAAAAACTTGTTAAAGATGAAACAATAATGCTACTTCGTCCAGATAAAGGTTCCGGCGTAGTCGTTCTTAACAGAGACGAATATATTAGTAAAATAATGTCTACTTTAAATGATTCCACTAGATTTATCATCGATAATACCCAGAAGGATTTAACAGAGACAACAGAGAAGCGACTTGTAAATAAATTGAGAGATCTCCTAAAGAGAAATCTAATAGATAATCATACATACAATGAACTTAAACCTAAAGGATCACAATTACCGTACTTATACGGCCTACCCAAAACTCACAAGCCCAATATCCCGATTAGACCAATATTATCCATGGCCAATTCACCTTTCCATAAACTCGCCCGCTGGCTGACAAAGTGCCTTGAACCAATACGAAAGAAACTAACTCCTTACAGTCTAAAAGATAGTTTTGAATTTGTACAAAAACTCGACAACCTAAATGTTTCCGATAAATTTATGGTTTCATTTGACGTCTCATCGCTCTTCACAAACATCCCCTTGGAAGAAACGATAGAGATCATATGTGATTATCCTGAACTTCTACCCCTACCAATCCATGATTTTAAACAGCTTCTCTTCTTATGTACAAAAAACATACAATTTCAATTCAATAATGTCCTCTACCGCCAAATCGATGGAGTTGCCATGGGTAGCCCATTGGGCCCGATTCTTGCCGATATATTTATGGGAAACCTAGAACAAAAAAAACTTAAGCACGTAATCGATGGTACTACACTGTATTGCAGATATATTGATGACACATTCCTCGTCTGCAACAATCACGACCACGCCATTAAGCTACTCGATCTATTTAATAAAGCACACGAGGACATAGAGTTTACTATGGAACAAGAAGCTGAAGACAAATTCCATTTCCTCGATGTTGGGATCCGACGAACATCTGATGGTAAATTACATAGACATATTCACCATAAAAATACCTGGAGTGGTCTTTATCTCAATTACCACAGTTTCTGCCCCATGAGTTACAAAAAAGGTATTGTACGAACCCTTTTTGACCGCGCTCAAAAAATCTGTTCAAAAGAATACCTTAATGATGAAATTAATCTGATTACTAATGTTCTACGCGATAATGAATATCCATTGAAATTTATCCAGAAATATTCCAAAATCAATCCTCATACAAAATACGATGGAGTAGAAAGAAAAACCTGTTTTTTACACTTACGTTTCAAAGGTGATGAAATCGCTGGAATAATCAATCAAAGAATAAACTCTGCGTTGAAAGTCACCTACCCAGCAGCAAAACTTATGACAGTATGGCAAACGAACTGCTCACTTCAACAAACCAAAATCGACAAGCCCTCTTTTCTTAGTAGCTCCAACTGCATCTACCAATTTACATGTACGTGCCAAAGCACATACATTGGAAGAACTGAGAGAAGAGTGCATGTCCGCATTTCTGAGCACGTTCCAAAAAACTTGAGGCTGCGTGGGACCAGGGCTTTCAACAGTGCAATAGCTCGACACCTAATTGACACCGGACACACCATCGACATTCCTCATGCATTCAAAGTTATCAATAGACAAAGAAATACGACCAGCCTCCGTTTTGCTGAAGCTATTATGATCAAAAAACTTAAACCTGACTTATGCATTCAAAAAGAGACGTTAATTAGCTTATCACTACCCTGGTAACCCTTTATTATTATTATTATTATTATTTTATTTTTATTTATTTTAAAATATTTATATTCCTCCCCTATTACATAATTCTTAAACCACATTATTATTTACGCATTTCCACCACCTGATCTTCCTAAATTATCTTAACTTTTCATATTCTATTTAATTATTATTACGTAACCTATCTTATGATTATTCAATTGCATTATTACACCACCCAACCTGGATTAACCCCCTTCTTTTGACCTCTGACCTATTTCTAGCATATATATATATATATAGTTATTATTGTAACCCAGTTATTTACACTCATTTATGTCAATTGTTTTCACTCTATCTCCATGTAAAAATTCTATCACATTTTTTGGTTTGTAAGCAGCTGACGAGAAACCTCGAAATAATATGAATTCATACTATTCTGCATCAATATTTGTTCTTGCTTTATTTAAATTCATAAAGGGAACCAATTGCATGAAATATGACATTGGTCACTATCAAGTTATCACTCGATATGACTGTCTTAATCGTACACGAGGTCGAGGAAGACCTTAATACATCAGTAGTAGCATCTCGGACAGTGAAGTTTGACGAAGTAGATTGGAGTTCCACAGGGAGCACCAGCTCCCCTAAGCTCCCATGTACCCGTTACTAACGCTCGGCAATTATTACAAAACTTGGGTTCTGTTTAACTACGTACAGACAAGCCTAGCATACCGAACATAGTTTTTATTTATTTATTTCAACACATAGATATTGGTACGAGGAGGCACCAAATAAATATGCGCCACACAAATCTCATTCGATATGCGTGAGGGCTGTGATACTGTCCGGGTGCCCAGACCGAAGCAGGTGGTTTTCTTAGGGGGCCACACCCCTAGCTTTTAATAAGGAGTGTAACCATAGAATACAAAGTAGGAAATACTTTTAACACATAAGTTTTAGAAGATGAAGAATGAATCTCCCTAGGTCGCTGTGACCAATTTTCAGATATCTAAAGTTAAAGACAAATGAATACAGTCATTTAGTGGACCCTAACCAGTAAACGTGAGTCACAATACTTAGATAAAACCAACATTCAACAATAACATAGATAAGCCAATCTTAACCTTCTTTTCACTTACTGATTACCACTATACAATCAGTTAGTTGGCTGTGGATGTGTGGTACATGTCACAAACACATCAGTCAATGGAAGTTCACAACCTCGTCTACTAAGTGATACACTTATTTTATGATATGTCGACACCCATCTTACACTACAAGTGAAGCACCTCAGTGAATATCAAGTATGCTTTTATAAACCGTACTGATAAATTCTCAGCCAATGACCTGATAAGGTTGACGAAGCTTGAAAGATAAGTTTATTAGTCAATCAGTTAGACTTTCTATGTTCAGAAAATCAAAATAACGATCGTAGTAGTGCATATTCAGTTTCCAAACTCAAACAATAGGAGTTTGATTTTGTCGTGAACCTGTTATCGTTGTAACACTATGTCATGAATCATAATCGGTTCAATCAGTCAGCTACAAAGTAGGACCAGGCACAATGAAACGCTCCAACGGATAAAATATGAAACAATGGCTTACTGAATAAATAAGAACATTGATGAAAAATGTCATATGAAAATGATCTATAATACTCATGCCTAGTTATTAGCAGTTACATGGAAAAGAAAAAACAACAACGTACAGCAATTAATTCAGGATCAACTTTTAAATGTTTTTCATAACGACTTCTACCAACATCTAGTGTATCATAACTTTTACGTACAATTTTCATGACATTTGGAACAGTTGAAGATTTACTTCGATGTGATTTATTGTTTGTTATTATCTTCGATATGTTTGATGTGGCTCTTTGATTTGAAGTATTTGGTTGCGGGAAAATGGAATCCAGTGAACTCTGAAAAAAAACGGGATGCATAAAGTGGTAAAGATTTAAAAAAAACTAACAAATAAGTGAACTTTGAAAGGAAGGGTAGAATAAATTGAACAATTATTTCTTTCTAATTGGGTTCACTTAACAGTAAAATCTGGTTCATGATTAAACCTATAGTGATTAATTAAATGAAAAAATCACACATATTTTTTTGGTATCAGAAGGGGTTTTGTGGGTGTTGTAGTAATTTCAATAGTTGAAGTCATGAGTCTAGATTCAATTGACTCATGATCTCAACTATTGAAATGACTACAACAACTACAGAACCCTTTCTGATACTAATCAACATATGCTCACTAGTGACTGGCTTCAAGAGGTATTTCCTGGAGTTCTAGTGAGAGACAGTGATCAGTGGATTTCAACCGGGTCAGTTGTGAGATAGTTACTCACTGATGACAATGGTGGATTTGTCGCTCAGTTTCGCGGATTATTTGAAGTTAGACATTAACACCGTTGGATGCCGGCTCAATGGTCCAGTGGTTAAGCGCTCGAGCACGAGACTGATAGGTCCTGGGTTCGAATCCCGCGAAGCGGGATCGTGGATACGCACTGATGAGGAGTTCCATACTAGGACGAAACGGCCGTCCAGTGCTTCCACATTTTCTTTGGTGGTCCAACTTCAGTTGACTCATGATCTCAACCATTGAATTTATTTGTTTTTATAAACTGCTACAGTATGTAAAGGTCTTGAGTGGCTGAGTAGTATCCAAGCCTTCACAAAAATCGAATGATGAAGTGTGACGTATATGTAATCGGTGCCTCCCTTGTACCAATATTTATGTGTTCAAATAAATGAATAGAATAAATATGTAAATGATGTATAGAATCTCAATGTATAATAATGCAGAAATATGCTGAATGAATCAATTATATGTGACGTAACATCTAGTTTAAGTGTACAGTGATTTTCGACCGGACATTGAAAATTGGTACCAAGCAAGTATCATCAAGTAATTAGTTATCTTTTTGGAAGCTATAGTCTCAATATTGTTTGTTATATTAACATTTTCTTCTAGTCTTACATAGATTCAGAATGAATGAAAATGAATTTGATTAGACGATTACAACAACTTAACTAGAAAGTACTATAGTAAGTAAAGTGATTTTAGGCAAGGATGTAGAAGTTCAAACGAATCAATAATTTAGTAGTTTAATTACACATGCTCTTAACTATTGTTTATTCATTTAGTTCACATAAAATCTGGTACAACTAGGTACCACAAATAGTATGTTTTACATAAATAATATTTATATATGGGGCAAGATATTGCTCAGTAGCTCAAACAGAAATAAGTTTATCAGAAAAGGTTTTGTGGAGATTTTAGAAATTTCAATAGTTGAAATCAGGAGTCAATTGAAGCTAGACCACCATGGAAAATATAGAAGCACTAAACGGGGTGAGACTGATAGGTCCTGAGTTCGAATCTCGCGGAGGGCGGAATTGTGGATTCACACTACTGAGGAGTCTCATACTAGGACGAAACGGCCGTCCAGTGCTTCCAGGTTTTCCATGGTGGTCTACTGTCAATTGACTCATGATTTCAACTATAGAAATAAGTTTCCTTAAAGCGCTACTCTCCCTGGGCCTTTGACTTAATTTCACACTGTACAGGAGCTAAACCAGAAGACGCCGTCTCGTGGTAGCCAGTAGCTAAAAAATAGATTTACACAACATTCGTCCCACCACCAGGATCATGGAAACCATATACATCACTGGTTTACAGTTAGTGTTTTCTAGATCTTCTATATCTACGATCCCGGTCTAAGCACCAAACGTTCGCTGTGTATCCTCTCATTTCCCAAAACACCACCTTTACATGAAAACAGTGAGTAGATAGAGGCTATGGTTGTATAGCGCCATTAAATAATCTCGAGAAGAAACGACTTCCTTTCCTTGACAGTATTAGGACATTTAAGGATGTGCATTTGCTTCCCGACCGTTGTTGCTACCTTGACGTTGTGGTCAGGCTTGCCTATCGTGATGAAGCAACCGAGCTATACTGGCTGAAGCAACCGTTCCTCAAGGTCCTACCATGTCAGACAGGTCGGTTGAAGAGCGGTAAGACATTCTTAACATGTCTTTAATTTTAAAAACTTTGCACAGTTTTTTTGGTTTTTTAAATTTATTTTTAAAAAAAAAAACTTTTTTTATTTCTTTTTGTATTTGCTACTGCCTTTTTGTTCGTTTTTCAGTAAGTAACTTGTTGAAATACCCTGTGCTGAGAATTCTATATTGTACCAAAATATAATATTGAATAAAGCCATTAATTAATAATAATAAAATAATAATAATAAAGCAACAAACCCAAGGTTCGAAGGCGAAGTCGTACTGCTGACTGTACAGAAGTGTGACAGCGGTAAAGTGTTTCCTTCAGACAACCAGCATGACAGCGATGCTGCCTTCCCACAAGGAGGGGTGGGGTTAGAAAAGGTCGACCCTAAAAATGAACACCTCGCCTTATCCCACGCATATCCGTCTCCGGTGGTAAGGTCTCAACAAGTACGGAGCTAACACAAACATTACCCATAAAAAGGTCGTGTGTGACCGACCTCAAGCAGTTGTCACTTGGACACTGCGGTCACGCTCTAAGGTCACTAAGACCACCTCTAATCCAATTTTCTTTTCAGGTACCTTCATTTGCTTATTGTACATGCATACAATCTTATATATTTTGTCATATGTTATGCCACCCTGAGTTATGTCATAAACGCATTACTGGACAGATAAGCGTAGTAGTACAATGATTACTAATTAATTAAGGACTATGATATTGTTAATAGCAAAAATATAGATATAAAGGAATTTCTTAGAGAAACATCAAACATTTTAATTCTGTTATTAGAATACATATATAGATAGAAAACGAAAACCTTAACAGAAATATAGATTTTGAGACTGAAACATCCTGTGACAAATAGGTCAAATAATAACAGAGGAAATGTTCAAATAGACATTAAGATTATTAACGACGTTAACAAGTTAAAATACATTGTAAATTTGTACACACACATACATACAAGTAGAAAAGTAACACAAATGTGTTTTCTGACTAAGTAATGGTGATTATAGTAAAAAAAAGATAAGTGACTACATGAACTAAGCTGATTTTACCAACATATTTAACTGGAACCTGTTCATTATCTAATGATATCAGTGGTTTTATTTTCTTTGATATGGTTTATTATAGAATTTTTGTGTATACTGTTGAGTCGGCTTTCGAGAACTACAACGGGGCCTCTAGAGACTCTAATGAAGCCGATGAGTTTCTATCCAGTCAGAACATGATGGAGCTTTTTAGAAATATTAACGTGGCATTCTATGATTAGACAGTAGCCTAATATGTTCAATGTTTTAGTAAGACTGTTGCTCAAAACAGATTTAGTTTCTGTCTACTTAGCATCATAGAAGTTTTCACCAAACATACTATTGATTGTCACTATGAAGGTATATATTTTGCAATTGTATAGCATTGAGAATGAATTCACTAAGAAGAGAATTATAGGCTGAACCAATCATTCTTGTTTTTACGTCTCACTATTTCGTTTATACCCACACAAAAATCACATGCAAGTGTTTGTGTATGAAGTTGTGAGATACACCTTTCATGTATGGAATAGCAATAACGATATTTGAACCTTGGTATTTGGAATACATAATGTTGAAACTATGAAAAGCTTTATCGAGTCAACCATAACCAATATAAGATCTGGCACATATATACCTTGGTTGAACCTTTCACAACATATTAATATAGCAGTTACAGTGGTACCAGTATCTGAAAAGAATGGACTATACGGTTTTAGAAAAATGAATCGGTAAAGTGTACAACAATTTCGAAACTCATGATCTAAGCGAGGACCAATATGGCTGAATTTGTGGTCGGACATTTTGAATGATTAGGTTTACAATTGTTTGTAGTGAAGCAGAGGCATTTACTCTTTATCTTACACCTGATCATGAATTTTAGTTTTCCTTGACACATACCTTCATGGACCATATTTTTAAATACTTCGTCTTCAGCAATATTATTGCTGCTTACTTACACCTGTTACTCCTCGTGGAGGAGCATAGACCGCCCCACCAGCACTCTCCATCCAATCCTGTCCTTGACAATCCTTTGAGCTTCTTTCAGTTGTTATTCATCCTTTTCATATCTGCTTCCATTTCCCGACGTAATATGTTCTGTAGTTATTTATTTAAACACATAAACATTGGTACAAGGAAGCACCAAATAGATATGCGCCACACAAATCATTCGATTTGTGTGAGGGCTGTGATACTGTCTGGGTGCCCAAACCGAAGCAGGTGGTTTTCTTAAAACGCCACATCCGGAGCCCGCAATCTAACGGTCTAATCTACAGGACAGTGGAGCAACGTCATAAGATGTAGTGCCCTTGGTAGTCGGTGACCAATGATTGGTTCATATATCGTTTCTTCCTTCATGATCCTGGAGCCAACCCATGTGCACCATTGGTTTGGAATTAGGGTTTACCAACTCCCCTAGGTGGGCTCTCCGTATCCACTAACCCGGTTAAAGCACCGGACATTTTCTTTTAGTCCTCTCGATTTCGTAAACAACAGTAATGCCAGGAGAAGGCAGTGATTAGGAATTCCCTGACAGTGGTTATATGCACGTGGCCATGTAAGAGCAGTTGGAGATGGAAAGTTAACCTCCCCCCCCGCTCCCGGTTGTACCAGGGCATTGAGGGGGTGGCCAATGTGTTCTTTGACCTTCCTCTTTTTCGCTTCCCTTCAGGATCTGTGTTGGGGCTTGCCTCATGATGTAATTTGGTGATCATTGCTACTATATTAATGAAAATCTCTATTGCTATTCATGTTATCAAGTTAATCTGGTATGAAAATTTAAGCCAACACACATCTATAACACACTTCACATTAATAATGAGTTTAGCTTATACAGAATTTATTGATGATGCATTTGAAACGCAATCTATTGCCGAATATATTTACTACATTAATAAGAAAGAAATAATTATCATAGAGAAACAACTTTTTTAATTATTTACTAATTACCAGTTCTCAGGGGTTGTGGAGATTGTTAAGTTTTGATTGAGATCATGAACCGATTGATGTTAGACCACCATTGAAAATCTGGGAGCACTCGACGGCCGGTTCGCCCTATTGTGAGACTCCTCAGCAGCGCGCATCCACGACCCTGCTCGCGAGATCCGGACCTAGAGCATTAAGTTTTGCGCGCGAACGCTTAACCTACTGGACCACTGTGATCCGGCATCCAACGGTGTTTATGTCTAACCTCAACCAATCCACGAAATTGCGCGACCATCTTCCATTGTAGTGAAGTAGATACCTGTTTCTACCCGACATGGATTAGCCCCACTGGTCACGGCTTCTAACTAGAACTCCGAGAATCTTCTCACGAAGCTAGTCACTAGTGAGCACATGGTAATTTTCGCGGGTTCGAACCCCGCGAGCGGGATCGTGGATGCACATTGCTGAGGAGTTTCACAATACGACGAAACGGCCGTCCAGTGCTTCCAGGTTTTCAATGGTGGTCTAACATCAATCGATTCATGATCTCAATCAAAAATATTTACTAATTACATTTAATAGAGCCAATTATTTTTTTTCTTCTTTTTGGTGATTATCTTTTAAATTAAATTTTTATGTCTGATAGTTTTCGTGAAAATCGATCTTGTTTAAGCTCTGAGAAAAGAAAACAATCACCATAGTAACGATTAATGTTAGGTGGTTAATGTTGTTAACTTTCTTTTTATATTTTGACAATAAAAAAGAATGTGATTATATATATTCTTTTTTGTTATTTATGTATATAAAACTTGAATGAACCAATTGATTATTATTTGCTTAATCAAATAAGACATTCAATCTAGCAATGCTTAATGATTTAATAATTAGATAGAATAGTAAGAAGTAATGCGTAATAAGGCATATATTAAAAAAGAAAGGGATATAATAATAAACTGAAGTAAAAATATACAAGAACATGTGAAATGATGAAAAAAAAAACAAATATTTTCCCAATTTCGTAGAATATGGAGTGGAAATGGATGGATGTTAAAGAGGTAAGTTCTAGTTTAAGTCAAGGAACTTTGAATTCTTACTAATGGGTTCGAAGCTTTAAACCTAGTCAATCCAACCGAGTGGAGTTTAGCACTTACACAATAAGCGTAGCTTAGGACCTGGAAGAAAACAGTTTAAGTAACTTATGGACTGGAATCACCCCACTTAATTTAAGGCACAATCTGTACGGGGGATTTCTGGATATTGTAGTATTTTGATAGTTGGAATCGCGAGCTGATCTTAGCTAGGCTACTATTAGCCCCCAAATGCTCTGGTTTGGTCGAGGGTAAGGAGTCACTCCTCCCTCTCCAAACGCTCTCACATGACCACGCGTATACAGCCACTGTCGGGGAAGTCCTACTGTCTTCTCTCAGCCGGGGTGTTGTTTACGAAATTGAGATGACAAAAAGCGGATGTCCGGCGCTTTAACGGAGTTGGTGGATATGGAGGATCCATTTAAGGGAGTTGGAAAACCCTGATTCCAAACCACTGGTGCACATGGCCCCCGGGATCTTGATGAAACAAATGGCGTATGAGCCTACTATTGGTCACCGGCTACTATGGGACCGCATCTCCTAACGTTGCCCCACTGCCATGCGAATCAGACGTTTAGGTCAATAGCTCGTGGAGTGGCCCCCTAAGTAAACCCCCTGCTCCGGTTTAAGTGCCCGGGCAGTGTTCCAGACCTCATACAAATCGAATGATGAAGTGTAGTGCATATAATTTTGGCGGCCTGTTTGAATATCTGGGCTACCTCTTCCTGACATCAACATATCTTAGCAAGTTACCTGTCTTTTGTTTGTTTTAACACATCATCATGTCGATTAATCGCATAACCTATTTAGGCGCGTTTATGAAAAGTTTGCGATCTTTCGCCGTAAAATTTACAAAAAAGTACAATCCGAAACAATGTGGTGGATTGAAAAGAATGACAATTGTTCAGATGTCGATTCATGAACTGCTAACATCTAACTGGTAATCACTCAATATTTATCGTCAGGATAGAAGAAATAAAGGTCAGTCAGTCAGCTACAACGTAGGACCAGGCACATATATGCATCAGCCCAAGTTGCCATACCTCATTAACACAACAAGATGGACACCGGATTCATAAAAGTAGTTAATTCAGAGGTGGTAATATATAAAAGAAAGATTGCATATAAGGATATAGTACAGGAAGAAAGAATTGGTTCGTAGAAAGAAAGATATGAAGCGAATTTAATCTCTTAGTTTGAAGGGAGACAGAGAGTGTATACACCGACGCCATTGTGATCGATTCTGAGCCATGTCACCAAGAGTCTCCAACCATTGGTTACGATAGTCACGCGGACCCCAACCAAGTAGTCTGCATCTACCAACATGGCTCAGACTAGAAGTTAGTGACTTCAAGCACTGATGCCACGTTTTGGTTTGGCCACCCTTAACTTTCTTCCAACCATTTCCAATACCGGATAGCATTGCACGTCGTGGTAATCGGTGTTCAGGCATACGTAACACGTGGCCCAACCATCTCAGTCAATGAAGATTCACAACCTCATCAATTCATTTACTATCATTCCCTAATACCCTGCGTCTATCCTCACTAGCAGATGCCAGTAATATTTCTACGGCATCTGTAGTCAAATACTAGTCGCTTACGAGTATCTTCTACTCTTAATGCCCATGTTTCGCTGCCATAAATTAAAACAGAACGAACTGCCGTGCAGTATACTCGTCCTTTTATTGATAGACGGATACCTCACCTTCACCATAGGTGACGTAAGTTGACAAAAGCCGAACGAGCTTTTCGAATCCGTGCTGAGATTTCGTCAGACACCAACCTATTAGGGCTGATCAGACTTCCAAGATAAGTGAAGTTGTCAACGCGTTCGACTACTTCACTCCCTATCCTTAGTTCAGGTGTTGACGCAGACCAGTCCTGAAGCAACAACTTGCATTTAGAGGGAGAGAAGCGCATTCCAAACATTCTGGCATTGTTGCTTAGTGCTACCAGAAGACTTTGCATTGTATCAGCGTCTTCACCAAACAGAACTATGTCATCTGCGTATTCTAAGTCGATAAGTGGACCTCCTGGAAGGAGATCAATACCCGAGAACTCAGTCGACGAGAAAGTTATTTCCATCAATAGGTCTATAATGAAGTTAAATAAAAATGGAGAAAGTGGATAGCCTTAATGGACACCACTTGAGGTTGCAAAAGTAGATGACAGTTCGCCATAAGCTCTCACTCGACTAGTAGTGTTCGAGTAAAGAGCCTTCACAAGGTTTATGTACTTCTGAGGTACGCCTTTCAATGACAGACACTGCCACAGAATCTCGCGGTCTACCGAATTAAATGAAAGTAAAAATGGACACTTTCGGTGCAAAAATGAGAGAATTAAATTTTCATAATAAAATTACAAAATGAAACATTTACCAAGTGATTTCTGAGAATCTAGCATCCCTAACATAATTGCTTAAATTGGTTTATGATTTTCATATTTCCATATAAATATTCATATATATGTAAAAGATAAAACTTGGTAAAGATTAAGTTGTGAATCTAATTCGTTTATATGTGTCGTTCTGACTTTTTATGTATTAACTGACCAGATATCTTTTCTTCTAATTATTAAAATTTTCAATAAGCTTAGCGTAAAGTGATTTTTATTGCAACTTGATAATAATGACCTATGTACCAGGATAATAAAAATAACTACCAATAGGTTTGTACGTAATTACATGTTAAAAGAGAGCTATGTTTATAAAACAATAGTTTTATTAATCCATATTACTTAAATCAAGCTATTGGTTTATATATTATTTTCTTTTAAGGCCGATCATTAAGTTTTGATGTTATTAAGACACAAACAAAAAGCAAGATAATTGTACTGACCCTTTTACGCCTGATTAAGTCTGCTTGATAGAGAAATTCCATTTAAGCAAAGAGTATGTTTAAATTAAGTATAGCTGTTTTTTTCAAGGATTGTAACAAGATAAATAATTATATCACAATTTTAATCGATGAGATCATGAGTGAAATAAAGCTAGACCACCATGGAAAACGTAGAAGTACTAGACAGCCGTTTCGTATTACTGTTCTACCATTCACTGCTTCCAGATTTTCCATCATGGTCTAGCTTCAATTGATTGATCTCATTTGATAACATTACTATAATATCCACAAAACCCCTTCTGAAATTAAATGAAGTAAATTTTATTAGTTAACTCTAAATAACTTAGAATTCTATGGGAAACTAATAGGAAAAAGGATAAAAATAGTTGAGATAGCAACTTGATATTAATTATTTCAAAAAACGTAAAAACCAAACAAAAAGGGTGAAATATAATGAACACCTTATCAGATGTATTATTATCATTATTATGCAACTGTTTACTGAATATAACTATGCCAAATTGTTTTCAGTCTACCAGTATTTGTATTAGTTTGATGTATATATAGTAAAATGATAGATCATATGAATTAAATTGGAAAATTCTAATTTTAATTAGTCATTTTCTGCAGCAATTTGGATGACTCTCTCTCAGTCTCCCACATTGTACAAGCATTCCATGTACCTAAATTAATGGTTGCTCTGGTTGTCAACAGTGGCGTCAGCCTCATGACTTCTGAAGGAACTCGGGTTTCCCCATGAGGCGTGATAACTCTTCTAAATCAAGACCCTCTAACTCCCTGGGTAGAGTTTAAATGAAGTCATATTATTCTGCATCAATATTCGTTCTGGCTTTATTTAAATTAATAAAGGGAACTAATTGCATGAAATTTTTGAAGAGTTAAAATGGTTTGAATTATTTCTTCTGGTTCAGTCAGCCAGTAACAACGTAGAACTTCGTACGTACGTACATCACTTCGAGTTGGCACACCACATTAGCACAGAGATGCCGTGGTCGATTCCAATCCCGTAGTGGTAGAGGTAATAAGAGTATAAGCAGTAATCAGGAAGATTAGTGTTTGGAGATGTTACTTAAAGAGTATAATACAGTGAAATAAACTTGGGAAGAGAAAAAAAAGAGACAAGGGGGAATCAGGAGATCAAAATTTGGGAGAACACAAAGAGTGGATGCACCTGCGCCATTGCAAACGATTTTGAGCCATGTCATTCAAGGTCTCTAACCATCGGTTGCTATCATCTCGCGGTGCCCAACCAGGTAGTCTACACCTACCGACATGACTCAGTCCACTTGTCAGTGACTACATGAACTTGTGCCATGTTTTGGTCTGGTCGCCCCTAGCTTTCTTCCAACCTACTCCTATACCACCGAACATCGCACGTCGAGGCAGTCGGTCGGTGGGCATACGTAACACGTGTCCCAGCCATCTCAACTGATGAAGTTTCACCACGTCATCAATTGATTTGCCATCCTTACCTAGTACCCATTTCCTAACAACTGCATTACTTACTCGATGGTCCCAGGATATACGAGCAATATTTCGAAGGCACCTATGATCAAATACTAATAACCTACGGATGTCCTCTACTCTCACCGCCCATGTTTCACTGCCATAAAGTAGGACAGAACGAACTGCTGTGCAGTAAACACGTCCTTTGGTTGATAGACGGATATCTCGCCTACGCCATAAATGACGCAAGTTGGTAAAAGTTAGTCGAGCCTTCTATATCCGTGCTGAGATTTCGTCACACATCAGACCACAAGGGATGATGAGACTTCCAAGATAAGTGAAGTAATCGACACGCTCAACTACTTCACTCCCTATCATTAGTTCGGGTGTCGATGCAACCCAACCCTGAAGCAACATTTTGCATTTCGAGGGAGAGAATCGCATCCCGAACATACTTGCATTGTTGCGTAGAGTGGTCAGAAGACTCTGCATTTTGTCAGCGTCTTCGCCAAATAAAACTATGTCATCGGCATATTCTAAGTCTACAAGTGAACCTCCTGGTAGAAGTTCAACCCCTGGAAATTTAGATAAGGAAAATGTCATCTCTAAAAGCACATCAACGACAAAGTTAAACAAGAAAGGAGAGAGTGGACAGTCCTGACGAACACCACTTGTGGTAATCAATTCTGATGACAGTTCGCCATAAGCTCTCACTCTACCAGTTGTGTTCGAGTAGAGAGCCTGAATAAGGTTAATGTACTTCTTTGGTACTCCTTTCAGTGACAAACACTGCCATAGAACCTCACGATCAACAGAGTCGAATGCCGCCTTAAGGTCGAGAAATACTATCATTGTATGGCATCTAAACGTGTGTCTGTGTTCTAGAAACTGACGTAGTGTGAATATCTGATCTATACAACCACGTCCAGGTCGAAAACCAGCCTGGTTTTCTCTAATCTGCTCTTCACGAGCTTTTATTAGGCGTCGAAGTATTATTGAAGTTAATATTTTAGACACTATATTAGTCAAACTGATTCCTCTATGATTGTCACAAGAGGACTTTTGTCCTTTCTTATAGACTGGCACAATCAGTGATTGAGACCAGTCAGATGGGATTACGTCCAATTCCCAAAATCTACCTAAGACCTCAGTTAATCTCACTGCCAATACTGGACCACCATCCTTAAAAATCTCAGGAGTAAACCTGTCAGGGCCTGCTGCTCTCCCTCATTTCAGATTTCCTATGGCTTTTTCAACTTCGTAAAGGGACGGAGGACTTAATCTAACTTGCCATTCAAGTTGACTAGAGATCGTGGGAAACCGAAGTGTGGCTGAAAGCCAGTTGAACTGATCCCTGAAGTGTTCTGCCCATCGATCCAATCTCATGGATTGGGAATGAATAATATGTCCATCTTTCTCTGAGATTGTTTCGCTAACGGTCGGGTTCCTAATTCCGGTTTCCTTAACGAGTCTGAACAATTGTCTGCTATTACCTATTGCCGCTGCCTTTTCCATCTCCCTTGCTTTCGCTACCTACCACTGTTCGCGATCGTTGCGTAGACTTCTTGTCAGCTTGCGCTTAAGCTGACTCCGCTCTTCACTATGTTCAGAGCCAGGTGGAATGAGTTTCCGAGCATCTATCAGTGCGATAGATGCTGCTGAGATCCAGTGTTGCTCCCTAACCTTCTGGTTTACCTTACTAGCAGATATCACTGCTGTTTCCACAGCTTTTCGGATATCATTCCATGCTGCATCGGGGTGGGCAGCACATACATGGCTGCCTAACTGTTTTTCTAGTTGTTCCTGAAATATACTCTTAGCTTGACTATCATTAATTAGGGCCCTAAGAGGTTTCCTTGCAGCGTCTTTCTTACGTCCATTAAGATGCAGGCAAATACGCGCTCGTACTCGAGCACGATCTGAATCTAAGCATGTGCTCCAGAATGAGCGACAGTTTTCTATCGAGCCCCTCCATCGGTGGCTGATAGCGATGTGATCTATTTGGGTCCAACGCTGGGACGAATTAGGGGGTCGCCATGTTAAAAGACGTTTTTCCTTATGCTTAAAGTTAGTATTTGCAAGAAAGAGGCGGTTATCCGAGCATAGCTGCAACAGACGGTCGCCATTATCTGTTCTTTGAGCTATGATGCTATAAGATCCACCCAGGTGTCTTTCCCTATCGCTTAGTTTACCTACTTGAGCATTAAAGTCACCGGCAATTATTACTACATCTGAGCGCCTAGCTTTTCGGAGAAGGTCGGAGAGCTTTCTATAAAACTCATCTTTTACATCATTTGTGCTGCAGTCAGTGGGAGAATAGGTAGAGACGACGAAGAGGCAACGACGGGTGTCCCTATCTTTTCGGATCCTTACTGTTCCGTTTAGTTGGACAGCGCACAAACGACTGTCTACTGGGATCCACTCTAAGAGAGCTAGTTCTGCCCTAGGACTCAATGCTATGCCTACACCGGCGAGGCCACGGGAAGCAGAATCAGGGCTTCCAGATACACGAAGTGTGAATCGAGTCGGTTCTTTATTTTGGCATGGTGAGGTCAGATGAATGACGCTACTCGGATCCTGTTTCGGAGACGCAGCACACATAGATGGCGCGGGATTCTAAAGTCCTAGCTAAGGAAGCCTGTTGTCCTATTTGGTACAGTGTTCGGACGTTAAAAGCTCCTACGTGTAGTTTAGAGCGTGGTTTCAGGAGACCAGGAATAGCATTCCGCGTACTCGAATCGTTTGCCCTACCGATGCGAGGTGATAAAGAAACGTGAAGAGGGTTAGTTATGGAAATAAGAGAGGTATTAGGTGTAGGAAGGATTTGAATGTGACCAACTTGGTTTCGTGCGCTGTTAGGGGTATGAGGGCTGATACCACTTCCCGGCTGCCCACACCGTGGAAGAGTATTTCTTGAGAAACCTGAAAAACAAGTCTTCTGGTTAGCATATTTTTAGCGATTTAGTTTTCTATGGGATAGGGTCGTTAACCCCATGCCCAACCCTCATCCTTCATTCGGGCTTGGGACCGGCAGTAGCCATAGAGGGGTCCCAGTCGGAGTTTTTAGTTAGTCATTACCAAATTAAAACTTAACACGAATGTGCATCAGTTCAAAGTTCGATTTCTCACATTAGGACAACGAGGGGGGGGGTTAACAACCTGAGAGGCACAAGAAATTTAGTATCGAAAACAATTAAAGTCCATATGTGAAAAATATAGTTTAAAACAAACAAATGAAACTGGAGAACTAAGCTCATAATGAAGAAAGTTAGGATTTAAAATAAAATACACAATAAATGACACTACACTATTATGACTAATTTTCTGCTGTTACCAAATGTCTATAGCCACTAATCGATATTGAATCTCGTTGCTTTCAATTGG
The DNA here is from genome assembly GCA_944470205.2 of Schistosoma margrebowiei. Taxonomy (NCBI): domain Eukaryota; kingdom Metazoa; phylum Platyhelminthes; class Trematoda; order Strigeidida; family Schistosomatidae; genus Schistosoma; species Schistosoma margrebowiei. Next base: position 4,583,781 of record OX104028.1, read on the forward strand.
TTAGCATGACGTACCTAAACTTCTGAGCCAACTGACACCCCATAAATTACACCTAACTTCTTTTTCAAGATCCGACCACATGTCCACGTAGGATGTTTCTCACGATAGTCTATAGCAAGTACTTTTCGTCCCACCGTAAACAAACATCTTTGTGCCCCATGATGTGGATCGAACTGGTTCTCCATTGATAGGTTTCGTTGAGGCTCAAGAGTTGGCGTAGGACGGATGATATCGAGATGTGTTCGTATTTTTCTGCCAAGTAGAGCTTCTGCTGAAGAGACCCTGTTAATCGTCTGAGGGTTCGGTGTAGAGCGATAAATAAGCAGGAACTTATGTAAGATATTTTCGGTGGTCTCTTCCTCTTTAGATTTTTTTAGAGCATTTTTAAACATACTCACAAAGCGTTCCATTTGACCATTTGATTGGGAATGGAATGGAGGTGTTCGGACGTGATGGATTTTGTTCTGCCAACAAAATTGTGAGAAGATTACGGATGTAAACTGTGTTCCATTGTCACTAACTATCAATTCCGGGATTCCGAAACGACTGAATAGTTGACGTAGTTTACTGACTGTGTAGCTTGCAATCGGGTGTTCCATGAGAAAAATTTCTGGCCACTTGCTATATGCATCAACTACCAAAAGGTAAGTTTGTTCATGAAGTGGACCAGCAAAGTCCTAGTGTATACGCTGCCACGGTGACTGTGGTATTGGCCATGATTGCAGCCCTGCTTATCGCGGTGCTTTTCTTGCTAATGAACATTTGGTACACGAACGGGATAGCTGCTCCAGTTGGGTGTCTAAATGCGGCCAGTATACATAACTTCGTGCGATTTATTCCAGGATGTCCTGCGTGCAACTGTTCAAGCACTACTGGTTGTAGCTTCTTTGGGATTATGACACGTTCGGTAAACAGCAAACAGTCACCAATCATTGAAAGAGAGTCTACGCTGGTAAAACTGTTGGAGCTCTGTGGAACTGATTTTCGAGGGCCACCCTTCCAGGTGGAACTTTCTAACTTCTTGTAGGGTTGGGTCTCGAAGGATTTCTTCTCTGACTTCATCTGACGACACTGGAGTGTTTCGAATGGCATCTGCCACTATACTTTCTGGGTCTACTGCTGTGGAGGCAATGATTATATCCTCTGGTCCAGGATGTTGAACTCCAATTAATCGGGAGAGAGCGTCAGCTTGACCGATAGTATTTGTCGACTGATACTTGATATTAAAATCATAACTCAGGAGCATTGTCGCCCAGCGCTGTAATCTATTAGCCGTATAGACAGGGATTCCTTTCTTAGAACCAAAGATTGTAATCAAAGGTTTGTGATCTGTCAGTAGAGTAAATGTACGACCATAGAGCATTTTATGAAATCTTTTGACAGCGAAAATGATTGCAAGAGCTTCCTTTTCAATTTGACTGTAGTTTCGCTCGGCTGGGGTAAGTGATCTATCAGCATCGGCAATTGTCTTTTCTGATTTGTCCGGATACACGTGAGATATCACTGCTCCAACTCCATGACTAGAGGAATCAGATGCAACAACAATTCCCAAACTGGGATCGAAGTGCGTCAAAAGAATCTTTCAGCTGAGCATTGATTTGACTCTGTCAAAAGATGCTTGACATTCTGCTGACCACTGCCGAGATTTATCTCTTGATAGCAATTCATTCAGGGGACCTATCACTCGATGCATTTCAGGCAAGAATGTGCTCTGATGACTGATTAATCCCAAGAAGGATCTTAATGAAGAAACATCAGCTGGTGAAGGCATCTTCTGAATGGCTTCGATGTTGGCAAGGTCTGGTTGGCGACCGTTCTTATCTAAGATAAAACCAAGGTATTTGATCGAATGTATGAAGATACATTTTTCCTCACGTAGTTGGAAACCATACTCCAACACTCGGTTAAGGACTTGGTGTAGTCGATAAGAAAGTTCACTGTCAGTTGAAACCATAACTATGATATCATCTAGATAAGCTGCTGTACCAGGTATACCTGTTAGCATCGTATCCATTATTTGCTGAAAGATAGCGGGTACGCTCTTGATGCCAAGTGGTAGACGGGTGTATTGAAATAACCCTCGATGAGTGTTAATGGTCAGAAGCTCTCTACTGTCTTCATCTACTTCCACTTGGAGATAAGCATCGGAGAAGTCTATTTTCGCGAAGCATGTACCACCATTAAGCTTGGCAAACAGGTCTTCAGGAACTGGTAATGGATATTGATATACATCTAATGCAGCATTTAAACCGGTCGAGAAATCGGCACATATGCGTATAGTCCCATTGGCCTTCTTAATCACTACGATCGGTGCGGCCCATGCAGAGTAGTTAACTGGTCGGATTACACCAGCCTGTTGCAAGCGATTAAGTTCCTGGTCGACTAGCTCAAGAGCAGCATATGGTACAGGACGTCTCGGGCGAAAAATAGGTATAGCATCTGGTTTCACTGGTAAGTGAGCTTGCATCTTGGTACAATGGCCAAGACTATTCTGAAAAACAGAGGCAAACTTTCTTTTCAGTTTTTCTAGTAACTTCTCACCTGTCTTCTTTGCAAGTACTGGGGTGCCAATAATGAACACGATACGTTACAGACATTGTTAATTGGTATATCCATTATTCCAAGTTTGTCTAACATACTTAGACCAAGAAGATCAAGGTTTGACCGTTCTGTTAGGTAACATATTCCTGTACAGTTAGTTCCATTGAAGGAAAATTCACACTGTAATTCACCAACCAGTTTTAGCACACCACCTGATGCGTTTTTAGCCGTTTTCTTGGATGGCTTCATTGGCGGTTTACCCAGCAAGTTATACGTTTCTCTAGACACTAACGTGATATCTGATGCCGTGTCAATTTAAAGATGAGCTGATATGCGGTTTATCTGGATGATAACATACTTTCTCCGAATGTCATAGTTTGTTTGAAAGGCAGCTACCAGAGAAAGAGATTTAGACTCGGCTGATTTCACATGTTGAGGACGTTTATGCTTCTTCATGGGCTGAGGCGTACGATTCGGTGGACAATGACCTTCTTTATGTCCACGTTTGTTGCACATCTGACATTTATGCTTCTTAAATGGACAGAATCGTACACAATGACAATCACCACATAACCAAAATGCAGTCGTTGATTTGTTACGAGTTGTTATCAGCTTCTGAACTTTTAACCTAGTAATAGCATTGACACTACTGCATGTTAAATTAGGATTTGCCTGTTCAATCAACTTACTGTCGTGTCTTATGCTTTGTAGCCGCTTACACTCATCTGTCAATGTTCTGAGTGTGACGTTCGGGTCTTGATCCAGTCGAGTCAAAAGTCTAATCCTGATCTCAGCATCTTGTGGTGACTGGAGAGCTTTGATGAATATTAAGCATTTAAATTGGTCTTCTGTCAACGAGCGTAACTTGAACCGTTCAGATTATCTGTTGACGATGTCTGCTAGAACACCATATTCATTGGCTTCGCGTTTCACCAAATTTAGACACCGATATCGAATACTAAACAATGAGGATGACTCACCGAATATCTCTGACAATTGAATTACCGTCTCCTAGAAACTGAGCTCTCGAGGTAACTTTGGCAATATATGGTCAGTATGACGTGTATGTTCATTGCTTCCCAACTTACGTACCAACAGTCGAGTCTTCCACGCGTCGTCTTGGTTACAGAATTCTGTTCTAAATGTGTTTTCCCAACGTTTGAACCACGTGAGAAAAGTATTTCCACTTTCGGGATCATAGATGAATTCTGGGATGCTGCTAACAATTACATCACAAGACGTACTTGAAATAGCATGTGAACTCGAGCAGTGGATGTTAAGCTGTTGAGTCAGAGTCTCCAACAACCGCATTTGTGCATCAAGTTGCGCTTGCTGATGTTGTAGTATTCGGTTGAGCTGGTTATCTGATATAGGCATCTTGAATTTGTTTTCCTTTTTCCTCGTCGCCACTGTTATAATCTCTTTCTTATAGTTATGACCCAGCTATTCCTATTCCTTAGTATTCTCGGACACCGATTCACTCGACAAGTCCCCAAATCAGAACACGGTTGAACAGGAAAGAGATTATGTTCCAAATAACAAGGTCAGGTGGAAGTGAGAAGCACAATAGGGAAAACGTTAGTATATTTATAGTTTTCATATGAGAAGATTTATAGAGTATTCTCCAAGTATCGACTAGTGCTGATTAGATAAGAATTAGCCAGTCAGCGTGCAGCAAAGCAATCGTGCATTGAGCATGCTTTAAACCAGTCTATGTCCCGCTAACACCTATTATTTAATTCAATTCACAAAATCTGCTACGACTGGGTAAAATATGTAGTAAGTATCAAACAAAACATTTCTGTGATGACTGAAATAATCTTGGCAAAAACTAAACTTAAACGGCCAGCCCCCGAGCCTCTAAACTATAAACCTAATTCACAAGGCAGTAAGTTAGCGTTGAGAAACAGTGTCCTAAGGTAGACATCAACTCGGATGCAGGTACATCCAGGACGAAACGCGCGTCCTGGATTCCACTGCCGGTCACTATCTATCTTTGCTTGTAAGATCAAGGTGAGCCTATTGGATCCGTGCCAGGTTTTCGTCAAATAGGTGAAGCAATTGACAAACTCAATTACTTCACTTTCTGTGGTCGATCCAGACGACGACCTAAACAAATTCTGAAATAACTTTTTTGAGCGGTAGGGAGAGAAACACATCCTAATGACACTCGAACTGTTGGTTGATGTGACCGAAAGATTGCGTTTTGTTAGGATCTTCACCAAACAAAACTATTTTTGAAACCTTAGAGTTAACAGAGAGGTCAAAATACAAGTGCATGCCATTGACCAAGAATTGACCGATATAATGTTGTTAGTTGTTCATCTGGTCAGCAACTGACCTGAATTGGACTGCACACCATTGAAAAAACCTACGCCAACCTCCTCACTGAGTGGAAGTTTGGCTTTTTGAGTTCAGCCGCAGTAATTCAGATAAGAGTACATCAATTTCATTGAAGTATCCTACGTCAAGAAGTAAGTCTCCTGATAAGTGATTAATCCTTGAGAATTCAGGTGAGGAAAGTTATCTGTGAAAGAATTTCTATGACTAAATGAAATAAAAATCAGGAATCTCTAGAATGGTGGAGTTGAATGCTACCATGAGGTTAAAAGATCGAGCGTCGGTAAGGATGTCTACATTGGAAAATTTGTTATCTGTAACTAATAGACAGTAAAGCAACTTCTGTTTAAGTGTACAAAGAATATCCACCTCACGTTTAACAACGAAATCTGCAAACAAATAAATAAAGTAGCAATCAGATTTCTCCTAGGTTCAATTCTTGATATTTTATAGCCAAACTGGAAGTTTGACTATTACATGATGCTCTTAATAAGTTGGAATACTATTACTAATACGTAGACGATATACTAATTATCTACGAAAAATCAATTAACCAACAAGAACCGTTGGGAACAGTAAAAGACGCACATCCACGGACTATTTCCATATGTGAAGAATACAGAATTCCTTGGCGCTGGATGGTTTATTAAGAAATATGTTTTGAAAAGAAACCCGGACGGGACAATATATCAACTACCATAGCTTCACATCCCTCCAACATAAATTTATTCTAACTAAACACCTGTCACAGAACCCAACGACTATACTCTGAGGATAATATAGGAGAATTAAACAAACTAAGGACGACGTTACTACAAAATGCATACCGCAGTAAGTTCATCAAGAAATACGTAACTTAGCTTGAAGGCAAGATGCAGCCTTCCACAGATGAAAAGAAAAATCTAAACGTAAGACTCGGTTCGAAAGGTGATATATCGAGTGAGATTCTAACACGTGGTCGGAAGTGGGGTGGCTCGCCCTCCCTCTCGAAATGCTCTCACACGGCCACGCGTATATAACCTCTGCCAGAGAAGTCCTACTCACTGTCTTCTCGCACCAAGGGTGTTGTTTACGAAATTGAGAAGACAAAAAGCGAATCTCCAGCGCTTTAACCGGATCCCAAACCAATGGTGCACATGTGCTCCAGTATCCTTCAGGAACAAATGGCGAATGAACCAATCGTTGGTCACCGACTACCATGGGACTGCATCTTCTCACGATGCTCCACTGCCTTGTGGGTCAGACCTTTAGGTCAAAGGCTCGGGGTGTGGCTCCCTAAGAAAACCACCTGCATCGATCTGGGCACCCGGGCAGTATCACAGACCACACACAAATATGATGAAATGTCGATATTTATGTAAAATACTTGCATTGCTTCGATTAACAATCAAACGATTCACATTATCATTATTATTATTCATTACTATTATTGTTATCATTATTATAACTTACTAAGTCATTCACTCTTTTTCATTCCCACTTTATGTATCCTTATTTCTCGACATATACAGCAGCTCGCCTATGGTGGAAATTCGGCTCTATCTAAACGTTCTTGAGTCACTGTATGGTTGAAAATTGTATGCTACCACCGAATACGAGTACTGAAGCAGTTTTTCTGAAACCACGTGCACCATTCAAACTGGCTGCCTTCAACGTTTGCACACTTATGCAGGTCGAACAACAGATAAGTCAGTCAGTCAGGTACAACGTAGGACCAGGCACATATGTGCATCGGTCCAGGTTGCCATACCGCATCAGCACAACAAGATGAACACCGGATTCATAACAGTGGTTAGGTAAAAGGTGGTAATATATAAAAGAAAGATTGCATATAGAGATATAGTACAAGAAGAAAGAATTGGTTCGTAGAAAGAAAGATATGAAGCGCTTTTAATCTCTTAGTTTAAGGGAAGACAGGGAGTGTATACACCGACGCCATTGTGATCGATTCTGAGCCATGTCACCAAGAGTCTCCAACCATTGGTTACGATAATCACGCGGACCCCAACCAAGTAGTCTGCATCTACCAACATGGCTCAGACTAGAAGTTAGTGACTTCAAGCACTGATGCCACGTTTTGGTTTGGCCACCCTTAACTTTCTTCCAACCATTTCCAATACCGGATAGCATTGCACGTCGTGGTAATCGGTGTTCAGGCATACGTAACACGTGGCCCAACCATCTCAGTCGATGAAGATTCATAACCTCCTCAACTGATTCACCATCATTTCCTAATACCCTGCGTCTAACCTCACTATTACTTACCCGATTATCCCAGCAGACGCCAGCAATATTTCTAAGGCATCTGTGGTCAAATACTAGTAGCTTACGAGTGTCTTCTACCCTTAAAGACCATGTTTCGCTGCCGTAAATTAAAACAGAACGGACTGCCGCGCAGTATACTCGTCCTTTTATTGATAGACGGATATCTCGCCTTCGCCACAGGTGACGTAAGTTGACAAAAGCCGAACGAGCTTTTCGAATCCGTGCTGAGATTTCGTCCGATACCAACCCATTAGGGCTGATCAGACTTCCAAGATAAGTGAAGTTGTCAACGCGTTCGACTACTTCACTCCCTATCCTTAGTTCAGGTGTTGACGCAGACCAGTCCTGAAGCAACAACTTGCATTTCGAGGGAGAGAAGCGCATTCCAAACATCCTGACATTGTTGCTCAGTGCTCCCAGAAGACTCTGCATTTTGTCAGCGTCTTCACCAAACAGGACTATGTCATCTGCGTATTCTAAGTCGATAAGTGGACATCCTGGATGGAGATCAATACCCGAGAACTCAGTCGACGAGAAAGTTATTTCCATCAGTAGGTCTATAATGAAACTAAATAAAAATGGAGAAAGTGGACATCCTTGACGGACACCACTTGAGGTTGCAAAAGTAGATGACAGTTCGCCATAAGCTCTCACTCGACTAGTAGTGTTCGAGTAAAGAGCCTTCACAAGGTTTATGTACTTCTGAGGTACGCCTGTCAATGACAGACACTGCCACAGAACCTCGCGGTCTACCGAGTCAAATGCTGCTTTTAAGTCAAGAAAGACCACCATCGTCGGACGCCGATAAGTATGCCTATGTTCTAGAACCTGACGAATGGTGAATATGTGGTCGATGCAGCCACGACCAGGTCTGAAGCCAACTTGGTTTTCTCGTGTTTGCAGTTCACGAGTCTTAGTTAGGCGTCTGATAATTATCGAGGCTAGTATTTTAGATACGATATTTGTTAAACTAATCCCTCTGTGGTTTTCACAGGATGATTTTGACTCTTTCTTATATATTGGGACGATAAGTGATTGTGATCAGTCAGATGGAATAACGTCTAACTCCCAGATCTTAGCTAAAATATTAGTCAACCTAATAGCTAAAATTGGACCACCATCCTTAAAGACTTCTGGAACCAGTCCATCTGGACCAGCTGCCCTTCCTCGTTTCAGATTATCTATAGCCTTTTGAACTTCAGCAAGAGTTGGGGGACCTACTTCAATGTTCCATTCACGCTGTCTGGGAATGGAGGGTAGTTGTAGAGTAGCTGAAGGCCAGCTGAACTGTTCCCTAAAGTGTTCCGCCCATCGTTCTAAACGTCTGGACTGGGAATAGATGAGAGTATCATCTTTTTCCGATATAATCTCACTTACACTTGACTTATTAATTCCAGTTTCTTTTATTAGTCTGTAAAGTTGTCTTGTGTTCCCTATAGTCGCCGCCTTTTCCATCTCTTTTGCTTGCGTTGCCCACCACTGCTCACGGTCGTTTCTTAAACTTTTTCTTAACCTAGATCTGATTTGTTGTCGCTCTTCATCATGTTCGGAACCTGATGGAACGAGTTTGCGAGAATCCATCAGTGTGATAGACTTTGAAGAAATCCACTGGCCCTTTGAAACTCTGTGGTTTAAGTTGCTAATAGAAGTCACTGCTGCTTCCACAGCTGCTTGTATGTCTTTCCAAGCAACATCTGGGTCAGCCTCGTCTTCAGAACTACCTAAGTGTGAACCCAGTTGTTCTTGGAACCTATTTTTGGTTTTCTCGTTACTCAATTCAGTTCTAATTGGTCTTTTTAATGTGGCTTTTTTGCGTCCGGTGAGGCGCAAGCAGATGCGTGCCCGTATTAGGGCGTGGTCGAAGTCCAAGCAGGTACTCCAGAATGAGCGACAATCTTCTACCGACCCTCTCCAACGATGACTGATGGCAATATGGTCTATTTGAGTCCATCGTTGGTTTGGTGTAGGGGGTCGCCATGTTAGACGATGTCTCTCTTTATGCTTAAAATTTGTTTGCTAAAAATAAGCGATTGTCTGAACACAGTTGCAGCAGACGATCACCATTATGTGTTCGCTGTGCCGGAATGCTAAAATATCCACCTAAATGCCTTTTTGTTTGGTTTAAGCTACCTATCTGAGCATTAAAGTCACCCCCTACGAGTACTATGTCTGAGCGTTTAGCTTTCTGAAGAAGTTCAGAAAGCTTTCTGTAAAATTCATCCTTCACTTCATCTGAGCTGCAGTCAGTGGGAGCGTAGGCAGAAACGACAAAAAGGCAACGACGTGTGTCCCTATCCTTCCGAGTTCTTACGGAGCCATTTAGCCGAACAGCACATGGACGACTGTTGATGGGGATCCACTCTAGCAGTGCTTGTTCCGCCCTCATGCTTAGTGCTATGCCTACACTTGCCAGTCCACGAGAACTGGCCATCGGGTCACCAGATACACGTAGGGTGTATCTCGTTGGCTCTCCGTTTTGCCGAGGTGAGGTCAAGTGAATGACCACACTGGAATCCTGTATGCGTGTTTCAGAGACAGCATACATCGATGGAAAGAGACTCTAGGGTTTTAGCCAAGGAAGCCTGCTGACCGATTTGACATACGTACGTTGAAAGCTCCAATGTGTAGTTTGGAGCGAGGTTTCAGTAGACCTGGGACAGAGTTTTGAGCACTAGAATCGTTGGCTATGGTGACACTTGAGGAGGAAGCCGAAGGAGGAAGTTTAGGGTTGAAAGTCGATGTAGGAGGAATAATAGGAATTGAAGAGGAAGGTTGATTATGAATACAATGGCCTTGTGTGCTGTTAGAGGTATGAGGGCGGTTATCACTTCCCGGTTGCCCACACCGTGGAAGGGTTCTTCTGGAGGTACCTGAAAAGGAAATTGGATTAGATCGATGTTTGTTGTCTATCCGAGACCAGTATTCAAGACTCTGGTGAAGTACTTCAAATTCGCTCTCCATCTGTCGCTTCAAAAAGCATGTTTTACGTGCGTTTATCCGGGGACCCTGTGGCATCTTCGTCTGGTCTTGCTGGCGTTGGTGTCGCACTAAGCTCTGGAGCTGAAGCAGCATTAATCGACTGGATCCCCATTAACAGTCGGTTATGTGCTGGTAGATTAGAAAATTCCATCAAAGTGAGAAGAAATCGACGTGAGAAACGATGTCTTTTCGTCATCTCCACCTATGCCCCAACAGATTGCAGCCCGGATGCAATCAAGGATGAATTTTACCACCAGTTAACTGTTCCTCTTCAGAAAGTGCGTTTGACAGATGTTGTAGTACTAGCCAAAGACTTGAATGCTCAGGTTGGGCGTCTAGGCACAGAAGAGAGTCGCTTAGGTGGCTGATGGGGACTTGTTAGTCGCGGGACAGATAACGGGGACCGGAAGCTCTTCCAACTCATCTAAGCCACTGGCATCAAGAAGTCTGTTGTGAGCGAAACAATCTGCGAGGATGACGGAACGCCAATCACTAACATCCATCGACGTCTTGGACGATAGGCACAATTTTCCGAAGTACAGTTCAACTGGCCTTCTGCTCCGGCAACATCGGTCAGACTGTCCTGCCCTCCATGACTCGTGACGACTGATCCACTAAATGAGGAAGTCCGCAAGGAACTTCAACTTTTGAAGAGTTACAAATCACCTGACCGATATGACTTACCTCCGGCTCTTTTTAAAGATGGTGGTGACTTTGTGACTAAGGAACTGACTGTGTTGTTCACAAATGTCTGGGAGCTAGAGAGTGTGCCAGCGTCATGGAATGAGGCAATAGTTGTCCTTATCTTTAAAAAGGATCCATGTCGTTCCTGTAACAACTATCGGGGGATAAGTCTACTCCCGATTGCGTCCAAGCTATTGGCTTCCGTCATACTTCGTAGGTTGTTCAAAACTCGAGAAAGATTGACTCGCGAGGAGCAGGCTGGGTTTCATTCTGGTCAAGGATGTATTGATCATATCTTCACCCTCCACCAAATGTTAGAACATCGCCATAATTATCAAAGACCAACAATCGTAGTGTTTCTTGACATCAGGGCTGCCTTCGATTCGTTGGATAGGACTGTTCTCTGGGATTGTCTATTGAAGAAGGGTGTGTCTGAGAAGTTTATTAACATCCTAAAAGCCCTATATGCAAACACCTCAGGCAGAGTGGGGGAATACAACCACCTCTCTCAATTGTTTCATTCGAGCAGTGGGGTTAGACAGGGTTTCCCAATCTCACCATTCCCTTTCAACTTTACCATCAATGACATTCTGGAAACAGCTCTGACGGATGCAAGTAATGGCGGTGTGGATCTGTTGCCTGGAGAAAGACTTCTCCACCTTGAGCATGCGGATGATATTGTCTTACTATGCGATAATGCTCAAGGCATGCAATCCGCAATTAATCAGTTGGCAATCAGTGTCCGTAGGTATGGTGTGTGCTGTGCACCTTCGAAGTGCAAAGTACTTCTACAAGACTGGTAGGATTCTAACCCTGTACTCACCCTGAATGGTGAGCAGATAGAAGTAGTCGAGAAGTTCATGTATCTGGGTAGCTTCATAAGTGCTGGTGGTGGCGTGAGTGATGAGATCAATGCACGTATAGTGAAATTCAGAGCGGCTTATGCCGATCTGGACCATCTTTGGAGCCTTCGTGATGTTAGTCTGGATGTAAAAGGTCGGATCTACGGCGCGCCGGTGAGAGCAGTTTTGCTCTATGTTTGTGAAAGCTAGCCTCTCCGAGTTGAGGACGTTAGACAACTCTCTGTGTCCGATGATCTTTGTCTCCGAAGGATTGCTCACATCCAGTGGCAACACTATGTTAGTAATGTAGAGGTTCGGCATCGTGTGTCCGGGCACAGAGAAGATGATGCAATTGGTGTCACCATCTTGAAACACCGACTCCGGTAGCTTGGACACGTTCTACGAATGTCGTCCCTGAGAATCCCACGTCATGCATTATTTGCCGACTCTGAGACTGGTTGGAAAAAGCGGAGAGGTGGTCTTCTTCATAAAAAAATGGTTGTTTTTTCCTTAACTGAAAAATTCTTCTGATTATACTTTTCCGTTTCTCCCATTATTATTACTAATACTAATCTGTTCGTTATTGTTCTTTTTTTACGCTCTTACCTTTTTCTCTCTTCGAATTCTGATTGTTTTGTGTGGCGCATATATATTTGGTGTCCTCTTTTACCAATATTTATGTGCTCAAATAAATAATAAATAAATAATATTCTAACACATCGAATAATTAGACCCATTAAAACGACTCTGGATGATGACAAACTACACATAACTTCCTCAAGGAAGCTAATACTGATACAGTAAATTAGGGATAAGATACCGACGATAGGCTTAACTATGTGTTTATCAATTCAACTGCTCCGGTGGAGCCAATTACATCGCCCGCACTCAAAAGTCTTCATCCTTACGCGCTTGCAAACACAAACCTGAATGGTATAGAAAAGGTTTCACTAAATCTACTAACAATGTTATTCTTTCCCACTTAATCGACCAAGGACAACATTCAAGTTGAAGATGGCTACTGAGTTATATATCAAGTCCCTAGTAATCTGAAAACAGATGCAAAATTACGCTTACCACATATTGCTGAAGCATTTGATAGCAATCCAAATAGACATATGTCTTCAAAAATGTTACACAAAACCTGTCTGTTTAGCTTGACCCACATTAGGGTCGTATCATCATTAGTTTCGACTGTATCCTCCCTTCATTGAATTTGTAACTGTAGAGACCGATAAGTTATTGAAAACGATCGTTAGTCTAAGATTATTTAATGGTTTATTTCAGACGTGTCTAGCCTTTACCTAAAAAGTCAGCACAATGTTACAAATGAGCAAGATTTGTGCTCACGAATATCACATAAATGGGTTTTAAAATTACATGCATACTCGGCTTTCTGTTTTCCACAGTTTAAAGTGTGACGTACGATGAGCCCAGCTTGCCAAAATGAAGACGGAAGCTGCTATACTAAAAGTCCTAATATAATGAAAATATTTGATGAACAGCCATGCCGCTTAACTCCAGATACTATACCAAAAACATTAAAAAAGTCAGTACTTAGATCTACATAGTACAGTGTATTAACTCCTTGTTTGGTCCCCATAAGAACACTCTCTTGACTACATAGGCTGGTTATTTGGGTTAATAACTGTTATCATTAACTGCTTATTTTGAAGACGAATAGCAAATCAAATATACCAACAAATAAGTGTTTGTACATGAACTTACGGTGTCATTATATCCCTGATTAATCCCCAGATATAAGGAATGTGGCTTGTGCTTTGAAGTGGACCATGACGTTGATTTCACAGAATCTTCTAAACTAAGACCTCGAATGAGAGGAGGGACGTATCCTGGAGGTATAGTTGAAGTGTTTTTAACATTAGCTCGTAAATCACAACTGCAAACATTCTTATCAGGAGTAAGAAAATCCATGTCTAGAAATATGTACGATCTATATATTAGAGGATATGAGTAATAAGTGCTCCAGAATCATCAGATTGACTCCATAGTACCAAAATCCTACTACTCTTCACCTTCACGATATATATGTTATAGGGTAGTAAAACAACATTCAGTCTTCAGTCTTCAGTAATAAAGATAGGAGGTCTTTCGACATATATTAATCCTTGCAGTTTGTAATACTGTGAAATTCCAATCTCGTTTTGAATATGTTAACAGACGGTGATGATGTTACGTGTTCCGGTAGAGAATTCCAGTAATTCACTACTCAGTGCGAGAAACGGAACTCCAGACGTAAAGTATTTGATCTCGGTTTTTGAACTTTCTTTGAATGCCCTCTCAGATGATCGGTTCTAGACAGAACCAGAAGATAAGACATGTTAATACCAAGGTCATCGTTCAGTATACGATAACCAGTATTAGATCACACCGTATTCTACGGTAAGATAATGGAACTAAGTTGAAGTGTCTCAGTCTGTCTTCATAAGATAGGCCACGTAGACCTTGTACCATCTTAGTAGCACGTCGTTGGACTCTTTCTAGCATATATGCTTCATACTTTAAACAAGGACACGCTGCTTGAATCCCGTATTCCAAATGTGGTCGCACATAAATCGGGTATATTAATCTAAACATTTCATCATCTAAATACTGGAAAGATCTGCGAATGGACCATAATACCCTATAGCGTTTTGCAGCAGCAGCCTTACAGTGACTAGTGGTTTTGAAAACATTGCTTAATATGACTCCTAAATCTTTATAGATTCTTACTTTGGGTAGCATGAATCCACATATTGTATTGTGACACGATTCATCATAGTTAGTTATTTGCATCGCTACGCTCTTATTAGGATTTATTTCTAGTGACCACCTGTTCAACCACTTCACAAATAAACTAAGATCATTCTGTGATACTATCTTATCCGACTTACTGTGTATGGGTCTCCAAATCTTCATGTCATCAGCGAAGAGTAGAACGGATGATTTTGTTACAGTTGGCAATTCATTTTCATAAATTAAAAAGAGAAGAGGAACTAGGATTGTACCTTGAGGAACCCCACTTTTTACAGGTACCCACGAGGAGAGAGCCCCAGTAACCCTTACTCTTTGTCTCCTGTCATGGAGAAAGTTACTTATCCAATCGACGACTGTATAATGGATTCCAAAACGTTCTAGTTTGAATTTAAGACCACAGTGGGAAACCCTACCAAAAGCTTATCTTATATCTATGACAATCACATCCACAGGAGCATTTCGATCCTTTACCGCAGCCCAATCTTCTCGTGCAATGAGAAGATTTGTCAAGCAAGATAGGCCTTTCCGAAAACTATAGTTTATAACTGCTATCCGGATGAATTTCTCCATCAGTTTTACAACTGCACTAGTTAGGCTAACGGGTCTATAGTTACAAACTCTATCCCTACTCCCAGCCTTATACACCGGACTTATTATGGCGTCTTTCCAGTCTCTAGGAAGTCTGGACTGTCTCAGAGACATGTCGAATAATATCTCTAATGGTTCAGCAATTTCATCTGATATGGCTTTCATAATCCTAGGATGAATATCGTCAGGACCATTGGACTTACCAGGTTTGAGATGCTGGAGTAGCCTTAAAACAGTATCTTTCTCAATGACTACAGGATCCATCAGCGAGCCGTCACGGTCACGACGAATCATTGGTCATTCCTCATTACCGATAGAAAACACTTTACTAAAGTATTCCGATAAAGCTTCAGCTTTTTCGGCATCATTCTCTGCTAAGATTAACGGATTATCTCGTATGAAAAGTGATGGAATTCCATCGCTTCTTAGAGTTCGCCTTTCTATATACGAGAATAACTGCTTCAGACTATATCTAGAATCCCTAACCAAATGTTTTTCGTATGATAGTATAGCCTTGTTTATTAACGCTTTACAGGCATTACTAATCTTACAATAACTGGATCTGTTTTGTTCTGAGTCAGTAGAGATGAACATATTCCACTGATTCTTCCTTTTTCTAAGGCATTTCCTGACAGTTTTAGTTATCCATGGTGGACTATTATTCGGTCTTCGCGGTACCAGGTATGGTATGAACGGGGACGTAACTAGTCTAAATTTACCTTTGAATACAGACCATGCTTCTTCAACTGGTATGCTAGTATCTACTAACCAATTTGTCTTAGCAGCACATTACTGAATGGCTGATATGTTAGCTTTCCATAGATTTGTGCGAGATGTAACATGATCGTATAACATATCTCTAGCTCTAAACGCGAGTGACAAAAGAGCGTGATCGCTGTTCACTAACGGTGGAAGAATATTTAAGTCGATAATATCCTCAGTCTCATGAGTGATTACCAAGTCCAGCAGAGAAGAACCCTGGGTAACACCAAAACGTGTGGGTTGGGATACTTGCTGCACTAGTGCATGCTCCATTATTGTTATCAAGAACCTACTATCAAAGGAGCTTATAGATCCTTTCTTGGTCATCTCAGTCCAACTAATATCAGGTGCACTAAAGTCTCCTATTATCAAGCATCTAGTATTTTCACTCCAAAGATGAATGTGCTCTAAAATAGAGTCATCAGCTAAACAGATTGGGCTGCGATAGATGACACCTAGCATAAATGTACTACATCCTATTGCCAACTTACAGCTAATGACTTTACAAGTACCGCTATCATGGTATTTGCTAGTAGAGGAGCGGATATTTATGCTATTGGCTATATATAACAGGACGCCGCCTCCTTAACTACATCTATGTCTATCACTCCTGATGTAATGGTATCCGGATAATTCTGGAGTAATGTCTAAGTTATGGACTAACCAAGTGCGTGCTCCATTATTGTTATCAGGAACCTACTTTCAAAGAAGTTTATAGATCCTTCAGTGGTCATATCAGTCCAACTAATATCAGGTGCATTAAAGTCTCCTATTATCAAACCTCTGGTATCTTCACTCCAATCTCACTTCAATCTTTATTGTCTGTGTGATGAGTTTGTGCACTTGCTTCGTGTTGTTTTTAGGTAGTTTAGGATCTTTGGTAAATTCTAGTGGGTGGCGGTTTTGCTTTATCACCGCACGGTTATAATCAGTGTTGTAATCATTTTTTTAGTATATTTTGGTATTTTGATTGAATAGATTTGTCGCGGGATAGATACGTTTCTTGATGCCAACAGACAGGAAGTTGATTGGTAACAATATGATAAATAAAAAAGAAAAATTTAAATGCCAAGAGATAAAAACTAACAAGTTATTTGATCGGCGATGCAGTCTGTGAGAAGACCGAAACGTGAAAACAAAAGAGGAAATGAAGTTGATGATATTCAAGACACTTTTAACTTAATTCTGTGCGTTAGTGATAACAGTGGTGAATTACGAGACATCCATCAAACACAAATGGTCGAAGCGGCAGATGGAAATCAATGGGGTGTATATGTATTCATGAAGCCGCCTCTTGTAGCTAACCGTTGTGGGCGCTGAGTTCGTTTCGTCTAATGAAGCGTTACATGTTGAGAATACTGTTATTGCAAAAAGTGAGAGCATACTCGTTTTTCAATCTCTCACACAGATTTATTGTAGTTGGCTAGCTCCCAAACCCTCTCTAGTTAAAAGTGAAACGTAAATTAAAATACTTTTGTTGCTTTGAATAATATGTCCAGGAATTAATTGTGCTATACCAATGATGAGCTTGTACAAATCAGAAGGTTTCTTAGTAATTGCTTCCTATTACGCTGTCGCCAATTTGAAACCAAAACAGGGTGATTGATTAAAATACAGTTCTAAAATTCTTTAAGAACGTAGATGTACATTATTAATTTAAGAAACATTACCACACAGTTACTTAACTTATAATTGTTCAATCAGTAGTCAAGTCTAAATTACACTAAATATACATGTTAATGAATTGTGTATTATGATTGATGAAATTGACGAAACTATTAACAAACTCGGTCAACAAGTTGACTCATAATTATCATTCAACAGTGTTGTTTTCTCGTAATCTCATACCCTTTCATATGATTTCAGTATGTGCTGAATTTTCCATCTGGTTAAACCAAGATCCAAAATTTCACGAGTATCCCTTACTTCTGTCTGAAGATCTACTTACCAGGTTGAAACGATGGTAGGTTTAAAGTCAGACGTGTTAGGAGTCGATTTACAAAGTTCAGTGACTTATGAGTGTAAATATTTTCTCACTTTCCATACACACATACCCGACTGTCCTATAGACCTATGACTACAAACTTCATATTCCAATAAATTACGGCAACCATTTTGCAAGGTATTACAGGAGCGGCAGTTTATTTGGATGATACCACAACCATGAGAATAAGCAGAACATACTCGCAAAACAGGTTGATCAGGCTCTATCACTGACAGCTGAAAATGGCATTCGTAATGACGACGAAAAGTGTGACGTTAATATAACGCGGGTATGAGAGCTCGGCTTCATAATTAATAAAGACGAATGGCGACCAGACCCAAAAATACTGAAGCAACGAAAACTATTCCTTGGCCAAAGGCTAATCTTGCTCTACCAACTTTTTTGGGACTGTTTAGCTATCACGAACAGTTATTTTTAAATTCATTTTGTTTGTGCTTCGCTGAACTATTTATAAGTTTGTTATTGGTCCGCGGACTATGAAGCAGCTAGAAAATTAAGCATCTCCCAGACTTTAATCTCGAACTTATGCATAATGACTCTCCTTGATCTATTGTCACTGTTTCAAATACGTAGGGAGATAACTTCAATCCACCCATGTCTGTAAGACAGAATTACAACTCCTTATCATCAAGCGGGATGTCACAAACCAATGGTACTAATGCTGATTTAGCATGCAACTTATCTCTTTAAATGGTGTTTGCGACGTTGATTCAATTTCACTTCCTGCCGAGTAATCCTAATGAAATTAAAACTAAGCATTACGCTAAAAACGAAGTCATTTCGTTACCCTATAAAATCAAAAAAAACCAAAATGAACTGAAGTAGCTTCGATAAAAGAAGTGATAACCATTTATGTATCAGGATATTGTCTTCAGTATTATATTCTAAAAATATAAAAAGTCGTATACTTTCAGCTTTTCGAATCATCTCCATTTGTGCAGTTTATTGTCCATCCATATCATATTTACTTTTGTTTACTTCAATCTATAAAAATGCTCTTGCTTAAAAAGTAACTTAATAAAAGATAATTAGACTAAGTAGTCATAACTTAACTGTTCCATTACACTGTCTGATTTGCTCGTTCTTTCTCTTTCTTATCACCCTTTACAGCCCCGTTGAGATATGATACCGAAAACATATATAAAATGGATGGCTTTATCCTGCCTCATTTTTAATGCCTCAAATGTTGCAGAGGGATATAAGGTTGTGGTTTCTTTCAAATTTACGTGGATTTATTCTCGACCATCAGTCACACTTTGCAACGTAACCTCCATAAAGCGCGTCAACCGTCATATTGGCAATACGAGTCTTATTAATACTACTTACGTTCATTTGTGAGGAGTGTCATTCCCCATGATTCCATGAACGGTGTACCTTATAAAATGTCATATTAACGGGGTAACTCATCACAGTGAGGACCGCATCTTCTATAACAATTTGATCTTGCTTGTAAACTGGCGTGCCTCATGTAAGAGAATGAATTATTATTGATATGTTATCGGGGCAGTCATCAATGTTATATTTCCTGATGTGTCTGACGAAACAACCTCACACACAACCAGAACAGTGAAAATGACAGAATGCGACAATAGCCAAATGGTAAAAGAAGCTCTGGCAATCATTTGAGCCATAAAAATGTTCCACAAGATGATATTTGAACAACAGTTTACCTCATTGGACATTATAAACTAATATTGACCGTGTTTACTTAAAAAACGGATCGTCTTTCACACGGTTGTCTGGCTTAAACGACGGGCAACAGCACTTCTCTGTTGAGATTTTAAAATCAAGTACAGCTCTGGGACAAGTAGATGCCTTATCGACATTGATAGGTGTTGTAACGTGTGAGTGCAGGTTTTAATAAGTAGCGTTTATATCGATCGACCGCAGTGACACGTAGATACGTAATGAACGACCTAGTGTCCTGATTGGCCCTGCTTCCCCGTCTGTCCCAGCCAGTTGAGTCCAGAACGCAAGTCACAGCCTCTGAGATATGAATCATTGTATTTCAGACATACTCTATTTACATACTAACCAAACATACCACATCGTACCATAAAAATAGAAAACAACATTTACACAATATTAAACAAGTGAAGTAAATATCGACCAATAGGGAATGTACATTTAGCGTCCAAGGACAACATTAGACTTAACATGATAACTATTGGTATATTTTTCTGCACATCCTAACAATAGGTTTCCAGACAAAATCGTCAGAAGACACTCTTGTGGTAATCACGAAAACTGAAAAATAAGTTTGTGGCATGTTGAATGATGAAATCGAAAGACCACTGGTTACTTTCGAGCCATCGAAAAACTACTGAAAATGAAGAGAATTAAGAGGTGTTAAGAGTGGTCTTCTTACTAGGTTGCTGAACTATCGTTTTTAATGGTAACAAAAAAATACGTCAGTGTGACTCATTGATAGCTGTTGATTGATGTGCTTAGCTTAGCGACTGAATTATTGTACCAGAATTACTGAGCCAAGTCGTTCTCAAGAAATTCACAGTGATCACTGTGACATCCAAGTTTTCTCTCGTTCCTGTTATTGAAGTACGGTATATCGACCTATTTGCAATTTACAAACCCAAATTAGCAATATAACCAAACTTTAATTTAGGTAAGAAGGTTTATTCGCAATTTACAAATAGTCGACTGTAACGTCATTTTTCCTATTTTGTAGGTTCTCAGAGCAAAAACTCTCAAGTACCATAACAATCACCCTGTAGCCAATGAAATAAAGTCGTCGTCTGGAAATTATGCTCATCAACTTTTAATGGACAGAGATATCGAAGAAAGATGCCGTGAATGTTCATCTTGCTCACAAGGTGTTAAAAACCCTTCGGAATGTAAACACAGCAGTATCCTGTCTCTCTAGATTCTGATAATGACTATATAAAATCATGGTCTAGTTCATATTAGTATATTAATATTCGTTACTATAGTAATAGATATAATTCCAAAATTGTAGATGTGTCATTATATTACCGCTTAACCTATAAGATCATACGTGGAAGTCTCAGTATTATATATTCTGACTTGTTGTGTCGTGACAGACAGCAATCCGATGTTTAGCATCTCTGAAAAACACATCTAGGCTGGGAAGAGAATATTGTATTTAACTTGAATAGGTAGTAGTTACACAGAATGATGAAGCCTGTATGGCTAAGCCATGCCATACTGATCAATTGTTCCGTTGCTCATCGTTTTTCGACTTCTAAGCGTTGCTTGTCGAATATGAATCTTTCCAGCAACTACACGCTCGGCACCAAAGATCATGTGTTTAGGAATCAATACAACTACAACTCGATGCAGATTTTGCAATCGCAGTATGGGAAAACGTGCCTCTTTTATTTGTAGATGATTTCAGAGAATAGCGAGAAAAATACACCATGTCAATTTGCACAGACAGTGAAACAAATAGCAAGTTATCTGATTTGCTTGTCTGTTCCACAGCACTAGAGAGCGTCGTGACCAAAAATGCATAACAACTCATGTAAAACTATTCAAGCATTTCTGTAGAATATATAGATGAACAAACATACACTAATCATTACACAACACTCGATCGAATGAATGGGTGTTAAACGTTGAAAGGGAGAGATGTAGTGACAAGAGGTACAAACCATTATTAAACAAACTGATATTTATTAGATGACACAATCCAAACTCGAAAAGAAAATCATCGACGAGACTTCTGAAATCGGTTGTAGTTTCACTGCAACGGAGATTAACTGCGATACTATTCCATAAAATTGGGTGACTAGATATGCATGAAAACGTTCATATTGCTATTAGGTTCCATAGTAATAAAATGAGACAAACGAGAAACGTTTCAAAGGTTTGTAGTGTGGCGTCCAGTCGCGGTTGACTATGATCACCACTACAAGAAGACTACGTGCCAGTTGACCGATAAGATTCCACGTAGGCCAAATATCAGAAGGCAGTTGATGGCTGTAATTGAAATGTATTTGTTGGCGATCTCGTGGTATTGAAAGAATACAGAGATAGTGCCAGGTTACAAGTGTGGCTACTGAGCGTAACCGAATTCGCGCAAGGTCACAATCAACGGAAGAATGTATGTATTTTGTTGCAGTTAAGCAAACAAATACGGTGAATTAATCCCTGGTGCAATTGATTATAATAATAGTTGTTTCCATTATACCAATCGCGTTCACTTGATAAAAGTAGGTCACCGCATGTTATAGTTTATTTTTAAGTCATTTAAATAGATGATGAACTTTATTTGTACAAACCATTAATAAACACACTGATATTTATTAGATGACACAGTTCAAGTTCGAAAAGAAAATCATCGACGAGACTTCTGAAATGGGTTATAGTTTCACTGCAATGGAGCTTAACTGGTATTCTATTCCATAAAATTGGGTGACTAGGTATCTCGCTTTGGATAATTGAGATGCAGTATGCACGAAAACGTTCGTACTGCTGCTTTATTTTTCAATTTTATTATTATTAATAGCTTTGATTAAAACCTTATTTTTGTACACTATGAAATTCTCAGCACAAAATCAGTCAACAACTATCCGTTTCTTATTTCATGATCGATCCTGACGATCAATTACTCTGTCGAGGCATAATGAAGGTAAGCTGATTCATTTGTTTCTTTAAAAATGCAGATTACAATTCTGAAGTTGACCACATTGTTGGTAGTGATTTTGTCACCACACTGTTTCCTAAAGTCTGGTAAATCAGGAGTAAAACAAAAGAGAGTGGAAACGTTTTGTAAAATGTGCGTTGGACGTTTAAGACGTGAATTAGGCACATAAACCAAATCCGTAAAGATAAAGTGACACTAAGCACAGAAGATAAGTGAGTCTTTCACTCTCAGTAATTACGGACACTCCAATCATGGAAACTTTCAAAAACACCATGAAGAACAAAAGAAGGAGAAGTTGGTCAAAAGCGACATCAAAAAAATGGAACGTCATCATGAAGCAGTTATCAACTAACAAGTAGATTCATCACAAACTTTTATTCCGGGAAGGTGCTGCGACGAGTCCTGGAAAGCTCGACAAGACCTGAGGGATTCCAAAGGAGCTGAAAAGATTCTATCTCTGCGGAATGCAATAGAATTTTCTGAAATTTTGTCATGGCTGCCTGTGATTGTAAAATGGTGTAACTTTCAGCTTGAGAAGTTACTGGATTGCAATAACACAATGGCGTATACTGAAAAAATATGAATATTCTGGCGCATTTGTACATTTTTGACACTTACCCAGTAATTACTTCTTCTTCTTCTTCTTTCCTCGACTTTTGATCACGATTTATAGGTTGTTTTTCACGCCCGAGTGCCGATACACGTTTATCGTATAAGCCGTAGTCAAGTATATTACATAACACTAAATTTGAGGGTCTTCCGTCCTAGTCGTATCTTGTGGCGCCAAATGTATGCTTCATCAGTTCAGAACTTGTATTATTTGTGGCAAGCCGCCTAACAAACCATCCTGTAGAGGTTGTATCCTCCTTGTTGAGAATTAGATATGAAGTGTTGAAACATCCAGCCTGTAGCATGCGGTTGAACTTCGAGTGTGGTAGGTTCAGTATTTCCTGGATTATATCGTTCAGTATTAGTACCTTTTGAGGTACGCTACATACCAGCAATCACGTATTTTGTGCCGTTTATAAAAAGGAATCGTCAGCGCAATTACGTGACCTCGGTTAACTTGGTACCTTGTAGCGTTACAACTCTGTAGTGACTATTAATGTATATCGCCACTCCACTTTCCGTTTTTGTGACCCATCGTGTCGGAAAAGTGACATGAATGGCGAGTTAACTTTTTCACCTATGATTTCTGGCCACCCCATCTCGTGGTTTCACTCACATATTCAGTCAGTTATGAACTTCTAATAACTGTGGCAATCCCATCATAACACGAGGAAGAATAAATGAATGTTAATTGGCAGAAACCACTTGTGGACTATTAGCAATACACATATCCCTACTCGATAGTTAATAAGTTACTGGACCATGTAAACACATATATTCGATTGTCTTTCAATTAGCCTATTGATTAGTGCAGCAGGATTTACTATTCTTAAGTTACTCTTGATCTATGACTACAGTTTCTTCACTCACAAACACTTTTGACGTGATCTTGATAGATTTTTATTTCCTGTTTTATGGCATGATGCTGTCTGGTTTATCTTTTTATATAGAGTGTGCATGTCTTAATTACATGATTCATACCGTACGAGCTCCATCATTGAAGATGCCACAGATATTTGGCGTTCGACTTCGCTTTAACCAGTCAGAAGAGACATCAACATTTTGACATTCGAAGGAACTCGGCTTGCACCATGAGGCGACATAAATCTTCTAAAATGAAATTCTTACTTCAATTAATATTTGTGTATTTGTGCGAACTCATCAATGGAAAGAATCGATTGAAGGAGATGGTGATTGTTATTTCAGATATTTTGATAGAGAGACTAAACCTTTGGATGCAGATCTATAGGCGCATGTTATACAAATATCGAAACCATAAATACCTGTAATTTCACCGACTGTCATTTTTCACTCAGTTACTCTTTGATTGTGTATTGATAACGGTGTGACTTGTACTCTACGTCTGTTCATCACTTCTCTATTCATTGTGCAAAAGCATTTCAGTGTGCCGTACTATGAATAGTCAAAGTGCCATTCACTTTATCGATATTCAAACATCATTCGATAATCTTCAATATATTGTAGTTCGTGTACCTCATTTGTGTCTGGTAATTCCGAATTTTACCGATTCCTCGAGGAACCTAGTACCATTTTGAGAGACGCAATACTGGAATTAGTTGAACATCTATCACTGAGATTATCCAAATATTATTTATACATATAATGTCCTTAAGATGCTTGGTGGTCGATTTCAGTCAAAATGTCCGTTAGAATGATGATGAAATTTGATATGAAACATTCGATTTACTTACTTATTGAATGTGATCATTTGTAAGAAACTTAATCTATAGCACACGTTAAGAATCAAACATTTATGATAAAACCGTAGATTATGAATAGAATAAACCCATTGACAAGTTTGTAATACAAGCGTCCGACGAGTGTGAAAAGTACGTTTGACAACTGAATTTCGTAACCATTCCCTGCAGTGTATGAATACAAAACTGAAATACCAACAAACCATTCTGGACGTCTTTCGTAAAGGAGAAAATCACAGGTCGTTTATTTAACACTACAGTGAAATACGACATCAAATATGTCACGGTATGATCTATTTCACACTACCAGTTGCCAACATGAAATCGAGTAAAGCGCTGCGATTTCCACAACAAAATGTAAAACCACAAGGTGTGGCACAAGTGCAGATTTGTCGGCAGCAAAACACGGCGAACAAAATTCAATAATAATTGAACACACATAGAATTAATTCACATGTATAAGAAATACTGACATTTCTGAAACATTACATGCTTCGTGTTATGCTGAGCACAGTCAACGAAAAATGTAAACAAGAACAATGTATCATGATATGACATTACACTGAAATAAATCAATTTATTATTATGCTAAATGTTCTCGAATATAGAACTATTGATCGCTGATCGATGTCAAATAGTATTCACTTTCCTACAATGTTATTTACACTGTCATGTGGATGACTGATCTATTGAGCAGAGTTTGATTGCAGTATTTGACTGAAAACCGTCTCATTAGTTACTGCTCAGTAATATAATTATCATTTCCAGATATTCGAATAAATATGTTTGACCTATGTGAGTTTTTGACAGCGCATCAACATTGTGAGTGAGTTGTGAAGCAGTTAATCGAGAAAGTTGATTGACAGTCCCATGATTCAACGTCACTTGTAGAGAACTCAATGTGAGTTTTCACTTCAAATATTTGGCAAGTGACATTCACGAACTGAGACTGTTCAAAGACACAATGTTTAAATCAAACACGGGTCAATTAATCATATTATTACTATATTCATGTAATACTCAGATTATGTGCATCTTATTGAAATGCGACTATTATCCTTCAACAGCATAATTTCATTACGCATACTTGTGTGTAGGCGAACAATTTCTTCCACTCAACATTCTATATCGCAACTTCATTCTGATTCAGTATAACTCACAAGTATAAGGTAGTCGAGAAGCTGTGAGTTAAGCATTTCATTGAATTTGATCCTTTTATGTGACAAATCTACTCCTCGAACTCTACATCTCATCCCATGATTCTTACTTATTTTACTGCTAAACTAAACTGAAGTGTTGTTTTTAGTGCCGGAAATTGAACATGAGACAGATGTTAATTATTGCTACTCAGATAGGTAAAAGCTTTTCAGACGGTTTCGTAATTTTGATCATAGTAATCTGTATAAAGTACAGTATTATTGAGAAATTCAGTTGTCTTTAATCGTTTACATGTTGAACGAGCTGAATATACTTGACAGTTGTTTATTAACGCGTAACTATACGTTTTAGGAGAGCTGTTTGTCTGCACTTCAATGTAGAGCTCCGTCACTCATTCGTGAATAATGGTCAAACAATCTGTACATTACCATATGTATAAGTCGCGCGATTCGCATTATATCAGCAACTAAGTGTTCTTATTGAATATTTTGGTGTCACTACGTCATTGATGAATTCTTGAAAAATAAGTCTGATACGAATAGTGTACAATGTGAGTTGGAATGGCTTACGGTCAAAGGCTGAATGATGTCGCACAAAGTTCTAACTGAAATCATACGGCCTATCATACGTATATTCACGCAACATACCACATTCACTATATATGCTTTACACACTTCCTATGCAAAATAAAGCTCTGTTTTCTCACATGATTTATATTTGAAACTACACGAACACAAGTAAACACAATCTGAGGAGTTCACATCACATATATAATGGATAACCAAATACACAATTAAATTCACAGTTAATTCACTTCCATTTATTTCTGTATCAAAATGGTTTTGTGAAACATCACACGCTTCGTGTTATGCTGAACACAGTCAACGAGAAATGTAAACAAGAATAGTGTATTCTGATATAACATTACACTTAAACCAGTCAATATATTATTATGCTAAATGAGGTATCACAATAAGAAAGAAGTCCGAATTTTACTCTGAATTAATCATCATATAGAATAGGGAGTATAAACAATGTCGAACAAGAATTTCAATGTTGTAACAATGAGAATTCTGCTCGTCATTTTGTCATGTCAGTTGTTATTTGCGAAAGGTAACATCTATGAAATTATTACAATATCGCTTGCTGAATGTCATGCAGATAACATCACACGTTAATTTAACACAAACAGCGTTATACAATACATCAGATTAGGGTGATTCCATGCATGCTCTATAAGAACCTACCGAGGAACAGCTATTAACTGATTGTTGAAGAGAAGAAGTATAAGGGTAGCCATCAACAATCGATTAACCGTGATTAGTGAAAGTGTCTGATTAAAGTGATAATGCGAAACGTGACTCAGTTGAGTTGTTTAAGTTGAATAAGAAAGTGGAGTATCAGGGATTTACATGACAAGACATCTGGAAACATATATGAACAATGAGTTACAAATTCATTACTGAGTGTGATTTAAAGCGCTCCACAATATCGTAGACTAATTCTAACAGAAAATGATATATGAATAAGGGTGTGTGAATCTCACCATCGACGTTTATTCATAATCATGCTAAACATGTTACAGAAAATCAATCTGCTACATTATGTCTCCCTAAATTGTCGTTGTTTATACTTGATTATCGAGCTGACCCACAGCACACAACATGCTGACCAAATCAATCAGGGTTGATCGCTCTCTGTAATCACCATCAATGGGTGATGCTTACTCCTCATATATATCAGGTAAGATATAAGTAGTACAAGTGTGTGTGAAATCAATCAATGAAATGACATGAAGTATATACTAAATTTGCAAGAAATCGTCTGTCGATATAAGCAGCATACACTACAGTTTCACTTCAATATCTTTAACAGAACGAATTTCATTTGATTTCGATTTTCTATTCTCATGATTCGAACTGTGATAGTAAAGGTTGTTCATATTCATATAACTTGAGTATGACGAGTCAATTTCAAGATGGACAGGTTAGAGCGTAAAAGTGACTCTCACTCAACTTATAAACGTAGGTCAAGTAAACTCATCACAACAGTGAAATGATGTGCAAATCCGAATTCAGACGACCACTCGTTTCAGGTCAACTATTATCTCACCAGCATTCACTCTACAAATCTTCTCCACTCATATTCTCAACCATTCATTCATTCACTCACTCACTCACTCGCTCACTCGCTCACTCAAAATAAACAAATATGCTTCACTCTCACTCTCACATTGACCTCAACAGAATCACAAGTACTCACACGACACAATTGTATGTCCACTCACTCCATCTCACACACAGTATAAAAGCAATGTGACTTCAGCCATTCAAGGTGAAGATCTAGGCTACTCGTGGTAGCTAAGATTGATTGGTTTGACACATTGTTAAGGCCATATACGTTGATGTTCTGACTAGCGATTTAGTCACGTGTTAATTAACATGGCAACAGTCATAATATAACATCATATGTAACCTCAACGTGAGTGTTGTGTCCTAGTCGTTCAGACTCAGGGACAGAGAGTAAATGATTGAAGCGAGTATCATTTAGTCAAAATTCATCTACGGCAAATTTGATACAGCCTGTGAAATCTCACAGTTGACGCCAAAACACTAGTTACTTCTGCGAAATCTAATTGTCGTTTTCACATTATCAATTAAATACGTTTGAATTGTGTGAGTATTTGATAGCGCATCACCATTGTGAACGAGTTCTGAAGCTGTAAGTCCAGAATGTTGGTTGATGATCTCATGATTCAACGTCTCTTCGAGAAGATTCGATGTAAGTATTTTCCATTCAAATATTTGGCAAGTAACGTTCACGAGCTGAGATTGTTCAAAGTTATTCTGTTCAAATCAAATATGAATCGACTTATCATATTATGACTACACAAATGTTTTATGATTACGCCACTGATATTGTGTCCATGTCCCGCATGTTTCAAACTTAAAATGCGACGACGGTCTGGCTTACCATTATGCGCATACTACGAAAACGAGACAGTTACACTTCGGCAGCAACCTGAATTTACTCGAGTGTCATTTGATAATACATACCTGTACGCATTAGAAAACCTGATTACCTGCACTATAGTGTGAAGCTCAATCACTCATTAGTTAATTGCAGTCTAGCCTACTGTGCATTGCTTCATGTATTAGTCGCGCGATTCGCATTATATCGGTCAGTGAACATGGTGAGAAATAAAAGGATGATGGAAGCTTAAATATTTACTAATATACGCACGAAACAAATAGTTCTGTTAGCGTTCAACATTGATTGCAACCTCGTTAGCAATTGCAGACACGCCCCAATGTTAAGGATCACTATCAGGAATGTTTAATACGATCAGTGAAATGTACTCTGAAGAGCCTTATTGATATGTTGAATGCCGCACATAACTTTGAGTGAATTTTTTGATGTACATTCAACAAACCAGATCAAATGCTTGATCACTTCACCTCAGTCTGAACGTAGTGTTGCGTAAATGGGTTTATCAGCAACTAGCAATAAGCATTGGACATTTTGGTTTTACACAGTCATATGTGAATGGTTGCAAAGTAATTATGGTACAAGTAATGTATAACGTCATGCGGAATGGCTTACAGACAAAACTAAACTATGACTCATAAAATTTTAACTAAAATTATGCAGTCTATCACACGTATATTCACGCAACATACCACATTCACTGTGTATGTTTTACACACTTCGAATGCGAAACAAAATTCTATCTGTCCACATGCTTTAGTTCCGAGCAATGACGATTACAATTAAACACAATCTGAGGAGTTCACATCACATCACTTATCAGTGTGAAGGATAACCGGATACAAAGTTAAATTCACAGTCTCTTCAGTTTTATTGACTTCGAAATCGATAGTAGTTCCCGTCATCTAATTTCGGCATTGTTTCTACCCCCTTAAATTCACCGCGACACTTCTCTTGAGATGAAGTCCAGAAACAGAAAATCATATGACAGAGAACAGCTATCAGGATCTCGATTTCGAAGCATCACTCGATTATAGGCAATAATAACACGAATCATAATGTGGAACATTTACATGAAGATGCTTTTCAGAGAATGTTCAATCAAATAAACATGTAAGGTCATATGAGAGAATGGTATCGAATTGCGATCTTGCCCACTAAAATCTGCTGCATTCGTTGCAACGAGGTCAACGTATAAATGACCATACAAGTGGCAATCTACTTACCCGACTTTAGGAAACAGTGTGGTCCTAAACTGCTGAATGACAAAATCCCTAAAACCATGATGGTCAACTTCATAATAGTGATCTGCATTTGTGAAGAAATAAATGAATCAGCTTTCTTTCATCACGTCATTACAAAGTATTTGTTAAATCACTGAGCTCACTTATGCAGAGTTTATACGTATATATATACAACATGTCCATATAGTTTCCACGTCCCCATTAGTGCACTTTCTGTGGGATTGAGGATACAAACAATGTAATGAGATTTTCTCTGTGTACTAACAGTTCGTCATTTCACTTAACAGTATGCTTATGTTGAGCTGTTGTATGAAACTCTTATTTTTTCACACTCTCATGTGAATTCATATTTTTTTATTATCTCATTACACTATAGTGGAATCGCTATCTTTGCAAATATAGAAACCATACTTATGGCAGAGCAGAAATAGTAGATGGCGTTTCTCATAATTGAGAAATTTCACATTACAAACACATTCGAATGCCGCATCGAAAACGAGATTCTCCTGTTCAAAATTTCGGTATTCATTACACTAAAACGTGGTCATGTGTTTTGGTGCAATCGAGGCCGTTTATTACACAAGCCACACAAAATGCATCATTGTCAAGTTATTCCATTCGGGAGTCATAAAACCTCCTGATCAAGACACTCTGTTGCTTGGTAATAGGTTAATAATTATTCTACATGTCAAAACTATTTGAAAAGCATTTTCAGTTTACCATGTCCGTCTTTTAACTGCCAAATAAGTTCCACAATTGACGTCTCAACAATTACGGTATTCATACAATAGTCCGAACGAAGTGAGTACGGTATAGCGGTAAACAAATACCCTAAATAAATTGCTCTGTAAATCTTCAGCATTGGATACTGACCACGTTAATCTAAATAGTTTCACCTGAATGGAGGTGCTTGGTCATGCAAACGCAGCAGATGAGGGGGAGGAAAGCTGTGTTCACCATCTCCCTACAATCACCAGGCAGATCAGATCGGTCGATCCATGATATACTGAGAGCCTATCAAATATATCTTCGAACATCCGAACTTCTAGCATTTGACTTCACTTGATCGGTACGAATCATATTAGTTGTTACTGGTTAAAGCGAAGTCGAACGCCAAATATCTGTGGCATCTTCAATGATGGAGCTCGTACGGTATGAATCATGTAATTAAGACATGCACACTCTATATAAAAAGATAAACCAGACAGCATCATGCCATAAAACAGGAAATAAAAATCTATCAAGATCACGTCAAAAGTGTTTGTGAGTGAAGAAACTGTAGTCATAGATCAAGAGTAACTTAAGAATAGTAAATCCTGCTGCACTAATCAATAGGCTAATTGAAAGACAATCGAATATATGTGTTTACATGGTCCAGTAACTTATTAACTATCGAGTAGGGATATGTGTATTGCTAATAGTCCACAAGTGGTTTCTGCCAATTAACATTCATTTATTCTTCCTCGTGTTATGATGGGATTGCCACAGTTATTAGAAGTTCATAACTGACTGAATATGTGAGTGAAACCACGAGATGGGGTGGCCAGAAATCATAGGTGAAAAAGTTAACTCGCCATTCATGTCACTTTTCCGACACGATGGGTCACAAAAACGGAAAGTGGAGTGGCGATATACATTAATAGTCACTACAGAGTTGTAACGCTACAAGGTACCAAGTTAACCGAGGTCACGTAATTGCGCTGACGATTCCTTTTTATAAACGGCACAAAATACGTGATTGCTGGTATGTAGCGTACCTCAAAAGGTACTAATACTGAACGATATAATCCAGGAAATACTGAACCTACCACACTCGAAGTTCAACCGCATGCTACAGGCTGGATGTTTCAACACTTCATATCTAATTCTCAACAAGGAGGATACAACCTCTACAGGATGGTTTGTTAGGCGACTTGCCACAAATAATACAAGTTCTGAACTGATGAAGCATACATTTGGCGCCACAAGATACGACTAGGACGGAAGACCCTCAAATTTAGTGTTATGTAATATACTTGACTACGGCTTATACGATAAACGTGTATCGGCACTCGGGCGTGAAAAACAACCTATAAATCGTGATCAAAAGTCGAGGAAAGAAGAAGAAGAAGAAGTAATTACTGGGTAAGTGTCAAAAATGTACAAATGCGCCAGAATATTCATATTTTTTCAGTATACGCCATTGTGTTATTGCAATCCAGTAACTTCTCAAGCTGAAAGTTACACCATTTTACAATCACAGGCAGCCATGACAAAATTTCAGAAAATTCTATTGCATTCCGCAGAGATAGAATCTTTTCAGCTCCTTTGGAATCCCTCAGGTCTTGTCGAGCTTTCCAGGACTCGTCGCAGCACCTTCCCGGAATAAAAGTTTGTGATGAATCTACTTGTTAGTTGATAACTGCTTCATGATGACGTTCCATTTTTTTGATGTCGCTTTTGACCAACTTCTCCTTCTTTTGTTCTTCATGGTGTTTTTGAAAGTTTCCATGATTGGAGTGTCCGTAATTACTGAGAGTGAAAGACTCACTTATCTTCTGTGCTTAGTGTCACTTTATCTTTACGGATTTGGTTTATGTGCCTAATTCACGTCTTAAACGTCCAACGCACATTTTACAAAACGTTTCCACTCTCTTTTGTTTTACTCCTGATTTACCAGACTTTAGGAAACAGTGTGGTGACAAAATCACTACCAACAATGTGGTCAACTTCAGAATTGTAATCTGCATTTTTAAAGAAACAAATGAATCAGCTTACCTTCATTATGCCTCGACAGAGTAATTGATCGTCAGGATCGATCATAAAATAAGAAACGGATAGTTGTTGACTGATTTTGTGCTGAGAATTTCATAGTGTACAAAAATAAGGTTTTAATCAAAGCTATTAATAATAATAAAATTGAAAAATAAAGCAGCAGTACGAACGTTTTCGTGCATACTGCATCTCAATTATCCAAAGCGAGATACCTAGTCACCCAATTTTATGGAATAGAATACCAGTTAAGCTCCATTGCAGTGAAACTATAACCCATTTCAGAAGTCTCGTCGATGATTTTCTTTTCGAACTTGAACTGTGTCATCTAATAAATATCAGTGTGTTTATTAATGGTTTGTACAAATAAAGTTCATCATCTATTTAAATGACTTAAAAATAAACTATAACATGCGGTGACCTACTTTTATCAAGTGAACGCGATTGGTATAATGGAAACAACTATTATTATAATCAATTGCACCAGGGATTAATTCACCGTATTTGTTTGCTTAACTGCAACAAAATACATACATTCTTCCGTTGATTGTGACCTTGCGCGAATTCGGTTACGCTCAGTAGCCACACTTGTAACCTGGCACTATCTCTGTATTCTTTCAATACCACGAGATCGCCAACAAATACATTTCAGTTACAGCCATCAACTGCCTTCTGATATTTGGCCTACGTGGAATCTTATCGGTCAACTGGCACGTAGTCTTCTTGTAGTGGTGATCATAGTCAACCGCGACTGGACGCCACACTACAAACCTTTGAAACGTTTCTCGTTTGTCTCATTTTATTACTATGGAACTTAATATCTGAAGTCTTCTTATGTTCGTATTTATGATTATTATTCTTACCATTACCATGATTAGTCCGTTGATACTTTAGACATACTGAACATTTAAAGTCTATAACTAAAGACAAATTATCTTGTGTGACACTTGTTATGTCCTTGATCTTTCTACCCACCTTTGCTGATGACGATAACTTGTTTAATCTAGATTAAGACCTTGATGCTTTAGGCTGACCGACTTAACCTTGAGGCTAGTAAACGTGAATTAGAAGTGTGGTAGAGAGAAGAAAACGATTCTATCACCTGATTGGCTGACAAGCACGTGAATGAAAGAAGACAAGACAACTGGAACACTACTCGATCTATTTTCGATATCCTGATTTATGGATTGGTGTAAAAAGGTACATAAAGAAATAGGTGACTAACCCGACCACAACGTACAATAATTAGGAGAAATACAATTATGTCCAAAGCTGGGAATTAGAGTAGAAAATAGGGTGCAAAGTATTATGTTTAAATTATAATAGTTTTGGAGCAGAAAAGGGTATGGCAATGAATCGTACATCGAATGAAAGCTTATGTTTTGTAAAATAGATTATAAACAAAAATAAATGTTATTGTTTTACAAACTTTGAATTAACTGAAACAACGTCCTGAAACATAGATTTCGTGTTTGTTATGGCCTCTTGTTTCCCTGTTCACATCAATACTTAAATAAATTAACTTCTCAGATTCATTTTATCTACATCACGTATATTTGACTCAAACATATTGACATCTCATTATCCTTTATAATTAATCGTGACTTTCATAGCATCACTTCACACTAATATACGGTCATATCTTACAGTAACAATGATTTAGTTTCTTGTAGATTTTTATTATTTAGACTTGAAGTACATTCTTTCTTGGTTTATTCATTTGACAATACATACATAATGGTTTATACTTGTACACTGTTGACAAGTATGCTTACTAAACTATTTACATGTATTTCATTCCCTAAATATACATTCCTGTATTTTTCCTATTTCCATTCTCAATTTCAACTCAATAATATTATCAATTAAACTGAAACTCTTATTCATAGAAAGCAAATATTATGCTGACATTATTGAAACTTGAATATTGTTGAATTTCTAAAAAACAATGTAGCGGGTTCATTTACAACACATATATACATACAAGAAGTTGTGAGTCGTATTAATAATAAAGCTATTTAGATCTTACATCTTCATTAGTACAACTTGATAAGCATGAAGGGCCAGTGAAATGTCACTGAGCGCTAGCCAAATCATCCGGCAGTTGGGTCATTGAATATCGAAGAAATCGTCGTTCCTCGTGAAGGTCAATGACAACCAATGTGCATCATTTAATCGTATGCCATGGACTGGCCCATGCGGCAGAGGTCTTACTTCCGCTTGTATCTACTTTAACTAATATATTTCTGTAATAATGTCCTCTTTGTTGTACCTTGATACGTGAGTGGGGTAAACCACGTAAGGTGCTGACTTCGACGTTAGCTAATTTGTCGCACCATTCACTTCTAACTCGAGTAGGCCTACAATCATTCGACATAGATAATCTCCGCTGGCGATTTACAAGCATATGTTATACGAATACCGAAACTATAAATACCTGGCATTTTACTAACTGTGACTTTTCACTCGGTTAAACTTTAAATATGCATTGACAAAGGTGTGAGTTGTACTCTACGTTTGTTCACCACTTCTCTAATAATTATACACAAGCCTGTCAGTGTGCGTTTCACGATTCATATACGAAGAGAGAACTGGACTTCCATTATTCTGAGGCGGTGTAAGCATTCAAAGCATACAAGGTGAAACTGTGTGAAAGATTACGGAGTTTCTCATGCTACTATGTCGAAAGATTCAATGTGCTTATTTATGAAACATCGGCAAGTAACCAACTGGTATTGTCAATTACTCCAAATACGTTAAACATTGTTTGTTGTGTTGTAATGAAATTCAATTAATACAATTTGTTTGTAAATAAAGTAACATATCACACAGTCATTTTGCTCAGTAATCTCTCGTTTCATTATCATCCAATTCCGGACTTATCATAACACTAGAGTTTATATTCACAGAATATACACCAATTCGAATGCGAATAAACATTCACAGAACCAGTAAAATTTATGACGAAGATTTATTTAGGAGACAACTTAGAAACAAAAGCACTTGCGGAATTAAGTAAATTTTTTATAGGAACGTTGACTTTTTTAATATATGTATAAGTCTTGTTTATCATGTTGTTAATTTTGCCCCTCTTCTCCATCGGTCGTGATCTGACGGCAAATTCATTAGCCATTCCTACAAAAGCAAAAACACTCATGATCGAAACATTCAAACGTCCAGGGTACAAATAAACATCATCAACAAGTCAAAACAAATAAAATTCCTTATTCATCTTGAATTATTCGAAGGTGAGGATTATCAATAAAGTGTGTTGAATGTAATATTACACGAATCACATACAACAACTCACCTGCACCAACCAAAAATGGAACTACATCTTCCTTCGACAACACGATCTCACCACTCACTGAATTATCAAGTGACACAATCATTACTATTGACAACAACACTGTCGACCGGATCTGAACACAACAATTAACGAATAAACGATTAACAACTCGATATATCGAACACTCACCATGCTCACTGAACTAACAACACTATCAAAAAACACTAGAAGTGTGTTTCAATGTGATACGAAGAGAAGCACTTTGAATGGCTGAAGTCACATTGCTTTTATACTGTGTGTGAGATGGAGTGAGTGGACATACAATTGTGTCGTGTGAGTACTTGTGATTCTGTTGAGGTCAATGTGAGAGTGAGAGTGAAGCATATTTGTTTATTTTGAGTGAGCGAGTGAGCGAGTGAGTGAGTGAGTGAATGAATGAATGGTTGAGAATATGAGTGGAGAAGATTTGTAGAGTGAATGATGGTGAGATGTTAGTTGACCTGAAACGAGTGGTCGTCTGAATTCGGATATGCACATCTTCTCATTGACGTGATGTTCCATTTTAAGCGAGTTTTCTTAAGTGGAATTACATTTACACTCTCACCTGTTCATCTTGAACTTTAATTGCCATACTCAAAGTTTACTAACATGAACAACCTATACTATCACAATGAAATAAACGATAATTTTCAAAGGTGCTTTATAATGTCAAACCTTAATAAACCAGTTACTTAGTGAACTTGAATAACTCAAATGTGTCACATTTCTCTTTATCAATACTATCACAATTAAATCGATGAGAAACGGAAGTCGGAAACAAAGGAAATTGGTTCCGTCAGAGACGATGAAATGAACCTGTGGAATATACTACTTATAACGACAAACATTCTCTTACAAAT
Organism: Schistosoma margrebowiei; assembly: GCA_944470205.2. Taxonomy (NCBI): domain Eukaryota; kingdom Metazoa; phylum Platyhelminthes; class Trematoda; order Strigeidida; family Schistosomatidae; genus Schistosoma; species Schistosoma margrebowiei. Next base: position 4,620,824 of record OX104028.1, read on the forward strand.
GATTCATATATTTCATGTCATTTCATCGATTAATTTCACATACACTTGTACTACGTATATCTTACCTGATATATGTGAAGAGTAAGCATCACCCAATGATGATGTTTACAGGCAACCATCAAACCTTGATTCAACTTTGAGATTTGTTTAGTATGTTGTGTGCTGTGGGTCAGTCCGATATGCATGTATAAACGACAGTATACGCTAACATTATGTTGTAGATTGATTTTTTGTACCGTATTGAACATGACTGAGAATAGAAATCGATGTGAAGCGCATTAAACAACCTCCCATTTTAAGATTAACAATGATTGTTCGTATATGTCTCGTAGATTCCGTTACTTACAAATGATCACATTCAATAAGTAAGTATATCGAATGTTTCATATCAAATAACATCATCATTCTAACGAACATTTTGACTGAAATCGACCACCGAGCATCTTAAGGACATTATATGTATAAATAGTATTTGGATAATTTCAGTGACAGATGTTCAACTAATTTCAGTATTGCGTCTCTCAAAATGGTACTAGGTTCCTGTAATCTTAATCGAATCAACCTCATCTGATGTATTGTATAACGCTGTTTGTGTTAGATTAACGTGTGATGTTATCTGCATGACATTCAGCAAGCGATATTGTTATTATTTCATAAGTGTTACTTCTGTCAACCAGAAAAACCATTAACTTAAATTCATGGAATGCTCTTACAATGTGGAAGACTGGAAGAGTCCTCCGAATCGCTTCAGAAATTATCAAAAAACAGGTTTTCTGGAACCTGAGGATCTTTCGTTCTCAATTGGAAAAAGTCGATGCTGATGTGTTTAGTGCAGCTTTAATATTCAAGGTTTCGGTAACCTTAACTTTGTCAATGATGAGAAACTCCATCTACTATTTCTGCTTTGCCATAATTATAATTTGGATATTTGCAAAGATAGCGATTCCACTATAGTGTAATGAGATAATAAAAAAATATGAATTCACATGAGAGTGTGAAAAAATAAGAGTTTCATACAACAGCTCAACATAAGCATACTGTTAAGTGAAATGACGAACTGTTAGTACACAGAGAAAATCTCATTACATTGTTTGTATCCTCAATCCCACAGAAAGTGCACTAATGGGGACGTGGAAACTATATGGACATGTTGTATATATATACGTATAAACTCTGCATAAGTGAGCTCAGTGATTTAACAAATACTTTGTAATGACGTGATGAAAGAAAGCTGATTCATTTATTTCTTCACAAATGCAGATCACTATTATGAAGTTGACCATCATGGTTTTAGGGATTTTGTCATTCAGCAGTTTAGGACCACACTGTTTCCTAAAGTCGGGTAAGTAGATTGCCACTTGTATGGTCATTTATACGTTGACCTCGTTGCAACGAATGCAGCAGATTTTAGTGGGCAAGATCGCAATTCGATACCATTCTCTCATATGACCTTACATGTTTATTTGATTGAACATTCTCTGAAAAGCATCTTCATGTAAATGTTCCACATTATGATTCGTGTTATTATTGCCTATAATCGAGTGATGCTTCGAAATCGAGATCCTGATAGCTGTTCTCTGTCATATGATTTTCTGTTTCTGGACTTCATCTCAAGAGAAGTGTCGCGGTGAATTTAAGGGGGTAGAAACAATGCCGAAATTAGATGACGGGAACTACTATCGATTTTGAAGTCAATAAAACTGAAGAGACTGTGAATTTAACTTTGTATCCGGTTATCCTTCACACTGATAAGTGATGTGATGTGAACTCCTCAGATTGTGTTTAATTGTAATCGTCATTGCTCGGAACTAAAGCATGTGGACAGATAGAATTTTGTTTCGCATTCGAAGTGTGTAAAACATACACAGTGAATGTGGTATGTTGCGTGAATATACGTGTGATAGACTGCATAATTTTAGTTAAAATTTTATGAGTCATAGTTTAGTTTTGTCTGTAAGCCATTCCGCATGACGTTATACATTACTTGTACCATAATTACTTTGCAACCATTCACATATGACTGTGTAAAACCAAAATGTCCAATGCTTATTGCTAGTTGCTGATAAACCCATTTACGCAACACTACGTTCAGACTGAGGTGAAGTGATCAAGCATTTGATCTGGTTTGTTGAATGTACATCAAAAAATTCACTCAAAGTTATGTGCGGCATTCAACATATCAATAAGGCTCTTCAGAGTACATTTCACTGATCGTATTAAACATTCCTGATAGTGATCCTTAACATTGGGGCGTGTCTGCAATTGCTAACGAGGTTGCAATCAATGTTGAACGCTAACAGAACTATTTGTTTCGTGCGTATATTAGTAAATATTTAAGCTTCCATCATCCTTTTATTTCTCACCATGTTCACTGACCGATATAATGCGAATCGCGCGACTAATACATGAAGCAATGCACAGTAGGCTAGACTGCAATTAACTAATGAGTGATTGAGCTTCACACTATAGTGCAGGTAATCAGGTTTTCTAATGCGTACAGGTATGTATTATCAAATGACACTCGAGTAAATTCAGGTTGCTGCCGAAGTGTAACTGTCTCGTTTTCGTAGTATGCGCATAATGGTAAGCCAGACCGTCGTCGCATTTTAAGTTTGAAACATGCGGGACATGGACACAATATCAGTGGCGTAATCATAAAACATTTGTGTAGTCATAATATGATAAGTCGATTCATATTTGATTTGAACAGAATAACTTTGAACAATCTCAGCTCGTGAACGTTACTTGCCAAATATTTGAATGGAAAATACTTACATCGAATCTTCTCGAAGAGACGTTGAATCATGAGATCATCAACCAACATTCTGGACTTACAGCTTCAGAACTCGTTCACAATGGTGATGCGCTATCAAATACTCACACAATGCAAACATAATTATTCACAATTCCGGAAATGATAATTAACTTAATGAACAGTAACTAATGTGACGATTTTCAGTTGAACTTAGAAATACAGCTTCACTGGTTAGATCAGTTATCCATATGACAGTGTATATAACATTGTGCGAAACTGAATGCTAGTTGACATCGACCAGCAATCAATCGTTCCATGTTCGAAATCATTATTTGCGTGTTATTGACATCACGTCCGACTTTAAATGAGTGCATTCGAACGATTGCTACTCACTCCCAGCCTTGTTAATAAACCTTTTATACAACTGTGAACTTCCAAATCTTGTTAGTGTAAGGGGTTGTAAGGTAATAAAGGCTATTGCGCTCATTAGAATTGAAATTGGGTTCGATATTTGTTTGTTCAGTGTCCGGATGCTTCACAATACTGTGTATTTCAAACGTAAGGATATTTACTTTACAAATAGACGATTGAAAACTAATTCCAATTTGATTTGGTGTAATGTGGAGACTAGACTTCAAACGAGTGTTCATAGCATCATTTCCAAAACTGGTCTTAGTGCATCGTGAATTATGAATATACCATTGTTGCTGGTTTAAATACCAAATGCTCATCAACTGATTCAGCTATCAAGTGAATGTGCTAACGTCAAGGAGGCTGAGGCCTTTACCACTTTTTCAGATGTACGAACACGCTATGGTCTATTCTGAAATATCCCAACCTGCTAACGTTTAATTATTCATGAAAAGTCATAAAGTCCATGGCTCCAGTATACCTGTGAAGTTTTTGTTTCATGTAAACCAGATGACTTTACAGTTGAGCTTCATCGTCGTGCTGAATATTATATCCAGGGTCTACTTCATGTAAAGTGGTCTTCTTGGCCGCTCAACGAGCATTGGATCAGTTTGTTTTGTTACGTTCATTTATTGTGTGTTGTGTTCGTAGATCATTTGCATTCACTCGTTCTTCTACTCAGCCAGAACATCCGTTTAAGTTGACGTTCATTTGTGGGTTTGATTGACTACATTCAATCAGTTTGTAAAACCACTGTGCATTTCACCGCAGATAATAATAAACTTTATATTTTCGATTACGTTACGTTGATTGTTTCCAATGATCATTCATCTTTACTGCGATTTCGAAAGTTAATTTTTGTATTCATAGGCAAGCATATACCTTCGCCGGTTTATTCCATGTATTTCATGTAGTTTCGTTGACACAGGCAGCATAGACTCCATTATTTCACTCAACATCTTGAAATCTCTGGAGTCTATTATGATAGTACTGAAGTACTGGATTTTAGTGAACAAAAACTGCCCGTATGAGGGTGCTGTGAACCGCTAGCGAGGGCTGATAATTCTCCATACGTACTTTGTGAGATTTTAGTTACAAAACAGAACCATGAATAGTGGGTTTCAAAGGCTGATAAGGCCTGAATTGGAGTTATGTCTACTACTTTCTAAAGAAGATTCTGATGCTTTACTTGAAGTGTTGATAGCTGCGTGTGTCATGTGCATAGAAGAGACGAAAATTCAGCCTCAAAGGACAGAGTGCTTTAGTTTTTCGTACAGGGTAAATAATTATTTACAGTCTTCGAAAAGCTGTACACAAGTTCTTGCGCGGAACGAATGACTGAACCGATAAAGTCTTCAGCATTGGGTTCTACTACTACTACTACTACTACTACTACTACTACTACTACTACTACTACTACTACTACTACTACTACACTAATGAAGATTGTGGCTGTACGTTTGTTAAGCTTCATATTCTGTTATATTTGAGAGATTCGGTAGAACGCCGTCATTAAAAGTCCAATATTAGAGATTAAATAAACAAAAACGACATGATTTATGGCAGAGCTGAAATAGTAGATGGCGTTTCTCATGAAAATCTTATTTTTTCACACTCTCATGTGAATTCATATTTTTTTATTATCTCATTAAACTATAGTGGAATCGCTATCTTTGCAAATATCCAAACTATAATTATGGCAAAGCAGAAATAGTAGATGTAGTTTCTCATCATTGACAAAGTTAAGGTTACCGAAACCTTGAATTTTAAAGCTGCACTAAACACATCAGCATCGACTTTTTCCAATTGAGAACGAAAGATCCTCAGGTTCCAGAAAACCTGTTTTTTGATAATTTCTGAAGCGATTCGGAGGAATCTTCCCGTCTCCCAAATTGTAATAGCATTCCATGAATTTAAGTTAATGGTTGTTCTGGTTGTCAGAAGGGACATCAACTTCTTGATTTTCGAAGGAATTCGGCTTGCACCATGAGGCGACGTAAATCTTATCAATGAAATTCTTGTTTCAATTACCTTTTGTGTATTTGTGCGAACTCATAAACGGGAAGAACTCGATTGAAGAAGATGATGATTGTTATTTAACTGTGGCTTTTAGAGCCGTACTATGAATAGTCAAAGTGCCATTCACTTTATCGATATTGAAACATCATTCGATAATCTTCAATATATTGTAGTTCGTGTACCTCATTTGCGTTTGAAGCGCGCCAACTGTGGTACTGATTTAAACCATCGACATTCATATCTTATAAATTATCAGCCCAGCTATGTAATTTATTACAGTGTATATTGTATCATTTGTATCAATTTGATCTTGCCTGTAAACTGGCATGCCTCATGTAACAAACTGTTATTTGAGAATAAATTATTATTATTATTATTAATTCAATCGCGGATTGATCGCTTTCTGTAATCATCAGCAATGTGTGATGCTTACTCTTCACATATATCAGGTAAGATATACGTAGTACAAGTGTATGTGAAATTAATCGATGAAATGACATGAAATATATGAATCATTTGTAAGAGAATGTTTGTCGTTATAAGTAGTATATTCCACAGGTTCATTTCATCGTCTCTGACGGAACCAATTTCCTTTGTTTCCGACTTCCGTTTCTCATCGATTTAATTGTGATAGTATTGATAAAGAGAAATGTGACACATTTGAGTTATTCAAGTTCACTAAGTAACTGGTTTATTAAGGTTTGACATTATAAAGCACCTTTGAAAATTATCGTTTATTTCATTGTGATAGTATAGGTTGTTCATGTTAGTAAACTTTGAGTATGGCAATTAAAGTTCAAGATGAACAGGTGAGAGTGTAAATGTAATTCCACTTAAGAAAACTCGCTTAAAATGGAACATCACGTCAATGAGAAGATGTGCATATCCGAATTCAGACGACCACTCGTTTCAGGTCAACTAACATCTCACCATCATTCACTCTACAAATCTTCTCCACTCATATTCTCAACCATTCATTCATTCACTCACTCACTCACTCGCTCACTCGCTCACTCAAAATAAACAAATATGCTTCACTCTCACTCTCACATTGACCTCAACAGAATCACAAGTACTCACACGACACAATTGTATGTCCACTCACTCCATCTCACACACAGTATAAAAGCAATGTGACTTCAGCCATTCAAAGTGCTTCTCTTCGTATCACATTGAAACACACTTCTAGTGTTTTTTGATAGTGTTGTTAGTTCAGTGAGCATGGTGAGTGTTCGATATATCGAGTTGTTAATCGTTTATTCGTTAATTGTTGTGTTCAGATCCGGTCGACAGTGTTGTTGTCAATAGTAATGATTGTGTCACTTGATAATTCAGTGAGTGGTGAGATCGTGTTGTCGAAGGAAGATGTAGTTCCATTTTTGGTTGGTGCAGGTGAGTTGTTGTATGTGATTCGTGTAATATTACATTCAACACACTTTATTGATAATCCTCACCTTCGAATAATTCAAGATGAATAAGGAATTTTATTTGTTTTGACTTGTTGATGATGTTTATTTGTACCCTGGACGTTTGAATGTTTCGATCATGAGTGTTTTTGCTTTTGTAGGAATGGCTAATGAATTTGCCGTCAGATCACGACCGATGGAGAAGAGGGGCAAAATTAACAACATGATAAACAAAACTTATACATATATTAAAAAAGTCAACGTTCCTATAAAAAATTTACTTAATTCCGCAAGTGCTTTTGTTTCTAAGTTGTCTCCTAAATAAATCTTCGTCATAAATTTTACTGGTTCTGTGAATGTTTATTCGCATTCGAATTGGTGTATATTCTGTGAATATAAACTCTAGTGTTATGATAAGTCCGGAATTAGATGATAATGAAACGAGAGATTACTGAGCAAAATGACTGTGTGATATGTTACTTTATTTACAAACAAATTGTATTAATTGAATTTCATTACAACACAACAAACAATGTTTAACGTATTTGGAGTAATTGACAATACCAGTTGGTTACTTGCCGATGTTTCATAAATAAGCACATTGAATCTTTCGACATAGTAGCATGAGAAACTCCGTAATCTTTCACACAGTTTCACCTTGTATGCTTTGAATTCTTACACCGCCTCAGAATAATGGAAGTCCAGTTCTCTCTTCGTATATGAATCGTGAAACGCACACTGACAGGCTTGTGTATAATTATTAGAGAAGTGGTGAACAAACGTAGAGTACAACTCACACCTTTGTCAATGCATATTTAAAGTTTAACCGAGTGAAAAGTCACAGTTAGTAAAATGCCAGGTATTTATAGTTTCGGTATTCGTATAACATATGCTTGTAAATCGCCAGCGGAGATTATCTATGTCGAATGATTGTAGGCCTACTCGAGTTAGAAGTGAATGGTGCGACAAATTAGCTAACGTCGAAGTCAGCACCTTACGTGGTTTACCCCACTCACGTATCAAGGTACAACAAAGAGGACATTATTACAGAAATATATTAGTTAAAGTAGATACAAGCGGAAGTAAGACCTCTGCCGCATAGGCCAGTCCATGGCATACGATTAAATGATGCACATTGGTTGTCATTGACCTTCACGAGGAACGACGATTTCTTCGATATTCAATGACCCAACTGCCGGATGATTTGGCTAGCGCTCAGTGACATTTCACTGGCCCTTCATGCTTATCAAGTTGTACTAATGAAGATGTAAGATCTAAATAGCTTTATTATTAATACGACTCACAACTTCTTGTATGTATATATGTGTTGTAAATGAACCCGCTACATTGTTTTTTAGAAATTCAACAATATTCAAGTTTCAATAATGTCAGCATAATATTTGCTTTCTATGAATAAGAGTTTCAGTTTAATTGATAATATTATTGAGTTGAAATTGAGAATGGAAATAGGAAAAATACAGGAATGTATATTTAGGGAATGAAATACATGTAAATAGTTTAGTAAGCATACTTGTCAACAGTGTACAAGTATAAACCATTATGTATGTATTGTCAAATGAATAAACCAAGAAAGAATGTACTTCAAGTCTAAATAATAAAAATCTACAAGAAACTAAATCATTGTTACTGTAAGATATGACCGTATATTAGTGTGAAGTGATGCTATGAAAGTCACGATTAATTATAAAGGATAATGAGATGTCAATATGTTTGAGTCAAATATACGTGATGTAGATAAAATGAATCTGAGAAGTTAATTTATTTAAGTATTGATGTGAACAGGGAAACAAGAGGCCATAACAAACACGAAATCTATGTTTCAGGACGTTGTTTCAGTTAATTCAAAGTTTGTAAAACAATAACATTTATTTTTGTTTATAATCTATTTTACAAAACATAAGCTTTCATTCGATGTACGATTCATTGCCATACCCTTTTCTGCTCCAAAACTATTATAATTTAAACATAATACTTTGCACCCTATTTTCTACTCTAATTCCCAGCTTTGGACATAATTGTATTTCTCCTAATTATTGTACGTTGTGGTCGGGTTAGTCACCTATTTCTTTATGTACCTTTTTACACCAATCCATAAATCAGGATATCGAAAATAGATCGAGTAGTGTTCCAGTTGTCTTGTCTTCTTTCATTCACGTGCTTGTCAGCCAATCAGGTGATAGAATCGTTTTCTTCTCTCTACCACACTTCTAATTCACGTTTACTAGCCTCAAGGTTAAGTCGGTCAGCCTAAAGCATCAAGGTCTTAATCTAGATTAAACAAGTTATCGTCATCAGCAAAGGTGGGTAGAAAGATCAAGGACATAACAAGTGTCACACAAGATAATTTGTCTTTAGTTATAGACTTTAAATGTTCAGTATGTCTAAAGTATCAACGGACTAATCATGGTAATGGTAAGAATAATAATCATAAATACGAACATAAGAAGACTTCAGATATTAAGTTCCATAGTAATAAAATGAGACAAACGAGAAACGTTTCAAAGGTTTGTAGTGTGGCGTCCAGTCGCGGTTGACTATGATCACCACTACAAGAAGACTACGTGCCAGTTGACCGATAAGATTCCACGTAGGCCAAATATCAGAAGGCAGTTGATGGCTGTAACTGAAATGTATTTGTTGGCGATCTCGTGGTATTGAAAGAATACAGAGATAGTGCCAGGTTACAATTGTGGCTACTGAGCGTAACCGAATTCGCGCAAGGTCACAATCAACGGAAGAATGTATGTATTTTGTTGCAGTTAAGCAAACAAATACGGTGAATTAATCCCTGGTGCAATTGATTATAATAATAGTTGTTTCCATTATACCAATCGCGTTCACTTGATAAAAGTAGGTCACCGCATGTTATAGTTTATTTTTAAGTCATTTAAATAGATGACGAACTTTATTTGTACAAACCATTAATAAACACACTGATATTTATTATATGACACAGTTCAAGTTCGAAAAGAAAATCATCGACGAGACTTCTGAAATGGGTTATAGTTTCACTGCAATGGAGCTTAACTGGTATTCTATTCCATAAAATTGGGTGACTAGGTATCTCGCTTTGGATAATTGAGATGCAGTATGCACGAAAACGTTCGTACTGCTGCTTTATTTTTCAATTTTATTATTATTAATAGCTTTGATTAAAACCTTATTTTTGTACACTATGAAATTCTCAGCACAAAATCAGTCAACAACTATCCGTTTCTTATTTCATGATCGATCCTGACGATCAATTACTCTGTCGAGGCATAATGAAGGTAAGCTGATTCATTTGTTTCTTTAAAAATGCAGATTACAATTCTGAAGTTGACCACATTGTTGGTAGTGATTTTGTCACCACACTGTTTCCTAAAGTCTGGTAAATCAGGAGTAAAACAAAAGAGAGTGGAAACGTTTTGTAAAATGTGCGTTGGACGTTTAAGACGTGAATTAGGCACATAAACCAAATCCGTAAAGATAAAGTGACACTAAGCACAGAAGATAAGTGAGTCTTTCACTCTCAGTAATTACGGACACTCCAATCATGGAAACTTTCAAAAACACCATGAAGAACAAAAGAAGGAGAAGTTGGTCAAAAGCGACATCAAAAAAATGGAACGTCATCATGAAGCAGTTATCAACTAACAAGTAGATTCATCACAAACTTTTATTCCGGGAAGGTGCTGCGACGAGTCCTGGAAAGCTCGACAAGACCTGAGGGATTCCAAAGGAGCTGAAAAGATTCTATCTCTGCGGAATGCAATAGAATTTTCTGAAATTTTGTCATGGCTGCCTGTGATTGTAAAATGGTGTAACTTTCAGCTTGAGAAGTTACTGGATTGCAATAACACAATGGCGTATACTGAAAAAATATGAATATTCTGGCGCATTTGTACATTTTTGACACTTACCCAGTAATTACTTCTTCTTCTTCTTCTTTCCTCGACTTTTGATCACGATTTATAGGTTGTTTTTCACGCCCGAGTGCCGATACACGTTTATCGTATAAGCCGTAGTCAAGTATATTACATAACACTAAATTTGAGGGTCTTCCGTCCTAGTCGTATCTTGTGGCGCCAAATGTATGCTTCATCAGTTCAGAACTTGTATTATTTGTGGCAAGCCGCCTAACAAACCATCCTGTAGAGGTTGTATCCTCCTTGTTGAGAATTAGATATGAAGTGTTGAAACATCCAGCCTGTAGCATGCGGTTGAACTTCGAGTGTGGTAGGTTCAGTATTTCCTGGATTATATCGTTCAGTATTAGTACCTTTTGAGGTACGCTACATACCAGCAATCACGTATTTTGTGCCGTTTATAAAAAGGAATCGTCAGCGCAATTACGTGACCTCGGTTAACTTGGTACCTTGTAGCGTTACAACTCTGTAGTGACTATTAATGTATATCGCCACTCCACTTTCCGTTTTTGTGACCCATCGTGTCGGAAAAGTGACATGAATGGCGAGTTAACTTTTTCACCTATGATTTCTGGCCACCCCATCTCGTGGTTTTACTCACATATTCAGTCAGTTATGAACTTCTAATAACTGTGGCAATCCCATCATAACCCGATAGACTAAACGTTTGGATGCAGTTATACAAATATCAAAACCATAAATACCTGAAATTTCACCGACTGTCATTTTTCACTCAGTTACTCTTTGATTGTGTATTGATAACGGTGTGACTTGCATCATCACTTCTCTATTCATTGTGCAAAAGCATTTCAGTGTGCCGTAATATGAATAGTCAAAGTGCCATTCACTTTATTGATATTCAAACATCATTCGATAATCTTCAATATATTGTGGTTCGTGTACCTCATTTGTGTTTGGTAATTCCGAAGTTTTCCGCATCCCCGAGGAACCTAGTACCATTTTGAGAGACGCAATACTAGAATTAGTTGAACATCTATCACTGAGATTATCCAAATATTATTTATACATATAATGTCCTTAAGATGCTTGGTGGTCGATTTCAGTCCAAATGTCCGTTGAAATGATGATGACATTCGATATGAAACATTCGATTTACTTACTTATTGAATGTGATAATTTGCAAGAAACGGAATCTACGAATTATGGATAATCTAATTGACGAGATTGTAATACAAGCAGGTGACGAGTGTTAAAACTACTTTTGACAAATGAATTGCGTTACCATTCCCTGTAGAGTATGAAGACAAAACCGAAATACTAAGAAACAAGAACAGTGTATCCTGAAATTACATCACACTCAAATAAATCAATATATTATGACATTGTTAAAGTGATTCAGCGAATATCTCGCAAAAGACAAGCAAGGATCAGGAAACACTAAGAAGCGTTTTCTCCAATCAGCGTTCACTTGAAGTTTTAAGCAGAAATATCAAGGGAGCAGAACGTCACATGAAGAGGTTTTGATTGGCTGATTACTACAGTGCTACTGTGTTTAGTAGCACTCCAGAATCTTTGAGCAATCCAAGCACAATTAAAATAGTATAAAAATGCTATGTTTTGTTTTTTGAAAAAGAAACGTGAAGTGAAGTAATTCTCGCATAGTTTGCGTCTTCTCTCTCGTGTTAATGTAGATGTATAGACCTAGGTTGAGGGTTACAGAGTAGCCTAGGAAAAGAATATAACGTTCAGTTTGCAAGAAAAGCAAATGTTACTCTGAATGAATCACCATATAGAATAAGGAGCATAAACAATGTTGAACAAGAATTTCAATGTTGTAACAATGAGATTTCTGCCCGTCATCTCGTCATGTCAGTTGTTATTTGCGAAAAGTAACATCTATGAAATTATTACAATATCGCTTGCTGAATGTCATGCAGATAACATCACACGTTAATTTAACAAAAACAATATCATATATCACATCACATGAGGGTGATGCGATGCATGCTCTATCAGAACCTACCGAGGAACAGCTATTAACTGATTGTTGAAGAGAAGAAGTATAAGGGTAGCCATCAACAATCGATTAACCGTGATTAGTGAAAGTGTTTGATTAAAGTGATAATGCGAAACGTGACTCAGTTGAGTTGTTCAAGTTGATTAAGAAAGTGGAGTATCAGGGATTTACATGACAAGACACCTGGAAACATATACGAACAATCAGTTATAAATTTATTAGTGAGTGTGATTCAAAGTGCTCCACAATATCGTAGACTAATTCTAACAGAAAATGATATAGGGAGAAGGGTGTGTGAATCTCACCATCGACGTTTATTCATCATCACGCTAAACATGATACGGAAAATCAATCTGCTACATTATGTCTCCTTAAATTGTCGTTGTTTATACTTGATTATCGAGCTGACCCACAGCACACAACATGCTGACCAAATCAATCAGGGTTGATCGCTCTCTGTAATCACCATCAATGGGTGATGCTTACTCCTCATATATATCAGGTAAGATATAAGTAGTACAAGTGTGTGTGAAATCAATCAATGAAATGACATGAAGTATATACTAAATTTGCAAGAAAACGTCTGTCGATATAAGCAACATACACTTCAGTTTCACTTCAATATCTTTAACAGAACAAATTTCATTTGATTCCGATTTTCTTTTCTCGTTATTTGAATTGTGATAGTAAAGGTTGTTCATATTCATATAACTTGAGTATGACGAGTCAATTTCAAGATGGACAGGTTAGAGCGTAAAAGTGACTCTCACTCAACTTAAAAACGTAGGTCAAGTACACTCATCACAACAGTGAAATGATGTGCAAATCCGAATTCAGACGACCACTCGTTTCAGGTCAACTAACATCTCACCATCATTCACTCTACAAATCTTCTCCACTCATATTCTCAACCATTCATTCATTCACTCACTCACTCACTCGCTCACTCGCTCACTCAAAATAAACAAATATGCTTCACTCTCACTCTCACATTGACCTCAACAGAATCACAAGTACTCACACGACACAATTGTATGTCCACTCACTCCATCTCACACACAGTATAAAAGCAATGTGACTTCAGCCATTCAAAGTGCTTCTCTTCGTATCACATTGAAACACACTTCTAGTGATTTTTGATAGTGTTGTTAGTTCAGTGAGCATGGTGAGTGTTCGATATATCGAGTTGTTAATCGTTTATTCGTTAATTGTTGTGTTCAGATCCGGTCGACAGTGTTGTTGTCAATAGTGATGATTGTGTCACTTGATAATTCAGTGAGTGGTGAGATCGTGTTGTCGAAGGAAGATGTAGTTCCATTTTTGGTTGGTGCAGGTGAGTTGTTGTATGTGATTCGTGTAATATTACATTCAACACACTTTATTGATAATCCTCACCTTCGAATAATTCAAGATGAATAAGGAATTTTATTCGTTTTGACTTGTTGATGATGTTTATTTGTACCCTGGACGTTTGAATGTTTCGATCATGAGTGTTTTTGCTTTTGTAGGAATGGCTAATGAAGCTGCTGCAAGATATCATCCAATGGAGAGAAAGGGCGGGAGGACTGGTAAGAAACATACAAAAAGTAGAAAAAATAAGAAAAAGAAGAGGAAGGACGACATCAGTTTAGGCGATAGTTTACCATTACATCTAACCACACCTCCTCCCAAGTCCGTTGGTAAATAAATCTTCTTCATAACGTTTTCTGGTTCTCTGAGTGTTTATTCGCATTAGAAATTAGTGTATAATCTATGAATATAAGCTTTAGTGTTATGACGAGCCCGATAATAAATTAAGATGAAACGAGCCATCTTTGAGCAAAATGACTGTGTGATATTTCACTTTACCTACAGACGTATACTATAATTTGAGATATATTGCGTATTTGGATTAACTGACAAAACCAGTTGGTTACTTGCTGATGTTTCATGAATAAGCACATTGAATCCATCGACATCATAACATGAGAAACTCCGTAATCTTTCACACAATTTCACTTTGTAAGCATAATGCAAAACCAGTTCTCACTTCACTGCACATCTATTCTTCGTACATGAGTGATGAAACGCTTACTGACAGGCTTGTGCATAATTATTAGAGAAGTGATGAACAGAGGTAGAGTACACACTGTTATCAATGCACATTCAACGTGTAACTGAGTGAAAAATACCATTCGGTGAAATTTCAGGTTATTATGGTTTCGGTATTCGTATAACATATGCTTATTGATCTGCATCCGATCGTTTACTCTCTCAATCAAAAATAACAATCGTCCTCGACATCAATCGATTTCTTCTTTCTATGAATTTGCACAAATTCAGTAGTAGTATTAAAATGATTAATAGCAATAGTATCAGTAGTATTAGTAGTAGTAGTGCGTGAATTATATGACTTAAAGTTTTACTCGCTTTATACGCTCTGAATCTGGATACTAATAATGACACATAGACATGATTTCAATCCTCTTTTCACCTATGTTACGGATATGACACATGCAAATTAGTAAGTAAAATAAATGTCGGAGGATTGCTGTCATGGTATTTAGGGTTGTTTATTTGAAGGTAACGACGTGAAAGTTGTGGACGAGGAGATAACGAAGTTACATAAGGAGCAGCTTCTATAAAACAATATATCAACTTCACGGCTCACAGAATGTTAAATACAACAGAGCATACTATATAGAAGGGAAGGAACCGTTAGGAGAATAAGTAGCAATCAATAGTTGATGCACTGAGATCACCAACTAAACTATGTAGAATTACTCCGAATGCTTTTGTCACTTCGTTCAGACTATTGTGAATGCACCAAAATTGTTGAGACGTCAGTCGTGGAATTTATTTGCCAGTTAACACTTGGATATGGTATACTGAAAGTGCTTTCCCAATTGTTTTGACATTTCGATTAATTATTACGCTTCTATCAAGCAACGGAGTGTCTCAATCAGGAAGTTTACTGATTCTCAAATGTCATCTACTGTCTCAGCTCTGCAATAATTATGGTTTGGATATTTGCAAAGATAGCGATTTCACTGTAGTGTAATGAGATAATCGTAGAATATAAATTCACAAGGGAGTGTGAAACAATAAGAGGTACACACAACATTTCAACATCAGCATATTGTAACGTGAAATGATGAGCAGTTAGTACTTATGAACATCTCTCGTTACATTGCATGTGCCCTCATTTTCACCTTAGGCCGTTCAATATGGATGTCACTATCTAATAACCAAATTATTTTTATTGTCAATATTATTCACATCTGTTCATGCTTGCAAACGTTTTCTGAAGATGCCCTTTTAAGTTTGTTTTGTAATACAATCACGTACAAGTTCAAACAACGTTAGCATGACATCCACATATGTATAAAACGGTTTCAATGTGCATGTGAAGAATATTGAGTAAACTCTTGAGGAAGTAATGGAGAAAATATTAAACATGATGGTAGCGTGAAATACGTAGACAGTTTAGTAGCTTTATTTGTGAACACCGTTTTGTTATCAGTGGTTTCTCAGAGCAGTCCATCAATGCTTTGCTGGTAGGTTATCATTTGTCCAGTCAAAAGTAAAGTGTTATATTTGTGTGAATTAATGAATCGTTTGGAATTCCTGATTTCTTGATTTCCAATTCCAAATACAATACATTCATTCGTGTTCATCTAGTACGTTCTGGTTAAACTGTGTTATTCCTAGTTTGTACTATAATTTGAAAACATCAAACTATCACAAAAGCCTGTTGGATCCCTCGGAAAGAAAATGTTACTTTAAAGTTCACATTCAACACTGTCAATCTACCTTATGGACATACTGACATTAGCGGCATCATCAAGTACATCGATACCGACATTGAAGTAATTTCCATATTTCATGAACTAGGGTTTGAATGTTATACCGATCAAACAGTCGAGATGATGTTCATGATTCCAAAAGCAATATCGTCTGTGAAGTACTTAAGGACAGTTAGTACCGCTCACTTTCAACTACAATCACACAGTTGATTTTCCTGTTAAAAAACAGATCGAAATCCACAACCAAGACAATTACTTGCTCACTCTTTTTAACTAGCTTGAATATATTAAAACTTAGAACGTCGATATGGTGGTGGACGTACCAGATAGTGTTTGAAATCGAGTCGCTGACACAAACCAACTTATTACCGAGTAATTCCTTCTCAAACTTCATTCATATTCACAAACATATGAGATCTCAAGGATCTTTGACTGTTCACACAATATGGTTGTTTATCTGTCTAGAAAATGTGCCTTGATTCGAAATTTCGTAGTAACCTATAAAATTAGGGACACAACTGATTGTTTTCTTATTAGGAATGACTAAGCTAATTATTGATCATTAAGCTACATGTGATGATTATTCTCTCGTAATCACCATAATTTGAGGGGTCAACCAAATCATCATCATCATCATCTATGATGTTCACACAATTAGTATCAAACATTAGTCTACACGATACCAACTAATCTATACATGTATGTTTATCGAAACATGGTCAATGAAATTTGACAAAATGAGGACTATTTAAGTAAGACATTAGTTACTACTCAATATGGTGACATTGTCAAATCAAATGTGCATCACATTAGCGCCCATCTATTTGAAAATGTAACTGGGGTATCACCGTTGTTATTATTATCATTATTATTATTTATTCACTTCACAAAATTGAAGTCGTTCTATCAAACGTTTGGTAAAATATACTGTAAAGACTAACAAATAATTGTAGTTAAGGGTTGTGGATACTGCCTGGTTTTGATTGAGATCATGAACTGGTTGATATTAGACCACTATTAAGAACGTGAAATCACTGGACGGTCGTCTCGTCCTATTTTACGACTCAGTGACTCAGTGACAGTGTGCATCCACGATCCTACTCGCGAGATTCGAACGCAGGGTCTTCATTCTTGACTCCTCCGAGTTTATTGTCATAATACTCATTGGGACTCGCCAGATTAGCTAGTAATGATACTTTGATTCTGCAAACGGAATATACTAATTGTGATCGTAGTTGAAAGAGAATAATTCAGCAAAGTGTTCTCTTTTCCGCGAATTTACTTTCAGAGTTATGTGATTCCAATTACTTCTAAAGATGATAATAAATACAGTCATAGTGATAACAAACGTTTTCTCAACACGGTGTAAGCGAGCTAGTTTTTAAACAAGCTAACTGTTAATTGTGTTGTTGACAACGGTAAAGAAGGTTCAGTGTGATAAGATAACATGTTGGAACTGAGATGAAGCGTAATTAAGAAGATCATAGATACAAATCATCTTCCGGTTGAAGATCTGTGGAGAAGAAGAGAGATGGGAGAGAGATAGCTGTGAGAGAAGAAAAAAGAACTACGTGATACTAAGACCATGATAGAAGAAGAGCTGTGGTTTATGCTACTTATGCTGACGTATATAACCAGTCTGTAGCTGTAATCAGAAATCGAATGCCTGATAGCGGAAGACCAACTTGAAGAAAACAGAAAGATAGTCGAAAAGGAACCAAAATCACTACAGAATTATAGGAATAATGCAGTGTGTAGAGAACGACACAAGGAAGATGTGCAAATAATGTATTTGATGTATGATATAAAAGAGGTCTCTTCTCTACAGCGGTTACCTGTGCTTCAGGAAGTTTGAGATTTATGTTCTTGTCAATGAAAACGGATGGTTACAAGTTGTCGATAAGAAAGCTCGCTATCTATGACCTTGATTTTGTCAACCTAACAATCCAGAGGGTATCTCGCACACCAATCAATGACAAAAACTATTCTGTAGAAAGTATCGTAAAACATTTGCACTACTGTGCTTTTATGTTTATAACTCGCTGCAACCTCCAATCGCCTTCTGATATCTGGTACGCAACCTTCTTGCAGTGGTCATCATAGTCAACCGCGACTCGACGCCACACTACAGGTTTATCCCTTCAAAGCCATTTGTTTGCCTTCAATCGTTTTCTATTGAACTATGTCGCAATTTAAGAAATTACTATATTATTGATAACACACTTTAGTGACATATAGAAAGGGAAGATCTCAAATTGTAATGGTTTGGTCGATTCTATTTAGTAACGCATTAGAAGTAAACACATGAAAATCATTTGTTGAACTGTCTCTATCATAACTTGTATTATATTAGAACTAGTCTACTACGAACCCACTGTACATCATACACAACACCTATTGACTGAATGATGAATAGAAACATTTCGATGAAATCATAAATGTTTCTACTTAACAATGAAGCAGTATTCATATATATATCAATTATGTCAATGAAAGAAACGTTCAAGACGATCTACAATGAAACTTTATTGATCCAACGAGTGTGAAAATTCAAAACAACCTTATTTCACTCATAATCATTGTACGCATCCTCCAAATACTTCTTATAATCGCCCTTCTTTTTATTCTTATTCTTCGCGCTTCTCTTCTCCAAAGACTGAGATATCTCATTAGAGTCCATTCCGACTGCTACGAAACAATAAACTATCATGAATAAAACGTCAAAGGATGTAATGTTCACAGTAATGTCATTCACATAACAAAAACAATAAAATTCCTTATTCATCTTGAATTATTAGAAGGTGAGGATTATCAATAGTGTGTTGAATGTAATATTACACGAATCACTGAACTAACAACACTATTAAAAACACTAGAAGTGTGTTTCAATGTGATACGAAGAGAAGCACTTTGAATGGCTGAAGTCACATTGCTTTTATACTGTGTGTGAGATGGAGTGAGTGGACATACAATTGTGTCGTGTGAGTACTTGTGATTCTGTTGAGGTCAATGTGAGAGTGAGAGTGAAGCATATTTGTTTATTTTGAGTGAGCGAGTGAGCGAGTGAGTGAGTGAGTGAATGAATGAATGGTTGAGAATATGAGTGGAGAAGATTTGTAGAGTGAATGCTGGTGAGATAATAGTTGACCTGAAACGAGTGGTCGTCTGAATTCGGATTTGCACATCATTTCACTGTTGTGATGAGTGTACTTGACCTACGTTTTTAAGTTGAGTGAGAGTCACTTTTACGCTCTAACCTGTCCATCTTGAAATTGACTCGTCATACTCAAGTTATATGAATATGAACAACCTTTACTATCACAATTCAAATAACGAGAAAAGAAAATCGGAATCAAATGAAATTTGTTCTGTTAAAGATATTGAAGTGAAACTGAAGTGTATGTTGCTTATATCGACAGACGTTTTCTTGCAAATTTAGTATATACTTCATATCATTTCATCTACTAATTTCACACACACTTGTACTACTTATATCTTACCTGATATATATGAGGAGTAAGCATCACCCATTGATGATGATTACAGAGAGCGATCAACCCTGATTGATTTGGTCAGCATGTTGTGTGCTGTGGGTCAGCTCGATAATCAAGTATAAACAACGACAATTTAGGGAGACATAATGTAGCAGATTGATTTTCCGTATCATGTTTAGCGTGATGATGAATAAACGTCGATGGTGAGATTCACACACCCTTCTCCCTATATCATTTTCTGTTAGAATTAGTCTACGATATTGTGGAGCACTTTGAATCACACTCACTAATAAATTTATAACTGATTGTTCGTCCAACTCCGCCTGTAGATCTCATAGGGTTTCTGCCGGTCCCATGTCCAGGTAAATGGGGAGGGTTTGGGCATGTGTTTAGCGTCCCAATCCCTTAGACAACTAACTCTTTAAAAGTGCGCCTACCAGAAAAATTATTGTAAACCATTTAAACTCTGCCCTGGGTGTTAGAATGTCTTCATTTTGAAGAATTTTGATGCTTCATGGTGAAAGCCGAGTTCCTTCGGAAGCCACGAGGCCAATGCCCTTTCTAACAACCAGAGCAGAAATTTTTATTGGTACATAGAACGTTCGAACAATATGGGAGAACGGGAAGTCCATTCAAATAGCGACGGAAATGAGGAGATACAACTTAGCAGTACTGGGAATCAGCGAAACCCTCTAGACCCAAGCTGGACAGAAAAGGCTAGCTACGGGAGAAATGCTGCTATACTCCGGTCACGAAGAGGACAATGGTCCACACCCTCAGGGAGTCGCTCTTACGCTGTCCAAAGTAGCACGAAATGCACTTGTAGGATGGGAATCTCACGGATCCAGAATCATCAAAGCATCATTCAAAACAAAGAAGGATGGGATTTTAATGAATATTATCCAATGTTATGCACTCACAAATGATAGCAACGATGACATTAAAGACCAGTTCTACGAGCGGCTGCAGTCAGTCATTGAGAAATGCCCAAGAAACGACCTCACCATTCTAATGGGAGATCTAAATGCCAAAGTCGGAATAAACAACACTGGATATGAAGATATTATGGGACAACATGGACTGGGAGAAAGAAACGAAAATGGAGAACGATTAGCAAATCTATGTGCATTCAACAAATTGGTCATAGGAGGCACAATATTTCCACACAAGCGTATACACAAGGCTACATGGATCTCACCGGACCACACTACATAGAACCAAATAGATCATATTTGTATCAACAAAAAATTCCGAAGGACAATGGAAGATGTGAGAACCAGGAGAGGCTCTGACGTAGCTTCAGATCACCACCTAGTTGTGGCCACTTTGAAACTGAAGCTAAAAAAGAACTGGACAAGTGGACAAACAGCAATACAAAGGTTCAATACAGCCTTCCTTCGAGCTACTGACAAACTCAATGAATTCAAAATGGCTCTCAACAACAGGTTCCAAGCCTTACAAGATCTACTGAAAGAAGAAGAAACTAGTATGTAGGACAACTGGAAAGGCATCAAGGAAGCATTAACTTCAACGTGTCAAGAGGTTCTGGGTTTAAAAAAATACCATCATAAGGAATGGATCTCTACAGAAACACTGGACAAGATCAAAGAAAGGAAGAACAAGAAGGCAGCAATAAACAACAGCCGAACACGAGCAGAGAAAGTCCAAGCACAAGCTGAATACATAGAAGCAAACAAACAAGTGAAGAGGAGCATTAGAGCCGATAAGAAGAAATACGTGGAAGAACTAGCAACGACGGCAGAAAAAGCTGCTAGACAAGGAAATATGAAACAGCTTCACGATACAACGAAGAAACTATCAGGGAAATACAGTAAACCAGAGAGGCCGGTCAAAGACAATGAAGGCAATCCAATCACTGAAATTCAACAACAGCCGAACAGATGGGTAGAATACTTCGAGGAGCTCCTGAATAGGCCGGCTCCGACTCGGACTTTGCAGATGACCTAGAACTCCTATCACGTACACACGACACAGATGCAGATGAAGACAGCCAGTGTAGCAGCACTCTCTGCATCAGTAGGCCTCAGCATACACAAAGAGAAAACCAAAGTCCTGAACGTCAAAGCGGAAAAGAACAATCCAATAACTCTTGATGGCAAAAGTCTGGAAAATGTAGAGTCCTTCACATACATAGGAAGCATCATCGATTAACATGTAGGTTCAGATGCAGACGTAAAGGCAAGGATTGGCAAAGCAAGGACAGCATTTCTACAATTAAAGAACATATGGAACTCAAAACAACTTTCATCCAATATCAAAGTGAGAATCTTCAATACCAACGTGAAGGGAGTTCTACTGTATGGAGCTGAAACTTGGAGAACTACAACAACCACAATCAAGAAAGTACAAGTATTTATAAATAGCTGTCTACGCTAGATACTCAACATCCTTTGACCGGATACCATTAGCAACAGCCTTCTCTGGGAGAGAACAAACCAGCTTCCAGCTGAAGAAATTAGGAAAAGACGATGGAAATGGATAGGACATACATGACGCAAATCGTCAAACTGCATCACGAGGAAAGACCTAACTTAGAATCCTGAAGGCAAGCAAAAAAGAGGAAGGCCAAAGCACACATTGCGTCGGATATTAGAAGCAGATATGAAAACGATGAATTACAACTGGACGAAGCTAGAAAGGATTGCCCAGGACAGGGTTAGATGGAGAATGCTGGTGAGCGGCCTATGCTTCTTCACGAGGAGTAACAGGCGTAAGTAAGTAGGTAAGTGATTGTTCGTATATGTTTCCAGATGTCTTGTCATGTGAATCAATGGTACTCCACTTGCTTATTCAACTTAAACAACTCAACTGAGTCACGTTTCGCATTATCACTTTAATCAGACACTTTCACTAATCATGGTCAATCGATTGTTGATGGCTACCCTCATACTTCTTCTCTTCAACAATCAGTTAATGGCTGTTCCTCGATAGATTCAGACAGAGCATGCATGGAATCACCCTCATGTGATGTGATATATGATATTGTTTTTGTTAAATTAACGTGTGATGTTATCTGCATGACATTCAGCAAGCGATATTGTTATAATTTCATAAGTGTTACTTCTTTCAACCAGAACAACCATTAACTTAAGTTCATGGAATGCTCTTACAATGTGGAAGACTGAAAGAGTCAAGAAACAGGTTTTCCGGAACAGGAAGATTTTTCATTCTCAATTGGGAAGAGTTGATGCTGATGTGTTTAGTGCAGCTTCAATATTGAAGATCTCGATTGCATGAACTTTCTCAATGATGAGAAACGCTATCTACTGTCTGAGCGCTGCACTAATTATGGATTGAATAGTTGCAAAGATAACGATTTCACTGTAGTGTAATGAGATAATCGTAAAATATAAATTCACATGAGAAACAATACGATGTACACACTTTAAGATGAATTTTGAATATTTTGTGTATGTGTGTGTGAAAATCCTTCCGTGTATATATTTGCTGCTTGTTCCTATTGATTACTTTGGTTGTACATTCTTTGTCTTTTTGATTCCAGTTGAGTTGATAATACCTTTATTTTATTTTAGTTTCAATTTCTCTTATACCTTCTCTAAGTTTTTGTGTTTCTTTCTGAAGTGCATTTATGTTGTTTGACTTGATACTTAGTCTTTGCGCCAGGCATATTGGTTTGTTCCTTCTTTTGATTGTATTGCTTGTATTGAATGGCATTGTGAATTTTTAAATAATGAAGTGAGGCACTATTTCAGAATTGGAAACACTCTACGTTATAAAGCAACGAAATATTATCTTTTCAACGAATGTGTGCGTGGCCTTTCCAGACAGGATAGAATAGTATTTATTTGTTTTGATTGATAATTCTCTCGTATCCTTTGTCAACTTTCTTATTTATTGTAATTTAGATTTGATTAATTGAACAATTATTGGTTGGATAGCCGGGTTGTTATATTTATTCAGGTAAAAATGTATACTTAAATTTATGATAAATATTGGAACCGTCTTTTTACCCAATTACTTTGTTTTGGTTTCAAACGGGCAAGAGGGTGTATCTAACTCACCTAAACAGTTTTTCTTTAGTCCAAAACTTCGTTTGTATCTTACACACACAACATTAAAACATCAGCGCTGTTACGTGAAGTGACGAAATTTTAGTACTTGAGAAAATCTCTCATTACATTGTATGTGTATCACTAAGATTCTCACTATGAGAAGCGATAACACAAAAACGGGCACAAATGACGAACAACGTAGAAGAAAGTACACTCACTGATATATCAAATGCACACTCAATCTCATAATCAAACGGAATAAATCCACATGTATAAGAAATACAGGAAGTTATAACAAATCATATGCTGCATGTTACGCTGAGCAAAGTCCACGAGAAATGTAAACAAGAACAGTGTATACTGATATAACATTACACTCAAATCAATCAATGTATTATTATGCTAAATGAGGTATCACAATGAGAAAGAAGACCGAATTTCACTCTGAATGAATCATCATAT
This sequence comes from Schistosoma margrebowiei, assembly GCA_944470205.2. NCBI lineage: Eukaryota > Metazoa > Platyhelminthes > Trematoda > Strigeidida > Schistosomatidae > Schistosoma > Schistosoma margrebowiei. The sequence continues at coordinate 4,645,097 of OX104028.1, forward strand.
AGAATAAGGAGCATAAATAATGTTGAAAAAGAATCACAACGGGGTGACTATCAGATTTCGAACGTCATCTCGTCATGTCAAGTGATATTCGCGAAAAGTAACATCTTTGAAAGTATAACAATATTGCATGCTGTCTGTCGTGCAGAAGATTGCTCACGTTAATTGAACAAAAAGAGCATGATATCTTGCATCACATGAGAGTGATTTGATGTATGTTTTGTTTGAATCTACCAAAGATCAGTCAATAATTGGTGCGTGCTGGGAACAGGTAAGCCATCAACAATCGATTGACTGTGAATAGCAAAAATGTCTGACTAAAGTGACAGTGCGAAACACGACTCAGTTGAGCAGTTCAAGTTGATCAAGAAATTGAAGTATCAGGGTTCTACATGATAAGACATTTAGAAACAATCATTCACAATAATAAAATTGAAGGTTGTTAATAATAATTTACATCGATTTCTATTCCCAGTCATGGCCAACATGGCACTGAGAATTAATTTAGAACATCATGCATACTAAACAAATCTCAAAATAGTATACAGCCATAAGCCTGAGACACTAAGCAAAAGTGTATCCCAGATCCAAAAGGACCTCAATAACTTAACTATATGGAGTGAAAAATGGCAATTACCATTAAACCTCAACAAGTGCGGGATCATGCACTTTGGAAAGCATCCCTATAAACCGCAACTTCACTTAAATGAAAGTAGAGTCCAAACACTCGAATCAGTACGCGATTTAGGAATTAATTACACAGGAAGCCTGAACTTTGAAGAACATGCCTCCTCTATTATTTCTAAATCTAGACGGCTAATTGGTTTTATAATGAGAAACTTTTTCACAACAGAGGGTAAACTTACTCTCTACAAAATATGTGTACGACCCTCCCTTGAATACTGCTCTTTTGTCTTCTCTAATATGAATATCACAGACAGGATAAGACTAGAAGATGTTCAAAGACGTTTCACACGTAAACTACTAGGATGCAACTCGAATCTTGATTACACAGACAGATGTAAGCATCTATCTTTAGAACCTTTATGGCACCGTAGGCTAAAAAACAATTTATTATTTCTCTACAAAGCGATATATGGGCTCTCCTTTCTAACCTCCTGCCCGACTATTACCCACGACCCAGCCTATAGACTTAGAAACAACGCATATACACTACTTACCGTAAAACACCAAAAACAAATGCGTTGTAAGTTCTTTACAGTACGGTACAGTTTATTGTGGAACAGGCTGCCAATGCCTATCCGAAATTGTGATACGTTTATCAGATTCAAAAGGCTAATAACCCTATTTCTAGACTCCAAAGAGCTTTAAACATTTCCTTGAACTCCCGCCCACCAATGAGGCACTTTATTACAGACCGCCTAGTATCTAGAAAGAACAAAATTATAACAAGTCCGACTGTTACTAATATGAATATAACCAAATCACAGAACATATGGCTTATCCTTTCCTATTATTCATTGTTTATTAATTATGACTTCATGCTCCTAACCCTAGCTTTCAGTTCCCAAATCTCTACAGGTTAAATGTACATTATTCTTCCTAAAAGTCATGCTTTTTATTTTTTATTCCACTGCAAGTAGACAGATAGCTCAATCTTATGAATGCTGATCTACTAAGGCCGACCATTCAAAGTTCAAAATTTGGCCACAACGTCTTGTGAGTTTCTCAATGTTTTATTTGTCTTACCCTGAAATTTTTTTTTCTACGATTTTATACCCTCTCATATCTTTTGATTTGCTATTAGTCCTTACTTCTTTAAACCATTAGTTATTTTCATAGCAGTGTGATATACTATGTGGACATCTAACCCATAAAACAAATTTTTTAACTATCTGATTTGCTTGTAACATGGACCTAGTAGAGACAGTGTATTCCAACTATGGGCTTTGATTAAAGCAGTATTCATACTTACCACAAACGTAAGAGAAACTAACATCACAAAAGGAGGAAGGGTGGCGTTACTGACCAGCAAACATGAAGGTGGGGAGATAACTTCAATCCACCCATGTCTGTAGGGCAGAACATTTTGTTTAATTACGGCTCCTTATGGTTTAGTGGGATGCCACGAACTTATGGTATTGAAGCTGATCTATTCACGCAAAATACCTCTTTAAGTCGTGTTACGAACGTTGAATTGGTTTCACTTCCTACCCAGAAATCCTATTACAAGCAAACTAGACAATTCGCTAATATACGAAGCCTAATCAAGACCCTATAATAACTGGGGGGAAAATATTTTAAAAAAACGAAAGGGGCTCTAATAGCTTCGATATTAAAGGGAAGACAGCCAAATGTATATCACAATACTGTTTCTAGCACTATATTTTATTTTAAAATCACACATAATCTTATACTCTCAGCTCTTTTCCGAATCGCCCCCATTTGTCAGTTGTATGTCCACTCACACCTTGTCAACACTTATTTTCTTTGACCTATTAAAATGCTCTTTCTTAACATATACCTTAATAAAGAAAAATTAGACTGAGTAATCATACCTTAAGCATTCTTTCATGAATATTGGCTACTCTGCCCCTCGTGTTTTCTTTTACTTGCTCCCTCTCTCAGCCCCCTTGAGATATGGAACTGGTGACTTCATCCTGCACCATCCTTAAAGCCTTGGATATCCCAGAAGGAAATAAGGTTGCGATTTTTAGAAGCCCATACCTTCAATGGACCTATCCTTGACCATCAGTCGCACATTCGCAACGCAACTTTTTATGAAGCGCGCCAACTGTGGTACTGATTTAAACCATCGACATTCATATCTTATAAATTATCAACCCAGCTATGTAATTTATTACAGTGTATATTGTATCATTTGTATCAATTTGATCTTGCCTGTAAACTGGCATGCCTCATGTAACAAACTGTTATTTGAGAATAAATTATTATTATTATTATTATTAATTCAATCGCGGATTGATCGCTTTCTGTAATCATCAGCAATGTGTGATGCTTACTCTTCACATATATCAGGTAAGATATAAGTAGTACAAGTGTAGGTGAAATTATTCAATGAAATGACATGAAATATATGAATCATTTGTAAGAGAGTGTTTGTCGTTATAAGTAATATATTCCACAGGTTCATTTCATCGTCTCTGACGGAACCAATTTCCTTTGTTTCCGACTACCGTTTCTCATCGATTTAATTGTGATAGTATTGATAAAGAGAAATGTGACACATTTGAGTTATTCAAGTTCACTGAGTAACTGGTTTATTAGGGTTTGACATTATAAAGCACCTTTGAAAATTATCGTTTATTTCATTGTGATAGTATAGGTTGTTCATGTTGGTATACTTTGAGTATGATAATTAAAGTTCAAGATGAACAGGTGAGAGTGTAAATGTAATTCCACTTAAGAAAACTCGGTTAAGTTGGAACATCACGTCAATGAGAAGATGTGCATATCCAAATTCAGACGACCACTCGTTTCCGGTCAACTATTATCTCACCAGCATTCACTCTACAAATCTTCTCCACTCATATTCTCAACCATTCATTCATTCACTCACTCACTCACTCGCTCACTCGCTCACTCAAAATAAACAAATATGCTTCACTCTCACTCTCACATTGACCTCAACAGAATCACAAGTACTCACACGACACAATTGTATGTCCACTCACTCCATCTCACACACAGTATAAAAGCAATGTGACTTCAGCCATTCAAAGTGCTTCTCTTCGTATCACATTGAAACACACTTCTAGTGTTTTTTGATAGTGTTGTTAGTTCAGTGAGGATGGTGAGTGTTCGATTTATCGAGTTGTTAATCGTTTATTCGTTAATTGTTGTGTTCAGATCCGGTCGACAGTGTTGTTGTCAATAGTGATGATTGTGTCACTTGATAATTCAGTGAGTGGTGAGATCGTGTTGTCGAAGGAAGATGTAGTTCCATTTTTGGTTGGTGCAGGTGAGTTGTTGTATGTGATTCGTGTAATATTACATTCAACACACTTTATTGATAATCCTCACCTTCGAATAATTCAAGATGAATAAGGAATTTTATTGTTTTTGATATTTGAATGATATTACTGTGAACATTACATCCTTGGACGTTTTATTCATGATAGTTTATTGTTTTGTAGCAGTCGGAATGGACTCTAATGAGATATCTCAGTCTTTGGAGAAGAGAAGCGCGAAGAATAAGAATAAAAAGAAGGGCGATTATAAGAAGTATTTGGAGGATGCGTACAATGATTATGAGTGAAATAAGGTTGTTTTGAATTTTCACACTCGTTGGATCAATAAAGTTTCATTGTAGATCGTCTTGAACGTTTCTTTCATTGACATAATTGATATATATATGAATACTGCTTCATTGTTAAGTAGAAACATTTATGATTTCATCGAAATGTTTCTATTCATCATTCAGTCAATAGGTGTTGTGTATGATGTACAGTGGGTTCGTAGTAGACTAGTTCTAATTTAATACAAGTTATGATAGAGACAGTTCAACAAATGATTTTCATGTGTTTACTTCTAATGCGTTACTAAATAGAATCGACCAAACCATTACAATTTGAGATCTTCCCTTTCTATATGTCACTAAAGTGTGTTATCAATAATATAGTAATTTCTTAAATTGCGACATAGTTCAATAGAAAACGATTGAAGGCAAACAAATGGCTTTGAAGGGATAAACCTGTAGTGTGGCGTCGAGTCGCGGTTGACTATGATGACCACTGCAAGAAGGTTGCGTACCAGATATCAGAAGGCGATTGGAGGTTGCAGCGAGTTATAAACATAAAAGCACAGTAGTGCAAATGTTTTACGATACTTTCTACAGAATAGTTTTTGTCATTGATTGGTGTGCGAGATACCCTCTGGATTGTTAGGTTGACAAAATCAAGGTCATAGATAGCGAGCTTTCTTATCGACAACTTGTAACCATCCGTTTTCATTGACAAGAACATAAATCTCAAACTTCCTGAAGCACAGGTAACCGCTGTAGAGAAGAGACCTCTTTTATATCATACATCAAATACATTATTTGCACATCTTCCTTGTGTCGTTCTCTACACACTGCATTATTCCTATAATTCTGTAGTGATTTTGGTTCCTTTTCGACTATCTTTCTGTTTTCTTCAAGTTGGTCTTCCGCTATCAGGCATTCGATTTCTGATTACAGCTACAGACTGGTTATATACGTCAGCATAAGTAGCATAAACCACAGCTCTTCTTCTATCATGGTCTTAGTATCACGTAGTTCTTTTTTCTTCTCTCACAGCTATCTCTCTCCCATCTCTCTTCTTCTCCACAGATCTTCAACCGGAAGATGATTTGTATCTATGATCTTCTTAATTACGCTTCATCTCAGTTCCAACATGTTATCTTATCACACTGAACCTTCTTTACCGTTGTCAACAACACAATTAACAGTTAGCTTGTTTAAAAACTAGCTCGCTTACACCGTGTTGAGAAAACGTTTGTTATCACTATGACTGTATTTATTATCATCTTTAGAAGTAATTGGAATCACATAACTCTGAAAGTAAATTCGCGGAAAAGAGAACACTTTGCTGAATTATTCTCTTTCAACTACGATCACAATTAGTATATTCCGTTTGCAGAATCAAAGTATCATTACTAGCTAATCTGGCGAGTCCCAATGAGTATTATGACAATAAACTCGGAGGAGTCAAGAATGAAGACCCTGCGTTCGAATCTCGCGAGTAGGATCGTGGATGCACACTGTCACTGAGTCACTGAGTCGTAAAATAGGACGAGACGACCGTCCAGTGATTTCACGTTCTTAATAGTGGTCTAATATCAACCAGTTCATGATCTCAATCAAAACCAGGCAGTATCCACAACCCTTAACTACAATTATTTGTTAGTCTTTACAGTATATTTTACCAAACGTTTGATAGAACGACTTCAATTTTGTGAAGTGAATAAATAATAATAATGATAATAATAACAACGGTGATACCCCAGTTACATTTTCAAATAGATGGGCGCTAATGTGATGCACATTTGATTTGACAATGTCACCATATTGAGTAGTAACTAATGTCTTACTTAAATAGTCCTCATTTTGTCAAATTTCATTGACCATGTTTCGATAAACATACATGTATAGATTAGTTGGTATCGTGTAGACTAATGTTTGATACTAATTGTGTGAACATCATAGATGATGATGATGATGATTTGGTTGACCCCTCAAATTATGGTGATTACGAGAGAATAATCATCACATGTAGCTTAATGATCAATAATTAGCTTAGTCATTCCTAATAAGAAAACAATCAGTTGTGTCCCTAATTTTATAGGTTACTACGAAATTTCGAATCAAGGCACATTTTCTAGACAGATAAACAACCATATTGTGTGAACAGTCAAAGATCCTTGAGATCTCATATGTTTGTGAATATGAATGAAGTTTGAGAAGGAATTACTCGGTAATAAGTTGGTTTGTGTCAGCGACTCGATTTCAAACACTATCTGGTACGTCCACCACCATATCGACGTTCTAAGTTTTAATATATTCAAGCTAGTTAAAAAGAGTGAGCAAGTAATTGTCTTGGTTGTGGATTTCGATCTGTTTTTTAACAGGAAAATCAACTGTGTGATTGTAGTTGAAAGTGAGCGGTACTAACTGTCCTTAAGTACTTCACAGACGATATTGCTTTTGGAATCATGAACATCATCTCGACTGTTTGATCGGTATAACATTCAAACCCTAGTTCATGAAATATGGAAATTACTTCAATGTCGGTATCGATGTACTTGATGATGCCGCTAATGTCAGTATGTCCATAAGGTAGATTGACAGTGTTGAATGTGAACTTTAAAGTAACATTTTCTTTCCGAGGGATCCAACAGGCTTTTGTGATAGTTTGATGTTTTCAAATTATAGTACAAACTAGGAATAACACAGTTTAACCAGAACGTACTAGATGAACACGAATGAATGTATTGTATTTGGAATTGGAAATCAAGAAATCAGGAATTCCAAACGATTCATTAATTCACACAAATACAACACTTTACTTTTGACTGGACAAATGATAACCTACCAGCAAAGCATTGATGGACTGCTCTGAGAAACCACTGATAACAAAACGGTGTTCACAAATAAAGCTACTAAACTGTCTACGTATTTCACGCTACCATCATGTTTAATATTTTCTCCATTACTTCCTCAAGAGTTTACTCAATATTCTTCACATGCACATTGAAACCGTTTTATACATATGTGAATGTCATGCTAACGTTGTTTGAACTTGTACGTGATTGTATTACAAAACAAACTTAAAAGGGCATCTTCAGAAAACGTTTGCAAGCATGAACAGATGTGAATAATATTGACAATAAAAATAATTTGGTTATTAGATAGTGACATCCATATTGAACGGCCTAAGGTGAAAATGAGGGCACATGCAATGTAACGAGAGATGTTCATAAGTACTAACTGCTCATCATTTCACGTTACAATATGCTGATGTTGAAATGTTGTGTGTACCTCTTATTGTTTCACACTCCCTTGTGAATTTATATTCTACGATTATCTCATTACACTACAGTGAAATCGCTATCTTTGCAAATATCCAAACCATAATTATTGCAGAGCTGAGACAGTAGATGACATTTGAGAATCAGTAAACTTCCTGATTGAGACACTCCGTTGCTTGATAGAAGCGTAATAATTAATCGAAATGTCAAAACAATTGGGAAAGCACTTTCAGTATACCATATCCAAGTGTTAACTGGCAAATAAATTCCACGACTGACGTCTCAACAATTTTGGTGCATTCACAATAGTCTGAACGAAGTGACAAAAGCATTCGGAGTAATTCTACATAGTTTAGTTGGTGATCTCAGTGCATCAACTATTGATTGCTACTTATTCTCCTAACGGTTCCTTCTCTTCTATGTAGTATGCTCTGTTGTATTTAACATTCTGTGAGCCGTGAAGTTGATATATTATTTGTAGAAGCTGCTCCTTATGTAACTTCGTTATCTCCTCGTCCACAACTTTCACGTCGTTACCTTCAAATAAACAACCCTAAATACCATGACAGCAATCCTCCGACATTTATTTTACTTACTAATTTGCATGTGTCATATCCGTAACATAGGTGAAAAGAGGATTGAAATCATGTCTATGTGTCATTATTAGTATCCAGATTCAGAGCGTATAAAGCGAGTAAAACTTTAAGTCATATAATTCACGCACTACTACTACTAATACTACTGATACTATTGCTATTAATCATTTTAATACTACTACTGAATTTGTGCAAATTCATAGAAAGAAGAAATCGATTGATGTCGAGGACGATTGTTATTTTTGATTGAGAGAGTAAACGATCGGATGCAGATCAATAAGCATATGTTATACGAATACCGAAACCATAATAACCTGAAATTTCACCGAATGGTATTTTTCACTCAGTTACACGTTGAATGTGCATTGATAACAGTGTGTACTCTACCTCTGTTCATCACTTCTCTAATAATTATGCACAAGCCTGTCAGTAAGCGTTTCATCACTCATGTACGAAGAATAGATGTGCAGTGAAGTGAGAACTGGTTTTGCATTATGCTTACAAAGTGAAATTGTGTGAAAGATTACGGAGTTTCTCATGCTATGATGTCGATGGATTCAATGTGCTTATTCATGAAACATCAGCAAGTAACCAACTGGTTTTGTCAGTTAATCCAAATACGCAATATATCTCAAATTATAGTATACGTCTGTAGGTAAAGTGAAATATCACACAGTCATTTTGCTCAAAGATGGCTCGTTTCATCTTAATTTATTATCGGGCTCGTCATAACACTAAAGCTTATATTCATAGATTATACACTAATTTCTAATGCGAATAAACACTCAGAGAACCAGAAAACGTTATGAAGAAGATTTATTTACCAACGGACTTGGGAGGAGGTGTGGTTAGATGTAATGGTAAACTATCGCCTAAACTGTTGTCGTCCTTCCTCTTCTTTTTCTTATTTTTTCTACTTTTTGTATGTTTCTTACCAGTCCTCCCGCCCTTTCTCTCCATTGGATGATATCTTGCAGCAGCTTCATTAGCCATTCCTACAAAAGCAAAAACACTCATGATCGAAACATTCAAACGTCCAGGGTACAAATAAACATCATCAACAAGTCAAAACGAATAAAATTCCTTATTCATCTTGAATTATTCGAAGGTGAGGATTATCAATAAAGTGTGTTGAATGTAATATTACACGAATCACATACAACAACTCACCTGCACCAACCAAAAATGGAACTACATCTTCCTTCGACAACACGATCTCACCACTCACTGAATTATCAAGTGACACAATCATCACTATTGACAACAACACTGTCGACCGGATCTGAACACAACAATTAACGAATAAACGATTAACAACTCGATAAATCGAACACTCACCATCCTCACTGAACTAACAACACTATCAAAAAACACTAGAAGTGTGTTTCAATGTGATACGAAGAGAAGCACTTTGAATGGCTGAAGTCACATTGCTTTTATACTGTGTGTGAGATGGAGTGAGTGGACATACAATTGTGTCGTGTGAGTACTTGTGATTCTGTTGAGGTCAATGTGAGAGTGAGAGTGAAGCATATTTGTTTAATTTGAGTTAGCGAGTGAGCGAGTGAGTGAGTGAGTGAATGAATGAATAGTTGAGAATATGAGTGGAGAAGATTTGTAGAGTGAATGATGGTGAGATGTTAGTTGACCTGAAACGAGTGGTCGTCTGAATTCGGATATGCACATCTTCTCATTGACGTGATGTTCCATTTTAAGCGAGTTTTCTTAAGTGGAATTACATTTACACTCTCACCTGTTCATCTTGAACTTTAATTGCCATACTCAAAGTTTACTAACATGAACAACCTATACTATCACAATGAAATAAACGATAATTTTCAAAGGTGCTTTATAATGTCAAACCCTAATAAACCAGTTACTTAGTGAACTTGAATAACTCAAATGTGTCACATTTCTCTTTATCAATACTATCACAATTAAATCGATGAGAAACGGTAGTCGGAAACAAAGGAAATTGGTTCCGTCAGAGACGATGAAATGAACCTGTGGAATATACTACTTATAACGACAAACATTCTCTTACAAATGATTCATATATTTCATGTCATTTCATCGATTAATTTCACATACACTTGTACTACTTATATCTTACCTGATATATATGAGGAGTAAGCATCACCCATTGATGATGATTACAGAGAGCGATCAACCCTTATTGATTTGGTCAGCATGTTGTGTGCTGTGGGTCAGCCCGATAAGCAAGTATAAACAACGACAATTTAGGGAGACATAATGTAGCAGATTGATTTTCTGTAACATGTTTAGCATGATTATGAATAAACGTCGATGGTGAGATTCACACACCCTTCTTCCTATATCATTTTCTGTTAGAATTAGTCTACGATATTGTGGAGCGCTTTAAATCACACTCAGTAATGAATTTGTAACTCATTGTTCGTATATGTTTCCAGATGTCTTGTCATGTAAATCCCTGATACTCCACTTTCTTATTCAACTTAAACAACTCAACTGAGTCACGTTTCGCATTATCACTTTAATCAGACACTTTCACTAATCATGGTCAATCGATTGTTGATGGCTACCCTCATACTTCTTCTCTTCAACAATCAGTTAATGGCTGTTCCTCGATAGATTCAGACAGAGCATGCATGGAATCACCCTAATCTGATGTATTGTATATTGCTGTTTGTGTTAAATTAACGTGTGATGTCTTTTGCGAGATATTCGCTGAATCACTCCAACAAGGTCATAATATATTGATTTATTTGAGTGTGTTGTTATTTCAGGATGCACTGTTCTTGTTTCTTAGTATTTCGGTTTTGTCTTCATACCCCGCAGGGAATGGTAACGCAATTCATTTGTCAAAAGTAGTTTTAACACTCGTCACCTGCTTGTATTACAATCTCGTCAATTAGGTTTTCCGTAATTCGAGTCTCGTAGATTCCGTTTCTTGCAAATTATCACATTCAATAAGTAAGTAAATCGAATGTTTCATATCGAATGTCATCATCATTTCAACGGACATTTGGACTGAAATCGACCACCGAGCATCTTAAGGACATTATATGTATAAATAATATTTGGATAATCTCAGTGATAGATGTTCAACTAATTCCAGTATTGCGTCTCTCAAAATGGTACTAGGTTCCTCGGTGAAGCAATAAAATTAGGAATTATCAAACACAAATGAGGTACACGAACCGCATTATATTGAAGATTATCGAATGATGTTTGAATATCGATAAAGTGAATGGCACTTTGACTATTCATATTACGGCACACTGAAATGCTTTTGCACAATGAATAGAGAAGTGATGATGCAAGTCACACCGTTATCAATACACAATCAAAGAGTAACTGAGTGAAAAATGACAGTCGGTGAAATTTCAGGTATTTATGGTTTCGATATTTGTATAACATGTGCCTATAGATCTGCATCCAAAGGTTTAGTCTCTCTATCAAAATATCTAAAATAACAATCACAATCTCCTTCAATCGATTCTTTCCATTGATGAGTTCGTTACAAATACACAAAAGGTAATTGAAGGAAGAATTTCATTTTAGAAGATTTACGTCGCCTCATGTTGCAAGCCGAGCTCCTTCGAACGTCACGAATAATTTCTCCATTCTGTCGACCAGAACAACCATTAACTTAAATTCATGGCAATTCGAACCCACTTAAAGTGAGCTAGTGAGAACTTGGGAATCTAATGACCTTGTATTACATATCTATATATAAACTCTGCATCAGTGTGTTCACTGATTTGTCAATTGCTCTGTGGTGGTTTAATGAATTTAAGATGATTCATTAATTGGTTTACAAATGCAGATCATTATTCTTAAGTTGATCATCTTGGTGTTAATGATATTGTCATTCGGCAGTTTAGGACCACACAGTTTCCTAATGACAGATAAGTAGTTTGCTAGTTGTACGGTCATTTATACGTTAAGTTTGTTGCAAAGATTGCAGCAGAGTTTAATGTGTAGGATCGCATTTCGATCTCATTCACTCATATGACATTACATTTTTATTTGATTGAAAAACTTCCACATTATGATTCGTGTTTATATTGTCCATAATCGAGTGATACTTCGAAATCGAGATTCTGAAAAGTGTTCCCTGTGATTTGATTTTCAGTTTCTGGACTCCCGCAAAAGAGAAGTGTTGCGGTGAATGTCGAAGAAGCGGTACCAATGCCAGAGCTTGATGACATAAATACATTTTGATACAGAAATAAATGGAAGTGAAGTAACTGTGAATTTAACCGTGTATTTGGTTATCCATTATATATGTGATGTGAACTCCTCCGATTGTGTTTAGTTGTGTTTGTGGTGTTTCAAATATAAATCATGTGAGCAGACAGAGTTTTATTTAGCATTGGAAGTGTGTAAAGCATATATGGTGAATGTGGTATGTTGCGTGAATATACGTAAGATAGGCCGTATTAATTTTCTTAGAACTTTGTGCGACATCATTCAGCCTTTGTCGGCAAGCCATTCCAACTCACATTGTACACTTTTTCAACAATTCATCAATGACGTAGTGACACCAAAATATCTTCAATAAGAATACTTAGTTGCTGATATGATGAGACTCGCGCGTATTATACATGTGGCAATGCACAGATTGTTTGAACATAATACACCATTGAGTTGCGGAGCTCCACACTGAAGTGCAGACAAACAGCTCTCCTAAAACATATAGGTACGCGTTGGTAAACTACTTGCAAGTAAATTTAGCTTCTTCAACATGTAAACGACCAACGACAACTAAATTTCTCAATAATACTGTACTTTATACAGACTACTATGATCAAAATTACGAAACCGAATGAAAAGCTTTTACCTATCTGAATAGCAATAATTTACATCTGTCTCATGTTCCATTTCGGCCACTCAACACAACACTTCAGTTTAGTTTAGCAGTAAAATAAGTAAGAATCATGGGATGAGATGTAGAGTTCGAGGAGTAGATTTGTCACATAAAAGGATCAAATTCTATGAAATGCTTAACTCACAGTTTCTCGACTACCTTATACTTGTGAGTTATACTGAATCAGAATGAAGTTGCGATATAGAATGTTGAGTGGAAGAAATTGTTCGCCTACACACAAGTATGCGTAATGAAATTATGCTGTTGAAGGATAATAGTCACATTTCAATAAGATGCACATAATCTGAGTATTACATGAATATAGTAATAATATGATTAATTGACCCGTGTTTGATTAATCTTTGAACAGTCTCAGTTCGTGAATGTCACTTGCCAAATATATGAAGGGAAAATATTTACATTGAGTTCTCTACAAGTGACGTTGAATCATGGGACTGTCAATCAACTTTCTCGATTAACTGCTTCACAACTCACTCACAATGTTGATGCGCTGTCAAAAACTCACACAGGTCAAAAATATTTATTCGAATATCTGGAAATGTTAATTAAATAACTGAGAATTAATTAATGAGACGGTTTTCCGTCAACTACCGGAATCAGACTCTGCTCGTAAGATCAGTCACCCATAAGACAGTGTAAATAACATTGTCGGAAACTGACTTGTATTTGACATCGATTAGTGATCAATCGTTTTATATTCGAGAGTTTAATTGACAACTAAGCAACACGATCTCATACAGTCACACATTCAAGCATCCAATTTTGCACTGTCTAACAAACTAATAACCCGTTCCATACATTTCAATTATAAAATGTTTGGCAAACATAGTGGTACTCACCGAACTAAATTTTCGAAACGATTCAGTTTGATTGGTTATTTCAGTTAGCGACTTCGATTTACGTTGTCCCAGATCATTAGATCTTATCGTTTATTTTCGTGACTAATTCGACGGAATGCAAACAGTGTAGTCTTACTTTAACTTTGTCGATGATGAATTCTCGAATGCAATTGCATTGGAGGAAATCCAGAGTAACTTGATATGTTGACCGCAGTGGAATTTCAGCTCAATAGATCTCCTTGTTAATTCAGTTCACATTTCATTGTATTGCATGATCCAGTTTGGAAATCATTTGTGCCAATTTGTATGACATTGCTTAAGTATTACTTACTTCCATCATGTTCAACAGCAAATGAAAGCATTCAAAAGATTGATAATCACTCTTAACCCTAATTATAAACCTTTTATACAACTGTGGACTTCCACATCTAGTTAGTGTAAGAGAGTGGAGTGTGTTTGACGCAATTTCGTTCATTCGACTCAAAGCTGGATGATATAGTTGTTCGATCAGTGTGCAGATACCTCACTACACTATATATTTCAATCGTAATCAAATTCAGTTTGCAATTAGACCATTGTGAACAAACTCCAATTCTACTTAGTGTATTGTGGAGACCAGACTTCAAACTACTGTTGATATAATCATCTTAAAATTTGGTCCTACCACGTCGTAAATTCTGAATATTCCATTGTTGCTGGTTGAAATTTCAGAAGCTGATTATCTAATTCAGCTTTCAAATGAGTTTGCTCACATCTAGGAGACAGAAGCTTTCACTGACTATTCGCATGTACGAACACGCTATTGTGCCTTCTTAAATATCTCAACTCGCTAACGTTTAATTAGTCATGAAAAATCATAAAGTTCACAGCTTCAATGTATCTGTAGTGTTGTTGTTTCATGTAAACCAGATGACTTTACTATTGAGCTTTATCGTCGTACTGAATATTAGATGCATTGGCTACTTCATGTAAAGTGATCTTCTTGGACATTCAACGAGCATTGGGTCAGTATCTTTTGATGCATTTGTTCACGGTTCGTTGTGTTCGTAGATTATTTGCATTCACTCGTTGTATGTATGGTTGCCTTAATAATGAGATATTTGCTCATCAATATCTTCGAAGTATTGAGGTAAATCTTTGTTAGGTACAAAGTTCTTAGGAAGAGAAGCTATTCGATTGATAATATCATGAACCTTCACTATAATGTTTTATTTCGTCAGAGGGCATAATATAAATTTACACTAGAATGTAATAGCGTCATGGTTGTATGGATCCAAGTGTGACATCAATTTTCGTTGTCACTGACTGTTATTTTGATGCACATAAGGAAGTGTAATTTACTTAAGTGGTTGGTTAAATACCTTCAAATAACGACTCAGTCGAAACTAGAATATTCCTATTACACACTTGATTTCATTTACTATTTTAGACTTGTTTTTACTATATGTATTTTGTCTTTTGTGTTGCAAATCGTAGCAACTGCCGACATACTTTAATATCATTCGTTGTTTTATTCAGTAAAGCGATAACTTTACGTTTTAGCTTAATGATCGACCTGAATTTTTCGACAGTTTCATTGCTGATGAACGGTGAAAGAATAAATGCGATTTTAAGTTGGACACATTTATTCGTGTGTAAAACAGCTGAAAGATCCTAAATGTATAACTGAAAAAAAAGGCATGCGTCTACCTATTTTGTTGCTACGTTCTTTTATACTCAAATACTTTTCTAGTTGTTTGAAATGTAAACCGAAAAATATTTCCAAGTTTGTTTAGTAATGCTCAATTTGTTCTGTAGTAAATGTTATTCATAAAGCAGTCTCCTCTGTTATAGTTGAGAATATGTACATTCATATGTACATTCATAACATATAACTAACGTGTTGAGGCGGATAATAAATGTTCTGTCAAACTATCTTGCAAAAGATATTTAGTGTTTAATGTCAAGGATCGTTCTAACATGATGTTATCATTAGGAACTAGGATGGACGGGATAGCTGTTTCAACCTAATGTTGAATTCTTCAGCAGCACACATCGAGAATCTAGCCAGCGATCGTTATGAGGGGCCTCATGTTTCTGAGACTTCATCCAATTATTTATATTTCTAACTTCATCCAATAACACTGATAATGTTTTATCTTAACACTTTAAATGTCAGATGGAATTTTAATTGCTGGATTGAATTCAACATATGAAATAAAAGAACACAAAATGTCTTGCATACTAGATAATTCATACTTAAGCCTCTATGGAAATTTGAACATTTGTAGGTGATATACGCAAAAGCAAGACAGTGGAAAATATGTACATATAATAATCATTACGAATGAAAAATTTAAGCTATTGTTTGCCATGGAGACAGATCATCATTGAACACAGTGCACTAGTATAATCTGATAAAATAAAGCAAAAGATAAAGTAGTCGAACTCCAGTTTCATTAGTCGGTGTTGAGTTGTTAAGGACTGATTTAAAATTAAATGACTTAAGTGCTTAAACCAACGTGGAATGTGTTGGTAGGTAAACTTCCTTTGAATGATGGCTATTATTCTCTTGGTTATTCCTGAGGTCTACAGTAATTACAAACAGTTGGATTGTCGTTTTAGTAAAGAGCTGAATCTTCACGAAGTCAATAAATTGGGCGACTGATACAATGCTTCAACAATAATCCGCCGAGTAGTGGAAAATAGGAAATTGGAGCAAAATACTTTATTCATAAAGTCAAAACTGTAACGAAACAAATCTGTACCTATAGAGACAGTTTTAGCAAAGTAAGAGTGAGAATGAAGCTGAAGTCTTTTTATGAAAGCGTTGGTTGAAGTTTTACACAATTGTCGAATCCAACCAAGAGACTTCTGATTGCTAGTCCTAAATCATGAAGATAAATTCAGTAAATCGACAGCAAATTAAAATCATGAAAATGACCGGTTATTTTTAATTAGATTAATAATTGAATCATACTTGTTTCGATCATGTAAGATGAGCACTAGAAATATATTTGTATAGTCCTCAGAAAGTTTCACTTAATAACTTCGGAGAGTCAGCTACAGCGTAGGACCAAGCACATATAGACATCGGTTCAAGTTGCCATACCTCATTAGCACAGCAAGATAAACACCGGATTCATAAACATAGTTAATTCAGTGTTGATAATATATAAAACAAAGACTGTGTATAAGGATATAATACAAGAAGAAAGAATTAATTCGTAGATGGATATGAAGCGACTTTATTCTCATAGTTAAAGAGTGTGTACACCTGGGTCATTGTAATTTATTCTGAGCCATATTATACACAGTCTACAACTATAGGTTATGATAGACACGCGCACCTCAACCAAGTAATCTGCATCTCACAACATGGCTCAGACTAGAAGTTTGTCACTTCAAGCACTGATGTCAGGTTTTGGTTTGGCAGCTCCTAACTTTCTTCCAACCATTTCCAACACTAGTCAGCGCTGAGCGTCGTGGTAATCGGTGTCCAGGCATACGCAACATATGGTCCAACTATCTCAGACGATGAAGATTCACAACTGATTAGTCATCATTCCCTGATACCCTGTGTTTAATCTCACTATTACTTATCAGATAATCTTCGCAGATGTGAGCAATATATATAAGGCATCTGTGGTAAAATACTAGTAGCTTACGAGTATCTTCTTGATGACCATGTTCCGCAGTCGTAAAGTAAATCAGAACGAACTGATACGGAGTATGCTCGTCTTTATATTGATAGATGGATATCTCGCCTTCGCCAAAGGTAATGTACGTTGTCAAACGCCAAAAGAGCTTTTCGAATCCGTGCTGAGATTTCGTCGGACACCAACCCATTAGGGCTGATCAGACTTCCAAGAAAAGTGGAGCTGTCAACGCGTCCGTCTACTCCACCATCTATCTTTAATTAAGGTGTTGATGCAGACCAATCCTGAAGCAACAACTTGCATTTAGAGGGAGAGAAGCGCATTCCAAACGTAATTGCACTGTTGCCTAGTGCTACCAAATGACTGCATCTTATCAGCGTCTTCACTAAACAAGACTATATCATCTGAATATTCTAATTCGATAAGTGGACCTCCTGGTGGAAGATCAATACCCGAGAATTCAGTCGACGAGAATGTTATTTCCCTCGGTAGGTCTATGATGATGTTAAACAAAAATGGAGAAAGCGAACAGTAATGGCGGACACCACTTGAAGTTGCAAAAGTAGATGACAGTTCGCCATATGCTGTGACTCGATTGATAGTCTTCGAGTAAAGAGCCTTCACATAGTTTATGTACTCCTGAGGTACGCTTTTTAATGACAGATACTGCCACAGAATCTCGCGATTTACGGAGTCAAATGCTACTTTTAAGTTAAGAAGGACCATCATTGTTGAACGCGATAAGTATGCTTGCGTTCTAGAACTTGACGAATGGTTAATATGTAGTCCATGAGGCCACAACCAGGCCTGAAACCAGCTTGGTGCTCTCGTGTTTGTAGTTCACGAGTCTTAGGTAGGCGTTTGATAATTATCGAGGCCAGTACTTTAGATACTATATCTGCTAAACTAGTCCCTCCATGGTTGTCACAGGATGATTTTGACCCTCTCTTATATATTGGGACGATAAGTGATTGTGACCAGTCAGATGGAATAACGTCCAACTCCTAGATTTTAGCTAAAATATTAGTCGACCTAATCGCTAAAAATGGACAACCATCCTTAAAAATCTCTGGAGCCAATTCATCCGGACCAGCTGCCCTTCCTAGTTTCGCTGCTTCTAAAGTGTTTTTCTTCTTATAAGTGTTTAGAATGATCCTTTGTAATATATATATATTACCGTAAACTATTAATTCACAATATTTGTTTTCTGATTAGCCAACAATAGTCTAGAACCAATTGTATTAGTTCAAACTCGTCTCTATATTGTGATGAGTTCAGCACGAAAATCATTCGAATTCTCGATTTCATCTACGAATTACCTATAGTTCTTTTCAATCAACCTTTTTGTAATACACTGAACAAGGAAAAAATGATGCTAAGGTATTATCAGTTGTTAATTTCTAGTTATAAAAGAATCCTTTCAGTTTCCCATTATATAATATTCAGTCAGTTTTGTTCAGTATTTTATTCTAGGAAAATATCTACAACCTAATGAAATTGAACAAGCAGAATTCATTTTGTTTGAGATCATGAATCAATTGATGTTAGATCACCACAATTGAAAACCTGGAAGCACTTGATAGCCGTTTCGTCCTATTGTGAGACTCCTCAGCAGTGCACATCCACGATTCCTTTTTAATTCGTTTCAATATTCTTACAGAAATGAAGAGAAAACTAAATGTTGTTACCATATATTGACCAAAAACTAGTAGTAATACATAACATTAATGGTCTGTGAATGTTGAAGTCTTTCATTCAGGCTTATTAATTTGTTGCAAACTTCTTTAATGATCGTCTTAACGATTGATCTACTTTATTTGATGTTGTTGATGATACTTACATTGTATTATAGAATAATGTCAAATAATCAGATGATCGTAAGAACTGTGCATATGAATTAGTTCTTACTAGATTATAGATATGTTCTTGTGCTAAATCAAAACAAAGTTGATTAGGATTCTGTCACGTTTTTTAGGAAAATAAAAAGTTAATTTTTTAACATAATACAAATTGAATGAAATCATATAATGTAAAATGGTAAGAAATGTTAACAATGAATTTCATGTCAAACTAATTATATGAATAAATTTCTGAAATGTGCCTACCAATATATTAGCACTTTGAATGATTGTGAAATCACAATGTACAAATACGATTTGGTAGTTTACTTATTGTTTGTTATCATGGAATGTTTTATGACTATTTTTTAAGTGACTTACATGAAATGCACATATGTAGGTTAGAAGGGGAAATAAAACATGCCTGAGTTGTTAAGGCTTGAACAACGTTTAAAACCCAATGTCTGCTGTCGGGATACTGTGACAACACCACCGAGATCATTTTCATGATCTAAATCAAAAATGTAATAAGCTCCACAACTCTTTACTAGAATTATTTGTTTGCCTTTACAGTAAATGTTACTAAAAACGAATAAATAATAATGATGATGACAATAACAAACATCGACAGCCCGGTTACATTTTGAAATAGACGCACGCTAGTGAGATGCACATTTATTTTGACAGTGATAGTATATTGAGTAGTAACTAATGCCTTACTTAACTAATCCTCATTTTGACAAATTACATTGACCTTGTTTTCACAAATATACTTGTATTGATTATTAGGTAAAGTGTGGACCAATGTTTGGTGTTTAGTGTGTGAGCATCATAGATGATGATGATTTGGTTGACCCCTCAAATCATGGTGATTACGAGAGAATAATCATCGCAGGTAGCTTCAAGATCAATAATTAGTTTTGTACTTCCTAACAAAAAAATAATCATTTGTGTCCCTAATTTTAACCTTTACTACGAAATTTCGAATCATGGCACATTTTCTAGTCAGATAAACAACGATTCTTGTAATCTCATTTGTTTGTAAATATGAATGAAGTTTGTGAAGGAATTATTCGGTGATAAGTTGGTTTGTGTCGGCGTTCTGTGCACACTGCATTAACCCTATAATTCTGTTGTGATTTTTGTTTCTCTTCGATTATCTTTCTGTTCTTTTCGGTTTAGTCTTCCGCTATCATGCATCCCATTTCCGATTACAGCTACATACTTGTTATATATGTCAGCATAAGTAACATATACCACACCTCTTCTTCTACCATGGTCTTAATCTCCTGTAGTTCTTTTTTCTGCTCTCACAGCCATCTGTCTCCCATCTTTTTTCTTCTCGATAGGTCTTTAACCCGAAGATGATTTGTTTCTATGATCTTCTTCATTACACTTCATCTCAGTTTCAACAAGTTATCTTATCACATCGAACGTTCTTTACCATTGTCGAAAACACCATTATTAGTGTGCTTGGTTAAAAAATAGCTCACTTACACCGCGTTGAGAAAACGTTTGTTATCAGTATGACTGTATTTATTATCATCTTTAGAAGTAATTGGAATCACATAACTCTGAAACTAAATTCGCTGAAAAAAGAACACTATGCTCAATTAATCTCTTTTATTTAAGATCTCGATTGCTATATTTCATTTGCAAAATCAAAGTGTCGTTACTAGCTAATCTGGCGAGTCTCAATATGTATTATGACAGTAAACTCGCGAGAGTCGAGACTGAAGGTTACTAAAAGTGAATAAATAATAATAACGATGATAATAACAAACATCGACAGACCGGTTACATTTTGAAATAGACGCACGCTAATGAGATGCATATTTATTTTGACAGTGACAGCATATTGACTAGTAACTAGTGCTTTACTTACTTAGTCCTCATTTTGACAAATTCTATTACCCAGGTTTCCATAAACATACTTGTATATATTATTTGGTGTCCCTTATTTTAACCGTTACTGCGAAATTTCGAATCATGGCACATTTTCCAGACAAACAAACAAGCATATTGTATCAACGGTCAAGGATCCTTGAAATCTCATATGTTTGTAAATATGAACGAGGTTTGTAGAGACATTATTCGGTAATAAGTAAATTTGGCTCGGCGAATCAATTTCAAACACTTTCTGATATGTTTACCACCATATCGACGTTCTAGTTTTAATATAGTCAAGCTAATTAAAAGAGTGAGCAAGTAATTGTGTTAGTTGTACATTTCGTCCTGTTTAAACAGGAAAATCAACTGTGAGATTGCAGTTGAAAGTGACCAGTACTAACTGTCCCAAAATACTTCACAAAAGATTCATGAACGTCATCTCAACTGTTTGACCGGTATAACATTCAACTCTTAGTTAATGTAGTATGAAAACTGCTTCGACGTCGATGTCGATGCACTTGATGATGCCTCTAATGTTAATACACGCATAAGGTAAATCGACACTGTTGAATATGAACTTTACAGTAAGGCTTTTTTGATCGATTGAAGTATTTAAATTATAGTACAAACTAGGGAAAACGCACTTCAACCAAGACGTACCAAGTGAGCACGAATGAATGTATTGTAGTTGGAATTTGAAATCAGGCAATCAGGAATTTCAAAGGAATCACTGATTCACACAAATACAACACTTTACTTTTGACTCAACAAATAGTATCCGATCAGCAAAGTTTTGATGGACTGTTCTGAGAAACCACTGATAGTAAAGCGGTGCTGACAAAAAGGCTACTCAACTGTCTAGGTATTTCACATTTCCATCATATCTAATATATATCTGATATTTTCTCCATTTAGTCCAAAAACTGTAACTCAATATTCTTCTCACTTACACTGGAACCGTTTTATAGATACGTGCATGTCATGCTCACATTATTGAAGCTTGTACGTGGTTTTATTAGAAAACAAACTTATAAGTGCATCTTCATTAAACGTTTGTACGCATGAACAGGTGTGAATAATATTGATAATGAAAACAATATGGTTGTTGGGTGTTTACATCCATATTGAAGGACTCAATGTAAAAATGAAGACACATACAATGTAATGGGAGATTTTCTCAAATACTAGGAGCTCGTCATTTCACGGTACAATGTGCTGATATTGAAATGTTGTGTGCACCGCTCATTGTTTCACACTGTCATGTGAATTCATATTTTACGATTATCTCATTACACTACAGTGGAATCGCTATCTTTGCAAATATTCAATCCATGATTATTGCAGAGCTGAAACAGTAGATGACCGTTCTCATCATTGAGAAAGTTCACATTACATACGCATTCGATTGTTGGATCGAGAACGAGATTCTCCTGTACAAAGTTTCGGTATCCATTACACTGCAACGTGTTCTTGTGTTTTGATGCAGTCAAAACCGTTCAATAAACAAGCTGCACAAAATGCATCAGTATCAACTCGTTCCATTTGAGAATCGTATGATATCCTGATCAGGACACACTGTTGTTCAATAATATGGTAATAATAAGTCTAAATGTCAAGGCAATGGTGAAATAATTTTCAGTATTCCACGTCCACCTGTTAACTGGCAAATAAATTACACGATTGATGTCTCAACAATTTCGGTGTCTATACAATATTCTGAACGAAGTGAGAACAGCATTCGGAGTAATTTTGTAGAGTTTTATTGGTAGTCTCAGTGCCTCAACTATCGACTGCTACATATTCTCCCAACCGTCGCTTTCCTTCTATTTAGTGTACCCTGTTGTAGTTGACATTCTGCGAGCCGTGAAATTGGTCAGGGTGCGTTTCACCACACATCTACGGAGAATAAATGTGGAGTGGAGTGAGAATTGGATTACGAATTTGCCGATGAGGTGTAAGCATTCAAACTATACAAGGTGAAACTGAGTGGAAGGTTACGGCGTTTCTTATGATATAATGTCGATGGATTTATTGTGCTTATTCATGAACCATCAGCAAGTAACCAACTGGTATTGTCAGTTACTCCAAATTGGCCATATTTTTCAAATTATAGCATACATTTGTTAATAAAGTAAGATATCACACAGGTATTTTGCTCAATAACCGCTCGTTTCATTATAATTCAATATCCAGCTAGTCACAACAATAAAGTTTATATCCACAGATTATACACCAATTCGAATGCAAATAAACATTCAAAGAACCAGTAAAATTTATGAGTAAGATTTATTTAACAACCGAATTAAGAGGAGGTGTAGTTTGATGTATTGTTAAACCATCGGCTAAACTGTGATCTTCCTCCATGTTATTTTTTTATATTTTTACTTTTTGTGTGTTTCTTACCAGTTTTCCCACCCTTTCTCTCCATTGGACGAGATCTGACAGCAGCTTGATTAGCCATTCCTCCATAAACAAAAACACACATGATAGAAACGTCCAAACGTCTAGTGTACAAATAAACATCATTATCAAGTCTACATGGATAAAATTCTGAATTCATGTTGGATTATTACGAACCGGAGATTGTGAATGGGTGAATTAAGTGTGAATCAGACAAAATCACGTGGAACAACTCACCTGCACCAAACAAAGATGGAACTATTTCTTCTTTCCCTAACACGATCTCAACACTCACTGAATTTTCAAGTGATATAATCATCACCAATTGACGAATACACGATGAGCAACTCGGTTTATTGAACACTCAGCATTCTAACTGAATAAACGGCACTAGCAAAACGCCAGAAGAGTGTTTCAATGTGATACGAAGAGAAGCACTGTGAATGAATGTTGACACATTGCTTTTATACTGTCTGTGAGATGGCGTTAATGGATATACAATTGATTCCTGTTGGTAATCGTGATTCAGTGGAGGTCAATGTGAGAGTGAGAGTAAAGCATATTTGTTAATTTTCAGTGGATGAATGAGTGAGTGGTTGATAATATAAGTGGAGTACATTTGGAAAGGTAATGATGGTGATAGGTTAGTTGACTTGAAACGAGTGGTAGTCTGAATTCGGATATGCACATCATTGCACTGTTGTGATGAGTGTACTTGACGTAGTTTTTATTAAATGGCGTTAGTTTAACACTCTAACCTGTTCATCTTGAATTAGACTCGTCATACTCAAGGTATATTAATATGAACAACCTTTAATATCACAATTCGTAAAATGAGAATGAAAAATAAAAAATAAGTGATACTTGTTCCGTTGAAGATGTTGATGTGAAACTGTAGTGTACGCTACATATATCGTCAGAAGCTTTATTATAAATATCATGTCATTCCACTGATAATTTCACATACACTTGTACTACGTATATCTTCCGTGAAATGTGTGGAGAGTAAGCATCACGCATTGATGATGGTTACAGGAAGCCATCAACCCTTGATTGAACTATGAGATTTGATTAGTATGTTGTGTGCTGTGCGTCAGCCGGATAACCAATTATAAACAACAATAATTTAAGGAGGTATAATGTAGTAGATTGATTTTTTGTACCATGTTTAGCATGATTATGAATCAATATCGGTGGTGAGATCCACTTTCCATTCTTCCTAGATCATTTTGTGTTGGCTGCAGTCTACAATACTGTAAAGCGTTTGAATAACACTCGCTTTTAAATCTATAAATGATTGATCGTATATGTTTACATGTGTTTTTCATGTGAATCCCTGAAACTTCACTTTCTTAATCAACTTGAACAACTCAACTGTGTCACGTTTCGCATTATCACTTTAATCAGACACTTTCACTAGTCATGGTCATAATTCTTCTCTTCACCAACCAATTAATAACTGTTCCTTGGAAGATTCAGACAGAGCATACATCGAATCACCCTCATGTGATGTGCTATTTGATGTTGATTGTGTTTTCAAATTGACATAGAGAGTGTCATGCATGACATTCATCAAGAGATATCGTTAGGATTTCATAGATGTAGCTTTTTGCAAATAAAAACTGACATGACGACATGATGGACAGAAACCTCATTGTGACACCACTGAAATTCTTGCTAAACATTGTTTATGTTTTCTATTCCATATGATGATTAATTCAGAGTAACATTTGCTTTTCTTCCTCAGTGCGATGCTTAATTATGCTTATTATTATATTGGCTGATTCGAGTGTGATGTTATTTCAGGATACATTGTTTTTGTTTACATTTATCGTGACCTGTGCTCAGCACGACACGCAGTGTGTGATTTGCAACATATCTCAGAATTTCTTATATACGTGACTTAATTCAATTTACTTGTGTCGATGTGTGTCTAATCACAGTAGTTTAGTTGTCGTGTTTAGCTGCTGATACAAATCTCCACTTGTGCCAGTCTTTGTGTTCTTACATTTTGTTGTCGGAATCGCAGCGGTTTTCTCGATTTCTTGTAGACAACTTTATTTGGATATAAAACAAGCCGTAACACATTTGGTGTTGTATTTCATTGTAACATTTGAATGGACGAGCTGTGATTTTCTCCTGAACGAAAGGCATCCGAATTTGTCTGTTAGTATTTCGGTTTTGTCTTCATATACTACAGGAAGTGGTATCCAATCCAGTTGTCGAACGTAGTTTTCACATTCGTCGTCTGCTTGTATTATATTTTCGTCAATTGTTTTATTATAATCGAAATCTACAGATTACTCAAAAATGTTTTAATTTTCACCGAGTGCCATAGATTTAGTTCACACTGAATGAATAAGTAAATCGAATGTTTCATATCAAATATCATCATCATTCTAACGAATAATTTGACTGAAATCGACCACCGAGCATCTTCAGGACATTATATGTATAAATAATATTTGGATAATCTCAGTGATAGATGTTCAACTAATTTCAGTGTTTCGTCCTTCAAAATGGTACCAGGTTCCTCGTGGTAGCGGTAAAATTCAGAATTATAAAACACAAATGAGGTATACAAACAATATTATATTGAAGAATTATCGAATGATGTCTGAATATTGATGAAGTGAATGGCACTTTGACTATTCGTAGTGAGGCTCTGCAAAGCGAACTGACAGGCGTTTTCACAATGAATAGAGAAGTGATGAACAGACTATGAGTAGAAGTCACACCGTTATCAATACACAATCAAAGAGTAACCGAGTGAAAAATGACATCTCCATCAGGCTCTACAATTATAAGTCTATAATTATAATATTTTCAAAGGCCACAATAAAAGGCAAGTGGTAATGAATTTTACTGACCAGCGAGCATGATGGTGAGGGCGATAACTTCAATCCACCCGTGTTTGTGGGGACAGAACTTTTTGTATGTATCTGTCTCCTCATGATTGAGAATAAGTCAATCAATCTGTGATATAGATTGTTTTCCTACGCTCACCACTCAAACTCATGTTTCCAATATTATTCTGGATTAGCTATTCTACTAAGACAACCTATAGCATGCTTACTCGGATTTTTACACTAGGATTGTGTGGCTGGCATCAGACAAACAAAAAAAGGAAAAAAAGTTAGACAACAAAAGATGTAGTCATTAATATTCTTAACACTTTACCCTCTATATACACACCCTTCTTATAAACCGCTTTCCTTGTACCAGTCTTGACTTCCTTCCCTTCGTGTGAGCTTACTCCAACTTGTTAAACATCACAACTCATTGTTCTTTATTAGTTCATTCTCTAATATGGAGCCTCTGGTTTCATTTCGCTAACAAGACATAATATGAATTTATTCTAATTTATTATACCTCTGTCCGTTCTACTACACTATGTTAAGCAACGTTTGTCGTTCATATCCAAGTGCCTTGCTGCTCTTCTGTTTCTCTTTTTTTCTCTTCAGAATCTTGCTCTGAGAGCACAGCTATGAAACTTTTGACGTTTGGAACAAACTTGGTGTACAGCAAGCGCTCTACGATTTCACTTTATAACAACTATAAACTTAATAAGTTGGGAAACATTTTGTGAACCAACAAATGTTGTTATTTATAGATCATGCATGTAAAAACGGTGTGTACCTGCACATGCAGAAATATATTATTATTATTATTATTACTATGTTATGTGTTAAAAATGGTACATGTTCACGAACAAGCGAAGAGAAAGCCTTCTGAGTACGGCCTATATAACTAGCTTTACAGTAGCAGTTGAATTGATATACACACATGGAAGAGCCCATCCTCGGTAAACTATCCTTGACTAGTTGTGTGAGTACTGGTTTCATTGAAAAAATTATTTGTAGCTTGGTGGCGTTAAATGTTTTTTTGACAGATCTTTTGAGTCAACGTGTTAAAATATCACCCGCTATGTCCCCTTTAAAGTCTAGTCTTAGATATAAGGTCTTTCTATTGACTATGTCACAATTCCTTCTTTTCTTAGAACTTTGTGCGAGATATATTTTTAAAAATCATTCTGACCTTTATTGAATGACCCATGTAATTAGCAAATAATACAATTTTGGAGCATATATATATCGTAACAGATGCAAACGTTTACCATTTTTAACACATAACATTATCAAATTCATTAAGAATTGTCTTACATTTTGACATTATACTGTAGAGCCCGATGATGAAGTTATTGAAAACAATTTTTCGCTCAAATATTCTTCATTTTTGAATATTCCATGGGAATTTTTAAACTGCTGAAAAATAACAGTTAGTAAAATCACCGAATTTTATGGTTTCGATATATCTATAACAATTTCCTATCGATTTGCATCAAAAGGTTTAGTCTCTCTATTGAAATATGTGAAATAACATCCATCATCACTTTCAATCGATTTTTTCCCTTTACAAGTTCGCGCAAATACAGAAAAGTAATTCAAGTGAGGTTTGTATTCAGAAGATTTATGACGCCTCAAGGTAAATGTTGAGTTTCTTCGAATGTCACGAAGCATTTCTCCTTTCTGACAACCAGAAAAACAATCGACCTAGGAACATGGAGTTCTAACAAAATGTAGGAGAACGGAAGAGTCTCCCGAGTTGCAGCAGAAATTATCAAGCAACAGATTTCTGAAACAGGAAGATTTCTTATTCTCAAATGGAACGAGTTGATGCTGATGTCTGTGATGCAGCTTTCATATCAAAGTTCTCGGTTACATGATTCTTCTCAATGATGAGAAACGTCATCTACTGTTTCAGCTCTGCAATAATTATAGATTAAATATTTGCAAAGATAGCGATTCCACTGTAGTGTAATGAGATTATCGTAAAATATGAATTCACATGACAGTGTGAAACAATGAGAGGTGCACACAACACTTCAACATCAACATATTGTAACGTGAAGTGAGGAACTGTTAATATTTGAGAAAATCTCTTATTACATTGTTTGTGTCCTCAAACACACTTAAGGTGAGCTGGTGAGGACATGAGAACCAGATGACCCAGTTGTACATATCTATATATAAACTCTGCATCAGTGTGTTCTCTGATTTGTCAATTACTCTGTGGTGGCATAATGAAGGTGAGCTGATTCATTAATTGCTTCACAAATGCAGATCACAATTCTGAAGTTGATTATCTTCATGTTGGTGATATTGTCATTCGTCAGTTTGAGTCCACACAGTTTCCTAATGTCAGGTAAATAGTGTGCTAGTTCTGTGGTTGTTTATGCGCTGAGCTCGTTGCAACGAATGCAGCAGATTCTAGTGAGCGGGATCGCAATTCGGTTCCATTGACTCACATGTTAATTTGATTAAACATTATTTTCAAGCATCTTTTTGTGAATGTTTCGTGCCTATAGGTAACCCTCGTGTTATTGATAGAAGAATCCAGACAAAAATTGGATGAAGTCTTTATTTCGATCTTAGCGCAGTCACAGTGGAGCGTGGGATTATCTGTTCAGACAAACAAAGGCTTTCAGCATTCAATATAAGATAATAAGGAATATAACGCTTATACAAAATAAGGAAGTGAATGAATACTTGAACAATACTGTTTTGGCATATGCTTGGTTGTTTGGGGTCAACTCTTAACCAACCAACCTATGCTGTTACATTAGCTTCCCCCTAGAATCGACTTCCGTAGGAACGTCGGTTCGATTAACCTACCTATCAAAAACACCTTAGTTTTATTTCTCATTCCAAGGGAAAGTTATCAACTCACTCAATGTTTGACTTACAATAAGTGGCAACTAACGCTGTCAACGGTAGTCCATGGATGTCTCTTCATTTACTAGCTTGTCATCTTATTTAGTAGCGTGTGATTTCTTCTACAACTATAGCTGACGGTTTACTGAGTGCTTTCATGAGAGTGTTAAACTGTGGAATAAGAATATCTGAGGAAGTGCCGCGAGCGGGCTACCCAACACCATGTTGGTGAGGTACGATTTTTCCATGCTCAGACCGGCTATCAGGTGTTTACTCACCTGCCTCTTGAGTCGCCCTCAAGTAAAAAGTAAAGAAGAATCTACTTCAAAGGTAATGGTGAAAACCAATCAAACCTAAAGAACCGCTCCACTGCCTGCATCAAAATAATAAGATATAAAATGGAAATACATAAACATAATTGATAATTGTTCGGTTCCACGTAAGTGATTGGCCTCCAGAACGGATTGGTATTCTGGAAGAAAATAGACATAGTGTAGCCATCTTGTGTACGAAAAGGTATGAAAACAAATAAAATCCTTTTTTATAATGTATAAATGTAAAAGTGTAAACTTGCTAGAAGTTGGACTCATTGTCAAACCCGTTCAAATGTGTGACCTTGGGAATGTGACAACCGCCTTTTCTAACCAGGTACGTTGTAACGGGATTAAAATCATCATGTATGATGTTGCTAATAGATTTTGTTTTCTTTCTATTGCAGAGCAAGCAAGAATAAACGCCTTAGAAGAAGAAGAGCAAGCCCTACACGCACTAAACTTACAGGACGACTCATAAGACCGTTTTGTAAACTAGCTCTCTTTCTGTACAGAACCCGCGAAATTTAATTTTGAAATAAACGACTGTTGGTCTTCGTTCCGCGTTCTCTCTGTGGTGTGAAGTGTTCAGTTAACATTGTGTGTGTTGTGGCTTTAGGTCTTCCCGCCTTCCGGTGGCTGCTGATTACACGTGTTACAACTGGTGATGGAGGTGCAGACGGAAAAACGCGATGAGAACCTAGACGAACCCCCTCTGATCCCAATCAGGGCTGCTCCCGGTTCAACCCCACGCCAGCCGCCACTGCTCGAAACATCATCAGATTACTCCGTTTGGAAATTTAAAGTCACAGCCTACCTTCAGAGAGTCCCATTGACCGAGCATTTCAACTACCTCGTTTCCTATCTGAGCGATGAAGCAGTACGCAGGGCTATTGCGAATGGTTTTGCGGCCAGTAACACCCTCTCACAAAACTGGAGAATTCTAGATGACTGTTTTTCCATGCCTGTAGACACTCAGCAGATGACAATTCAGTTCTTATCACGCCATCAGAAAGCGAGCGAGAGCCCAATAGACTATCTCCATTCCCTGCAGCAAGTCGCAGTGCAGGCATTCCCTCGGTTAGATATGATAGGACGAGAGGAACTAATACGCTCACGTTTTGTCGAGGGTCTGTTACCTGGACCACTCAAAGAACATTTTCTTCGAAATCCGCCAGCTGATACATCTGAAGTAAAAAGAACAACATTACGTTTCCTGGCCGCTGACAAATTAGTGAATTCAGCCAGTGCACATTCATCATCAGTAACGACGGTTGAACGAGCTACAAAACCTAGTGGCCCGGACACCTGCCAGACTACAGTGGCTGTGACCGACCTTCCCGGCCGAGGTGTTATCCACAGACAATCTAATTCGAGGTGGAATAAACAACCAGCATGGGGAAACTACAATGGGCGTCAGGCTGGCTGTATATATTGCAAACGGTTTGGCAGGAACGCCAGAAGATGTGGTCACAATCGCCCCCGTAAACCAGGTAAGCGGCGTTTTGGCTACTTATCTTCCTATGTTAATCATGTCCATCCAACTACATTTAAAGGTAGAGTACAAGACATCGAGCTGGATATACTTCTAGACACAGGGGCTTCAGTATCCCTCATTAAGGAAGATTTCTTGCAGAGACTTAACAACAGCACTCAGCGTAAACAGTGCTCCTCCACATTAATCACGGCGAGCGGAGACCCCTTGATTGCGTGTTCTAAGATCGGGTTAGAGATCACAATAAACAAGAGCTCTTTTCGACATGAATTCCTGGTCTGCCCCACACTGACCTGGAACATGATTCTCGGGGTTGACTTCATGTTAAGGTATCAGGCCTCTATAGACATGAATAAGTCGGAAGCTAAAATTGGCGGGGTTGTCGTGCAACTACAACGCCAGGAAATGCCAACCGAAACCGTAGCCCAGGTAGAAATTGCAGAGATTGTACGTCAGGTACAAGATAACCAAGTAATAAGTGAAAAGGACCGTCGAGCCACCATTGACGTACTCCAACGATTTAGCTCTGTTTTCTCGGAGAATATCTCTGGAAATCGAACAACCATTGTGCAACATTCCATTGTTACAGGTGACCACATGCCATTACGCCAACCACCTCGTAGAGTCCCGGTGCATTATCAGCCTCATTTAGAATCAATGATAAAAGATATGCTAGAAAAAAAGATTATTGTACCATCTTCGTCACCCTGGGCATCGCCAATTGTCTTAGTAAAAAAGAAGGATTCCTCCCTACGACTGTGTGTAGATTACCGACGCCTTAATGCTATAACTAAGCGTGACTCTTTTCCACTTCCACGGATAGACGCTACCTTAGATGCCATGAAAGGTGCTCGCTGGTTCTCAACGCTAGACTTAGCATCAGGGTATTGGCAAGTGGAAGTTCGACCCCAAGATAGAAAAAAAACTGCGTTTGTAGTGCCTAATGGCTTATATGAATTTCAAGTAATGCCTTTCGGGCTAACTAACGCCCCAGCCACCTTCCAACGATTGATGCAGACAGTTCTGCAAGGTCTCGTACCGCACCAGTGCTTAATCTACCTTGATGATATTATTGTATATGGCAGCACGCCAGAACAACATAATGCCAATTTGAAGGCAGTCCTACAACGTATTAGGCAGCATAACCTAAAAGTGAAACCATCTAAATGTCGACTGTTGCAAAAAGAAGTGCTCTTTTTAGGGCACCGCATTACGGAAGATGGAGTGGCAACAGATAAAGAAAAGACACGTGTAATTGTTAATTGGCCGCAACCAAAATCACCCGAAGACGTTCGTAGCTTCCTTGGATTAGCTTCTTACTATAGACGCTTCGTACGTGATTTCGCATCATTAGCAGCACCTTTACACCGATTAACCCACAAAGGACGAAAATTTTTATGGACCAGCGAGTGTCAACAGGCGTTCGATGCTTTGAAAGCTCGGTTAACTTCTCCACCTATATTAGCCTTTCCAGATACTTCAGCAGACGGAGGCGAATTTATACTGGATACGGATGCTAGTTCCTCTGCTATTGGAGCAGTTTTATCACAAGTAGATCGAGATGGACACGAAAGGGTCATTGCGTATGCTAGTCGACGACTAGATAAGAGTGAAGCACGATATTCTACAACACGTCGGGAGATGTTAGCACTAGTAAAATTCTTACAACATTTCCGCCATTATCTTCTGGGTAAACCCTTTCGTGTGCGCACGGATCACCGTGCACTACAGTGGCTCCGCTCTTTCCGCGAACCAGAAGGGCAAGTGGCACGCTGGCAGGAACGACTACAAGAGTTCGATTTCACATGCGAGTATCGACCGGGAAATCGACATGCAAACGCGGATGCTCTCTCCCGAATACCCCAGACCACGGATATTATTAACGCAATTCTTAGTACAGCCCCGGAGACAGACTGGCCCTCCCTACAAGCAACAGATCCAGACTTACAGATTGTTTATCAAAGACAGCTACATGGAAATAGTAAGCCATCCATGAGGGAGCTTAAAGATCAATCCGTAACAACTCGTCGTATTTGCAGCAAATGGGGCAACCTCAAACTATATGGTGACACATTATTCCTAATGAATGAATCAAAACAACCCCTACTGATAGTACCGCGAGTGAAAGTTGAGAGCATTGTGGAACAGGTACACCGCGAACTTGGTCATGCGGGAGAACGTAGAACTGAACACGCTGTCCGTCAACGCTTTTGGTGGCCATCCATACACGAAGATGTGGCTCAGTTTTGCAAGAATTGTAACACGTGCTGCCGTTTTAAATCGCCCCAGCAGACACCCCGTGCACCAATGACGCCGATGGTAACGACAGGACCACACCAGCGAGTTGGCATAGACATCATGGGACCATTGACTATGACAAAAAACGGGAACCGCTACATACTGGTTATGGTGGATTACTTCACTAAATGGTGCGAAGCTGTACCCCTTCCACAGCAGGACGCCCTTACTGTCGCCCGAGCTTTCATCGATCATTGGGTCGCCCGTTATGGTGCCCCGGTTTCACTCCACTCAGACCAAGGTCCATCCTTTGAAAACCACCTCATTACTGAGATATGCCGGCTATTGGGAATCAAGAAGACACACACCACTGCATATCACCCAGAAGGTAACGGTCTCGTGGAAAGAACAAACAGAACCATTAAAGCCATCTTGCAGTCGTTTGTCAGCAGATCGTCACCTGAGTTATGGGATGAGGTGCTTCCCCAATGCCTTTTAGCATACCGTACGTCAGTACATGGGTCCACGGGGTTCTCGCCTGCTATTTTGCTGTTTGGGCACGAATTACGATTACCAGTAGAGATACAGTCACCCCTACTGCCCTACGAAGAACAAGAGCATGTTCCGTACATACGTACTCTTCGCAATCGACTAGCTGATGCATACCGTCTGGTCAACATTAACTTATACAAGGCTAGTGGACACCAAAAAGATATATATGATCGTCAAGCACAAGGACCTAGGTATACAGTTGGAGATCGCGTATGGTTACGCCGCCCAATGACATCACTAGGGGGTTGCAGTAAATTCCATCAGCCCTGGCAAGGCCCCTTTGAAATTGTCCTCATCCGATCCCCCACCACGTTTGTATTGCGTAATATACAACGACCTAAAGACGACGTGATAACGGTGCACTACAACCAGATAAAACCCGATCGGACGACATTTCCCTTCGACGCTCAACTCGCTGATCCACCGCCGGCCACTAGATTTTACGAAGTACCATCTGAAGGAGGGACAGCATACCCGTGCCCAAGACCAGGCACTGAGGACAGTGCCTCATTAGGAGAGGGGACGATGTAACGGGATTAAAATCATCATGTATGATGTTGCTAATAGATTTTGTTTTCTTTCTATTGCAGAGCAAGCAAGAATAAACGCCTTAGAAGAAGAAGAGCAAGCCCTACACGCACTAAACTTACAGGACGACTCATAAGACCGTTTTGTAAACTAGCTCTCTTTCTGTACAGAACCCGCGAAATTTAATTTTGAAATAAACGACTGTTGGTCTTCGTTCCGCGTTCTCTCTGTGGTGTGAAGTGTTCAGTTAACATTGTGTGTGTTGTGGCTTTAGGTCTTCCCGCCTTCCGGTGGCTGCTGATTACACGTGTTACAACGTAACCAAGGGTGCATAATTTTACTCCATAAAACGGAAGAGAATATACGGTTAAAGAGGGGAGGAAATTGTGTAGAGTATGAAGATCAAGTACAGTTGTGTCAAATACTCTTTTCTGGTTTGATTTAAATATGTATGATATACTGAGGCAATATTTCGTCAATTAATCAAAGTAACGAATTTGTCTGCACCTTAAAAGTGTGTAAGTCCTATTACTCATTAGTATTATGAATGAATAATTGGTAAAAGGAAAGATTGCAGTCACCCCTCGTGGTCTGATGTGGCCTAATGGCTAGGCACGCGGTCTAGCATTCAGAAGGGCAGAGGTTCGAGTGCGTGTGGGTCGTGCGTTTTTGTTCATCGAAACCCCTTTCAATACGATGTTTGTTGGCCAAAAGTTGCTCAGATATGAGAGAAAGATAACAGGAGGATTGATTGATATGTCAAAATGCCATATTGGAATAGTACAAGTTCTTTGTTTGGATTACTAATAATACTATAGAAAGAAAAATCTACAAGTTTTGTAATTTCCATTTTACGTTATACTTAAACCGAGAGAAAAAGTATATATATATATAAAAGATACTGACATAACATGTCTTTTTATAACGCTAGTGTTAAGTTCCAGGGTTTTGTCAGGACCACTAATAATAATTGGTTTAACGTTAACATAGCTGTCATAGTCATGTCGTTAGTTCAATGTTATGATTACTTAATAGTTCCTTTATAAGTTGTGTTTAAAATTAGGTATGCGGAATCAATGCGGCTAACATAGTAACCTTACAGTAACGCACTGTACTATATCTCCACGGTTATTGATTCTTAAATGTCAGAATTTAAAAAAAATCTGAATATTGCCAATAAAGATGGGTTATATGATCACACTAAAAAGCATGCTGCAGGAAAACTGGTTAAGTCATTACATAAGTTTCCTAAACATGAAAAAAAATGATGAGAACTTTAATAAGTACTTGGCCATGGTTTAATCCAAACTGTTTTGTCTAGAAAACCACTTATTAATAGTAGTATTAATCGTATCAAGCTACTAAACATATCTTCGACC
Organism: Schistosoma margrebowiei; assembly: GCA_944470205.2. Classification (NCBI taxonomy): domain Eukaryota; kingdom Metazoa; phylum Platyhelminthes; class Trematoda; order Strigeidida; family Schistosomatidae; genus Schistosoma; species Schistosoma margrebowiei. Next base: position 4,680,879 of record OX104028.1, read on the forward strand.
GGAAACTCTATATATATATATACCTATACATTTGAAAATTTGTCCTCCTAAAGATATTCCACAAGTAGACTTGAATGAACGTAAGTTCATCTCACAAAGACAACGAAAGGCTCCAGCTCTGAAAATAAAGGGTGGGAAGACAAAACTCATGATACCGTGTAGGGAAACACGTAAGATTGAACCCAACTGCTCTATAGGTATCCCAAGAACAGTGAACAGGTTCTCCCCACTGCTATCGTATAACTTGCCTTCAGCACCTCCAAGTTGCAAAATGGGTGGTGGGCTTCAACGTAGCAAGCCTTCTTACACACAGACTAGTGAAAACTACCGGAGAACTGCCCACCCAAATCACCCCCTGAAGCCTAAAACCATAAATACGAATGGTAATAATAGGTTTCTCACTCCACACCCTACCTACATTCCCCAGGACCGCAACTGTAATTACTCTCAGAAAGAAAACTTCTCATACCCTTTACTACCGACCCCTCACATAACAACGGCTCCCACGTATATCAACAGTCGCAACTCCTCCCAGTTACGCGTAGCAGACCCCTCTCACGCTAACGTAAATAGCCATAACAGAGGCTACGAGTCTAACCATCAAGACTATTTTGTAAATAACCATACACTTCACAGTAGGCCTGTACAAGATTTTTTTGGAATAAGACCCCTAGTGACACCTCTGTTGAAGCATATAGCCCAGGTTATTTCAAACCACATGCAAACCATAAATTTGTTTCCTCCGTACAGTTTCCATCACAGAGTACTCCCACCCTTTCCTCCTGGGTAAACTCCCCAATCAACTTCACTAGCTCATTTGATACATCTCCCACTAAATCTAGCTATCAAAATACCGAGCTAATGAAGAACATTCAATCCATCATTTCAAACTCGTCTCACACCCGCGAGGGTTACGACGACTTTATCCGAGATACTCTCAACCATTTTAACTTAGTAGGCCACTTGCTTAATATATGTCTTATCAACGCTCGGTCGATCTGCAACAAAAAGACGGATTTAGCCCTGTTTGTATCCATATATCAACCATCAGTTATTATGATATCTGAAGCATGGACTAACAGTAATATTTCCGACCAAAGTATATCTTTTGATAACTATTTCCTGTATAGAAGTGACAGATTGAATGGACGAGGCGGAGGATGCCTTATTTACGCTCACTCTAGCCTAAACTCACTACTATGTGATATGCCTGAACTGAACAAACTGAAGGATTCGATGTGGATTGTATTAAAGCTGTCGAATTCCGTTACCTTACTGCTCGGTTGTGTTTATCGTCAATCTAACGCATCAATAGATGATATAGCAGTATTATCGGAGGTATTCACACTAGCATCATCCCTCTCAATCACAGGCAAGCTCATTTGTGGTGACTTCAATATGCCCGAAATTTCTTGGCTGCCAGTCAAAGCGCCGAGACGTTATGAATCATTTATTGAATGTCTAGAGCTCGGACAATGGACTCAGTATGTCGATAGCCCTACCAAACATCAAAACATCTTGGACTTAGTCTTTACCAGTGGCCTCATCCCCAATACTTTGTATATTGGAAAAAAAATCCCAGGTAGTGATCATAACATTGTCATATGCAGCCTTAATGTAAAAACCACAACCAATAGAAGCAAAACCGTAACACTGCGTAGAAACTATCGCAAGGTTGATTGGAATAACTTCCACAATTACCTAAGAAGCACTGATTGGGGAACTTTCTTTACCTCAAACAATACCGACACATTAACCAATATATTTTATCACAACATCAAAAGTATCATCAACAACATCGCACCTTTAGAATACAGTAAACCTGCGTTCTCCAAAGATCTCTATATACCGGTCAGTACAAGAAGACGTCTTCAAAGACATTGTACTCAATTCCACAAATTAAATGACTTTTCCTCTTTAGTAACGATGACAGAAATACTTGTCCGAACAGAGGCAATAAGTAAACAAAAAGCAGTAGCACAGGAAAAACGTGCAGTTGAACTTAATGATAACTCCTCTGCACTCACCATACTACTCCAAAATAAACTTAAACGCTCTAAATCGAGAGGGAGTATATTCATTAAAGGCAAACAAGTATACGAAGATCCTAAACTTGTCACAGAATTATTTAGTGAACATTTTTGTTTCTCACTAACTAACGAAAAACCATTTAATGATTCAGAACCAATTCCAGTACCTCCCTGTGAAATTACTAATGTAGAATTCAGTGTACAAAATATTTCCAAGGCAATCAGTACATTGAAACACTCATACACTGATGGACCAGATGGTATTCCATCTAGCATGCTAAAACGTGGAGGTGATGATATGTGTGTTTTGCTTCTCAAACTATTCGCGATATCACTCTCTTCAGCGTGTTACCCCACTGCCTGGAAAACTACACATATCATTCCCAAAATTAAAACAGGACCTGAAGCAAACGTTGAAAATTACCGGCCTATAAACATAACTTCAGTGGTATCCAGAGTGATGGAAAAAGTAGTTAAGGCGGCTGTAGTCCAACATCTAATAACTAATAATCTCATCTCGACCTCCCAGCATGGATTTCTCAGGTCCAGATCATGCGATACATGCCTAGTAGACTACCTGAATGATATAACTATGAAACGAGACAGCGGACTCCTTGTATCAGTTCTATTCCTAGACTTTAAGAAAGCCTTTGATAAGGTCCCACACAAAAGGCTACTCGTTAAACTAAAGTCCTTCGGAATACACAACCCACTGTACTCATGGTTTGCTTCGTTCTTAACAGAACGTAAACAGATGGTAAAGTACAATGACTGTCTCTCGTCCCCTAGGCCAATCACCAGTGGAGTCATCCAGGGAAGCGTATTAGGTCCACTTTTGTTTCTTATGTATATAAACGATATATGTAACACCATAGAATTTGGAAGACCATACTTATATGCTGATGATCTCAAAATAGTATACAGCTATAAACCTGAGACACTAAGCGAAAGTGTATCCCAGATCCAAAAGGACCTCAATAACTTAACTATATGGAGTGAAAAATGGCAATTACCATTAAACCTCAACAAGTGCGGGATCATGCACTTTGGAAAGCATCCCTATAAACCGCAACTTCACTTAAATGAAAGTAGAGTCCAAACACTCGAATCAGTACGCGATTTAGGAATTAATTACACAGGAAGCCTGAACTTTGAAGAACATGCCTCCTCTATTATTTCTAAATCTAGACGGCTAATTGGCTTTATAATGAGAAACTTTTTCACAACAGAGGGTAAACTTACTCTCTACAAAATATGTGTAAGACCCTCCCTTGAATACTGCTCTTTTGTATTCTCTAATATGAATATCACAGACAGGATAAGACTAGAAGATGTTCAAAGACGTTTCACACGTCAACTACTAGGATGCAACTCGAATCTTGATTACACAGACAGATGTAAGCATCTATCTTTAGAACCCTTATGGCACCGTAGGCTAAAAAACAATTTAATATTTCTCTACAAAGCGATATATGGGCTCTCCTTTCTAACCTCCTGCCCGACTATTACCCACGACCCAGCCTATAGACTTAGAAACAACGCATATACACTACTTACCGTAAAACACCAAAAACAAATGCGTTGTAAGTTCTTTACAGTACGGTACAGTTTATTGTGGAACAGGCTGCCAATGCCTATCCGTAATTGTGATACGTTTATCAGATTCAAAAGGCTAATAACCCTATTTCTAGACTCCAAAGAGCTTCAACATTTCCTTGAACTCCCGCCCACCAATGAGGCACTTTATTACGGACCGCCTAGTATCTAGAAAGAACAAAATTATAACAAGTCCGACTGTTACTAATATGAATATAACCAAATCACAGAACATATGGCTTATCCTTTCCTATTATTCATTGTTTATTAATTATGACTTCATGCTCCTAACCCTAGCTTTCAGTTCCCAAATCTCTACAGGTTAAATGTACATTATTCTTCCTAAAAGTCATGCTTTTTTTTTATTCCACTGCAAGTAGACAGATAGCTCAATCTTATGAATGCTGATCTACTAAGGCCGACCATTCAAAGTTCAAAATTTGGCCACAACGTCTTGTGAGTTTCTCAATGTTTTATTTGTCTTACCCTGAAATTTTTTTTTCTACGATTTTATACCCTCTCATATCTTTTGATTTGCTATTAGTCCTTACTTCTTTAAACCATTAGTTATTTTCATAGCAGTGTGATATACTATGTGGACATCTAACCCATAAAACAAGTTTTTTTAACTATCTGATTTGCTTGTAACATGGACCTAGTAGAGACAGTGTATTCCAACTATGGGCTTTGATTAAAGCAGTATTCATACTTACCACAAACGTAAGAGAGCCTAACATCACAAAAGGAGGGAGGGTGGCGTTACTGACCAGCAAACATGAAGGTGGGGAGATAACTTCAATCCACCCATGTCTGTAGGGCAGAACATTTTGTTTAATTACGGCTCCTTATGGTTTAGTGGGATGTCACGAACTTATGGTATAGAAGCTGATTTATCACGCAAAATACCTCTTTAAGTCGTGTTACGAACGTTGAATTGGTTTCACTTCCTACCTAGAAATCCTATTACAAGCAAACTAGACAATTCGCTAATATACGAAGCCTAATCAAGACCCTATAATAACTGGGGAAAAATATTTTTAAAAAAAAAAACGAAAGAGGCTCTAATAGCTTCGATATTAAAGGGAAGACAGCCAAATGTATATCACGATACTGTTTCTAGCACTATATTTTATTTTATAATCACACATAATCTTATACTCTCAGCTCTTTTCCGAATCGCCCCCATTTGTCAGTTGTATGTCCACTCACACCTTGTCAACACTTATTTTCTATAACCTATTGAAATGCTCTTTCTTAACATATACCTTAATAAAGGAAAATTAGACTGAGTAATCATACCTTAAGCATTCTTTCATGAATATTGGCTACTCTGCCTCTCGTGTTTTCTTTTACTTGCTCCCTCTTTCAGCCCCCTTGAGATATGGAACTGGTGACTTCATCCTGCACCATCCTTAAAGCCTTGGATATCCCAGAAGGAAATAAGGTTGCGATTAGAAGCCCATACCTTCAATGGACCTATTCTTGACCATCAGTCGCACATTCGCAACGCGACTTTCATGAAGCGCGCCAACTGTAGTACTGATTTAAACCATCGACATTCATATCTTATAAATTATCAACCCAGCTATGTAATTTATTGCAGTTTATATTGTATCATTTGTATCAATTTGATCTTGCCTGTAAACTGGCATGCCTCATGTAACAAACTGTTATTTGAGAATAAATTATTATTATTATTATTATTATTATTAGTTCATATTGTATATATGTATTGCCAGTCTACGTGAAAAATGTATAAAGATATATAAGGAGTACAGCCAACATAGTTAATTAACCAGAAAAAAGAAATTATAAAACTCGCCTGGGTTGCTTTTTGAATTCGTTGTATTTGCCAGTGTTAGTTGTATGAGTTTGATTAAAATCCTCAGCCATCGTTTCGGAATACCTAGCTTATGTGTCCAGTATTAAAAAAAAATTTAACATAACATTTATGTATCAAAGGTAAAAGGTCTGGGGAGTTGTAGGTGAGGCGGAATGAGGGGAAAAATATTTTTGAGTAGATGCAGGGTCTGATTAGCTACGTGGTTAGATTTTATCCTGCAGCCGAAACTGTCAACATCCTTGACTGACTAATTGGATGTGCCCAGTGAACCGTTTTAGTCATTTGTAAAGATTTATCATCTTTACATTTCGATTCCGTAATGGATTTGTCAGTTATACGATCTAACAATACGTATGGTGGTTCATGATCTAGATAAGCCGGCTTTAGCCTATCAATACTTATTGTGTCGATGTTTCCATGTTTTTCTATCACGAAATATTTAGATTTTCTTGAGACGACTTTGAAAGGACCTTCAAATGGAGGACTGAGTGGTGATTTTATTTTATCACATCTTATCCAGACGTGCGTGCAATTGCTTAGGTCTTTAGGTACATATACGGCGCGCGATTGTTCGCGAGTGTTAATTGGTTTAAGTTTGGACATATGGTCCCGTAGTTGATCTACGTAATTTTCTAAATTAAGTTTTTGACTGTTAGTATTAGGGTTAATAAATTCACCTGGTAGTCTCAGAGTTGTTCCGAAAACCAGTTCCGCAGCTGAACACTGTGCGTCAGTTTTGACAGATGTTCGTATTCCCAACATAACTAATGGTAGGAATTCTGTCCACTGATTGGGGTTTGAGTGAGATATAAGGGCAGTTTTTAGCTGACGGTGAAAACGTTCTACCATCCCATTAGCCTGAGGATGATATGCAGTGCAGCGTATCCTATTGGAGCCTAGAAGTTTAGCCAAGTTATTAAATAGTTCGGATTCGAATTGCGCTCCTCTATCCGTCGTTATTGTTATGGGTGTACCAAAAATGGTTACCCAGTTCTGCATGAAAGCTTTGGCTACTGTTTCCGCTGTGATGTCCGCTATCGGGATGGCTATAGGGAATCTGGTAAATCGATCTATGCATGTAAAAAGATAATTAAAACCATTTGAACGGGGTAAAGGACCTACCAAGTCGATATGCACATGTGCAAAACGTGCATCTGGTTGCGAGAAAACACCTATGGGTGAATTTGTGTGACGATTAATCTTTGATTGTTGGCATGCTGAACACTCTCTAACCCATTTGTGTACATCCTTCTGTAAATTCGGCCATATATATCTGGCATTGATTAGTTTAGTTGAAGCTTTTGCTCCAGGATGAGACAAAGAATGAAAGTTATTATATATCAACTTTCGCATATTTTTGGGAACGAAAGGTCGCGGCATTGCCTTGGTCGTGTCACAGTAAATTAGAATACCATCGATAGGTGATGGGAACTGTTTTAAATTAAGACTTGAATTGTTTGTTTTGAGTAGGTTTTGTAATTCTAGGTCCTGCTCTTGTTCGTGTCTCAACGTCTCGAAGTTTACTGTAGACTGTTGTACCACGTTCATTTCTAGTCTGGATAAAGCATCTGCCGCCTGATTGTCCTGACCTTTGACATGTCGGATATCGCTTGTGAACTGTGATATATAGTCAAGGTGTCGGACTTCTCGAGGTGAGTACTTATCGGCTCTCGCTTTTAATGCATTCGTCAGTGGTTTGTGATCCGTAAAGACTATAAATTCCCTACCTTCTAACATGTGTCGGAAGTGTTTAATAGTCAGGTAGATTGCAAGAAGTTCTCGCCCGAAGGTAGAATACCTTGTCTCAGCTGGAGCGAGTCTTTTCGAGAAGAAAGCAATTGGTTTCCAGGCGTTTTTAACCAGTTGGTTAAGGGTACCGCCTACTGCTTTATCTGAAGCATCCACCATCAAAGCAAGTGGGGAAAGAGAATTCGGATATATCAACGTAGTTGCTTGAGCCAGTTTATCTTTAAGCTGTTTAATAGCTTCGACGGCGTCAGAAGACAGTTTGAATTCTTTTGGTTTTCCTATAAGTAAATCTGTTAAAGGTTGCATTAATTGTGCACAACCTGGTATGAATCTGCGATAAAAGTTAATTAGACCTAGGAAACTTCTCATTTGTGTTAGAGAGCTAGGTATCGGGTATTGTTTGATGGTATCCACTTTTTTTTTATAGGTTTAATCCCTTCTGGGCTTATTGTATGACCAAGAAATTCTAAAGTTTGAACACCGAAAACACACTTACTTTGATGTATGTTTATTGCATGTTCATTCAATCTTGTCAACACTGCTCGTACATGCTCTTCGTGTGATTGCAAATTGGGGCTGGCAATTAACAAGTCGTCTATATACCCCTGCGCAAATGGCATATCTCGAAGTAGGTTATCTATGAATCTTTGAAATGTCTGTGCCGCATTTCTCAGGCCGAATGGCATGCGTACAAACTCGAATAAGCCGAAGGGTGTTGTAATAGCTGTCTTAGGGATATCTTCATCAGCCACCGGGATATTGTGATATGCCCTGACTAAGTCAATTTTAGTGAATATGTTCATACCCTGTAAACCGTTTGTGAAATCTTGGATATGCGGTATTGGGTACCTATCTGGTACGGTTTGACGGTTGAGGGCTCTGTAATCCCCGCACGGTCGCCAGTCACCTTCATTCTTCTTTGGGACCATATGCAAAGGGGATGCCCATTGACTATCAGACGGACGGATAATACATAGTTGTAGCATATAATCAAACTCGGCTCTAGCGATTTTGAGCTTATCTGGTGCTAGTCTCCTGGGTTTTGCAAACACCGGTGCACCTTCGGTTTTGATAGTGTGACTTACTTTTAGTTTGTTTTTGGAAGGCTGTGGGTTTGGTTTAGTTAAGTTTGGAAATTCCGCGAGTATATCTTGGAATTTCGCTGTTGTTACTGGAGGGGTTTGAATCAAGTTAAGAGAGCTGATGTGACTTTCTTTGCCTTTTGTGTAAAACGAAGTTTCTTTTAGTGTTAATCGCCGTTTCTTGGTGTCAACTAGAAATTCGTATCTCTCTAGAAAGTCCATCCCCAGTATTGCCAGATCTAAGTCGGCTACCGTGAAAACCCAAGGGAATTGCCTTCTGAACCCCAAATCTAGGGTTAACGTTTTCTGCCCAAATGTCGCGATTGTAGTTTTATTTGCAGCTTGAAGTGTAATCGGGGATGTTTCTCGACCAATCTCAGTTTTATTTCGAGGGATGATGCTAAGAGCAGCGCCAGTGTCCACCAAGAAATTCAAGCCCGAGTTTCTGTCTCTGACATAAAACAAGCGACTGTTTAGGCGCCTCTCCTCAGTTGTCGCGACCTGGGGAGGGGTTACTCGTTTCCCGCTGTCTTGGAATTATGCTTAGGCCAGGCGCATGGTTGCCTGCACTTGGTTGAGTTGACACCAAACTTCCAGTGGTACTGTAGAATTATAATCTACTATGATATTAGTACTGCTCTAATAATAGACCTAACCCTAAACTTGTAGATTTGTCATGATATGACTGCCTAATCTATAAGATCTTACGTGGAAGTCACACCATCGACTACACCAAGTCACTGTATCGTATCAATTACCAATACATGATGTAGAACAAGGTTAGGCTAGAGAAAGAACAATATATTTGATATGAAAAGAAGATATAAGGTAACATTCAGCAGAGACCACGCCTGCATGGCCGAGCCATGCCGTTCGATCAACTCAAGTCTATTCAATTTTTATTCGCGCCTTCTCCATCGTTAGGTATTTCTTCGCGTTAAATATTGAATACCTATTTTCCGAGTAATCTCGTATTCAGCTTTGAGGATAGTGTGGCTATGGTCCAATGCCACTACACTACTCTCCCACCAGAATCAACGTGGTGTTGGTTCGATACCAAATTGGATGGGACTGTAGTGTCCCGAAGGTTACCAAGACTAGTAATAATCCCCTGGGTGATGACAAGCTGAAAGATAAATCAAAAAGAAGACGGCAGCATCTGGTCGGGAAATACATGTAATAATTTTAAAATATCTGCCTTCATGCTTACAATAAAAATTTGAGTGATTATTTGAGCTATAAAAAAATGGGATTATAATAATAATAATAATAATAATAAAAAAACGATGCGTGTTAATAGTCGTTGGTTAATAACTTAACGTATAGGTAGTAAGTATTTTGTGTTTAGAAATATTAAAGTTATAAATATTGTAGAAATGTTAATATTAGTACTACTTTTAGTCTAACTTATGAAATCAAATAACGATTATGCCGGTAAGTTGTCCATATGATCGATTTCCAATTGCATCTGTATTAGTAGGCTAACTGAAGGAACAAAAGTATTACCGTGGAGAAGAATTCCAACTAGTTTTCCAGTTAGTTTGATACGGTTTGTTTAGTTACGGGGAGATTTTCTCAACCTCATTTTTACTTGACCGTGATAGAATTTATTAATACTACTAATACACATGAATGGTTATCAAAACAAAATTTAAATACGTGAGTGGTAATTATGTGAATTTTGGACAGATAGCTAGGAACAAATCGTTAAACATGAGTGTATTCTTAAGAGACAAGCTCTAGACTCAATGTTCTGATCTGCGGCAGACTATTTATTTATATCTATACTTGCCGGCTGATTGGGTATACAAGTTAGTTAAAAGTATGCAGTTTATCATAAGGCGGAACACGATTTAATTGAGATATAGTGGTCATACGTTATTGAAATTAGTTAAACCTATGTGTCATATTACTAAGTGATGTGGTGCTGCAAGGTGTATTTGTCTAAATAATTTTTTACAAGATGATTAATAGTGAGTGATGCTCTTGTGATTATCAGGGAGAACATAAGTTGTAACCAAGGGGAGTGCACTCCCAACTCATGCCTATGATAATAGCTTGAACCTTAGTCAGTGTTGGGGTAAATTCGACATTGATGTTTTCAGTTTGCAGGATATTTGCTCGACTGCTTATACTGATTATTTGTATGCATGATTGTGTCGCTAAACCATCAATTAGACTGACAAAGTTTTGAGATATTTACTGAATGAGCAACTGATAGAGAAACATACTGTAATCATCAGTAGTGAATGAAGAAAAACAACACTAGTGATAATTATAAGTCAATTTGCTGACCGATTTTGTTAATAGTTTCATTAATTTTATCAATCATATTACGTGATTGTCAAGTCATGACAATGCTTTATGAAGATATCCTGAAACTACTATGTTTAATTACTTATAGTGTTGATTGAAGATTGGCCAGTGGAAAAATAGGCATTGTTGTTTTAGGTGATTCAAAATTATCAGAAATTTATAACGTTAAAGAATCCGAGACGCCTAATTTAATTACAAATTTCAATTCAGAAATATTTGTTTAATGTTAATTCTAGTAGGCTACGGAGTTTTGATTTTAAAAGTTTGTTTAACCAACAACTACCTGAGGATTTAGTAATTTTACTAGTGCAGTTGATAGTACCTAAATTTTTAATCTTATTATCTAAATTATGTTTGCACTTTAGACTGCTAATATGATAAACCAATCCATAAATCCAAATACGATTACCAACAACGACTATGATGGGTTTATTAATAAATGTTAGAGGCGATCCAGATGATTTCTAAATTTAGAAGACATGGAGATATAGTGTAACGTATGTATGGGCCAGGTTAACATGCAGGTTGTTGACGTATATGACGATTTAAAAATAATGAACATGACCAGACAAGTAATTTTAAAGTTTAGACTGCTTGTGAAACTTCAGGCAGGAATATGATGCGTTATAAGCATTCTATAAGAAGTTACTGCATTTAGCCTAAAGATAATTATAAATATGTGGCAAACGCAACTGGAAAACATATACATGTTAAGTACATAAAAAATCATCCAGTAAAATAGTTGAACTCGCCTGGATTATTTTTGAAAATTAGATTATTCAGTGGACGGCACATATAACGCCATTCGTGAGGAGTAATGATCCAAAAGTATCCACAATAAAACATGCAGTATGGCAATTAATTCCAGGGTGCTTGATGCTGTTGCCACTCGCTCAGATCAAAACAATCGAATGAATCCAGATAATTGTGTCAGCCATTGAACGAGCCATCTAAAATGACCTTATGATTGCAGGAAACTTATGGCTGAAACTCACCGTATGTTTTTAGAGAAGTGTCATCCTTGTTGTTTGGCAATGGAACTCGAGAATATGAAATTAGGCAGGCAGTGGTCGGAAGAAAAGGATAGTGCATAGTTTAAAACAGGATGAGGTGTTAAGCGAAGAAACACTAAGAATTAGATCCAGATAACTATTCAATCCTTGATTGCATTGTTAGCCAATGTATATTTACGCTATTTACAGGTCATATTTGCTAGAGCTTGATATTTAAACAAGTTTATGTCGCTGAAGCAGGTAAATGCTATTAAAGCTTGTTAACGAATCAACAAAGCTAATTAGTTGATATAGATGATCAACTTTTATTATCGATTGAGCTAGTAAGTTATGTGAACTAATAGATATAACATTACGATAATATATGTGACCATTAATCAAAGGACTATTAGAATACTGGGTTTACAAAAATAAAAACCGATTGAGAAGGTTAGGGTGGAAACAAGGATTAGCAATTATAGGTTGCGTTTCTTTAGTTGGGCTCACCAATGTAGAATTATAATCTACTATGATATTAGTACTGCTCTAATAATAGACCTAACCCTAAACTTGTAGATTTGTCATGATATGACTGCCTAATCTATAAGATCTTACGTGGAAGTCACACCATCGACTACACCAACTCACTGTATCGTATCAATTACCAATACATGATGTAGAACAAGGTTAGGCTAGAGAAAGAACAATATATTTGATATGAAAAGAAGATATAAGGTAACATTCAGCAGAGACCACGCCTGCATGGCCGAGCCATGCCGTTCGATCAACTCAAGTCTATTCAATTTTTATTCGCGCCTTCTCCATCGTTAGGTATTTCTTCGCGTTAAATATTGAATACCTATTTTCCGAGTAATCTCGTATTCAGCTTTGAGGATAGTGTGGCTATGGTCCAATGCCACTACAGTACCAACAAAACTGCCCAGATTGTCTGGACATTTGTGACCTATTTTGTGACTTGGATCGTGATCGTTGTGGTGACCTGTTCCTGTTTGTATGACCCATTTGCATTCTGGTGACAGCCTCAGTGAGACTCTTAACACTCGCAATGAGTCCTTCTATGACGGGGTCTTTTGCTGATTCTACTCTCTGTGTGTGATTTATTGTGCCTGATCCAGTTGGAGGACCTCTTTCCATTATTCTATCAGCTATACGCGCTAAATGAGATAATGAGGTTTCAGGATCTTGTGCATCCAAACAATGTTGGACGTAGCATGGGAGAGCTTGTATCCATCCTTGTTTTAGGACTGCTTCACCCACTGTGTTATCACCCACTAAGACTTGGAGGTGACGTAGAAACTGTGACGGCGACCGATCACCTAGTGTTTCACCTTGAAAAAGTCTTTGGATTCTTTGACTATCTGATAATGATAAACGGTTCATTATCTCTCGTCTTAAGACGGTGTACGGTTGTGGTGATGGTGGATCTAAAATCAAGTCACGGACTTCTTTGGCGACTGAAGGAGGAAGGATAGAACACAAATCTCTATAGCGAATCCCTTCAGATTTGATATTGTGTCTCGTGAAATAATGCTCGAGTTGAGCAAACCACAACTCAGGATCACTACGATCAAATTCTGGAAGTCGAGATTTCGTAGTCATAACAGTGTCTATCTCCACTGGTGACAAATCCTCCAGATTATGGGTTTCTTTTAAGTCTGACATGAGGTATGTGACAAATATAGCAATAAAATTAGCACGAGAAAAAAAAAAGGTTTCTATGACACGAATAACTTAAGATAATAAAAAGAATAAACTATTTATATACCCAACTTAGTTTACGGAAAATCAGGTCTACTTTTACGATTGAGTAAAAAAAATAATATTAATAACAAAAATGAGGTTAATGTGTGTTCAAAAAGAGCTCACCAATTTCGTGCCTATAGGTAACCCTCGTGTTATTGATAGAAGAATCCAGAAAATAATTGGATGAAGTCTTTATTTCGATCTTAGCGCAGTCACAGTGGAGCGTGGGATTATCTGTTCAGACAAACAAAGGATTTCAGCATTCAATATAAGATAATAAGGAATATAACGCTTATACAAAATAAGGAAGTGAATGAATACTTGAACAATACTGTTTTGGCATATGCTTGGTTGTTTGGGGTCAACTCTTAACCAACCAACCTATGCTGTTACAAATGTTCCACATTTTGATTCCTGTTATTATTGCATCGAAAGTAAGATTCTGACAGCTGTTCTCTGTGATTTGATTTTCAGTTTCTGGACTCCCGCAAAAGAGAAGTGTTGTGGTGAAAGTTGAGGAAGCGGTACCAATGCCATTATGGTACAGCAATCGGAAGCACTGAGAAGACTGTGAATTTCACTGTGTATTTGGTTATCCATTATATATGTGATGTGAACTCCTCAGATTGTGTTTAGTTGTGTTTGTGGTGTTTCAAATATAAATCATGTGAGCAGACAGAGTTCTATTTAGCATTGAAAGTGTGTAAAGCATATATAGTGAATGTGGTATGTTGCGTGAATATACGTAAGATAGGCCGTATTAATTTTCTTAGAACTTTGTGCGACATCATTCAGCCTTTGTCCGTAAGCTATTCCAACTCACATTGTACACTTCTCGTACCAGACTTATTTTTCAACAATTCATCAATGACGTAGTGACACCAAAATATCTTCAGTAAGAATACTTAGTTGCTGATATAATGCGACTCGCGCGTATTATACATGTGGCAATGCACAGATTGTTTGAACATAATACACCATTGAGTTGTGGAGCTCCACACTGAAGTGCAGACAAACAGCTCTCCTAAAACATATAGGTACGCGTTGGTAAACTTTTCGTGCCTATAGGTAACCCTCGTACTATTGATAGAAGAAATACGAGAAGTTGTGAGTACGTGTTTATTTCGATCTTAGCGCAGTCACAGTGGAGCGTGGGATTATCTGTTCAGACAAACAAAGGCTTTCAGCATTCAATATAAGATAATAAGGAATATAACGCTTATACAAAATAAGGAAGTGAATGAATACTTGAACAATACTGTTTTGGCATATGCTTGGTTGTTTGGGGTCAACTCTTAACCAACCAACCTATGCTGTTACATTAGCTTCCCCCTAGAATCGACTTCCGTAGGAACGTCGGTTCGATTAACCTACCTATCAAAAACACCTTAGTTTTATTTCTCATTCCAAGGGAAAGTTATCAACTCACTCAATGTTTGACTTACAATAAGTGGCAACTAACGCTGTCAACGGTAGTCCATGGATGTCTCTTCATTTACTAGCTTGTCATCTTATTTAGTAGCGTGTGATTTCTTCTACAACTATAGCTGACGGTTTACTGAGTGCTTTCATGAGAGTGTTAAACTGTGGAATAAGAATATCTGAGGAAGTGCCGCGAGCGGGCTACCCAACACCATGTTGGTGAGGTACGATTTTTCCATGCTCAGACCGGCTATCAGGTGTTTACTCACCTGCCTCTTGAGTCGCCCTCAAGTAAAAAGTAAAGAAGAATCTACTTCAAAGGTAATGGTGAAAACCAATCAAACCTAAAGAACCGCTCCACTGCCTGCATCAAAATAATAAGATATAAAATGGAAATACATAAACATAATTGATAATTGTTCGGTTCCACGTAAGTGATTGGCCTCCAGAACGGATTGGTATTCTGGAAGAAAATAGACATAGTGTAGCCATCTTGTGTACGAAAAGGTATGAAAACAAATAAAATCCTTTTTTATAATGTATAAATGTAAAAGTGTAAACTTGCTAGAAGTTGGACTCATTGTCAAACCCGTTCAAATGTGTGACCTTGGGAATGTGACAACCGCCTTTTCTAACCAGGTACGTAACCAAGGGTGCATAATTTTACTCCATAAAACGGAAGAGAATATACGGTTAAAGAGGGGAGGAAATTGTGTAGAGTATGAAGATCAAGTACAGTTGTGTCAAATACTCTTTTCTGGTTTGATTTAAATATGTATGATATACTGAGGCAATATTTCGTCAATTAATCAAAGTAACGAATTTGTCTGCACCTTAAAAGTGTGTAAGTCCTATTACTCATTAGTATTATGAATGAATAATTGGTAAAAGGAAAGATTGCAGTCACCCCTCGTGGTCTGATGTGGCCTAATGGCTAGGCACGCGGTCTAGCATTCAGAAGGGCAGAGGTTCGAGTGCGTGTGGGTCGTGCGTTTTTGTTCATCGAAACCCCTTTCAATACGATGTTTGTTGGCCAAAAGTTGCTCAGATATGAGAGAAAGATAACAGGAGGATTGATTGATATGTCAAAATGCCATATTGGAATAGTACAAGTTCTTTGTTTGGATTACTAATAATACTATAGAAAGAAAAATCTACAAGTTTTGTAATTTCCATTTTACGTTATACTTAAACCGAGAGAAAAAGTATATATATATATAAAAGATACTGACATAACATGTCTTTTTTATAACGCTAGTGTTAAGTTCCAGGGTTTTGTCAGGACCACTAATAATAATTGGTTTAACGTTAACATAGCTGTCATAGTCATGTCGTTAGTTCAATGTTATGATTACTTAATAGTTCCTTTATAAGTTGTGTTTAAAATTAGGTATGCGGAATCAATGCGGCTAACATAGTAACCTTACAGTAACGCACTGTACTATATCTCCACGGTTATTGATTCTTAAATGTCAGAATTTTAAAAAAAAATCTGAATATTGCCAATAAAGATGGGTTATATGATCACAATAAAAAGCATGCTGCAGGAAAACTGGTTAAGTCATTATATAAGTTTCCTAAACATGAAAAAAAATGATGAGAACTTTAATAAGTACTTGGCCATGGTTTAATCCAAAATGTTTTGTCTAGAAAACCACTTATTAATTTTTTTTTTAATCGTATCAAGCTACTAAACATATCTTCGACCGGAAACTCTTAGAAGTAGTTCATATTGTATATATGTATTGCCAGTCTACGTGAAAAATGTATAAAGATATATAAAGAGTACAGCCAACATAGTTAATTAACCAGAAAAAGAAATTATAAAACTCGCCTGGGTTGCTTTGTGAATTCGTTGTATTTGCCAGTGTTAGTTGTATGAGTTTGATTAAAATCCTCAGCCATCGTTTCGGAATACCTAGCTTATGTGTCCAGTATTTAAAAAAAATTTAACATAACATTTATATATCAAAGGTAAAAGGTCTAGGGAGTTGTAGGTGAGGCGGAATGAGGGGAAAAATATTTTTGAGTAGATGCAGGGTCTGATTAGCTACGTGGTTAGATTTTATCCTGCAGCCGAAACTGTCAACATCCTTGACTGACTAATTGGATGTGCCCAGTGAACCGTTTTAGTCATTTGTAAAGATTTATCATCTTTACATTTCGATTCCGTAATGGATTTGTCAGTTAAACGATCTAACAATACGTATGGTGGTTCATGATCTAGATAAGCCGGCTTTAGCCTATCAATACTTATTGTGTCGATGTTTCCATGTTTTTCTATCACGAAATATTTAGATTTTCTTGAGACGACTTTGAAAGGACCTTCAAATGGAGGACTGAGTGGTGATTTTATTTTATCACATCTTATCCAGACGTGCGTGCAATTGCTTAGGTCTTTAGGTACATATACGGCGCGCGATTGTTCGCGAGTATTAATTGGTTTAAGTTTGGACATATGGTCCCGTAGTTGATCTACGTAATTTTCTAAATTAAGTTTTTGACTGTTAGTATTAGGGTTAATAAATTCACCTGGTAGTCTCAGAGTTGTTCCGAAAACCAGTTCCGCAGCTGAACATTGTGCGTCAGTTTTGACAGATGTTCGTATTCCCAACATAACTAAAGGTAGGAATTCTGTCCACTGATTGGGGTTTGAGTGAGATATAAGGGCGGTTTTTAGCTGACGGTGAAAACGTTCTACCATCCCATTAGCCTGAGGATGATATGCAGTGCAGCGTATCCTATTAGAGCCTAGAAGTTTAGCCAAGTTATTAAATAGTTCGGATTCGAATTGCGCTCCTCTATCCGTCGTTATTGTTATGGGTGTACCAAAAATGGTTACCCAGTTCTGCATGAAAGCTTTGGCTACTGTTTCCGCTGTGATGTCCGCTATCGGGATGGCTATAGGGAATCTGGTAAATCGATCTATGCATGTAAAAAGATAATTAAAACCGTTTGAACGTGGTAAAGGACCTACCAAGTCGATATGCACATGTGCAAAACGTGCATCTGGTTGCGAGAAAACACCTATGGGTGAATTTGTGTGACGATTAATCTTTGATTGTTGGCATGCTGAACACTCTCTAACCCATTTGTGTACATCCTTCTGTAAATTCGGCCATATATATCTGGCATTGATTAGTTTAGTTGAAGCTTTTGCTCCAGGATGAGACAAAGAATGAAAGTTATTATATATCAACTTTCGCATATTTTTGGGAACGAAAGGTCGCGGCATTGCCTTGGTCGTGTCACAGTAAATTAGAATACCATCGATAGGTGATGGGAACTGTTTTAAATTAAGACTTGAATTGTTTGTTTTGAGTAGGTTTTGTAATTCTAGGTCCTGCTCTTGTTCGTGTCTCAACGTCTCGAAGTTTACTGTAGACTGCTGTACCACGTTCATTTCTAGTCTGGATAAAGCATCTGCCGCCTGATTGTCCTGACCTTTGACATGTCGGATATCGCTTGTGAACTGTGATATATAGTCAAGGTGTCGGACTTCTCGAGGTGAGTACTTATCGGCTCTCGCTTTTAATGCATTCGTCAGTGGTTTGTGATCCGTAAAGACTATAAATTCCCTACCTTCTAACATGTGTCGGAAGTGTTTAATAGTCAGGTAGATTGCAAGAAGTTCTCGCCCGAAGGTAGAATACCTTGTCTCAGCTGGAGCGAGTCTTTTCGAGAAGAAAGCAATTGGTTTCCAGGCGTTTTTAACCAGTTGGTTAAGGGTACCGCCTACTGCTTTATCTGAAGCATCCACCATCAAAGCAAGTGGGGAAAGAGAATTCGGATATATCAACGTAGTTGCTTGAGCCAGTTTATCTTTAAGCTGTTTAATAGCTTCGACGGCGTCAGAAGACAGTTTGAATTCTTTTGATTTTCCTTTAAGTAAATCTGTTAAAGGTTGCATTAATTGTGCACAACCTGGTATGAATCTGCGATAAAAGTTAATTAGACCTAGAAAACTTCTCATTTGTGTTAGAGAGCTAGGTATCGGGTATTGTTTGATGGTATCCACTTCTTTTTTTATAGGTTTAATCCCTTCTGGGCTTATTGTGTGACCAAGAAATTCTAAAGTTTGAACACCGAAAACACACTTACTTTGATGTATGTTTATTCCATGTTCATTCAATCTTTTCAACACTGCTCGTACATGCTCTTCGTGTGATTGCAAATTGGGGCTGGCAATTAACAAGTCGTCTATATACCCCTGCGCAAATGGCATATCTCGAAGTAGGTTATCTATGAATCTTTGAAATGTCTGTGCCGCATTTCTCAGGCCGAATGGCATGCGTACAAACTCGAATAAGCCGAAGGGTGTTGTAATAGCTGTCTTAGGGATATCTTCATCAGCCACCGGGATATTGTGATATGCCCTGACTAAGTCAATTTTGGTGAATATGTTCATACCCTGTAAACCGTTTGTGAAATCTTGTATATGCGGTATTGGGTACCTATCTGGTACGGTTTGACGGTTGAGGGCTCTGTAATCCCCACACGGTCGCCAGTCACCTTCATTCTTCTTTGGGACCATATGCAAAGGGGATGCCCATTGACTATCAGAGGGACGGATAATACCCAGTTGTAGCATATAATCAAACTCGGCTCTAGCGATTTTGAGCTTATCTGGTGCTAGTCTCCTGGGTTTTGCAAACACCGGTGCACCTTCGGTTTTGATAGTGTGACTTACTTTTAGTTTGTTTTTGGAAGGCTGTGGGTTTGGTTTAGTTAAGTTTGGAAATTCCGCGAGTATATCTTGGAATTTCGCTGTTGTTACTGGAGGGGTTTGAATCAAGTTAAGGGAGCTGATGTGACTTTCTTTGCCTTTTGTGTAAAACGAAGTTTCTTTTAGTGTTAATCGCCGTTTCTTGGTGTCAACTAGAAATTCGTATCTCTCTAGAAAGTCCATCCCCAGTATTGCCAGATCTAAGTCGGCTACCGTGAAAACCCAAGGGAATTGCCTTCTGAACCCAAAATCTAGGGTTAACGTTTTCTGCCCAAATGTCGCGATTGTAGTTTTATTTGCAGCTTGAAGTGTAATCGGGGATGTTTCTCGACTAATCTCAGTTTTATTTCGAGGGATGATGCTAAGAGCAGCGCCAGTGTCCACCAAGAAATTCAAGCCCGAGTTTCTGTCTCTGACATAAAACAAGCGACAGTTTAGGCGCCCCTCCTCAGTTGTCGCGACCTGGGGAGGGGTTACTCGTTTCCCGCTGTCTTGGAATTATGCTTAGGCCAGGCGCATGGTTGCCTGCACTTGGTTGAGTTGACACCAAACTTCCAGTGGTACCAACAAAACTGCCCAGATTGTCTGGACATTTGTGACCTATTTTGTGACTTGGATCGTGATCGTTGTGGTGACCTGTTCCTGTTTGTATGACCCATTTGCATTCTGGTGACAGCCTCAGTGAGACTCTTAACACTCGCAATGAGTCCTTCTATGACGGGGTCTTTTGCTGATTCTACTCTCTGTGTGTGATTTATTGTGCCTGATCCAGTTGGAGGACCTCTTTCCATTATTCTATCAGCTATACGCGCTAAATGAGATAATGAGGTTTCAGGATCTTGTGCATCCAAACAATGTTGGACGTAGCATGGGAGAGCTTGTATCCATCCTTGTTTTAGGACTGCTTCACCCACTGTGTTATCACTCACTAAGACTTGGAGGTGACGTAGAAACTGTGACGGCGACCGATCACCTAGTGTTTCACCTTGAAAAAGTCTTTGGATTCTTTGACTATCTGATAATGATAAACGGTTCATTATCTCTCGTCTTAAGACGGTGTACGGTTGTGGTGATGGTGGATCTAAAATCAAGTCACGGACTTCTTTGGCGACTGAAGGAGGAAGGATAGAACACAAATCTCTATAGCGAATCCCTTCAGATTTGATATTGTGTCTCGTGAAATAATGCTCGAGTTGAGCAAACCACAACTCAGGATCACTACGATCAAATTCTGGAAGTCGAGATTTCGTAGTCATAACAGTGTCTATCTCCACTGATGACAAATCCTCCAGATTATGGGTTTCTTTTAAGTCTGACATGAGGTATGTGACAAATATAGCAACAAAATTAGCACGAAAAAAAAATGGTTTCTATGACACGAATAACTTAAGATAATAAAAAAAATAAACTATTTATATACCCAACTTAGTTTACGGATTATCAGGTCTACTTTTACGATTGAGTAAAAAAAATAATATTAATAACGAAAATGAGGTTAATTTGTGTTCAAAAAGGGCTCACCAGTTTCGTGCCTATAGGTAACCCTCGTACTATTGATAGAAGAAACACGAGAAGTTGTGAGTACGTGTTTATTTCGATCTTAGCGCAGTCACAGTGGAGCGTGGGATTATCTGTTCAGACAAACAAAGGCTTTCAGCATTCAATATAAGATAATAAGGAATATAACGCTTATACAAAATAAGGAAGTGAATGAATACTTGAACAATACTGTTTTGGCATATGCTTGGTTGTTTGGGGTCAACTCTTAACCAACCAACCTATGCTGTTACAAACTACTTGCAAGTAAATTTAGCTTCTTCAACATGTAAACGACCAACGACAACTAAATTTCTCAATAATACTGTACTTTATACAGACTACTATGATCAAAATTACGAAACCGAATGAAAAGCTTTTACCTATCTGAGTAGCAATAATTTACATCTGTCTCATGTTCCATTTCGGCCACTCAACACAACACTTCAGTTTAGTTTAGCAGTAAAATAAGTAAGAATCATGGGATGAGATGTGGAGTTCGAGGAGTAGATTTGTCACATAAAACGATCAAATTCTATGAAATGCTTAACTCACAGTTTATCGACTACCTTATACTTGTGAGTTATACTGAATCAGAATGAAGTTGCGATATAGAATGTTGAGTGGAAGAAATTGTTCGCCTACACACAAGTATGCGTAATGAAATTATGCTGTTGAAGCATAATAGTCGCATTTCAGTAAGATGCACATAATATGAGTAAAACATTAATATATTTATAATATGATTAATTGACTGACGTTTGCTTTTAACATAATATCTTTGAACAGTCTCAGTTCGTGAATGTCACTTGCCAAATATAAGAAGGGATAATACTCACATTGAGTCCTCTACAAATGACGTTTAATCATGAGATTGTCAATTGACTTTCTTGATTAACTGCTTCACAACTCATTCGCAGTGATTATACTTTGTAAATACTCACACAGGTCAAACATATTTATTCTAATATCTGGAAATGATGATTAAACTTCTGAGAAGTAATGGTAGTTAAACGTATTGTCTCCGATTTACGTTGTTCCTGACCATTAAATCTCATCGTTTATGTTTGTCACTAATTCGAGGGAATGCAAACAGTGCGGTTTTACTTTAAGTCTGTTGATTTTGAATTCTTGAATACAATTGCATTAGTGCAAACCCAGGGTAATTTGTCAAATTGACCGCAGTGGAATTTCAGCTTAATAGATCTCCTTGTTGACTCAGTTCACATTTCATTGTATTGTATGATCCAGTTCGGAAATCTTTTGTGCCAACTTGTATGACATTCCTTAAGTATTACTTACTGCCATCATGTTCGACCGCCGATGAGTGCATTCGAAAGATTGATTATCACTCTAAGCCTTAATAATATACCTTTTATACAGCTGTGGGCTTCCACATCTAGTTAGCGAAAGGGAGTCAAGTGTGTTTGGCGCAAGTTCGTTTATTCGACTGAAAGATCGATTTTATAATTATTCAGTCAGTGTGCATACTGTGTATTTAAATCATAAGCGAATTCATCTAACAGAAAAACCATTGAAAACAAACTGCAATTTGATTTGGTGTATTATGGAGACTGGACATCAAACGAGTGTTGACATGATCATCTTCGAATCTGGTCTTAGTACATCGTGCATTCTGAATATTCCATTGTTGCTGGTTGAAATTCCAGAAGCAGATTTACTGATTCAGTTATCGAGTCAGTGTGATAACATCTAGGAGACAGAGGCCTTCACTGACTATTCGCGCGTACGAACACGCTATGGTCTATTCTGAAATATATCAACCTATTAAACACTAATTATTCATGAATATTCATAAAGTCACTAGGTCCAGTATATATGTGGTGTTGTTGTTTCATGTAAACCAGATTACCTTACTGTTGAGCTTGACCGTCGTGCTGAATATTAAATCCAGCGGCTACTTCATGTAAAGTGATTTTTTTGGCCATTCAACGAGCAGTGGATCATTTTGTTTCGATGCATTTGTTCACGGTTGGTTGTGTTCGTAGATGATTTGCATTCACTTCTTCTTCTAAGGCAGCGATCAATGTCAATAAATCCACTTTTGTCTACATTAAGTGGCATATTCTACGAAATAGTCCATTCGCACAACTTGTTTATTTCCCCTTGGATTACCGCTGAAATATAACTTTCTTTCGTGGGAGAAGAGAATGAATAAACTACTTTCAGGTCATCAGCAAAAAGGAAAGGTTTACCATATTGAAAGAGGGAACACACGTCATTGATAAAAATGAGAAAGAGTAATGGACAAACCGCACTTCCCTGTATAACCTCACTGTGGGTTTAGAGTAGCAAGATCCAAAGCGATGGATTTGGCTACGTTCTTCTAAAATAGAGTTGAGCCAAGATAAAAGGGCATTCTGAATGCCAAATGAAGAGAGTTTTAAAAGAAAGAGTTTGTGTGAAACACTGTCGAAAGTCCTACTAAAATCGAAGTAAAAAAATTATCACTGACTGACGAACATCTCTTCTCAGGGTAATTTGATCAAAACAATTCCAGGTGCAATGTGAAACATGAGCGTTCAGTCATAAACCCGTGTTGGGATAGGCTGATCAGAGTAGCCGAAAGTAAAAATGATGATAGCTGTTTGTGGATGATTTTTTCCATAGTTTCTGAGAACACGGATGTCAAATTAATTAGCCTGTTTTTGATAGTAGCACTACGTGATCGTGTTTTGAATCTAGGTGTGATAAAGGATGTTTTTCATACAGGTGGATAGGTCCTTTATTCCATAGATAGATTGAAAAGTTTCAAAAAAAATAGCAAAAGTTCTCTAATCCCTTATTTCGCAAATGATGAAGGTATCCCATCAGGTCCACTATCATAAGACGTTTTCAGGGCAGTTATGGCCAGCTTGATATTGGAGGGTATGAAATCTATTTTCGATAGATGTCTGGATGTCAGCATTGGAAATGTAATGATAGAGCTCTCAGTTCCAGTTTTGTAGCATTGCGAGAAGTGCCTGCTGAGTTGTTCGCAGATAGATTTAAAAAGCCGAAGCATTGACAATTCTGGGCTTTTACTACGTAGGGTTTATTTTCTATATCCATAAAAAACACGTTCAGATGAAGTATTCCTGTCGATTAATTTAAGTATACTGTGAAGTGCGTAAGTAAGTATTAGCATTATAAGACATACGGCTTTTAACTGGAGCAGTGCAGTCAAGGCAATATATCAGGTTGTGGTATAGATTGGAAAGCGCAATGTCAACATTATTTGTGGTAAACTAAATTACTCATCGTAAAATTCGAATAAGAGTTTCAGTCCGTTTCCAGGTTTGTTGATCAAAATGTCTGCTCCGGTACATCATTGAAGCATTGAAGTTCAATACAACTCAATACAACTCTACGGTCACTCGTATAATACTCATGACTGGTAAGCACTGAGACAGAGTCTATGTTGATTGTGAACATTGATCCAAGTATATTATTACCCCCGGTCGATTTTCGAACTTGTTGAACTCATCAATAAATTTCTACTGTTTCAACTAGCTTGTTATATCGACCTGGTACCGGAGTGAAGCCCCATGTAATTTTTGTCGGATTAAAATCCTCTCCATTTATTATTATTACATTACTGAAGCAGATTGATCAACACCTCGATTAACAAATCTTCCAGGAAATGTTTAAACACATGTTGTGGCACTCCGACAATATGTTCTCCAGAAGCTCACATCGAAATACTGAATGTTGTATAATACAAATAAGTTTGCTTAGCCACGACAAACCGTAAATCTTCAAAACACCTACAAAATGCTAGCTGAAATACATAGTCGCTTAATTGCAGTATGAACGAAATGTGTTGAAGTGGATTGATGATAGCTTATTACATACCAAATTTGAGTAAACATTCTTCACAGTATATTAAATGACCTGCTTTCATTGACACGTATCTGACATACAACATCATTTCCACATTGATAGTTCTTGTCAGTTATTGATACATCGAAACATTCAATCAGATTACTTTATATGTGGAAATCAATGACTTGTACGAATTAGCTAATTTTCTCTCTTTATGTCATTGATGTCCACTCACAGTTCATTTTCTATACAAATGATAGTTATTAAGAAATTTAAATTCCAAACATCTATCTGATGCATAGAGTAATTTGGAATTACTTTCCAATGGAACGCATTGAAACATTTACACTATCCTCGGGCACGCATCACCTGATCAGTACTAACCAATTAATATGTGAGCCAGTTCGCATTACAGTAATGCATGTGAAATACAGTGAACGATTGTACAATAAGCTCGGTCATTAATTTATAGCGAATAAAAATATAAACGGTTGTATGCACATCAATAAGCATATGTTACACGAATACCGAAACCATGATAACTTGAAATTTCACCGAATGGTATTTTTCACTCACTTACAATTTGAATGTGCATAGACAACGATGTGAATTGTACTCTACGTTTGTTCATTACTTCTCTAATAATTATACACAAGCCTGTCACTGTATGTTTCAACACTCATCTACGAAGAATAGATGTGGAGTGTAATGAGAACTGGATTTCCATTCAAAGCATACAAGGTGAAACTGCGATGGATTCAATGTGCTTATTCATGAAACATCAGCAAGTAAACAAATGGTTTTCTCAGTTACTCCAAATACGTCAAACATTGTTTGTGATGTTGTAATGAATTTCAAATAATACTATTTGTTTGTAAATAAAGTAAATTATTATACAATCATTTTGCTCAGTGATGACTCGTTTTATTATCACTCAATATCTCGTTAGTCATAACACAAAATTTTATATCCGCAGATTACACACCAGTTTGAATATAAATAAACACTCAGAGAACCAGTAAAATGTATGAGGAAGATTTATTTAGAAAACAATATAGGAACATATGCACTTGCGGATTTTATTAAATTTTTAATACGATTGTCGCGTTTCTTATCACTTTTATCCTTATTGTTTTTCGTGTTAGTAATTTTGCCTCTCTTCTCCATCGGTCGTGATCTGACGGCAAATTCATTAGCCATTCCTACAAAAGCAAAAACACTCATGATCGAAACATTCAAACGTCCAGGGTAAAAATAAACATCATTAACAAGTCAAAACCAATAAAATTCCTTATTCATCTTGAATTATTCGAAGGTGAGGATTATCAATAAAGTGTGTTGAATGTAATATTACACGAATCACATACAACAACTCACCTGCACCAACCAAAAATGGAACTACATCTTCCTTCGATAACACGATCTCACCACTCACTGAATTATCAAGTGACACAATCATCACTATTGACAACAACACTGTCGACCGGATCTGAACACAACAATTAACGAATAAACGATTAACAACTCGATAAATCGAACACTCACCATCCTCACTGAACTAACAACACTATCAAAAAACACTAGAAGTGTGTTTCAATGTGATACGAAGAGAAGCACTTTGAATGGCTGAAGTCACATTGCTTTTATACTGTGTGTGAGATGGAGTGAGTGGACATACAATTGTGTCGTGTGAGTACTTGTGATTCTGTCGAGGTCAATGTGAGAGTGAGAGTGAAGCATATTTGTTTAATTTGAGTTAGCGAGTGAGCGAGTGAGTGATTGAATGAGTGTTTGAGAATATGAGTGGAGAAGTTTTGTAGAGTGAATGCTGGTGAGATAATAGTTGACCTGAAACGAGTGGTCGTCTGAATTCGGATTTGCACATCATTTCACTGTTGTGATGAGTGTACTTCACCTACGTTTCTTAAGTTGAGTGAGAGTGACTTTTACACTCTAACCTGTTCATCTTGAACTTGACTCGTCATACCCAAGTTATATGAATATGAACAACCTTTACTATCACAATTCAAATAACGAGAATAGAAAATCGGAATCAAATGAAATTTGTTCTGTTGAAGATATTGAAGTGAAACTGTGGTGTATGTTGCTTATATCGACAGACGTTTTCTTGCAAATTTAGTATATACTTCATGTCATTTGATCGATTAATTTCACACACACTTGTACTACTTATATCTAACCTGATATATATGAGGAGTAAGCATCACCCATTGATGGTGATTACAGAGAGCGATCAACCCTTATTGATTTGGTCAGCATGTTGTGTGCTGTGGGTCAGCCCGATAAGCAAGTATAAACAACGACAATTTAGGGAGACATAATGTAGCAGATTGATTTTCTGTAACATGTTTAGCATGATTATGAATAAACGTCGATGGTGAGATTCACACACCCTTCTTCCTATATCATTTTCTGTTAGAATTAGTATACGATATTGTGGAGCGCTTTAAATCACACTCACTAATAAATGTATAACTGATTGTTCGTATATGTTTCCAGATGTCTTGTCATGTAAATCCCTGATACTCCACTTTCTTATTCAACTTAAACAACTCAACTGAGTCACGTTTCGCATTATCACTTTAATCAGACACTTTCACTAATCATGGTCAATCGATTGTTGATGGCTACCCTCATACTTCTTCTCTTCAACAATCAGTTAATGGCTGTTCCTCGATAGATTCAGACAGAGCATGCATGGAATCACCCTAATCTGATGTATTGTATAATGCTGTTTGTGTTAAATTAACGTGTGATGTTATCTGCATGACATTCAGCAAGCGATATTGTTATAATTTCATAGATGTTACTTTTCGCAAATAACAACTGACATGACGAGATGATGAGCAGAAATCTCATTGTTACAACATTGAAATTCTTGTTGAACATTGTTCATGGTCCTTATTCTATGTGATGTTTCGTTTAGAGTAACATTTGGTTTCTTTTCTCACTGTGATGCCTCATTTAGCATAATAATATATTGACTGGTTTGAGTGTAATGTTATATCAGGATACACTGTTCTCGTTTACATTTCCCGTTGACTGTGCTCAGCATAACACGCAGCGTATGAAGTTTCACAAATTTCAGTATTTCTTATACATGTGACTTGGTGTTAGCATATTCACTTGATAGCTGAATCAGTTATTCAGCCATTGGTACATCAACAAGCAACATTGGAATATTCAGGATTCACGATGTGCTAAGACTAGTTTCGAAGATAAACATATCAACATTCTTTCAATGTCTAGTCTCCACATTACACCAAATCGAATGGCATTTTGTTTTCAATATTCTATTGGTAAACTGAATTTGCTCACGATTGAAGTACACAGTTTAGTGAGGCATCTGCACACTGACCGAATAACTATAAAATACAACTTTCAGTCCAATGAACGAACTTGTGTCAAACACACATCACTCTCTTACACTAACTATATGTTGAAGTCCACAGTTGTATAAAAGGTTTATTAATAAAGCTGAGAGTGATTATCACTCTTTCGAATGCACTCATAAATGGTCAAACAATAGGGCTGTAATTAATACCTAATGAATGTCATACAAAATATCACAAATGATTATTTAACTGGATCATGCAATACAATGAAATGTGAACTCAGTCAACAGAGAGAATAATTGTGCTGAAATTACACTGCGGTCAACATATCAAGTTACTCTGGATTTCCTCCAATGCAAATGCATTCGAGAATTCATCATCGACAAACTTAGAGTAAAACCGTACCCTTTGCATTCACTCGAATTAGTGACAAAAATAAACGATGAGATCTAAAGACCTGAGACAACGTAAGTCGGAGTCGCTAACTGAACTAACCATTCAAACTGAATCGTATCGAAAATGTAGTTCAGTGAGTACAACTGTGTTTGCCAAACATTTTATAATTGAAATGTATGGAACGAGTTATTAGTTTGTTAGACAGTGCAACATTGAAAGTTTTAATGTGTGACTGTATGAGATCGTGTTTTCTAGTTGTCAAATGAACTCATGAACAATGATCTCGAATATCGAACGATTGATTGCTGCTCGATGTCAAATACTATTCAGTTTCCGACAATGTTATTTACACTGTCATGTGGATGACTGATCTATTGAGCAGAGTTTGATTGTAGTATTTGACTGAGACCGTCTCACTAGTTACTGCTCAGTAATTTAATTATCATTTCCAGATATTCGAATAAATATGTTTGACCTGTGTGAGTATTTACAAAGTATAATCACTGCGAATGAGTTGTGAAGCAGTTAATCAAGAAAGTCAATTGACAATCTCATGATTAAACGTCATTTGTAGAGGACTCAATGTGAGTATTATCCCTTCTTATATTTGGCAAGTGACATTCACGAACTGAGACTGTTCAAAGATATTATGTTAAAAGCAAACGTCAGTCAATTAATCATATTATAAATATATTAATGTTTTACTCATATTATGTGCATCTTACTGAAATGCGACTATTATGCTTCAACAGCATAATTTCATTACGCATACTTGTGTGTAGGCGAACAATTTCTTCCACTCAACATTCTATATCGCAACTTCATTCTGATTCAGTATAACTCACAAGTATAAGGTAGTCGATAAACTGTGAGTTAAGCATTTCATAGAATTTGATCGTTTTATGTGACAAATCTACTCCTCGAACTCCACATCTCATCCCATGATTCTTACTTATTTTACTCATATTATGTGCATCTTACTGAAATGCGACTATTATGCTTCAACAGCATAATTTCATCACGCATACTTGTGTGTAGGCGAACAATTTCTTCCACTCAACATTCTATATCGCAACTTCATTCTGATTCAGTATAACTCACAAGTATAAGGTAGTCGATAAACTGTGAGTTAAGCATTTCATAGAATTTGATCGTTTTATGTGACAAATCTACTCCTCGAACTCCACATCTCATCCCATGATTCTTACTTATTTTACTGCTAAACTAAACTGAAGTGTTGTGTTGAGTGGCCAAAATGGAACATGAGACAGATGTAAATTATTGCTACTCAGATAGGTAAAAGCTTTTCATTCGGTTTCGTAATTTTGATCATAGTAGTCTGTATAAAGTACAGTATTATTGAGAAATTTAGTTGTCGTTGGTCGTTTACATGTTGAAGAAGCTAAATTTACTTGCAAGTAGTTTACCAACGCGTACCTATATGTTTTAGGAGAGCTGTTTGTCTGCACTTCAGTGTGGAGCTCCACAACTCAATGGTGTATTATGTTCAAACAATCTGTGCATTGCCACATGTATAATACGCGCGAGTCGCATTATATCAGCAACTAAGTATTCTTATTGAAGATATTTTGGTGTCACTACGTCATTGATGAATTGTTGAAAAATAAGTCTGGTACGAGAAGTGTACAATGTGAGTTGGAATAGCTTATGGACAAAGGCTGAATGATGTCGCACAAAGTTCTAAGAAAATTAATACGGCCTATCTTACGTATATTCACGCAACATACCACATTCACTATATATGCTTTACACACTTTCAATGCTAAATAGAACTCTGTCTGCTCACATGATTTATATTTGAAACACCACAAACACAACTAAACACAATCGGAGGAGTTCACATCACATATATAATGGATAACCAAATACACGGTTAAATTCACAGTTACTTCACTTCCATTTATTTCTGTATCAAAATGTATTTATGTCATCAAGCTCTGGCATTGGTACCGCTTCTTCGACATTCACCGCAACACTTCTCTTTTGCGGGAGTCCAGAAACTGAAAATCAAATCACAGGGAACACTTTTCAGAATCTCGATTTCGAAGTATCACTCGATTATGGACAATATAAACACGAATCATAATGTGGAATATCCATAAGAAGTTTTTCAATCAAATAAAAATGTAATGTCATATGAGTGAATGAGATCGAAATGCGATCCTACACATTAAACTCTGCTGCAATCTTTGCAACAAACTTAACGTATAAATGACCGTACAACTAGCAAACTACTTATCTTTCATTAGGAAACTGTGTGGTCCTAAACTGCCGAATGACAATGTCACCAACACCAAGATGATCAACTTAAGAATAATGATCTACATTTGTAAACCAATTATCGAATCATCTTAAATTCATTAAACCACCACAGAGCAATTGACAAATCAGTGAACACACTGATGCAGAGTTTATATATAGATATGTACAAGAGCGTCATTTGGTTCTCAAGTACTCACTAGCTCACTTTAAGTGTGTTCGAGGACACATGTAATTAGAGATTTTCTCAAAAATTAACAGTTCGTCATTTCACTTTACAATATGCTGATGTTGAAATGTTGTGTGCACCACTCATTGTTTCACACTGTCATGTTAATTCATATTTTACTATTATCTCATTACACTACAGTGAAATCGTTATCTTTGCAACTATTTAATCCATAATTATTGCAGCGCTCAGACAGTAGATGGCGTTTCTCATCATTGAGAACGTTCATGCAATCGAGATCTTTAATATTGAAGCTGCACTAAACACATCAGCATCAACTCTTCCCAATTGAGAATGAAAAATCTTCCTGTTCCAGAAAACCTGTTTCTTGATAATTTCTGAAGCGATTCGAAGGACTCTTCCAGTCTTCCACATTGTAAGAGCATTCCATGAATTTAAATTTGTGGTTGTTCTGGTTGACAGAAGGGAGAAATTATTCGTGACGTTCAAAGAAGCTCGGCTTGCACCATGAGGCGACGTAAATCCTCTAAAATGAAATTCTTCCTTTAATTACCTTTTGTGTATTTGTAACGAACTCATCAATGGAAAGAATCGATTGAAGGAGATTGTGATTGTTATTTCAGATATTTTGATAGAGAGACTAAACCTTTGGATGCAGATCTATAGGCACATGTTATACAAATATCGAAACCATAAATACCTAAAATTTCACCGACTGTCATTTTTCACTCAGTTACTCTTTGATTGTGTATTGATAACGGTGTGACTTGTACTCTACGTCTGTTCATCACTTCTCTATTCATTGTGCAAAAACATTTCAGTGTGTCTTTCAGAGCCTTACTATGAATAGTCAAATCGCCATACAGTTTATCGATATTAAAACATCATTCGATAATCTTCAATATAATGCGGTTCGTGTACCTCATTTGTGTTTGATAATTCCTAATTTTATTGCTTCACCGAGGAACCTAGTACCATTTTGAGAGACGCAATACTGGAATTAGTTGAACATCTATCACTGAGGTTATCCAAATATTATTTATACATATAATGTCCTTAAGATGCTCGGTGGTCGATTTCAGTCAAAATGTCCGGTAGAATGATGATGTTATTTGATATGAAACATTCGATTTACTAACTTTTTGAATGTGATCATTTGTAAGAAACGGAATCTATGAGACTCGAATTATAAATAATCTAATTGACGAGATTGTAATACAAGCAGGTGACGAGTGTTAAATCTATGTTTGACAAATGAATTGCGTTACCATTCCCTGTGGAGTATGAAGACAAAACCGAAATACTAAGAAACAAGAACAGTGTATCCTGAAATTACATCACACTCAAATAAATCAATATATTATGACATTGTTAAAGTGATTCAGCGAATATCTCGCAAAAGACAATCAAGGATCAGGATACACTAAGAAGCGTTTTCTCCAATCAGCGTTCACTTGAAGTTTTAAGCAGAAATATCAAGGGAGCAGAACGTCACATGTAGAGGTTCTGATTGGCTGATTACTACAGTGCTACTGTGTTTAGTAGCGCTCCAGAATCCTTGAGCAACCCAAGGACATTTAAAATAGTATAAAAATGCTATGTTTTCTTTTTTGAAAAAAAGTGGCGTGAAGTAATTCTCTCATAGTTTGCGTCTTCTCTCTCGTCTTAATGTAGATGTAAAGACCTAGATTGATGGTTACAGAGTAGCCTAGGAAAAGAATTTAACGTTCAGTTTGCTAGAAAACCAAATGTTACTCTGAATGAATCATCATATAGAATAGGGAACATAAACAATGTTGAACAAGAATTTCAATGTTGTAACAATGAGATTTCTGCTCATCATCTCGTCATGTCAGTTGTTATTTGCGAAAAGTAACATCTATGAAATTATAACAATATCGCTTGCTGAATGTCATGCAGATAACATCACACGTTAATTTAACACAAACAGCATTATACAATACATCAGATTAGGGTGATTCCATGCATGCTCTGTCTGAATCTATCGAGGAACAGCCATTAACTGATTGTTGAAGAGAAGAAGTATGAGGGTAGCCATCAACAATCGATTGACCATGATTAGTGAAAGTGTCTGATTAAAGTGATAATGCGAAACGTGACTCAGTTGAGTTGTTTAAGTTGAATAAGAAAGTGGAGTATCAGGGATTTACATGACAAGACATCTGGAAACATATACGAACAATGAGTTACAAATTCATTACTGAGTGTGATTTAAAGCGCTCCACAATATCGTAGACTAATTCTAACAGAAAATGATATAGGAAGAAGGGTGTGTGAATCTCACCATCGACGTTTATTCATAATCATGCTAAACATGTTACAGAAAATCAATCTGCTACATTATGTCTCCCTAAATTGTCGTTGTTTATACTTGCTTATCGGGCTGACCCACAGCACACAACATGCTGACCAAATCAATAAGGGTTGATCGCTCTCTGTAATCACCATCAATGGGTGATGCTTACTCCTCATATATATCAGGTTAGATATAAGTAGTACAAGTGTGTGTGAAATTAATCGATCAAATGACATGAAGTATATACTAAATTTGCAAGAAAACGTCTGCCGATATAAGCAACATACACCACAGTTTCACTTCAATATCTTCAACAGAACAAATTTCATTTGATTCTGATTTTCTATTCTCGTTATTTGAATTGTGATAGTAAAGGTTGTTCATATTCATATAACTTGGGTATGACGAGTCAAGTTCAAGATGAACAGGTTAGAGTGTAAAAGTCACTCTCACTCAACTTAAGAAACGTAGGTGAAGTACACTCATCACAACAGTGAAATGATGTGCAAATCCGAATTCAGACGACCACTCGTTTCAGGTCAACTATTATCTCACCAGCATTCACTCTACAAATCTTCTCCACTCAAATTCTCAAACACTCATTCAATCACTCACTCGCTCACTCGCTAACTCAAAATAAACAAATTTGCTTCACTCTCACTCTCACATTGACCTCAACAGAATCACAAGTACTCACACGACACAATTGTATGTCCACTCACTCCATCTCACACACAGTATAAAAGCAATGTGACTTCAGCCATTCAAAGTGCTTCTCTTCGTATCACATTGAAACACACTTCTAGTGTTTTTTGATAGTGTTGTTAGTTCAGTGAGGATGGTGAGTGTTCGATTTATCGAGTTGTTAATCGTTTATTCGTTAATTGTTGTGTTCAGATCCGGTCGACAGTGTTGTTGTCAATAGTGATGATTGTGTCACTTGATAATTCAGTGAGTGGTGAGATCGTGTTATCGAAGGAAGATGTAGTTCCATTTTTGGTTGGTGCAGGTGAGTTGTTGTATGTGATTCGTGTAATATTACATTCAACACACTTTATTGATAATCCTCACCTTCGAATAATTCAAGATGAATAAGGAATTTTATTGGTTTTGACTTGTTAATGATGTTTATTTTTACCCTGGACGTTTGAATGTTTCGATCATGAGTGTTTTTGCTTTTGTAGGAATGGCTAATGAAGCTGCTGCAAGATATCATCCAATGGAGAGAAAGGGCGGGAGGACTGGTAAGAAACACACAAAAAGTAGAAAAAATAAGAAAAAGAAGAGGAAGGACGACATCAGTTTAGCCGATAGTTTACCATTACATCTAACCACACCTCCTCCCAAGTCCGTTGGTAAATAAATCTTCTTCATAACGTTTTCTGGTTCTCTGAGTGTTTATTCGCATTAGAAATTAGTTTTTAATCTATGAATATAAGCTTTAGTGTTATGACGAGCCCGATATTAAATTAAGATGAAACGAGCCATCTTTGAGCAAAATGACTGTGCGATATTTCACTTTACCTACAGACGTATAATATAATTTGAGATATATTGCGTATTTGGAGTAACTGACAAAACCAGTTGATTACTTGCTGATGTTTCATGAATAAACACATTGAATCCATCGACATCATAACATGAGAAACTCCGTAATCTTTCACACAATTTCACTTTGTAAGCATAATGCAAAACCAGTTCTCACTTCACTGCACATCTATTCTTCGTACATGAGTGATGAAACGCCTACTGACAGGCTTGTGTATAATTATTAGAGAAATGATGAACAGAGGTAGAGTACACACTATTATCAATGCACATTCAACGTGTAACTGAGTGAAAAATACCATTCGGTGAAATTTCAGGTTATTATGGTTTCGGTATTCGTATAACATATGCTTATTGATCTGCATCCGATCGTTTACTCTCTCAATCAAAAATAACAATCGTCCTCGACATCAATCGATTTCTTCTTTCTATGAATCTGCACAAATTCAATAGTAGTATTAAAATGATTAATAGCAATAGTATCAGTAGTATTAGTAGCAGTAGTGCGTGAATTATATGACTTAAAGTTTTACTCGCTTTATACGCTCTGAATCTGGATACTAATAATGACACATAGACATGATTTCAATCCTCTTTTCACCTATGTTACGGATATGACACATGCAAATTAGTAAGTAAAATAAATGTCGGAGGATTGCTGTCATGGTATTTAGGGTTGTTTATTTGAAGGTAACGACGTGAACGTTGTGGACGAGGAGATAACGAAGTTACATAAGGAGCAGCTTCTACGAAACAATATATCAAATTCACGGCTCACAGAATGTTAAATACAACAGAGCATACTACATAGAAGAGAAGGAACCGTTAGGAGAATAAGTAGCAATCAATAGTTGATGCACTGAGATCACCAACAAAACTATGTAGAATTACTCCGAATGCTTTTGTCACTTCGTTCAGACTATTGTGAATGCACCAAAATTGTTGAGACGTCAGTCGTGGAATTTATTTGCCAGTTAACACTTGGATATGTTATACTGAAAGTGCTTTCTCAATTGTTTTGACATTTCGATTAATTAATACGCTTCTATCAAACAACAGAGTGTCTCGATCAGGAAGTTTACTGATTCTCAAATGTCATCTACTGTCTCAGCTCTGCAATAATTATGGTTTGGATATTTGCAAAGATAGCGATTTCACTGTAGTGTAATGAGATAATCGTAGAATATAAATTCACAAGGGAGTGTGAAACAATAAGAGGTACACACAACATTTCAACATCATCATATTGTAACGTGAAATGACGAGCAGTTAGTACTTATGAACATTTCCCATTACATTGCATGTGCCCTCATTTTCACCTTAGGCCGTTCAATATGGATGTCAGTACCTAATAACCAAATTATTTTTATTGTCAATATTATTCACATCTGTTCATGCTTGCAAACGTTTTCTGAAGATGCCCTTTTAAGTTTGTTTTGTAATACAATCACGTACAAGTTCAAACAACGTTAGCATGACATCCACATATGTATAAAACGGTTTCAATGTACATGTGAAGAATATTGAGTAAACTTTTCAGGAAGTAATAGAGAAAAAATATTAAACATGATGGGAGCGTGAAATACGTAGACAGTTTAGTAGCTTTATTTGTGAACACCGTTTTGTTATCAGTGGTTTCTCAGTGCAGTCCATCAATGCTTTGCTGGTAGGTTATCATTTGTCCAGTCAAAAGTAAAGTGTTATATTTGTGTGAATTAATGAATCGTTTGGAATTCCTGATTTCTTGATTTCCAATTCCAAATACAATACATTCATTCGTGTTCATCTAGTACGTTCTGGTTAAACTGTGTTATTCCTAGTTTGTACTATAATTTGAAAACATCAAACTATCACAAAAGCCTGTTGGATCCCTCGGAAAGAAAATGTTACTTTAAAGTTCACATTCAACACTGTCAATCTACCTTATGGACATACTGACATTAGCGGCATCATCAAGTACATCGATACCGACATTGAAGTAATTTCCATATTTCATGAACTATGGTTCGAATGTTATACCGGTCAAACAGTCGAGATGATGTTCATGATTCTAAAAGCAATATCGTCTGTGAAGTACTTAAGGACAGTTAGTACCGCTCACTTTCAACTACAATCACACAGTTGATTTTCCTGTTAAAAAACAGATCGAAATCCACAACCAAGACAATTACTTGCTCACTCTTTTTAACTAGCTTGAATGTATTAAAACTTAGAACGTCGATATGGTGGTGGACGTACCAGATAGTGTTTGAAATCGCGTCGCCGACACAAACCAACTTATTACCGAGTAATTCCTTCTCAAACTTCATTCATATTCACAAACATATGAGATCTCAAGGATCTTTGACTGTTCGCACAATATGGTTGTTTATCTGTCTAGAAAATGTGCCTTGATTCGAAATTTCGTAGTAACCTTTAAAATTAGGGACACAACTGATTGTTTTCTTATTAGGAAGGACAAAACTAATTATTGATCATGAAGCTGCATGTGATGATTATTCTCTCGTAATCACCATAATTTGAGGGGTCAACCAAATCATCAACATCATCATCTATGATGTTCACACAATTAATATCAAACATTAGTCTACACGATACCAAATAATCTATACATGTATGTTTATCGAAACATGGTCAATGGAATTTGACAAAATGAGGACTAGTTAAGTAAGACATTAGTTACTACTCAATATGCTGACATTGTCAAATCAAATGTGCATCTCATTAGCGCCCATCTATTTGAAAATGTAACTGGGGTGTCACCGTTGTTATTATTATTCACTTCACAAAATTAAAGTCGTTCTATCAAACGTTTGGTAAAATATACTGTAAAGATAAACAAATAATTCTAGTTAAGGGTTGTGGATACTGCCTGGTTTTGATTGAGATCATGAACTGGTTGATATTAGACCACTATTAAGAACGTGAAATCACTGGACGGTCGTCTCGTCCTATTTTACGACTCAGTGACTCAGTGACAGTGTGCATCCACGATCCTACTCGCGAGATTCGAACGCAGGGTCTTCATTCTCGACTCCCCCGAGTTTATTGTCATAATACTAATTGGGACTCGCCAGATTAGCTAGTAATGATACTTTGATTCTGCAAACGGAATATACTAATTGAGATCGTAGATGAAAGAGAATAATTCAGCAAAGTGTTCTCTTTTCCGCGAATTTACTTTCAGAGTTATGTGATTCCAATTACTTCTAAAGATGATAATAAATACAGTCATAGTGATAACAAACGTTTTCTCAACACGGTGTAAGCGAGCTAGTTTTTAAACAAGCTAACTGATAATTGTGTTGTTGACAACGGTAAAGAAGGTTCAGTGTGATAAGATAACATGTTGAAACTGAGATGAAGCGTAATTAAGAAGATCATAGATACAAATCATCTTCCGGTTGAAGATCTGTGGAGAAGAAGAGAGATGGGAGACAGATAGCTGTGTGAGAAGAAAAAAGAACTACGTGATATTAAGACCATGGTAGAAGAAGAGCTGTGGTTTATGCTACTTATGCTGACGTATATAACCAGTCTGTAGCTGTAATCGGAAATCGAATGCCTGATAGCGTGAGACCAACTGGAAGAAAACAGAAAGATAGTCGAAAAGGAACCAAAATCACTACAGAATCATAGGAATAATGCAGTGTGTAGAGAACGACGCAAGGAAGATGTGCAAATAATGTATTTGATGTATGATATAAAGAAGGTCTCTTCTCTACAGCGGTTACCTGTGCTTCAGGAAGTTTGAGATTTATGTTCTTGTCAATGGAAACGGATGGTTACAAGTTGTCGATAAGAAAGCTCGCTATCTATGACCTTGATTTTGTCAACCTAACAATCCAGAGGGTATCTCGCACACCAATCAATGACAAAATCTATTTTGTAGAAATTATCGTAAAACATTTGCATTACTGTGCTTTTATGTATATCACTCGCTGCAACCTCCAATCGCCTTCTGATATCTGGTACGCAACCTTCTTGCAGTGGTCATCATAGTCAACCGCGACTCGACGCC
Organism: Schistosoma margrebowiei; assembly: GCA_944470205.2. NCBI lineage: Eukaryota > Metazoa > Platyhelminthes > Trematoda > Strigeidida > Schistosomatidae > Schistosoma > Schistosoma margrebowiei. Next base: position 4,719,868 of record OX104028.1, read on the forward strand.
ACACTACAGGTTTATCCCTTCAAAGCCATTTGTTTGCCTTCAATCGTTTTCTATTGAACTATGTCGCACTTTGTGAAATTACTATATTCCTGATAACACACTTTAGTGACATAAAGAAAGGGAAGATCTCAAATTGTAATGGTTTGGTCGATTCTATTTAGTAACGCATTAGAAGTAAACACATGAAAATCATTTGTTGAACTGTCTCTATCATAACTTGTATTATATTAGAACTAGTCTACTACGAACCCACTGTACATCATACACAACACCTATTGACTGAATGATGAATAGAAACATTTCGATGAAATCATAAATGTTTCTACTTAACAATGAAGCAGTATTCATATATATATCAATTATGTCAATGAAAGAAACGTTCAAGACGATCTACAATGAAACTTTATTGATCCAACGAGTGTGAAAATTCAAAACAACCTTATTTCACTCATAATCATTGTACGCATCCTCCAAATACTTCTTATAATCGCCCTTCTTTTTATTCTTATTCTTCGCGCTTCTCTTCTCCAAAGACTGAGATATCTCATTAGAGTCCATTCCGACTGCTACGAAACAATAAACTATCATGAATAAAACGTCAAAGGATGTAATGTTCACAGTAATGTCATTCACATAACAAAAACAATAAAATTCCTTATTCATCTTGAATTATTCGAAGGTGAGGATTATCAATAAAGTGTGTTGAATGTAATATTACACGAATCACATACAACAACTCACCTGCACCAACCAAAAATGGAACTACATCTTCCTTCGATAACACGATCTCACCACTCACTGAATTATCAAGTGACACAATCATCACTATTGACAACAACACTGTCGACCGGATCTGAACACAACAATTAACGAATAAACGATTAACAACTCGATAAATCGAACACTCACCATCCTCACTGAACTAACAACACTATCAAAAAACACTAGAAGTGTGTTTCAATGTGATACGAAGAGAAGCACTTTGAATGGCTGAAGTCACATTGCCTTTATACTGTGTGTGAGATGGAGTGAGTGGACATACAATTGTGTCGTGTGAGTACTTGTGATTCTGTTGAGGTCAATGTGAGAGTGAGAGTGAAGCAAATTTGTTTATTTTGAGTTAGCGAGTGAGCGAGTGAGTGAGTGAATGGTTGAGAATATGAGTGGAGAAGATTTGTAGAGTGAATGCTGGTGAGATAATAGTTGACCGGAAACGAGTGGTAGTCTGAATTTGGATATGCACATCTTCTCATTGACGTGATGTTCCAACTTAACCGAGTTTTCTTAAGTGGAATTACATTTACACTCTCACCTGTTCATCTTGAACTTTAATTATCATACTCAAAGTATACCAACATGAACAACCTATACTATCACAATGAAATACACGATAATTTTCAAAGGTGCTTTATAATGTCAAACCCTAAAAACCAGTTACTTAGTGAACTTGAATATCTCAAATGAGTCACATTTCTCTTTATCAATACTATCACAATTAAATCGATGAGAAACGGAAGTCGGAAACAAAGGAAATTGGTTCCGTCAGAGTCGATGAAATGAACCTGTGGAATATATTACTTATAACGACAAACACTCTCTTACAAATGATTCATATATTTCATGTCATTTCATCGATTAATTTCACATACACTTGTACTACGTAGATCTTACCTGATATATGTGATGAGTAAGCATCACCCAATGATGATGTTTACAGGCAACCATCAACCCTTGATTCTACTTTGAGATTTGTTTAGTATGTTGTGTGCTGTGGGTCAGTCCGATATGCATGTATAAACGACAGTATACGCTAACATTTTGTTGTAGATTGATTTTTTGTACCGAATTGTACATGACTGAGATTAGAAATTGATGTGATGCGCATGAAACAACCTCCCACTTTAAGATTAAGAATGATTTTTCGTATATGTCTCGTAGATTCCGTTACTTACAATTGATCACATTTCATATGTATGTATATCGAATGTTTCTTATCATATTTCATCCTCATTCCAACGATCATTTTGACTGAAATCGACCACCGAGCATCTTAAGGGCAATATATGTATAAATAAATTTTGGATAATCTCAGTGACAAGTGTTCAACTAATTTCAGTATTGCGTCTCTCAAAATGGTACTAGGTTCTTGTAATCTCAATCAAATCACTTTTATCTGATGTACTGTATAACGCTGTTTGCGTTAAATTAACGTGTGATGTTATCTGCGTGACATTCAGCAAGCGATATTGGGATTATTTCATAAGTGTTACTTCTGTCAACCAGAACAACCATTAACTTAAATTCATGGTATGCTTTTACATTGTGGAAGATTGGAAGAGTCCTCCGAATCGCTTCAGAAATTATCAAGAAACAGGAAATTTTTTCATTCTCAATTGGAAAGAGTCGATGCTGATGTGTTTAGTGCAGCATTAATATTTAAGGTTTCGGTAACCTTATCGTTGTCAATGATGATAAACTCCATCTACTATTTCTTGATAGCCATATTTATGGTTCAGATATATGCAAAAATCGCGGTTCCACTATAGAGTTAATTAATAATCGTATTTTGGTGGAGTTTTGTTCCCTTAGCATGAAGGTTTGGTGGTGAAGCTTTCATCGTTCATCTGAACGACATCATCAGCACAAACTTCATATAGACAACTTGTAACAATCCGTTTCCATTGACAAGAACATAAATCTCAAACTTCCTGAAGCACAGGTAACCGCTGTAGAGAAGAGACCTTTTTATATCATACATCAAATACATTATTTGCACATCTTCCTTGCGTCGTTCTCTACACACTGCATTATTCCTATGATTCTGTAGTGATTTTGGTTCCTTTTCGACTATCTTTCTGTTTTCTTCTAGTTGGTTTCTCGCTATCAGGCATTCGATTTCTGATTACAGCTACAGACTGGTTATATACGTCAGCATAAGTAGCATAAACCACAGCTCTTCTTCTATCATGGTCTTAATATCACGTAGTTCTTTTTTCTTCTCACACAGCTATCTTTCTCCCATCTCTCTTCTTCTCCACAGATCTTCAACCGGAAGATGATTTGTATCTATGATCTTCTTAATTACGCTTCATCTCAGTTTCAACATGTTATCTTATCACACTGAACCTTCTTTACCGTTGTCAACAACACAATTACAGTTAGCTTGTTTAAAAACTCGCTCGCTTACACCGTGTTGAGAAAACGTTTGTTATCACTATGACTGTATTTATTATCATCTTTAGAAGTAATTGGAATCACATAACTCTGAAAGTAAATTCGCGGAAAAGAGAACACTTTGCTGAATTATTCTCTTTCATCTACGATCTCAATTAGTATATTCCGTTTGCAGAATCAAAGTATCATTACTAGCTAATCTGGCGAGTCCCAATTAGTATTATGACAATAAACTCGGGGAGTCGAGAATGAAGACCCTGCGTTCGAATCTCGCGAGTAGGATCGTGGATGCACACTGTCACTGAGTCACTGAGTCGTAAAATAGGACGAGACGACCGTCCAGTGATTTCACGTTCTTAATAGTGGTCTAATATCAACCAGTTCATGATCTCAATCAAAACCAGGCAGTATCCACAACCCTTAACTAGAATTATTTGTTTATCTTTACAGTATATTTTACCAAACGTTTGATAGAACGACTTTAATTTTGTGAAGTGAATAATAATAACAACGGTGACACCCCAGTTACATTTTCAAATAGATGGGCGCTAATGAGATGCACATTTGATTTGACAATGTCACCATATTGAGTAGTAACTAATGTCTTACTTAAATAGTCCTCATTTTGTCAAATTCTATTGACCATGTTTCGATAAACATACATGTATAGATTAGTTGGTATCGTGTAGACTAATGTTTGATACTAATTGTGTGAACATCATAGATGATGATGATGATGATTTGGTTGACCCCTCAAATTATGGTGATTACGAGAGAATAATCATCACATGCAGCTTCATGATCAATAATTAGTTTTGTCTTTCCTAATAAGAAACCAATCAGTTGTGTCCCTAATTTTATAGGTTACTACGAAATTTCGAATCAAGGCACATTTTCTAGACAGATAAACAACCATATTGTGCGAACAGTCAAAGATCCTTGAGATCTCATATGTTTGTGAATATGAATGAAGTTTGAGAAGGAATTACTCGGTAATAAGTTGGTTTGTGTCGGCGACGCGATTTCAAACACTATCTGGTACGTCCACCACCATATCGACGTTCTAAGTTTTAATACATTCAAGCTAGTTAAAAAGAGTGAGCAAGTAATTGTCTTGGTTGTGGATTTCGATCTGTTTTTTAACAGGAAAATCAACTGTGTGATTGTAGTTGAAAGTGAGCGGTACTAACTGTCCTTAAGTACTTCACAGACGATATTGCTTTTAGAATCATGAACATCATCTCGACTGTTTGACCGGTATAACATTCAAACCTTAGTTCATGAAATATGGAAATTACTTCAATGTCGGTATCGATGTACTTGATGATGCCGCTAATGTCAGTATGTCCATAAGGTAGATTGACAGTGTTGAATGTGAACTTTAAAGTAACATTTTCTTTCCGAGGGATCCAACAGGCTTTTGTGATAGTTTGATGTTTTCAAATTATAGTACAAACTAGGAATAACACAGTTTAACCAGAACGTACTAGATGAACACGAATGAATGTATTGTATTTGGAATTGGAAATCAAGAAATCAGGAATTCCAAACGATTCATTAATTCACACAAATATAACACTTTACTTTTGACTGGACAAATGATAACCTACCAGCAAAGCATTGATGGACTGCACTGAGAAACCACTGATAACAAAACGGTGTTCACAAATAAAGCTACTAAACTGTCTACGTATTTCACGCTCCCATCATGTTTAATATTTTTTCTCTATTACTTCCTGAAAAGTTTACTCAATATTCTTCACATGTACATTGAAACCGTTTTATACATATGTGGATGTCATGCTAACGTTGTTTGAACTTGTACGTGATTGTATTACAAAACAAACTTAAAAGGGCATCTTCAGAAAACGTTTGCAAGCATGAACAGATGTGAATAATATTGACAATAAAAATAATTTGGTTATTAGTTACTGACATCCATATTGAACGGCCTAAGGTGAAAATGAGGGCACATGCAATGTAATGGGAATGTTCATAAGTACTAACTGCTCGTCATTTCACGTTACAATATGATGATGTTGAAATGTTGTGTGTACCTCTTATTGTTTCACACTCCCTTGTGAATTTATATTCTACGATTATCTCATTACACTACAGTGAAATCGCTATCTTTGCAAATATCCAAACCATAATTATTGCAGAGCTGAGACAGTAGATGACATTTGAGAATCAGTAAACTTCCTGATCGAGACACTCTGTTGTTTGATAGAAGCGTATTAATTAATCGAAATGTCAAAACAATTGAGAAAGCACTTTCAGTATAACATATCCAAGTGTTAACTGGCAAATAAATTCCACGACTGACGTCTCAACAATTTTGGTGCATTCACAATAGTCTGAACGAAGTGACAAAAGCATTCGGAGTAATTCTACATAGTTTTGTTGGTGATCTCAGTGCATCAACTATTGATTGCTACTTATTCTCCTAACGGTTCCTTCTCTTCTATGTAGTATGCTCTGTTGTATTTAACATTCTGTGAGCCGTGAATTTGATATATTGTTTCGTAGAAGCTGCTCCTTATGTAACTTCGTTATCTCCTCGTCCACAACGTTCACGTCGTTACCTTCAAATAAACAACCCTAAATACCATGACAGCAATCCTCCGACATTTATTTTACTTACTAATTTGCATGTGTCATATCCGTAACATAGGTGAAAAGAGGATTGAAATCATGTCTATGTGTCATTATTAGTATCCAGATTCAGAGCGTATAAAGCGAGTAAAACTTTAAGTCATATAATTCACGCACTACTGCTACTAATACTACTGATACTATTGCTATTAATCATTTTAATACTACTATTGAATTTGTGCAGATTCATAGAAAGAAGAAATCGATTGATGTCGAGGACGATTGTTATTTTTGATTGAGAGAGTAAACGATCGGATGCAGATCAATAAGCATATGTTATACGAATACCGAAACCATAATAACCTGAAATTTCACCGAATGGTATTTTTCACTCAGTTACACGTTGAATGTGCATTGATAATAGTGTGTACTCTACCTCTGTTCATCACTTCTCTAATAATTATACACAAGCCTGTCAGTAGGCGTTTCATCACTCATGTACGAAGAATAGATGTGCAGTGAAGTGAGAACTGGTTTTGCATTATGCTTACAAAGTGAAATTGTGTGAAAGATTACGGAGTTTCTCATGTTATGATGTCGATGGATTCAATGTGTTTATTCATGAAACATCAGCAAGTAATCAACTGGTTTTGTCAGTTACTCCAAATACGCAATATATCTCAAATTATATTATACGTCTGTAGGTAAAGTGAAATATCACACAGTCATTTTGCTCAAAGATGGCTCGTTTCATCTTAATTTAATATCGGGCTCGTCATAACACTAAAGCTTATATTCATAGATTAAAAACTAATTTCTAATGCGAATAAACACTCAGAGAACCAGAAAACGTTATGAAGAAGATTTATTTACCAACGGACTTGGGAGGAGGTGTGGTTAGATGTAATGGTAAACTATCGGCTAAACTGATGTCGTCCTTCCTCTTCTTTTTCTTATTTTTTCTACTTTTTGTGTGTTTCTTACCAGTCCTCCCGCCCTTTCTCTCCATTGGATGATATCTTGCAGCAGCTTCATTAGCCATTCCTACAAAAGCAAAAACACTCATGATCGAAACATTCAAACGTCCAGGGTAAAAATAAACATCATTAACAAGTCAAAACCAATAAAATTCCTTATTCATCTTGAATTATTCGAAGGTGAGGATTATCAATAAAGTGTGTTGAATGTAATATTACACGAATCACATACAACAACTCACCTGCACCAACCAAAAATGGAACTACATCTTCCTTCGATAACACGATCTCACCACTCACTGAATTATCAAGTGACACAATCATCACTATTGACAACAACACTGTCGACCGGATCTGAACACAACAATTAACGAATAAACGATTAACAACTCGATAAATCGAACACTCACCATCCTCACTGAACTAACAACACTATCAAAAAACACTAGAAGTGTGTTTCAATGTGATACGAAGAGAAGCACTTTGAATGGCTGAAGTCACATTGCTTTTATACTGTGTGTGAGATGGAGTGAGTGGACATACAATTGTGTCGTGTGAGTACTTGTGATTCTGTTGAGGTCAATGTGAGAGTGAGAGTGAAGCAAATTTGTTTAATTTGAGTTAGCGAGTGAGCGAGTGAGTGATTGAATGAGTGTTTGAGAATTTGAGTGGAGAAGATTTGTAGAGTGAATGCTGGTGAGATAATAGTTGACCTGAAACGAGTGGTCGTCTGAATTCGGATTTGCACATCATTTCACTGTTGTGATGAGTGTACTTCACCTACGTTTCTTAAGTTGAGTGAGAGTGACTTTTACACTCTAACCTGTTCATCTTGAACTGGACTCGTCATACCCAAGTTATATGAATATGAACAACCTTTACTATCACAATTCAAATAACGAGAAAAGAAAATCGGAATCAAATGAAATTTGTTCTGTTGAAGATATTGAAGTGAAACTGTGGTGTATGTTGCTTATATCGACAGACGTTTTCTTGCAAATTTAGTATATACTTCATGTCATTTGATCGATTAATTTCACACACACTTGTACTACTTATATCTTACCTGATATATATGAGGAGTAAGCATCACCCATTGATGGTGATTACAGAGAGCGATCAACCCTTATTGATTTGGTGATTCTGTTGAGGTCAATGTGCTACTTACGTATATTCACGCAACATACCAGATTAACTACTCAGATAGGTTAAAGCTTTTCATTCGGTTTCGTAATTTTGATCATTGTAGTCTGTATAAAGTACATTATTATTGAGAAATTTAGTTGTCGTTAGTCGTTTACATGTTGAAGAAGCTAAATTTACTTGCAAGTAGTTTACCAACGCGTACCTATATGTTTTAGGAGAGCTGTTTGTCTGCACTTCAGTGTGGAGCTCCGCAACTCAATGGTGTATTATGTTCAAACAATCTGTGCATTGCCACATGTATAATACGCGCGAGTCGCATTATATCAGCAACTAAGTATTCTTTTTGAATTTATTGTGGTGTCTCTACGTCATTGATGAATTGTTTAAAAATAAGTCTGGTACGAGAAGTGTACAATGTGAGTTGGAATAGCTTATGGACAAAGGCTGAATGATGTCGCACAAAGTTCTAAGAAAATTTATACGGCCTATCTTACGTATATTCACGCAACATACCACATTCACTATATATGCTTTACACACTTTCAATGCTAAATAGAACTCTGTCTGCTCACATGACTTATAATTAAAACCCCACAAACACAACTAAACACAATCGGTGGAGTTTACATCACATATATAATGGATAACCAAATACACGGTTAAATTCACAGTTACTTCACTTCCATTTATTTCTGTATCAAAATGTATTTATGTCATCAAGCTCTGGCATTGGTACCGCTTCTTCGACATTCACCGCAACACTTCTCTTTTGCGGGAGTCCAGAAACTGAAAATCAAATCACAGGGAACACTTTTCAGAATCTCGATTTCGAAGTATCACTCGATAATGGACAATATAAACACGAATCATAATGTGGAATATCCATAAGAAGTTTTTCAATCAAATAAAAATGTAATGTCATATGAGTGAATGAGATCGAAATGCGATCCTACACATTAAACTCTGCTGCAATCTTTGCAACAAACTTAACGTATAAATGACCGTACAACTAGCAAACTACTTATCTTTCATTAGGAAACTGTGTGGTCCTAAACTGCCGAATGACAATGTCACCAACACCAAGATGATCAACTTAAGAATAATGATCTACATTTGTAAACCAATTATCGAATCATCTTAAATTCATTAAACCACCACAGAGCAATTGACAAATCAGTGAACACACTGATGCAGAGTTTATATATAGATATGTACAAGAGCGTCATTTGGTTCTCAAGTACTCACTAGCTCACTTTAAGTGTGTTCGAGGACACATGTAATTAGAGATTTTCTCAAAAATTAACAGTTCGTCATTTCACTTTACAATATGCTGATGTTGAAATGTTGTGTGCACCACTCATTGTTTCACACTGTCATGTTAATTCATATTTTACTATTATCTCATTACACTACAGTGTAATCGTTATCTTTGCAACTATTTAATCCATAATTATTGCAGCGCTCAGACAGTAGATGGCGTTTCTCATCATTGAGAACGTTCATGCAATCGAGATCTTTAATATTGAAGCTGCACTAAACACATCAGCATCAACTCATCCCAATTGAGAATGAAAAATCTTCCTGTTCCAGAAAACCTGTTTCTTGATAATTTCTGAAGCGATTCGAAGGACTCTTCCAGTCTTCCACATTGTAAGAGCATTCCATGAATTTAAATTTGTGGTTGTTCTGGTTGACAGAAGGGAGAAATTATTCGTGACGTTCAAAGAAGCTCGGCTTGCACCATGAGGCGACGTAAATCCTCTAAAATGAAATTCTTCCTTTAATTACCTTTTGTGTATTTGTAACGAACTCATCAATGGAAAGAATCGATTGAAGGAGATTGTGATTGTTATTTCAGATATTTTGATAGAGAGACTAAACCTTTGGATGCAGATCTATAGGCACATGTTATACAAATATCGAAACCATAAATACCTAAAATTTCACCGACTGCCATTTTTCACTCAGTTACTCTTTGATTGTGTATTGATCACGGTGTGACTTGTACTCTACGTCTGTTCATCACTTCTCTATTCATTGTGCAAAAACATTTCAGTGTGTCTTTCAGAGCCTTACTATGAATAGTCAAATCGCCATACAGTTTATCGATATTAAAACATCATTCGATAATCTTCAATATAATGCGGTTCGTGTACCTCATTTGTGTTTGATAATTCCTAATTTTATTGCTTCACCGAGGAACCTAGTACCATTTTGAGAGACGCAATACTGGAATTAGTTGAACATCTATCACTGAGGTTATCCAAATATTATTTATACATATAATGTCCTTAAGATGCTCGGTGGTCGATTTCAGTCAAAATGTCCGGTAGAATGATGATGTTATTTGATATGAAACATTCGATTTACTAACTTTTTGAATGTGATCATTTGTAAGAAACGGAATCTATGAGACTCGAATTATAAATAATCTAATTGACGAGATTGTAATACAAGCAGGTGACGAGTGTTAAATCTATGTTTGACAAATGAATTGCGTTACCATTCCCTGTGGAGTATGAAGACAAAACCGAAATACTAAGAAACAAGAACAGTGTATCCTGAAATTACATCACACTCAAATAAATCAATATATTATGACATTGTTAAAGTGATTCAGCGAATATCTCGCAAAAGACAATCAAGGATCAGGATACACTAAGAAGCGTTTTCTCCAATCAGCGTTCACTTGAAGTTTTAAGCAGAAATATCAAGGGAGCAGAACGTCACATGTAGAGGTTCTGATTGGCTGATTACTACAGTGCTACTGTGTTTAGTAGCGCTCCAGAATCCTTGAGCAACCCAAGGACATTTAAAATAGTATAAAAATGCTATGTTTTCTTTTTTGAAAAAAAGTGGCGTGAAGTAATTCTCTCATAGTTTGCGTCTTCTCTCTCGTCTTAATGTAGATGTAAAGACCTAGATTGATGGTTACAGAGTAGCCTAGGAAAAGAATTTAACGTTCAGTTTGCTAGAAAACCAAATGTTACTCTGAATGAATCATCATATAGAATAGGGAACATAAACAATGTTGAACAAGAATTTCAATGTTGTAACAATGAGATTTCTGCTCATCATCTCGTCATGTCAGTTGTTATTTGCGAAAAGTAACATCTATGAAATTATAACAATATCGCTTGCTGAATGTCATGCAGATAACATCACACGTTAATTTAACACAAACAGCATTATACAATACATCAGATTAGGGTGATTCCATGCATGCTCTGTCTGAATCTATCGAGGAACAGCCATTAACTGATTGTTGAAGAGAAGAAGTATGAGGGTAGCCATCAACAATCGATTGACCATGATTAGTGAAAGTGTCTGATTAAAGTGATAATGCGAAACGTGACTCAGTTGAGTTGTTTAAGTTGAATAAGAAAGTGGAGTATCAGGGATTTACATGACAAGACATCTGGAAACATATACGAACAATGAGTTACAAATTCATTACTGAGTGTGATTTAAAGCGCTCCACAATATCGTAGACTAATTCTAACAGAAAATGATATAGGAAGAAGGGTGTGTGAATCTCACCATCGACGTTTATTCATAATCATGCTAAACATGTTACAGAAAATCAATCTGCTACATTATGTCTCCCTAAATTGTCGTTGTTTATACTTGCTTATCGGGCTGACCCACAGCACACAACATGCTGACCAAATCAATAAGGGTTGATCGCTCTCTGTAATCACCATCAATGGGTGATGCTTACTCCTCATATATATCAGGTTAGATATAAGTAGTACAAGTGTGTGTGAAATTAATCGATCAAATGACATGAAGTATATACTAAATTTGCAAGAAAACGTCTGCCGATATAAGCAACATACACCACAGTTTCACTTCAATATCTTCAACAGAACAAATTTCATTTGATTCTGATTTTCTATTCTCGTTATTTGAATTGTGATAGTAAAGGTTGTTCATATTCATATAACTTGGGTATGACGAGTCAAGTTCAAGATGAACAGGTTAGAGTGTAAAAGTCACTCTCACTCAACTTAAGAAACGTAGGTGAAGTACACTCATCACAACAGTGAAATGATGTGCAAATCCGAATTCAGACGACCACTCGTTTCAGGTCAACTATTATCTCACCAGCATTCACTCTACAAATCTTCTCCACTCAAATTCTCAAACACTCATTCAATCACTCACTCGCTCACTCGCTAACTCAAAATAAACAAATTTGCTTCACTCTCACTCTCACATTGACCTCAACAGAATCACAAGTACTCACACGACACAATTGTATGTCCACTCACTCCATCTCACACACAGTATAAAAGCAATGTGACTTCAGCCATTCAAAGTGCTTCTCTTCGTATCACATTGAAACACACTTCTAGTGTTTTTTGATAGTGTTGTTAGTTCAGTGAGGATGGTGAGTGTTCGATTTATCGAGTTGTTAATCGTTTATTCGTTAATTGTTGTGTTCAGATCCGGTCGACAGTGTTGTTGTCAATAGTGATGATTGTGTCACTTGATAATTCAGTGAGTGGTGAGATCGTGTTATCGAAGGAAGATGTAGTTCCATTTTTGGTTGGTGCAGGTGAGTTGTTGTATGTGATTCGTGTAATATTACATTCAACACACTTTATTGATAATCCTCACCTTCGAATAATTCAAGATGAATAAGGAATTTTATTGGTTTTGACTTGTTAATGATGTTTATTTTTACCCTGGACGTTTGAATGTTTCGATCATGAGTGTTTTTGCTTTTGTAGGAATGGCTAATGAAGCTGCTGCAAGATATCATCCAATGGAGAGAAAGGGCGGGAGGACTGGTAAGAAACACACAAAAAGTAGAAAAAATAAGAAAAAGAAGAGGAAGGACGACATCAGTTTAGCCGATAGTTTACCATTACATCTAACCACACCTCCTCCCAAGTCCGTTGGTAAATAAATCTTCTTCATAACGTTTTCTGGTTCTCTGAGTGTTTATTCGCATTAGAAATTAGTTTTTAATCTATGAATATAAGCTTTAGTGTTATGACGAGCCCGATATTAAATTAAGATGAAACGAGCCATCTTTGAGCAAAATGACTGTGCGATATTTCACTTTACCTACAGACGTATAATATAATTTGAGATATATTGCGTATTTGGAGTAACTGACAAAACCAGTTGATTACTTGCTGATGTTTCATGAATAAACACATTGAATCCATCGACATCATAACATGAGAAACTCCGTAATCTTTCACACAATTTCACTTTGTAAGCATAATGCAAAACCAGTTCTCACTTCACTGCACATCTATTCTTCGTACATGAGTGATGAAACGCCTACTGACAGGCTTGTGTATAATTATTAGAGAAATGATGAACAGAGGTAGAGTACACACTATTATCAATGCACATTCAACGTGTAACTGAGTGAAAAATACCATTCGGTGAAATTTCAGGTTATTATGGTTTCGGTATTCGTATAACATATGCTTATTGATCTGCATCCGATCGTTTACTCTCTCAATCAAAAATAACAATCGTCCTCGACATCAATCGATTTCTTCTTTCTATGAATCTGCACAAATTCAATAGTAGTATTAAAATGATTAATAGCAATAGTATCAGTAGTATTAGTAGCAGTAGTGCGTGAATTATATGACTTAAAGTTTTACTCGCTTTATACGCTCTGAATCTGGATACTAATAATGACACATAGACATGATTTCAATCCTCTTTTCACCTATGTTACGGATATGACACATGCAAATTAGTAAGTAAAATAAATGTCGGAGGATTGCTGTCATGGTATTTAGGGTTGTTTATTTGAAGGTAACGACGTGAACGTTGTGGACGAGGAGATAACGAAGTTACATAAGGAGCAGCTTCTACGAAACAATATATCAAATTCACGGCTCACAGAATGTTAAATACAACAGAGCATACTACATAGAAGAGAAGGAACCGTTAGGAGAATAAGTAGCAATCAATAGTTGATGCACTGAGATCACCAACAAAACTATGTAGAATTACTCCGAATGCTTTTGTCACTTCGTTCAGACTATTGTGAATGCACCAAAATTGTTGAGACGTCAGTCGTGGAATTTATTTGCCAGTTAACACTTGGATATGTTATACTGAAAGTGCTTTCTCAATTGTTTTGACATTTCGATTAATTAATACGCTTCTATCAAACAACAGAGTGTCTCGATCAGGAAGTTTACTGATTCTCAAATGTCATCTACTGTCTCAGCTCTGCAATAATTATGGTTTGGATATTTGCAAAGATAGCGATTTCACTGTAGTGTAATGAGATAATCGTAGAATATAAATTCACAAGGGAGTGTGAAACAATAAGAGGTACACACAACATTTCAACATCATCATATTGTAACGTGAAATGACGAGCAGTTAGTACTTATGAACATTTCCCATTACATTGCATGTGCCCTCATTTTCACCTTAGGCCGTTCAATATGGATGTCAGTACCTAATAACCAAATTATTTTTATTGTCAATATTATTCACATCTGTTCATGCTTGCAAACGTTTTCTGAAGATGCCCTTTTAAGTTTGTTTTGTAATACAATCACGTACAAGTTCAAACAACGTTAGCATGACATCCACATATGTATAAAACGGTTTCAATGTACATGTGAAGAATATTGAGTAAACTTTTCAGGAAGTAATAGAGAAAAAATATTAAACATGATGGGAGCGTGAAATACGTAGACAGTTTAGTAGCTTTATTTGTGAACACCGTTTTGTTATCAGTGGTTTCTCAGTGCAGTCCATCAATGCTTTGCTGGTAGGTTATCATTTGTCCAGTCAAAAGTAAAGTGTTATATTTGTGTGAATTAATGAATCGTTTGGAATTCCTGATTTCTTGATTTCCAATTCCAAATACAATACATTCATTCGTGTTCATCTAGTACGTTCTGGTTAAACTGTGTTATTCCTAGTTTGTACTATAATTTGAAAACATCAAACTATCACAAAAGCCTGTTGGATCCCTCGGAAAGAAAATGTTACTTTAAAGTTCACATTCAACACTGTCAATCTACCTTATGGACATACTGACATTAGCGGCATCATCAAGTACATCGATACCGACATTGAAGTAATTTCCATATTTCATGAACTATGGTTCGAATGTTATACCGGTCAAACAGTCGAGATGATGTTCATGATTCTAAAAGCAATATCGTCTGTGAAGTACTTAAGGACAGTTAGTACCGCTCACTTTCAACTACAATCACACAGTTGATTTTCCTGTTAAAAAACAGATCGAAATCCACAACCAAGACAATTACTTGCTCACTCTTTTTAACTAGCTTGAATGTATTAAAACTTAGAACGTCGATATGGTGGTGGACGTACCAGATAGTGTTTGAAATCGCGTCGCCGACACAAACCAACTTATTACCGAGTAATTCCTTCTCAAACTTCATTCATATTCACAAACATATGAGATCTCAAGGATCTTTGACTGTTCGCACAATATGGTTGTTTATCTGTCTAGAAAATGTGCCTTGATTCGAAATTTCGTAGTAACCTTTAAAATTAGGGACACAACTGATTGTTTTCTTATTAGGAAGGACAAAACTAATTATTGATCATGAAGCTGCATGTGATGATTATTCTCTCGTAATCACCATAATTTGAGGGGTCAACCAAATCATCAACATCATCATCTATGATGTTCACACAATTAATATCAAACATTAGTCTACACGATACCAAATAATCTATACATGTATGTTTATCGAAACATGGTCAATGGAATTTGACAAAATGAGGACTAGTTAAGTAAGACATTAGTTACTACTCAATATGCTGACATTGTCAAATCAAATGTGCATCTCATTAGCGCCCATCTATTTGAAAATGTAACTGGGGTGTCACCGTTGTTATTATTATTCACTTCACAAAATTAAAGTCGTTCTATCAAACGTTTGGTAAAATATACTGTAAAGATAAACAAATAATTCTAGTTAAGGGTTGTGGATACTGCCTGGTTTTGATTGAGATCATGAACTGGTTGATATTAGACCACTATTAAGAACGTGAAATCACTGGACGGTCGTCTCGTCCTATTTTACGACTCAGTGACTCAGTGACAGTGTGCATCCACGATCCTACTCGCGAGATTCGAACGCAGGGTCTTCATTCTCGACTCCCCCGAGTTTATTGTCATAATACTAATTGGGACTCGCCAGATTAGCTAGTAATGATACTTTGATTCTGCAAACGGAATATACTAATTGAGATCGTAGATGAAAGAGAATAATTCAGCAAAGTGTTCTCTTTTCCGCGAATTTACTTTCAGAGTTATGTGATTCCAATTACTTCTAAAGATGATAATAAATACAGTCATAGTGATAACAAACGTTTTCTCAACACGGTGTAAGCGAGCTAGTTTTTAAACAAGCTAACTGATAATTGTGTTGTTGACAACGGTAAAGAAGGTTCAGTGTGATAAGATAACATGTTGAAACTGAGATGAAGCGTAATTAAGAAGATCATAGATACAAATCATCTTCCGGTTGAAGATCTGTGGAGAAGAAGAGAGATGGGAGACAGATAGCTGTGTGAGAAGAAAAAAGAACTACGTGATATTAAGACCATGGTAGAAGAAGAGCTGTGGTTTATGCTACTTATGCTGACGTATATAACCAGTCTGTAGCTGTAATCGGAAATCGAATGCCTGATAGCGTGAGACCAACTGGAAGAAAACAGAAAGATAGTCGAAAAGGAACCAAAATCACTACAGAATCATAGGAATAATGCAGTGTGTAGAGAACGACGCAAGGAAGATGTGCAAATAATGTATTTGATGTATGATATAAAGAAGGTCTCTTCTCTACAGCGGTTACCTGTGCTTCAGGAAGTTTGAGATTTATGTTCTTGTCAATGGAAACGGATGGTTACAAGTTGTCGATAAGAAAGCTCGCTATCTATGACCTTGATTTTGTCAACCTAACAATCCAGAGGGTATCTCGCACACCAATCAATGACAAAATCTATTTTGTAGAAATTATCGTAAAACATTTGCATTACTGTGCTTTTATGTATATCACTCGCTGCAACCTCCAATCGCCTTCTGATATCTGGTACGCAACCTTCTTGCAGTGGTCATCATAGTCAACCGCGACTCGACGCCACACTACAGGTTTATCCCTTCAAAGCCATTTGTTTGCCTTCAATCGTTTTCTATTGAACTATGTCGCACTTTGTGAAATTACTATATTCCTGATAACACACTTTAGTGACATAAAGAAAGGGAAGATCTCAAATTGTAATGGTTTGGTCGATTCTATTTAGTAACGCATTAGAAGTAAACACATGAAAATCATTTGTTGAACTGTCTCTATCATAACTTGTATTATATTAGAACTAGTCTACTACGAACCCACTGTACATCATACACAACACCTATTGACTGAATGATGAATAGAAACATTTCGATGAAATCATAAATGTTTCTACTTAACAATGAAGCAGTATTCATATATATATCAATTATGTCAATGAAAGAAACGTTCAAGACGATCTACAATGAAACTTTATTGATCCAACGAGTGTGAAAATTCAAAACAACCTTATTTCACTCATAATCATTGTACGCATCCTCCAAATACTTCTTATAATCGCCCTTCTTTTTATTCTTATTCTTCGCGCTTCTCTTCTCCAAAGACTGAGATATCTCATTAGAGTCCATTCCGACTGCTACGAAACAATAAACTATCATGAATAAAACGTCAAAGGATGTAATGTTCACAGTAATGTCATTCACATAACAAAAACAATAAAATTCCTTATTCATCTTGAATTATTCGAAGGTGAGGATTATCAATAAAGTGTGTTGAATGTAATATTACACGAATCACATACAACAACTCACCTGCACCAACCAAAAATGGAACTACATCTTCCTTCGATAACACGATCTCACCACTCACTGAATTATCAAGTGACACAATCATCACTATTGACAACAACACTGTCGACCGGATCTGAACACAACAATTAACGAATAAACGATTAACAACTCGATAAATCGAACACTCACCATCCTCACTGAACTAACAACACTATCAAAAAACACTAGAAGTGTGTTTCAATGTGATACGAAGAGAAGCACTTTGAATGGCTGAAGTCACATTGCCTTTATACTGTGTGTGAGATGGAGTGAGTGGACATACAATTGTGTCGTGTGAGTACTTGTGATTCTGTTGAGGTCAATGTGAGAGTGAGAGTGAAGCAAATTTGTTTATTTTGAGTTAGCGAGTGAGCGAGTGAGTGAGTGAATGGTTGAGAATATGAGTGGAGAAGATTTGTAGAGTGAATGCTGGTGAGATAATAGTTGACCGGAAACGAGTGGTAGTCTGAATTTGGATATGCACATCTTCTCATTGACGTGATGTTCCAACTTAACCGAGTTTTCTTAAGTGGAATTACATTTACACTCTCACCTGTTCATCTTGAACTTTAATTATCATACTCAAAGTATACCAACATGAACAACCTATACTATCACAATGAAATACACGATAATTTTCAAAGGTGCTTTATAATGTCAAACCCTAAAAACCAGTTACTTAGTGAACTTGAATAACTCAAATGTGTCACATTTCTCTTTATCAATACTATCACAATTAAATCGATGAGAAACGGAAGTCGGAAACAAAGGAAATTGGTTCCGTCAGAGACGATGAAATGAACCTGTGGAATATATTACTTATAACGACAAACACTCTCTTACAAATGATTCATATATTTCATGTCATTTCATCGATTAATTTCACATACACTTGTACTACGTATATCTTACCTGATATATGTGAAGAGTAAGCATCACCCAATGATGATGTTTACAGGCAACCATCAAACCTTGATTCAACTTTGAGATTTGTTTAGTATGTTGTGTGCTGTGGGTCAGTCCGATATGCATGTATAAACGACAGTATACGCTAACATTATGTTGTAGATTGATTTTTTGTACCGTATTGAACATGACTGAGAATAGAAATTGATGTGAAGCGCATTAAACAACCTCCCACTTTAAGATTAAGAATGATTGTTCGTATATGTCTCGTAGATTCCGTTACTTACAAATGATCACATTCAATAAGTAAGTAAATCGAATGTTTCATATCAAATTTCATCATCATTCTAACGAACATTTTGACTGAAATCGACCACCGAGCATCTTAAGGACATTATATGTATAAATAATATTTGGATAATCTCAGTGACAGATGTTCAACTAATTTCAGTATTGCGTCTCTCAAAATGGTACTAGGTTCTTGTAATCTCAATCAAATCACTTTTATCTGATGTACTGTATAACGCTGTTTGCGTTAAATTAACGTGTGATGTTATCTGCGTGACATTCAGCAAGCGATATTGTGATTATTTCATAAGTGTTACTTCTGTCAACCAGAACAACCATTAACTTAAATTCATGGAATGCTTTTACAATGTGGAAGATTGGAAGAGTCCTCCGAATCGCTTCAGAAATTATCAAGAAACAGGAAGATTTTTCATTCTCAATTGGAAAGAGTCGATGCTGATGTGTTTAGTGCAGCATTAATATTCAAGGTTTCGGTAACCTTAACTTTGTCAATGATGAGAAACTCCATCTACTATTTCTGCTTTGCCATATTTATGGTTCAGATATTTGCAAAAATAGCGTTTCCACTATAGTGTTATGAGATAATCGTATTTTGGTGGAGTTTTGTTCTCTGAGCTGGATGGTTTGGTGGTGAAGCTTTCATCGTTCTTCTGAACGACATCATCAGCACAAACTTCATATAGACAACTTGTAACAATCCGTTTCCATTGACAAGAACATAAATCTCAAACTTCCTGAAGCACAGGTAACCGCTGTAGAGAAGAGACCTTCTTTATATCATACATCAAATACATTATTTGCACATCTTCCTTGCGTCGTTCTCTACACACTGCATTATTCCTATGATTCTGTAGTGATTTTGGTTCCTTTTCGACTATCTTTCTGTTTTCTTCCAGTTGGTCTCACGCTATCAGGCATTCGATTTCCGATTACAGCTACAGACTGGTTATATACGTCAGCATAAGTAGCATAAACCACAGCTCTTCTTCTACCATGGTCTTAATATCACGTAGTTCTTTTTTCTTCTCACACAGCTATCTGTCTCCCATCTCTCTTCTTCTCCACAGATCTTCAACCGGAAGATGATTTGTATCTATGATCTTCTTAATTACGCTTCATCTCAGTTTCAACATGTTATCTTATCACACTGAACCTTCTTTACCGTTGTCAACAACACAATTATCAGTTAGCTTGTTTAAAAACTAGCTCGCTTACACCGTGTTGAGAAAACGTTTGTTATCACTATGACTGTATTTATTATCATCTTTAGAAGTAATTGGAATCACATAACTCTGAAAGTAAATTCGCGGAAAAGAGAACACTTTGCTGAATTATTCTCTTTCATCTACGATCTCAATTAGTATATTCCGTTTGCAGAATCAAAGTATCATTACTAGCTAATCTGGCGAGTCCCAATTAGTATTATGACAATAAACTCGGGGGAGTCGAGAATGAAGACCCTGCGTTCGAATCTCGCGAGTAGGATCGTGGATGCACACTGTCACTGAGTCACTGAGTCGTAAAATAGGACGAGACGACCGTCCAGTGATTTCACGTTCTTAATAGTGGTCTAATATCAACCAGTTCATGATCTCAATCAAAACCAGGCAGTATCCACAACCCTTAACTAGAATTATTTGTTTATCTTTACAGTATATTTTACCAAACGTTTGATAGAACGACTTTAATTTTGTGAAGTGAATAATAATAACAACGGTGACACCCCAGTTACATTTTCAAATAGATGGGCGCTAATGAGATGCACATTTGATTTGACAATGTCAGCATATTGAGTAGTAACTAATGTCTTACTTAACTAGTCCTCATTTTGTCAAATTCCATTGACCATGTTTCGATAAACATACATGTATAGATTATTTGGTATCGTGTAGACTAATGTTTGATATTAATTGTGTGAACATCATAGATGATGATGTTGATGATTTGGTTGACCCCTCAAATTATGGTGATTACGAGAGAATAATCATCACATGCAGCTTCATGATCAATAATTAGTTTTGTCCTTCCTAATAAGAAAACAATCAGTTGTGTCCCTAATTTTATAGGTTACTACGAAATTTCGAATCAAGGCACATTTTCTAGACAGATAAACAACCATATTGTGCGAACAGTCAAAGATCCTTGAGATCTCATATGTTTGTGAATATGAATGAAGTTTGAGAAGGAATTACTCGGTAATAAGTTGGTTTGTGTCGGCGACGCGATTTCAAACACTATCTGGTACGTCCACCACCATATCGACGTTCTAAGTTTTAATACATTCAAGCTAGTTAAAAAGAGTGAGCAAGTAATTGTCTTGGTTGTGGATTTCGATCTGTTTTTTAACAGGAAAATCAACTGTGTGATTGTAGTTGAAAGTGAGCGGTACTAACTGTCCTTAAGTACTTCACAGACGATATTGCTTTTAGAATCATGAACATCATCTCGACTGTTTGACCGGTATAACATTCGAACCATAGTTCATGAAATATGGAAATTACTTCAATGTCGGTATCGATGTACTTGATGATGCCGCTAATGTCAGTATGTCCATAAGGTAGATTGACAGTGTTGAATGTGAACTTTAAAGTAACATTTTCTTTCCGAGGGATCCAACAGGCTTTTGTGATAGTTTGATGTTTTCAAATTATAGTACAAACTAGGAATAACACAGTTTAACCAGAACGTACTAGATGAACACGAATGAATGTATTGTATTTGGAATTGGAAATCAAGAAATCAGGAATTCCAAACGATTCATTAATTCACACAAATATAACACTTTACTTTTGACTGGACAAATGATAACCTACCAGCAAAGCATTGATGGACTGCACTGAGAAACCACTGATAACAAAACGGTGTTCACAAATAAAGCTACTAAACTGTCTACGTATTTCACGCTCCCATCATGTTTAATATTTTTTCTCTATTACTTCCTGAAAAGTTTACTCAATATTCTTCACATGTACATTGAAACCGTTTTATACATATGTGGATGTCATGCTAACGTTGTTTGAACTTGTACGTGATTGTATTACAAAACAAACTTAAAAGGGCATCTTCAGAAAACGTTTGCAAGCATGAACAGATGTGAATAATATTGACAATAAAAATAATTTGGTTATTAGGTACTGACATCCATATTGAACGGCCTAAGGTGAAAATGAGGGCACATGCAATGTAATGGGAAATGTTCATAAGTACTAACTGCTCGTCATTTCACGTTACAATATGATGATGTTGAAATGTTGTGTGTACCTCTTATTGTTTCACACTCCCTTGTGAATTTATATTCTACGATTATCTCATTACACTACAGTGAAATCGCTATCTTTGCAAATATCCAAACCATAATTATTGCAGAGCTGAGACAGTAGATGACATTTGAGAATCAGTAAACTTCCTGATCGAGACACTCTGTTGTTTGATAGAAGCGTATTAATTAATCGAAATGTCAAAACAATTGAGAAAGCACTTTCAGTATAACATATCCAAGTGTTAACTGGCAAATAAATTCCACGACTGACGTCTCAACAATTTTGGTGCATTCACAATAGTCTGAACGAAGTGACAAAAGCATTCGGAGTAATTCTACATAGTTTTGTTGGTGATCTCAGTGCATCAACTATTGATTGCTACTTATTCTCCTAACGGTTCCTTCTCTTCTATGTAGTATGCTCTGTTGTATTTAACATTCTGTGAGCCGTGAATTTGATATATTGTTTCGTAGAAGCTGCTCCTTATGTAACTTCGTTATCTCCTCGTCCACAACGTTCACGTCGTTACCTTCAAATAAACAACCCTAAATACCATGACAGCAATCCTCCGACATTTATTTTACTTACTAATTTGCATGTGTCATATCCGTAACATAGGTGAAAAGAGGATTGAAATCATGTCTATGTGTCATTATTAGTATCCAGATTCAGAGCGTATAAAGCGAGTAAAACTTTAAGTCATATAATTCACGCACTACTGCTACTAATACTACTGATACTATTGCTATTAATCATTTTAATACTACTATTGAATTTGTGCAGATTCATAGAAAGAAGAAATCGATTGATGTCGAGGACGATTGTTATTTTTGATTGAGAGAGTAAACGATCGGATGCAGATCAATAAGCATATGTTATACGAATACCGAAACCATAATAACCTGAAATTTCACCGAATGGTATTTTTCACTCAGTTACACGTTGAATGTGCATTGATAATAGTGTGTACTCTACCTCTGTTCATCACTTCTCTAATAATTATACACAAGCCTGTCAGTAGGCGTTTCATCACTCATGTACGAAGAATAGATGTGCAGTGAAGTGAGAACTGGTTTTGCATTATGCTTACAAAGTGAAATTGTGTGAAAGATTACGGAGTTTCTCATGTTATGATGTCGATGGATTCAATGTGTTTATTCATGAAACATCAGCAAGTAATCAACTGGTTTTGTCAGTTACTCCAAATACGCAATATATCTCAAATTATATTATACGTCTGTAGGTAAAGTGAAATATCACACAGTCATTTTGCTCAAAGATGGCTCGTTTCATCTTAATTTAATATCGGGCTCGTCATAACACTAAAGCTTATATTCATAGATTAAAAACTAATTTCTAATGCGAATAAACACTCAGAGAACCAGAAAACGTTATGAAGAAGATTTATTTACCAACGGACTTGGGAGGAGGTGTGGTTAGATGTAATGGTAAACTATCGGCTAAACTGATGTCGTCCTTCCTCTTCTTTTTCTTATTTTTTCTACTTTTTGTGTGTTTCTTACCAGTCCTCCCGCCCTTTCTCTCCATTGGATGATATCTTGCAGCAGCTTCATTAGCCATTCCTACAAAAGCAAAAACACTCATGATCGAAACATTCAAACGTCCAGGGTAAAAATAAACATCATTAACAAGTCAAAACCAATAAAATTCCTTATTCATCTTGAATTATTCGAAGGTGAGGATTATCAATAAAGTGTGTTGAATGTAATATTACACGAATCACATACAACAACTCACCTGCACCAACCAAAAATGGAACTACATCTTCCTTCGATAACACGATCTCACCACTCACTGAATTATCAAGTGACACAATCATCACTATTGACAACAACACTGTCGACCGGATCT
Source organism: Schistosoma margrebowiei (assembly GCA_944470205.2). Taxonomy (NCBI): domain Eukaryota; kingdom Metazoa; phylum Platyhelminthes; class Trematoda; order Strigeidida; family Schistosomatidae; genus Schistosoma; species Schistosoma margrebowiei. The sequence continues at coordinate 4,743,987 of OX104028.1, forward strand.
GAACACAACAATTAACGAATAAACGATTAACAACTCGATAAATCGAACACTCACCATCCTCACTGAACTAACAACACTATCAAAAAACACTAGAAGTGTGTTTCAATGTGATACGAAGAGAAGCACTTTGAATGGCTGAAGTCACATTGCTTTTATACTGTGTGTGAGATGGAGTGAGTGGACATACAATTGTGTCGTGTGAGTACTTGTGATTCTGTTGAGGTCAATGTGAGAGTGAGAGTGAAGCAAATTTGTTTAATTTGAGTTAGCGAGTGAGCGAGTGAGTGATTGAATGAGTGTTTGAGAATTTGAGTGGAGAAGATTTGTAGAGTGAATGCTGGTGAGATAATAGTTGACCTGAAACGAGTGGTCGTCTGAATTCGGATTTGCACATCATTTCACTGTTGTGATGAGTGTACTTCACCTACGTTTCTTAAGTTGAGTGAGAGTGACTTTTACACTCTAACCTGTTCATCTTGAACTGGACTCGTCATACCCAAGTTATATGAATATGAACAACCTTTACTATCACAATTCAAATAACGAGAAAAGAAAATCGGAATCAAATGAAATTTGTTCTGTTGAAGATATTGAAGTGAAACTGTGGTGTATGTTGCTTATATCGACAGACGTTTTCTTGCAAATTTAGTATATACTTCATGTCATTTGATCGATTAATTTCACACACACTTGTACTACTTATATCTTACCTGATATATATGAGGAGTAAGCATCACCCATTGATGGTGATTACAGAGAGCGATCAACCCTTATTGATTTGGTGATTCTGTTGAGGTCAATGTGCTACTTACGTATATTCACGCAACATACCAGATTAACTACTCAGATAGGTTAAAGCTTTTCATTCGGTTTCGTAATTTTGATCATTGTAGTCTGTATAAAGTACATTATTATTGAGAAATTTAGTTGTCGTTAGTCGTTTACATGTTGAAGAAGCTAAATTTACTTGCAAGTAGTTTACCAACGCGTACCTATATGTTTTAGGAGAGCTGTTTGTCTGCACTTCAGTGTGGAGCTCCGCAACTCAATGGTGTATTATGTTCAAACAATCTGTGCATTGCCACATGTATAATACGCGCGAGTCGCATTATATCAGCAACTAAGTATTCTTACTGAAGATATTTTGGTGTCACTACGTCATTGATGAATTGTTGAAAAATAAGTCTGGTACGAGAAGTGTACAATGTGAGTTGGAATAGCTTACGGACAAAGGCTGAATGATGTCGCACAAAGTTCTAAGAAAATTAATACGGCCTATCTTACGTATATTCACGCAACATACCACATTCACTATATATGCTTTACACACTTTCAATGCTAAATAGAACTCTGTCTGCTCACATGATTTATATTTGAAACACCACAAACACAACTAAACACAATCTGAGGAGTTCACATCACATATATAATGGATAACCAAATACACGGTTAAATTCACAGTTACTTCACTTCCATTTATTTCTGTATCAAAATGTATTTATGTCATCAAGCTCTGGCATTGGTACCGCTTCTTCGACATTCACCGCAACACTTCTCTTTTGCGGGAGTCCAGAAACTGAAAATCAAATCACAGAGAACACTTTTCAGAATCTCGATTTCGAAGTATCACTCGATTATGGACAATATAAACACGAATCATAATGTGGAATATCCATAAGAAGTTTTTCAATCAAATAAAAATGTAATGTCATATGAGTGAATGAGATCGAAATGCGATCCTACACATTAAACTCTGCTGCAATCTTTGCAACAAACTTAACGTATAAATGACCGTACAACTAGCAAACTACTTATCTTTCATTAGGAAACTGTGTGGTCCTAAACTGCCGAATGACAATGTCACCAACACCAAGATGATCAACTTAAGAATAATGATCTACATTTGTAAACCAATTATCGAATCATCTTAAATTCATTAAACCACCACAGAGCAATTGACAAATCAGTGAACACACTGATGCAGAGTTTATATATAGATATGTACAAGAGCGTCATTTGGTTCTCAAGTACTCACTAGCTCACTTTAAGTGTGTTCGAGGACACATGTAATTAGAGATTTTCTCAAAAATTAACAGTTCGTCATTTCACTTTACAATATGCTGATGTTGAAATGTTGTGTGCACCACTCATTGTTTCACACTGTCATGTTAATTCATATTTTACTATTATCTCATTACACTACAGTGAAATCGTTATCTTTGCAACTATTTAATCCATAATTATTGCAGCGCTCAGACAGTAGATGGCGTTTCTCATCATTGAGAACGTTCATGCAATCGAGATCTTTAATATTGAAGCTGCACTAAACACATCAGCATCAACTCTTCCCAATTGAGAATGAAAAATCTTCCTGTTCCAGAAAACCTGTTTCTTGATAATTTCTGAAGCGATTCGAAGGACTCTTCCAGTCTTCCACATTGTAAGAGCATTCCATGAATTTAAATTTGTGGTTGTTCTGGTTGACAGAAGGGAGAAATTATTCGTGACGTTCAAAGAAGCTCGGCTTGCACCATGAGGCGACGTAAATCCTCTAAAATGAAATTCTTCCTTTAATTACCTTTTGTGTATTTGTAACGAACTCATCAATGGAAAGAATCGATTGAAGGAGATTGTGATTGTTATTTCAGATATTTTGATAGAGAGACTAAACCTTTGGATGCAGATCTATAGGCACATGTTATACAAATATCGAAACCATAAATACCTAAAATTTCACCGACTGTCATTTTTCACTCAGTTACTCTTTGATTGTGTATTGATAACGGTGTGACTTGTACTCTACGTCTGTTCATCACTTCTCTATTCATTGTGCAAAAATATTTCAGTGTGTCTTTCAGAGCCTTACTATGAATAGTCAAATCGCCATACAGTTTATCGATATTAAAACATCATTCGATAATCTTCAATATAATGCGGTTCGTGTACCTCATTTGTGTTTGATAATTCCTAATTTTATTGCTTCACCGAGGAACCTAGTACCATTTTGAGAGACGCAATACTGGAATTAGTTGAACATCTATCACTGAGGTTATCCAAATATTATTTATACATATAATGTCCTTAAGATGCTCGGTGGTCGATTTCAGTCAAAATGTCCGGTAGAATGATGATGTTATTTGATATGAAACATTCGATTTACTAACTTTTTGAATGTGATCATTTGTAAGAAACGGAATCTATGAGACTCGAATTATAAATAATCTAATTGACGAGATTGTAATACAAGCAGGTGACGAGTGTTAAATCTATGTTTGACAAATGAATTGCGTTACCATTCCCTGTGGAGTATGAAGACAAAACCGAAATACTAAGAAACAAGAACAGTGTATCCTGAAATTACATCACACTCAAATAAATCAATATATTATGACATTGTTAAAGTGATTCAGCGAATATCTCGCAAAAGACAATCAAGGATCAGGATACACTAAGAAGCGTTTTCTCCAATCAGCGTTCACTTGAAGTTTTAAGCAGAAATATCAAGGGAGCAGAACGTCACATGTAGAGGTTCTGATTGGCTGATTACTACAGTGCTACTGTGTTTAGTAGCGCTCCAGAATCCTTGAGCAACCCAAGGACATTTAAAATAGTATAAAAATGCTATGTTTTCTTTTTTGAAAAAAAGTGGCGTGAAGTAATTCTCTCATAGTTTGCGTCTTCTCTCTCGTCTTAATGTAGATGTAAAGACCTAGATTGATGGTTACAGAGTAGCCTAGGAAAAGAATTTAACGTTCAGTTTGCTAGAAAACCAAATGTTACTCTGAATGAATCATCATATAGAATAGGGAACATAAACAATGTTGAACAAGAATTTCAATGTTGTAACAATGAGATTTCTGCTCATCATCTCGTCATGTCAGTTGTTATTTGCGAAAAGTAACATCTATGAAATTATAACAATATCGCTTGCTGAATGTCATGCAGATAACATCACACGTTAATTTAACACAAACAGCATTATACAATACATCAGATTAGGGTGATTCCATGCATGCTCTGTCTGAATCTATCGAGGAACAGCCATTAACTGATTGTTGAAGAGAAGAAGTATGAGGGTAGCCATCAACAATCGATTGACCATGATTAGTGAAAGTGTCTGATTAAAGTGATATTGCGAAACGTGACTCAGTTGAGTTGTTTAAGTTGAATAAGAAAGTGGAGTATCAGGGATTTACATGACAAGACATCTGGAAACATATACGAACAATCAGTTATACATTTATTAGTGAGTGTGATTTAAAGCGCTCCACAATATCGTATACTAATTCTAACAGAAAATGATATAGGAAGAAGGGTGTGTGAATCTCACCATCGACGTTTATTCATAATCATGCTAAACATGTTACAGAAAATCAATCTGCTACATTATGTCTCCCTAAATTGTCGTTGTTTATACTTGCTTATCGGGCTGACCCACAGCACACAACATGCTGACCAAATCAATAAGGGTTGATCGCTCTCTGTAATCACCATCAATGGGTGATGCTTACTCCTCATATATATCAGGTAAGATATAAGTAGTACAAGTGTGTGTGAAATTAATCGATCAAATGACATGAAGTATATACTAAATTTGCAAGAAAACGTCTGTCGATATAAGCAACATACACCACAGTTTCACTTCAATATCTTCAACAGAACAAATTTCATTTGATTCCGATTTTCTTTTCTCGTTATTTGAATTGTGATAGTAAAGGTTGTTCATATTCATATAACTTGGGTATGACGAGTCCAGTTCAAGATGAACAGGTTAGAGTGTAAAAGTCACTCTCACTCAACTTAAGAAACGTAGGTGAAGTACACTCATCACAACAGTGAAATGATGTGCAAATCCGAATTCAGACGACCACTCGTTTCAGGTCAACTATTATCTCACCAGCATTCACTCTACAAATCTTCTCCACTCAAATTCTCAAACACTCATTCAATCACTCACTCGCTCACTCGCTAACTCAAAATAAACAAATTTGCTTCACTCTCACTCTCACATTGACCTCAACAGAATCACAAGTACTCACACGACACAATTGTATGTCCACTCACTCCATCTCACACACAGTATAAAAGCAATGTGACTTCAGCCATTCAAAGTGCTTCTCTTCGTATCACATTGAAACACACTTCTAGTGTTTTTTGATAGTGTTGTTAGTTCAGTGAGGATGGTGAGTGTTCGATTTATCGAGTTGTTAATCGTTTATTCGTTAATTGTTGTGTTCAGATCCGGTCGACAGTGTTGTTGTCAATAGTGATGATTGTGTCACTTGATAATTCAGTGAGTGGTGAGATCGTGTTATCGAAGGAAGATGTAGTTCCATTTTTGGTTGGTGCAGGTGAGTTGTTGTATGTGATTCGTGTAATATTACATTCAACACACTTTATTGATAATCCTCACCTTCGAATAATTCAAGATGAATAAGGAATTTTATTGGTTTTGACTTGTTAATGATGTTTATTTTTACCCTGGACGTTTGAATGTTTCGATCATGAGTGTTTTTGCTTTTGTAGGAATGGCTAATGAATTTGCCGTCAGATCACGACCGATGGAGAAGAGAGGCAAAATTACTAACACGAAAAACAATAAGGATAAAAGTGATAAGAAACGCGACAATCGTATTAAAAATTTAATAAAATCCGCAAGTGCATATGTTCCTATATTGTTTTCTAAATAAATCTTCCTCATACATTTTACTGGTTCTCTGAGTGTTTATTTATATTCAAACTGGTGTGTAATCTGCGGATATAAAATTTTGTGTTATGACTAACGAGATATTGAGTGATAATAAAACGAGTCATCACTGAGCAAAATGATTGTATAATAATTTACTTTATTTACAAACAAATAGTATTATTTGAAATTCATTACAACATCACAAACAATGTTTGACGTATTTGGAGTAACTGAGAAAACCATTTGTTTACTTGCTGATGTTTCATGAATAAGCACATTGAATCCATCGCAGTTTCACCTTGTATGCTTTGAATGGAAATCCAGTTCTCATTACACTCCACATCTATTCTTCGTAGATGAGTGTTGAAACATACAGTGACAGGCTTGTGTATAATTATTAGAGAAGTAATGAACAAACGTAGAGTACAATTCACATCGTTGTCTATGCACATTCAAATTGTAAGTGAGTGAAAAATACCATTCGGTGAAATTTCAAGTTATCATGGTTTCGGTATTCGTGTAACATATGCTTATTGATGTGCATACAACCGTTTATATTTTTATTCGCTATAAATTAATGACCGAGCTTATTGTACAATCGTTCACTGTATTTCACATGCATTACTGTAATGCGAACTGGCTCACATATTAATTGGTTAGTACTGATCAGGTGATGCGTGCCCGAGGATAGTGTAAATGTTTCAATGCGTTCCATTGGAAAGTAATTCCAAATTACTCTATGCATCAGATAGATGTTTGGAATTTAAATTTCTTAATAACTATCATTTGTATAGAAAATGAACTGTGAGTGGACATCAATGACATAGAGAAAATTAGCTAATTCGTACAAGTCATTGATTTCCACATATAAAGTAATCTGATTGAATGTTTCGATGTATCAATAACTGACAAGAACTATCAATGTGGAAATGATGTTGTATGTCAGATACGTGTCAATGAAAGCAGGTCATTTAATATACTGTGAAGAATGTTTACTCAAATTTGGTATGTAATAAGCTATCATCAATCCACTTCAACACATTTCGTTCATACTGCAATTAAGCGACTATGTATTTCAGCTAGCATTTTGTAGGTGTTTTGAAGATTTACGGTTTGTCGTGGCTAAGCAAACTTATTTGTATTATACAACATTCAGTATTTCGATGTGAGCTTCTGGAGAACATATTGTCGGAGTGCCACAACATGTGTTTAAACATTTCCTGGAAGATTTGTTAATCGAGGTGTTGATCAATCTGCTTCAGTAATGTAATAATAATAAATGGAGAGGATTTTAATCCGACAAAAATTACATGGGGCTTCACTCCGGTACCAGGTCGATATAACAAGCTAGTTGAAACAGTAGAAATTTATTGATGAGTTCAACAAGTTCGAAAATCGACCGGGGGTAATAATATACTTGGATCAATGTTCACAATCAACATAGACTCTGTCTCAGTGCTTACCAGTCATGAGTATTATACGAGTGACCGTAGAGTTGTATTGAGTTGTATTGAACTTCAATGCTTCAATGATGTACCGGAGCAGACATTTTGATCAACAAACCTGGAAACGGACTGAAACTCTTATTCGAATTTTACGATGAGTAATTTAGTTTACCACAAATAATGTTGACATTGCGCTTTCCAATCTATACCACAACCTGATATATTGCCTTGACTGCACTGCTCCAGTTAAAAGCCGTATGTCTTATAATGCTAATACTTACTTACGCACTTCACAGTATACTTAAATTAATCGACAGGAATACTTCATCTGAACGTGTTTTTTATGGATATAGAAAATAAACTCTACGTAGTAAAAGCCCAGAATTGTCAATGCTTCGGCTTTTTAAATCTATCTGCGAACAACTCAGCAGGCACTTCTCGCAATGCTACAAAACTGGAACTGAGAGCTCTATCATTACATTTCCAATGCTGACATCCAGACATCTATCGAAAATAGATTTCATACCCTCCAATATCAAGCTGGCCATAACTGCCCTGAAAACGTCTTATGATAGTGGACCTGATGGGATACCTTCATCATTTGCGAAATAAGGGATTAGAGAACTTTTGCTATTTTTTTTGAAACTTTTCAATCTATCTATGGAATAAAGGACCTATCCACCTGTATGAAAAACATCCTTTATCACACCTAGATTCAAAACACGATCACGTAGTGCTACTATCAAAAACAGGCTAATTAATTTGACATCCGTGTTCTCAGAAACTATGGAAAAAATCATCCACAAACAGCTATCATCATTTTTACTTTCGGCTACTCTGATCAGCCTATCCCAACACGGGTTTATGACTGAACGCTCATGTTTCACATTGCACCTGGAATTGTTTTGATCAAATTACCCTGAGAAGAGATGTTCGTCAGTCAGTGATAATTTTTTTACTTCGATTTTAGTAGGACTTTCGACAGTGTTTCACACAAACTCTTTCTTTTAAAACTCTCTTCATTTGGCATTCAGAATGCCCTTTTATCTTGGCTCAACTCTATTTTAGAAGAACGTAGCCAAATCCATCGCTTTGGATCTTGCTACTCTAAACCCACAGTGGGGTTATACAGGGAAGTGCGGTTTGTCCATTACTCTTTCTCATTTTTATCAATGACGTGTGTTCCCTCTTTCAATATGGTAAAGCTTTCCTTTTTGCTGATGACCTGAAAGTAGTTTATTCATTCTCTTCTCCCACGAAAGAAAGTTATATTTCAGCGGTAATCCAAGGGGAAATAAACAAGTTGTGCGAATGGACTATTTCGTGGAATATGCCACTTAATGTAGACAAAAGTGAATTTATTGACATTGATCGCTGTCTTACCTGAAATATGACTATTCACAATCATACACACAAACATCTAAACACTGGTTGTGATTTGCGTTTAAGATATAGCAATAGTCTGAACCTTTCTGAGCACATTATATCTCAAGTATTCATGATAATGATAAACTTCAATAATATAGATTTGAGATTGTTTTTATACAGAAAATGCCATTCCAAGAACCCTCAAAAACGTACGTCAGAATCGTTCTCTTATTCGCTACTCGAGTATGTGGAACAGACTGCCAGTGAACCTCTGTTGCAGTGAAAGTACAACGCGGTTCAGATGTCTCCTTGAAGATTTTTTTCCAGAATTTATATTATGTCACTTATTGAATATCAATGTATCCAATATTGATCTATAAAAACACTGAATAGAATATCCTGCTTCAAATCTTCTTTACTCATCTACTCACTCACTCACTATAAACACACGTGCTACAATCTCACTACTAGTTTCATCTTCATGAAATAACAAATACTGATACGAGATAATTCTATTTTCCACATACGCTTTAGAATATTTGTCTTAGAATTAGTGCACACTATTTATAGTTAAGTGTAATACTTTATAACACTTTGAAAGGAGGTAGTTTAGTGAGAGAAGCAGTTTGTGGATCCTCTTTCTACCTTCTCCATTTATCTGGTCTAGAAACTGTTATGGACCCTTAGAATTCTACAGACGGAATTCTTGAAATACAACACACGGAACATTTTGATTTATAGTTAAAATGCAAATATATACAGATTAAGATAATGATTTAATTGAAAAGAAAATCTTCACTGAATTTTCTTTATTTTCATTCAACAACAAAATGGGTTATTTTAATTATATCAACATGGGTACATTTTACTGAACTGCACAAACGCCTATCCAGAAATTTTCAGAATGTTTTGTCATTGTGATCACCCTGTATTGCACGTGTTATTTACATACTGTCGTATAAGTATGGTTACTTTTGCTAACTGGAGAACCTAATATGAGTAGTTGTTGTTCAGATTATATTAAATGATCTTCTCCCTTTGACACCTATCTGAGATACAACGTCATTTCCACATTGATAGTTCTTGTCATTTGAATAAACAGTTATAGATATACTGAAACATTCAATCAGATTTCTTAATATGTGAAAATTGATGACTTGTACGAACGAGGTAAGTTTTTCGGCTTTGTGTTTCTGTTGATCACTCATAGTTTATTTCTGATACAAATGACAGTTATTGAGAAAGTGAAATTTTATACATCTATTTGATGAATATAACTCTTCTTGTAGCTCTTCTATGGTCCAAGCAGATTAGGAGGTTTGGGTGTAAGGTCAGCATTCACATCACGTTGAAAAATTCTTTGCTAATAACACACTAACCGAAATGAACAAATTAAATTAGTTAAATTCTGACATCTGAGTTGAAGTAATTACCTTATCTTATAAGCTTATGAATGATTATTCAGGTGTAATTTCATGAACATCTGTGATAATTGGAAGTATTTAAATTACTATACGAACCAGGAATCCCCTAAATAGTGTAATTTAGATCAAGAAGAACGAGTTGAGCATAAGTGAACTTGTGGTATTTATAATTCGAAATAAGTCAGTCATCAAGTACCAAGGACTCAGTTGTTCAGACAAACGCCACATTATCACCACTTACTAGCGATTCACAGCGTCCTCATAAGAGCAGCTTGTGTCCAGTAAATCCGATACCTAGGCTTAAGTAATACTAAAATAGATTCTAGAGATTTCAAGATGTTGAATGAAATAATGGAGTCTAGGCTGCCTGTATCAACGAAAATACATGGTATAAACCAGAGGAGGTATATGCTTGCCTTTGAATATAAAAACTACCTTTCGAAATCGTGGTAAAGTTGACTGATCATTGGAAATACCCAACCTAACAGGATCGAAACTACAAAATTTTATAATTTCTTGCGTCGAAACACACAGTAGTTTTACAAACTGATTGAATGTGTTCAATGAAACCCATAGATGAACATCAACTAGAATGGATGTAAAGCCGGGTAGAAGAAGAAGTGAATGCAAATCATCTACGAACACAACCAACCGTGAACAATAATGTCTCTACAAACCTCGTTCGTATTTACGAACATATGAGATTTCAAGGATCCTTGACCGTCGATACAATATGCCTGTTTGTTTGTCTAGAAAATGTGCCATGATTCGAAATTTCGCAGTAACGGTTAAAATAAGGGACACCAAATAATATATACAAGTATGTTTGTGGAAACAAGGTCAATGGAATTTGTCAAAATGAGGATTAGTTAAGTAAGACATTAGTTACTACTCAATATGCTATCACTGTCAAACTAAATGTGCATCTCATTAGCGTGCGTCTATTTCAAAATGTAACCGGGCTGTCGATGTTTGTTATTATCATCATCATTATTATTTATTCGTTTTTAGTAACATTTACTGTAAAGGCAAACAAATAATTCTAGTAAAGAGTTGTGGAGCTTATTACATTTTTGATTTAGATCATGAAAATGATCTCGGTGGTGTTGTCACAGTATCCCGACAGCAGACATTGGGTTTTAAACGTTGTTCAAGCCTTAACAACTCAGGCATGTTTTATTTCCCCTTCTAACCTACATATGTGCATTTCATGTAAGTCACTTAAAAAATAGTCATAAAACATTCCATGATAACAAACAATAAGTAAACTACCAAATCGTATTTGTACATTGTGATTTCACAATCATTCAAAGTGCTAATATATTGGTAGGCACATTTCAGAAATTTATTCATATAATTAGTTTGACATGAAATTCATTGTTAACATTTCTTACCATTTTACATTATATGATTCCATTCAATTTGTATTATGTTAAAAAATTAACTTTTTATTTTCCTAAAAAACGTGACAGAATCCTAATCAACTTTGTTTTGATTTAGCACAAGAACATATCTATAATCTGGTAAGAACTAATTCATATGCACAGTTCTTACGATCATCTGATTATTTGACATTATTCTATAATACAATGTAAGTATCATCAACAACATCCAATAAAGTAGATCAATCGTTAAGACGATTATTAAAGAAGTTTGCAACAAATAAATATACCTGTATCAAAGACCTAAACATTTATAGACAATTAATGTTATGTATTACTACTAATTTGTAGTCAATATATGGTTACAACATTTAGTTTTCTTTTCATTTCTGTAAGAATATTGAAACGAATTAAAAAGGAATCGTGGGTTTGCACTGCTGAGGAGTCTCACAATAGGACGAAACGGCCGTCCAGTGCTTCCAGGTTTTCAATTGTGGTGATCTAACATCAATTGATTCATGATCTCAAACAAAATGAATTCTGCTTGTTCAATTTCATTAGGTTGAAGACATTTTTCCTGGATTAAAATACTGAACAAAACTGACTGAATATTATATAATGAGAAACTGAAAGGATTTATTTATAACTAGAAATTAACAACTGATAATACTTTAGCATCATTTTTTCCTTGTTCAGTGTATTACAAAAAGGTTGATTGAAAAGAACTATAGGTAATTTGTAGATGAAATCGAGAATTCGAATGATTTTCGTGCTGAACTCATCACAATATAGAGACGAGTTTGTGCTAATACAATTGGTTCTAGACTATTGTTGGCTAATCAGAAAACAAATATTGTGAATTAATAGTTTACGGTAATATATATATATTACAAAGGATCATTCTAAACACTTATAAGAAGAAAAACACTTTAGAAGCAGCGAAACTAGGAAGGGCAGCTGGTCCGGATGAATTGGCTCCAGAGATTTTTAAGGATGGTTGTCCATTTTTAGCGATTAGGTCGACTAATATTTTAGCTAAAATCTAGGAGTTGGACGTTATTCCATCTGACTGGTCACAATCACTTATCGTCCCAATATATAAGAGAGGGTCAAAATCATCCTGTGACAACCATGGAGGGACTAGTTTAACAGATATAGTATCTAAAGTACTGGCCTCGATAATTATCAAACGCCTACCTAAGACTCATGAACTACAAACACAAGAGCACCAAGGTGGTTTCAGACCTGGTTGTGGCCTCATGGACTACATATTCACCATTCGTCAAGTTCTAGAACGCAAGCATACTTATCGTGTTCAACAATGATGGTCCTTCTTAACTTAAAAGTAGCATTTGACTCCGTAAATCGCGAGATTCTGTGGCAGTGTCTGTCATTAAAAAGCGTACCTCAGGAGTACATAAACTATGTGAAGGCTCTTTACTCGAAAACTATCAATCGAGTCACAGCATATGGCGAACTGTCATCTACTTTTGCAACTTCAAGTGGTGTCCGTCATTACTGTTCGCTTTCTCCATTTTTGTTTAACATCATCATAGACCTACCGAGGGAAATAACATTGTCGTCGACTGAATTCTCGGGTATTGATCTTCCACCAGGAGGTCCACTTATCGAATTAGAATATTCAGATGATATAGTCTTGTTTAGTGAAGACGCTGATAAGATGCAGTCATTTGGTAGCACTAGGCAACAGTGCAATTACGTTTGGAATGCGCTTCTCTCCCTCTAAATGCAAGTTGTTGCTTCAGGATTGGTCTGCATCAACACCTTAATTAAAGATAGATGGTGGAGTAGACGGACGCGTTGACAGCTCCACTTTTCTTGGAAGTCTGATCAACCCTAATGGGTTGGTGTCCGACGAAATCTCAGCACGGATTCGAAAAGCTCGTTTGGCGTTTGACAACTTACATCACTTTTGGCGAAGGCGAGATATCCATCTATCAATATAAAAACGAGCATACTCCGTATCAGTTCGTTCTGATTTACTTTACGACTGCGGAACATGGTCATCAAGAAGAGAAGATACTCGTAAGCTACTAGTATTTTACCACAGATGACTTATATATATTGCACACATCTGCTAAGATTATCTGATAAGTAATAGTGAGATTAAACACAGGGTATCAGGGAATGATGACTAATCAGTTGTGAATCTTCATCGTCTGAGATAGTTGGACCATATAATGCGTATGCCTGGACATCGATTACCACGACGCTCAGCGCTGACTACTGTTGGAAATGGTTGGAAGAAAGTTAGGAGCTGCCAAACGAAAACCTGACATCAGTGCTTGAAGTGACAAACTTCTAGTCTGAGCCATGTTGGGAGATGCAGATTACTTGGTTGAGGTGCGCGTGTCCATCGCAACCTATAGTTGTAGACTGTGTATGATATGGCTCAGAATAAATTACAATGACCAAGGTGTACACACTCTTTAACTATGAGATTAAAGTCGCTTCATATCCATCTATGAATTAATTCTTTCTTTCTATGTTTATGAATCCGGTGTTTATCTTGCTGTGCTAATGAGGTATGGCAACTTGAACCGATATCTATATGTGCTTGGTCCTACGCTGTAGCTGACTGTCCGAAATTATTAAGTGAAACTTTCTGAGGACTGTACCAATATATTTCTAGTGCTCATCTTACATGATCGAAACAAGTATGATTCATTTAATTCATCGCATTAAAAACAACAGGTCATTTTCATGATTTTAATTTGCCGTCGGTACACTGAATTTATCTTCATGATTTAGGACTAGCAATCAGAAGTCGCTTGGTTGGATTCGACAATTGTGTAAAACTTCAACCAACGCTTTCATAAAAAGACTTCAGCTTCATTCTCACTCTTACTTTGCTAAAACTGTCTCTATAGGTACAGAGTTGTTTCGTTACAGTTTTGACTTTATGAATAAAGTATTTTGCTCCGATTTCCTATTTTCCACTACTCGGCGGATTATTGTTGAAGCATTGTATCAGTCGCCCAATTCATTGACTTCGTGAAGATTCAGCTCTTTACTACAACGACAATCCAATTGTTTGTAATTACTGTAAACCTCAAGAATACCCAACAGAATTATAGCCACCATTCAGTGAAAGTTTACCTACTAACACATTCCACGTTGGTTTAAGCACTTAAGTCATTTAATTTTAAATCAGTCCTTAACAACTCAACACCGACTAATGAAACTGGAGTTCGACTACTTTATCTTTTGCTTTATTTTATCAGATTATACTAGTGCACTGTGTTCAATGATGATCTGTCTCCATGGCAAACAATAGCTTAAATTTTTCATTCGTAATGATTATTATATGTACATATTTTCCACTGTCTTGCTTTTGCGTATATCACCTACAAATGTTCAAATTTCCATAGAGGCTTAAGTATGAATTATCTAGTATGCAAGACATTTTGTGTTCTTTTATTTCATATGTTGAATTCAATCCAGCAATTAAAATTCCATCTGACAATCAAAGTGTTAAGATAATACATTATCAGTGTTATTGGATGAAGTTAGAAATATAAATAATTGGATGAAAACTCAGAAACATGAGGCCCCTCATAACGATCGCTGGCTAGATTCTCGATGTGTGCTGCTGAAGAATTCAACATTAGATTGAAACAGCAATCCCGTCCATCCTAGTTCCTAGGGATAACATCATGTTAGAATGATCCTTGACATTAAACACTTAATATCTTTTGCAAGATAGTTTGACAGAACATTTATTATCCGCCTCAACACGTTAGTTATATGTTATGAATGTACATATGAATGTACATATTCTCAACTATAACAGAGGAGACTGCTTTATGAATAACATTTACTACAGAACAAATTGAGCATTACTAAACAAACTTGGAAATATTTTTCGGTTTACATTTCAAACAACTAGAAAAGTATTTGAGTATAAAAGAACGTAGCAACAAAATAGGTAGACGCATGCCTTTTTTTTCAGTTATACATTTAGGATCTTTCAGCTGTTTTACACACGAATAAATGTGTCCAACTTAAAATCGCATTTATTCTTTCACCGTTCATCAGCAATGAAACTGTCGAAAAATTCAGGTCGATCATTAAGCTAAAACGTAAAGTTATCGCTTTACTGAATAAAACAACGAATGATATTAAAGTATGTCGGCAGTTGCTACGATTTGCAACACAAAAGACAAAATACATATAGTAAAAACAAGTTTAAAAAAGTAAGTGAAATCAAGAGTGTAATAGGAATATTCTAGTTTCAACTGAGTCGTTATTTGAAGGTATTTAACCTACCACTTAATTAAAATACAATTCCTTATGTGCACCAAAATAACAGTCAGTGACATTGTAAATCGACGTCACACTTGAATCCATATACCCATGACGCTATTACTTTCAAGTGTAAATTGATCTTTTGCCCTCTGACGAAATAAAACATTATAGTGGAGGTTCATGATATTATCAATCGAATAGCTTCCCTTCTGAAGAACTTTTTACCTTACAAAGATTTACCTCAATACTTCGAAGATATTGATGAGCAAATATCTCATTATTAGGGCAACCATACATACAACGAGTGAATGCAAATAATCTACGAACACAACGAACCGTGAACAAATGCGTCAAAAGATACTGATCCAATGCTCGTTGAATGGCCAAGAAGATCTCTTTACATGAAGTAGCCAATGCATCTAATATTCAGTACGACGATAAAGCTCAATAGTAAAGTCATCTGGTTTACATGAAACAACAACACTACAGATACATTGAAGCTGTGAACTTTATGATTTTTCATGACTAATTAAACGTTAGCGAGTTGAGATATTTAAGAAGGCACAATAGCGTGTTCGTACATGCGAATAGTCAGTGAAAGCTTCTGTCTCCTAGATGTGAGCAAACTCATTTGAAAGCTGAATCAGATAATCAGCTTCTGGAATTTCAACCAGCAACAATGGAATATTCAGAATTTACGACGTGGTAGGACCAAATTTTAAGATGATTATATCAACAGTAGTTTGAAGTCTGGTCTCCACAATACACTAAATAAAATTGGAGTTTGTTCTCAATGGTCTATTTGTAAATTGAATTTGATTACAATTGAAACACACAGTGTAGTGAGGCATCTGCACACTGACCGAACAACTATATCATCCAGCTTTGAGTCGAATGAACGAAATTGCGGCAAACACACTCCACTCTCTTACACTAACTAGATGTGGAAGTCCACAGTTGTAATTAGGGCTGTTGAACATGATGGAAGTAAGTAATACTTAAGGAATGTCATACAAATTGGCACAAATTATTTCCAAACTGGATCATGCAATACAATGAAATGTGAACTGAATTAACAAGGAGATCTATTGAGCTGAAATTCCACTGCGGTCAACATATCAAGTTACTCTGGATTTCCTCTAATGCAATTACATTCGAGAATTCATCATCGACAAAGTTAAAGTAAGACTACACTGTTTGCATTCCGTCGAATTAGTCACGAAAATAAACGATAAGATCTAATGATCTGGGACAACGTAAATCGAAGTCGCTAACTGAAATAACCAATCAAACTGAATCGTTTCGAAAATTTAGTTCGGTGAGTACCACTATGTTTGCCAAACATTTTATAATTGAAATGTATGGAACGGGTTATTAGTTTGTTAGACAGTGCAAAATTGGATGCTTGAATGTGTGACTGTATGAGATCGTGTTGCTTAGTTGTCAATTAAACTCTCGAATATAAAACGATTGATCACTAATCGATGTCAAATACAAGTCAGTTTCCGACAATGTTATTTACACTGTCTTATGGGTGACTGATCTTACGAGCAGAGTCTGATTCCGGTAGTTGACGGAAAACCGTCTCATTAATTAATTCTCAGTTATTTAATTAACATTTCCAGATATTCGAATAAATATTTTTGACCTGTGTGAGTTTTTGACAGCGCATCAACATTGTGAGTGAGTTGTGAAGCAGTTAATCGAGAAAGTTGATTGACAGTCCCATGATTCAACGTCACTTGTAGAGAACTCAATGTAAATATTTTCCCTTCATATATTTGGCAAGTGACATTCACGAACTGAGACTGTTCAAAGATTAATCAAACACGGGTCAATTAATCATATTATTACTATATTCATGTAATACTCAGATTATGTGCATCTTATTGAAATGTGACTATTATCCTTCAACAGCATAATTTCATTACGCATACTTGTGTGTAGGCGAACAATTTCTTCCACTCAACATTCTATATCGCAACTTCATTCTGATTCAGTATAACTCACAAGTATAAGGTAGTCGAGAAACTGTGAGTTAAGCATTTCATAGAATTTGATCCTTTTATGTGACAAATCTACTCCTCGAACTCTACATCTCATCCCATGATTCTTACTTATTTTACTGCTAAACTAAACTGAAGTGTTGTGTTGAGTGGCCGAAATGGAACATGAGACAGATGTAAATTATTGCTACTCAGATAGGTAAAAGCTTTTCATTCGGTTTCGTAATTTTGATCATAGTAGTCTGTATAAAGTACAGTATTATTGAGAAATTTAGTTGTCTTTAATCGTTTACATGTTGAAGAAGCTAAATTTACTCGGATGTAATTTACTTACGCGTAACCATACGTTTTAGGAGAGCTGTTTGTCTGCACTTCAGTGTGGAGCTCCGTCACTCAATAGTGTATTATGTTCAAACAATCTGTGCATTGCCACATGTATAATACGCGCGAGTCTCATCATATCAGCAACTAAGTATTCTTATTGAAGATATTTTGGTGTCACTACGTCATTGATGAATTGTTGAAAAAGTGTACAATGTGAGTTGGAATGGCTTGCCGACAAAGGCTGAATGATGTCGCACAAAGTTCTAAGAAAATTAATACGGCCTATCTTACGTATATTCACGCAACATACCACATTCACCATATATGCTTTACACACTTCCAATGCTAAATAAAACTCTGTCTGCTCACATGATTTATATTTGAAACACCACAAACACAACTAAACACAATCTGAAAAGTTCACACCATATTAATTATCAGTATAATGGATAACCAAATACACAGTGAAATTCACAGTCTTCTCAGTGCTTCCGATCGCTGTACCATAATGGCATTGGTACCGCTTCCTCAACTTTCACCGCAACACTTCTCTTTTGCGGGAGTCCAGAAACTGAAAATCAAATCACAGAGAACAGCTGTCAGAATCTTACTTTCGATGCAATAATAACAGGAATCAAAATGTGGAACATTCACACAAAGATGCTTGAAAATAATGTTTAATCAAATTAACATGTAAGTCATGTGAGTCAATGAAACCGAATTGCGATCCCGCTCACTAGAATCTGCTGCATTCGTTGCAACGAGCTCAACGCATAAACAACCACAGAACTAGCACACTATTTACCTGACATTAGGAAACTGTGTGGACTCAAACTGACGAATGACAATATCACCAACACGAAGATAATCAACTTCAGAATTGTGATCTGCATTTGTGAAGCAATTAATGAATCAGCTCACCTTCATTATGCCACCACAGAGTAATTGACAAATCAGAGAACACACTGATGCAGAGTTTATATATAGATATGTACAACTGGGTCATCTGGTTCTCATGTCCTCACTAGCTCACCTTAAGTGTGTTTGAGGACACAAACAATGTAATAAGAGATTTTCTCAAATATTAACAGTTCATCACTTCACGTTACAATATGTTGATGTTGAAGTGTTGTGTGCACCTCTCATTGTTTCACACTGTCATGTGAATTCATATTTTACGATAATCTCATTACATTACGGTGGAATCGCTATCTTTGCAAATATTCAATCTATAATCATCGCACATCTGAGACAGTAGATGACGTTTTCTCTTCATTGAGAAGATTCATGCAACCGAGAACTTCAATATAAAAGCTGCATTACAGAAATCAGCATCAACTCGTTCCATTTGAGAATAAGAAATCTTCCTGTTCCAGAAAACTGTTGCTTGATAATTTCTGCAGCGATTCAGAATCCTCTCCCGGTCGTCCACATTTTGTTAGAACTCCATGTTCCTAGGTTGATTGTTTTTCTGGTTGTCAGAAGGTAGAAATACTTCCTAACATCCAAATGACCTCGGCTTTCACCATGAGGCATCATAAATCGTCCAAATGAAAACCTTCCTTGAATTATTTGTCTGTATTTGTGCGAACTCATAAAGGAAAGAATTCGATTGAAGGTGATAACGGGTGTTATTTCAGATATTTCGATAGCCAGACCAAACATATGGATGCAGATTGATAGGCAAATGTTATACGAAAATCTAAACCACAAATGCCTATAATTTCACCGACTGTCACCAAATGTGTTAAATAACAAACCTATAAGAGATTACTTTCCACAACAATTTTTCTCTGTACAAGATGGATTACTAGGTTACTCACCATCTACACAACGCCAACTTACAAGTGCTTATCTCAACTGTCCGCCTAGTCTAGTCCAACAAACTAATCCTTTTCATCTAAATAAGGATTTTTTGGCCTTCAGAAATCCCTGATCACAATAGCAATAAAGTTTGCTCAAGCGATAGCTCATATGATCAGCCAAACATAATCAACCACAGTCTATGTATTTCCGAAATACATAAGAGCAATAGGGAAGCTCCCGTTTTTTTCACACTCCAAACTCCCTTTTTAAACTTACTACTTATCAATCCATGTTCACTTTTGAACAGAATTTCTGCCCTGAGAACATTAGCTTTTTTAGCCAAGCCTTCTTTCATACCAATCATTAAAACATGGTGCTCTCAAGCAGTATCTGATTCAGAATCAAATATCTCGAACTATAGATTCTATCGCAGTGACAGGTAAACCAAGCGAGGAGGTGGTTGTATTATATATGCTTTGAATACCCTAACAACTAATAAAGTTGGAGATAGTGTCCTGAATGTTTATCAGAATCTGTCTGGATATCAGTCAACTACCTGAATCATAGTCTACTCTTTGGATGCATATACAGAGCTTCTGATAGTTCGATTATTGGGAGTGATCTTATTATCAATGCCTTCATACATGCATCTGCTCTAAACTTTAATGCTAAGGTTATCACTGAAAATTTCAACTATCCTGGGATTACCTGAAATACCAGTTGTTGTCAGTCATGTTATGATGAGTTCTCGGCAACCGTTAGCATGCAATGTTGGTTACAGTGGGTTCGAACCCCAAATAGAAGCGATAGTATACTTGATCTAATATTTAGTAGAAATATTATCCCACTATCTGTAAAAGTATAGGATAAATTTGAAAGCAGTGAACACAAGATAGTAGCTTGCGCTCTCCGTATATATCCTTCTTATAATCAATTGATTCAAAAAGTCTGTCAATATAGAGACTATAGGCATGCTGACTGGGATCTCCTGCATTCACTGATTAAACTTTCAGACTGTGATAACGTTTTCTCATGTAATAGTCTCATGGGTGCCATCGACAAATTCTATCTGATCGTTAACTCCTGTCTAGATTCCTGTGTAACTCTTAAAACGTACAGGTTCAGTAAACCCTACGAATTATATATACCAGCTAAATATCGTAATAAACTGAGACGCCTATGGAATCATTATTTTAAGTCAAATGACTTTACGGCAGTTGCACAAATAACAATATTTTTTAATCAAATTGAAGAGAGACGTAGATTAAAAGCCATTAATGAGGAGATCCTAGCACTTAATACTTACTTACGTAACACTCCTTTTCAATAAACGCGCTAAAGCAACTGAAAATGCTGATATACCATGCATCCAGCATAATAGCACTTTTACATACGATTCTAAACCTATAGCAGACGTTTTCAGTGGTATTTTTGCAGATGGTGTTGGAAATACAAGTGGCTCTGCTTCAAGATTTATATGCGGGACTAGCAACACGATAAAATCCATCTTCTTTATATGCATGAAAACTAATAAGGCTATTAACACCATTTGGCTTTCGAGAGGTCATGGAGCAGACGGTATTTCATCTTTTCTCTACAAATATGGTGGTCCAGATATTCCACTTCTTCTTCTAAAGCTGTTTACTCTCTCTCTCTATGGAAACTGGTTCTTACCCTTACTGTTGGAAAACGCGTAAATCATACCACGTTACAAATCTGAAGATAAGACTGACGTAAACAATTATCGACCGATCAATATTACTCCGGTTGTCCCTAGGAGTATGGGAAAAACTATAAGCGATGAACTTTCCAACTATTTACTCGCTGGAAAGTTTATCAATGATACTCAACACAGATTTCTTAAAGATCGATCTTGCATGACATGTCATTTTGACTTCTTTAATTTAGTTTTTAATCTACGTAGCCATGGATATCTAGTCTTAATGCTATATCTGCACATTTCTAAAGCCTTTGACATGGTTAAACTCCAACTTCTTATAAGTAAGTTCGCATTTTATGGGGTTCAAAATCCTTTGCTTGCTTGGTTTGATTCTTTCCTCAGAAATGGACATCAAATAGTCAAAATTAGCTCTTTGTTGTCTAACGCTGTACCTGCTACAAGTGGTGTAATACAAGGTAGTGGCTTAGTCCCTTTTTTGTTCTTTTTTTAATTTACAAAGTTTGTGTTCGACCCCTCCTAGAATATTGCGCGTTTATACTTGGCAGTGCGCGCATAAAGGATAAAATAACGTTGGAATCAGTACAGAGACAGTTTACACTTCGTATTCTTGGAGCTGATTGCACTTTAACTTATGAATCTTAATGCCATAAACTTGGGCTAGACCCTTTGTGGAAGTGGAGATTGAAACTAAATCTTATCTTTTTTTCAAACTACTCAATAAACTATCCTTTACATCCAATCACATGATTCAATATGCCAAAAACTCTCACTATGACAACTCCGCCTTTAGCTCTTATAGGGTTACTGCCGGTCCTAAGCCCGGGTAAAGTAGGAGGGTTGGGCATGGGGTTAGCGTCCTCATCCCGTAGACAACTAACTCGCTAAATGAACGCCTAACAGAAAATTTAATCCAAACCATTTAAACTCTGACCTGGGAGTTAGAATTTACTCATTTAGAAGAATTATGACGTTTCATGATGAAAGCCGAATTCCTTCGGACGCCACGAGGCCGATGCCCCTTCTAACAACCAGAGCAGAAATTTTTATAGGTACATGGAACGTTCGAACAATGCGGGAAACCGGGAAGACCAGTCAAATAGCAATGAAAATGAGGAGATACAACTTAGCAGTACTAGGAATCAGCGAAACCCACTAAACTCAAGCTGGACAGAAAAGGCTAGCTACGGGAGAGTTGCTGCTATACTCCGGTCACGAAGAGGACAATGCTCCACACCCTCAGGGAGTCGCTCTTACGCTGTCCAAAGTAGCACGAAATGCACTTGTAGGATGGGAATCTCACGGATCCAGAATCATCAAAGCATCATTCAAAACAAAGAAGGATGGGATTTTAATGAATATTATCCAATGTTATGCACACACCAATGATAACAACGACATTATTAACGATCAATTCTACGATAGGCTGCAGTCAATCGTAGAGAAATGCCCAAGAAAGGACCTCACCATTCTAATGGGAGATCTAAATGCCAAAGTCGGAATAGACAACACTGGATATGAAGATATTATGGGACAACATGGACTGGGAGAAAGAAACGAAAATGGAGAAAGATTTGCAAATCTATATGCATTCAACAAATTGGTCATAGGGGGCACAATATTTCTACACAAGCGTATACACAAGGCTACATGGATCTCATCGGACCACACTACAGCGAACCAGATAGATCATATTTGCATCAACAAAAAATTCCGAAGGACAATGGAAGATGTGAGAACCAGGAGAGGCTCTGACGTAGCTTCAGATCACCACCTAGTTGTGGCCACTTTGAAACTGAAGCTAAAAAAGAACTGGACAAGTGGACAAACAGCAATACAAAGGTTCAATACAGCCTTCCTTCGAGCTACTGACAAACTCAATGAATTCAAAATGGCTCTCAACAACAGGTTCCAAGCCTTACAAGATCTACTGAAAGAAGAAGAAACTAGTATGTAGGACAACTGGAAAGGCATCAAGGAAGCATTAACTTCAACGTGTCAAGAGGTTCTGGGTTTAAAAAAATACCATCATAAGGAATGGATCTCTACAGAAACACTGGACAAGATCAAAGAAAGGAAGAACAAGAAGGCAGCAATAAACAACAGCCGAACACGAGCAGAGAAAGTCCAAGCACAAGCTGAATACATAGAAGCAAACAAACAAGTGAAGAGGAGCATTAGAGCCGATAAGAAGAAATACGTGGAAGAACTAGCAACGACGGCAGAAAAAGCTGCTAGACAAGGAAATATGAAACAGCTTCACGATACAACGAAGAAACTATCAGGGAAATACAGTAAACCAGAGAGGCCGGTCAAAGACAATGAAAGCAATCCAATCACTGAAATTCAACAACAGCCGCACAGATGGGTAGAATACTTCGAGGAGCTCCTGAATAGGCCGGCTCCAATGAATCCACCGGACATCGAAGCGGTACACACAGATCTTCCCACAGACATCAACCCACCAACGAAGGAAGAAAACAGAATGGCTGCCAGACAAATCAAGAACGGGAAAGCAGCGGGTCCGGAAAACATATAAGCTGAAGAACTAACGTCAGACATCGAAGCAACTACAAACATGCTTTACGTTCTATTCAAAAAGATTTGGGAGGAGGAACAAGTTCCAACAGACTGAAAGAAGGATTCCTGATCAAAATACCGAAGAAAGGCGATTTCAGCAAGTGTGATAACTACAGGGGCATCACTCTTCTCTCAATACCGGGAAAAGTCTTCAACAGAGTATTGTTAAACAGGATGAACGACTGCATAGACGCCCAACTTCGTGACCAACAGGCAGGATTCCGTAAGGATAGATCGTGTACAGACCAAATCGCAACTCTACGGATCATTGTGTAACAATCAATTGAATGGAAATCATCACTCTACATCAACTTCATTGACTACGAAAAAAGCATTTGATAGCGTGGACAGAACAACACTAGGGAAACTTCTTCGACACTACGGCGTGCCTCAGAAGATAGTCAATATCATACAGAGTTCATATGATGGATTACACTGCAAAATCGTGAATGGAGGATAGTTGACAAAGTCGTTCGAAGTGAAGACCGGTGTTAGGCAAGGTTGCTTACTCTCACCCTTTCTCTTTCTCCTGGTAATCGACTGGATCATGTAGACGTAAAAATCTGAAGGGACATCTAGGATGCATGTGGACGATCTGGACTTCACAGATGATCTGGCCCTTCTATCCCAAACGCAACAACAGATGCAGGAGAAGACGACCAGTGTAGCATCAGCCTCAGCAGCCGTAGGTCTCAATATACACAAAGGGAAGAGCAAGGTTCTCCGATACAACACAGCATGCACTATTCCAATCACAATTGACGAAGAAGATTTGGAAGATGTAAAAACCTTTACATCTCTGGGCAGCATCATTGATGAACAGGGTTGATCTGATGCAGATGTGAAGGCGTGGATCGACAAAGCGAAAGCAGCATATTTACAACTGAGGAACATCTGAAACTCAAAGCAACTGTCAACAAACACCAAGGCCAGGATTTTCAATACAAATGTCAAGACAGTTCTACTGTATGGGGCGGAAACCTGGAGAACTACGAAAGCCATCATCCAGAAGATACAGGTGTTTATTAACAGTTGTCTACGCAAAATACTTCAGATCCGTTGGCCGGACATTATTAGCAACCACCTACTGTGGGAGAGAACAAACCAGATCCCAGCGGAGGAAGAAATCAGAAAGAAGCGCTGGAAGTGGATAGGACACGCATTGAGGAAAGCACTCAACTGTGTCACAAGACAAGCCCTCACATGGAATCCTCAAGGCCAAAGGAAAAGAGGAAGACCAAAGAACACATTACGCCGAGAAATGGAAATAGACATGAAAAAGATGAACAAGAATTGGATGGAATTAGAAAAGGAGGCCCAGGACGGAGTGGGTTTGAGAATGCTGGTCGGCGGCCTATGCTCCATTGGGAGTAACAGGCGTAAGTAAGTAAGAAAATTACCTTTAATTTGATCTAGGACACGTAATGACCTTAATTACTCAGTTCATAAATCAATGGACTGTCCATTGAAAAGAACTTTTTTCTTTAAAATTCTCGGCTGATGCATTGGATTGCTGTCATACACATACTACCTAAACAATTACTGAACTGGTATACTTAAAACGTTCTTCCATCACATGTTTGTTCTGCACATCCAATGTTACGGTTTTTATCAAATTGATCATATCTGTAAACTGGCATGGATTCTGTGATTATTATTTTCAGAATAAATTTTTTTAATAGTCAGGTCAACCAACAAATCACAATCATTCCCTCTTCAAATCTACTCAACTCATATTATCAACCACTCACTCATTCACTCAATATCAACACACATGATGCAATCTCACTCTCACATTGATCTTCACAGAATCACATATACTAACACGAGACAATTGTATGTCCACTCACTCCATCTCACAGACAGTATGTTACACCCAAGTTTTGCTCGTCCCAATGATTGAAGTACAGGCTATCGATGTACTTGCAAATTACGAACCCAAATTAACAACAGAACCAAGTTTTAATTTAGATACCAAATTTATTATCAATTTATATATGGTCGACCAAATATCGTTCTAATAATAATTACATAAAAACCTTCAATTTTGTAGGTTTCCGGTGCAAAACTACCAAATACCAAACCAACGACTAAAGAAAACCAAAATGTCAGAAATAATGATATATATAATGATATATCCAAAATACTGTAAATTAATAAAAAACAATAAAAAGATTTTAATCCGCCAAATGTCTACAGTTCTTCGTAACACAGTATAAAAGCAATGTGTCTATATCCATTCACAGTGCTTCTCTTCATATCACATTGAAACACACTTCTAGTGTTTTGCTGCTGTTGTTGGTTCAATGAGAATGGTGAGTGTTCATCTTGTATTCGTTAATTTGTGTATTCAGATCCGGTCGACAGTGTTGTTGTCAATAGTGATGATTGCGTCACTTGATAATTCAGTGAGTGGTGAGATCGTGTTATCGAAAGAAGAAGTAGTTCCATTTCTAGTTGGTGCAGATGAGATTTTCCGTGAGACTGAATTTTCTTCACATTCATTGCACTGCATTCATTATTATCATTTTGTAATAATTCAGAATGAAGTCAGAATTTTCTTTGTTTTGATTTGTGAATGGTATTACAGAGTGATTACATCTTCGGACGTTTAATTTATGATAGTTTCCTGCTTTGTAGCAATTGGAATGGACTCCAATGTGGTATCTCAGTCTTTGAAGAAGGGAATAAGAATAAAAAGAAGGGCGAATATAAGAAGTATTTGAGGGATGCGTACAATAATTATGAGTGAAATAAGTTTGCTTTGGAATTACACTCTCATTGAATCAATAAAGTTTCATTATAGATCGTCTTGAACGTTTCTTCCATTGACATAAGTGAGAGGAGTGGTCAATATGATTTGATATTCTGTTCTTGTTTATGGTTTAGTAATCTAATGAACAGGCATTTGATTTTGGATAACAGCTACATGCCGCTTATATCTGTCAGCATAATTAGCATATACCACACCTCTACTTCAACTATGGTCTTAATCTCCCGTAAGTCTTTTTAATTCTCCCACAGCCATCTGTCTCCCGCGAGTAGGATCGTGAATACGCACTGTCATCGAGGATTCACACAATGGGACGAGACGGCCGTTCAGTGCTTTCAAGTTTTCAATGGTCGTCCAATAGCAATCGATTCATGAGCTTAATGAAACACTTAATAATCTCCGCAATCCGAAACTAGAATTATCTGTTTGCCTTTACAATATATCTTACTAAAATTTTGATAGGGCGGCTTTAGCTTTGTGAAGTAAATAAATAATAATGGTAATAATAATAACAAACATCGACACCCCAGATACATTTTGAAATAGAGGCGCGTTAATGAGATGCACATTTGATTTGACACTGACAGCATATTGAGTAGTCACTAATGCCTTACTTACTTAGTCCTCATTTTGACAAATTCCATTGACCTGGTTTCCATAAACATACTTGTATAGATTATTTGGTATCGTGTAGACTAATGTTTGGCGTTTAGTGAGTGAACATAATAGATGATGATTTGGCTGACCCGTCAACATGTGATGATGACGAGAGAATAATCATCATATGTAGCTTCAAGATCAATAATTCGTTTTGTTCTTCCTATTATATTCAGGCTAAATAAAAGAGTGAGCAAGTAATTTTGTTGGATGTGCATTTTGATCTGTTTTTAAAAGAAAAATCAACACATTTGTAGTGTTTCGCTAGTGTTGTTAGTTCAGTGAGGATGGTGAGTGTTCAATAAACCGAGTTGTTCATCGTGTATTCGTCAATTGGCGTGTTCGGATCCAGTCGTACAGTGTTGTTTTCAATAGTGATGATTGTATCACCCGATAATTCAGTGAGTAGTGAGATCGTGTTATGGAAAGAAGAGGTAGTTCCATTTTCGATTGATGCAATTGAGATTTTCCATGTGACTCATGTTTTATTACAATCAATACAATCTACTCATAATCCTCATTTTTTAATAATTCAAGATCAATTAGTAATTTTTTTGTTTTGATTTGTGAATGATATCAATGTGTACACTACATCTTTTTTGAACGTTTTAATCATGATAGTTTACTTCTTTGTAGCAGTCGCAATGGAGTCTAATGTGGTATCTCAGTCTTTGGAGAACAGATATGCGAATAACAAGAATAAAAGGAAGGACGAATATAACAAATATTTGAAGAATGTGTACGATGATTATAATGAAATAAGTTTGTTTTGAATCAATAGATTATCATTATATTCTGTGTCATCTTTAAATGTGCAAGATACCCTCTAGATTAATAAGTAGACAAAATCAAGGTCACAGGTGGCGAAATTACTTATTGACAACTTGTAACTATCAGTTTTCCTTGACAAGAACATAAAACTCAAAGCTCCTGAGGCACAGGAAACGGCTGTAGAGAAGAAATCTCTTTATATCATACATCAAATACATTACTTGCACATTTTCTTTGCGTCGATCTGTGCACACTGCATTATCCCTATAATTCTGTTGTGATTTTGGTTTCTCTTCGATTATCTTTCTGTTCTTTTCGGTTTAGTCTTCCGCTATCATGCATCCCATTTCCGATTACAGCTACATACTTGTTATATATGTCAGCATAAGTAACATATACCACACCTCTTCTTCTACCATGGTCTTAATCTCCTGTAGTTCTTTTTTCTGCTCTCACAGCCATCTGTCTCCCATCTTTTTTCTTCTCGATAGGTCTTTAACCCGAAGATGATTTGTTTCTATGATCTTCTTAATTACACTTCATCTCAGTTTCAACAAGTTATCTTATCACATCGAACGTTCTTTACCATTGTCGAAAACACCATTATTAGTGTGCTTGGTTAAAAAATAGCTCACTTACACCGCGTTGAGAAAACGTTTGTTATCAGTATGACTGTATTTATTATCATCTTTAGAAGTAATTGGAATCACATAACTCTGAAACTAAATTCGCTGAAAAAAGAACACTATGCTCAATTAATCTCTTTTATTTAAGATCTCGATTGCTATATTTCATTTGCAAAATCAAAGTGTCGTTACTAGCTAATCTGGCGAGTTTCAATATGTATTATGACAGTAAACTCGCGAGAGTCGAGACTGAAGGTTACTAAAAGTGAATAAATAATAATAACGATGATAATAACAAACATCGACAGACCGGTTACATTTTGAAATAGACGCACGCTAATGAGATGCATATTTATTTTGACAGTGACAGCATATTGACTAGTAACTAGTGCTTTACTTACTTAGTCCTCATTTTGACAAATTCTATTACCCAGGTTTCCATAAACATACTTGCATATATATTATTTGGTGTCCCTTATTTTAACCGTTACTGCGAAATTTCGAATCATGGCACATTTTCTAGACAAACAAACAAGCATATTGTATCAACGGTCAAGGATCCTTGAAATCTCATATGTTTGTAAATATGAACAAGGTTTGTAGAGACATTATTCGGTAATAAGTAAATTTGGCTCGGCGAATCAATTTCAAACACTTTCTGATATGTTCATCACCATATCGACGTTCTAGTTTTAATATAGTCAAGCTAATTAAAAGAGTGAGCAAGTAATTGTGTTAGTTGTACATTTCGTCCTGTTTAAACAGGAAAATCAACTGTGAGATTGCAGTTGAAAGTGACCAGTACTAACTGTCCCAAAATACTTCACAAAAGATTCATGAACGTCATCTCAACTGTTTGACCGGTATAACATTCAACTCTTAGTCAATGTAGTATTAAAACTGCTTCAACGTCGATGTCGATGCACTTGATGATGCCTCTAATGTTAATACACGCATAAGGTAAATCGACACTCTTGAATATGAACTTCACAGTAACGTTTTTTTTCTAAAAGATTGAACAGGCCTTTTTGATCGTTTGAAGTATTTAAATTATAGTACAAACTAGGGAAAACGCACTTCAACCAAGACGTACCAAGTGAGCACGAATGAATGTATTGTCGTTGGAATTTGAAATCAGGCAATCAGGAATTTCAAAGGAATCACTGATTCACACAAATACAACACTTTACTTTTGACTCAACAAATAGTATCCGATCAGCAAAGTTTTGATGGACTGTTCTGAGAAACCCCTGATAGTAAAGCGGTGCTGACAAAAAGGCTACTCAACTGTCTAGGTATTTCACATTTCCATCATATCTAATATATATCTGATATTTTCTCCATTTAGTCCAAAAACTGTAACTCAATATTCTTCACACTTACACTGGAACCGTTTTATAGATACGTGCATGTCATGCTCACATTATTGAAGCTTGTACGTGGTTTTATTAGAAAACAAACTTATAAGTGCATCTTCATTAAACGTTTGTACGCATGAACAGGTGCGAATAATATTGATAATGAAAACAATATGGTTGTTGGGTGTTTACATCCATATTGAAGGACTCAATGTAAAAATGAGGACACATACAATGTAATGGGAGATTTTCTCAAATACTAGGAGCTCGTCATTTCACGGTACAATGTGCTGATATTGAAATGTTGTGTGCACCGCTCATTGTTTCACACTGTCATGTGAATTCATATTTTACGATTATCTCATTACACTACAGTGGAATCGCTATCTTTGTAAATATTCAATCCATGATTATTGCAGAGCTGAAACAGTAGATGACCGTTCTCATCATTGAGAAAGTTCACATTACATACGCATTCGATTGTTGGATCGAGAACGAGATTCTCCTGTACAAATTTTCGGTATCCATTACACTGCAACGTGTTCTTGTGTTTTGATGCAGTCAAAACCGTTCAATAAACAAGCTGCACAAAATGCATCAGTATCAACTCGTTCCATTTGAGAATCGTATGATATCCTGATCAGGACACACTGTTGTTCAATTATATGGTAATAATAAGTCTAAATGTCGAGGCAATGGTGAAATAATTTTCAGTATTCCACGTCCATCTGTTAACTGGCAAATAAATTACACGATTGATGTCTCAACAATTTCGGTGTCTATACAATATTCTGAACGAAGTGAGAACAGCGTTCGGAGGAAATTTGCAGAGTTTTATTGGCAGTCTCAGTGCCTCAACTATCGACTGCTACATATTCTCCCAACCGTCGCTTTCCTTCTATTTAGTGTACCCTGTTGTAGTTGACATTCTGCGAGCCGTGAAATTGATAGATTGTTTCGTAGAAGCTACTCCTTATGTTTTTCCTTGTCTCCATGTCCACAACTTTTGAGTTGTTACTTTCAAATGAACAACCCTAAATAACATGGCAGCAATCCTTCTACATGTATTTTACTTGGCGATTCGCATGTATCATATCCGCGACATAAGTGAGAAGAAAACTGAAATCATGTTTATGGGTCAGAATTTATGTCCACATTCAGAGTGTATAAAGCAAGTAAAATTTGAAGTCAAATAATTCAAGTGCTACCAATATTAATAATAATAATACCAGTATTAATAATTTCAATACTACTACTGCATTTGTGCGAATTCATAGAGAGAAGAAATGTATTGAAGTCGACGACGGTTGTTATTTCGGATATTTTGATAGAGAAAATATAAGCTGAGATGCAGATCAATAAGCACATGTTACAAGAATACCGGAAATAAAAAGATCTACAACTACACTAGCAACCATTTTTTACTCAGTTACACGTTGAATGTGCATTGACAACGGTGTGACTTGTACTCTACGTCTGTCCATCACTTCTTCAATAATTATAGCAAGGCTGGTCAGGGTGCGTTTCACCACACATCTACGGAGAATAAATGTGGAGTGGAGTGAGAATTGGATTACGAATTCGCCGATGAGGTGTAAGCATTCAAACTATACAAGGTGAAACTGAGTGGAAGGTTACGGCGTTTGTTATGATATAATGTCGATGGATTTATTGTGCTTATTCATGAACCATCAGCAAGTAACCAACTGGTATTGTCAGTTACTCCAAATCGGCCATATTTTTCAAATTATAGCATACATTTGTGAATAAAGTAAGATATCACACAGGTATTTTGCTCAATAACCGCTCGTTTCATTATAATTCAATATCCGGCTGGTCACAACACTAAAGTTTATATCCACAGATTATACACCAAATTAAATGCGAAAAACATTCAGACAATCAGTAAAATTTATGAGTAAGATTTATTCAACAACCGAATTAAGAGGAGAAGTTGTTTGGTTTATTGTTAAACTGTGGTCTTCCTCCTTCTTATTTTTCTTATATTTTCTACTTTTTGTGTGTTTCTTACCAGTTTTCCCACACTTTCTCTCCATTGGACGAGATCTGACAGCAGCTTCATCAGCCATTGATCCAAAAACAAAATCAGTCATGATCGAAACGTCCAAACGTCTAGTGTACAAATAAACATAATTAACAAGTCAAAAAGCGTTAAATATTAATTAAATCTTGAAATCTTACAAAGTGGTGATTATGAATGTGGTAAATTTAGTGTGAATAAAGGTCAATCACGTGGAACAACTCACTTATACCAACCATAAGTGGAACTACCTCTTCTTTCCATAACACGATCTCACCACTCACTGAATTATCGAGTGATACAATCATCACTATTGAAAACAACACTGTACGACTGGATCTGAACACACCAATTGACGAATACACGATGAACAACTCGGTTTATTGAACACTCACCATCCTCACTGAACTAATAACACTAGCAAAACAATACAAGTGTGTTTCAATGTGATACGAAGAGAAGCACTGTGAATGGATGTGGACACATTGCTTTTATACTGTCTGTGAGATGGAGTGAGTGGACAAACATCGGATTGCTGTTAGTAATTATGATTCAGTGGAGGTCAATGTGAGAGTGAGATTTCAGCGTGTGTGTTCATGTTGAATGGACGAATGAGTGAGTAGTTGAGAAAATGATCGGAGAAGATTTGAAGAGCGTATGATTGTATTATGTTAGTTGCGCTGAAATGCATGGTAGTGCGAATTTGTTTCTGCACATCTTCTCATTGTTGTTATGTGTGTACGTGACCCAGTTTCATTAAGTGGAATTAGTTCAACACTCTAGCCTGTTCATCTTGAAAGCGACTTGTCATACTCATAGTATATTAATATGAACAACCTTTAATATCACAATTCGAAAAATGAGAATGAAAAATCAGAATTAAATGATACTTGTTCCGTTGAATATGTTAAAGTAAAACTGTGGTGTATACTGCTTAAATCGACAGACATTTTCTTACGAATCTTTAATGAATTTCATGTCATTTCATCGATTAATTTCACATACACTTGTACTATGTATATCTTCCGTGAAATGTGTGGCGAGTAAGCATCACCCATTGATGATGTTTACATGAGGCAATCAACCCTTGATTGAACTATGAGATTTGGCTAGTATGTTGTGTGCTGTGGGTCAGTCGGATAATCAATTATAAACAACAATAATTCAAGGAGGCATAATGTAGTAGATTGATTTTTGTACCATGTTTAGCATGATTATGAATAAATATCGGTGGTGAGATCCACTCTCCCTTCTTCCTAGATTACTTTGTGTTAGATGGAGTCAACAATACTGTGAAGCGCTTTGAATCACACTCGCCTTTAAATTTATAAATGATTGCTCGTATATGTTTCCAGGTGTCTTATCATGTAAAACTGTTATTCTTCACTTTCTTAATCAACTTGAACAACTCAACTGTGTCACGTTGCGCATTATCACTTTACTTGTTTAAGTGAATAAGAAAGATGATTTTAACACGTATCTGTGAATCTCAAAATGAAATCTATTCAAATAATTAATAACATTTTTTAGTTGATTAGAATAAATCTTCAAGAAGATCTGAAACTTTTTTGTGTTGCTTAGAATTGATCATTACGGTCTGGTTTTATTCTTGGTGTAATTAATATTTTCAGGGATTTGGATTTTGGTTCATTCCATTGGTACTTAGCTATTTAAGCTATCAGTTGACTTCTTGTAGAAGTGGATTATTTACACTAATTACCCACTAAGTATTAACAAATGTTTTGTCATATAGTCCTTACTGATGAATGGATCTTATCAATCATTTTAAATACTTACTTACTTACGCCTGTTACTCCCAATGGAGCATAGGCCGCCGACCAGCATTCTCAAACCCACTCCGTCCTGGGCCTCCTTTTCTAATTCCATCCAATTCTTGTTCGTCTTTTTCATGTCTATTTCCATTTCCCGGCGTAATGTGTTCTTTGATCTTCCTCACCTCCTTCAGCCTTGAAGATTCCATGTGATTGTTTGTCTTGTGACACAGTTGGGTGCTTTCCTCAATGCGTGTCCTATCCACTTTCAACGCTTCTTTCTGATTCCTTCCTCCGCTGGAATCTGGTTTGTTCTCTCCCA
Organism: Schistosoma margrebowiei; assembly: GCA_944470205.2. NCBI lineage: Eukaryota > Metazoa > Platyhelminthes > Trematoda > Strigeidida > Schistosomatidae > Schistosoma > Schistosoma margrebowiei. The sequence goes on from OX104028.1 coordinate 4,778,278, forward strand.
CAGTAGGTGGTTGCTAATAATGTCCGGCCAACGGATCTCAAGTAATTTCCGTAGACAAACTGTTAACAAACATCTGTATCTTCTAGATAATGACTTTCGTAGTTCTCTAGGTTTCTGCCTCATACAGTAGAACTGTCTTGACGTTTGTATTGAAAATCCTGATCTTGGTGTTGGTTGACAGTTGCTTTGAGTTTCAGATGTTCCTCAGTTGTAAATATGCTGCTTTCGCTTTGCCGATCCGCGCCTTCACATCTGCATCAGATCAACCCTGTTCATCAATGATGCTGCCCAGAGATGTAAATGTTTTTACATCTTCCAAATCTTCTCCGTCAAATTGTGATTGTTTTGGTGCATGTTGTGTTGTATCGGAGAACCTTGCTCTTCCCTTTGTGTATATTGAGACCTACTGCTGCTGAGGCTGCTGCTACACTGTTCGTCTTCTCCTGCATTTGTTGTTGCGTTTGGGATAGAAGGGCCAGATCATCCGCGAAGTCCAGATCGTCCAACTGCATCCTAGATTTCCATTGTATCCCGTGCTTCCTTTAGATTTTTACCTCTACATGATCCAGTCGATTACCAGGAGAAAGAGAAAGGGTGAGAGTAAGCAACCTTGCCTAACAACGGTCTTCACTTCAAACGACTTTGTCAAGTGTCCTCCATGCACGATTTTGCAGTGTAATCCATCATATGAATTCCGTATGATATTGACTATCTTCTGAGGCACGCCGTAGTGTCGAAGAAGTTTCTCTAGTGTTGTTCTGTCCACGCTATCAAATGCCTTTTCTTAGTCAATGAAGTTGATGTAGAGTGATGAATTCCATTCAATTGATTGTTACACAATGATCCGTAGAGTTGCGATTTGGTCTGTACACGATCTATCCTTACGGAATCCTGCCTGTTGGTCACGAAGTTGGGCGTCTATGCAGTCGTTCATCCTGTTTAACAATACTCTGTTGAAGACTTTTCCCGGTATTGAGAGAAGAGTGATGCCCCTGTAGTTATCACACTTGCTGAGATCGCCTTTCTTCGGTATTTTGATCAGGAATCCTTCTTTCAGTCTGTTGGAACTTGTTCTTCATCCCAAATCTTATTAAAGAGAATGTGGAGTATCCTTGCAGTTGCCGCTATGTCTGCTTTTAGTGCCTCTGCTGGAATGTTGTCCAGTCCTGCTGCTTTGCCACTCTTGATTTGTCTAATGGCCATGCTGATTTCTTCAATTGTTGGTGGGCCAACGTTGATTGGGAGGTGTTGCTTCGATGTTGGGTGGGTTCAATGGAGCTGGTCGATTCAAGAGTTCTTTAAAGTGTTCTACCCACCTTTTTTGTTGCTCTTCAATGTTGTTGATTACCTCGCTTTCCTTGCTTTTCACTGGTCGTTCTGGTTTGCGACGATTTCCAGAGAGTTTCTTTGTTATGTCATACAGTTGTCTCATGTTCCCTTCTCTTGCAGCCTTTTTCGCCGTCGTTGCTAAATCTTCCACATATTCACGTTTGTCGATTCTGATACTCCTCTTCACTTGTTTGTTTACTACTGTGTATTCAGCTGATGCCTTGGCTTTTTCTGCTCTTGTTCGACTAGTATTGATTGCTGCCTTCTTGTTCCTTCTTTCTTGAATCACATCCAGTGTATCAACAGTGATCCATCTCTTGTGATGATGCTTCTTGTGACCCAGGACCTCATGACATGTTGAAGTGATTGCCTCTTTGATCCCATTCCAGTTGCTCTCCAAAGTAGTTCCTTCCCCATTGAGTAGATCATGATAGCCCTGGAACTTGTTGCTGAGGACTATCTTGAATTTGTTGAGTTTGTCAGTATCCTGAAGAAAGGCCGTATTGAACTTTTGTGATATTGTCCGCCCCATCGTCCAGTGCTTCTTGAGTTTCAATTTCATCTTGGCGACCAGCAATTGATGATCTGATGCTATATCAGCTCCTCTCTTGATTCTCACGTCCTCTATAGTCCTCCTGAACGTTTTGTTGATGCAAATATGGTCGATTTGGTTTTGCGTGGTGTGATCCGGTGAAGTCCATGTGGTTTTGTGAATGCGTTTATGTGGGTATATGGTGCCACCTATGACCAGCTTATTGAAGGCACATAGGTTTGCAAATCTCTCGCCATTTTCGTTTCTTTCTCCCAGTCCATGTCGTCCCATGATGTCTTCATATCCAGCGTTGTCCGTTCCAACCTTGACGTTGAAATCACCCATCAGAATAGTCAAGTCCTTTGTTTGGCACTTCTCGACGATTGACTGCAGCCTATTGTAGAATTGATCTTTGGCGTCTTCATTGTAATCGTTGGTAGGCGCATAGCATTGGATAATATTCATTGTAATGCCCTCCGTTTTTGTTTTGAACGAGGCTTTGATGATCCTTGATCCATGAGATTCCCATCCTATAAGCGCATTTTGCGCTTGTTTGGACAGCATCAATGCAAATCTTTGTGTATGTGGGGCATTTTCTTCTTCGTGGCCGGAGTATAACAGAAGCTCTCCTGAAGTTAGTCGTCGTTGTCCAACTTGCGTCCAATGTGCTTCACTGATCCCAAGTACCTCTAGGTTGTAACTTCTCATTTCTGCAGCAATTTGGAAGGCTCTCCCGGTGTCCCACATTGTACGAACATTCCATGTACCTAAATAAATGGTCGCTCTGGTTGTCAGAAGGGGCATCGGCCTCGTAACTTCCGAAGGAATTTGGCTTTCATCATGAGGCGTCATAGTTCTTCTAAATGAAGACCTTCTGACTCCCAGGTCAGAGGTTAAAAGGTTTGAATAATTTTTCCTGGTTAGCGTATTTTTAGCGAGTTAGTTTTCTACGGGATGGGGACGCTTATACCATGCCCAACCCTCCTCCTTTATCCGGGCTTGGGACCGGCAGTAGCCCCCGGAGGGACTCCAGGCGGAGTTTACCAATCATTTTATACGAGTTTAATTAACTCGACTTCTTATTGAACTACATTAGATGTCACAAGCATCGAGAGAAAGTCAGTAGAATGCCGAAAACCTAGATTTGATGCTTATTGTCACTCAACAACAAAGCATATCTACAATTATGGTGACATATATTCAGTGATTTTTGTAACAACAAAAATAAAAACCACATTTTTCTCTAATTTGTCACACTTTATTTGTAACCACATTTTTATTCAATATCTGCTGTTTTGCTGTATCACTTGTTAAAAAGATGATGATAATGGTTTTCGATGAATGATATACGATTCTACTACCGCGTTGTTTGAAATATAGAACACTATCTACGCCATTTGTTCTTCTGTTTTATTGGCCACCGTTTGACTGTAATAGTATTATAACATCATTATAGGCCTTCCGACGCAACGTTGGACTTTTGGCGCGGACTACTATTGTATAATACTATTGCACTCCGTCTTCCTCATTACGTCATCGGTGCAGTCACTTGCAGAGAAACACCTGTCAATCAAGTGAACTCAGTTTGTGGTAAAGTATAATGTAGAAATGGGATCTGGTTGAAATCTAAACAGAAATAAAAATTTTTAAAAAAAATGAAGAATCAGTAAACTGGTGAGTTATTACGAATTCATTTGATCAATCATTTGTTCCATCTTGTTTTTAATGTGTTTATAAACCATAATATCGTAAATTGAATAATTCCATTGTAGATATTTTAATGGAAAAAGTCTTTTCTGAAGAAAAATCTTAGATAATGGAAAGACAATTAAATATAATTCTTTGTAAGAAAAGAAATAATGAGAAACTTAATACTTTACTTACTGACTTACGGCTATTACACCCAATGTTGTATAGGCCGCCGACCAGCATTCTCAAACCCACTCCGTCCTGGGCCTCCTTTTCTAATTCCATCCAATTGTTGTTCATCTTTTTCATGTCTATTTCCATTTCCCGGCGTAATGTGTTCTTTGATCTTCCTCACCTCCTTCAGCCTTGAAGATTCCATGTGATTGTTTGTCTTGTGACACAGTTGGGTGCTTTCCTCAATGCGTGTCCTATCCACTTTCAACGCTTCTTTCTGATTTCTTCCTCCGCTGGAATCTGGTTTGTTCTCTCCCACAGTAGGTGGTTGCTAATAATGTCCGGCCAACGGATCTCAAGTAATTTCCGTAGACAAACTGTTAACAAACATCTGTATCTTCTAGATAATGACTTTCGTAGTTCTCTAGGTTTCCGCCTCATACAGTAGAACTGTCTTGACGTTTGTATTGAAAATCCTGATCTTGGTGTTGGTTGACAGTTGCTTTGAGTTTCAGATGTTCCTCAGTTGTAAATATGCTGCTTTCGCTTTGCCGATCCGCGCCTTCACATCTGCATCAGATCAACCCTGTTCATCAATGATGCTGCCCAGAGATGTAAATGTTTTTACATCTTCCAAATCTCCTCCATCAATTATGACTGGATTGGTGCATTCTGTTTAGCATCGGAGAATCCTGCTTTTCCTTTTGTGTATAATGAGACCTACTACTGTTGCGGCTGCTGCTACACTGGTCATTTTCTCCTGCATTTGTTGTTCTGATTGCGATAAGAGGGCCAGATCAACTGTGAAGTATAGATCATCCAACTTCATCCTAGATGTCCACTGTATCCCGTGCTTTCCTTCAGATGTTGATGTTTTCATGAACCAGTCAACCACCAGGAGAAAGAAAAAGGGTGAGGGTAAGCAACCTAGCCTGACACCGGTCTCTATTTCGAACGACTTTGTCGACTGTCCTTCATGCACGATTTTGCAGTTTAATCCATCATATGAATTCTGTATGATAGCAACTATGTTCTGAGGCACGCCGTAATGTCGAACAAGGTTGTATAGGTTTGAAATATCTTGAATATGTTAATTATTATTTTTACTTTCTACTTTTAAAAGTCAGAGTACTGAATCTTGAATTCACAAATGAAAATATATTGATGAGTGTGAACATTTGATTCGGTTTTTTTTAATGTTATTCATTGACTGATATTTTTGTAATGTTTGCATTTTATTTTATTTTGTTTTATGATTTATTCATGTTTATATTCGATTTGATTTTATTGAGTCCTTTGACCTATTCGGTTTATTTAGGGAGCTTCCATCATTCTTCCTCAGTAGTGACTTTAGATATTAGTACCCATGAATATTGTGGTTGTAATTATCCGTACGAACGATTAAATAATGATTTCAATCATCATGTTTTATCTTCTAAATACTAAATTTTCCCGATAGGCTATTGGAGTGATATGAGTAGATTTTGTTCAAGAACCTGTATAATAACAATCTAACTGGTATGTGGAATAGTAATACTACCTGTTTGTTGGGTTATTTCATGAAGCGGTAGTCTATTGGTGACGGCGTTCAACTTTCAACAACTGAGTTCAACACTCCAAACCATCCATTCTGATATCATTAGGCTTCTCAAATATAATTTGGCAGATACACAAATACATATTTGTGATTCCCAAATAAGCAGAAAATTGTTCCCTTTGCATCATGTAACTTCAATTTCATATTGGTTATTTATTTACTTTTGAGAAGCGAATTACATAGAGTCACGAAACATCAGAAATACAATTTTGCATTCATTTGGATTATAGAGATTATTACGTTTTTGATTGATATGGTAAGGCGATTGACGTTAGACCATTATTGAAAACCTTGAAGCCGTGGAAGCATTGCGCATCCACGATCCTGCTTGAGTGAGTCGAACTCAGAGCGCTCGGTTTCGCGCGTGAACGTTTATATATATGGTTATCACACTTCACTAAGATATCCTGTAGTTTTTAAGTTCACTCACATTCAATTGTTCACATTTGTGTATTTTTTCACTAAAGTACTATCAAATGCAATAATAATAATAGTAGAGCCATATGTATTGTTATTAGTAATGGTACTATTGTTAGTAAATCACATTACCAAACGGAATAAAACAATATGTATATGAAATACTGAGATTTGTGAAAAATCACATGCTGCGTGTAATGCTGAGAACAGTCCACGATAAATGTAAACAAGAACAATGTATCCTGAAATAACATCACACTCATTATTTGAGGTATCACACTGAGAAATAAAAGCAAATGTTACTCTGAATTAATCATCATATAGAATAAGAAACACAAACAATGTTGAGCAAGAATTTCAATGGTGTAACAATGAGATTACCACAATATTGCTTGCGGAATGTCATGCAGAACACAAACGACATCATATAATACATCACATGAGGGTGGTTTGATGCATGCTCTGTGTGAATCTACCGAGGAACAGTGATCAGCTGGTTGGTTAAGAGAAGGCCTATTTGGGTAGCCATCAACAACCGATTGAACATGACTAGTCAAAATGTCTGAATAATACGGTTGAAGTACGGGCTGTCAATCTACATGCAAATTACGAACCCAAATTAACAACAGAACCAAGTTTAAATTTAGATACCAAATTTATTAGCAATTCACATATAGTCGACCAAACGTCGTTCTAACAACAATAATAATAACAATTACAAAACAAACCTTCAATTTTGTAGGTTCCCGGTGCAAAACTAACAAATACCAAACCAACGACAAAAGAAAACCAAAATGTCAGAAATAATGATATATATAATGATATATCCAAAATACTGTAAATTAATAATAAACAATAAAAAGATTTTAATCCGCCAAATGTCTACAGTTCTTCGTAACGCAGTATAAAAGAAATGTGTCTATACCCATTCACAGTGCTTCTCTTCGTACCACATTGAAACACACTTGTAGTGTTTCGTTAGTGTTGTTAGTTCAGTGAGAATGCTGAGTGTTCAATATACCGAGTTGTTCATCGTGAATATGTTAGTTTGTGTGTTCAGATCCTGTCGTACAGTGTTGTTGTCAAACGTGATGACTGCGTCACTTGATAATTCAGTGAGTGGTGAGATCGTGTTATCGAAAGAAGAAGTAGTTCCATTTCTAGTTGGTGCAGGTGAGATTTTCCGTGCGACTGAGTTTTCTTCACATTCATTGCACTGCATTCATTAAGCAGAAAGAAAATAAAATGCATGACGAATATAACAACTATTTGAAGAATGTGTACAATAATTATGAGTGAAATAAGTTTGCTTTGGAATTACACTTTCATTGAATCAATAAAGTTTCATTATAGATCGTCTTGAACGTTTCTTCCATTGACATAAGTGAGAGGAGTGGTCAATATGATTTGATATTCTGTTCTTGTTTATGGTTTAGTAATCTAATGAACAGGCATTTGATTTTCGATAACAGCTACATACCGCTTATATCTGTCAGCATAAATAACATATACCACACCTCAACTTCAACTATGGTCTTAATCTCCCGTAAGTCTTTATACTTCCAAATGAATCATTAATTCACACAAATACAACACTTCACTATTGATTCGACAAATGATATCCTGCCAGCAATGCATTGGTGAACTGTTCTGAGAGACCACTGATAACAAAACGGTGTTCACAAAAGAGGCTAATAAACTGTCTACGTATTTCGCACTTCCATCATATCTAATATAGATCTAATGTCATTTCCATTTTCTCCCAAAAATATAACTCAACACTCTTCTCACATTCACTGAAACCGTTTTATACATACATGAATGTCATGCCAACATTATTGGAATTTGTACGTGGTTGTATTACAAAACTAACTGAAAAAGGCATCTTCATATAACGTCTGTTTGCATAAACAGATGTGAATAATAATGACAATTAAAATAATATGGTTATGTGGTTTTTATATCTACATTGAAGGACATTGAGGACAAATACAATGCAATGAGAGATGTTTTCAAATACTAACAGTTTGTCATTTCACGTTACAATATGCTGATGTTGAAATGTTGTGTGCATCACTTATTGTTTTACACTGTCAAGTGAATGCATGTTCTATGATTATCTCATTACAATATAGTGAAATTGCTATCTTTGCAAATATTCAATCCATTAATATTGCAGAGATGAGACTGTAGTTGACGGTTCTTATCACTGGGAAATTTCGTAATGTCAGTATTCATTACACTGAGTCTTGGTCTTGTCTTTTGATGCAGTCTAGACCACTTGTCATAAAAGCCACATTAAATGCACCAGTATCACCTTAATCCATTTGAGAATCGAAAAACCTCTTGATTGTGACACACTGTTGCTTGATAAGAGGGTTATGTTTAGTCTAAATGTCAAAACAATTTGGTAAGCATTTTCAGTATTCCACGTCTAACTTTTAACTGGCAAATAAATTCCAAAATTGACGTCTTAATAATTTCGGTATCCATAAACTATTCTGAACGAAGTGAGAACAGCATTCGGAGGAATTACGCAGAGTTTTATTGGTAGTCTCAGTACATTAACTATCTTCCAACTGTTGCTTTCCCTCTATTTAGTGTGCTCTGTTGCATTTGAAATTCTGCAGGCCGTGAAGTTTATAGATCGTTTCGTAGAAGTTACTCATTGTGTCGTTCCTTGTCTCTTCGTCCATAACTTTCACGTCATTACCTTAAAATAAACAACCCTAAATAACATGGCAGCAATCCTTCGACTTCTATTATACTTAGCAATTTGCATGTGTCATACCCACAACATAGGTCAGAAGAAGACTGAAATCATGTTTATGTGTCGGGATTAATACCCAGATTCAGAGCATATAAAGAAAGTAAAACTTTATCTCATATAATTCATGTACTACTATCAATATTAGTACTACTGATACTATTACTATTGATGATTTTAATACTACCACTGAATTTTTGCGAATTGATAGAGAGAAGAAATCTATTGAAGTCGAGGACGGTTTGTTATTTCAGATGTTTTGACAGAGAGATTAAACTTTCGGATACAGATCAAAAAGCATATGTTACACGAATACTGGAAAAACAATGATCTACAATTTGACCAACTATCATTTTTCACTCAATTACACGTTGAATGCGCATTGATAATGGTGTAACTTGTACTCTACGAATGTTAAGCACTTCTCTAATAATAATACACAAGCCGGTCAGTGTGCGTTTCATCACTTATCCACGAAGAATAGATATGGAGTGTAGTGAGAATTTGACTACGAATACGCCGAGGAGGTGTAAGCATTCGAAGCACACAAAGTGAAACTGAGTGGAAAATTACGATGTTTGTCATTATATTATAACGATGGATTCAATTTGCTTATTCATGAACCATCGGCAACTCACCGACTGGTTTTTTCTGTTACTTCAAATCGGTCAAATATTTCAGATTATAGAATACGTTTGCAAATAATGTAACATGTCACACAGTCATTTTGCTCAGTGATGACTTGTCTCATTATCATTAAATATCGAGTTCGTCATTAAACTAAAGTTTATATTCACAGAATATACACTAATTCGAATGCGAATAAACATTCAGAGAACCAGTAAAAGTTATGAAGAAGATTTATTTACGGACTGTCTCAGGAGGATTGGTAGTCGTGGTACTTACAAAATTATCGATGAAACTAGTGTCTTTCTTCTTCGTTTTTACATCATTTTTGGGTTTTCGCTTTCCGCTTTTTTTCTCCATTGGACGAGATCTGGCAGCAGCTTCATTAATCATTCCTACAAAAACAAAAACAGTCATGTTCAAAAAATTCAAACGTCTGCTGTAAAAATAAACATCACAGGCAAGTCTAAACGAAACAATTACTCAGCCATCATCAATTATTAAGAGATAAGGATTTTTAATAAATTGTATTGAAAGTAATAAAACATCAGTCATATGGAATAACTCACCCGCACCAACTAGAAATGGAACTACTTCTTCTTTCGATAACACAATCTCACCACTCACTGAATTCTGAAGTGACACAAACATCACTATTGAAAACAACACTGTCGACTGGATCTGAACACACAAATTAACGAATACAAGATGAACACTGACCATGATCACTGAACTAACAACACTAGCAAAACAATAGAAGTGTGTTTCTATGTGATACGAAGAGAAGCACTGTTAATGGATGTGGACACATTACTTTTATACTGTCTTTGAGATGGAGTGTGTGGACATACAATTGTCTCATGTTAGTATCTGTGATTCAGTGGAGGTCAATGTGAGAGTGAGATTGCAGCATGTGTGTTAATGTTGAGTGAATGAATGAGTGCATGAATGAGTGAGTGGTTGATAATATGAGTGGAGTAGATTTGGAGAGGGAATGATGGTGATATGTTAGTTGAACTCACTGTTGTGGCGGGTGTACTTGACCTACTTTTCTTTTCTTGAGAGACAGATGGTGTCACTTTTACACTCTAACATATTCATCTTGAATTTTTATTCTCATACTCAATGAATATTAATATGAACAACCTATACTATCAAAATTCAAATAATGAGAATGCAAAGTGAAAAGCAGGTGATATAGGTTCTGTTAGAGATGATGGAATGGTACTGTAGTGTATACTACTTATAACGACAAACAGTTTCTTTCAAATGATTTTTATAATTTATGTCGTTTCATTGATTAATTTCACATACACTTGTGCTACATATATGTTACCTGATTTATGTGAAGAGAAGGCATAATATAATGATGATGATTACATGAAGCGATCAACCGTTGATTGAATTCCGAGATTTAGTTGGTATGTTGTGCTCTGTGAGCCAACACATTAGGCAATTATAAATGACAAAAATAAAGGACACATAATAATAATTAAAAAAATTTATTCTGAAAATAATAATCACAGAATCCATGCCAGTTTACAGATATGATCAATTTGATAAAAACCGTAACATTGGATGTGCAGAACAAACATGTGATAGAAGAAGGTTTTAAGTATACCAGTTCAGTAATTGTTTAGGTAGTATGTGTATGACAGCAATCCAATGCATCAGCCGAGAATTTTAAAGAAAAAAGTTCTTTTCAATGGACAGTCCATTGATTTATGAACAGTGTAATTAAGGTCATTCCATGTCCTAGATCAAATTAAAGGTAATTTTCTACAACTAGAGAAATTAAAACGAAAAGAGAGAGCAGTGAACAACAAAGCAATAATTAGCAAAATATGTCAATCAGTTCTGCCTAAGTGCGTGTCTTGTGAAATAGTGATATACTGTTGAAGCTAGATAGTATTCAAATAAGATAAACTTGCTGGGCGCGGTATTACCAAGAGGTGACAGCATGTGGGTGGTTATACTTAGGGTATGCACTAATAAGAATCGATAAACATTTAAGGTTCCAAAAATATCACTTTTTGAATGAGAATCACTTACAGGTGCTAGAATATTAAATGCATTTTCAGAGGACCAGTATGCATCGCTGCAGAGAACAAATAGAGGGAGTGATTTTATCGTACTGAGAGATTGTGATAAATTATTCCAGAGTCTAGAAAACTTACAGGTAAAGTAATTCATATAAATAGATGAGTTAGAATGAGTTTGTTTCACTAGTGCCAAGTAATTACGAATGTCATAGTGAGACTTACTTACAAATACCGAAACCATAAATACCTGACATTTTGATAACTGTGATTATTCACAAAGTTACACTTTAAATGTGCATTGATAACGTTGTGAATTGTACTCTTCGTTTGTTCATCACTTTTTTATTAATTATACACAAACGTGTCAGTGTGTGTTTCACCACCCATCTACGAAGACAGAACTGGACTTCCATTATTCTGAGGGGGTATAAGCATGTAGTGTGGCGTCGAGTCGTGGTTGATTATAATCACCACTACAAGAAAGTTGCGTATCAGATATCAAAAGGCGATTAGATGTTGTAGCGAGATATGTTTGTTGGCGATCTCGTGGTATGGAAATGATATAGAGATCGTGCCAAAGGAGTACAAGCGAAATCACTGAGCAAACGAGGGCACAATCAACGGAAGGAAGAACAGTGTTTTTAGTACAGGAAAACAAACAAGTACAGTAAAACAATCAATGGTATAATTGGTTATAATAATAATAGTTTCCATCAAACCAGTCGCGTTCTCGTGATGAACGCAAGTCACTAAAAGAATTCAAAGAATACAAGGTGAGACTGTGTGAAAAATTACGGAGTTCTCATGCTATTAGGTCGACGGATTCAATGCGCTTATTAATGAAACATCAGCAAGTAACCAACGCGTTTTGTCAGTTACTCCATAAACGTCATACATTGTTTGTTATATTGTAATGAATTTCAAATAATACTATTTATTTGTAACTAAAGTAACATGTCATACAATCAGTTTGCTCAGTGATGGCTCGTTTCATTATCATTCAATATCGGGCTCGTCATAACACTGGACTTTATATCTACAGGTTATACAACAATTCGAATGCAAGTAAACACTCAGAAAACTAGTAAAAGTTATGTGGAAGATTTAGTCAACAACCGAATCATGAGGAGGATTAGTAATGGTTCTTACAAAATCATCGAATAAACTGATGTCTTTCTTGTTTTCTTTTGCACGATTTCTCGATTTCCCCTTTATGCCTTTCCCCTCCAGTGGACAAGATCTGACGACAGCTTTATTAGCCATTCCCACAAAAACAAAAACACTCATGATCGAAACGTTCAAACGTCTAGTGTACAAATAAACATGAATAACAAGTCAAAAAAGTATTAAATATTTACTTCATCTTGGATTATTACAAAGTGGTAATTATGAATGCAGTGTAATGAGTGTGAAAAAAGTTCAATCACGTGGAACAACTCACCCATATCAAACAAAAATGGAACTACTTCTTCTTATGATAACACGATCTCACCACTCATTGAATTATCAAGTGACACAATCATCACTATTGACAACAAGACTGTACGACCGAATCTGTACACACCAATCAACGAATACACGATGAACAACTCGCTATATTGAACACCCCCCATTCTCACTGAACTAACAACACTAGCAAAAAACACTAGAAGTGTGTTTCAATGTGATACGAAGAGAAAAACTGTGAATGGATGTAGACAAAATGCTTTTATACTGTGTGTGAGATGGAGTGAGTGGACATACAATTGATTTGTGTTAGTAGTTGTGTTTCAGTGGTGGTCAATGTGAGATTGAGATTGCATCATGTGTGTTAATGTTGAGTCGATGAATGAGTGAATGAATGAGCGAGTGGTTGAGAATATGAGTGGAGAAGATTTGTGAAGGTTATGGTGGTGATATGTTAGTTGAGCTGAAATCAGTGGTAGTCTGAATTCGGATTTGCACATCATCATTCCCCTGTTGTGATGAGTGTCCTTGACCTACGTTTCTTAATTTGAGAGAGATAAAGAGAGTGACTTTCACACTCCAACCTGTCCATCTTGAACGTGACTTATCACAATCAAGGTATAATAATATGAACAACCTTTACTATCACTATTCAAATAATGAGAATACAAAGTCGAAAGCATTTGTTATAGAGATGTTGAAGTGAAACTGTGGTGTATGCTGTTTATATCGACAGATATTTTCTTACAAATCTTTAGTAAATGTCATGTCATTTCATTGAGTAATTTCACATACAATTGTACCACGTACATCTTCCGTGAAATATGTGGTGAGTAAGCATCACCCATTGGTGATGATTAAAGGAGGAGATTAACCCTTGATTGAAGTTTGGGATTTGGTTAGTATGTTGTGTGCTGTTAGTAAGCACGATAAGCAATTATTAACAATAACAAGTTACGGAGATATTGTAGCAGAATGATTCTCTGTACCATGTTTAGCATGATTATGATTAAATATCCATGGTGAGATTCACTCTCCCTTCTTCCTGTATCATATTGTGTTAGATGGAGTCGACGATATTGTGAAGTTCTTTGAATCACACTCACATTTTAATTTATAAATGATTGTTTGTATATGTTTCCAGGTGTCTTATCATGTAAAACCGTAATACTTCACTTTCTTAATCAACTTGAACAACTCAACTGAGTTACGTTTCTCATTATCACTTTAATCAGACACTTTCACTAATCATGGTCATATATCTTCTCTTCACCAACCAGTTATTAACTGTTCCTCAGTATATTCAGACAGAGCATACATTGAATCACACTCATGTGATGAATTTTATGATTTTGTTTGTGTTAAATTAACTTGAGATGTGTTTTGCACGAAATCCCGCAAGAGATATTCTTATGATATCATAGATGTCACTTTTCACAAATAACAACTGACATGACGAGATGATGGGCAGAAATCTCTTTGTTACACCATTGAAATCCTTGCTCAACATTGTTTATGTTTCATATTCTATATGATTATCTATTCAGAGTAACATTTGCTTTTCTTTCACAGTGTGATACCTTAAATAATGAGTGTGATGTTATTTCAGGAATCCTTGTTCTTGTTTACACTTATCGTGGACTGTGCTCAGCACAACACACAGTATGTCATTTTTTACATATCTCAACGTTTCTTATACATGTGACTTAATTCTATTTACTAATGACGAACTGTATGCAACCAATATAGTTTAGTCGTCGTGTTTCGCTGCCGACAAATCTCCACTTGTACCAGTTTTGTGTTCTTACCTTCTGTTGTTGGAATCGCAGCGGCTTTCTCGATTTCATGTTGGCAACTCTTATTTTGAAGTAAGACAATCCGTAACACATTTGATTTCATATTCCATTGTATTATTTGAATGGACGACCTGTGATTTTCTCCTTTACGAAGGACTTCCGAAATGGTTTGTTTGTATTTCAGATTTCTCTTCATACTCCGCTGGGAATAATTACTCAATTCATTTGTCAAACGTAGTTTTCACACTCGTCGCCTGCTTGTATTACAATCTCGCCAATAAGTTTATTTTAGTCGAAATCTACAGTTTTCTCAGAAATGTTTGACTTTTTATCGAGCGCCATAGATTTAGTTTCTTGCAAATTATCACATTGAATAAATAAGTAAATCGAATGCTTCATATCAAATGTTATCATCATTTTAACGGACAGTTTGACTGAAATCGATCACCGAGCATTTTAAGGTTATTATATGTATAAATAATATTTGGATAATATCAGTGATAGATGTTCAACTAATTTCGGTGTTTTGTCCTTCAGAATGGTACTAGGTTCTTCGGGAAAGCGGTGAAATTCAGAATTATCAAAGAAAAATAAGGTGTACGAACCACATTATATTGAAGGATTATCGAATGATGTCTGAATGTCGATAAATTGTATTGCACTTTGACTATTCGTAGTGAGACTCAGAAAAGCACACTGACAGGCATTTACACAACGGATAGAGAAGTGACGAACAGACGTAGTATACAAGTCACAACGTTATCAATACACATACAAAGAGTAACTGAGAGAGAAATAACAGTTAGCAAAATCTCTGATATTTAAAATTTTGATATTCGTATAACTTTTGTCTATCGATCTGCATCCAAAGGTTTAGTTACTCTATCGAAATATCTAAAATAACATCCATCATCACCTTCAATCGATTTCTTCCCTTTATGAGTTCGCACAAATACACGAAAAGTAATTCAAGGAAAGTTCTCATTTAGAAGATTTATGACGCCTCATGGTGAATGCCGAGTTCCTACGAATGCCACGAAACATTTTTCACTTCTGACAACCAGAATAACCATTAACTTAGGACCAGGGAATGCTCATACAATGTGGGAGACCGGAAAAGTCTTTTGAATTGCTGCAGAAATTATCAAGCAACAATTTTCTGGAACATGAAGATTTATTATTCTCAAATGGAAGGAGTTGATGCCGATGTCTGTGATGCAGCTTTTATATTGAATGTCTCGGTTGCATGAACTCTCTCAATGATGCGAAACGTCATCTACTTTCTTAGCTCTGCAATAATTATGGATCGAATATTTGCGAAGATAGAAATTTCACTGTAGTGTTATGAGATAATCGTAAAATATGAAGTCACATGACAGTGTGAAACAATGAGAGGTGCACACAATATTTCAATATCAGCATATTGTAACGAGAAATGACGAACTGCTAGTATTTGAGAAAATCTCTTATTACATTGTATGTGTCCTCAAACACACTTAAGGTGAGCTAGTGAGGACATGAGAACCAGGTGACCCAGTTGTACATATCTATATATAAAACTGTGCATCAGTGTGTTCACTGATTTGTCAATTACTCTGTGGTGTCATAATGAAGGTGAGCTGATTCATTTATTGGTCTTCAAGTGCAGATCACAATTCTAAGGTTGATCATCTTGGTGTTGGTGATAGTGTTAGTCGCCAGTTTGGGATCACACTGTTTCATGAGGATGTGTAAGTAGTTTGCTAGTCGTACGTTCATTTGTACGGTGAGCCCGTTGCAACGAATGCAGCAGAATTTAGTGGTCGGGATCGCAATTCGTTTCCATTGACTCATATGATCTTTCATGTTTATTTGATTGCATATTCTATGAAAAGCGTCTTTGTGTGTATGTTCCACATTCAGATTCGTGTTATCATTTCCCATAATCGATAGATGCTTCGAAGAAAAGTTTTTCACTACTGTTTTCCTTTATCTTATTTTCAGCTTACGTACCTCCTCGAGAAAAAGGTGTTGCGGTGAATGCGGTTTGATGACATTATTCCATTTTCATAACTAAATTAAACAAAGCCGAGAGACTTTGAATTTAACTGTGTATTTGGTTATTCATTATAATGATAAGTAATGTGATGTGAACTCCTCAGATTGTGTTTACTTGTGTTCGTGGAATTTACAATGTAAAGCATGTAGAAAGACAGAGTTTCATTTTGCATTCGAAGTGTGAATGTGGTATTTTGCGTGAATATACGTGTAATAGGCTGTATGATTTCAGTTATAACTTTGTGCGACATCGTTCAGCCTTTGTTCGTAAGCCATTCCAACTCACATTGTACACTTCTCGTACCAGACTTATTTTTCAAAAAATTATCAATGACATTCTGACATGAAAATTTCCGATAGGGATTCTTAGTGGCTGATATAATGCGAATCGCGCGATTTATACATATGGTAATGTACAGATTGTTTGACTGTAATTCACCAATGAGTGACAAAGATTCACACCGATGTGCAGACATTGTCGGAAACTGAATAGTATTTGACATCGATTAGCGATCAATCCCTCTATATTCGAGAGTTTAATTGGCAACTAAACAAGACGATCGCATACAGTCACACATTCAATCATCCAATGTTGCACTGTCCAACAATCTAATAACTCGTTCCATACATTTCAATTATCAAATGTTTGGCTAACACAGCGGTACTCACAAAATTACATTTTCGAAACGATTCAGTATGAATGGTCATTTCAGGTAGCGACTCCGATATACGTTGTCCCAGATCATTAGATCATTAGCTTTATCATCGTACTGAATATTAGATGCATTGGCTACTTCATGTAAAGTGATCTTCTTGGACATTCAACGAGCATTGGATCAGTATCTTTTGATGCATTTGTTCACGGTTTGTTGTGTTCGTAGATGATTTGCATTCACTCGTTGTTTGTATGGTTGCCCTAATAATGAGATATTTGCTCATCAATATCTTCGAAGTATTGAGGTAAATCTTTGTAAGGTACAAAGTTCTTAGGAAGGGAAGCTATTCGATTGATAATATCATGAACCTTCACTATAATGTTTTATTTCGTCAGAGGGCAAAATCTAAATTTCCACTAGAAAGTAATAGCGTCATGGTTGTATGGATTCAAGTGTGACATCAATTTTCGTTGTCACTGACTGTTATTTTGATGCACATAAGGAAGTGTAATTTACTTAAGTGGTTGGTTAAATACCTTCAAATAACGACTCAGTCGAAACTAGAATATTCCTATTACACTCTTGATTTCTTTTACTTTTTTAGACTTGTTTTTACTATATGTATTTTGTCTTTTGTGTTGCAAATCGTAGCAACTGCCGACATACTTTAATATCATTCGTTGTTTTATTCAGTAAAGCGATAACTTTACGTTTTAGCTTAATGATCGACCTGAATTTTTCGACAGTTTCATTGCTGATGAACGGTGAAAGAATAAATGCGATTTTAAGTTGGACACATTTATTCGTGTGTAAAACAGCTGAAAGATCCTAAATGTATAACTGAAAAAAAAGGCATGCGTCTACCTATTTTGTTGCTACGTTCTTTTATACTCAAATACTTTTCTAGTTGTTTGAAATGTAAACCGAAAAATATTTTCAAGTTTGTTCAGTAATGCCTAATTTTTTTTATAGTAAATGTTTTTCATAAAGCAGTGTCTTCCGTAATAGTAGAGAATATGTACATTCATATGTACATTCATAACATATAACTAACGTGTTGAGGCGGATAATCTGTTGGGTATTCCTGAGGTTTACAGTAATTACAAACAGTTGGATTGTCGTTGTAGTAAAGAGCTGAATCTTCACAAAGTCAATAAATTGAGCGACTGATACAATGCTTCAACAATAATCCACCGAGTAGTGGAAAATAGGAAGTCGGAGCAGGATACCCTGTTCATAAAGTCAAAACTGTGACGGAACAACTCTGTACCTATAGAGACAGTTTTAGCAAAGTAAGAGTGAGAATGAAGCTGAAGTCTTTTTATGAAAGCGTTGGTTGAAGTTTTACACAATTGTCGAATCCAACCAAGAGACTTCTGATTGCTAGTCCTAAATCATGAAGATAAATTCAGTGTACCGACGGCAAATTAAAATCATTAAAAATGACCTGTTGTTTTTAATGCGATGAATTAAATGAATCATACTTGTTTCGATCATGTAAGATGAGCACCAGAAATATATTGGTACAGTCCTCAGAAAGTTTCACTTAATAACTTCGGAGAGTCAGCTACAGCGTAGAACCAAGCACATATAGACATCGGTTCAAGTTGCCATACCTCATTAGCACAGCAAGATAAACACCGGATTCATAAACATAGTTAATTTTGTGGTGATAATATATAAAACAAAGACTGTGTATAGGGATATAGTACAGGAAGAATGAATTGATTCATAGAAGGATATCAAGCAATTTTAATGTAAAAGATAAACAGTGTGTACACCTAGGGCATTGCAATTTATTCTGAGCCATATCATACGCAGTCTACAACCTTAGGTTACGACAGCCACGCTCACCTCAACCAAGTAGTCTGCATCTCCCAAAATTGCTCAGACTAGAAGTTTGTCACTTCAGGCACTGATGTCAGGTTTTGATTTGGCAGTTCCTAAGTTTCTTCCAACCATTTCTAACACTAGTCAGCGCTGAGCGTCGTGGTAATCGGTGTCAAGGCATATGCAACATATGGTGCAACTGTCTCAGTAGATGAAGATTCACAACTGATTAGTCATCATTCCCTGATACCCTGTGTCTAATCTCACTATTACTTATCAGATAATCTTCGCAGATGTGAGCAATATATATAAGGCATCTGTGGTAAAATACTAGTAGCTTACGAGTATCTTCTCTTCTTGATGACCATGTTCCGCAGTCGTAAAGTAAATCAGAACAAACTGATACGGAGTATGCTCGTTTTTATATTGATAGATGGATATCTCGCCTTCGCCATAGGTGATGTGAGTTGGCAAAAACCAGACGAGCTTTTCGAATCCGTGCTGAGATTTCGTCGGACACCAACCCATTAGGGCTGATCAGACTTCCAAGAAAAGTGGAGCTGTCAACGCGTCCGTCCACTCCACCATCTATCTTTAATTAAGGTGTTGATGCAGACCAATCCTGAAGCAACAACTTGCATTTAGAGGGCGAGAAGCGCATTCCAAACGTAATTGCACTGTTGCCTAGTGCTACCAAATGACTGCATCTTATCAGCGTCTTCACTAAACAAGACTATATCATCTGAATATTCTAATTCGATAAGTGGACCTCCTGGTGGAAGATCAATACCCGAGAATTCAGTCGACGAGAATGTTATTTCCCTCGGTAGGTCTATGATGATGTTAAACAAAAATGGAGAAAGCGAACAGTAATGGCGGACACCACTTGAAGTTGCAAAAGTAGATGACAGTTCGCCATATGCTGTGACTCGATTGATAGTTTTCGAGTAAAGAGCCTTCACATAGTTTATGTACTCCTGAGGTACGCTTTTTAATGACAGACACTGCCACAGAATCTCTCGATCTACGGAGTCAAATGCTACTTTTAAGTTAAGAAGGACCATCATTGTTGAACGCGATAAGTATGCTTGCGTTCTAGAACTTGACGAATGGTGAATATGTAGTCCATGAGGCCACAACCAGGTCTGAAACCACCTTGGTGCTCTTGTGTTTGTAGTTCATGAGTCTTAGGTAGGCGTTTGATAATTATCGAGGCCAGTACTTTAGATACTATATCTGTTAAACTAGTCCCTCCATGGTTGTCACAGGATGATTTTGACCCTCTCTTATATATTGGGACGATAAGTGATTGTGACCAGTCAGATGGAATAACGTCCAACTCCTAGATTTTAGCTAAAATATTAGTCGACCTAATCGCTAAAAATGGACAACCATCCTTAAAAATCTCTGGAGCCAATTCATCCGGACCAGCTGCCCTTCCTAGTTTCGCTGCTTCTAAAGTGTTTTTCTTCTTATAAGTGTTTAGAATGATCCTTTGTAATATATATATATTACCGTAAACTATTAATTCACAATATTTGTTTTCTGATTAGCCAACAATAGTCTAGAACCAATTGTATTAGTTCAAACTCGTCTCTATATTGTGATGAGTTCAGCACGAAAATCATTCGAATTCTCGATTTCATCTACGAATTACCTATAGTTCTTTTCAATCAACCTTTTTGTAATACACTGAACAAGGAAAAAATGATGCTAAGGTATTATCAGTTGTTAATTTCTAGTTATAAAAGAATCCTTTCAGTTTCCCATTATATAATATTTTATTTATATAGTATTTT
Source organism: Schistosoma margrebowiei (assembly GCA_944470205.2). Lineage (NCBI taxonomy): Eukaryota > Metazoa > Platyhelminthes > Trematoda > Strigeidida > Schistosomatidae > Schistosoma > Schistosoma margrebowiei. The sequence continues at coordinate 4,799,016 of OX104028.1, forward strand.
ATTCTAGGAAAATATCTACAACCTAATGAAATTGAACAAGCAGAATTCATTTTATTTGAGATCATGAATCAATTGATGTTAGATCACCACAATTGAAAACCTGGAAGCACTTGATAGCCGTTTCGTCCTATTGTGAGACTCCTCAGCAGTGCACATCCACGATTCCTTTTTAATTCGTTTCAATATTCTTACAGAAATGAAGAGAAAACTAAATGTTGTAACCATATATTGACCAAAAACTAGTAGTAATACATAACATTAATGGTCTGTGAATGTTGAAGTCTTTCATTCAGGCTTATTAATTTGTTGCAAACTTCTTTAATGATCGTCTTAACGATTGATCTACTTTATTTGATGTTGTTGATGATACTTACATTGTATTATAGAATAATGTCAAATAATCAGATGATCGTAAGAACTGTGCATATGAATTAGTTCTTACCAGATTTAGCACAAGAACATATCTAACTTAAAATCGCATTTATTCTTTCACCATTCATCAGCAATGAAACTGTCGAAAAATTCAGGTCGATCATTAAGCTAAAACGTAAAGTTATCGCTTTACTGAATAAAACAACGAATGATATTAAAGTATGTCGGCAGTTGCTACGATTTGCAACACAAAAGACAAAATACATATAGTAAAAACAAGTCTAAAAAAGTAAAAGAAATCAAGAGTGTAATAGGAATATTCTAGTTTCGACTGAGTCGTTATTTGAAGGTATTTAACCAACCACTTAAGTAAATTACACTTCCTTATGTGCATCAAAATAACAGTCAGTGACAACGAAAATTGATGTCACACTTGAATCCATACAACCATGACGCTATTACTTTCTAGTGGAAATTTAGATTTTGCCCTCTGACGAAATAAAACATTATAGTGAAGGTTCATGATATTATCAATCGAATAGCTTCCCTTCCTAAGAACTTTGTACCTTACAAAGATTTACCTCAATACTTCGAAGATATTGATGAGCAAATATCTCATTATTAGGGCAACCATACAAACAACGAGTGAATGCAAATCATCTACGAACACAACAAACCGTGAACAAATGCATCAAAAGATACTGATCCAATGCTCGTTGAATGTCCAAGAAGATCACTTTACATGAAGTAGCCAATGCATCTAATATTCAGTACGACGATAAAGCTCAATAGTAAAGTCATCTGGTTTACATGAAACAACAACACTACAGATACATTGAAGCTGTGAACTTTATGATTTTTCATGACTAATTAAACGTTAGCGGGTTGAGATATTTAGGAAGGCACAATAGCGTGTTCGTACATGCGAATAGTCAGTGAAAGCTTCTGTCTCCTAGATGTAAGCTGAATCAGATAATCAGCTTCTGGAATTTCAACCAGCAACAATGGAATATTCAGAATTTACGACGTGGTAGGACCAAATTTTAAGATGATTATATCAACAGTAGTTTGAAGTCTGGTCTCCACAATACACTAAATCAAATCGGAGCTTGTTCACAATGGTCTAATTGCAAACTGCATTTGATTACAATTGAAATACACAGTGTAGTGAGGCATCTGCACACTGACCGAACAACTATATCATCCAGCTTTGAGTCGAATAAACAAAATTGCGGCAACACACTCCTTTCTCTTACACTAGCTAGATGTGGAAGTCCACAGTTGTATAAAAGGTTTATAATTAGGGTTAAGAATGATTATCAATCTTTTGAATGCTTTCATTTGCTGTTGAACATGATGGAAGTAAGTAATACTTAAAGAATGTCATACAAATTGGCACAAATGATTTCCGAACTGGATCATGCAATACAATTAAATGTGAACTGAATTAACAAGAAGATCTATTGAGCTGAAATTCGACCGCCGTCAACATGTAAAAATACTCTGAATTTTCTTCAATGCAGTTGTATTTGAGTATTCATCACTGACAAAGTTAAAGTAAGACTACACTGTTTGCATTCCGTCGAATTAGTCAAGTGACGTTCATGAACTAAGACTGTTCAAAGTTATTGTGACTAAATCAAACACGGGTCAATTAATCATATCATAACTACATTCATGTTATACTCATATTATGTACATCTTACTACATTGTGACGATTATGCTTCAACAGCATAATTTCATTACGCATACTTCTGTGTAGGCGAACCATTTCTTCCTCTAAACATTCTATATCGCAAATACATTCTGATGCAGCATAACTCACATGATTAAGGCAGTCGAAAAACTGTGAGTTAAGCATTTCATTGAATTTGATGCTTATATGTCGTAAATCTACTCCTCAAACTCTACATCTTATCACATGATTCCTACCTAATTTACTGCCAGACTAAACTGAAGTGTTTTGTTGAGTGGCCGAAATGGAACATGAGACAGATGTAAATTGTTGCTACTCAGATAGGTAAAAGCTTTTCAGACAGTTTCGGAATTTTGATCATAGAAGACTGTATCAATTTCAGTATTATTAAATGATTCAGTTGTCTTTGTTCGTTTACATGTTGAAAGAGATGAATATACTTGACAGTTGTTTATTAATGCGTAGCTATACGTTTTAGGAGAGCTGTTTGTCTGCACTTCAGTTTGGAGCTCCGTCACTCATTCGTGAATAATGGTCAAACAATCTGTGCATTGCCACATGTATAAGTCGCGCGATTCGCGTTATATCAGCAACTAAGAATCCCTATCGGAAATTTTCATGTCAGAATGTCATCGATAAATTTTTGAAAAATAAGTCTGGTACGAGAAGTGTACAATGTGATTTGGAATGGCTTGCCGATAAAGGCTGAATGATGTCGCACAAAGTTCAAACTAAAATCATACAGCCTAACACACGTATATTCACGCAAAATACCACATTCGCCATGTTTGTTTTACACACTTCGAATGCAAAATAAAGCTCTGTCTGTCAACATGATTTATTTTTGAAACATCACGAACACAAGTAAACACAATCTGAGGAGTTCAAATCACAGTACTTATCAGTATAATGGCTAAACAAATACACAGTGAAATTCACAGTCTTCTCAGTGCTTCCAATTGTCGTACCATGGCATTGGTACCGCTTCCTCAACTTTCACCGCAACACTTCTCTTTTGCGGAAGTCCAGAAACTGAAAATCAAATCACAGAGAACAGCTGTCAGAATCTTACTTACGATGCAATAATAACAGGAATCAAAATGTGGAACATTCACACAAAGATGCTTGAAAATAATGTTTAATCAAATTAACATGTAAGTCATGTGAGTCAATGGAACCGAATTGCGATCCCGCTCACTAGAATCTGCTGCATTCGTTGCAACGAGCTCAACGCATAAACAACCACAGAACTAGCACACTATTTACCTGACATTAGGAAACTGTGTGGTCCTAAACTGCCGAATGAAAATATCGCCAACACGAAGATAATCAACTTCAGAATTGTGATCTGCATTTCTGAACCAATTAATGAATCAGCTCACCTTCATTATGCCACCACAGAGTAATTGACAAATCAGAGAACACACTGATGCAGAGTTTATATATAGATATGTACAACTGGGTCATCTGGTTCTCATGTCCTCACTAGCTCACCTTAAGTGTGTTTGAGGACACAAACAATGTAATAAGAGATTTTCTCAAATATTAACAGTTCCTCACTTCACGTTACAATATGTTGATGATGAAGTGTTGTGTGCACCTCTCATTGTTTCACACTGTCAAGTGAATTCATATTTAATCATTATCTCATTACACTACAGTGGAATCGCTATCCTTGCAAATATTCAATCTATAATTATCGCATATTTGAGACCGTAGATGACGTTTCTCTTCATTGAGAAGATTCATGCAACCGAGAACTTCAATATAAAAGCTTCATCACAGACATCAGCATCAACTCGTTCCATTTGAGAATAAGAAATCTTCCTGTTCCAGAAAACTGTTGCTTGATAATTTCTGCAGCGATTCAGAATCCTCTCCCGGTCGTCCACATTTTGTTAGAACTCCATGTTCCTAGGTTGATTGTTTTTCTGGTTGTCAGAAGGTAGAAATACTTCCTAACATCCAAATGACCTCGGCTTTCACCATGAGGCATCATAAATCGTCCAAATGAAAACCTTCCTTGAATTATTTGTCTGTATTTGTGCGAACTCATAAAGGAAAGAATTCGATTGAAGGTGATAACGGGTGTTATTTCAGATATTTCGATAGCCAGACCAAACATATGGATACAGATTGATAGGCAAATGTTATACGAAAATCTAAACCACAAATGCCTATAATTTCACCGACTGTCACCAAATGTGTTAAATAACAAACCTATAAGAGATTACTTTCCACAACAATTTTTCTCTGTACAAGATGGATTACTAGGTTACTCACCATCTACACAACGCCAACTTACAAGTGCTTATCTCAACTGTCCGCCTAGTCTAGTCCAACAAACTAATCCTTTTCATCTAAATAAGGATATTTTGGCCTTCAGAAATCCCTGATCACAATAGCAATAAAGTTTGCTCAAGCGATAGCTCATATGATCAGCCAAACATAATCAACCACAGTCTATGTATTTCCGAAATACATAACATCAATAGGGAAACTCCCGTTTTTTCACACTCCGAACTCCCTTTTTAAACTTACTACTTATCAATGCATGTTCACTTTTGAACAGAATTTCTGCCCTGAGAACATTAGCTTTTCCAGCCAAGCCTTTTTTCATACCAATCATTAAAACATGGTGCTCTCAAGCAGTATGTGGTTCAGAATTAAATATCCCGAACTATCGACTTTGTCGCAGTAACAGAGAAACTAAGCGAGGAGGTGGTTGTATTATATATGCTTTGAATACCGTAACAACTAATAAAGTTGGAGATAGTGTCCTGAATGTTTATCAGAATCTGTCTGGATATCAGTCAACTACCTGAATCATAGTCTACTCTTTGGATGCATATACAGAGCTTCTGATAGTTCGATTATTGGGAGTGATCTTATTATCAATGCCTTCATACATGCATCTGCTCTAAACTTTAATGCTAAGGTTATCACTGAAAATTTCAACTATCCTGGGATTACCTGAAATACCAGTTGTTGTCAGTCATGTTATGATGAGTTCTCGGCAACCGTTAGCATGCAATGTTGGTTACAGTGGGTTCGAACCCCAAATAGAAGCGATAGTATACTTGATCTAATATTTAGTAGAAATATTATCCCACTATCTGTAAAAGTATAGGATAAATTTGAAAGCAGTGAACACAAGATAGTAGCTTGCGCTCTCCGTATATATCCTTCTTATAATCAATTGATTCAAAAAGTCTGTCAATATAGAGACTATAGGCATGCTGACTGGGATCTCCTGCATTCACTGATTAAACTTTCAGACTGTGATAACGTTTTCTCATGTAATAGTCTCATGGGTGCCATCGACAAATTCTATCTGATCGTTAACTCCTGTCTAGATTCCTGTGTAACTCTTAAAACGTACAGGTTCAGTAAACCCTACGAATTATATATACCAGCTAAATATCGTAATAAACTGAGACGCCTATGGTATCATTATTTTAAGTCAAATGACTTTACGGCAGTTGCACAAATAACAATATTTTTTAATCAAATTGAAGAGAGACGTAGATTAAAAGCCATTAATGAGGAGATCCTAGCACTTAATACTTACTTACGTAACACTCCTTTTCAATAAACGCGCTAAAGCAACTGAAAATGCTGATATACCATGCATCCAGCATAATAGCACTTTTACATACGATTCTAAACCTATAGCAGACGTTTTCAGTGGTATTTTTGCGAATGGTGTTGGAAATACAAGTGGCTCTGCTTCAAGATTTATATGCGTGACTAGCAACACGATAAAATCCATCTCGTTTACATGCATGAAAACTAATAAAGCTATTAACACCATTTGGCTTTCGAGAGGTCATGGAGCAGACGGTATTTCATCTTTTCTCTACAAATATGGTGGTCCAGATATTCCACTTCTTCTTCTAAAGCTGTTTACTCTCTCTCTCTATGGAAACTGGTTCTTACCCTTACTGTTGGAAAACCGCGTAAATCGTACCACGTTACAGATCTGGAGATAAGACTGACGTAAACTATTATCGACCGATAAATATTACTCCGGTTGTCCCTAGGAGTATGTAAAAACCTATAAGCGATGAACTTTCCAACTATTTACTCGCTGGAAAGTTTATCAATGATACTCAACACAGATTTCTTAAAGATCGATCTTGCATGACATGTCATTTCGACTTCTTTAATTTAGTTTTTTATCTACGTAGCTAAGGATATCTAGTCTTAATGCTATATCTGCACATTTCTAAAGCCTTTGACATGGTTAAACACGAAATTCTCATAGGTAAGTTTGCATTTTATGGGGTTCAAAATCCTTTGCTTGCATGGTTTGATTCCTTTCTCAGAAATGGACATCAAATAGTCAAAATTAACTCCTCGATGTCTAACGCTGTCCCTGTTACAAGTGGTGTAATACAAGGTAGTGGCTTGGTCTTTTTTTGCTTTTTTTTAATTTACAAAGTTTGTGTTCGACCCTTCCTAGAATATTGCGCGTTTATACTTGGCAGTGCGCGCATAAAGGATAAAATAAGGTTGGAATCAGTACAGAGACGGTTTACACTTCGTATTTTTGGAGCTCATTGCACCTTAACTTATGAATCTTAATGCCATAAACTTGGGCTAGACCCTTTATGGAAGAAGAGATTGAAACTCAATCTCATCTTTTTTCAAACTACTCAATAAACTATCTTAGAAATCCAATCACATGATTCAATATGACAAATCCTCTCACTATGACATTCGTAATTACTTGGCACTAGTGAAACAAACTCATTCTAACTCATCTATTTATATGAATTACTTTACCTGTAAGTTTTCTAGACTCTGGAATAATTTATCACAATCTCTCAGTACGATAAAATCACTCCCTCTATTTGTTCTCTGCAGCGATGCATACTGGTCCTCTGAAAATGCATTTAATATTCTAGCACCTGTAAGTGATTCTCATTCAAAAAGTGATATTTTTGGAACCTTAAATGTTTATCGATTCTTATTAGTGCATACCCTAAGTATAACCACCCACATGCTGTCACCTCTTGGTAATACCGCGCCCAGCAAGTTTATCTTATTTGAATACTATCTAGCTTCAACAGTATATCACTATTTCACAAGACACGCACTTAGGCAGAACTGATTGACATATTTTGCTAATTATTGCTTTGTTGTTCACTGCTCTCTCTTTTCGTTTTAATTTCTCTAGTTGTAGAAAATTACCTTTAATTTGATCTAGGACATGGAATGACCTTAATTACACTGTTCATAAATCAATGGACTGTCCATTGAAAAGAACTTTTTTCTTTAAAATTCTCGGCTGATGCATTGGATTGCTGTCATACACATACTACCTAAACAATTACTGAACTGGTATACTTAAAACCTTCTTCTATCACATGTTTGTTCTGCACATCCAATGTTACGGTTTTTATCAAATTGATCATATCTGTAAACTGGCATGGATTCTGTGATTATTATTTTCAGAATAAATTTTTTTAATTATTATTATGTGTCCTTTATTTTTGTCATTTATAATTGCCTAATGTGTTGGCTCACAGAGCACAACATACCAACTAAATCTCGGAATTCAATCAACGGTTGATCGCTTCATGTAATCATCATCATTATATTATGCCTTCTCTTCACATAAATCAGGTAACATATATGTAGCACAAGTGTATGTGAAATTAATCAATGAAACGACATAAATTATAAAAATCATTTGAAAGAAACTGTTTGTCGTTATAAGTAGTATACACTACAGTACCATTCCATCATCTCTAACAGAACCTATATCACCTGCTTTTCACTTTGCATTCTCATTATTTGAATTTTGATAGTATAGGTTGTTCATATTAATATTCATTGAGTATGAGAATAAAAATTCAAGATGAATATGTTAGAGTGTAAAAGTGACACCATCTGTCTCTCAAGAAAAGAAAAGTAGGTCAAGTACACTCGCCACAACAGTGAGTTCAACTAACATATCACCATCATTCCCTCTCCAAATCTACTCCACTCATATTATCAACCACTCACTCATTCATGCACTCATTCATTCACTCAACATTAACACACATGCTGCAATCTCACTCTCACATTGACCTCCACTGAATCACAGATACTAACATGAGACAATTGTATGTCCACACACTCCATCTCAAAGACAGTATAAAAGTAATGTGTCCACATCCATTAACAGTGCTTCTCTTCGTATCACATAGAAACACACTTCTATTGTTTTGCTAGTGTTGTTAGTTCAGTGATGATGGTCAGTGTTCATCTTGTATTCGTTAATTTGTGTGTTCAGATCCAGTCGACAGTGTTGTTTTCAATAGTGATGATTGTGTCACTTCAGAATTCAGTGAGTGGTGAGATTGTGTTATCGAAAGAAGAAGTAGTTCCATTTCTAGTTGGTGCGGGTGAGTTATTCCATATGACTGATGTTTTATTACTTTCAATACAATTTATTAAAAATCCTTATCTCTTAATAATTGATGATGGCTGAGTAATTGTTTCGTTTAGACTTGCCTGTGATGTTTATTTTTACAGCAGACGTTTGAATTTTTTGAACATGACTGTTTTTGTTTTTGTAGGAATGATTAATGAAGCTGCTGCCAGATCTCGTCCAATGGAGAAAAAAAGCGGAAAGCGAAAACCCAAAAATGATGTAAAAACGAAGAAGAAAGACACTAGTTTCATCGATAATTTTGTAAGTACCACGACTACCAATCCTCCTGAGACAGTCCGTAAATAAATCTTCTTCATAACTTTTACTGGTTCTCTGAATGTTTATTCGCATTCGAATTAGTGTATATTCTGTGAATATAAACTTTAGTTTAATGACGAACTCGATATTTAATGATAATGAGACAAGTCATCACTGAGCAAAATGACTGTGTGACATGTTACATTATTTGCAAACGTATTCTATAATCTGAAATATTTGACCGATTTGAAGTAACAGAAAAAACCAGTCGGTGAGTTGCCGATGGTTCATGAATAAGCAAATTGAATCCATCGTTATAATATAATGACAAACATCGTAATTTTCCACTCAGTTTCACTTTGTGTGCTTCGAATGCTTACACCTCCTCGGCGTATTCGTAGTCAAATTCTCACTACACTCCATATCTATTCTTCGTGGATAAGTGATGAAACGCACACTGACCGGCTTGTGTATTATTATTAGAGAAGTGCTTAACATTCGTAGAGTACAAGTTACACCATTATCAATGCGCATTCAACGTGTAATTGAGTGAAAAATGATAGTTGGTCAAATTGTAGATCATTGTTTTTCCAGTATTCGTGTAACATATGCTTTTTGATCTGTATCCGAAAGTTTAATCTCTCTGTCAAAACATCTGAAATAACAAACCGTCCTCGACTTCAATAGATTTCTTCTCTCTATCAATTCGCAAAAATTCAGTGGTAGTATTAAAATCATCAATAGTAATAGTATCAGTAGTACTAATATTGATAGTAGTACATGAATTATATGAGATAAAGTTTTACTTTCTTTATATGCTCTGAATCTGGGTATTAATCCCGACACATAAACATGATTTCAGTCTTCTTCTGACCTATGTTGTGGGTATGACACATGCAAATTGCTAAGTATAATAGAAGTCGAAGGATTGCTGCCATGTTATTTAGGGTTGTTTATTTTAAGGTAATGACGTGAAAGTTATGGACGAAGAGACAAGGAACGACACAATGAGTAACTTCTACGAAACGATCTATAAACTTCACGGCCTGCAGAATTTCAAATGCAACAGAGCACACTAAATAGAAGGAAAGCAACAGTTGGAAGATAGTTAATGTACTGAGACTACCAATAAAACTCTGCGAAATTCCTCCGAATGCTGTTCTCACTTCGTTCAGAATAGTTTATGGATACTGAAATTATTAAGACGTCAATTTTGGAATTTATTTGCCAGTTAAAAGTTAGACGTGGAATACTGAAAATGCTTACCAAATTGTTTTCACATTTAGACTAAACATAACCCTCTTATCAAGCAACAGTGTGTCTCAATCAAGAGGTTTTTCGATTCTCAAATGGATTAAGGTGATACTGGTGCATTTAATGTGGCTTTTATGACAAGTGGTCTAGACTGCATCAAAAAACAAGACCAAGACTCAGTGTAATGAATACTGACATTACGAAATTTCCCAGTGATAAGAACCGTCAACTACAGTCTCATCTCTGCAATATTAATGGATTGAATATTTGCAAAGATAGCAATTTCACTATATTGTAATGAGATAATCATAGAACATGCATTCACTTGACAGTGTAAAACAATAAGTGATGCACACAACATTTCAACATCAGCATATTGTAACGTGAAATGACAAACTGTTAGTATTTGAAAACATCTCTCATTGCATTGTATTTGTCCTCAATGTCCTTCAATGTAGATATAAAAACCACATAACCATATTATTTTAATTGTCATTATTATTCACATCTGTTTATGCAAACAGACGTTATATGAAGATGCCTTTTTCAGTTAGTTTTGTAATACAACCACGTACAAATTCCAATAATGTTGGCATGACATTCATGTATGTATAAAACGGTTTCAGTGAATGTGAGAAGAGTGTTGAGTTATATTTTTGGGAGAAAATGGAAATGACATTAGATCTATATTAGATATGATGGAAGTGCGAAATACGTAGACAGTTTATTAGCCTCTTTTGTGAACACCGTTTTGTTATCAGTGGTCTCTCAGAACAGTTCACCAATGCATTGCTGGCAGGATATCATTTGTCGAATCAATAGTGAAGTGTTGTATTTGTGTGAATTAATGATTCATTTGGAAGTATAAAGACTTACGGGAGATTAAGACCATAGTTGAAGTTGAGGTGTGGTATATGTTATTTATGCTGACAGATATAAGCGGTATGTAGCTGTTATCGAAAATCAAATGCCTGTTCATTAGATTACTAAACCATAAACAAGAACAGAATATCAAATCATATTGACCACTCCTCTCACTTATGTCAATGGAAGAAACGTTCAAGACGATCTATAATGAAACTTTATTGATTCAATGAAAGTGTAATTCCAAAGCAAACTTATTTCACTCATAATTATTGTACACATTCTTCAAATAGTTGTTATATTCGTCATGCATTTTATTTTCTTTCTGCTTAATGAATGCAGTGCAATGAATGTGAAGAAAACTCAGTCGCACGGAAAATCTCACCTGCACCAACTAGAAATGGAACTACTTCTTCTTTCGATAACACGATCTCACCACTCACTGAATTATCAAGTGACGCAGTCATCACGTTTGACAACAACACTGTACGACAGGATCTGAACACACAAATTAACATATTCACGATGAACAACTCGGTATATTGAACACTCAGCATTCTCACTGAACTAACAACACTAACGAAACACTACAAGTGTGTTTCAATGTGGTACGAAGAGAAGCACTGTGAATGGGTATAGACACATTTCTTTTATACTGCGTTACGAAGAACTGTAGACATTTGGCGGATTAAAATCTTTTTATTGTTTATTATTAATTTACAGTATTTTGGATATATCATTATATATATCATTATTTCTGACATTTTGGTTTTCTTTTGTCGTTGGTTTGGTATTTGTTAGTTTTGCACCGGGAACCTACAAAATTGAAGGTTTGTTTTGTAATTGTTATTATTATTGTTGTAAACGACGTTTGGTCGACTATATGTGAATTGCTAATAAATTTGGTATCTAAATTAAAACTTGGTTCTGTTGTTAATTTGGGTTCGTAATTTGCATGTAGATTGACAGCCCGTACTTCAACCGTATTATTCAGACATTTTGACTAGTCATGTTCAATCGGTTGTTGATGGCTACCCAAATAGGCCTTCTCTTAACCAACCAGCTGATCACTGTTCCTCGGTAGATTCACACAGAGCATGCATCAAACCACCCTCATGTGATGTATTATATGATGTCGTTTGTGTTCTGCATGACATTCCGCAAGCAATATTGTGGTAATCTCATTGTTACACCATTGAAATTCTTGCTCAACATTGTTTGTGTTTCTTATTCTATATGATGATTAATTCAGAGTAACATTTGCTTTTATTTCTCAGTGTGATACCTCAAATAATGAGTGTGATGTTATTTCAGGATACATTGTTCTTGTTTACATTTATCGTGGACTGTTCTCAGCATTACACGCAGCATGTGATTTTTCACAAATCTCAGTATTTCATATACATATTGTTTCATTCCGTTTGGTAATGTGATTTACTAACAATAGTACCATTACTAATAACAATACATATGGCTCTACTATTATTATTATTGCATTTGATAGTACTTTAGTGAAAAAATACACAAATGTGAACAATTGAATGTGTGTGAACTTAAAAACTACAGGATATCTTAGTGAAGTGTGATAACCATATATATAAAAGTTCACGCGCGAAACCGAGCGCTCTGAGTTCGACTCACACAAGCAGGATCGTGGATGCGCAATGCTTCCACGGCTTCAAGGTTTTCAATAATGGTCTAACGTCAATCGCCTTACCATATCAATCAAAAACGTAATAATCTCTATAATCCAAATGAATGCAAAATTGTATTTCTGATGTTTCGTGACTCTATGTAATTCGCTTCTCAAAAGTAAATAAATAACCAATATGAAATTGAAGTTACATGATGCAAAGGGAACAATTTTCTGCTTATTTGGGAATCACAAATATGTATTTGTGTATCTGCCAAATTATATTTGAGAAGCCTAATGATATCAGAATGGATGGTTTGGAGTGTTGAACTCAGTTGTTGAAAGTTGAACGCCGTCACCAATAGACTACCGCTTCATGAAATAACCCAACAAACAGGTAGTATTACTATTCCACATACCAGTTAGATTGTTATTATACAGGTTCTTGAACAAAATCTACTCATATCACTCCAATAGCCTATCGGGAAAATTTAGTATTTAGAAGATAAAACATGATGATTGAAATCATTATTTAATCGTTCGTACGGATAATTACAACCACAATATTCATGGGTACTAATATCTAAAGTCACTACTGAGGAAGAATGATGGAAGCTCCCTAAATAAACCGAATAGGTCAAAGGACTCAATAAAATCAAATCGAATATAAACATGAATAAATCATAAAACAAAATAAAATAAAATGCAAACATTACAAAAATATCAGTCAATGAATAACATTAAAAAAAACCGAATCAAATGTTCACACTCATCAATATATTTTCATTTGTGAATTCAAGATTCAGTACTCTGACTTTTAAAAGTAGAAAGTAAAAATAATAATTAACATATTCAAGATATTTCAAACCTATACAACCTTGTTCGACATTACGGCGTGCCTCAGAACATAGTTGCTATCATACAGAATTCATATGATGGATTAAACTGCAAAATCGTGCATGAAGGACAGTCGACAAAGTCGTTCGAAATAGAGACCGGTGTCAGGCTAGGTTGCTTACCCTCACCCTTTTTCTTTCTCCTGGTGGTTGACTGGTTCATGAAAACATCAACATCTGAAGGAAAGCACGGGATACAGTGGACATCTAGGATGAAGTTGGATGATCTATACTTCACAGTTGATCTGGCCCTCTTATCGCAATCAGAACAACAAATGCAGGAGAAAATGACCAGTGTAGCAGCAGCCGCAACAGTAGTAGGTCTCATTATACACAAAAGGAAAAGCAGGATTCTCCGATGCTAAACAGAATGCACCAATCCAGTCATAATTGATGGAGGAGATTTGGAAGATGTAAAAACATTTACATCTCTGGGCAGCATCATTGATGAACAGGGTTGATCTGATGCAGATGTGAAGGCGCGGATCGGCAAAGCGAAAGCAGCATATTTACAACTGAGGAACATCTGAAACTCAAAGCAACTGTCAACCAACACCAAGATCAGGATTTTCAATACAAACGTCAAGACAGTTCTACTGTATGAGGCGGAAACCTAGAGAACTACGAAAGTCATTATCTAGAAGATACAGATGTTTGTTAACAGTTTGTCTACGGAAATTACTTGAGATCCGTTGGCCGGACATTATTAGCAACCACCTACTGTGGGAGAGAACAAACCAGATTCCAGCGGAGGAAGAAATCAGAAAGAAGCGTTGAAAGTGGATAGGACACGCATTGAGGAAAGCACCCAACTGTGTCACAAGACAAACAATCACATGGAATCTTCAAGGCTGAAGGAGGAGAGGAAGATCAAACAACACATTAAGCCGGGAAATGGAGATAGACATGAGAAAAATGAACAAAAATTGGATAGAACTGGAAAGGAAGGCCCAGGACGGAGTGGGTTTGAGAATGCTGGTCGGCGACCTATACAACATTGGGTGTAATAGCCGTAAGTCAGTAAGTAAAGTATTAAGTTTCTCATTATTTCTTTTCTTACAAAGAATTATATTTAATTGTCTTTCCATTATCTAAGATTTTTCTTCAGAAAAGACTTTTTCCATTAAAATATCTACAATGGAATTATTCAATTTACAATATTATGGTTTATAAACACATTAAAAACAAGATGGAACAAATGATTGATCAAATGAATTCGTAATAACTCACCAGTTTACTGATTCTTCATTTTTTTTAAAAATTTTTATTTCTGTTTAGATTTCAACCAGATCCCATTTCTACATTATACTTTACCACAAACTGAGTTCACTTGATTGACAGGTGTTTCTCTGCAAGTGACTGCACCGATGACGTAATGAGGAAGACGGAGTGCAATAGTATTATACAATAGTAATCCGCGCCAAAAGTCCAACGTTGCGTCGGAAGGCCTATAATGATGTTATAATACTATTACAGTCAAACGGTGGCCAATAAAACAGAAGAACAAATGGCGTAGATAGTGTTCTATATTTCAAACAACGCGGTAGTAGAATCGTATATCATTCATCGAAAACCATTATCATCATCTTTTTAACAAGTGATACAGCAAAACAGCAGATATTGAATAAAAATGTGGTTACAAATAAAGTGTGACAAATTAGAGAAAAATGTGGTTTTTATTTTTGTTGTTACAAAAATCACTGAATATATGTCACCATAATTGTAGATATGCTTTGTTGTTGAGTGACAATAAGCATCAAATCTAGGTTTTCGGCATTCTACTGACTTTCTCTCGATGCTTGTGACATCTAATGTAGTTCAATAAGAAGTCGAGTTAATTAAACTCGTATAAAATGATTGGTAAACTCCGCCTGGAGTCCCTCCGGGGGCTACTGCCGGTCCCAAGCCCGGATAAAGGAGGAGGGTTGGGCATGGTATAAGCGTCCCCATCCCGTAGAAAACTAACTCGCTAAAAATACGCTAACCAGGAAAAATTATTCAAACCTTTTAACCTCTGACCTGGGAGTCAGAAGGTCTTCATTTAGAAGAACTATGACGCCTCATGATGAAAGCCAAATTCCTTCGGAAGTTACGAGGCCGATGCCCCTTCTGACAACCAGAGCGACCATTTATTTAGGTACATGGAATGTTCGTACAATGTGGGACACCGGGAGAGCCTTCCAAATTGCTGCAGAAATGAGAAGATACAACCTAGAGGTACTTGGGATCAGTGAAGCACATTGGACGCAAGTTGGACAACAACGACTAACTTCAGGAGAGCTTCTGTTATACTCCGACCATGAAGAAGAAAATGCCCCACATACACAAAGATTTGCATTGATGCTGTCCAAACAAGCGCAAAATGCGCTTATAGGATGGGAATCTCATGGATCAAGGATCATCAAAGCCTCGTTCAAAACAAAAACGGAGGGCATTACAATGAATATTATCCAATGCTATGCGCCTACCAACGATTACAATGAAGACGCCAAAGATCAATTCTACAATAGGCTGCAGTCAATCGTCGAGAAGTGCCAAACAAAGGACTTGACTATTCTGATGGGTGATTTCAACGCCAAGGTTGGAACGGACAACAAAATAAAACAGAAGAACAAATGGCGTAGATAGTGTTCTATATTTCAAATAACGCAGTAGTAGAATCGTATTTCATTCATCGAAAACCATTATCATCATCTTTTTAACAAGTGATACAGCAAAACAGCAGATATTGAATAAAAATGTGGTTACAAATAAAGTGTGACAAATTAGAGAAAAATGTGGTTTTTATTTTTGTTGTTACAAAAATCACTGAATATCTGTCACCATATAACTCCCCCTCTAGGGCATGCGTCGGTGGAAGTATGCCAGATGTAAAACTCTAAATTCTTTGGAGGGAGGAGAAAATTACACAACGAACAGGGTAAACAAATGTTGGTTTAAAAAAATTATACGTGTGTACATATTTAAGAACAAAATGTTTCTCTTGTAGTAAAGAGATTTTAATGTATATAAAAAGTTTAACAACAATAGCGGAGTGTTTTATAATAATAATAGTATCATTAGTAATAACGGTAATTAAATTGAGAGTTTACCGAAAAGTGTAAATACATGTATAAATTGTGTAAACAATTAGTGATAATCTGAACAAGTCCAAAGAAATTCAATATACTTGCACCATTAATAATAAACTTCATATGAAACACATACACATGTAGAGAAAACCATAATGCATTTATCAATATTAGTAGTACAGAAGAAAACTTTTTTTTAGAAAAAAATGCTTGCATAAAAAAATGTTCATAGTAACTCTGCTAATATGGATATTCAATCACACTACAGGTAATGACAGAATAAAGATTAAGTAATTAATTCAACATAACGTTTAGGAAAATGTACATGTCTTCCTGAACGAATTGTTTTTGTAGAAGGTAAAGTGTCGGAACTAGGATTTAAATTTGTGGGAACTGTAACCTTAGAACCGTCTGTTTTACGAAATATTGATTTCGTCGGAGTTGGTGAAGAATTATTTGGAAGCACTGGAAGCTGCGTTGTGTGATTGCCGCTGTCTTTAGACGGCTTTCGGCTCTCATGTGTTTCAGATTCTATAGAATCAGGCTTTATCCTGTCGATTGAAACTGTTTCTTTTTTTCCGTTCTTATTGATTGTGAAATATTTTGTTTGCCTCTCAACTACTTCATATGGTCCTTCATAAGGATGTTAAAGAGGACGTCTTACGGAGTCAACACGAACAAATACAAATTTACACGTATTTAGATGCTTGCTAACTTGCTCTTTTAAGACAACTGGCCGAGGTGCAACAGGCTTAATGTTATTCATATGGCTCGTTAGTCTTTCGCAAAAAGAAGTGGGATCCGTACATACGAGTTTGTAGTTATGCGTCACTAGCTGGCCCGGTAAGGTTAAATTAGTTTCATAGACGAGCTGTGCCGGAGTACATTGTAGGTCTTCTTTAATTGTGGAACTTGTGCTTAATAAAATAAGAGGTAGGGATTCACTCCATCTAGAAACGTCAGGTTGTACCATCAATAAGCTTTTCAGTTGTCTGTGAAATCGTTTCCCTAGTCCATTCGCTACTGGATGGTATGCTGTTGTAGTGATGTGATGGATTCCTAAAATGCAGGTAAATTCATTGAAGAGGTGAGATTGGAACTGTGAACCTCTGTCAGAAGTAACTGTAGAAGGTACACCAAAATTAGCGATCCATCTGTCGAGGAATACAGCAGCAACATTTTCCGCGGAGATATCTTTTATTGGATATGCGATTAGCCATCTACTGAAACGGTCCACTGCAGTAAAAATGTAAGTGAATCCGTTAGATGGAGGCAGAGGACCAACTAAATCAACATGAACATGTTTAAAACGATGGTCGGGTAGACTAAATGCTGACGGTGTTGTAATCGTATGTCTATGTATTTTACTGCGCTGACATTGTACACAAGTCCTGGTCCATTTTTTTATATTTGCATTCATCTTTGGCCAAACAAATATTTCGGCAATCAGTTTCACAGTAGCACGAATCCCTGGATGGGATAGTGAGTGAAGACAATCAAAAACTCTTTTTCTGTACACTATTGGCACAAAAGGTCTGTGAGTTCCAGTAGAAGTATCACAAATGATAGTAGAGTCAGAATGCGGTATGGGAACACTTTTTAAGGACAAGCTCGAACTTTGTTTACAAGCATCAAGGTCAGGATCGTCTGTCTGCAAACGTGCCATGTCTGATAAATCGATTCCTCTGGTGAAGGAAATTGCATCGACGTTGAAACGTGACAAAGTATCCGCAACAACATTTGACTCACGTTTTATAAACTGTATATTGGTCGAAAATTGGGAAATATAATCCAATTGTCGCATTCCTCTAGGGGAATAACGGTCACTCTTCGCGTTAAAGGCATAGGTTAAAGGTTTGTGATCAGTGAGTATCACAAAGTCCCTGCCTTGCAGTAAGTGGTTAAAATGTTTAACAGCTACATAAATAGCCAGTAGTTTTCTACCGAAATTGTTATATCGAGTTTGGGTTGGTTCTAGCTTCTTTGAAAAGAAGGCAAGTGGTTTGACCACATTATTCACTCGTTGTTGTAGTACTGCACCTACTGCTGCCTGTGATTCATCTGTACACAGGATTAGTGTTGCTTCCGGGTCAGAGCTTAAGTAGGTCAGCATGGTAGTAGAAGCGCTTGCTGTTTTAGCTGCAGAAAAGGCATCTTTTGCTTGGGAGGGTAATGTGAACCTTTTGACTTCATTTTTTAACACCTCCGTAGGATGGCTGAGCAATGTGGAATAAAGCGACGATAAAAATTGATCGTCCCCAAGAAAAGTCGAATTTTATTCCATGAGTTGTGTTCTGGAAAATTCTTGATGGCTTCTATTTTTGTATCCAAAGGTTTAATCCACGTTGGTTGATTTGGTGACCTAAAAATTCTAAACTCTCAACTCCAAAAATACATTTGGGTGGGTTAATCACTATGCCATATTCTGAAATCTTTCGAATAATTGATATATGTGATCAGCGTGTTCATGAAGCAAACTGCTAGCTATTAAGATATCATCAAGATACACGAAAACAAAATCAAGGCCCTTAGTAACCTCATCCATAAATCGTTGAAATTTTTGTGCAGCGTTCTTTAATCCAAAAGGCATTCTTATGAATTCAAACAAACCAAATGGAGTCATGATGGCTGTTTTTGCAATGTCCTCGGATGCTACTGGGATCTGGTGATACGCTCGTACAAGATCGATTTTAGAAAACATTTGCTTGCCATGTAAAGTGAGAGAAAACTCATGTAAATGAGGGATTGTGTAGCGATCCGGTAACGCTATGTTATTAAATGACCTATATTCACCACAAGGTCGCGCTTGGGCACCATGTAGAGTGGGGATGCCTAGGGACTACTTGACGGACGTATTATACCTAGCTGCATCATATGATCAAATTCAGCTTTTGCAACATTAAGTTTGTCCGGTGGTAATAGGCGTGGACGTGCTGTAGTTGGTTGACCTTTTGTGATGATCCGGTGTACTACAGAATGTTGGAACGTGTTTTCACTGTAGTCTGGTTTCGTTATTTTGGAAAGATTAGATAAAATAGTGGCGAATATGTCGTTTCGTAGGGTGTCAATTTTAATAGTATTTATGTGGTAGTCCGACTGAATTCCCTGGACTCGGAGGTTCGTGCAAGAATCGATAAGTTTTCTTCTCTTAACGTCAATTATGATATGATAATTTCACTTTTATTCCCTTTCTTAATCTCTTTTTCTCCATAGGCTCCATTTTAATGGTTATCCAATACTTGATGTAACAAACATTTGAGAAAAAGCGGCTTCCAAACTACCGATCCTGAAAATCACATATTCAGCCAATCAGTAACAATGTAAAATTTCGTACGTACGTACATCAATTCAAGTTGCCATTCCATATATTTACCGAATTATCTACATTATTAAGTCATATATGTAAAATAATTGAATAACAAGCATTTGAACAATTGTGTTTAAAACAAAAACATGATGAAGTTAATTTAAACATTACTTACTTACGCCTGTTACTCCTAATGGAGCATAGGCCGCCGACCAACATTTTCCAACTCACTCTGTCCTGGGCCTTCTTTTCTAGTTCCATCCAATTCTTGTGTTTAGAACAAAAACATGATGAGGTTAATGCAAACATACTAAAGTTATAAGTAATTACTAAGTTTACATTAGATTTTTAACAGATTTTGTTTATAATTACAGTGATAAGTTCAATTCAAACTAAATTTATATGTAGATAGAACCATTGAAAACCAATAAACATTAGATAGCTGTTTCGCTGATTTCAGTGATTCATCAGTAAATCGATTGAAATTAAAAGTGTATACCGATGGACACCGATTCAATCATTTAAAAAGATAACGCACTCTTCTGTAAAATATGAAAGTTTTGAGTTCATTTAAAATTGAAATCACTTGTACAATATTTACCACTGGTTATTGGTTCAGCTATTCTGAGGCTAAGCGCATCCTGGATTCCACTACTAGCCATTGTTCATCTTTGCTTAAAAAAAAATGTAGATTGTGATAATGTACATGATTTTCGGAAAATGTTTCGTTTGAAAACTTGCTTATTATTTTACTAAACATTTGTATCTGTACATTACAACATAACCTGTATGAATGTTTTCAGTTAATAAACAAGATTGCTATGAAATTTTTATGACCTGGATGAACCTGGATGAAATTGTGCCAGAAACATTCAACTCTCATAGTGAAAAGCATAACGTTAGATAACTAACTTAAAATTTAATGATATGCATCTTTAACTTTGGTCGTCTTTAGTGATATTAACTAGATGTGCATTTAATTTAATCATGAATAAAATTATCGTGGTAAAATGACGAATATAAAATGTTTCATGTTAAATGTCAGTCAGTCAGTCAGTCAGCTACAACGTGGGACCAGGCACATATATGCATCGGTTCGAGTCAACATACCTCATGAGCACAGCCGGATGAACACAGGATTCATAAAACTAGTTACTTCAGTGGTGGTAATATATAAAAGAAAGACTGTGTATAAGGATAAAGTACAGGAAGAAAGATATGAAGCAATTCATGGTAAATAAATGAGGTAATGAAACGAAAATTACTTTTATAGTTTGAACTCCAACTAACAATTATATGAGATTTACTCAGTCAAAAATCTAATTCATCGTTTATATCACAAACTGAATTTATTTGGATAATCATCGAAAACCATTAAGTAACGGACAGCTGTATCATCCTAGTACGGAACACCTCGGCAGTATGTATCTACGGTCACACGTACGATCAAACTCAACACCTCTAGATCATTGAGTTATCAAACAATGATTCGCAATTGTAGTTTTAATTGACCCAGTGTATTGTCTAACTATCATCAAGTGATATTATTCAATGAATGCCTTATACACGATATGATTGAACTCTACTGCTCTCTTCTCACAAGAACATCATAACATGTGAAAAATCTACTTGTTTCTACAAAACCCTTAGACTCTTATCAAAAAAGAATACAAATGGCATTAGATTAACCTTAAAATAAGGATTATCAATAATTAGCATTTGTATTGATGAATCTGAAAGCAGAATGTTAAATTGTTTCATAATGATTTTCAACTGATTTTATTTACGTCATAGTAAACTGGAATTGTAGCTAACAACAAAACCCCTCTTCCCAATCCAGAATGCCTGTTTTGTTTTATTTTAGACTTGTCAACTGTTAAATTTATTTTGTCATTGAATAATTTGTAATTCACTGAGGGGGAGAGTTGTTTTGTAATGTTTTTCCCGAATTTATGCACACATAGACATTTTTCATTTTATATTCATTTTTCTAAAGGTGTAACCTCAGTGAACAGATCACATTTTACACTCATTATTCAAGGTAAGGGTTAGATAATTTATTATTTGTCATAACAACAAAAAACAAACAAAAACAAACACGTAAATGAAAACAATTTGAAGCATTCAAATAGACAGTGGAAACATGGAATTAGGATTGATTTATGTGAGAAATAAAAAAACAAAACAGATGGAACTGGTTGAAATCATGAGTCAAATGAAGCTAGACCACACCATGGAGAACCTGGAAGCACTATACAACTGTTCTGTCCTAGTATGAAACTCTTCAGCAGTGCGCATTCACAATCCACGAGATTTGAACTCAGGACCTATCAGTCTCGTACCAGGCGCTTAAACACTAGACCACTGAGCCGGCATCCAACGCTGTTAATGTCTAACTTCAACCAATTCACGACGTTGCGCCACCATACACCATTGTCCTCGGTGAGTTGTTATCTCACGATAGACCTGGTCGAACTTCAACCAATTCACGAAGTTGCGCCATCATACACCATTGTCTTCGGTGAGTTGTTATCTCACGACAGACCTGGTTGAACTCCACTGGTAACGATTTCTCACTAGAACTACAAAAATGTCTCTTGAAGTCAGTCACTAGTGAGCAGGTGATTATTATTATCAGAATGGAGTTTGTTGTCTAGCTCGTTTATCGCCTGGAGCGAGACTGATAAATCATGGTTAAGAGTCCCAGGGGGGAGCGGGACCGTGGATGCGCACTACTGAGGAGTCCCATACTAGGACCAAACGGCCATCTGATACTTTCAGGTTTTCCATAATGTGGTCTAGCTTCAAATGACTCATAATTAAATTCTGTAAAATTTCTAAAATTTTTCACTAACCCCTTTTGATAAATATAAGATTGTTAGGGAAATATAAGTGAATAAATTGTATAACAATAAAAATTACATAGAAGTTGATGAATCTAAAATTGAACGAGACAAACGAAAGTATTTAGCACAACAATTACAGTCTATCTCAACAAAATCTGAATACCATATATTAAATCGACAATTTGCAGAATATTCACGCATCAAACCAAACTGAATTGTTTCTGTTGCAAACACCAATCGATTGTTTCCCATTCCATTGTTCATAGGTTTTCTTACAAATTCCATTATGTTCTCGCTCCACCTTTCTTGGTCTTCGCCATCTTTTGCTGCCGAGCATTACGTTCTTTTAACGCACGTTATATACTACTTATGTTAATATAAGTAGCTCACACCACAATATAATGAAGAAATAAACAAGGGAAGAGTATACTTAAAAAGCATAATTATTTAGGTGTATACGAAGAGATACAATTCAGAAAAAATACATTAAAAAATAGAAAACATTTTTACGTTGAAGAAAGCTTCTTCTCACTTTATAAGAACGTAAAACAAAACTACAATAGGATCACCACATTTTTTATTTATTATTTACTCATGTCTAAAAATGTCTTAATCCAATGAGTTACATCAATCCATTTTGTTTTGATTTAGCACAAGAACATATCTCTTATCTAGTATGAACTAATTCATCTGCACAGTTCTCACGATCATCTGATTATTTGACATTATTCTATAATACAATGTAAATATCATCAACAACATCAAATAAAGTAGATCAATCGTTAAGACGATCATCAAAGAAGTTTGCAACAAATAAATATACCTGTATCAAAGACTTAAGCATTCACAGACGATTAATGTTATGTATTACTACTAGTTTCTAGTCAATATATGGTTACAACATTTAGTTTTCTGTTCATTTCTGTAAGAATATTAAAATGAATTAAAACGGGATCGTGGGTGCGCATTGCTGAGGGGTCTCACAATAGGACGAACTGACTATCCAGTGATTCCAGGTTTTCAATTGTGGTGATCTAACATCAATTGATTCATCATCTCAATGAAAATGAATTCTGCGAAGCATGGGCTTTAAGAGTAGAAGATACTCGTAAGCTACTAGTATTTGACCACATGTGCCTTATAAATATTGCTCACAGCTGCTGGCATCATCCGATAAGTAATAGTGAGGTTCACACATGAAATGAATTCTGATTGTTCAATTTCATCAGGTTGTAGATATTATCCTAGAATAAAATACTGAACAAAAACTGACTGAATATTATATAATGGGAAAATGAAAAGATTCTTTTATAAACACTTATTAAAACAAAAACACTTGAGAAGAAGTGAAACGAGAAAGGGCAGCTAGTCTAGATGAATCGGCTTTAGAGATCTTTAATAATGGTGCTCCAATTTTAGCGATTAGACTGACTAATATTTTAGCTAAGATTTGTGAGTTAGACGTTATCCCATCTGACTGTTCACAATCACCTATCGTCCCAGTATATTAGAGAGGGTCGAAATCATCCTGTGAAAACCATAGAGGGATTAGTTTAACTAATATAATATCTAAAATCCTAGCCTCAATAATTATCAGACGCCTACCTAAGACTCGTGAACTACAAACACGAAAGCATCAAGCTGGTTTCAGACCTGGTTGTGGCCTCATGCACTACATATTCACCATTCGTCAGGTTCTAGAACACAGGAATACTTATCGGCGTCCGACAATGTTGGTCTTTCTTGACTTGAAAGCAGCATTTGACTCCGTAGACCGCGAGATTCTGTGGCAGTGTCTGTCTTTGAAAAGCGTACCTCAGAAGTACATAAACCTTTTGAAATCTCTTTACTCGAACACTGTCAGTCGACTCAGTATGGCGAACGGCCATCTGATTTTGTAACCTCAAGTGGTGTCCATCAAGGCTGTCCACTTTCTCCATTTTTGTTTAACTTCATCATAGATCTACTGATGGAAATAACAATCTCGTCGACTGAATTCTCGGTTATTGGTCTTCTACCAGGAGGTCCACTTATCGAATTAGAATACTCAGATGATGTAATCCTGTTTAGTGAAGTCGCCGATAAAATGATGAATCTTTTGTTAGCACTGAGCTTTGGGAGTGAATTAGTCGGACCCGTTGACAACTTCACTTATCTTGGATGTCTGATCAGTTCTAATTGGTTTGTATCTGACGAAATCTCAGCACGGATTCGAAAAGCTCACTTGAATTTTGCCAACTTACGCCACTTTTGTCGAAGGCGAGATATCCGTCTGTTCTACTTTGCGGCTACGAAGCATGGGCTTTAAGAGTAGAAGATACTCATAAGCTACTAGTATTTGACCACATGTGCCTTATAAATATTGCTCACAGCTGCTGGCATCATCCGATAAGTAATAGTGAGGTTCACACATGTTATTGGGGAATGATGACAAATCAGTTGTGAATCTTCATAGACTGAGATCGTTGGTCCACGTTTTGCGTATGCCTGGACACCGAATACCACGACGCTCAGTGCTGACCATTGTTGGAAATGGTTGGAAGAAAGTTAGGTGCGGTCAAACCAAAAAGTGGTACGAGTGCTTCAAATCATCAACTCCTAATCTAAGCCGTGTTTGAAGATGCAGACTACTTGATTGGAGTCCGCGTAACTATCATAACCAATGGTTGGATACTATTGGTGACATGGCTCAGAATCGATCGAAATGCGTATACACTTTCTGTCTTCCCTTAATCATTGTGAATAAAACCACTTATTGCTTTTCTTCCTACGTACTAATTCTTTCTTCCTTTACTATGTCCTTGCATGCAATCTTAATTTTATATATTACCACCACTGAATTAACTACTTTTATGAATCCGGTGTTTATCTTGCTGTGCTAATGAGGTATGGCAACTGGAACCGATGCATGTATATGTGCCTGAACCCACGTTGTAGCTGACTGTCCGAAGTTATTAAGTGAAACGTTCTGAGGACTATATCAATATATTTCTAGTCCTCATCTTACATGATCGAAACAAGTATGATTCATTTATTTATCTCAATAAAAACAACCGGTCATTTTCATGATTTTAATTCGCCCGTCGATATACTGTATTTATCTTTATGATTTAGGACTAGCAATCAGAAGTCTCATGGTTGGATTCGACAATTGTGTAAAACTTCAACCAACGCTTTCATAAAAAGACTTCAACTTCATTCTCACTCTTACTTTGCTAAAACTGTCTCTATAGGTACAGAGTTGTTTCGTTACAGTTTTGACTTCCTATTGTTCACTACTTGGAGGATTATTGTTGAAACATTGTATCAGTCGCTTGGTTTGTTGACTTCGTGAAGATTCAGCCATTTACTAAAACGAAAATCCAACTGTTTGTAATTACTGTAAAATTAGGAATACTCAACAAAATAAAAGCCACATTTCAGTGAAAATTTTAAATACCAACTCATTCCACGTGGGTTTAAGCAATTAAGTCATTTAATTTTAAATCAGTCGTTAACAATTCAACACCGAATAATGAAACTGCAGTTCGACTACTTTTTCTTTCGCTTTATTTTATCAGATTGTACAAGTGCACTGTGTTCAATGATGATCTTCCTCTATGGCAAACAATAGCTTAAATTTTTCATTTGTAATGATTATGATATGTACTTATTTTCCACTGTCTTGCTTTTGCGTATACGACCTACAAATTTTCACATTTCCATAGAGTCTTAAGTATGAATTATTCAGTATGCAAGACATTTTGTGTTCTTTTATTTCATATGTTGAATTCAATCCAGCAATTAAAATTCCATCTGACAATCAAAGTGTTAAGATAATACATTATCAGTGTTATTGGATGAAGTTAGAAATATAAATAATTGGATGAAAACTCAGAAACATGAGGCCCCTCATAACGATCGCTGGCTAGATTCTCGATGTGTGCTGCTGAAGAATTCAACATTAGATTGAAACAGCAATCCCGTCCATCCTAGTTCCTAAGGATAACATCATGTTAGAATGATCCTTGACATTAAACACTTAATATCTTTTGCAAGATAGTTTGACAGAACATTTATTATCCGCTTCAACACGTTGCTTATATGTTATGAATGAATGCATGTACATATTCTCAACTATAACAGAGGAGAGTGCTTAATGAATAACATTTACTACAGAACAAATTGAGCATTACTAAACAAACTTGAAAATATTTTTCGGTTTACATTTCAAACAACTAGAAAAGTATTTGAGTAGAAAAGAACGTAGCAACAAAATAGGTAGACGCATGCCTTTTTTTCAATTATACATTTAGGATCTTTCAGCTGTTTTACACACGAATAAATGTGTCCAACTTAAAATCGCATTTATTCTTTCACCATTCATCAGCAATGAAACTGTCGAAAAATTCAGGTTGATCATTAAGCGAAAACGTAAATTTATCGCTTTACTGAATGAGACAACGAATGATATCAAAGTATGTCGGCAGTTGCTACGATTTGCAGCACAAAAGACAAAATACATATAGCAAAAACAAGTTTAAAAAAGTAAGTGAAATCAAGAGTGTAATAGGAATATTCTAGTTTCGACTGAGTCGTTATTTGAAGGTATTTAACCTACCACTTAATTAAAATACAATTCCTTATGTGCACCAAAATAACAGTCAGTGACATTGTAAATCGACGTCACACTTGAATCCATATACCCATGACGCTATTACTTTCAAGTGTAAATTGATCTTTTGCCCTCTGACGAAATAAAACATTATAGTGGAGGTTCATGATATTATCAATCGAATAGCTTCCCTTCTGAAGAACTTTTTACCTTACAAAGATTTACCTGTATACTTAAAAGATATTGATGAGCAAATGTCTCATTATTAGGGCAACCATACATATAACGAGTGAATGCAAATAATCTACGAACACAACGATCCGTGGAGAAATGCATCAAAAGATACTGATCCAATGCTCGTTGAATGGTCAAGAAGATCACTTTACATGAAGTAGCCAATGCATCTAATATTCCGTACGACGATAAAGCTCAATAGTAAAGTCATCTGGTTCACATGAAACACTACATTGAAGCTGTGAACCTTATGATATTTTATGACTAATTAAACGTTAGCGGGTTGAGATATTTAAGAAGGCACAATAGCGTGTTCGTACATGCGAATAGTCAGTGAAAGCTTCTGTCTCCAAATGTGAGCAAACTCATTTGAAAGCGGAATCAGATAATCAGTTTCTGGAATTTCAACCAGCAACAGCGGAATATTCAGAATATACGACGTGGTCGGATCAAATTTTAAGATGATTATATCATCAATAGTTTGAAGTCTGGTCTCCACAATACACTAAATCAAATTGCAATTTATTCTCAATGGTCTATTTGCAAACTGAATTTGATTACGATTGAAATACACAGTGTAGTGAGGCATCTGCACACTGACCGAATAACTATAACATCCAGCTTTGAGTCAAATGAACGAAACTGCGTCAAACACACTCCACTCACTTACACTAACTAGATGTGGAAGTCCACAGTTGTATAAAATGTTCATAATTAAGTTTAAGAGTGATTATCAATCTTTTGAATGCTTTCATTTGCTGTTGAACATGATAGAAGTAAGTAATACATAAGAAATGTCATACAAGTTGACACAAATGATTTCCGAACTGGATCATGCAATGCAATGAAACGTGAACTGAGTCAACAAGGAGATCAATTGAGCTGAAATTTCACTGCGGTCAACATGTGAAAATACTCTGGATTTTCTCCAATGCAGTTGTATTTAAGTATTCATCACTGACAAAGTTAAAGTAAGACTACACTGTTTGCATTCCGTCGAATTAGTCACAGAAATAAACGATGAGATCTGATGATCTGGAGCAACGTAAATCGGAGTCGCTACCTGAAATAACCATTCATACTGAATCGTTTCGAAAATGTAATTCGGTGAGTACCACTGTGTTTGCCAAACATTTGATAATTGAAATGTATGGAACGAGTTACTAGTTTGTTGGAGAGTGCAACATTGGATGCTTGAATGTGTGACTGTATGAGATCGTGTTGTTTAGTTGTCAATTAAACTCTCGAAAACAGAACGATTGATCGCTCATCCATGTAAAATACTATTCAGTTTCCGGCAGTGTTATTTATACTGTCATATGGATGACTGATCTAACGAGTAGAGTTCGATTGCAGTATTTGACTGAAAACCATCTCATTAGTTACTGCTCAGTAATTTAATTAGCATTTCCAGATATTAGAATAAATATGTTTGACTTGTGTGAGTTTTCGACAGCGTATCATCATTGTGAATGAGTTGTGAAGCAGTTAATTGAGAAAGTCAATTGACACGTTCATGATTCAACGTCACTTGTAGAGAACTCAATGTGAGTATTTCCACTTCAAATATTTAGCAAGTGACATTCACAAACTGAAACTGTTCAAAGATATTATGTTCAAAGCAAACGTCAGTCAATTAATCATATCATAACAATATTGATGTTATACTCATATTATGTGCATCTTACTAAAATGTGACGATTATGCTTCAACAGCATAATTTCATTACGCATACTCCTGTGTTGGCAAACCATTTCTTCCCCTCAACATTCTATATCGAAATACATTCTTATGCAGCATAACTCACATGATTAAGGCAGTCGAGAAACTGTGAGTTCAGCATTTCATTGAATTTGATCGTTTTATGTGACAAATCTACTCCTCGAACTCTACATCTTATCACATGATTCCTACTTATTTTACTGCTAAACTAAACTGAAGTGTTTTGTTGAGTGGCCGAAATGGAACATGAGACAGATGTAAATTATTGCTACTCAGATAGGTAAAAGCTTTCAGACAGTTTCGTAATATGATCATGGTAGTCTGTATAAATTTCAGTATTATTGAATGATTCAGTTGTTTTTGATCGTTTACATGTTGAACGAGCTGAATTTACTTGACAGTTGTTTAGTAACGCGTAACTATACGTTTTAGGAGAGCTGTTTGTCTGCACTTCAGTGTGGAGCTTCGTCACTCATTAGTGAATTATGGTCAAACAATCTGTACATTACCATATGTATAAGTCGCGCGATTCGCATTATATCAGCAATTAAGAATCCCTATCGGAAATTTTCATGTCAGAATGTCATTGATAAATTGTTGAAAAATAAGTCTGGTACGAGAAGTGTACAATGTGAGTTGGACTGGCTTGCCGGCAAAGGCTGAATGATGTCGCACAAAGTTCTAACTGAAATCATACAGCCTATCACACATATATTCACGCAAAATACCACATTCGCCATGTATGTGTTACACACTTCGAATGCAAAATAAAGCTCTGTCTGTTCACATGATTTATATTTGAAACAACACGAACACAAGTAAACACAATCTGAGAAGTTCACATCATATTACTTATCAGTATAATGGATAACCAAATACACAGTGAAATTCACAGTCTTCTCAGTGCTTCCAATTGTCGTACCATGGCATTGGTACCGCTTCCTCAACTTTCACCGCAACACTTCTCTTTTGCGGAAGTCCAGAAACTGAAAATCAAATCACAGAGAACAGCTGTCAGAATCTTCCTTACAATGCAACAATAACAAGAATGAAAATGTGGAATATGCACACAAAGATGCTTGAAAATAGAGTGTTTAATCAAATAAACATGTAAGTCATGTGAGTCAATGAAACTGAATTGCGATCCCGCTCATTAGAATCTGCTGCATTCGTTGCAACGAGCTCAAAGTGTAATGGAACTTACAACTGAAAAACTAATTACCTGACATTAGGAAACTGTGTGGACTCAAACTACCGAATGACAATATCACCAACGCGAAGATAATCAACTTCAGAATTGTGATCTGCATTTCTGAACCAATTAATGAATCAGCTCACCTTCATTATGCCACCACAGAGTAATTGATAAATCAGTGAACACACTGATGCACAGTTTATATATAGATATGTACAACTGGGTCACCTGGTTCTCATGTCCTCACTAGCTCACCTTAAGTGAGTTTGAGGACACAAACAATGTAATGAGAGATTTTCTCAAATATTAACAGTTCATCGCTTCACGTTACAATATGCTGATATTGAAATATTGTTTGCACCTCTCATTGTTTCACACTGTCTTGTGAATTCATATTTTACGATTATCTCATTACATTACAGTGGAATCGCTATCTTTGCAAATATTCAAACCATATTTGAGACCGTAGATGACGTTTCTCTTCATTGAGAAGGTTCATGCCACCGATACATTTAATATAAAAGCTGCATTACAGACATCAGCATCAACTCGTTCCATTTGAGAATAAGAAATCTTCATGTTCCAGAAAATTTTTGCTTGATAATTTCTGCAGCAATTCAAAAGACTTTTACGGTCTCCCACATTGTATGAGCATTCCATGTTCTTAAATAATGGTTGCTCTGGTTGACAGAAGGAAGAAATTCTTCGCTGCGTGCAAAGGACCTTGGCTTTCACCATGAGGCATCATAAATCGTCCAAATGAAGACATTCCTTGAATTATTTTTCTGTATTTGTGCGAACTCATAATAGGAAGAATTCGATTGAAGGTGATAATGGGTGTTATTTCAGATATTTCGATAGCCAGACCAAACATATGGATGCAGATTGATAGGCAAATGTTTGACGAAAATCTAAACCACAATTGCCTATAATTTCACCGACTGTCATCAAATGTGTTAAATAACAAACCTATAAGAGATTACTTTCCACAACACTTTTTCTCTGTGCAAGATGGATTACTAGGTTACCCACCATCTACACAACGCCAACTAACAAGTGCTTTTCTCAACTGTCTCCTAAGCTTAGTCCAACAAACTAGTCCACTTCATCAAAATAGGGATTTTTTGACCTTCAGAAATCCCTGATCACAATAGCAATAAAGTTTGCTCAAGCGATAGCTCATATGACCAGGCAAACATAATTAACCACAGTCTATGTATTTCCCAAATACATAACATCAATAGGGAAACTCCCGTTTTTTTCACACTCCAAGCTCCCTTTTTAAACTTACTACTTATTAATGCATGTTCACTTTTGAACAGAATTTCCGCCCTGAGGACATTAGCTTTTCTAGCCAAGCCTTCTTTCATACCAATCATTAAAACATGGTGCTCTCAAGCAGTATCTGATTCAGAATTAAATATCCCGAACTTTCGACTCTATCGCAGTGACAGAGAAATTAAGCGAGGAGGTGGTTGTATTATATGTGTTTTGAATACCGTAACAACTAATAAAGTTGGAGGTAGTGTCCTGAATGTTTATGAGAATCTGTCTGGATGTCAGTCAAAACCCTGAATCATAGTCTACTCTTTGGATGCATATACAGAGATTCTGATAGTTCGATTATTGAAAGTTATCTTATTATCACTGCCTTCAAACATGCATCTGCTCTAAACTTTAATGCTAAGGTTATCACTGAAAATTTCAACTATCCTGGGATTAACTAGAATACCAGTTGTTGTCAGTCATGTAATGATGAGTTCTCGGCAACCGTTTACGTGCAATGTTGGTTACAGTGGATTCGAACCCCA
This sequence comes from Schistosoma margrebowiei, assembly GCA_944470205.2. Taxonomy (NCBI): domain Eukaryota; kingdom Metazoa; phylum Platyhelminthes; class Trematoda; order Strigeidida; family Schistosomatidae; genus Schistosoma; species Schistosoma margrebowiei. Next base: position 4,831,197 of record OX104028.1, read on the forward strand.
AATAGAAACGATAGTATACTTGATCTAATATTTAGTAGAGATATTATCCCACTATCTGTAAAAGTATATGATAAATTTGAAAGCAGTTAACATAAGATAGTAGCTTGTTCTCTCCCTATATATCCTTCTTATAATCAACCGATTCAAAAAGTCTGTCAATATAGAGACTATAGTCATGCTGACTGGGATCTCCTGCATTCACTGGTTAAACTTTCAGACTGTGATAACGTTTTCTCATGTAACAGTCTCATAAGTGCCATCGACGAATTCTATCTGATCGTTAACTTCTGTCTAGATTCCTGTGTAACTCTTAAAAAGTACAGCTTTAGTAAACCCTACGAATTATATATACCAGCTAAATATTGTAATAAACTGAGACGCCTATGGAATCATTACTTTAAGTTAAATGACTTTGCGGCAGCTGCACAAATAACAATATTTTTTAATCAAATTGAAGAGAGACATAGGTTAAAAGCCATTAATGAGGAGATGCTAGCACTTAATACTAACTCGAAGGTACAAAACTTAACACTACTTTTCAATAAAAGCGCTAAAGCAACTGAAAATGCTGATATACCATGCATCCAGCATAATAGCACTTTTACATACGACTCTAAACCTATAACAGACGTGTTCAGTGGTATTTTTGGGAATGGTGTTGGAAATACAAGTGGCTCTGCTTCAAGAGTTATATGCGTGACTAGCAACACGATAAAATCTATCTCCTTCACATGCATGATAATTAATAAGGCTATTAACACCCTTTGGCTTTCGAGAGGTCATGGGGCAGACGGTATTTCATCTTTTCTCTACAAATATGATGGTCCAGATATTCCACTTCTTCTAAAGCTGTTTACTCTCTCTCCATTGAAACTGGTTCTTACCCTTACTGTTAGAAAACGCGTAAATTCTAAAGCCTTTGACATGGTTAAACACCAACTTCTTATAAGTAAGTTCGCATTTTATGGGGTTCGAAATCTTTTGCTTGCTTGGTTTGATTCCTTTCTCAGCAATCGACATCGAATAGTCAAAATTAACTCCTCGATGTCTAACACTGTCCCTGTTACAAGTGGTGTAATACAAGGTAGTAGCTTAGTCCCTTTTTTGCTCTTTTTTAATGTACAAAGTTTGTGTTTGACCCCTTCTAGAATATTGCGCGTTTATACATAGCAGTGCGCGCATGAATGATAAAATAAGGTTTGAATCAGTACAGAGACAGTTTGCACTTCGTATTCTTGGAGCTGATTGCACCTTTACTTATAAATCTTAATACCATAAACTTGGGCTAGACCTTGTATGGAAGAAGAGATTGAAACTAAATCTTTACTTTTTTCAAACTACTCAATGAACTATCTTAGACATCCAATCACATGATTCAATATGCTAAAACCTCTCACCATGACATTCGTAATTACTTGGCACTAGTGAAACAAACTCATTCTAACTCATCTATTAATATGAATTACTTTACCTGTAACTTTTCTAGACTCTGGAATAATTTATTACAATCTATCCGTACGATAAAATCACTCACTCTAATTGTTCTCTGCGTCGATGCATACTGGTCCTCTAAAAATGCATTTAATATTCTAGCACCTGTAAGTGATTCTCATTCCAAAAGTGATATTATTAGAACCTCAAATGCTTAGCGATCCTTATTAGTGCATACCCTGAGTATAACCACCCACATACTGTCACCTTGTGTTAATACCGCGCCCAGCAAGTTTATCTGATTTGAATACTATCTAGCTTCAAAAGTATATCACTAATTCACATGACACGCATATAGACAGACCTGATTGATATATTTTGGTAATTACTGCTTTGTTGTTCCCTGCTCTCTCTTTTTGTTTTAATTTCTCTAGTTGTAGAAAATAACCCTTAATTTGATCTAGGACACGAAATAACTTCAATTACCCTGTTCATAAATCAACGGACTGTCCATTGAAAAAGAATTTTCTTTAAAATTCTCGGCTGATGTATTGGATTCATAATTCAATCAAGGGTTGATCGCTTCATGTAATCATCATCATTATGTTATGCCTTCTCTTCACATATATCTTGTAAGACATATGTAGTACAAGTGTATGTGAAATTAATCAATGAAACGACATAAATTATAAAAATCATTTGAAAGAAACTGTTTCTCGTTATAAGTAGTATGCACTACAGTATCATTCCATCATCTGTAACTGAACCTAAATCACCTGCTTTTCTCTTCGCATTCTCATTAATTGAATTGTTATAGTATAGATTGTTCATATTAATATACATTGAGTATGAGAATAAAAGTTCAAGATAAATATGTTAGAGTGTAAAAGTGACTCTCTCTGTCTCTCAACACAAGAAACGTAGGTCAAGTACACTTACCACAACAGTGAGGTCAACCAACAAATCACCATCATTCCGTCTCCAAATCTACTCCACTCATATTATCAACCACTCACTCATTCACTCAACAATAACACACATGCTGCAATCTCACTCTCACATTGACCTTCACAGAATCACAGATACCAACACGAGACAATTGTATGTCCACTCACTCTATCTAACAGACAGTATAAAAGCAATGTGTCCACATCTATTCACAGTGCTTCTCTCGTATCACATTGAAACACACTTCTAGTGTTTTGCTAGTGTTGTTGGTTCAGTGAGAATGGTGAGTGTTCATCTTGTATTAGTTAATTGATATGTTCAGATCCAGTTGACAGTGTTGTTGTCAGTAGTGACGATTGTGTCACTTGATAATTCAGTGAGTGGTGAGATCGTGTTATTGAAAAAAGAAGTAGTTCCATTTCTAGTTGGTGCAGGTGAGTTGTTCCATGTGAATGATGTTTTATTACTTTCAATACCCTTTATTAAAAATCCTCATTTCTGATTATTTCATGATGGCTGAGTAGTTGTTTCGTTTAGACTTGACTGCGAAATTTATTTGTACAGCAGACGTTTGAATTTTTTGAACATGACTGGTTTTGTTTTTGTAGGAATGGCTAATGAAGTTGCTGCCAGATCTCATCCAATGGAGAAAAAAAGCGGAAAGGGAAAACCCAAAAATGGTGTAAAAAAGAAGAATAAAGACACCAGTTTCATCGATAATTTTGTAAGTACCACGACTACCAATCCTCCTGAAGCAGTCCGTAAATAAATCTTCTTGGTAACTTTAACTGGTTCTCTGAATGTTTATTCGCATTTGAATTAGTGTATATTCTGTGAATATGAACTTTAGTTCAATGACGAACCCTATATTTAATGATAATGAAACGAGACATCACTGAGCAAAATGACTGTGTGACATGTTACATTATTTGCAAACGTATTCTATAATCTGAAATATTTGACCGATTTGAAGTAACAGAAAAAACCAGTCGGTGACTTGCCGATGGTTCATGAATAAGCAAATTGAATCCATCGACATAATATAATGACAAACATCGTATTTTTCCACTCAGTTTCACCTTGTGTGCTTCGAATGCTTACACCTTCTCGGCATATTCGTAGTCAAATTCTCACTACACTTCATGTCTATTCTTCGTGGATAAGTGATGAAACGCACACTGACTGGCTTGTGTATTATTAATAGAGAAGTGCTTAACATTCGTAGAGTACAAGTCACACCATTATCAATGCGCATTCAACGTGTAATTGAGTGAAAAATGAAAGTTGGTCAAACTGTAGATCATTGGTTTTCCAGTATTCGTGTAACCTATGCTTATTGATCTGTATCCGAAAGTTTAATCTCTCTGTCAAAACATCTGAAATAACAAACCGTCCTCGACTTCAATAAATTAATTCTCTCTATCAATTCGCAAAAATTCATTGGTAGTATTAAAATCATCAATAGTAATAGTATCAGTAGTACTAATATTGATACTACTACATGAATTATATGAGATAAAGTTTGACATTCTTTATATGCTCTGAATCTGGGTATTAATCCCGACACATGAACATGATTTCAGTCTTCTTCTGACCTATGTTGTGGGTATGACACATGCAAATTGCTAAGTATAATAGAAGTCGAAGGATTGCTGCCATGTTATTTAGGGTTGTTTATTTGAAGGTAATGACGTGAAAGTTATGGACGAAGAGACAAGGAACGACATAAGGAGTAACTTCTACGAAACGATCTATCAACTTCATGGCTCGCAGAATGTCAAATACAACAGAGCACACTAAATAGAAGGAAAGCAACAGTTGGAAGAATATGTAGCAATCAATAGTTGAGGCAATGAGACAACCAATAAAACTCTGCACAATTCCTCCGAATTCTGTTCTCACTTCGTTCAGAATAGTGTATGGATATCGAAATTAAGAGGACGTCAATTTTGGAATTTATTTGCCAGTTAAAAGTTGAACTTGGAATACTGAAAATTCTTGCCGAATCGTTCTGACATTTAGACTAAATATTACCCTCTTATCAAGCAACAGTGTGTCTCGATCAGGAGGTTTTGCGATTCTCAAATGGTTTGAGGTGATACTGGTGCATTTTATGTGGCTTTTATGACAAGTGGTCTAGACTGCATGAAAACACAAGACCAAGACTCAGTGCAATGAATACTGACATTACGAAATTTCTCAGTGATAAAAACCGTCTCATCTCTGAAATATTAATGGATTGAATATTTGCAAAGATAGCGATTCCACTATATTGTAATGGGATAACCATAGAACATAAATTCAATCGACAGTGTAATACAACAAGAGGTGCACAGAACATTTCAACGTCAGCATATTGTAACGTGAAATGAAAAAACTGTTAGGATTTGAAAACATCTCTCATTGCATTGTATTTGTTCTCATTTTCACCTTATGTCCTTCAATGTCTATATAAAAACCAAATAACCATATTATTTTAATTGTCATTATTATTCACATCTGTTTATGTGAACAAACCTTATATGAAAATGCCTTTTTCAGTTTGTTTTGTAATACAACCACGTACAAATTCCAATAACGTTGGCATGACATTCATGTATGTATGACCCTTTTCTCACTCATGTCAATGGAAGAAACGTTCTATAATGAAAATTTATTGATTCAATGAGAGTGTAATTCCAAAACAAACTTATTTCACTCATAATTATTGTACACATTCTTCAAATAGTTGTTATATTCGTCATTCATTTTATTCTTATTCTTCACGTTTCTCTTCTCCAAAGACTGAGATACCACACTGAAGTGCATTCCAACTGCTACAAAGCAGTAAACTAACATGAATAAAACGTCCGAAGATGTAATCACACAGTAATACCATACACAAATAAAAACAAAGAAAATTCTGACTTCATGTTGAATTATTACAAAATGATAATAATGAATGCAGTGCAATGAATGTGAAGAAAACTCTGTCGCACGGAACATCTCACCTGCACCAACTAGAAATGGAACTACTTCTTCTTTCGATAACACGATCTCACCACTCACTGAATTATCAAGTGACACAATCATCACTATTGAAAACAACACTGTCGACTGGATCTGAACACACCAATTAACGAATTCACAATGATTAACTCGGTATATTGAACACTCAGCATTCTCACTGAACTAGCAAAACTAGCGAAACACTAGAAGTGTGTTTCAATGTGACACGAAGTGAAGCACTGTGAATAGATGTGGACACATTGCTTTTATACTGTCTGTGAGATAGAGTGAGTGGACATACAATTGTCTCGTGTTGGTATCTGTGATTCTGTGAAGGTCAATGTGAGAGTGAGATTGCAGCATGTGTGTTATTGTTGAGTGAATGAGTGAGTGGTTGATAATATGAGTGGAGTAGATTTGGAGACGGAATGATGGTGATTTGTTGGTTGACCTCACTGTTGTGGTAAGTGTACTTGACCTACGTTTCTTGTGTTGAGAGACAGAGAGAGTCACTTTTACACTCTAACATATTTATCTTGAACTTTTATTCTCATACTCAATGTATATTAATATGAACAATCTATACTATTACAATTCAATTAATGAGAATGCGAAGAGAAAAGCAGGTGATTTAGGTTCAGTTACAGATGATGGAATGATACTGTAGTGCATACTACTTATAACGAGAAACAGTTTCTTTCAAATGATTTTTATAATTTATGTCGTTTCATTGATTAATTTCACATACACTTGTACTACATATGTCTTACAAGATATATGTGAAGAGAAGGCATAACATAATGATGATGATTACATGAAGCGATCAACCCTTGATTGAATTATGAGATTTGATTAGTATGTTGTGTGATGTGTGTTAGCCCGATAAACAATTATAAACCATAACAATCCAAGGAGATATGGTGTAGTAGATTGATTTTCTGTAACATGAATAAATATCGATGGTTAGATTTACTTTCAGTTCCTCACATATCATTTTGTGTTAGATGGAGTCAACGATTACGTAAAGCGCTTTAAATCACACTCAATATGAAATTTATAAATGATTGTTCGCATATGTGTCTAGGTGTCTTGTCATGTAAATCAATGGTACTTCTCTTTCCTAATCAACTTGAAAAACTCAACTGAGTCACGTTTCGCATTATCACATTAATCAGACATTTTAACTAATCATGGTCAATCGATTGTTGATGGCTACTCAAATTGGTCTTCTCTCTACCAACCAGCTGATCACTCTTCCTCGCTAGATTCACACAGAGCATGCATCAAACCACCCTCGTGTGATGTATTATGTGATGTCGTTTGTGTTCTGCATAACATTCAGCAAGTGATATTGTGGTAATTACATAGATCTTACTTTTCCCAAATAACAACTGACATGATGAGATGACGGGCAGGAATCTCATTGTTACACCATTGAAATTCTTGTTCAACATTGTTTATGTTTTTTATTCTATATGATGATTAATTCAGAGTAACATTTGCTTTTATTTCTCATTGTGATACCTCAAATAATGAGTGTGATGTTATTTCAGGATACATTGTTCTTGTTTACATTTATCGTGGACTGTTCTCAGCATTACACGCAGCATGTGATTTTTCACAAATCTCAGTATTTCATATACATGTTGTTTTATTCCGTTTGGCAATGTGATTTACTAACAATACTAACATTAATAATAACAATACATATGGCTCTACTATTATTATTATTGCATTTGATAGTACTTTAGTGAACAACTACACAAATGTGAACAATTGAATGTGTGTGAACTTAATAACTACAGGATATCTTAGTGAAGTGTGATAACCATATATATAAGCGTTCACGCGCGAAACCGAGTGCTCTGAGTTCGACTCACACAAGCAGGATCGTGGATGCGCATTGCTTGCACGGCTTCCAGGTTTTCAATAATGGTCTAACGTCAATCGCCTTACCATATCAATCAAAAACGTAATAATCTCTATAATCCAAATGAATGCAAAATTGTATTTCTGATGTTTCGTGACTCTATGTAATTCGCTTCTCAAAAGTAAATAAATAACTAATATGAAATTGAAGTTACATGATGCATAGGGAACAATTTTCCGCTTATTTGGGAATCACAAATATGTATTTGTGTATCAGCCAAATTATATTTGAGAAGCCTAGTGATATCAGAATGGATGGTTTGGAGTGTTGAACTCGGTTGTTGAAAGTTGAACACCGTCACCAATATACTACCGCTTCATGAAATAACCCAACAAACAGGTAGTATTACTATTCCACATACCAGTTAGATAGTTAATATACAGGTTCTTGAACAAAATCTACTCATATCACTCCAATAGCCTATCGGGAAAATTTAGTATTTAGAAGATAAAACATGATGATTGAAATCATTATTTAATCGTTCATACGGATAATTACAACCACAATATTCATGGGTACTAATATCTAAAGTCACTACTGAGGAAGAATGATGGAAGCTCCCTAACGAAACCGAATAGGTCAAAGGACTCAATACAATCAAATCGAATATAAACATGAATAAATCGTTAAATAAAATAAAATAAAATGCAAACGTTACAAGAATATCAGTCAATGAATTACATTAAAAAAACCGAATCAAATGTTCACACTCATCAATATATTTTCATTTGAGAATTCAAGATTCAGTATTCGGACTTTTCAAAGTAGTAAGTTACAGTAATAATTAACATATTCAAGATATTTCAATCCTATACAAGCTTGTTCGATATTACGGCGTGCCTCAGAAGATAGTTGCTATCATACAGAATTCATATGATGGATTAAAATGCAAAATCGTGTATGTAGGACAGTTGACAAAGTCGTTCGAAATAAAGACCGGTGTCAGGCAAGGTTGCTTACTCTCACCCTTTCTTTTTCTCCTGGTGGTCGATTGATTCATGAAGACATCAACATCTGAAGGAAAGCACGGTATACAGTGGACATCTAGGATGAAGTTGGACGATCTATACTTCACAGTTGATCTGGCCCTCTTATCGCAATCAGAACAGCAAATGCAGGAGAAAATGACCAGTGTAGCAGCAGCCTCAACAGTAGTAGGTCTCATTATACACAAAGGAAAAAGGCAGGATTCTCCGATGCTGCACAGAATGCACCAATCCAGTCACAATTGATGGAGGAGATTTGGAAGATGTAAAAACATTTACATCTCTGGGCAGCATCATTGATGAACATGGTGGAACTGATACAGATGTGAAGGCGCGGATCGGCAAAGCAAGAGCAGCATATTTGCAATTGAGAAACATCTGAAACTCAAAACAGCTGTCAGTCAAAACCGAGGTCACGATTTTCAACACAAACGTCAAGTTCTATTGTATGGGGCGGAAATCTAGAGAACTGCGAAGGTCATCATCCAGAAGATACAGATGCTTGTTAACAGTTTGTCTACGGATATTACTTGAGATCCGTTGGCCGGACGTTATTAGCAACCACCTACTGTGGGAGAGAACAAACCAGATCCTAGTGGAAGAAATCAGGAAGAAGCGTTGAAAGTGGATAGGACACCCATTGAGGAAAGCACACAACTGTGTCACAAAGACAAACAATCACATGGAATCTTCAAGGCTGAAGGAGGAGAGGACGATCAAACAACACATTAAGCCGGGAAACGGAGATAGACATGAGAAAAGTGAACAAGAATTGGATAGAACTGGAAAGGTAAGCCCAGGACGGAGTGGGTTTGAGAATGCTGGTCGGCGACCTGTACAACATTGGGTGTAATAGGCGTAAGTCAGTAAGTAAAGTATTAAGTTTCTCATTATTTCTTTTCTTACAAATAATTATATTTAAAAGTCTTTCCATTATCTAAGATTTTACTTCAGAAAGGACTTTTTCCATTAAAATATCTACAAGGGAATTATTCAATTTACAATATTGTAGTTTACAAACATTAAAAACACAAAATGGAACAAATGATTGATCAAATGAATTCGTTAAAAAAATATACTGGAATAACTCACCAGTTTACTGATTCTTTATTTTTTTAAAAACTTTATTTCTGTTTAGATTTCAACCAGATCCCATTTCTACATTATACTTTACAAGGCGGTACAAGTGTTAATTGGCTTTCAACAGATCATAAACAAGAAGCATTAGACATTACTGAATTAGTTTTTTTATATTTTACAGATAGATATATATATTTCATATTACTGATACATCACAATCATACTTTCAGTTGAATACCACTTACTGGTATGGATTTTAGGTTGGATAAATTGACTATATGTATATATTACACAAATTAGTTAACAAACTAATGCAAATCTTAGTCAACTGATGTCCCATCTTGAATTTGATTTTACTCTTCATAACTCATAAAATACCCGCTAAAATACATTCGTTAACACCAAGTGATCGATAATCAATAACCAATGCCATTCGGTCTAATCCATAGTGGTATTAGAGTCCCATGAATCAAGTTGTAAGATTGTGTAGTGGTTCACAAACAAAAGGAGCTTATACAAAATATATTGATACACTAGGTTAATAATGATATGCCAAAAAAATTAATAGTAGAGAAACCTAGATGTCTGTCGGTTAGTAAAACCAAAGGTAACAAAATACCGTTAGCAATACAAAAGGTATATTAAACAAACAGACACTAACAGTTACTATAGAATGAATATACTTGTGAACGTCCTCGTGAGAACAACGACCACAAACTGAGTTCACTTGATTGACAGGTGTTTCTCTGCAAGTTTCTGCTCCAATGACGTAATGAGGAAGACGGAGTCCAATAGCATTATACAATAGTAATCCGCGCCAAAAGTCCAACGTTGCATCGGAAGGCCTATAATGATGTTATAAATACTATTATAGTCTTCAATCAAACGGTGGCCAATAAAACAGAAGAACAAGCGGCGTAGATAGTGCTCTATATTTTAAACAACGCGGTAGTAGAATCGTATATCATTCATCGAAAACAATTATCATCATCTTTTTAACAAGTGATACAGCAAAACAACAGATATTGAATAAAAATATGGTTACAAATAAAGTGTGACAAATTAGAGAAAAGATGTGGTTTTTATTTTTGTTGTTACAAAAATCACTGAATATATATCACCATATAACTCCCCCCCTAGGGCATGCGTCGGTGGAAGTATGCCCGACGTAAAACTCTAAATGCTTTGGAGGGAGGAGAAAATTACACAACGAACAGGGTAAACAAATGTTGGTTTAAAAAGAAATTATACGTGTATACATATTAAAGAACAAAATGTTTCTCTTGTAGTAAAGAAATTTTAATGTATATAAAAAGTTTAACAACAATAACGGAGTGTATAATACCATTACTAATAACGGTAATTAAATTGAGAGTTTACCGAAAAGTGTAAATACATGTATAAATTGTGTAAACAATTAGTGATAAACTAAACGAGTCCAACGAAATTGTATATATTTGCATAATTAATAATAAACATCATATGAAACGCATACACATGTAGAGAAAAACATAATGAATTTATCAATATTAGTAGTACACAAGAAAAAGTTGTTTTTTTTAGAAAAAAAATGTTATTAGTAACTCTGCTAATATGGATATTCAATCACACTACAGGTAATGACAGAATAAAGATTAAGTAATTAATTCAACATAACGTTTAGGAAAATGTACATGTCTTCCTGAACGAATTGTTTTTGTAGAAGGTAAAGTGTCGGAACTAGGATTTAAATTTGTGGGAACTGTAACCTTAGAACCGTCTGTTTTACAAAATATTGATTTCGTCGGAGTAGGTGAAGAATTATTTGGAAACACTGGAAGCTGCGTTGTGTGATTGCCACTGTCTTTAGACGGCTTTCGGCTGTCATTTGTTTCAGATTCTATAAAAGCACGTTTTATCCTGTCGATTGAAACTGTTTCTCTTTTTCCGTTCTTATTGATTGTGAAATATTTTGTTTGCCTCTCAACTACTTCATATGGTCCTTCATAAGGATGTTGTAGAGGACGTCTTACAGAGTCAACACGGACAAATACAAATTTACACGTATCTAGATGCTTGCTAACTTGCTCTTTTAAGACAACTGGCCGAGGTGCAACAGGCTTAATGTTATTCATATGGCTCATTAGTCTTTTGCTTGAGAGGGTAATGTGAACATTTTGACTTTACCTTTTAACACCTCCGTCAAAGGTTGAAGGGTGGCTGAGCAATGTGGAATAAAGCGACGATAAAAATTGATCATCCCCAAGAAAAGTCGAATTTTATTCCATGAGTTGTGTTCTGGAAAATTCTTGATGGCTTCTATTTTTGTATCCAAAGGTTTAATCCACGTTGGTTGATTCGGTGACCTAAAAATTCTAAACTCTCAACCTCATCCATAAGTCGTTGAAATTTTTGTGCAGCGTTCTTTAATCCAAAAGGCATTCTTATGAATTCAAACAAACCAAATGGGATCTGGTGATACGCTCGCACAAGATCGATTTTAGAAAACATTTGCTTGCCATGTAAAGTGAGAGAAAACTCATGTAAATGAGGGATTGTGTAGCGATCCGGTAACGCTATGTTATTCAATGACCTATAATCACCACAAGGTCGCCAATCTTGGTCTTGCTTATTATTTTACTAAACATTTGTATCTGTACATTACGACATAACCTGTATGAATGTTTTCAGTTAATAAACAAGATTGCTATGAAATTTTTATGACCTGGATGAACCTGGATGAAATTGTGCCAGAAACATTCAACTCTCATAGTGAAAAGCATAACGTTAGATAACTAACTTGAAATTTAATGATATGCATCTTTAACTTTGGTCGTCTTTAGTGATATTAACTAGATGTGCATTTAATTTAATCATGAATAAAATTATCGTGGTAAAATGACGAATATAAAATGTTTCATGTTAAATGTCAGTCAGTCAGTCAGTCAGCTACAACGTGGGACCAGGCACATATATGCATCGGTTCGAGTCAACATACCTCATGAGCACAGCCGGATGAACACAGGATTCATAAAACTAGTTACTTCAGTGGTGGTAATATATAAAAGAAAGACTGTGTATAAGGATAAAGTACAGGAAGAAAGATATGAAGCAATTCATGGTAAATAAATGAGGTAATGAAACGAAAATTACTTTTATAGTTTGAACTCCAACTAACAATTATATGAGATTTACTCAGTCAAAAATCTAATTCATCGTTTATATCACAAACTGAATTTATTTGGATAATCATCGAAAACCATTAAGTAACGGACAGCTGTATCATCCTAGTACGGAACACCTCGGCAGTATGTATCTACGGTCACACGTACGATCAAACTCAACACCTCTAGATCATTGAGTTATCAAACAATGATTCGCAATTGTAGTTTTAATTGACCCAGTGTATTGTCTAACTATCATCAAGTGATATTATTCAATGAATGCCTTATACACGATATGATTGAACTCTACTGCTCTCTTCTCACAAGAACATCATAACATGGGAAAAATCTACTTGTTTCTACAAAACCCTTACACTCTTATCAAAAAAGAATACAAATGGCATTAGATTAACCTTAAAATAAGGATTATCAATAGACTTGTCAACTGTTAAATTTATTTTGTCATTGAATAATTTGTAATTCACTGAGGGGGAGAGTTGTTTTGTAATGTTTTTCCCGAATTCATGCACACATAGACATTTTTCATTTTATATTCATTTTTCTAAAAGTGTAACCTCAGTGAACAGATCACATTTTACACTCATTATTCTAGGTAAGGGTTAGATAATTTATTATTTGTCATAACAACAAAAAACAAATAAAAACAAACAAGTAAATGAAAACAATTTGAAGCATTCAAATAGACAGTAGAAACATGGAATTAGGATTGATTTATGTGAGAAATAAAAAAACAAAACAGATGGAACTGGTTGAAATCATGAGTCAAATGAAGCTAGACCACACCATGGAGAACCTGGAAGCACTATACAACTGTTCTGTCCTAGTATGAAACTCTTCAGCAGTGCGCATTCACAATCCACGAGATTTGAACTCAGGACCTATCAGTCTCGTACCAGGCGCTTAAACACTAGACCACTGAGCCGGCATCCAACGCTGTTAATGTCTAACTTCAACCAATTCACGAAGTTGCGCCATCATACACCATTGTCTTCGGTGAGTTGTTATCTCACGACAGACCTGGTTGAACTCCACTGGTAACGATTTCTCACTAGAACTACAAAAATGTCTCTTGAAGTCAGTCACTAGTGAGCAGGTGATTATTATTATCAGAATGGAGTTTGTTGTCTAGCTCTTTTATCGCCTGGAGCGAGACTGATAAATCATGGTTAAGAGTCCCAGGGGGGAGCGGGACCGTGGATGCGCACTACTGAGGAGTCCCATACTAGGACCAAACGGCCATCTGATACTTTCAGGTTTTCCATGATGTGGTCTAGCTTCAAATGACTCATAATTTAAATCTGTAAAATTTCTAAAATTCTTCACTAACCCCTTTTGATAAATATAAGATTGTTAGGGAAATATAAGTGAATAAATTGTATAACAATAAAAATTCCATAGAAGTTGATGAATCTAAAATTGAACGAAACAAACGGATGTATTTAGCACAACAATTACAGTCTATCTCAACAAAATCTGAATACCATATATTAAATCGACAATTTGCAGAATATTCACGCATCAAACCAAACTGAATTGTTTCTGTTGCAAACACCAATCGATTGTCTCCCATTCCATTGTTCATAGGTTTTCTTACAAATTCCATTATGTTCTCGCTCCACCTTTCTTGGTCTTCGCCATCTTTTGCTGCCGAGCATTACGTTCTTTTAACGCACGTTATATACTACTTATGTTAATATAAGTAGCTCACACCACAATATAATGAAGAAATAAACAAGGGAAGAGTATACTTAAAAAAACATTATTATTTAGGTGTATACGAAGAGATACAATTCAGACAAAAATACATTAAAAAATAGAAAACATTTTTACGTTGAAGAAAGCTTCTTCTCACTTTATAAGAACGTGAAACAAAACTACAATAGGATCACCAAATTTTTATTATTTACTCATGTCTAATAATGTCTTAATCCAATGAGTTACATCAATCCATTTTGTTTTGATTTAGCACAAGAACATATCTCTTATCTAGTAAGAACTAATTCATATGCACAGTTCTCACGATCATCTGATTATTTGACGTCATCAACTCCTAATCTAAGCCGTGTTCGTAGATGCAGACTACTTGATTGGAGTCCGCGTAACTATCATAACCAATGGTTGGATACTATTGGTGACATGGCTCAGAATCGATCGAAATGCGTATACACTTTCTGTCTTCCCTTAATCATTGTGAATAAAACCACTTATTGCTTTTCTTCCTACGTACTAATTCTTTCTTCCTTTACTATGTCCTTGCATGCAATCTTAATTTTATATATTACCACCACTGAATTAACTACTTTTATGAATCCGGTGTTTATCTTGCTGTGCTAATGAGGTATGGCAACTGGAACCGATGCATGTATATGTGCCTGAACCTACGTTGTAGCTGACTGTCCGAAGTTATTATGTGAAACGTTCTGAGGACTATACCAATATATTTCTAGTGCTCATCTTACATGATCGAAACAAGTATGATTCATTTATTTATCTCAATAAAAACAACCGGTCATTTTCATGATTTTAATTCGCCCGTCGATATACTGTATTTATCTTTATGATTTAGGGCTAGCAATCAGAAGTCTCATGGTTGGATTCGACAATTGTGTAAAACTTCAACCAACGCTTTCATAAAAAGACTTCAACTTCATTCTCACTCTTACTTTGCTAAAACTGTCTCTATAGGTACAAAGTTGTTTCGTTACAGTTTTGACTTCCTATTGTTCACTACTTGGCGGATTATTGTTGAAACATTGTATCAGTCGCTTGGTTTGTTGACTTCGTGAAGATTCAGCCATTTACTAAAACGAAAATCCAACTGTTTGTAATTACTGTAAAATTAGGAATACTCAACAAAATAAAAGCCACCTTTCAGTGAAAATTTTAAATACCAACTCATTCCACGTGGGTTTAAGCAATTAAGTCATTTAATTTTAAATCAGTCGTTAACAATTCAACACCGAATAATGAAACTGCAGTTCGACTACTTTTTCTTTCGCTTTATTTTATCAGATTGTACAAGTGCACTGTGTTCAATGATGATCTTCCTCTATGGCAAACAATAGCTTAAATTTTTCATTTGTAATGATTATGATATGTACTTATTTTCCACTGTCTTGCTTTTGCGTATACGACCTACAAATTTTCACATTTCCATAGAGTCTTAAGTATGAATTATTCAGTATGCAAGACATTTTGTGTTCTTTTATTTCATATGTTGAATTCAATCCAGCAATTAAAATTCCATCTGACAATCAAAGTGTTAAGATAAAACATTATCAGTGTTATTGGATGAAGTTAGAAATATAAATAATTGGATGAAAACTCAGAAACATGAGGCCCCTCATAACGATCGCTGGCTAGATTCTCGATGTGTGCTGCTGAAGAATTCAACATTAGATTGAAACAGCAATCCCGTCCATCCTAGTTCCTAAGGATAACATCATGTTAGAATGATCCTTGACATTAAACACTTAATATCTTTTGCAAGATAGTTTGACAGAACATTTATTATCCGCTTCAACACGTTGCTTATATGTTATGAATGAATGCATGTACATATTCTCAACTATAACAGAGGAGAGTGCTTAATGAATAACATTTACTACAGAACAAATTGAGCATTACTAAACAAACTTGAAAATAATTTTCGGTTAACATTTCAAACAACTAGAAAAGTATTTGAGTAGAGAAAAACGTAGCAACAAAATAGGTAGACGCATGCTTTTTTTCCAAATATACATTTAGGATCTTTCAGCTGTTTTACACGCGAATAAATGTGTCCAACTTAAAATCGCATTTATTCTTTCACCATTCATCAGCAATGAAACTGTCGAAAAATTCAGGTTGATCATTAAGCGAAAACGTAAATTTATCGCTTTACTGAATGAGACAACGAATGATATCAAAGTATGTCGGCAGTTGCTACGATTTGCAGCACAAAAGACAAAATACATATAGCAAAAACAAGTTTAAAAAAGTAAGTGAAATCAAGAGTGTAATAGGAATATTCTAGTTTCGACTGAGTCGTTATTTGAAGGTATTTAACCTACCACTTAATTAAAATACAATTCCTTATGTGCACCAAAATAACAGTCAGTGACATTGTAAATCGACGTCACACTTGAATCCATATACCCATGACGCTATTACTTTCAAGTGTAAATTGATCTTTTGCCCTCTGACGAAATAAAACATTATAGTGGAGGTTCATGATATTATCAATCGAATAGCTTCCCTTCCTAAGAACTTTTTACCTTACAAAGATTTACCTGTATACTTCGAAGATATTGATGAGCAAATATCTCATTATTAGGTCAACCATACATACATCGAGTGAATACAAATAATCTACGAACACAACGAACCGTGAACAAATGCATCAAAAGATACTGATCCAATGCTCGTTGAATGGTCAAGAAGATCACTTTACATGAAGTAGCCAATGCATCTAATATTCAGTACGACGATAAAGCTCAATAGTAAAGTCATCTGGTTCACATGAAACAGCAACACTACACATACATTGAAGCTGTGAACCTTATGATATTTTATGACTAATTAAACGTTAGCGGGTTGAGATATTTAAGAAGGCACAATAGCGTGTTCGTACATGCGAATAGTCAGTGAAAGCTTCTGTCTCCAAATGTGAGCAAACTCATTTGAAAGCGGAATCAGATAATCAGTTTCTGGAATTTCAACCAGCAACAGCGGAATATTCAGAATATACGACGTGGTAGGATCAAATTTTAAGATGATTATATCATCAATAGTTTGAAGTCTGGTCTCCACAATACACTAAATCAAATTGCAATTTATTCTCAATGGTCTATTTGCAAACTGAATTTGATTACGATTGAAATACACAGTGTAGTGAGGCATCTGCACACTGACCGAATAACTATAACATCCAGCTTTGAGTCGAATGAACGAAACTGCGTCAAACACACTCCACTCACTTACACTAACTAGATGTGGAAGTCCACAGTTGTATAAAAGGTTCATAATTAAGTTTAAGAGTGATTATCAATCTTTTGAATGCTTTCATTTGCTGTTGAACATGATAGAAGTAAGTAATACATAAGGAATGTCATACAAATTGGCACAAATGATTTCCGAACTGGATCATGCAATACAATTAAATGTGAAATGAATTAACAAGGATTTTCTCCAATGCAGTTGTATTTGAGTATTCATCATTGACAAAGTTAAAGTAAGACTACACTCTTTGCATTCCATCGATTTAGTCACAGAAATAAACGATGAGATCTAATGATCTGTGACAACGTAAATCGGAGTTGCAACCTGAAATAACAATTCATATTGAATCGTTTCGAAAATGTAATTCGGTGAGTACCACTGTGTTTGCCAAACATTTGATAATTGAAATGCATGGAACGAGTTACTAGTTTGTTGGAGAGTGCAACATTGGATGCTTGAATGTGTGACTGTATGAGATCGTGTTGTTTAGTTGTCAATTAAACTCTCGAAAACAGAACGATTGATCGCTCATCCATGTAAAATACTATTCAGTTTCCGGCAGTGTTATTTATACTGTCATATGGATGACTGATCTAACGAGTAGAGTTCGATTGCAGTATTTGACTGAAAACCATCTCATTAGTTACTGCTCAGTAATTTAATTAGCATTTCCAGATATTAGAATAAATATGTTTGACTTGTGTGAGTTTTCGACAGCGTATCATCATTGTGAATGAGTTGTGAAGCAGTTAATTGAGAAAGTCAATTGACACGTTCATGATTCAACGTCACTTGTAGAGAACTCAATGTGAGTATTTCCACTTCAAATATTTAGCAAGTGACATTCACAAACTGAAACTGTTCAAAGATATTATGTTCAAAGCAAACGTCAGTCAATTAATCATATCATAACAATATTGATGTTATACTCATATTATGTGCATCTTACTAAAATGTGACGATTATGCTTCAACAACATAATTTCATTACGCATACTCCTGTGTTGGCAAACCATTTCTTCCCCTCAACATTCTATATCGAAATACGTTCTTATGCAGCATAACTCACATGATTAAGGCAGTCGAGAAACTGTGAGTTCAGCATTTCATTGAATTTGATCTTTTTATGTGACAAATCTACTCCTCGAACTCTACATCTCATCCCATGATTCCTACTTATTTTACTGCTAAACTAAACTGAAGTGTTTTGTTGAGTGGCCGAAATGGAACATGAGACAGATGTAAATTATTGCTACTCAGATAGGTAAAAGCTTTCCAGACAGTTTCGTAATATGATCATGGTAGTCTGTATAAATCCAGTATTATTGAATGATTCAGTTGTTTTTGATCGTTTACATGTTGAACGAGCTGAATTTACTTGACAGTTGTTTAGTAACGCGTAACTATACGTTTTAGGAGAGCTGTTTGTCTGCACTTCAGTGTGGAGCTTCGTCACTCATTAGTGAATTATGGTCAAACAATCTGTACATTGCCATGTGTATGAGTCGCGCTATTTGCATTATATCAGCAACTAAGAATCCTTATCAGAAATTTTCATGTCAGAATGTCATTGATAGATTTTCGAAAAATAAGACTGGTACGAGAAGTGTACAAGGTCAGTTGGAATGGCTTGCCGGCAAAGGCTGAATGATGTCGCACAAAGTTCTAACTGAAATCATACAGCCTATTACACGTATATTCACGCAAAATACCACATTCGCCATGTATGTGTTACACACTTCGAATGCAAAATAAAGCTCTGTCTGTTCACATGATTTATATTTGAAACAACACGAACACAAGTAAACACAATCTGAGAAGTTCACATCATATTACTTATCAGTATAATGGATAACCAAATACACAGTGAAATTCACAGTCTTCTCAGTGCTTCCAATTGTCGTACCATGGCATTGGTACCGCTTCCTCAACTTTCACCGCAACACTTCTCTTTTGCGGAAGTCCAGAAACTGAAAATCAAATCACAGAGAACAGCTGTCAGAATCTTCCTTACAATGCAACAATAACAAGAATGAAAATGTGGAATATGCACACAAAGATGCTTGAAAATAGAGTGTTTAATCAAATAAACATGTAAGTCATGTGAGTCAATGAAACTGAATTGCGATCCCGCTCACTGGAATCTGCTGCATTCGTTGCAACGAGCTCAAAGTGTAATGGAACTTACAACTGAAAAACTAATTACCTGACATTAGGAAACTGTGTGGACTCAAACTACCGAATGACAATATCACCAACGCGAAGATAATCAACTTCAGAATTGTGATCTGCATTTGTGAAGCAATTAATGAATCAGCTCACCTTCATTATGCCACCACAGAGTAATTGACAAATCAGAGAACACACTGATGCACAGTTTATATATAGATATGTACAACTGGGTCACCTGGTTCTCATGTCCTCACTAGCTCACCTTAAGTGAGTTTGAGGACACAAACAATGTAATGAGAGATTTTCTCAAATATTAACAGTTCATCACTTCACGTTACAATATGCTGATATTGAAATATTGTTTGCACCTCTCATTGTTTCACACTGTCTTGTGAATTCATATTTTACGATTATCTCACTACATTACAGTGGAATCGCTATCTTTGCAAATATTCAAACCATATTTGAGACCGTAGATGACGTTTCTCTTCATTGAGAAGGTTCATGCCACCGATACATTTAATATAAAAGCTGCATTACAGACATCAGCATCAACTCGTTCCATTTGAGAATAAGAAATCTTCATGTTCCAGAAAATTTTTGCTTGATAATTTCTGCAGCAATTCAAAAGACTTTTACGGTCTCCCACATTGTATGAGCATTCCATGTTCTTAAATAATGGTTGCTCTGGTTGACAGAAGGAAGAAATTCTTCGCTGCGTGCAAAGGACCTTGGCTTTCACCATGAGGCATCATAAATCGTCCAAATGAAGACATTCCTTGAATTATTTTTCTGTATTTGTGCGAACTCATAAAATGAAGAATTCGATTGAAGGTGATAATGGGTGTTATTTCAGATATTTCGATAGCCAGACCAAACATATGGATGCAGATTGATAGGCAAATGTTATACGAAAATCTAAAACACAAATGCCTATAATTTCATTGACTGTCACCAAATGTGTTAAATAACAAACCTATAAGAGATTATTCTCCACAACAATTTTTCTCTGTACAAGATGGATTACTAGGTTACCCACCATCTACACAACGCCAACTAACAAGTGCTTATCTCAACTGTCCGCCTAGTCTAGCCCAACAAACTAATCCTTTTCATCTAAATAAGGATTTTTTGGCCTTCAGAAATCCCTGATCACAATAGCAATAAAGTTCGCTCAAGCGATAGCTCATATGATCAGCCAAACATAATCAACCACAGTCTATGTATTTCCGAAATACATAACAGTAATAGGGAAGCTCCCGTTTTTTTCACACTCCAAACTCCGTTTTTAAACTTACTACTTATCAATCCATGTTCACTTTTGAACAGAATTTCTGCCCTGAGGACATTAGCTTTTCTAGCCAAGCCTTCTTTCACACCAATCATTAAAACATGGTGCTCTCAAGCAGTATCTGATTCAGAATTAAATATCCCGAACTTTCGACTCTATCGCAGTGACAGAGAAATTAAGCGAGGAGGTGGTTGTATTATATGTGCTTTGAATACCGTAACAACTAATAAAGTTGGAGGTAGTGTCCTGAATGTTTATGAGAATCTGTCTGGATGTCAGTCAACACCCTGAATCATAGTCTACTCTTTGGATGCATATACAGAGATTCTGATAGTTCGATTATTGAAAGTTATCTTATTATCAATGCCTTCATACATGCATCTGCTCTAAACTTTATTGCTAAGGCTATCACTGAAAATTTCAACTATCCTGGGATTAACTGGAATACCAGTTGTTGTCAGTCATGTAATGATGAGTTCTCGGCAACCGTTTACGTGCAATGTTGGTTACAGTGGATTCGAACCCCAAATAGAAGCGATAGTATACTTGATCTAATATTTAGTAGAGATATTATCCCACTATCTGTAAAAGTATACGATAAATTTGAAAGCAGTTAACATAAGATAGTAGCTTGTTCTCTCCCTATATATCCTTCTTATAATCAACCGATTCAAAAAGTCTGTCAATATAGAGACTATAGTCATGCTGACTGGGATCTCCTGCATTCACTGGTTAAACTTTCAGACCGTGATAACGTTTTCTCATGTAACAGTCTCATAAGTGCCATCGACGAATTCTATCTGATCGTTAACTCCTGTCTAGATTTCTGTGTACCTCTTATAACGTACAGCTTTAGTAAACCCTACGAATTATATATACCAGCTAAATATCGTAATAAACTGAGACGCCTATGGAATCATTACTTTAAGTTAAATGACTTTGCGGCAGCTGCACAAATAACAATATTTTTTAATCAAATTGAAGAGAGACATAGGTTAAAAGCCATTAATGAGGAGATGCTAGCACTTAATACTAACTCGAAGGTACAAAACTTAACACTACTTTTCAATAAAAGCGCTAAAGCAACTGAAAATGCTGATATACCATGCATCCAGCATAATAGCACTTTTACATACGACTCTAAACCTATAACAGACGTGTTCAGTGGTATTTTTGGGAATGGTGTTGGAAATACAAGTGGCTCTGCTTCAAGAGTTATATGCGTGACTAGCAACACGATAAAATCTATCTCCTTCACATGCAAGATAATTAATAAGGCTATTAGCACCAGATCCTAGTGGAAGAAATCAGGAAGAAGCGTTGAAAGTGGATAGGACACCCATTGAGGAAAGCACACAACTGTGTCACAAAGACAAACAATCACATGGAATCTTCAAGGCTGAAGGAGGAGAGGACGATCAAACAACACATTAAGCCGGGAAACGGAGATAGACATGAGAAAAATGAACAAGAATTGGATAGAACTGGAAAGGTAAGCCCAGGACGGAGTGGGTTTTAGAATGCTGGTCGGCGACCTATACAACATTGGGTGTAATAGGCGTAAGTCAGTAAGTAAAGTATTAAGTTTCTCATTATTTCTTTTCTTACAAATAATTATATTTAAAAGTCTTTCCATTATCTAAGATTTTACTTCAGAAAAGACTTTTTCCATTAAAATATCTACAAGGGAATTATTCAATTTACAATATTGTAGTTTACAAACATTAAAAACACAAAATGGAACAAATGATTGATCAAATGAATTCGTTAAAAAAATATACTGGAATAACTCACCAGTTTACTGATTCTTTATTTTTTTAAAAACTTTATTTCTGTTTAGATTTCAACCAGATCCCATTTCTACATTATACTTTACAAGGTGGTACAAGTGTTAATTGGCTTTCAACAGATCATAAACAAGAAGCATTAGACATTACTGAATTAGTTTTTTTATATTTTACAGATAGATATATATATTTCATATCACTGATACATCACAATCATACTTTCAGTTGAATACCACTTACTGGTATGGATTTTAGGTTGGATAAATTGACTATATGTATATATTACACAAATTAGTTAACAAACTAATGCAAATCTTAGTCAACTGATGTCCCATCTTGAATTTGATTTTACTCTTCATAACTCATAAAATACCCGCTAAAATACATTCGTTAACACCAAGTGATCGATAATCAATAACCAATGCCATTCGGTCTAATCCATAGTGGTATTAGAGTCCCATGAATCAAGTTGTAAGATTGTGTAGTGGTTCACAAACAAAAGGAGCTTATACAAAATATATTGATACACTAGGTTAATAATGATATGCCAAAAAAATTAATAGTAGAGAAACCTAGATGTCTGTCGGTTAGTAAAACCAAAGGTAACAAAATACCGTTAGCAATACAAAAGGTATATTAAACAAACAGACACTAACAGTTACTATAGAATGAATATACTTGTGAACGTCCTCGTGAGAACAACGACCACAAACTGAGTTCACTTGATTGACAGGTGTTTCTCTGCAAGTGTCTGCTCCAATGACGTAATGAGGAAGACGTAGTCCATTAGCATTATACAATAGTAATCCGCGCCAAAAGTCCAACTTTGCATCGGAAGGCCTATAATGATGTTATAAATACTATTATAGTCTTCAATCAAACGGTGGCCAATAAAACAAAAGAACAAGCGGCGTAGATAGTGCTCTATATTTTAAACAACGCGGTAGTAGAATCGTATATCATTCATCGAAAACAATTATCATCATCTTTTTAACAAGTGATACAGCAAAACAACAGATATTGAATAAAAATATGGTTACAAATAAAGTGTGACAAATTAGAGAAAAGATGTGGTTTTTATTTTTGTTGTTACAAAAATCACTGAATATATATCACCATATAACTCCCCCCCCTAGGGCATGCGTCGGTGGAAGTATGCCCGACGTAAAACTCTAAATGCTTTGGAGGGAGGAGAAAATTACACAACGAACAGGGTAAACAAATGTTGGTTTAAAAAGAAATTATACGTGTATACATATTTAAGAACAAAATGTTTCTCTTGTAGTAAAGAAATTTTAATGTATATAAAAAGTTTAACAACAATAACGGAGTGTATAATACCATTACTAATAACGGTAATTAAATTGAGAGTTTACCGAAAAGTGTAAATACATGTATAAATTGTGTAAACAATTAGTGATAAACTAAACGAGTCCAACGAAATTGTATATATTTGCATAATTAATAATAAACATCATATGAAACGCATACACATGTAGAGAAAAACATAATGAATTTATCAATATTAGTAGTACACAAGAAAAAGTTGTTTTTTTTAGAAAAAAAGTGTTATTAGTAACTCTGCTAATATGGATATTCAATCACATTACAGGTAATGACAGAATAAAGATTAAGTAATTAATTCAACATAATGTTTAGGAAAATGTACATGACTTCCTGAACGAGTTGTTTTCGTAGAAGGTAAAGTGTCGGAACTAGGATTTAAATTTGTGGGAACTGTAACCTTAGAACCGTCTGTTTTACAAAATATTGATTTCGTCGGAGTAGGTGAAGAATTATTTGGAAACACTGGAAGCTGCGTTGTGTGATTGCCACTGTCTATAGACGGCTTTCGGCTGTCATTTGTTTCAGATTCTATAAAAGCACGTTTTATCCTGTCGATTGAAACTGTTTCTCTTTTTCCGTTCTTATTGATTGTGAAATATTTTGTTTGCCTCTCAACTACTTCATATGGTCCTTCATAAGGATGTTGTAGAGGACGTTTTACAGAGTCAACACGGACAAATACAAATTTACACGTATCTAGATGCTTGCTAACTTGCTCTTTTAAGACAACTGGCCGAGGTGCAACAGGCTTAATGTTATTCATATGGCTCATTAGTCTTTCGCAAAAAGAAGTGGAATCTGTATATACGGGTTTGCCGTTATGCGTCACTAGCCGGCCCGGTAAGGTTAAATTAGTTCCATAGACGAGCTGTGCCGGAGTACATTGTAGGTCTTCTTTAATTGTGGAACTTATGCTTATTAAAATAAGAGGTAGGGATTCACTCCATCTAGAAACGTCAGGTTGTACCATCCATGAGCTTTTCAGTTGTCTGTGGAATCGTTCCACTAGTCAATTCGCTACTGGATGATATGCTGTTGTAGTGATGTGATGGATTCCTAAAATGCAGGTAAATTCATTGAAGAGGTGAGATTGGAACTGTGAACCTCTGTCAGAAGTAACTGTAGAAGGTACACCAAAATTAGCGATCCATCTGTGGAGGAATACAGCAGCAACATTTTCCGCGGAGATATCTTTTATCGGACATGCAATAGGCCATCTAGTGAAACGGTCCACTGCAGTAAAAATGTAAGTGAATCCGTTAGATGGAGGCAGAGGACCAATTAAATCAACATGAACATGTTGAAAACGATGGTCGGGTAGACTAAATGTTGACGGTGTTGTAATCGTATGTCTATGTATTTTACTGCGCTGAAATTGTACACAAGTCCTGGTCCATTGTTTTATATTTGCATTCATCTTTGGCCAAACAAATCTTTCGGCAATCAGTTTCACAGTAGCACAAATCCCTGGATGGGATAGTGAGTGGAGACAATCAAAAACTCTTTTTCTGTACACTATTGGCACAAAAGGTCTGTGCGTTCCAGTAGAAGTATCAAAAATGATAGTATAGTCAGAATGCGGTATGGGAACACTTTTTAAGGACAAGCTCGAACTTTGTTTACAATCATCAAGGTCATGATAATCAATCTACAAACGTGCCATGTCTAATAAATCGATTACTTTGGTGAAGGAAATTGCATCGACATTGAAACGTGACAAAGTATCCGCAACAACATTTGACTCACTTTTCATGAACTGTATGTTGGTCGAAAATTGGGAAATGTAATCTAATTGTCGCACTTCTCTAAGGGAATAACGGTCACTCTTCGCGTTAAAGGCATAGCTTAAAGGTTTGTGATCAGAGAGTATCACAAAGTCCCTGCCTTGCAGGAAGTGGTTAAAATGTTTAACAGCTTGATAAATAGCCAGTAGTTCTCTACCAAAAGTGCTTTATCGAGTTTGGGTTGGTTTTAGCTTCTTTGAAAAGAAGGCAAGTGGTTTGACCACATTATTCACTCGTTGTTGTAGTACTGCACCTACTGCTGCCTGTGATGCAACTGTACACAGGATAAGTGTTGCTTCCGGGTTAGAGGTTAAGTAGGTCAGCATGGTAGTAGAAGCAATTGCTGTTTTAGCTGCAGAAAAGGCATCCTTTGCTTGGGAGGGCAATGTGAACATTTTGACTTTACCTTTTAACACCTCCGTCAAAGGTTGTAGGGTGGCTGAGCAATGTGGAATAAAGCGACGATAAAAATTGATCGTCCCCAAGAAAAGTCGAATTTTATTCCATGAGTTGTGTTCTGGAAAATTCTTGATGGCTTCTATTTTTGTATCCAAAGGTTTAATCCACGTTGGTTGATTTGGTGACCTAAAAATTCTAAACTCTCAACTCCAAAAATACATTTGGGTGGGTTAATCACTATGCCATATTCTGAAATCTTTCGAATAATTGATATATGTGATCAGCGTGTTCATGAAGCAAACTGCTAGCTATTAAGACATCATCAATATACACGAAAACAAAATCAAGGCCCTTAGTAACCTCATCCATAAGTCGTTGAAATTTTTGTGCAGCGTTCTTTAATCCAAAAGGCATTCTTATGAATTCAAACAAACCAAATGGAGTCATGATGGCTGTTTTTGCAATGTCCTCGGATGCTACTGGGATCTGGTGATACGCTCATACAAGATCGATTTTAGAAAACATTTGCTTGCCATGTAAAGTGAGAGAAAACTCATGTAAATGAGGGATTGTGTAGCGATCCGGTAACGCTATGTTATTCAATGACCTATAATCACCACAAGGTCGCCAATCTTGGTCTCGCTTGGGCACCATGTATAGTGGGAATGCCTAGGGACTACTTGACGGACGTATTATACCTAGCTGCATCATATGATCAAACTCAGCTTTTGCAACATTAGGTTTGTCCGGTGGTAATCGGCGTGGACGTGCTGTAGTTGGTTGACCTTTTTTGATGATCCGGTGTACTACAGAATGTTGGACCGTGTTTTCACTGTAGTCGACTTTCGTTATTTTGTAAAATTTAGATAAAATAGTGGCGAATATGTCGTTTCCTAAGTGTGTCAATTTTAATACTATTTATGTGGTAGTCCGACTGAATTCTCTGCACTCGGAGGTTCGTGCAGCAATCGAAACGTTTACTTCTCTTAACGTCAATTATGATATGATAATTTCACTTTTATTCCCTTTCTTAATCTCTTTTTCTCCATAGCCTCCATTTTAATGGTTATCCAATACTTGATGTAACAAAAATTTGAGAAAAAGCGGCTTCCAAACTACTGATCTTGAAAATCACATATTTAGTCAATCAGTAACAATGTAAAACTTCGTACGTACGTACATCAGTTCAAGTTGTCGTACCACATAATTACCGAATTATCTACATTATTAAATCATATATGTAAAATAATTGAATTATAAGCAATTGAACAATTGTGTTTAAAACAAAAACATGATGAAGGTAATTGAAACATTACTTACTTACGCCTGTTGCTCCTAATGGAGCATAGGCCGCTGACCAACATTCTCCAACCCACTCTGTCCTGGGCCTTCTTTTCTAGTTCCATCCAATTCTTGTGTTTAGAACGAAAACATGATGAGGTTAATGCAAACATACTAAAGTTATAAGTAATTACTAAGTTTACATTAGATTTTTAACAGATTTTGTTTATAATTACGGTGATAAGTTCAATTCAAACTAAATTTATATGTAGATAGAACCATTGAAAACCAATAAACATTAGATAGCTGTTTCGCTGATTTCAGTGATTCATCAGTAACTTGATTGAAATTAAAAGTGTATACCGATGGACACCGATTCAATCATTTAAAAAGATAACGCACTCTTCTGTAAAATATGAAAGTTTTGAGTTCATTTAAAATTGAAATTACTTGTACAATATTTACCACTGGTTATTAGCTCAGTCATTCTGAAGCTAAGCGCTGGAAACAAGGTCTTGGGTTCGACTCCTGGCGGAATCGGTAATGATCACTGCTGAGGACTTCCATACAGCTATCTAGTCTTTCCAATTTTTCAATGGTTACTCAACTAAGTTCAGTTGATGAAGTTAACTATAGTATTATGAAAATATTTGATTCAAGTGTTTTACTAAACAATATGATTTTAATTTATTTAAATGTTATATATAATTAAAACAAGATGTCAATTCAATAGTGTCAGAATTACAAAAACAGATCCACTATTATCTTCACATCGAGTTGATAAAAATTCAATAAAACTAATTATAGTTTATGCCACAAATTATGTGAATTATGACAACCTCATAAATGCCGACTCAATGAAAAATAATTGATTTGCCTCAAAAAAAAGATACAAGTGTGTGGGAAGATGATAATACAGTTTGTTCACAAACTAGTGTAACTGGACCTGCACCTTATTTAATATTAAAGGAGGTAAACAATATTTATGATTATAATACTTGTAAATTAAGACACTATCGAGGCATACGCACAGTATGCACATATATCAATAACTGAATGATCAATTTCAGTCCTGAAACTTCAATGGGAAGATACAAGCCAAACAATACGAAGTGAATTCGAATTCATCCCATTGCACAAGCAAGTGGCTATCAGGACTCAGTAGCTGGGTGGGTAACGCAAGATGGCGTTTGAAGTGAGTGGTTCTGAGTTGAAGTTTCTGTGAGATGCAGGTACATCCAGCTGACGCGTTCCAAATAGAACAAAGTGACGCGCATACTGGATTCCACTACTAGCCATTGTTCATCTTTGCTTATAAAAAAAATGTAGATTGTGATAATGTACATGATTTATGGAAAATGTTTCGTTTGAAAACTTGCTTATTATTTTACTAAACATTTGTATCTGTACATTACGACATAACCTGTATGAATGTTTTCAGTTAATAAACAAGATTGCTATGAAATTTTTATGACCTGGATGAACCTGGATGAAATTGTGCCAGAAACATTCAACTCTCATAGTGAAAAGCATAACGTTAGATAACTAACTTAAAATATAATTATATGCATCTTTAACTTTGGTCGCCTTTAGTGATATTAACTAAATGTGCATTTAATTTAATCATGAATAAAATTATCATGGTAAAATGACGAATATAAAATGTTTCATGTTAAATGTCAGTCAGTCAGCTTCAACGTAGGACCGGGAACATATATGCATCGGTTCGAGTCAACATACCTCATTAGCACAGCCGGATGAACACAGGATTCATAAAAGTAGTTAATGCAGTGGTGGTAATATATAAAAAAAAGACTGTGTATAAGGATAAAGTACAGGAAGAAAGATATGAAGCAATTCATGGTAAATAAATGAGGTCATGAAATGAAAATTACTTTTTATAGTTTGAACTCCAACTAACATTTATATGAGATTTACTCAGTCAAAAATCTAATTCATCGTTTATATCACAAACTGAATTTATTTGGATAATCATCGAAAACCATTAAGTAACGGACAGCTGTATCATCCTAGTACGGAACACCTCGGCAGTATGTATCTACGGTCACACGTACGATCAAACTCAACACCTCTAGATCATTGAGTTATCAAACAATGATTCGCAATTGTAGTTTTAATTGACCCAGTGTATTGTCTAACTATCATCAAGTGATATTATTCAATGAATGCCTTATACACGATATGATTGAACTCTACTGCTCTCTTCTCACAAGAACATCATAACATGTGAAAAATCTACTTGTTTCTACAAAACCCTTACACTCTTATCAAAAAAGAATACAAATGGCATTAGATTAACCTTAAAATAAGGATTATCAATAATTAGCATTTGTATTGATGAATCTGAAAGCAGAATGTTAAATTGTTTCATAATGATTTTCAACTGATTTTATTTACGTCATAGTAAACTGGAATTGTAGCTAACAACAAAACCCCTCTTCCCAATCCAGAATGCCTGTTTTGTTTTATTTTAGACTTGTCAACTGTTAAATTTATTTTGTCATTGAATAATTTGTAATTCACTGAGGGGGAGAGTTGTTTTGTAATGTTTTTCCCGAATTCATGCACACATAGACATTTTTCATTTTATATTCATTTTTCTAAAGGTGTAACCTCAGTGAACAGATCACATTTTACACTCATTATTCTAGGTAAGGGTTAGATAATTTATTATTTGTCATAACAACAAAAAACAAACAAAAACAAACACGTAAATGAAAACAATTTGAAGCATTCAAATAGACAGTAGAAACATGGAATTAGGATTGATTTATGTGAGAAATAAAAAAACAAAACAGATGGAACTGGTTGAAATCATGAGTCAAATGAAGCTAGACCACACCATGGAGAACCTGGAAGCACTGTACAACTGTTCTGTCCTAGTATGAAACTCTTCAGCAGTGCGCATTCACAATCCCGCTTTCCACGAGATTTGAACTCAGGACCTATCAGTCTCGTACCAGGCGCTTAAACACTAGACCACTGAGCCGGTATCCAACGCTGTTAATGTCTAACTTCAACCAATTCACGAAGTTGCGCCACCATACACCATTGTCTTCGGTGAGTTGTTATCTCACGATAGACCTGGTCGAACTTCAACCAATTCACGAAGTTGCGCCATCATACACTATTGTCTTCGGTGAGTTGTTATCTCACGACAGACCTGGTTGAACTCCACTGGTAACGATTTCTCACTAGAACTACAAAAATGTCTGTTGAAGTCAGTCACTAGTGAGCAGGTGATTATTATTATCAGAATGGAGTTTGTTGTCTAGCTCGTTTATCGCCTGGAGCGAGACTGATAAATCCTGGTTTCGAGTCCCAGGGGGGAGCGGGACCGTGGATGCGCACTACTGAGGAGTCCCATACTAGGACCAAACGGCCATCTGATACTTTCAGGTTTTCCATAATGTGGTCTAGCTTCAAATGACTCATAATTAAATTCTGTAAAATTTCTAAAATTCTTCACTAACCCCTTTTGATAAATATAAGATTGTTAGGGAAATATAAGTGAATAAATTGTATAACAATAAAAATTCCATAGAAGTTGATGAATCTAAAATTGAACGAAACAAACGGATGTATTTAGCACAACAATTACAGTCTATCTCAACAAAATCTGAATACCATATATTAAATCGACAATTTGCAGAATACTCACGCATCAAACCAAACTGAATTGTTTCTGTTGCAAACACCAATCGATTGTCTCCCATTCCATTGTTCATAGGTTTTCTTACAAATTCCATTATGTTCTCGCTCCACCTTTCTTGGTCTTCGCCATCTTTTGCTGCCGAGCATTACGTTCTTTTAACGCACGTTATATACTACTTATGTTAATATAAGTAGCTCACACCACAATATAATGAAGAAATAAACAAGGGAAGAGTATACTTAAAAAAACATTATTATTTAGGTGTATACGAAGAGATACAATTCAGACAAAAATACATTAAAAAATAGAAAACATTTTTACGTTGAAGAAAGCTTCTTCTCACTTTATAAGAACGTAAAACAAAACTACAATAGGATCACCACATTTTTTTTTATTATTTACTCATGTCTAATAATGTCTTAATCCAATGAGTTACATCAATCCATTTTGTTTTGATTTAGCACAAGAACATATCTCTTATCTAGTAAGAACTAATTCATATGCACAGTTCTTACGATCATCTGATTATTTGACATTATTCTATAATACAATGTAAATATCATCAACAACATCAAATAAAGTAGATCAATCGTTAAGACGATTATTAAAGAAGTTTGCAACAAATAAATATACCTGTATCAAAGACTTAAGCATTCACAGACGATTAATGTTATGTATTACTACTAGTTTCTAGTCAATATATGGTTACAACATTTAGTTTTCTGTTCATTTCTGTAAGAATATTAAAATGAATTAAAACGGGATCGTGGGTGCGCATTGCTGAGGGGTTTCACAATAGGACGAACTGACTATCCAGTGATTCCAGGTTTTCAATTGTGGTGATCTAACATCAATTGATTCATCATCTCAATGAAAATGAATTCTGCGAAGCATGGGCTTCAAGAGTAGAAGATACTCGTAAGCTACTAGTATTTGACCACATGTGCCTTATAAATATTGCTCACAGCTGCTGGCATCATCCGATAAGTAATAGTGAGGTTCACACATGAAATGAATTCTGATTGTTCAATTTCATCAGGTTGTAGATATTATCCTAGAATAAAATACTGAACAAAAACTGACTGAATATTATATAATGGGAAAATGAAAAGATTCTTTTATAAACACTTATTAAAACAAAAACACTTGAGAAGAAGTGAAACGAGAAAGGGCAGCTAGTCTAGATGAATCGGCTTTAGAGATCTTTAATAATGGTGCTCCAATTTTAGCGATTAGACTGACTAATATTTTAGCTAAGATTTGTGAGTTAGACGTTATCCCATCTGACTGTTCACAATCACCTATCGTCCCAGTATATTAGAGAGG
The DNA here is from genome assembly GCA_944470205.2 of Schistosoma margrebowiei. Classification (NCBI taxonomy): domain Eukaryota; kingdom Metazoa; phylum Platyhelminthes; class Trematoda; order Strigeidida; family Schistosomatidae; genus Schistosoma; species Schistosoma margrebowiei. Next base: position 4,863,766 of record OX104028.1, read on the forward strand.
GTCAAAATCATCCTGTGAAAACCATAGAGGGATTAGTTTAACTAATATAATATCTAAAATCCTAGCCTCAATAATTATCAGACGCCTACCTAAGACTCGTGAACTACAAACACGAAAGCATCAAGCTGGTTTCAGACCTGGTTGTGGCCTCATGCACTACATATTCACCATTCGTCAGGTTCTAGAACACAGGAATACTTATCGGCGTCCGACAATGTTGGTCTTTCTTGACTTGAAAGCAGCATTTGACTCCGTAGACCGCGAGATTCTGTGGCAGTGTCTGTCTTTGAAAAGCGTACCTCAGAAGTACATAAACCTTTTGAAATCTCTTTACTCGAACACTGTCAGTCGACTCAGTATGGCGAACGGCCATCTGATTTTGTAACCTCAAGTGGTGTCCATCAAGGCTGTCCACTTTCTCCATTTTTGTTTAACTTCATCATAGATCTACTGATGGAAATAACAATCTCGTCGACTGAATTCTCGGGTATTGGTCTTCTACCAGGAGGTCCACTTATCGAATTAGAATACTCAGATGATGTAATCCTGTTTAGAGAAGTCGCCGATAAAATGATGAATCTTTTGTTAGCACTGAGCTTTGGGAGTGAATTAGTCGGACGCGTTGACAACTTCACTTATCTTGGATGTCTGATCAGTTCTAATTGGTTTGTATCTGACGAAATCTCAGCACGGATTCGAAAAGCTCACTTGAATTTTGCCAACTTACGCCACTTTTGTCGAAGGCGAGATATCCGTCTGTTCTACTTTGCGGCTACGAAACATGGGCTTTAAGAGTAGAAGATACTCGTAAGCTACTAGTATTTGACCACATGTGCCTTATAAATATTGCTCACAGCTGCTGGCATCATCCGATAAGTAATAGTGAGGTTCACACATGTTATTGGGGAATGATGACAAATCAGTTGTGAATCTTCATAGACTGAGATCGTTGGTCCACGTTTTGCGAATGCCTGGACACCGATTACCACGACGCTCAGTGCTGACCATTGTTGGAAATGGTTGGAAGAAAGTTAGGTGCGGTCAAACCAAAAAGTGGTACGAGTGCTTCAAATCATCAACTCCTAATCTAAGCCGTGTTCGAAGATGCAGACTACTTGATTGGAGTCCGCGTAACTATCATAACAAATGGTTGGATACTATTGGTGACATGGCTCAGAATCGATCGAAATGCGTATACACTTTCTGTCTTCCCTTAATCATTGTGAATAAAACCACTTATTGCTTTTCTTCCTACGTACTAATTCTTTCTTCCTTTACTATGTCCTTGCATGCAATCTTAATTTTATATATTACCACCACTGAATTAACTATGTTTATGAATCCGGTGTTTATCTTGCTGTGCTAATGAGGTATGGCAACTGGAACCGATGCATGTATATGTGCCTGAACCTACGTTGTAGCTGACTGTCCGAAGTTATTATGTGAAACGTTCTGAGGAATATACCAATATATTTCTAGTGCTCATCTTACATGATCGAAACAAGTATGATTCATTTATTTATCTCAATAAAAACAACCGGTCATTTTCATGATTTTAATTCGCCCGTCGATATACTGTATTTATCTTTATGATTTAGGGCTAGCAATCAGAAGTCTCATGGTTGGATTCGACAATTGTGTAAAACTTCAACCAACGCTTTCATAAAAAGACTTCAACTTCATTCTCACTCTTACTTTGCTAAAACTGTCTCTGTAGGTACAAAGTTGTTTCGTTACAGTTTTGACTTCCTATTGTTCACTACTTGGAGGATTATTGTTGAAACATTGTATCAGTCGCTTGGTTTGTTGACTTCGTGAAGATTCAGCCATTTACTAAAACGAAAATCCAACTGTTTGTAATTACTGTAAAATTAGGAATACTCAACAAAATAAAAGCCACCTTTCAGTGAAAATTTTAAATACCAACTCATTCCACGTGGGTTTAAGCAATTAAGTCATTTAATTTTAAATCAGTCGTTAACAATTCAACACCGAATAATGAAACTGCAGTTCGACTACTTTTTCTTTCGCTTTATTTTATCAGATTGTACAAGTGCACTGTGTTCAATGATGATCTTCCTCTATGGCAAACAATAGCTTAAATTTTTCATTTGTAATGATTATGATATGTACTTATTTTCCACTGTCTTGCTTTTGCGTATACGACCTACAAATTTTCACATTTCCATAGAGTCTTAAGTATGAATTATTCAGTATGCAAGACATTTTGTGTTCTTTTATTTCATATGTTGAATTCAATCCAGCAATTAAAATTCCATCTGACAATCAAAGTGTTAAGATAAAACATTATCAGTGTTATTGGATGAAGTTAGAAATATAAATAATTGGATGAAAACTCAGAAACATGAGGCCCCTCATAACGATCGCTGGATAGATTCTCGATGTGTGCTGCTGAAGAATTCAACATTAGATTGAAACAGCTATCCCGTACATCCTAGTTCCTAAGGATAACATCATGTTAGAATGATCCTTGACATTAAACACTTAATATCTTTTGCAAGATAGTTTGACAGAACATTTATTATCCGCTTCAACACGTTGCTTATATGTTATGAATGAATGCATGTACATATTCTCAACTATAACTGTTATATCCGAGCGAAGATTAAATTACAGGTAACTCCCGAGGACTATTAGTGGACTAATATTCTATAAATATTCTTATTGTAAAACTATTCAATCATTAGATTATGTATATTTATATCCCTCTTATTATAAGCTTTATTTTGATCTATAATTTATTATTGTACGATTTACGGTTCTTAAACTATGTTCAGTCTATTAATTACTGTCCCCCTCGTTCACAGCCACTTTTTGGCTTATTTGTGTACATATGTTATTTTCTAATTTATGGTGTGTTGTGGTCTGTCTGTTTGATATATAAACCGAGTATGTTTGAAATAAACGATCTGCTCTGATCTGCCCTAATTCGAAGCTGGTATTGTGTTTTGGACTCAAGTGGAAGGGCTCGTAGTACATAGGACCAATAAGGACGCTAGACTGCCCACACCGGTTGAACGTCATTGGTTGGCCTAGTGTGAATATTCGTATAAGTCGTATCTGGATTGGTAGATAGGTCGCGTGATAGCGAAACTAGACATACCCAAGGTCATAACAATAACAGAGGAGAGTGCTTAATGAATAACATTTACTACAGAACAAATTGAGCATTACTAAACAAACTTGAAAATAATTTTCGGTTTACATTTCAAACAACTAGAAAAGTATTTGTGTAGAAAAGAACGTAGCAACAAAATAGGTAGACGCATGCCTTTTTTCAATTATACATTTAGGATCTTTCAGCTGTTTTACACGCGAATAAATGTGTCCAACTTAAAATCGCATTTATTCTTTCACCATTCATCAGCAATGAAACTGTCGAAAAATTCAAGTTGATCATTAAGCGAAAACGTAAAGTTATCGCTTTACTGAATGAGACAACAAACGATATCAAAGTATGTCGGCAGTTGCTACGATTTGCAGCACAAAAGACAAAATACATATAAAAAAATAAAGTCTAAAAAAAGTAAGTCAAAACAAGAGTATAATATGGATGTCTCAGTTTCCACTGAGTCGTTATTTGAAGGTATTTAACCTACCACTTAATTAAAATACAATTCCTTATGTGCATCAAAATAACAGTCAGTGACAACAAAAATTGATGTCACACTTGTGTCCTCACAACCATGACACCATTACTTTCTAGTATAAATTTTGCTATTATCCCTTGGCGAAATAAAACAGTGTAGTGAAGGTTCATGATATTATCAATCGAATAGCTTTCCTTCTGAAGAACTTTGTACCTTACAAAGATTTACCTGTATACTTCGAAGATATTGATGAGCAAATATCTCATTATTAGGGCAACCATACATACAACGAGTGAATGCAAATCATCTACGAACACAACGAACCGTGAACAAATGCATCAAAAGATACTGATCCAATGCTCGTTGAATGGTCAAGAAGATCACTTTACATGAAGTCGCCAATGCATATAATATTCAGCACTACGATAAAGCTCAACAGTAAAGTCATCTGGTTTACATGAAACAGCTACACTACAGATACATTGAAGCTGTATACTTTATGATTTTTCATGAGATATTTAAGAAGGCACAATAGCGTGTTCGTACATGCGAATAGTCAGTGAAAGCTTCTGTCTCCAAATGTGAGCAAACTCATTTGAAAGCGGAATCAGATAATCAGTTTCTGGAATTTCAACCAGCAACAGCGGAATATTCAGAATATACGACGTGGTAGGATCAAATTTTAAGATGATTATATCATCAATAGTTTGAAGTCTGGTCTCCACAATACACTAAATCAAATTGCAATTTATTCTCAATGGTCTATTTGCAAACTGAATTTGATTACGATTGAAATACACAGTGTAGTGAGGCATCTGCACACTGACCGAATAACTATAACATCCAGCTTTGAGTCGAATGAACGAAACTGCGTCAAACACACTCTACTCACTTACACTAACTAGATGTGGAAGTCCACAGTTGTATAAAAGGTTTATAACTAGGGTTAAGAGTGATTATCAATCTTTTGAATGCTTTCATTTGCTGTTGAATATGATGGAAGTAAGTAATACTTAAGGAATGTCATACAAATTGGCACAAATTATTTCCGAACTGGATCATGCAATACAATAAAATGTGAACTGAGTCGACAAGGAGATCAATTGAGCTGAAATTTCACTGCGGTCAACATATCAACTTACTCTGGATTTCCTCCAATGCAATTGCATACGAGAATTCATCATTGACATAGTTAAAGTAAGACTACACTGTTTGAATTCCGCCGACTTTGTCACAAAAATAAACGATGAGATCTAATGATCTGGGACTACGTAAATCGTAAAACCATTCATACTGAATCGTTTCGAAAATGTAATTCGGTGAGTACCACTGTATTTGCCAAACATTTGGTAATTGAAATGTATGAAACGAGTTATTAGTTTGTTGGACAGTGCAACATTGGATGCTTGAATGTGTGACTGTATGTGATCGTGTTGTTTAGTTGTCAATTAAACTCTCAAAAACAGAACGATGGATCGCTTATCGATGTCAAATACTATTCAGTTTCCGACAATGTTATTTACACTGTCTTATGGATGACTGATCTAACGAGCAGCGTCTGATTCCGGTAGTTGACGGAAAACCGTCTCATTAATTATTTCTCAGTTATTTAATGAACGTTTCCAGATATTCGAATAAATATGTTTGACCTATGTGAGTTTTTGACAGCGCATCAACATTGTGAGTGAGTTGTGAAGCAGTTAATCGAGAAAGTTGATTGACAGTCCCATGATTCAACGTCACTTGTAGAGAACTCAATGTAAATATTTTCCCTTCATATATTTGGCAAGTGACATTCACGAACTGAGACTGTTCAAAGATTAATCAAACACGGGTCAATTAATCATATTATTACTATATTCATGTAATACTCAGATTATGTGCATCTTATTGAAATGTGACTATTATGCTTCAACAGCATAATTTCATTACGCATACTTGTGTGTAGGCGAACAATTTCTTCCACTCAACACTCTATATCGCAACTTCATTCTGATTCAGTATAACTCACAAGTATAAGGTAGTCGAGAAACTGTGAGTTAAGCATTTTATAGAATTTGATCCTTTTATGTGACTCCACATCTCATCCAATGATTCTTACTTATTTTACTGCTAAACTAAACTGAAGTGTTTTGTTGAGTGGCCGAAATGGAACATGAGACAGATGTAAATTATTGCTACTCAGATAGGTAAAAGCTTTTCATTCGGTTTCGTAATTTTGATCATAGTAGTCTGTATAAAGTACAGTATTATTGAGAAATTTAGTTGTCTTTAATCGTTTACATGTTGAAGAAGCTAAATTTACTTGAATGTAATTTACTTACGTGTAACCATGGGTTTTAGGAGAGCTGTTTGTCTGCACTTCAGTGTGGAGCTCCGTCACTCAATAGTGTATTATGTTCAAACAATCTGTGCATTGCCACATGTATAATACGCGCGAGTCTCATTATATCAGCAACTAAGTATTCTTATTGAAGATATTTTGGTGTCACTACGTCATTGATGAATTGTTGAAAAATAAGTCTGGTACGAGAAGTGTACAATGTGAGTTGAACCGGCTTACGGACAAAGGCTGAATGATGTCGCACAAAATTCTAACTGAAATCATACAGCCTATCACACGTATATTCACGCAAAATACCACATTCACACTTCAAATGCAAAATGAAACTCTGTCTGTCTACATGCTTTACATTGTAAACACCACGAACACAAGTAAACACAATCTGAGGAGTTCACATCACATTAATTATCATTATAATGAATAACCAAATTCACAGTTAAATTCACAGTCTCTCCGATTTCATTAATTTTGATCTGAAAATGGATCGATGTCATCAAACCTTTTTCACCGCAAAACTTTTTTTTCGAGGAGGTACGTAAGCTGAAAATCAAATAAAGGAGAACAGTAGTGAAAAACTTCACTTCGAAGCATCTATCGATTATGGGAAATGATATCACGAATCTGAATGTGGAACATACACACAAAGACGCTTTTCATAGAATATGCAATCAAATAAACATGAAAGATCATATGAGTCAATGGAAGCGAATTGCGATCCCGCTCAATGAAACCTGTTGTATTCGTTGCAACGGGCTCACCGTATAAATGAACGTACAAATAGCAAACTACTTGCCCATCCTCATGAAACAGTGTGATCCCAAACTGGCGACTAACACTATCAACGACACCAAGATGATCAACCTTAGAATTGTGATCTGCACTTGAAAACCAATAAATGAATCAGCTTACCTTCATTATGACACCACAGAGTAATTGACAAATCAGTGAACACACTGATGCACAGTTTTATATATAGATATGTACAACTGGGTCATCTGGTTCTCATGTCCTCACTAGCTCACCTTAAGTGAGTTTGAGGACACAAACAATGTAATGAGAGATTTTCTCAAATATTAACAGTTCATCACTTCACGTTACAATATGCTGATATTGAAATATTGTGTGCACCTCTCATTGTTTCACACTGTCATGTGAATTCATATTTTACGATTATCTCATTACACTACAGTGAAATCGCTATATTTGCAAATATTCGATCCATAATTATTGCAGAGCTAAGACAGTAGATGACGTGTCGCATCATTGAGAGAGTTCATGCAACCAAGACTTTCAATATAAAAGCTGCATCACAGACATCGGCATCAACTTGTTTCTTTTTGAGAATAAGAAATCTTCATGTTCCAGAAAATTGTTGCTTGATAATTTCTACAGCAATTCAAAAGACTTTTCCGGTCTCCCACATTGTATGATCATTCCCTGGTCCTAAGTTAATGGTTATTCTGGTTGTCGGAAGTGAAAAATGTTTTGTGGCATTCGTAGGAACTCGACATTCATCATGAGGCGTCATAAATCTTCTAAATGAGAACTTTCCTTGAATTAATTTTTGTGCATTTGTGCAAACTCATAAAGGGGCGAAATCGATTGAAGGTGATGATGGATGTTATTTTATATATTTCGATAGAGTAACTAAACCTTTGGATGCAGATCGATAAACAAAAGTTATACGAAAATCGAAATTTTAAATTTCAGAGATTTTGCAAACTTTTATTTTTCTCTCAGTTACTCTTTTTATGTGTATTGATAACGTTATGACTTGTATACTACGTCTGTTCGTCACTTCTCTATCCATTGTGTAAATGCCTGTCAGTGTGCTTTTCAGAACCTAACTACGAATAGTCAAAAGGCAATAAAATTTATCGAGATTCAGACATCATTCAATAATCCTTCATTATAATGTGGTTCGTACACCTCATTTGTGTTTGATAATTCCGAATTTCATCGCTTCTCCGAGGAACCTAGTACCATTTTGGAAGACGAAACACTGAAATTAGTTGAACGTGCATCACTGATATTATCCAAATATTATTTATACATATGATGTCCTTAAGATGCTCGGTGATCGATTTCAGTCAAATTGTCCGTTAAAATGATAATAACATTTGATATGAAGCTTTCGATTTACTTATTTATTCAATGTGATAATTTGTAAAAACCTAAATCTATGGCACTCGATAAAAAATCAAACATTTCTGAGAAAACTGTAGATTTCGACTAAAATAAACAAATTGGCGAGATTGTAATACAAGCAGGCGACGAGTGTGAAAACTACGTTTGACAAATGAATTGAGTAACTATTCCCAGCGGAGTATGAAGAGAAATCTGAAATACAAACAAACCATTTCGGACGTCCTTCGTAAAGGAGAAAATCACAGGTCATCCATTCAAATATTACAATGGAATATGACATCAAATGTGTTACGGATTGTCTTACTTCAAAATAAGAGTTACCAACATGAAATCGAGAAAGCCGCTGCGATTCCAACAACAGAAGGTAAGAACACAAAACTGGTACAAGTGGAGATTTGTCGGCAGCGAAACAAGACGACTGAACTATATTGATTGCATACACTTCGTCATTAGTAAATAAAATTAAGTCACATGTATAAGAAACACTGAGATATGTAAAAAATGACATACTGTGTGTTGTGCTGAGCACAGTCTACGATAAGTGTAAACAAGAACAATGATTCCTGAAATAACATCACACTCATTATTTAAGGTATCACACTGTGAAAGAAAAGCAAATTTTACTCTCAATAAATCATCATATAGAATATGAAACATAAACAATGTTGAGCAAGAATTTCAATGGTGTAACAATGAGATTTCTGCCCGTCATCTCGTCATGTCAGTTGTTATTTGTGAAAAGTGACATCTATGATATCATAAGAATATCTCTTGCGGAATGTCTTGCAGAACACATCTCAAGTTAATTTAACACAAACAACATCATAAAATTCATCACATGAGTGTGATTCGATGTATGCTCTGTCTGAATATACCGACGAACATTTAATAACTGGTTGGTGAAGAGAAGATTTATGACCATGATTAGTGAAAGTGTCTGAATAAAGTGATAATGCGAAACGTAATACACTTGAGTTGTTCAAGTTTATTAAGAAAGTGAAGTATTACGGTTTTACATGATAAGACACCTGGAAACATATACAAACAATCATTTATAAATTAAAATGTGAGTGTGATTCAAAGAACTTCACAATATCGTAGACTCCATCTAACACAATATGATACAGAAAGAAGGGAGAGTGAATCTCACCATGGATATTTAATCATAATCATGCTAAACATGGTACAGAAAATCATTCTGCTACACAATATCTCCGTAAATTGTTATTGTTAATAATTGCTTATCGTGCTTACTAACAGCACACAACATACTAACCAAATCCCATAGTTCAATCAAGGGTTAATCGCCTCCTTTAATCATCACCAATGGGTGATGCTTACTCACCACATATTTCACGGAAGATATACGTAGTACAAGTGAATGTGAAATTAGTCAATGAAATGACATGAAATTTACTAAAGATTTGTAAGAAAATGTCTATCGATATATGCAGCATACACCACAGTTTCACTTCAACCCATATCAAATGCTTTCGACTTTGTATTCTCATTATTTGAATTGTGATAGTAAAGGATGTTCATATTATTATACCTTGAGTATGACAAGTCACGTTCAAGATGAACAGGTTAGAGTGTAAAAGTTTCTCTCTCTCTCTCTGTCAAACTAAGAAACGTAGGTCACGTACATTCATCACAACAGTGAAATGATGTGCGAATTCGAATTCAGACTACCACTGATTTCAGCTCAACTAACATATCACCACCACAACCTCCACAAATCCTCTCCACACATATTCTCAAACACTCACTCATTCATCCACTCAACATTAACACACATGATGCGATCTCAATCTCACATTGACCAGCACTGAAACACAACTACTAACACAAATCAATTGTATGTCCACTCACTCCACCTCACAGACAGTATAAAAGCATTGTGTCTACATCCATTCACAGTGCTTCTCTTCGAATCACATTGAAACACACTTCTAGTGTTTTTTACTAGTGTCGTTAGTCCAGTTAGAATGGGGAGTGTTCAATATAGCGATTTGTTCATCGTGTATTCGTTGATTGGTGTGTTCAGATCCGGTCGCACAGTGTTGGTGTCAGTAGTGATGATTGTGTCACTTGATAATTCAATGAGTGGTGAGATCGTGTTATCATAAGAAGAAGTAGTTCCATTTTTGGTTGGTATGGGTAAGTTGTTCCACGTGATTGAACTTTTTTCACACTCATTACACTGCATTCATAATTACCATTTTGTAATAATCCAAGATGAAGTAAATATTTAATCCTTTTTGACTTGTTAATGATGTTAATTTGTACACTAGACGTTTGAACGTTTCGATCATGAGTGTTTTTGTTTTTGTGGGAATGGCTAATAAAGCTGTCGTCAGATCTTGTCCACTGGAGGGGAAAGGCATAAAGGGGAAATCGAAAAATCGTGCAAAAGAAAACAAGAAAGACATCAGTTTATTCGATGATTTTGTAAGAACCATTACTAATCCTCCTCCTGATTCGGTTGTTAACTAAATCTTCCTCATAACTTTTACTGGTTTTCTGAGTGTTTACTTGCATTCGAATTGTTGTATAACCTGTAGATATAAAGTCCAGTGTTATGACGAGCCCGATATTGAATGATAATGAAACGAGCCATCACTGAGCAAACTGACTGTATGATTTGTTACTTTATTTACAAATAAATAGTATTATTTGAAATTCATTACAATATAACAAACAATGTTTGACTTCTTTGGAGTAACTGACAAAACTAGTTGGTTACTTGCTAATGTTTCATGAATAAGCGCATTGAATCCGTCGACCTAATAGCATTAGAACTCCGTAATTTTTCACACAGTCTCACCTTGTATTCTTTGAATTCTTTTAGTAAGAACCATTACTAATCCTCCTCCTGATTCGGTTGTTAACTAAATCTTCCTCATAACTTTTACTGGTTTTCTGAGTGTTTACTTGCATTCGAATTGTTGTATAACCTGTAGATATAAAGTCCAGTGTTATGACGAGCCCGATATTGAATGATAATGAAACGAGCCATCACTGAGCAAACTGACTGTATGATTTGTTACTTTATTTACAAATAAATAGTATTATTTGAAATTCATTACAATATAACAAACAATGTTTGACTTCTTTGGAGTAACTGACAAAACTAGTTGGTTACTTGCTAATGTTTCATGAATAAGCGCATTGAATCCGTCGACCTAATAGCATTAGAACTCCGTAATTTTTCACACAGTCTCACCTTGTATTCTTTGAATTCTTTTAGTGACTTGCGTTCATCACGAGAACGCAACTGGTTTGAAGGAAACTATCATTATTATAACCAATTATACCATTGATTGTTTTGCTGTACTTGTTTGTTTTACTGTACTAAAAACATTGTTCTTCCTTGCGTTGATTGTGGCCTCGTTTGCTCAGTGATTTCGCTTGTACTCCTTTGGCACGATCTCGATATCATTTCCATACCACGAGATCACCAACAAACATATCTCGCTGCAACATCAAATCACCTTTTGATATCTGATACGCAACCTTCTTATAGTGGTGATTATAATCAACCACTACTCGACGCCACACTACATGCTTATACCTCCTCAGAATGATGGAAGTTCAGTTCTGTCTTCATAGATGGGTGGTGAAACACACACTGACACGTTTGTGTATAATTAATAAAAAAGTGATGAACAAACGTAGAGTACAATTCATAACATTATCAATGCACATTTAAAGTGTAACTTAGTGAAAAATCACAGTTTGTAAAATGTCAGGTATTTATGGTTTCGGTATTTGTATAACATATACTTATTAACTTGCACTAATGAGGACATCAAATCTAAATAGTTTTATTATTATAACGATTCACAACTTCTTCTATGTACATAAGTTGTAAATGAACCCGTTACATTTGTTTTTAGAAATCGAACATTATTCAATTTTCAATAAGGTCAGCATAATATTTTCTTTTTATGAATAACAGTTTCAGTTTAATTGATAATATTGTTGAATTGAATTTCAGAATAGAAATGAAAAAAATTACGGGAATGTATATTTTGGAAATACAATACATTTAAATTGTTTTGTAATAGGGTTTTTTAATAGTGTACAATTATGTATTGTCAAATGAATAAAAGAATTAAAAAAAAAGCACCTAACGTCTAAAAATAAAAATCTACAAAAAATTGAATCATTGTTACGGTAAAATATGACCGCAGATGAAGTTTTTGTGCTGTAATAGTTTGAAAAGATGCTATAAAAGTCACAATTAATTATAAAGAATGATTAGATATCAATAAATATGAGTCAAATATATGTGATATAGATAAAATGAATCTGAGAAGTTAATTTATTTGTCACACAAAATGATTTCTCTTCAGTGATAGGTATCTATAATGTCGCAACGGAATAATCATGATAATAGTAACAATAATAATCATAAATATGAACGTAAAAAGACTTCAGATATTAAGATCTATAGTAATTTAATGAAATAAACGAGAAACGTTACAAAGGTTGTACTTTATTTTTAAGGTTAATTCAATAGATGACGGACCTTATTCGTACAAATCATCAATAAACACATTGATATTCTATAGACGATACATTCCCAGTTTGGAAAGAAAATCATCGATGAGACTTCTGAAATGGGTTGTAATTTCACTGCAATGGAACTTAACTGGGAGTCTGTTCCATATAATTGAGTGACTAGGTTTCTTGCTTTGGATACTTGAGATGTAATGTGCTCAAAAACGTTCATATTGTTGCTTTTGTAGGACCAGAGAAATGTCAATAATCTCTAGTCAAATCATCTGGCATTTGTGTCATTGAATATCAAGCAAATCACCGATCCTAATCGAGGTCAGGGACAACTAACGCGCATCATTTAGTTGGATGCCACGGACTGGCCCATGCGGTAATGGTCTAACTTTCGCTTGTATCTACCTTAACTAATATATTTCTGTAATAACGTCCTCTGTGTTTTACAGTCTTCAAACCATCTATGGTACCTTGATACGTCAATGAGGCTGTTCAAGTAAGGTGCTAACCACGAAGGATGACTTCGACGTTAGCTACTTTGTCACAACATTAGCGTCTAACTCGAGTAGGCCTCCAATTATTTCGACATAGATCATCTACTTTGGTGATCTACACTTTATTTTTTAATTTTATCATTATTATTATCTTTATTTAGTAACACGTTTTTGATACAATGCGATGTGTTTCAACAACTTCTCGTTTCTTATTTTCTGATCGATCCTGACGATCAATTACTCTGTTGTGGCATAATGAAGTTAAGCTCATTTATTTATTTGTTTACAAATGTAGATCACAATCAAGAAGTTGACCATCTTGGTGTTGATGATTTTGTCACCACACTGTTTCCCAACGTCAGGTAAGCAGTTTGCTAGTTGTATGGTCATTTATACGTTGAGCTTGTTGCAACAACTGCAGCAGATATTAATGTGTAGGATCACAGTTCGGTCCCATTCACTCATATGACCTTACATGTTTATTTGATTGGACATTCCCTGAAAAGCATCTTCGTGTGAATCTTCAGCACTATGTCCACACCATCATTTTACACATCACGGATGAGTAATTATAATTGCAAACCATACTTCTTACAAATATGATAAGTTTCACAAAAGAATGTATTGCAGCTCAAGTGGAATTGAATTTGTCCACATTTAATTCGATCAAGCCCTTTTGTTAACTTATTTCACGGACAAAGTCCATCGTACAGTAACAACTTATGTAAACCATTATACCCTTCATATTGTTGCATTTGTATGAATATGTATTTCTGAGCATTTCTTACTGTCTACCCATATATCCATTCTCTTAGACTTACTATTAGTCCTTTAAGTGATTCGATGATTCACTCGTTTCAGTATGTATATGTATGTACATTTTAATCCTGTTCGCTTACTCACTTATTCGAATCACACGCTCATTTGCTCACTCACTCGTTTGCCCGATCGCTTTTCTGCACTGCTCTTTCATGCCCGAAAATTGCATCTGTATTTTGATAATCTGTGCGTGGTGCAATAATAAACTCATTCTTCTGAATAATACACCATTGGGGTGTTTCCTATTGACAGTTATCAGAACGAACGTATAAGAAGTTTAAGGATTATATTCAATATTGACCACCATAAAAGGGTGAAGTGCTGATATGCAGAGATAGTCACTTCAAAACCGTTCCACCACACAGTAGCAAATTAACCGATGTCACAGAAACACTCAAGTTACCTTCTACTATTTCTCATTAGTAGTTGCCCTTATTTTGAATGCTTTCTCGATCTACTTGACCACTGCCCTCTTGGTGGACGGCTTTGAATGGAGATATGATAAAAACACACACACCAATGAACTACAAATTCCTACTTCGATAAGTTCTTTCCGATGCATGTCTCATAACTTACTACATTATCATTACCATATATCAGTAACTCCTTTCGTTCTCGTTTGTGTTCATTTACGTTCCTCTCCTTATCCAATCGATTTTGTCTTCTTACACATGAACAGTTGTCTATTTATATGTAGAATAATCGTTTTCTCTTAGCGCTCAAACTACCACTTTGTCATATTTTGCATTAAAACTGACCAGTCCTCTGTTTGGTAACGTGATAGCTTTTGGTATTCAGAATGCTTGCCTCGCTGAGACAAACTTAAACACAAACTACAGGATTGAGATCCACAAGTAACTACAACAATGACTAGAATTAGTGTAGTCGAGTGTCTACACTACGAACCGATGGACATAACCAAATACCTGTAATTGTTTGAGACATCAAGAAGTGAGCGCAGGTAAATCAATACCTCCGTATGTAACGGGGCTAAAATTATCATGTATGGTGTTGTTAATAGATTCTGGTTTTCTTTCCATTGCAGGGCGACTAAGCATCAATGCTTTGGAATGAAAAGAGCAAGCCCTGCATGCACTAAACTTACAAGATGACTCATAAGACTATTTTGTAAACTGGCTTTCCGTTTTGTAATAATAATAATGATATATTCTCAAATAACAGTTTGTTACATGAGGCATGCCAGTTTACAGGCAAGATCAAATTGTTGCAAATGATGCAATATCCACTGTAGTAAATTACTTAGCAGGGTTGATAATTTATAAGATGTGAAACGTAAATGGCTGTAGTCAGTATAAAATTTGGTGCGCTTTTACAACGGGCAGTTTGGTTCTAATATGATTTGCATTTATCAAACTTTTGCTGTGTTCTTAAGCAACAAAAGTACCATATCAGTTCTAAAGAATCTATCCTGAGCTATACGTTCGGTAGATTACTGTTTTCTAGTTAAACCATATTTAATAGTTAACTTTGGTTCTGTTTCAGCTTACTATTCGGTTTTTTTGTTTTTCACGTAAAGAATAGTTCAGTTTATCTCACTCGTTTTTATCCATTTTGCCCGTTTTCAGTGTTCTTTTTAGTGTATTTCTACGGTCTTAGGCTTTTGCAGGCATCTATAACATAGTTTGCTTCAATATGGTCATGAAAAACTCATGCAAACGTCCGGAATGCTGTTAAAACTGGCATGGAGTGCGACAACTGCAAAGGTTGGTTCCACGAAGCGTGCACACATCTGGCTGCAACTGCTCACAATAGACTCAGAAAGTCGGACGAAAAGTGGGTGTGTGTCACGTGCTGCACGGACGCTGTAGTCTTGCTGAGTAACATCATCGTCCTACTGACTGGTCTGCGAAACAAGCTGCCAGCAAACTTGGATAACGAACGTAAACAAATCGGTAGACAAACAAGAGCGCGCAATGAACAAAAGACTAGGAATGTCGACAGGTATACCGTCGATGGAGCATCCATTAACACCAATGATGACGGGTTGAAGCTCAGCATCATCATTACGTCGACGGTTTTACACTCCCTAAGTAAACTCGGGTGTCCCAGCTCAGGTTACCTGAACACAACAGTGGTTCCCACGTTAACAGAGCCCAAACGAACCAAGTTTCACCGCCTAAGCTGAGCATACCGTAAGTTGCTGTACGGAAAACAACTGGTGATTTGGTTGCACAGTCTACTCCCAAGACTGTTCGTCCGGTCAAAAAAGAGCCCAAGCCTCATAAACGCACACTGACCTCCAAACAGCAAGTCATTAAACATGAATCCGCCGTGAAACCTGGTAAATTAACAACAGTTCGTGACGACTCTCTCATTATCATGAACCTCGTTGATAATCCTGACTTTCCTCTCAGTCTGCAGGACAAAAACGACAGGATGTTCTGGGGTGAATTGAACAAGAAGCTCGAACTTCCTAGAATAGAGCCTTCGATGGTCACCCGGCTCTCTAGAGGAAAAGACTCTAAGCATCTAAATCACCCAAGGCTTCTCCGAGTATCACTTAAGAATGCTACTGATGTTGAGGACGTCTTACTAGCAAGTCACTTGCTGAAATCAGATGGTAACGTAAGAATATTGCCCGAGCGCAATATCATACGAAACATCCCTAAAGAATCTCGTGAGAAGTTTTTCCGCGGAAGAAACATAATTGTGCAAGGTATATCGGAGAATGCAGACCCTACTCAATCAAATTCTGACATCAGGGAATGGAAATTCATCAAACAGTCCTTGAGGCTCAAACACATACTGACTCAGCATGTGACGAGATTAGCCAAGAAGGACGGTGATCTTAGACCCCGTCTAATGAAGATAACCTTCCCATCTTCCCACATGGCGGCTGCAGTTCTGAAAGCATTTCGTGCCAACAGAAGTCGATTGCCACCTGGAATCCACATGCACCCGGACAGGCCATATGAAGCCAGGACCAAGCACAAAGGCAAGTTGGAGCTGACCATTCCACTTGTGGATTGTCTAAACGATAAAAAAACGTGTAAAGGACAGGGCCTACCACCTCGGTAAACCTCACATAGGTGGGCTACCTGTCCATTCACATAAGGCTCATACAGAAAAACAGGACGAAGCTCACGCGTTCCAAATTGAAAGCATAAACTGCTTATATATGAACGCCTCGAGTCTACCAAACAAACTGGATGAATTACGTGAACTTTGCAACGCTAATAAAGCCCACCTGATAGGAATATTTGAAACCTGGATATCTTCTCAGTTCTCGGACCATGAGTTACCAGGGATGACTCTGTTCCGCAACGACAGAACAACAGGAATTGGGGGCGGAGTAGCCATATACATAAGCTCTTGCTTGGAGGTGCACCAAGTTCACAACCTCGAGTTTAACAATCTTGAGGAATCCATATGGTGCTCTGTCTAGTACTTTGAGGTGTCTAGTCGGTGTCATTTACAGGAAGCCAACTGCCGACATCGAGTACGATAGTCGTATGTTGGAAGGACTATCCCGCTCTACCCGTCTCGGTTTCACACACATCCTGATTCTAGGGGACTTTAATCTCCCTAGAGTCAACTTCGCGGAACACACGTACACTGGAGGCGACAACTCAATTGAAGCTCGGTTCTTCAACCTCATCGATGACTTGGGCTTATATGAAAATGTGAGGTCGGCAACTCGTTGGAGAAACAGTCAGACACCATCGCGGTTAGACTGTGTATTCACAAACGAAGAATTCCTAGTTGACAACCTCTCAATCCTGGCTCCTCTGGGAAAGAGCGATCATGCCGTCATAGCCTTCAGTTTTGTCATCAAAACTAAGCTAAGGCATCTCAACAATAATTTGCGTTGGAATTTTAAACGGCTGAATGTGCCAGCTCTACATGACCGTCTACAACAGGTGGTTTGGGATGTTCACCCCCAACTCGATGTGGACGGTCATTGGGACTTCTTACTGCACACGCTCTTATGTGCTACAAACCATTCAGTTCCTCAAACGGTTCCCAAAAGCTGTAAGCCACCTACAATAATCAAGAACCGTACTCTTCGCCTGCTAAGCCGTAAAAGGCACTGTTGGGCGGAATACAAACGAACTGACAACGACGGAACGTATAGGCAATTCAAACATATCAGGAGCATATGCACGAAGGCTATAAGAGAAGACAGGCTTCATTATCAGACAAAGCTTATAGACAAATTTGCCTCGAACCCTAGAAGCCTATTCCGTTATGCAGCCTCTCTTCGTCAAGCCAAAACAGGAGTTTCTCAACTGCTAGGTCTTAACGGCCCAACCAACAACGATGGTGACGCCGCTAACCTTCTGGCGGCACATTACTCTCAAACATTTCAGCCGGCTGACATCAACTCTATTGACGACAGTTTCACCTGTGCTTCCACAGGGCTTTCCGAAGTGGACCTAAGCGCTGACTTGGTGTTCCGGAAACTGCAGCACTTAAGACTAGATACTTCTCCTGGCCCGGATATGGTTCATTCTGCCATACTGGGGGAGGCAGCCTCAATCCTGGCAACGCCGCTTAGCGTGATGTTTTCACACTCGATAAGCCGAGGCACATTACCGGAAAATTGGAAGTTGGCTCACATCACACCAATTTTCAAAGGTGGTCGACGCAATGAACCTTCAAGTTATCGGCCGGTGGCTCTTCTGTTATTACCTTCAAAACTCATGGAGTCCCTGATATGCGATGGTTTAAACGAATATCTTCTGTCATTAAATTTCTTCTCACCCCAACAGCATGGTTTCAGGAAGGGTTACTCTTGTATAACCAACCTGCTGACTGCGGTGGACAGATGGACAAGCATCCTCGATCGCAAGGGAAAGGTTGATATCATTCACCTTGATTTCTCAAAAGCTTTTGATAACGTTAACCACTTGTGTCTTATCAATAAGCTCAAACGACTAGGTATCAAACCACCTCTAATCGATTGGCTTACTTCATACCTAAAAAATCGACACTTTAAGGTAAGGGTTAATTTCACTTTATCTCAGGCTATGGAATGTCCTAGTGGGGTCCCCCAGGGCTCAGTATAAGGGCTTCTTCTCTTCTTGATCTACATAAACGATCTTCCTCAACAGGTAACGTCAGACTTATTACTTTTTGCCGACGACGTGAAACTTTGGAGACGATACCAAGACGATACACAGGCACTTCAGGAGGATCTGACTCGACTTCAAAGTTGGGCAGATGATAACGGACTTACCTTTAAAACTTCAAAGTGTAAAGCAGTTCATCTGCGACATGTCGCAGACTACAGTTATAAATTAGGAAACTCCTCTATGGTAATATTGGAAGTCGAAAAAGATTTAGGAGTCCTGATGCCCCATGATTTAAAGTCTTACGCCAACTGTGACAAAAATGTTTTCCAAGCAAACCTTGCACTGGTAACGTTGAAGTGCATTTTTGGACGGTTCGACGGAAGAACTTTGCGTGTAATCTTCAACATTTTTATCCGTTTCCATTCAGAGTACGGAAACATAGTACATTCCCTCTCACTCCAAAAGGACAAGGTCACTTTGGAGCGTATCCAACGACGAGCCACGAAATCAGTTCGAGGACTCAAATCTAAGCCTTACGAAGAACGCCTCCATTCACTAGACCTTTACCCATTAGAGTATAGGCGTCTTATAGGTGATCTATTAATGGCTTATAGTATGCTTATCACTTCTGAACATCGTCTTAAACACCTACTTAAGATCAGTTCCAACATTAACCAAAAGGCAACACCAAAAAACTGGAGACAAAACATAGCAAAAATTAATATAGACATAATTTCTACCCCTTAAGAGTTGTTAAATACTGGAACTCACTGCCGGCCTAGATAGTCCAAGCGACTTCTCAGGAGCATTGAAGAGGCAACTTGACCTATTTTTAGGAACCACGGACTGCATCATACCGATCGTACAACATGTCCCTAGTTCTAAACGCGAATGACAAAACAGCGTGATCGCTGTTCACTAACGGTGGAACAATATTTAAGTCAACAATATCCTCAGTCTCATGAGTGATTACCAAATCCAGCAGAGAAGAGCCCTGGTTAACACCAAAACGTGTGGGTTGGGATACTTGCTGCACTAGTGCATTCTCCATTGTTGTTATCAGGAACCTACTATCAAAGGGGCTTATAGATCCTTTCTTGGTCATCTCAGTTCAACTAATATCAGGTGCGTTAAAGTCTCCTATTATCAAGCATCTGGTATTTTCACTCCAAAGAGGAATGTGCTCTAAAATAAAGTCATCAGCTAAGCATAATGGGCTGCGATAGATGACACCTAGCATAAATGTACTACATCCTTACAGCTAATGACTTCACAAGTACCGCTATGATGGGATTCTCTAGTAGAAGAGCGGATATTTATGCTATTGGCTATATACAACAGGACGCCGTCTCCTTTCCTCTATGTCTATCACTCCTGATGTAATGGTATCCGGATAATTCTGGAGTAATGTCTACGTCATGAACTAATCAAGTTTCTGTCACTGCTACTATGAGGGCTTTAACCTGTCCACTAATGCTTCTAGTTCATAGAACTTATTTCGTAGACTACGAGCGTTAGCATATAAAACTCCTAAGTAGAACAGCCTATCCACACAGGCCTTGATACCATTCGCTTCCAAGACCTGACTATCCAAAAACCCACTAGCCGGAGATTTTCCTAGCCGTTTTGCCGACGGGTTTCAAGTTCAGCTAGTGCTTTCTTCCTCTTTATTCTATCTTCGAGAGACATGTCAGGTCTAACTCGGATGTCAGAATTGTCGTGACAACTAGCGCTACTTAACAGGAGATCCCGTTGCTTCTCCGATCCTAGGATTACTTTAAGGAGTCTGCATGGATGGGGTTCAACATTTTCCTTGATCCTCTTGCCTATTGTAACCAATTTTTTGACCTGAACTCATTTGCAGTTATCTGGTAAAATACTACGAATGTATTCTCCTAGCTTTTCTAGGTCATGCACGTGTCTAATTTTTGGATCAGGGTCGTTTGACTCCTGCAATTTGCTCACAATAATATTCGATGCTATTAGATTTTTCTTTTCAGTCACGCGAAGATGGGTTTCACTATTACCATCAGATTTTGGTAGTGCAATTTGTGGCTCACAATTTGAGTCCACCAGTGAGTTACTAACTACCTGTGTACTGCCTACAGCTTTTTTCTTTTCGTTTAGTATCCTACGTACTCTAGTCCATTTTTTATCCCCATAACACTGGGACTATATGGAACGGTGACTGTTTTATCCAGATCTTCGGTTCCTACTAAAGGTGCCGCATTAACAATGTCAGTACCAGGTGGTACTACTCTCCCCTGTTAATGTCAACGGAGATTTCACTTTTACGTCGATCAGAGTCGGCTGTTTGAGGCGTCGCGTAACAGCAGGTACTACACTGACACATTCGTGAGTGTCAGTGCATATGCCATCGTTCTTCTTACAGGCCAAAGTCAATAGGCTCATTGCCTCCTGTATTAGTAATGCCTTGTTGGCACAGCAAAACATGCAAAGCCAATGTGAGTTAGGCTTCGAACATCTTTTGTATGCGGTGGGACTTAAACGGGTGCACATTTTTTGGAACCACTTATTGCATTTGTCACACTGCATTCCCCCCTCCACAGGGAACAAACTGTTTGGTCGTCCACATTTGTGAGTACTACCAACCATTTTAGTCATATCAAGGTGTAACACAGAATATGATCATAGTATGAACACAAATGTCAGTCAAAGAATAAAAGATTACCACAAGACAAACTATAGCAAGATTTCAAACCTTAGATAAAGTACTTTGATGCAGACCAAGAATGCTTTCGAATGTAATTAATACACAAAAGCCGAAAAAACTCAATAGAATATCACTTTAACTGTAGTAGATTCAATTAAAGTGTAAATCGTAGTTCTGATAAGTAATTTACGATCGAAACAGTTAACTAATTCAACGAGAAGCAATACCACTGTCCTTTTAAGATAGCGCGCGTCAATTTGTTGTAAGATTAAATCTAGAAACGGGTTATTGACTATAGGGGGAATATACCGTAGTCTGTGTTGCCTTGCTGATGACTTTATCTTAAGACACATCTGTTCTTGGAGTATGGCAGAATGTTGTCTCATCATTGGGGACTTCAACGCACCTCATATCAACTGGATAGAGCTTACAGATCCAAGTCGAGGTTTCGATAGTGACCTTTTATCAACCGTTATTCAGTGTGCACTTGTACAATGTATCACAAAACCGACACATATTGATTTGCAACATGACCCGTCACTTCTGGATGACTCCCTCACCCACCATTGTGAGGATGTCTTTGATATTCACCACCTTCCCTCACTAGTGAACACTGATCACGTTGTACTTCACTTTAAATTTAGGACATATGGTATACGATTTGTATCTGCTCCACCCCGTCCCAATATCTGGTGAGCTAGTATTCCGGCAATCAGAAACTGTGCTATCTCGACTGGTTGGTCAATTAACGCGGATCGTTCGATCGAAGACGAATGGAATAAGTTTGAGGCTATATTCGAGTCCGTACCGTCGCCGTTTATCCCAGAAGCTGTTAAAGCGTAGAGAACACTTCTTGGACTTATTCTTGTTGACAGGTCATGCATAATTTAAGAATGAGTGCCAAATATTCCGGAATATTTGTAAGAAAAGCATAGCTAAATCTCGTACTGCTAACGATCAACAGTTGGTATATGATAGCCTTACTTATCCGAAACAATTGTTTTCGTAAGTTTGTTGCAGCTAATGTCCTCAATATCTGGCTACAATGAATAATATCCCGTAAACTGAGTATCTAAGGTAGGCTTAATAATAGTAATATTAATAATAATTTATTCTCAAATAACAGTTTGTTACATGAGGCATGCCAGTTTACAGGCAAGATCAAATTGATACAAATGATACAATATACACTGTAATAAATTACATAGCTGGGTTGATAATTTATATGAATGTAGATGGTTTTAATCAGTACTGCAGTTGGCGCGCTTCATGAGAGTTGCTTTGCGAATGTGCGACTGATGGTCAAGGATAAGTCTATTGAAGGTATGAGCTTTTAAAAATCGCAACCTTATGTCCCTTTGGGACATCCAAGGCTTTAAAGATGGTGCAGGATGAAGTCACCAGTTCCATATCTCAAGGGGGCTGAAAGAGGGAGCAAGTAAAAGAAAACACGAGAGGCAGAGTAGCCAATAATCATGAAGGAATGTTTAAGGTATGATTACTCAGTCTAATTTTCCATTATTAAGGTATATGTTAAGAAAGAGCATTTTAATAGGTTAAAGAAAATAAGTGTTGACAAAGTGTGAGTGGACATACAACTGACAAATGGGGGCGATTCGGAAAAGAGCTGAGAGTATAAGATTATGTGTGACTATAAAATAAAATATAGTGCTAGAAACAGTATTGTGATATACAATTGGCTGTCTTCCCTTTATTATCGAAGCTATTAAAGCCCCTTTCGTTTTTTTTATTTATTAGGGTCTTAAGTAGGCTTCGTATATTAGCGAATTGTCTAGTTTGCTTGTAATAGGATTTCTGGGTAGGAAGTGAAACCAATTCAACGTTCGTAACACGACTTAAAGAGGTATTTTGCGTGAATAAATCAGCTTCAATACCATAAGTTCGTGACATCCCACTAAACCATAAGGAGCCGTAATTAAACAAAATGTTCTGCCTTACAGACACGGGTGGATTGAAGTTATCTCCCCACCTTCATGTTTGCTGGTCAGTAACGCCACCCTCCCTCCTTTTGTGATGTTAGGCTCCCTTACGTTTGTGGTAAGTATGAATACTGCTTTAATCAAAGCCCATAGTTGGAATATACTGTCTCTACTAGGTCCATGTTACAAGCAAATCAGATAGTTGAAAAGTCTGTTTTATGGGTTAGATGTCCATATAGTATATCACACTGTTATGAAAATAACTAATGGTTTAAAGAGGTAAGGACTAATGGCAAATCAAAAGGTATGAGAGGGTATAAAATTGTAGAAAAAAAAGATTTCAGGGTAAGACAAATAAAACATTGAGAAACTCACAAGACGTTGTGGCCAAATTTTGAACTCTGAATGGTCGGCCTTGGTAGATCAGCATTCATAAGATTGAGCTATCTGTCTACATTGCAGTGGAATAAAAAAGGCATGACTTTTAGGAAGAATAATGTACATTTAACCTGTAGAGATTTGGGAACTGAAAGCTAGGGTTAGGAGCATGAAGTCATGATTAATAAACAATGAATAATAGGAAAGGGTAAGCCATATATTGTGATTTGGTTATATTCATATTAGTAACAGTCGAACTTGTTATAATTTTGTTCTTTCTAGATACTAGGCGGTCCGTAATAAAGTGCCTCATTGGTGGGCGGGAGTTCAAGGAAATGTTGAAGCTCTTTGGAGTCTAGAAATAGGGTTATTAGCCTTTTGAATCTGGTGAACGTATCACAGTTACGGATAGGCATTGGCAGACTGTTCCACAATAAACTGTACCGTACTGTAAAGAACTTACAACGCATTTGTTTTTGATGTTTTACGGTAAGTAGTGTATATGCTTTGTTTCTAAGTCTATAGGCTGGGTCGTGGGTAATAGTCGGGCAGGAGGTTAGAAAGGAGAGCCCATATATCGCTTTGTAGAGAAATATTAAATTGTTTTTTAGCCTACGGTGCCATAAAGGTTCTAAAGATAGATGCTTACATTTGTCTGTGTAATCGAGATACGAGTTACATCCTAGTAGTTGACGTGTGAAACGTCTTTGAACATCTTCTACTCTTATCTTGTCTGTGATATTCATATTAGAGAATACAAAAGAGCAGTATTCAAGGGAGGGTCGTACACATATTTTGTAGAGAGTAAGTTTACCCTCTGTTGTGAAAAAGTTTTTCATTATAAAGCCAATTAGCCGTCTAGATTTAGAAATAATAGAGGAGGCATGTTCTTCAAAGTTCAGGCTCCCTGTGTAATTAATTCCTAAATCGTGTACTGATCCGAGTGTTTGGACTCTACTTTCATTTAAGTGAAGTTGCGGTTTATAGGGATGCTTCCCAAAGTGCATGATTCCGCACTTGTTGAGGTTAAATGGTAATTGCCACTTTTCACTCCATATAGTTAAGTTATTGAGGTCCTTCTGGTTCTGGGATACACTTTCGCTTAGTGTCTCAGGCTTATAGCTGTATACTATTTTGAGATCATCAGCATATAAGTATGGTCTCCCAAATTCTATGGTGTTACGTATATCGTTTATATACATAAGAAACAAAAGTGCACCTAATACGCTTCCCTGAATGACTCCACTGGTGACTGGTCTAGGGGAAAAGAGACAGTCATTGTACTTTACCATCTGTTTGCGTTCTGTTAAGAACGAAGCAAACCATGAGTACAGTGGGTTGTGTATTCCTAAGGACTTTAGTTTGACGAGTAGCATTTTGTGTGGGACCTTATCAAAGGCTTTCTTAAAGTCTAGGAATAGGACTGATACAAGGAGTCCGCTGTCTCGTTTCAGAGTTATATTATTCAGGTAGTCTACTAGGCATGTATCGCATGATCTGGACCTGAGAAATCCATGCTGGGAGGTCGAGATGAGATTATTAGTTAGTAGATGTTGGACTACAGCCGCCTTGAATACTTTTTCCATCACTCTGGATACCACTGAAGTTATGTTTATAGGCCGGTAATTTTCAACGTTTGCTTCAGTTCCTGTTTTAATTTTGGGAATGATATGTGTAGTTTTCCAGGCAGTAGGGTAACACGCTGGAGAGGGTGATATCGCGAATAGTTTGAGAAGCAAAACACACATATCATCACCTCCACGTTTTAGCATGCTAGATGGAATACCATCTGGTCCATCATTGTATGAGTGTTTCAATGTACTGATTGCCTTGGAGATATTTTGTACGCTGAATTCTACATTAGTGATTTCACAGGGAGTTACTGGGATTGGTTCTGAATCATTAAATGGTTTTTCGTTAGTTAGTGAGAAACAAAAATGTTCACTAAATAATTCTGTGACAAGTTTGGGATCTTCGTATACTTGTTTGCCTTTAATGAATATACTCCCTCTCGATTTAGAGCGTTTAAGTTTATTTTGGTGTAGTATGGTGAGTGCAGAGGAGTTATTATTAAGTTCAACTGCACGTTTTTCCTGTGCTACTGCTTTTTGTTTACTTATTGCCTCTGTTCGGACAAGTATTTCTGTCATCGTTACTAAAGAGGAAAAGTTATTTAAGTTGTGGAATTGAGTACAATGTCTTTGAAGACGTCTTCTTGTACTGATCGGTATATAGAGATCTTTGGAGAACGCAGGTTTACAGTATTCTAAAGGTGCGATGTTGTTGATGATAATTTTGATTTTGTGATAAAATATATTGGTTAATGTGTCGGTATTGTTTGAGGTAAAGAAAGTTCCCCAATCAGTGCTTCGTAGGTAATTGTGGAAGTTATTCCAATCAACCTTGCGATAGTTTCTACGAAGTGTTACGGTTTTGCTTCTATCGGTTGTGGCTTTTACATTAAAGCTGCATATGACAATGTTATGATCACTACCTGGGAACTTTTTTCAAATATACAAAGTATTGGGGATGAGGCCACTGGTAAAGACTAAGTCCAAGGTGTTTTGATGTCTGGTAGGGCTATCGACATACTGAGTCCATTGTCCGAGCTCTAGACATTCAATAAATGATTCATAACGTCTCGGCTCTTTGACTGGCAGCCAAGAAATTTCGGGCATATTGAAGTCACCACAAATGAGCTTGCCTGTGAATGAGAGGGATGATGCTAGTGTGAATACCTCCGATAATACTGCTCTTTCATCTATTGATGCGTTAGGTTGACGATAAACACAGCCGAGCAGTAAGGTGACGGAATTCGACAGCTTTAATACAATCCACACCGAATCCTTCAGTTTCTTTAGTTCAGGCATACCACATAGTATTGAGTTTAGGCTAGAGTGAGCGTAAATAAGGCATCCTACGCCTCGTCCATTCAATCTGTCGCTTCTATATAGGAAATAGTTATCAAAAGATATACTTTGGTCGGAAATATTACTGTTACTCCATGCTTCAGATATCATAATAAATGATGGTTGATATATGGATACAAACAGGGCTAAATCCGTCTTTTTGTTGCAGATCGATCGAGCGTTGATAAGGCATATATTAAGCAAGTGGCCTACTAAGTTAAAATGGGTGATGGTATCTCGGATAAAGTCGTCGTAACCCTCGCGGGTGTGAGATGAGTTTGAAATGAGGGATTGAATGTTCTTCATTAGCTCGGTATTTTGATAGCTAGACTTAGTGGGAGATGTATCAAATGAGCTAGTGAAGTTGATTGGGGAGTTTACCCAGGAGGAAAGGGTGGGAGTACTCTGTGATGGAAACTGTACGGAGGAAACAAATTTATGGTTTGCATGTGGTTTGAAATAACCTGGGCTATATGCTTCAACAGAGGTGTCACTAGGGGTCTTATTCCAAAAAAATCTTGTACAGGCCTACTGTGAAGTTTATGGTTATTTACAAAATAGTCTTGATGGTTACACTCGTAGCCCCTGTTATGGCTATTTACGTTAGCGTGAGAGGGGTCTGCTACGCGTAACTGGGAGGAGTTGCGACTGTTGTTATACATGGGAGCCGTAGTTATGTGATGGGTCGGTAGTAAGGGGTATGAGAAGTTTCTTTCTGAGAGTAATTACAGTTGCGATCCTGGGGAATGTAGGTAGGGTGTGGAGTGAGAAACCTATTATTACCATTCTTATTTATGGTTTTGAGCTTCAGGGGGTGATTTGGGTGGGCAGTTCTCTGGTAGTTTTCGTTAGTCTGCGTGTAAGAAGGCTTGCTACATTGAAACCCACCACCCATTTTGCAACTTGGAGGTGTTGAAGGCAAGTTATACGATAGCAGCGGGGAGAACCTGTTCACTGTTCTTGGGATACCTATAGAGCAGTTGGGTTCAATCTTACGTGTTTCCCTACTCGGTATCATGAGTTTTGTCTTCCCACCCTTTATTTTCAGAGCTGGAGTCTTTCGTTGTCTTTGTGAGATGTACTTACGTTCATTCAAGTCTACTTGTGAAATATCTTTAGGACAAATTTCCAAGTGTATAGGTTTAGTTGCACGTGTATTGTTACACGACTCACATTTTAGTACATTACTGAAAGAACAGCTGGGATTAGTCATGTCGTTATGGTTTTTGGTGTCAGTTAGGGTCCGTATCTTATCCAAAGGTTTCTGATCTGTAGACTCATCTAGATCAACAGAGTGATCAGCCGTATGTGGAGTGGTTTCATGCTTATTGTTCGTGTGTTTTAAACTATTTGCTGGGTTGCAAACTGTTTCTGGCTGATTATTAACTGTAACACTTCCATTCAATTCTATCGCTTCGCGTCTTCTTACACGACGTTGACAGGGCGTAAGGTCTGGAGTGACTTTTATATTTTGTATGGAATTAGTGAGCTAATGTTTTTGCTGAAATCAATAAGCTGCTTAGCATCGTTACAACAGCTAAACATAAACAAGAGGGGGCAAGTTGATCTGTCTGACTTTTTTCTAAGGCGGATGACTTTGCAGTTAACGTTCGGCATACCGCATGCTCTAAGGCAAATATCTCTCAACTTAGATGGGTGTGTGCGGTCGGGAGGGTTATACACAACTGCATTGAAGGAGGACATCACTTCTTCAGCCACAAACTCCAAAATACACTCAGCTTCAGTGAGTTGCTCAAGATTTCTGTCTGTGTCAAGGCCCTATATATGAGTGAGGGGTGCTAATTGCTCAAGTTTGCCGTTAATTTCGGATAGAGAGTTTTGCAGCTGTCGGATGTGATTACTATGTCTATCAGTATTTTGGTGTGTATGAGGAGGACCATTGGACTATTTAGTCTTTGAAATTTTAGACTTAAACCTTGGTAGCACATACCGTCTAGTAGACTGTGCTGACTTTTCGATGCACTTAGGTATAGGGTCTTGTATGTCAACCAGTCTTACCGTTAACATACTGCACGTAGAGATAGTGGGGCTGCGACATGGAGAATCTGGTGACGATAGAGACATTTGTGTACAATACACATATTTTTCAGTAGTTAAAGGTTCGACATTGTCAAGCACTAAGTCGTCAGTTGTAGGGGTTACAGATTTGGACCTATTATTTGGCCTAGAAGTTGGTGAAATTCCTCTTTTACTGGAGTTATTGGACATGATATGAAAATAAGTGAGCACAGTGCTCGTTAAATTAGATATAATATCTGAGTATTAGTTGTTACTAAGTATTAACCTGGTTAATACTAGGATTAGAGGCTGTGAGTATATAATAAATTGCAGATCTATTTACGACTTAAGTCCGCAGTAGGTACAATACGAACTGGTGTACAGGATAGGATGATAATCACAGTATAATACACCCTACAAAAGACCAAGTCGAAAAATTCCTAAACCACGTGGAAAGATGTTGCCACTTTCAAAGTTCGCGCTGTCTGCCTCTACTGGCTTAGAACAATACAGATCTAGTTATTGTAAGATTAGGAATGCCTATAAAGCGTTAATAAACAAGACCAGACTATCATAAGAAAAACAATTGGCAAGGGATTCTAGATATAGTCCGAAACGATTATTCTCGTATATAAAAAGGGGAACTAAGAGAAGCGATGGAATTCCGTCACTTTTTATACGAGGTAATCCGTTAATCTTAGCAGAGAATGATGCCGAAAAAGCTGAAGCTTTATCGGAATGTTTTAGTAAACTGTCTTCTATCGGTAATGAGGAACGATTCATCGCGACCGTGACGGCTCGCTGATGGATCCTGTAGTTATTGAGAAAGATATTGTTTTAGGGCTACTTCAGCATCTCAAACCTGATAAGTCCAGTGGTCCTGACGATATTCATCCCAGGATTATGAAAGCCATATCAGATGAAATTGCTGAACCATTAGCGATACTATTCGACATGTCTCTGAGACAGTCCAGACTTCCTAGAGACTGGAAAGACGCCATAATAAGTCTGGTGTATAAGGCTTGGAGTAGGGATTGAGTTAGTAACTATAGACCCGTTAGCCTAACTAGTGCAGGTGTAAAACTGATGGAGAAAATCATCGGAATAGCTGTTATAAACTATAGTTTTCGGAAAGGCCTATCTTGCTTGACAAATCTTCTCATTGCACGAGAAGATTGGGCCGCGGCAAAAGATCGGAATGCTCCTGTGGATGTGATTGTCATAGATCTAAGTAAAGCCTTTGGTAGGGTTTCCCACTCCGGTCTTAAATTCAAACTGGAACGTTTTGGAATCCATTATACAGTCGTCGATTGGATAAGTAACTTTCTCCATGACAGGAGACAAAGAGTAAGGGTTATGGGGCTCTCTCCTCGTGGGTACCCGTTAAACGTGGGGTTCCCCAAGGTACAATCCTAGGTCCTCTTCTCTTTTTACTTTATGTAAATGAATTGCCAACTGTAGCAAAATCATCCGTTCTACTCTTCGCTGATGACATGAAGATTTGGAGACCCATACACAATTTGTCGGATAAGATAGTATTACAGAACGATATTAGTTTATCTGTGACGTGATTGAACAGGTGGTCACTAGAAATAAATCCTAAAAGGAGTGTAGCGATGCAAATAAATAACTATGATGACTCGTTTCACAATACAATATGTGGATTTATGCTTTCCAAAGTAAGAAACTATAAAGATTTAC
Source organism: Schistosoma margrebowiei (assembly GCA_944470205.2). Taxonomy (NCBI): domain Eukaryota; kingdom Metazoa; phylum Platyhelminthes; class Trematoda; order Strigeidida; family Schistosomatidae; genus Schistosoma; species Schistosoma margrebowiei. The sequence continues at coordinate 4,894,357 of OX104028.1, forward strand.
GAGTCATATCAAGCAATGTTTTCAAAACCACTAGTCACTGTAAGGCTGCTGCTGCAAAACACTATAGGGTATTATGGTCAATTTGCAGATCTTTCCAGTATTTAGATGAAGAAAGGTTTAGATTTCTATACCCGATTTATGTGCGACCACATTTAGTATACGGGATTCAGGCAACGAGCCCTTGTTTCAAGTATGAAGCAGAGATGCTGGAAGGAGTCCAACGACGAGCTACTAAGATTGTACAAGGTCTATCTGGCTTATCTTATGAAGACAGACTGAGACACCTCAACTTAGATCCATTATCTTACCGTAGAATACGGTGTGATCTAATATTGGCTTATCGTATACTGAACGATGACCTTGGTATTAACATGTCTTATCTTTTTCTTCTGTCTAGAACCGATCATCTGAGAGGACATTCAAAGAAAGTTCAAAGACGGAGATCAAACCGTTTACGTCTGGAGTTCCGTTTCTCGCACCGAGTAGTGAATTAATGGAATTCTCTACCGGAACACGTAATATCAGCACCGTCCGTTAACATATTCAAAACGAGATTGGAACTTCACGGTATTAAAAACTGCAAGGATTAATATAGGTCGAAAGACCTCCTATTCTTATTACCGAAGACTACCTCACATGTACCACTAACATGAGCCTCCGATATGAATTAAATTAAATACATTATCTGAGTATTGGTTCTTACTAAGCATGAACCTGGTTAATACTTGGGTCAGAGTCTATGAGTACATAATAAATTTCAGATTTGTTTAAGACGTAAGTCCGTGCTAGTAATAAGTTTAACTGGTAAGTGTGCGTCGAAAAACAATTTTTTTACGGTAAAATGTACCCGATATACAAGATAGGATGATAGTCTCTCTAAAATACACCATACAAATGAACTAGTCTAACAAGTCTTGAACCACGAGAAAAACAGTTACGATTTTCAAATTTCGCGCCTCTACATGATACGTGAATTTTAGTTTTCAAATAAAAGACTCGTGGCTGCCATTCCGTGTTCTATCTTGATGTGAAGTTCTCGGTTAACATTGTGTGTTGAGGTTTCAGTTCTTCTCCGCCTCTCAGTGACTGCTAATTCTACGTGTTACGACTCGTGATGGAGGTGTTTACAGAAAAACGCGACGAAGCTCTAGACAAATCCGCGGTGATTCCAGGCAAGACAGCACCCGGTTCAACCACTCGTCAACCGCCACTACTCGAAACTTCGTCAGATTGTTCTGTTTGGAAATTCAAAGTCACAGTATATCTAAGCAGACTTCCAATATCCAGACATTTGGACTACCTCGAATCCTATGTGAGTGATAAAGCAGTAAGAAGAATAACAGCCAATGGCTTTGTGGCAAGTAGCACACCTGCGAAAAGATGGAGAATCCTAGAAAACTGTTTTTCCATACCCGTTGACACCCAGCACATGACGATTCAGTTCTTAATACGTCACCAGAAAGCGAGGACCAAATCGACTACCTTAACTCCTTGCAGCAAAAGTGGTGCAGGCATTTCATACTCTAGATGTGATGGGACGAGAATAATTAGTACGTTCGCCTTTCGTCGAAGGGCCGGTTCCGGATCCACTAAGAGAATACTTCCTCAGAAGCTCGCCAGTTGATACAGCTGGCTCGAAATGAACAGAACTCCGTTTCCTAGCTGCAGACGAGCTAACGAATTCATCATATGCACATCGACCATCAGCGAGCTACACGATCCAGTGGCCTGGAAAGTTCCCAGAGGGCAATCGCTGTTACAGACTTTTCTAATCGGGGCAACAGTCGCGAGCACCCAAGTCCGAGGTGGAATAGACGGCAATCATGTAGCAATTGCCATTTCCGTCAAGCTAAACGTATATACTGCAGTAGGTTTGGCAGGAAGGCTTAGAGATGCGGTCGTAACCGTTTCCGTAACCCAGGTAAGCCGTTTCTCTACCATCTATCTTCTTCACATGTTAATCATGTCTTCCCGACTATGGTTAGAGGTAGAATGCAAGGTGTTGAGATAAAGATATTACTAGACACGGGAGATTCGTTATCTCATATCAAGGAAGGCTCATGAGGGAAGTGAACCATAAAACTCAACAAAATCGATGTCTCTCCACGTTAATCACAGCAAGTAGTGATCCTTTAAAAGGCATGCTTAGACCTCATGATGGGAAAAGCATCAGCTTAGGCACGAATTCTTAGTTTGTCCTTCATTGACTTGGGACATAATTCCCGGCGTTGATTTCATGTTAAAACACTAAGTCTCTATATTCATGGATAAGTCAGAAGCGAAAATTGGTGAGGCTATCGTAAACCTGCACCACTATGAGATGCCAACCAAATCTACAGCTTGTTTGGGGATTTCAGAACTTGTACGTCAGATAAATAGCAATCAAATAATAACAGAGAATGATCGCCTAGCTCCAGAAGTTTAGTTCTGTGTTTGAAAGGAGTATTTCCGGAAAGCAACAATACATCTTCACAGATGACCATACGCCACTTCGACAGCCACCTCTCAAGGTACCGACACACTACCAACCACAACTGGATGCAATGATTGAAGATGTGTTAGACAAAAAGATCATAGTCCTTTCATCAACTCCATGGGCGTCACCTATTGTTCTACTAAAAAAGAAAGGCTCCTCTCTAAAACTCTGCGTAGATTATCGATGCCTTGACGCCATAACTAAACGTGATAATTTTCCGCTTCCGCGGATCGATGCTACATTTGACGCCTCAAAAAGCGCATGTTGGTTTTCTACTTTAGATCAAACATCTGGGTACTGGCAAATGGAAGTTTGACCACAAGATAGGAAGAGAACCGCATTTATAATATCGAATGATACATATAAATTTCAATTGATGCCTTTTCATTTGGCGAATGCTCCGGCTACTTTTCAAATACTAATGCAAACAATTCTACAAGACAAAGTAACCCAGAAATGTTTGATTTATTTTGATGACATTATTGTGTATGGTAGCACACGCGAACAACACAATGCTAATCTGAAAGCAGTTCTGCAGCGCTCTAAACAATACTATTTAAAGTAAAACCGTCCAAATATCGCCTGCTGCAGAAAGAAGCAAGGTATTCCACAACACCGAGAGATGTTAGCATTAGTAAAATTCTTAAAACACTTTCGTCATTATTTACTGGGCAAACCCTTTCATGTGCGCACGGACAACCGTGCATTACAGTGACTCCACTCTTTATGCGAACCAGAAGGGAGAGTGGCACGCTGGCAGGAATGGCTACAATAGTTTTATTTCACATGCGAGTATCGACCGGGAAACCGACATACAAACGCGGATACCCTATACCGCATACCTCAGACCACAGATACTGTTAACGCAATTCTTAGTGCAGCTCTGGTAACTGACTGAGTCTTCCTGAAAGCAACAGATCCGGACCTGCAGATTATTTACCAAAGGTAGTTACATGGAAACGATGAACTATTCATGGAGGAGTTAAAAGATCGATCCTTAACAACTCGTCGTATTTGCACCAAATGTTGTGAAGCATTGCCCATTCCTCAGCAAGACGCCCCTACACTTTCCCGAGCTTTCATCGATCATTGGGTTTCCCGTTATGGCGCCCCATTCTCACTTCATTCCGACCAAGGTCCAGCCTATGAAGGTAATCTCATCGCCGAGATATACCTGCTATTAGGAATCAGGAAGATACACATTACTGCGCATCACCCAGAAGGTAACGGCTAACAGAACTACTAAAGCCATCTTACAGACGTTCGTCAGCAGATCGTCACCAGATTTATGGGACGATATGCTGCATCAATGCCTTTTAGCTAATCGTACGTCGGTACATGTGTCCACGGGATTCTCACCTGCTATTTTACTGTTCGGGCACGAATTACGCCTACTGATGGAGATACATTGGCCCTTGCTGCCTTGCGAAGAACAGGAGCATGTACCGTACATACTCACTCTCTGTAACCGCCTAGCTGATGCATACCGCCTGGTCAACTTCAGCTTGCTCAAGGCTAGCGGGCACCAGAAAGACATGCATAGTCGCCAGGTGCAAGGACTGGTGTTTACAGTCGTGAATCGCGTCTGACTGCGCCGCCCCATGACATCATTGGGGAGCTGTAGTGAATTCCAATAACCCTGGCAAGGTCTTTTCAAAATTGTCCTAATCCGATCCCCCACGTGATAACGGTACACTACAGAAAATAAAACCGGATCAGATGACAGTCTCTTCTGATGCTTGGTTCATCGATCCATCACCAGCCACTGGGTTTCATGAAGCGCCATCAAAAGGAGAGGCAGCATATCCATTCCCAAGACCAGGCACTGAGGACAGTGCCTCATAAAAAGAGGGGGAGATGTAACGAGATAAATATCATCACGTATGATGTTTTTAATAGATTCTGTTTTTCTTTTTATTGCAGGGCGATCAAGGATGAATGCTTTGGAATGAAAAGAGCAAGCATTGCATACACTGAACTTAAAAGATGACTTATAAGACTATTTTGTAAAGTAGCTTTCTGTTCTGTATATGACCCGTGAATTTTAGTTTTCAAATAAAAGACTCGTGGCTGCCATTCCGTGTTCTTGTGGTGGTTCCCAAACAAAAGGAGCTTATACAAAATATATTGGTACACTAGGTTAATGATGATATACCAAAAAAAACTAATAGTAAAGAAACCTAGATGTCTGTCCGTTAGTAAAACCAAAAGGTAACAAAATATTGTTAGCAATACAAAAGGTATATTAAACAAACAGACACTAACAGTTACTATAGAATGAATGTTACTTGTGAACTTCCTCGTGAGAACAACGACCACAAACTGAGTTCATTTGATTGACAGGTGTTCTTCTGCAAGCGACTGCACCAATGACGTAATGAGGAAGACGTAGTCCAATAGTATTATACAATAGTAATCCGCGCCAAAAGTCCAACGTTGCGTCGGAAGGCCTATAATGATGTTATAAATACTATTATAGTCTTCAATCAAACGGTGGCCAATAAAACAGAAGAACAAGCGGCGTAGATAGTGCTCTATATTTTAAACAACGCGGTAGTAGAATCGTATATATTTCATCGAAACAATTATCATCGTCTTTTTTAACAAGTGATACAGCAAAACAACAGATATTGAGTAAAAATGTGGTTACAAACAAAGTGTGACAAATTAGAGAAAAAATGTGGTTTTTATTTTTGTTGTTACAAAAATCACTGAATATATATCACCATATAACTCCCCCCCCCTAGGGCATGCGTCGGTGGAAGTATGCCCGACGTAAAACTATAAATGCTTTGGAGGGAAGAGAAAATTACACAACGAAAAGGGTAAACAAATGTTATTTTAAAAAAAATTATACGTGTGTACATATTTAAGAAAAAAATGTTTCTCTTGTAGTAAACAGATTTTAATGTATATAAAAAGTTTAACACTGATAACGGAGTGTATAATAATAATAATAATAATAATAATAGTATCATTATTAATAACGGTAATCAAATTGAGAGTTCATCGAAAATTGTAAATTCATGTATACATTGTGCAAACAATTAGTGATAAACTAAACGAGTCCAACGAAATTGTATATATTTGCACTATTAATAATAAACATCATATGAAACGCAAACACATTTAGAGAAAAACATAATGAATTTATTAATGTTAGTAGTACACAAGAAAAATTTTTTTAGAACAAAAAATGCTTGCATAAAAAAATGTTATTAGTAACTCTGCTAATATGGGTATTCAATCACACTACAGGTAATGACAGAATAAAGATTAAGTAATTAATTCAACATAACGTTTAGGAAAATGTACATGTCTTCCTGAACGAGTTGTTTTAGTAGAAGGTAAAGTGGTCGGGTAGACTAAATGCTGACGGTGTTGTAATCGTATGTCTATGAATTTTACTGCGCTGACATTGTACACAAGTCTTGGTCCATTGTTTTATATTTGCATTCATCTTTGGCCAAACAAATCTTTCGGCAATCAGTTTCACAGTAGCACGAATCCCTGGATGGGATAGTGAGTGGAGACAATCAAAAACTCTTTTTCTGTACACTATTGGCACAAAAGGTCTGTGCGTTCCAGTAGAAGTATCAAAAATGATAGCATAGTCAGAATGCGGTATGGGAACACTTTTTAAGGACAAGCTCGAACTTTGTTTACAATCATCAAGATCAGGATCACCAATCTACAAACGTGCCATGTCTAATAAATCGATTCCTTTGGTGAAGGAAATTGCATCGACATTGAAACGTGACAAAGTATCCGCAACAACATTTGACTCACTTTTTATAAACTGTATGTTGGTCGAAAATTGGGAAATATAATCTAATTGTCGCACTTCTCTAAGGGAATAACGGTCACTCTTCGCGTTATAGGCATAGCTTAAAGGTTTGTGATCAGTAAGTATCACAAAGTCTCTGCCTTGCAGTAAGTGGTTAAAATGTTTAACAGCTAGATAAATAGCCAATAGTTTTCTACCGAAAGTGCTATATCGAGTCTGGGTTGGTTCTAGCTTCTTCGAAAAGAAGGCAAGTGGTTTGACCTCATTATTCACCCGCTGTTGTAGTACCGCACCTACTGCTGCCTGGGATGCCTCTGTACACAGGATTAGTGTTGCTTCTGGGTCAGGGCTTAAGTATGTCAACATGGTGGTAGAAGCGATTGCTGTTTTAGCTGCAGAAAAGGCATCTTTCGCTTGGGAGGGTAATGTGAACTTTTTGACTTTACCTTTTAACACCTCCGTCAAAGGTTGTAGAATGGCTGAGCAATGTGGGATAAAACGACGATAAAAATTGATCATCCCCAAGAAACGTCGAAGTTTATTCCATGAGTTGTGTTCTGGAAAATTCTTGATGGCTTCTATTTTTGTATCCAAAGGTTTAATTCCACATTTGTCGATCAAGTGACCTAAAAACTCTAAGCTCTCAACTCCAAAAATACATTTGGATGGGTTAATCACTATGCCATATTTCTGAAATCTTTCGAATAATTGATGTAGGTGATCAATGCGTTGATGGAGCGAACTGCTAGCTATTAATACATCATCAATATACACGAAAACAAAATCTAGGCCTTTAGTGACCTCATCCATAAATCGTTGAAATGTTTGTGCGGCGTTCTTTAATCCAAAAGGCATTCTTATGAATTCAAACAAACCAAATGGAGTCATGATGGCTGTTTTTGCAATGTCCTCGGATGCTACTGGGATCTGGTGATACGTTCGCACATGATCGATTTTAGAAAAAATTTGCTTGCCATGTAAAGTGAGAGAAAAATCATGTAAATGGGGAATTGGGTAGCGATCCGGTAACGTTATGTTATTCAATGACCTATAATCACCACAGGGTCGCCAATCTTGGTTTCGCTTGGGCACCATGTGGAGTGGGGATGCCCAGGGGCTACTTGACGGACGTATTATACCTAGCTGCATCATATGATCAAACTCAGCTTTTGCAACAGTCAGTTTGTCCGGTGGTAATCGGCGTGGACCTGCCGTAGATGGTTGACCTTTTGTGATGATCCGGTGTACTACGGAATGTTGGACCGCGTTTTCACTGTAGTCCGGTTTCGTTATTTTGGGAAATTTAGATAAAATAGTGACGAATATGTCGTTTCCTGGAGTGTCAATTTTAATACTATGTATGTGGTAGTCCGACTGAATTCCCAGGACTTGAAGCTTCGTACAGGAATCGATAAGTTTTCTTCTCTTAACGTCAACTAGTAGGTTGTAGAAGCTTAGAAAATCTGCACCTAGTATAGGGTGGCGGACATCCGCAATAATGAACACCCAGGTTAAATGACGTCTAATTCCCAAGTCTAATGTTAGAAATTGTTCGCCAAATGTCTTTATTTCGGTTTTATTGGTTGCCCTTAGCGTATATTTTCTACTCTTAGCAATAGGTTTATTGGCTAAGGTAACTGGGATGACACTGACTTCAGCTCCAGTATCTACTAAGAATTTGTACCCTGAAGTTTTATCAAGAACATGGAAAAGACGAGTAGGCGCATGACCAGAAACATTTGTCGCTACCATTGTTTGGTTGACACGTTTTGGTGAGGAAAATGACTTGAAGAATTTACAAGACGTAACACATTTCCTAGCTTTGTCACCATATTTTTTATGGTACCAACATATGTTGTCGTCGTTTTTATTTCCTTTTGAGTTATCTCGATTCTTACTCCCTCGAGAACTAGAGCGAGGTCTTGTAGATGTGAAATTGAAGATTAATAATTGCAATGCATCCAGTTTATTTTCAAGACTAGCGATAGTTCGTTCATGATGTGCTCGTAGTTGGCCTAGTTCAGCAGTTAACGATGCTATGGTGGGAGTTTGCTTATCGTTCGAAGTTTCTAATATTGTCTGTACGTAAGGTGTAGTACAGGGTGTAACTTCTAAAATTTTATCGGCCATGCTAGCAAGACTTTCTAAATCTGATGGTTGGCTAGAAGCGCAAAGAATTTGTCTAACTACAGTTGGCAAGCGTTGTAGACAAATCTCCTTGAGGAAAGCATCATCAAATTTATAAGGGCCAGCTAATTGTCTCATGTGTCGTAATAATTGAGACGGTGATTTGTCGCCTAGCTCACATTCGTGCAGTAGTTGCTGTAATCTCTTTTCATCCGATAATGAGGTACGTTGAATAATTGCCTGCTTAAATTGATCATATGGATTAGATGCAGGAATATTGTCTATCAAATGTGACACCTCAGATGCAACTTCAGTGGGTAGTAATCCAAGCACAAAAGAGTATTTAGATGCCTGTGAGCGTATGTTGCGACGCTGAAATTGTACTTCTACTTGCGCAAACCAAATGCGAGGATTTAATCGGCTGAATGAGGGCACATTTATCAAATTTAGAGCGTGTAGCTCTGCTGAAATGTTATCCTGACTAATGCCTTCGGTTTCGGATGAGTACATTACAAATATACGAAAAATTAAATACTACCAAGGGTAAATTAACGCCGTAATGTCTGTAAGTGAACTCAAAAGTAGTTTCGAGAGAGAAAAAAATTTTTTTACGGGCTCACCAAATTTGTGGTGGTTCCCAAACAAAAGGAGCTCATACAAAATATATTGGTACACTAGGTTAATGATGATATACCAAAAAAAACTAATAGTAAAGAAACCTAGATGTCTGTCCGTTAGTAAAACCAAAAGGTAACAAAATATTGTTAGCAATACAAAAGGTATATTAAACAAACAGACACTAACAGTTACTATAGAATGAATGTTACTTGTGAACTTCCTCGTGAGAACAACGACCACAAACTGAGTTCATTTGATTGACAGGTGTTCTTCTGCAAGCGACTGCACCAATGACGTAATGAGGAAGACGTAGTCCAATAGTATTATACAATAGTAATCCGCGCCAAAAGTCCAACGTTGCGTCGGAAGGCCTATAATGATGTTATAAATACTATTATAGTCTTCAATCAAACGGTGGCCAATAAAACAGAAGAACAAGCGGCGTAGATAGTGCTCTGTATTTTAAACAACGCGGTAGTAGAATCGTATATATTTCATCGAAACAATTATCATCGTCTTTTTTAACAAGTGATACAGCAAAACAACAGATATTGAGTAAAAATGTGGTTACAAACAAAGTGTGACAAATTAGAGAAAAAATGTGGTTTTTATTTTTGTTGTTACAAAAATCACTGAATATATGTCACCATATTCTGTCTTGATGTGAAGTTCTCGGTTAACATTGTGTGTTGAGGTTTCAGGTCTTCTCCGCCTCTCAGTGACTGCTAATTTTACGTGTTACATATACAATCTTGTGCCTATGTATTGGACACCAGATCGCACGTTAACCGGTATTTGATGATTCAACGCGGGCCATCCAGTTATCAGATGATGTAAGGTTAATTAAATAGGGATATTGAGATTTTATTATTTCAACCACGATCAATCAGTGCGTTAGTCAAAGTACATATGTAGTCATACTTCAGTGTTTTAGTGAGAAAATAGTGGACACTCTGTTCATCTTTTCAGGGATTGATGCCATAAGTCATCTAACTGCTCTACATTCTGAATTCCGCCGCCCTGAATTATCAACCAGCGTTCTTTGAACTTTGAATCCGGATTTTATATATGAATATTATATATTATCGTAGCGTTTTCACATGAGTATTAATGAATCAGATTAGTTGAAGGTATACAGTCAAAATATATCTGCAGAATGATTGGTCCTGATATAGATTTGTAGCCATTTCCATTATCCTTATGTTTTGTATGTGTTGTGGTTTCATTACTTTCAGTTAAACTGGATGGGATCTATGTATATGCTTCAGTATGTTTGTGGTCTCTTCTTGAACTGATTTCACTACTCAGTAATAAAAATATGAGGGAAGTTGACCTGTGTTCATCTCGTTTCTGTGAAGGTCCAATTTCTCTTTGATAGTGTCCACCCATGAGGCTTATACTACTTGTCCAGTCAGGACTATCAATCGTTGGCCATTTAATTAAATCAGAACTCCATCCTCGGTTTGTTTGATCGTAGTGTTTGGACATTTCTGTTGGTCTTGGAGATAGCTAGCCCTAGAGAAAGAAGAAATGTAGACAATTTTAGCATCCTAATCACTTTAAAACACATAATTCGAATACAAGATCACTCCACAGAACAGTAAGATCATTTTATGGGGATTGTCACTTTTAAATGCTTTTTATCTTGTAGTCAAAACATCTAAGACATTTTTACATGACATTAAAGAAAAAAATCGAACTTCGCTAATTTAGTGGCATGTGAAGGATACTCCTGAATTCATCTTTGTATTTATCCTTTGACCTGTTTCTAGCAGTTTATAATATTTCTTCAGACAGACTGAATGTTCGCGTACAGCACCCTGACTTTGGACTAGAAGATACGTTATTAAGTGTCATAAACTCTTTGAATGCTAGGTAAATAAATCTGCGGATAGCCTTAAGGTTCCACAAAGACTTTTAATAACAACCCTTAGGTCATTATACGTTTGCGCAATGGGTAGTACAATATTATTTGTATAATTATCCATATCTTGATGATCACTATGGATCATAAAGCTTTTAGTGTCAGTGTTTGGCATTTATTAAACGCCGAATCGTTCAATAATATATAAAGGTCTTTCAAAAGACTTTTAATATCCCTATCAAGTCTTGTCTCAGCCTCCAGGTTTCGGGTGTCCTGTAAACTTTGCAAAAACAATAACTTCAATAAAGGATTTGATGACCGTTGAAAAATACCTAAGAGGCAATTGCTACCCACAGAAATCCATTGGCAAATATAGAAAACCTAAAGAAAAGACGGAAGTGACCACAGTCAGTAAACAGAAGTAAATAAACAATGGAAAAGCTTTTTACTCGAACACTGTCAGTCGACTCAGTATGGCGAACGGCCATCTGATTTTACAACCTCAAGTGGTGTCCGTCAAGGTTGTTCACTATCTCCATTTTTGTTCAGCTTCATCATAGACCTATTGATGGAAATAACATTCTCGTGTACTGAGTTCTCGGGTATTGTTCTCTTTCCAGGAGGTCTACTTATCGACTTAGAGTACGCAGATGATATAGTCCTGTTTGGTGAAGACGCTGATAAAATGCAGTCTTTTGGTAGCACTAAGCAACAGTGCCAGGATGTTTGAAATGCGCTTCTCTTTCTCTAAATGCAAGTTGTTGCTTCAGGACTGGTCTGCGTCAACACCTGAACTGAGGATAGGGAGTTAAGTAGTCGAACGCGTTGACAACTTCACTTATCTTGGAAGTCTCAGTCAGTCAGCTACAACGTAAGACCAGGCACATGTGTGCATCGGTCCAGGTTGCCATACCGCATCAGCACAACAAGATGAACACCAGATTCATAACAGTGGTTAGGTAAAAGGTGGTAATATATAAGAGAAAGATTGCATATAGAGATATAGTGCAAGAAGAAATAATTGGTTCGTAGAAAGAAAGATATGAAGCGCTTTTAATCTCTTAGTTTAAGGGGAGACAGGAAGTGTATACACTGACGCCATTGTGATCAATTCTGATCCATGTCACACAGTCTCTAACCATTGGTTACGATAATCACACGGAAAACAATCAGGTACTCTGCATCTACCAACATGGCTCAGACTAGAAGTTAGTGACTTCAAGCACTGATGCAACGTTTTGGTTTGGCCGCCCCTAACTTTCTTCCAACCATTTCCAATACCGGATAACATTGCACGTCGTGGTAATCGGTGTTCAGGCATACGTAACACGTGGCCCAACCATCTCAGTCGATGAAGATTCATAACCTCATCAACTAATTTACCATCATTTCCTAATACCCTGCGTCTAACCTCACTATTACTTACCCAGTTATCCCAACAGATGCCAGCAATATTTCTAAGGCATCTGTGGTCAAATACTAATAGCTTACGAGTGTCTTCTGCTCTTAATGGCCATGTTTCGCTGCCGTAAATTAAAACAGAACGGATTACCGTGCAGTATACTCGTCCTTTTATTGATAGACGGATATCTCGCCTTCGCCACAGGTGACGTAAGTTGGAAGTCTGATCAGCCCTAATGGGTTGGTGTCTAACGAAATCTCTGCACGGATTCGAAAAGCTCGTTTGGCTTTTGCCAACTTACATCACCTATGGAGAAGGCTAGGTATCCGTCTATCAAATAAGGGATGAGTATACTGCGTGGCAGTTCGTTCTGTTCTAGTTTATGGCTGCGAAACGTGGTCATTAAGAGTAGAATATACTTGTAAGCTACTAGTATTTGAAATATTGCTCGCATCTGCTGGGATCACCAGGTGTGTGGTAGCGAGGTTAGATGCAGGGTATTAGGAAATGATGGTAAATCAGTTGATGAGGTTGCAAATCTTCACGGACTGAAATGGTTGAACCACGTGTTACGTATGCCTGAACACCGATTACCACGACGCCTAATGCTGACTAGTGTCGGAGACGGTTGGAAGAAAGTTAGGGGCGGCCAAACCAAAACGTGGCATTAATCCTTGAAGTCACTAAATTCTAGTCTTAGCTATGCTGGTAGATTCAGACTACTTGGTTGGGGTCCGCGTGGCTATCGTAACCAATGGTGAATTGATGCTATCCTGCCGAAATATTTGTTTTGCTCTCCTCAACATGAGAAGAACTATGTGTATAATACTTCAAAAACCTAAAATTGTCATCCTATATGAGTAACATTGACCCCAAACCAGCACTCTCAGGAATTTCGCTTAACACTGAATGTCATAGAGCCGCCTTTTAACTGAAATGATCAATTCTTCCATAATTCCATTTTCGCTTGATTTAGATAGCCCAGTTAAGTTTAACGAAGATCATATGTATGCATAGCTTGATAGACTCTTAACAGCATTTGAATGTCACGAACAATTTACTAAAAAATGTAGTCTGTTTAGTTCCTTACTACCGTCGGTATAGTGACTTGTATTTTTCTGCTGTTCATTTTGTTAATTCTCCATCTCTCCTTTCAATCCATTTTAAAACAAAGCATATATGTACTAGATAGTTTGTTATTTATTAATTCACTCGGTTATTTATTATATTTTATTGTTTGTTGCTTCAATATTGGTTATTTTTTTAGTTATCTGTAAAGTATATTCGAATCATATTTATTAATAATTTAGGTCTGAAACTGATAATTTTGAATGGGAATTATCTAAAGAAAATATAAAACCATTGAAAAGTGGTCGATCTGTTGAATTATTAAATAAAGTATTAACATCACAGCGATCAAATGAATTTCAATTGAGACGTCGTCTTTTAAGAGAGTAAGTTTATATATGTTTGAGTAGACTTCTCTATTTATCGTTTCTACCATTTTATGATTTCGTAACCACCTTTTTTATACAAATAATCTTAAGAAAGATTATTAGAATTAAGAAAAAATTCCAAAGAAAAAAATCTGAAGTTTTTGAGTATTTATTTATTTAAACTCATAAAGATTGGTACAAGGAGGCACCAATTAGATATGCGCTAAATAAATCATTTGGTTGGTGTGAGGGCTGTGATACTGCCCGGGTGACCCAATCGAAGGAGCCGCACTTGAAGCCTTCGACCTAAAGGTCTAATCCACAAAGCAGTGGAGCAACGTCAGGAGATGCAGTCCGATGGTAGCCAGCGACCAACGATCGGTTAACCACCATTTATTCCTTCAGTATACTCGAGACCATGTGCACCGTAAGTTTGTAATCAGGGTTTTCCAACTCTTCTAGATGAACTCTCCGTGTCTACAAACACGGTTAAAGTGCCGGCCATTTGCTTTTCATCCTCTCTGTTTCGTAAACAACACCCCGACTGAGAGAAGGCAGCGAGTAGGACTTCCGTGGCAGTGGTTGTGTGCACGTGGTCATGTAGGAGCATTTTGAGAGAGAGAGAGAGCTGACTTTCCCCACTCTCGACCGTACCATGGCATTTGGGGGCATTTGAGTAGTTATCCTATTTATTCTTGAATTTTCAAAAACTCAAATGCGCTTAAATTTGATCTTCAATTTTAATTACATTGATATTAGTATAATTAAATTCGTATTAGACAATAATTAAATATCACTTAAAGTAGTTTCGGTGAGACTATAATTTATGGACGAACCAATCAGGTATAAAATAACAGGTCTTGGATTTTGGCGTGAAATTCACTCATCCATTTGACTAAATAGATTCATGGCATTATATCTGATGTCAGTTCGTGGTTAAGACCAACTGTGTTGTGCCCACCATTTTTGGTCATTTTCTCACTTATTCAATGGCTGTACTGCATAACTCAGCGGTGTTTCACATCAAGCTTTGCGTAGAAATGTTTTTAAATACTTGAGATGGCTGTATTTAATTATATTTTGGTACACAATCAGTCTAAACCTCTTCCATATGACATTTGGGTTAAAGCATTCGATATTCAAAATGATATCGAGTTACGATTATCAGCCAGGTTTTTGAATTCTTTTCTAACGACTCTTTACCTTCTTATCTTTCAATGGTCAAAGCTATTAAAGCCAAACTGCATGATTTTGGCCTTGTTTACAAATCTATAGATGATGATAGGTTATATTATATATATTATATAAGGATTTGTCTATTTGACTCTAAGGTTAAGTTAGTATAGAAACTTGCAAAATTTTTGTCAATTTGAATTGTCAGTGAGAAGAAAGTTAACTACTTCTCAATTAAGTAATCAAATACTAACTCGTTTATCTAGTTTCGAGTTACTTTATGTCTAACAATTCGTGATATTGCTGATATAGCCGAATAGTTAATGGTTGAAGCCGAGCTCTCTCTGCTGTAACTATATTTGAAAACTAAATGTTAGTCTTAAGAAGCAAAGGGAATCAATATTTTTCATGGACTTCAGTTTATTTACTGAGTTAAATCATTCACTTAGTGTACGTTATGTATGTGTAATTCTTGTTTGCTTTTCATAGAATTTAACGGCAAGACTATAATTTATGGACGGATTAATCAGGTACAAAATAACAGGTCTTGGATTTTAGCGCGAAACCCGTTCATCCATTTGGGTAAATGGAGTTTTGGGATTATAGTTGATGTGATGAAAACCCTAATTCTAATTCTTAACCCTAACCATTAGCTGCAAATCATAATTCTATTTCCTCACACTAGTTTATAACCTTCATTTGGTCGTGGTTATTAGGTGGATACTCTCAAGGTCAGTTTGTCGTCGCTCAAAGGTCGTCCATAAATCATAGTCTCACCAATTCGACTCCACAATTTCTCGAATAAGTGTAGCTTTTTTAATGCTCGCATCCTAATTTGGAATTTCGGTAAAGTATAATTACTAGGATAATGTATTATTAAATCCAGCAAAATGTCCGCATTAATCATACAGCTGCGTTATGTATTTTAGTGTAAAGTTTTTAACACATTTAACTACCACAGTTGACTTTTAACAATTTACAACTCAAATCCTTGTAGACGCTTTAGGCTGCTAACATTAAAACAGCTAATTGTTATAACTTGTGGGTTTGTCCCCCTATCAATGATAACATCTATTAGAGAACAGTGAATTATCGACCGGACCAATGACAAGCAGTCTAGAGTCCTTAGCGATCCTGCTTCCTGTCTAGCCCTGCCTGTTGAGTCCAGAACACCAATCTCAGCCTCCGCGATATGCTATATATTATTTATTTATTTGAACACATGGATATTGGTACAAGGAGGTGCCACACAAATCTCATTCGGTTTGTGTGAGGGCTGTGATACTGCCCGGGTGCCCTGACCGAAACAGGTGGTTTTCTTGGTGGACCACACCTGGAGCCTTCGACCTGAGGGTCTGATCCACAAGGCAGTGGAGCATCGTGAAGAGATGCAGTCCCATGGAAGCCGGTGACCAACAATGGGTTCATTCGCCATTTGTTCCCGCAGGATACTGGAGCCCATGTGCACCATTGGTTTGGAATTCGGTTAAAGCGCCGGACATTCGCTTTTCGTCCTCTCATTTTCGTAAACAACACCCCTGCCACGAGAAGGCAGTGAGTAGGACTTCCCTGGCAGAGGCTATATACACGTGGCCATGTGAGAGCATTTAGAGAAGGAGAGCGGAATCTGCATACTCTCGGCCGTACCAGGGCATTTGGGGGCATCGGGATAAATTTTACGTCGCAACAATATCATATTTCAGTTTTCCAATGAAAGAAAGTGGGATTTTTTCGGAACAATTTTTCCTGAAGTTCACGGTTAACTAACAATTGACAATAGAAGGTTGTTTTTTTGTTTGTACCAATGTCGGATTTCTTTATTCAAGGGATATGATGCATAACTTATAAGCATATATGAGAATGAAGTGTGTGGAGAATTTGTTCTAGATAATGTTCAACTAAATAACAATTTCTGTTTATTTTCCACTTGAGGTTCCCCCCCCCCCAGTTTATGGTATTCATTATATT
Organism: Schistosoma margrebowiei; assembly: GCA_944470205.2. Classification (NCBI taxonomy): domain Eukaryota; kingdom Metazoa; phylum Platyhelminthes; class Trematoda; order Strigeidida; family Schistosomatidae; genus Schistosoma; species Schistosoma margrebowiei. Next base: position 4,911,208 of record OX104028.1, read on the forward strand.
AAGGCTGCATTTGACAAATCTTCTATGAAATAAACAATTCCTAGATGAACTTTGTTTATCGTGAACATGTTTTATCCTGTAATAGACAAGTTAGTTGTATTCATAGTGGGTGTTGTTAGTCACCAGAAGAGATATATATTACGATTTGGGGGGGGGGTAAAAAAAGATAATTTTATCATTATTTATATCAAAAATGTCATCTGTAGGAAGATTGATTGGCAGATAAGATCAATATACATATGATGGAAGCCATAAATGTTTATGCCGATCTGAACTATTTTTGACACGATCTATGTATTCGTTTATTTGCAGAAAGCTAGGGATTCAGCGAGTTAATGAAAGGACTTCGTTCGAGATGTGGATATTCAATGATTCTGTTTGATTACTGTCATTTCTTAGGGATTGTTTTTATCAGGTAACAAGAATGAGTAACTCCGAATTTCCATAATACGTCTAAGTGCAGTGATAACAGTTAAACTGGTGCCACAATTTTAAAACATTCGCTTCAGTAGTTTGAAAATACTCCATGAAAGTCATCGCAATAACTTGTACATTGTACGTTGAAAATGCGGATAAATAGTCCGTTTATGATACGACACCGTGGTTTAAAAATTAATTTTATAGGACTAGTTGTTGTTCATCTTAATTATTTTCTCTGTGTTAATGTAAATAATACAACTCCAGTGGATTCAAATATTATCGAACAACTCAGAATATACACCATTGGCATTACAGTTTTCCACTATATTTATTTAAGCACATAAAAATTAGTACAAGGAGGCACCAAATAGATATGCACCACATAAATCATTCGATTTGTGTTAGGGCTGTAATACTACACGGGTGCCCAGACCGAAACAGGTGGTTTTCTTGAGGGGCCACACCTGGAACCTTTAGCCTAAAGGTATAATGCACAATGCAGTCCCATGGTAGCCAGCGACCAACGATTGGTTCATACACCATTTATTCCTTCAGGATACTGGAGACTATGTACACCATCGGTTTGTAATCAGGGTTTTCCAACTATTCTAGGTGGATCCTTCATATCCACCGACTCGGTTAAAGTGCCAGTCTTTCGCTTTTCGTCCTCTCTATTTCGTAAACAACACCCTGCCACGAGAATTCAGTGAGTAGAACTTCCCTGACAGTGGTTGTCTGCACGTGACCATGTGAGAGCGTTTCGAGAGAGAGAGAGAGCTGACTTTCCCTACTCTCGGCCGTACCACTACATAACCATAACGGAAAGAAATTCACATTTAATGTGTTTTCAAATGAAACATATGTTTTATTAAATCTGATTTTTTGTTTATTTACTAATTGTGAAGCTTTTTCCATCTGTTTTCTTTTTCACAATACATTGCCCTATTTAAATTATGTTGTTTGTTGTAAATCTGTAATAATGTATGATAAAGCATGTAAAGACTAAAGCAATATTATGTTAAAAAATATTTATAAAAGGTGGGAAGAATAGCTAAGCTGTCTAAAATTGTCTACATATAGCATTGAGTTACAAGTTCGTACCTCTTAGTCCATATAATTCAATTCAAGCATTTACATAGTGTCAAAAGCTGCCTTCATACAAAGTGTAACTTCGCATTATGAAGTTATTAACATCTGGTTGAATACTTAGTTGGTAGAAAGACAAAGGCGACTAAGTCAAAGACATAACATCAGTTCATGAAGTTATTAACTGAGGCATGTTAGTAAATCCAAATTACCCCATTTGAAGTTCGTACAATCACTGTTTCTATCGGCTGTAGACTGTGGAGGATATGGAACAGAGTTGTCTTCAGTGGCGTAGGCGCATTCACGCATCATCTTCCCTTAGGTCTTAAGTTTATCAGCTACCCTAAGAAATTTTTTTGTTACTCCTCGAATCCATATTTTCTCGAACCATGTCATCTATACTTAATCTTTTTTGCTACCACTAATACTGTTGCTACTTGCTCTGTCAAGCATCTCGCTCTACTGGTATGGATACATGTCTCAGGTTCTATGTTGAATGCGATTGACTTAGTTATTGTCAAGTGTCAGATCAAACTAAATGTTTGTGCTTGTACTTTTGTCCGTAATATATGCTATCTTTTGAAGGAATTTTATTTATCTAGAGACAACTGCTAAGATGGTGGAGAAGATTTGTAGCTCAGGTGGATGATTTTGGTGGAGTTTTGTTCTCTGAGCTGGATGGTTTGGTCGTGGAGTTTTCATCGTTCTTCTGAACGACATCATCAGCTCAGAGAACAAAACTCCACCAAAAACAACTGGTAAGATATCCTATCTTACCTTGGCTTTAGCAACAGATTATATCTACATCCTTGATAAGAGAAATTATAACTCCTCCGAAGATATGGCTTACACCACTCAACATAATGTTTATAAACTACCTTTTAACAATAGGTCACACACTCTGGTCAAGTTGTCGCAATTAGTCAATATTATTCCCATCTGGTTGTCATAAGTACTGCCAGAACACATACGAACATAAAATCTTCAGTCTCGGGAATTACAGTGGTTATTCAAACCATTCATGTGCTTTAGGTCTCTGTCACACCTTCCTAACTCAGGATCACCGTATTTGTAACCGTAAACTATCCTAATTGTCACTTGATAACAATCTTGCCTAACACTTAGTGACCTCTTATTTTGATAAAAGAAAACGCGGCACATTGTGTGAATTGTTGACTAGGTGTTTCACCTTATTCATGTATTTATTTACACCTACCACCCCTCGTGGAGGAGCACAGGACTCTCACCGACGTTCTCCATTCAACTTTGTCCTGGGCAATCCTTTCCAGTCGCCATCCACCCTTTTCATGCCTGCTTCCCATTCCTGACGCATTGTGTTCTTTAATCCTCCTCTTTTTCGTTCCCTTTCAAGATTCCAAGTTAGGTCTTGTCTCGTGATGCAGTTTCATGATTTTCTCAATGTGTGTCCTATCCTCTCCCAACATCTTTTCCTAATTTACTCGTCAGCTGGAAGTTGGTTTGTTCTCTCCCATTGTAGGCTGTTGGTGATTGTACCCGGCCAATGGATGTTGAGTATCCTACGTAGACAACTGTTTATAAATACTTGTACCTTTTTGATGATGGTTGTAGTTCTCCTAGTTTCAGCTCCGTACAGTGGGACTCTCTTGACGTTCGTATTGAAGTCTCTGATATTGGTTGGTAGTTGTTTTTTGTTCCATATGTTCTTCAGTTGTAAGAATGCTAGCTCGCCTTTACGTCTGCATCGGATCCTCCTGGTTCAACCTTATTCATATAGGGTAATTAATTTGATATGTCTACAGAAAACTAGTAGTAGTAATGTCATATATATTGATTCAAACTATGTCTGCTTGACAAACTACCGCAATTTATCGCTGTATATTTACCAATTAAAATTCATATTTATTACCAAGTCGCGCACCAAAACAGCTCTTATCACCGATTTGAATAAAGCTAAGACTTTGTTTTAGTCTACAACAAACTTGTTTAACATTCGACTTACGCGACTAGTGCGGCAATAAAATGAATAGACGGTTAGGAAAACAAGTATGGGATTACTTATATTCATTTGTTGGTGTGCTCAATCTTTATGATTGATTAAACCGAATTATTCTTTCTTCAGTTCATTTTTTTCAACAGCCATGATTGTGTTAGGTCAGCATAGTGACTTGACAGCTTACATCGACTATTGAATGAATTTAGTTTCGAAGTCAATGTATTAGTCAATTTGGTAGTGTAAGAGTGTGCTGGAAATGAACAAATTAAGATATGGCATCAGTTCATCAATTCCTTGTCTGTTGAACTAAGGTACGTAGGTGCAGATTACCTGGTTGGAGTCCGCACGATTATTATGACTAGTAGTTGGAGACTGGGTGATGTGCCTCAGAATCAGTCGCAACGGAGCTCATGCATTCAATCTTTGTTTGTCTTTATACTCTGAATCTTAACATATACTTTTTATTCTACAAATTTATTCGTTTTTCTCAAATCACATTGTCAATGATTAATCTTCCCTGCTATCTATGATACTGTTACTACTTATACTACTCTGGTATTTGTTTTGATCTCATTGTGCTGATCTACTGTGGCAACTTGAACTGATTCGTACACATGCTAGGTTCTACGCTGCTTATCATTGACTGAATGGTTGGATAACTTAATACTAATACATAAATCAAACCTAATATAGTATATTTTTGGTTTAACATTGTACTTTTTCGAGTTCTGAAGGATTTGAATTGACATTTGAATAGTCGCAATTCAATTTGTCAAACCAAATAACTACTGTTCTACATGTGTACGCTTCAAATAAATTTTACTTAACTAAAAATAGACCTATGTGGAATTGGAAACTTCAGTTTTTTCTTTTAGTAGCTTCATAGATTTGGTATAAATTTTTCTGTTAGCATATATTGTCAATCTCAGATTAAATTTGTAGGATTTTGTTTAGCTTCATTGATCTACAAATATCCTTCTAAACTTTATAAATCTGAACATAGTTTTAGTAATGATTCCATTTCATGGTGAAAAAATTAACAATCGTCCCACAATAAATATAATATTGGATGCCTACTCAGTGATCCTGATAGTTAAATATTTGCTTAGAGACCGACCTGTGAAAGTCTTGGAATCGCTGGTGGGGACTACGAAGGTTTCCAAAGATACTTCAACCGGGATCAATCTGTCCTAAATGTAATCTATTGATTAAACCTATCTCCTTTAAACTCTCCCAACTAAATATAGTATACCTTTGATTTACAAATATACCTATTCAATAATTTAATAATTGAATTCATGAGTGAGTTGAGGCTAAACCACCATGGAAAACATGGAAGCACTGAATGGCTGTTTCGCCCTAGTATGGGACTCCTCAGCAGTGCGCATCTACGACCCCGCCCCGTGAGATTCGAATCCAGGACCTATCAGTCTCACGCTCTAGTACTTAGCCACTAGACCACTGAGCTGGCCGGCATCCAACGGTGTTAACGTCTAACTTCAACCAATCCATAAATTCAACTATTAAAATACTATAATATCCACAAAACCCCTTCTTTGATTATATTCAATAGTTGTCAGGGATTTTAAAGTTCAGTTAAAAGAGGACTCCCAATCGAACCAATGTTCTATACACACACTACTGATGTTCTTGTTCATGTTAAATAAATTAGACTACCTATATTATTTTAAGTAGTATATTTAGTGTGTTCAGAAAATTTTCATATAAATTACATGTAGAACTTTGTTCTTGAAATTTAATTGGTTTATCTTATTCGTGTTATCCGTGAACTTCGAAATGATAGGCTATCTTTCATCCAAGTGTGTATATGTTTGTCTACCCATCTACTACTATGTAGTAGAATTGTGTTCCAGACAATAAAATCTATTTTCATATGGAACAATGATGGTTAGGCTAATGTGTATCTACTTGATTTCCCCCCCCCCAATCTTCTTTTCATACGGATATGAATACCGTTGTTTATAAATAAATGTATGTTTTCTATCAAAAAGAAAAGATACTACCGACAGGAATTGTGTATTATATTTAACTTGATAGATTCTCTAATAATTAATTTATTCTTATGTAAACCAATTATCAAATTATGTTCAATCCAGATTTATATCCAACAATAACACCTATAAATGATAAATCTAGATTACAAACTGAATTTACTGTAGAACCTGTGAATGTACTTCCATATAATATTACTCCTAATCCATCAGTATTTACTAAAAAATGGCGTATTTTTTTTGCACGACGTTTAAGTCATAATATGAGCACTACAAAATCATTAGTCAATATAGATTATCGATTATCAGTTATAAATCGATTTAATAATAATGATTCTATTGAAAAGAATAAATCAAAACATTTCATAGAAATGAAATCACAACAAATTCATTGTAAACATCAACCAGAACAACAACAACAACAAACACATCGTTATTCAACATTATCTTCTGATTCATTATATATGATAAATAGACCAACTATTCAATCACCATCTACTCCATCATCTTATCCTGAATCAAATGATTTATCTAATCATTTTATTCTATTATATTGTGAACGTATTTTAATATTTTTTAGTTATATATTTTTATTTATCACATTACCATTTTCATTAATATTTTGTTTATATGTTATAAGACATTATGAAAGAGCGGTAATATTTCGTTTAGGTCGTTTAATATTAAATGATCCAATTGGTCCAGGTTTATTATTTATTATACCTTGTTTAGATGTTGTACAACGTGTTGATTTACGTACATTTACATTTGATGTATTAACACAAGATGTATTAACTAAAGATTCTGTAACTGTTGCTGTTGAAGCTGTTGTTTATTATCGTATATTTGATCCAATTTTATCTGTTGTTAATGTTAAAAATGCTTATTATTCTACACGTTTATTAGCTCAAACTACATTACGTAATGTATTAGGTACAATAGATATGTGTGCATTATTAACAGAACGTGAACATATAGCTGAATTAATGCAAGAAACATTAGATTCATCAACTGATATATGGGGTATGAAAGTTGAACGTGTTGAAATTAAAGATGTACGTTTACCATTACAATTACAACGTTCTATGGCAGCTGAAGCTGAAGCAACACGTGAAGCAAAAGCTAAAATTATTTTAGCATTAGGTGAAAAAGAAGCATCAACTTTATTAAAATCAGCTGCATTAGAAATAAATAATTGTCCTATTGCATTACAATTACGTTATTTACATACATTAAATTGTATAACTAATGGTAAACAATCAACTATTATATTTCCTATACCAATTGAATTCATTCCATTAGTAAAAAACTAATTATCTTTACTTATTTTAGACATCATTATAACAGATTTGTATAATCAGTGATTATTACAATCATAATCATTATATTGTACAATGAGTTGAACCAATGGAATTGTGTGTGTGGGTGTATAGGTATAGATCTATCAACTTGATTTGTGTTGAAGACTCTAAGATTGTTTATGTTGAAAATTAATAAATTAAATGGTCAAATATTTTGTTTTGTTTTTTATGCTGTCAAGATGTTTTGTTTATTTATTGTAAGTGTGTTCAATGATTCGAACCCTGTTTTGTTTAGTTCGGTTTAGGAAACAAGATTATATTATTCTATTTCATACAATTGGAATATGTGAATCTATTCTAGGTTTATCAATTTAGGTATAGAGTTAGAAGTTCTTTATGCTTAACCTATGTTATTACATTAGTATTTATCATCTATTCTGTTTTAAGAGTTTTGTGTATATGCAGTGAGTCGGTCTCTCCCAAATGCCCTGGTATGGCCGAGAGTGAAGAAAGTAAGCTCTCCCTTGAAAAATGCTCTTACATGCCTTCTCGCGGCATTACTATTGTTTACGAAACTGATAGGACAAAAAGCAAATGTCCGGTGCTTGAACCGGGTTGTTGGATACCAGTGATTCACCTAGGGGAGTTGGAAAACCCTGAATCCAAATCAATGGTATACATGGTCCCCAGTATCCTTATAGAACCGGCTACCGACCATCATGGAACTGCATCTCTTGACGTTGCTCCACTGCGTTGTGGATTAGACTTTTAGGTCGAAGGCTTCAGGTGTGGCCCCGTAATAACACCATCTGTTTCGGTTTAGGCACCCGGGTAGTGTTCCAGGGTTCACACAAATCGAATGATTTATGTGGTACATATCTATTTGTTACCTCCTTGTACCAATGTTTATATGTTTAAATAAAATAATAGTATGTGAGTCAATCAATCGGGGAGTGAGTTACAAGCTAATTTCCTCCTGTCATCCATAATATTTCATTATGTTTATTTTGTGTTTGAATTATGTATGTGAATATGTTATTCATTTGTATAGAAAGCTCATTCATCTGGCTAGTAGCGGTCTTATTTTTAATTTCTAATGATTCAGTGAAATTAAGTCAATAATACAGTCTTATGAGTAGCTGTCATTTAAGTACATCCTTTTATCGTTGTACATCTATCAGTTATCATTTTACCGAATAATTTCATATTATCAACTCATTAAAAATATCACCTTCAAGACACCGACTTTTCTTTTTAGTTCACATGTCATTAATCAATAGGGACATTCTATGTTATAAGTACATTTATTGTACATGTTATGAAACTGTAATCAATTGAGTATATTTTGAAGATTTCATTCAATTAGATACAGTAAGAATAATATCATTTATAGAATATAAAATGAATTCATTCTATTTTATGGTGTCTTAGCAACTATAAACTACTCAAAATTATAGAGAGTAGTATAATTATGAACAAAAGTTTAAGATATTGTTTAAATGAACATTCGAAATAGAACCAAAAAACCTATGAAACATGAAATGTATCTATAAATTTATATTTACCTGCGTTAGAAATCATATTGGAAGGACACAGAAAAACTCGGCCTGTAGCTCTTCTAGAGTTACTACCGGTCCCAAGGAGGAGTGTGTGGCATGAGGTTGGCAACCCTATGCCGTAGAAACAAAATCTTGCTAAAAAAGTGCCGGCCAGACACAGAGAATTTTGTACTAGGTTTCTTGAACAGATTTCTAGGAACCTGTTTCATAGTTTATAAATTATTCGTTAGTGCAACTGTCAGGCATCTTTTAGCTAGTGGGCATAAAGTGAATAGAAGTAATCTATTTGAAATAATTGACAGTCAACGTAAAATCTCACTCCGTTTTAAAGAGGCATTCATCAAAGGTTTCCTGGCTGACTTATGTATACAGAATGAAAGTCTGCTTAGTCTTTCTCTATCATAATAACTGAATGTTAATCAGATGATCCTCATTATTTTTCAACCCCATATTTTCATCATCTAGTTTATATCTTTTACATAATCATATTGATGTTCACATGTCAATTTGACTACACTTACGTAATCCTCATGTATCTTCATTATGACAATTACTAACTACAGATTTATTTGTTTTATTCTACGTCATTGCTTTCTAACATTATAATACGCGTCAATCCTAACTAGTTTTAATGATATATTTTGTCATGTTCTCATTATGATATTCGGTCCCGCTTCCAGTATCCATCCATTTCAACATCACCATCCAAACCTTTTTTAAAATTATGTTGATAACTGTGATTTCAAGATGTTTAGAGCTGATGAGAAACCGTGAAATAGGTTGGATTCATTTTATTCTCTAAACCTTGTCCTTGCCTTGTTTACAGTTTAATGACTTCATAATCTATCTTTAAGTTTAACAAATAGATTCTAATAGATTTATATAGGCTTAACGTATCACTGCTATAGAGGTACTCATACATTAAAATTAGATTAAATATCCATCAATCAAGGACTAGACATACGAGACAGGCGTTTTTCAGTAATCCATCATTATCAATATTTCTGTACTACAGGAGGTCAGTCGTACCTCATATAGTTGATTGTTGTCTATGAAGCTGAGTGATGCTGAGGTTTGTATCACACAGGGAGTATAACGTTCTTTAAGATTACAGGAATGCCTTACATCGACATAAATACCTATGGTTGACAAGTAATGAATTAGACGTAGAATACATATTGTGAATTTTATAGTAAGTTATGATTAAAGTACATTTAAAAAAGTGATATGCTATTATCTACCTTACTAAATAATTCAATATTTTGTAAGCAGACTTTATCTGTCCATGTATAAACATGTATTATAGGCAATCGTTATTATGATAAGAATTCTGTTCATTTCTTCACTCTAATCTAATGTTTATATTGGAATTTTATGTACACAAGTTTTTTTGTGGGTAGAATGGAGGTAGGAAAATTCTGTTTTGTGAATTGATTAACCCATAAAACCATATCAGTCCAACTTATTACAATAGTATTATCGTATTATCATAGTTTTATCTAGATAGTATTTCATGTAGTTTTCCTCTGGTTTGAGTTGACGCGGATATTTCCCAAGTCCTATAGAAAACTGTAACTGACTGGTTGCATAATCCATGTCAGTCAGTCAGTCAGCTACAACATAGAATCAGGTACATATGTGCATCGGTTCAAGTTGCCATACCTCATTAGCACAACAAGATGAACACACCGTACTCCATGTAAAGAAACAACATAATATCTAGCGCTTTTTATTCACATGAATTACGACTCGATAACTTATCGGTATGATATTGATCGCGAAATTTGAAGTACATAATTCGATCGAATATTGAATCTCATGTTTGAACACACCTGAAAAACTCTCTAAAATAAGATGACGAAGATAGCACTTGAGATGAGTTGAGCTGTTTTTATGAGCAATATTTTTTGCAATCCTCTCTTTCCATTGTGAAAAGTTGGCATCTCTGTAGATCCTTGTTGTTTGATGGAAATACAACCTAGTATAGTTGGTTGTACGATTACTCCTTTATACCTTATGTTTGTTGCCTATAGTTTATAGTGTTGTCCCAACTAACCTGCCTAGAGTGTTAGTGTGGTATATACTATTTTGGTTGACAGATATAATTAGTATGGAACAGTAATCGGAAGTGGAATATCTGCTAGCAGAAGATTGAGAAAATTAAATTGAAGAGATCAGGAAATGAAACAGAGAGCAATTGCAGTAACAACAGAACTAAAAAAATCATGAAACATGTAAAGTAAAACTGAAGGGAGATGTGCAAATGGTTTATTTAATGTGTGGTTTTTATATTTTACGAAGGCATCGTGTAACTTTGAGTTAAACAATAAACTGGTTTACCACACCTGAATTCTCGTTCACTACAGTAGGACTTAAAGAAACACGTATTCCGGCCAGTATTTCACGCTTATGCCATCACATTAGGCAAGTCTAACCACTTCGTCAAGTTAATGGCTACGTTTGAGTATTCGGTAATGTTTGACTTTCGTTGGTTCATTAATTTATATATCACGTAATTATTTAAAGGATTTTCTGTAAGGATTGTTTTTCCGGTCTATTGATATTAGTACGGAGATTCACTTCTCAATTCATTGACTGAAGCCTATCTGTGACTGCATAGATTTGTACCTCGATGGATGGTGTTAGTTGGTGTTCGAATAATTTGAAGGATAAAGGCAACCAAACTAAGGGATGGCATCAATTTAATAAGGTCATTAATTGTTGTTCTGAACTATGTTGATTGGTGCAGACTACCTAGTTGGTATCTATGCGATAACAGAAATTAGTAGCTAAAGGCTTTGGGCAGAACGACTCACAGTTGTTCACAATGACTAATTTACATCCTCTTGATTTTGAATTCTAGCATTCTTTCACTCATATCTTTTTTTTCTGTCTCAGTTTTGCTCTTTGTCATTGTTACTATATTATTTCAAAGTTATTTCATTTGATGTTATTGGTGTATATTTAGAGTTAATTCACAACTATGTCATATTCTACATTGATAATGACTTAACTTTAATGATGATGTTTTGAAGTTGCTAGTATTTTCTTTTCTTATTTCACTTGTTTGTCATTTATTAATCTATTTGAACATATAAATATTGGTACAAAGGGACACCGAATACATATGCGTCACACAAGTCACTTGGTTTGTGTGTGGGCTATCATACTGCCCGAGTGCCCAGACCAAAGCAGGTGGTTTTCTTATAGGGTCACATCCGGAGACTTCAACCTAAAGGTCTGATGCACAAGGCAGTGAAGCAACGTAAGGCGATGCAATCTCATGGTAGCCACTGACCAATAATCGATTCATACGCCATTTATTCCCTCAGGATCCTAGACCCATCCCATGTGCACCATTGGTTTTGAATCAGAGTTTTCCGACTTTTCTAGGTGGACCCTCCATATCCACTAATCCAGACATTCGCTTTTCGACCTCTCAATTTCGTAGACAACAGTAATGCCGCGAGAAGTCAGTGAGTAGGACTTCTCTGGTAGTGGCTGTATATCCATGACCATGTAAGAGCATTTCGAGAGAGAGAGAGCAAAATCTCCCCACCCTCGACCGTACTATGGCATTCAGGGGCAAGAAATGACTATCATAAGTCATCCAGAATCATAAACACATATTTTCTTAGCTTAAATTTCTATTCCTCTAAGGAATAGTTGCTCACTTTATTTGAATTTGTCAATCTAATTTCCGGTTGTTGGTTAAAATTATAATGAAAAAACCAGCTATGTCTAGTAATAAATTGTACTTGATTTACATTAAACTCTTCTTTTAGATTAGTTTATGGTAGCCTACATAAATCTTAGATTTATTATTATTTGTAGCAATGATATTGATCAAGTTTAGAGAATTGACCATTAAACTACTTGATTCAAATGTATTTTACCTAATATTTAATTTAAGTGATTTGATTGAAAGCTTTAAGATGTTAGTTTTGTGTTTTTCTGATACTTGTTATCATCAGAAGCATTAAGGTTTATTAGATGAGACCTAATATAAATTATATTCCAATAGTTATACAAATAGTCAGTCAGTTACAACGTAGTACCAGGCATGTATATAAATCGGTCCAAGTTGCCATACCTAATTAACACAACAAGATGAACATAGAATTCATAGAAGTAGTTACTTCAATGGTATATAAAAAAACTTTGTGTATAAGGATATAATGCAGGAAGAAAGAATTAGTTGGTAGAAAGAAAGGTATAAAACAATTCAAATCTCACAGTTTAAGGGATGATAAAGAATACACACACACCCTCTCTTAAGTGGCCACGTGCATGCAACCACTGCCACAGACGTTCTACTCAATTCTTTCTCTTAGCCGGGGCGTTGTTTACAAAATTAAGAGGACGAAAAGCAAATGTCCGGCGCTTGAACCGGATTGGTGCATACCAATGATCCACCTAGGAGAGTCGAAAAACCCTGATTCCAAACCATTGGTGTACATAGTCTCCAGGATCCTGAAGGAACATATGGCGTATGAATCAATCGTTAGTCTCCAGCTACCATGGAACTGTATCTCCTTACGTTTATCTACTGCCTTGTGAATTGGACCTTTAGGTCAAAGGCTCCAGGTGTGGCCCCCTAAGAAAACCACCTGCTTCGGTTTGAGCATCCGGGCAGTGTTCCAGCTCTCACAAAAATCGAATGATTTATGTGGTGCCCCTTCGTACCAATATTTATGTGTTAAAATAAATCATTTGCAATTGTCACGCTATATCGGTGCAGTGGACTAAGATTATCAAAGTAGATTCCAGAGTAGTATAAGTAGTAGCAGTATCGACATTATTGGGACTCATTTGGAATATAAAATATGGTTAAAGGAAAACAAATGAATTTGCGGAAGAAAAAGTGTGAAATAAAGTTGAAACTCAAAATCTTAAGGAAGACATTATGTGAATTCATCTGGATCACTATGACTGATTGAAGTAAAGCTTTCATTCATAATCTACAGTTGATGTGTAAAAGTATTTCAGAACAGTATAAGAAGACAATGTAGGAGGTATATTGGTAACAAGACTAATCACATTCAATGAAGCAAATTTTTAATTCATTTATTATTTTACAAAAGAAAATCTACCTAATAATTTTCTTTTGTTTCTTTTTATTTTCTCTCTTCTAGATATTTTGAATTAAAATTGGCCAGTTTAACTATTTCTAATAAGAAATTTCAATTGTATTCAAGGTGAAAATGTTTTATTATTGTTATTGTTTTTATTCTGTTTATTTTTATTTAAACACACAAAGATTAGTACAAAGAGGCACTAAATAGATCTGTGACACATAAAGCATTTCATTTGTATATGGGCCATTATACTGCCCGAGTGCTCAAACGGAAGAAGGTGATTTCCTTGGCGTGGGGAGGGGATCACAATTGAAGCTTTCGACCTAACGGTCTAATCTATAATGTAATGGAGCAACGTCAGGAGATGCAGTCCCATGGTAGCCGATGACCAACGATTCGATACTGGTGTTCATGTGTACGATTGATTTGTGATGAGGGTTTTCCGACTCTCTTAGATGGACTCTCGTTGTGTCACCGGTTCGGTTAAAACACTAAACATTCGCTTCTCGTCCTCTCGATTTCGTAAACAACACCCCCGCCGCGAGAAGGCAGTAAGTAAGACTTCCCTTGCAGTGTCTGTATACGTGTGGACATGTGAGAACATTTCGAGAGAAAGAGCGGACTCTCCCCTGTACCAGGGTATTAGGGGGTGTTTTTATTCGAGGTTTTATGCTGGGTTTTTTTGTAAAGTTTATTTATTTACAAATAAATAAATACTTTTCCAGTACCTAACAGAAACACTAAAAGAATTCACCATCATACAAAATGAAATGATTAATTAGGAAGGTTCATTTTATTTCAGCGAAAAAAATATAATCGGAAACTTCACTATTATCTCTATTCTAGAGGTTAAGTGTTCGCGCGCGAGACGGAATGTCCTGGGTTCAGATCCCGCTAGCGAGATCGTGGATATACATTGATTAGGAGTCACACAATAGGATGAAACGGTCATCCAATGCTTCCAGTTTTTCCATGGTGGTCTAGCTTTAATTGACTAGTGAATTCAACTATAAAATTACTTCTGTTCTGTTTTATTGTAAGCTGTATGGTAATATCATATCAAGCAATGAAGTTACATATGGTTTCTAAAAAAAACTTCAATCAAGGAGAGTCTATCTTTCATGCAATTATGCCATTTTATAATCTGACTATTCTTTTGAGAGTCAGTATTGTAATAAATTAGAATTAGCGTTCATCGTTATCACTTGATATGATTAATCAATGTGGATCCTATGATCTTTCTTTATCCTACATATACTATTTAATTTATTGAATACCGTCTTAAGCTTTGACCAATAATATTCCTCAATTAGGAAGATCAATCTACAATTTAAGATTTAAATTATCTTAACGCCCTATTTATCAGGATATAGTTTCCTACATTCATTTATCTTATAGCTAATAAAACAAGAATAACAACACAACATGCAGATAACTTTACTGAATAGTTCTATTCATAACTGAAATAACTATGATAACATAAAAAGGATACAATATGAACATAAATACCCGTTAGGTAAGTAGTTAAGTAGATATATATGACAACTAAATCATTGATCCACCGTTAGTGAACAATAACTTAAGGAAAGTAAAACAGAACAATAGTGAATGTATCGTCTAGGATGATATATAGTGGTACAATTCTCTCGTCAAATAATAATGGTACACTGAAAAACATATAGACAATAATCATTCGCGAAAAAGAAGAAACAAATCAAAAAATTGTACTTTTATCATATTTACCTAAATATAAGAGATGCATAATAGATATTATTAAAAAAAGTGATATTTTATTGACATAAATGAAAATTCGTTTAAATTAATATTATGAACTGGTCAATGTTGGATCATCATAGTTAACCTGGAAGCACTGAATAACTGTTTCTTACCAGTATGGGACTCTTCAGTAGTGCACATCCACGATCCCACATGTGGGACTCGAACCCACAACATTCGGTTTCTTGCACGGACGCTTAACATCTAGAACACTCAACGGTGTTAATGTCTAATGAAAGACCATCTTCGATCGTCTTCAGTGAGTAACTGTCTCATACTCGACACGGTTCAACTTCACTAGTAATGGCTTTGCAATGGAACTCTGAGAATTACCTCTCAAAGCTATTCGCTAGTAAGCACATGATGTATTCGATTACCTGTAACTTAACTAGCAATCGATTATAAATCTATTTGCTTGATTTTAAGCAATTCAATTTATATAAGGGTCAACAGTATGCAAAGTGAAGTATGTGAATCAAGGTTCATACCTGCAAGCGAATGGTTGAGGTTTGAGTTTTTTAATAAAAAAAAAACCATCGCTCAGTTAATCATTTCATAAATTTGTATACAAAGCTGTGTTAACTAATACAATAAACTGAATAAGTAATGGTAGTTTATTGATTGAAACACTTGTTTTTGAACAGTTTAACTATTTCACCAAGAGGAATGGATAAATCCATGCCCTGGTACGGCCGAGAGTATGCAGAGTCCGCTCTCCTTCTCTAAATGCTCTCACATGGCCACGCGTATATGGCCTCTACCAGGGAAGTCCTACTCACTGCCTTCTCGTGGCAGGGGTGTTGTTTACGAAAATGGGAGGACAAAAAGCGCATGTCCGGCGCTTCAACTGAATTCCAAACCAAAGATGCACATGGGCTCTAGTATCCTACGGGAACAAATGGCGTACGAACCAATTGTTGGTCACCGGCTTCCATGGGACTGCATCTCCTTACGATGCTCCACTGCCTTGTGGATCAAACCTGCAGGTCGAAGGCTCCGGTTGTGGCCCCCTAAGAATACCACCTGCTTCGCAGTTTGGGCACCCGGGCAGTATCACAGCCCTCACATATATCGAATGAGATTTGTGTGGCGCATATCTATTTGGTGCCTCCTTGTATCAATATCCATGTGTTAAAATAAATAAATATAAAAATTATCTCCCAAATATTCAACAAATATGAATAAACTGATTTAGTGAAGAAAAAACAATAGGTTTTTCCCTGCTAAGTGAAACTTGTATTAATTAAAATAATAGACATGGAATGCAACAAGAAACTACCTACAAAATTAAAAGAATCAAATGCTGGGCTGCTGAATTGATTGATCTACGCAGTAATACAAAATGGTGATTCATTTCATATGAGAATAGATAGAGTTTATGCACTTATCTGTATAGTACAGATTAGAATAAAACCTTCATATTTCAATAGAATAACGATATGGTATCATATGCTCACTAGTGAATTCTTGGAGTCCTAGTGAGAAGCCATGACTAGTGAAGTTGCACACTTTAACAAGATTAAATCTATAAGACTACTTATTATGGGTTGGTTTATTTTAACTTCATTCTATAGTACACTGATTTCTCCATGTGTGTGCATATCTTATGCTCGTTCCCAATCGATGATGATGATATCGATCGAAAGTTACGAATCACCCTAAACAACAACAAAACACTCATCAGTCTTCCTCTTCCGGGTTATTTCCAGTTATTTTTTTCCTTTAGTAATTTATTTTTCTTTAGTTCATATCGTCCTTCCCTCCTCTGACTTCTCTATCCCTCCCTCTTTTTGAGGCCACCTCTTATCTTTATTATTATTTCACCCACATTAATTTCTATACTTTCGTATTTTCTTTTTAGAATATTATTCCTTTATTCTAAATCTCATTAGTTTATTCTTTCTTTTGCTGTTGTATCGTTTTGTCTATTTCATTTGTCACGATTTTTTTCAACACTACTTATTATCTGTATCTTATCAGTAGTATAATTCTATATTGTGATGATTCTAAATACCATTATCTATTATTATTATTATTATTATTATTATTATTATTATTATTATTATTATTATTAATAGTTAGTTAATTAGTTTATAGAAATGCATCTGTAAATGATCTCATCATCATGAATCTAATTGTGATTAATTTTCATTCATATTTCAATGAAGAGTAATTTATTACTTTTATTTGATTGTTCCAGTTTTCTCTACTTTTTTTGTTATTATGTTTTAACTTCATCATTGATTATTCTTTATTCTACTTTTCTTTTTTTTCTCCTTCTTCTTCTTCATTGTATTGTCGCTTAAAATGTCATTCAGTAGGTTTTATTTTATTACACAGTTTTCATCATACAAGTTATCCTTTATTCGACCACTTCTACTACTATTACCACCACCATCACTATTATCATTATTCCTTCATGAAATCCATCTTTTGATGGAAATGATTAACAATATAAACCAAAATGAAAGAGGATTAAGATGAAAGTAATTTTCTTGAATTTTATTCCTTAATTTAGTTGGTGTTTCATTAAAGTGCATAATATTGTTCACAGTCTATACTTGTATGTATGTACGTATCAATGTGTATGAATGAATGAATGAATGAGTTAATGAGTGAGTGAGTAGGGAATAAGTATTGGGGTTACTAACAAGAAATAAAACACAAGAGAATTGTTGAATAAGAGATTTTTTTCCCATATTAAAATGATTATTGCCTATGGAATAATAATTGAATTTATTCATAATTTTCATTTAATGATATTATGATTATTATGTAATTAATAATAATAATGTTACAAATATTGATGAGATTAATTATTTCTACTTATTTTCAATAGAGTTTCAGTAACCAAAATGCAAACTCTTTTACATAGTCAGTCAGTCAACTACAACGTAAGACCAGGCATATATATGCATCGGTTCAAGTTGCATACCGCATCAACACAGCAAAATGAACACCGAATTCATAGAAGTACTTACTTCAATGGTAGTAATTTATAAAAGAAAGATTGTGTATAAGGGTATAGTACAAAAAGAAAGAATTAGTTCGTAGATAGAAAGATATAATGCAATTTTAATTTCACAGTTTAAAGGAAAACAAACAGTTCATCAGGTGGTACGAAGACAAACTGTGTATACACGGACGCCATTGTGATCGATTCTGAGCCATGTCACACACTGTCTCTAACCATTGGTTACGATAGTCACGCAGACTCCAACCAAGTAGTCTGTATCTACTAATATGACTCACACTAAAAATTAGTAACTTCAAGGACTGATAACACGTTTTGATTTGGCCGCCTCTAATTTTCTTACAACCGTCTCCAATAATAGTCAGCATTGCACGTCGTGGTAATCGGTGTTCAGGTATACGTAACACATGGTCCAACCATCTCAGTCGATGAAGATTAATAACCTCATCAACTCATTTACCATCATCCCCAAATACCCTGCATCTAACCTTACTATTACTTACCCGATGATCTCAGTAGATGCGAGCAATATTTCTAAGACATCTGTGATCAAATCCTAGCAACTTACGAGTATCGTCTACTCCTAATGGCTACGTTTTGCATACATTAAGCAGAACAGTGGGGAGAGTCCCCACTCTCTCGAAATACTCTCACATGGCCACCCGTATATAGCCACTGACAGGGAGGTCCTACTCACTGCGTTCTCGTAGCATTACTGTTGTTTACGAAATTGAGAAGAAGAAAAGCAAATGTCCGGCGCTTTGTCAGGGTTGGTGGACATTGAGAGTCCACCTAGGGTAGTTGGAAAACCCTGATTCCAAACCAATGGTGCACATGGGCTGGCTCAAGTATCCTGAAGTAACAAATGGCGTATGAACCGATCGGTGGTCACCAGCTACAACTGGACTGCATCTTCTTACGTTGCTCCACTACCTTATGTATCAGACCTTTAAGTCGAAGGTTCCGGATGTGGCCCCCTAAGTAAATCACCTGTTTCAGTTTGGGAACCCGTGCAGTATGACAGCTTACACATAAATAGAATGATTTATGTGGCGAATATCTATTTGGTGCATCCTTTTACCGACGTTTATGTATTTAAATGAATAAATAAATAATTACCTTTTCTTTTCATCGTGTGAACAATCAGTAAGTGACAGCCGCCCTGACACTTCTAACATCATGCAAGATTGTTTTTGACACTTGCTGATAGTTGAACGCTATTAATTGAGGTTATGCTTAATTATCTATGGGACATATTTAAATACACCAAAATATGTATACATCTCGATATCATTTGCTAGTACAACGTTCTATTCCTTCTTAATCTATTTACTTAGCTTGCAGGTTGAGTTCTTATATAAGAAGTGTGCATATCAGTATCACAATGAGATATCTACTTAACTTATAACATTAACCCTCATCCTTGAATTCCACTACTAACCATAACTCATCTCTTCTACTAAATTATTTGTGCTTCCATTTATCCTACATAAAGTAATTTTAATTATTGTATTCTACAATACTCTTCTATTTATCTTATTTGTATGTATCATATTCTTTTGTTTATTGTTTACATTTGTGTAAATATTATTTTAAGCAGATTGGTGGGGGGTGGGAGATGGTGGGGATTTTGTTGATCTTTGTAATTTATACTATGAACTTCCTGATATATTTAGTTTATTACCCTTTAGTGCTTTCTATTTTTTGTTGTTGTTGGTGGTGGTGGTTTGTTTATTTTTATTTTCTTTTAAAGATGATAACATTTTATCTTGGTCATTTTTGTTGTTGTGTATTATACACACACACACCACATCCTATCATATACATTGGCATTCTTATTCCGATTGTCACTTGCCAATAATTTGACATTTCTATTATAGATATATATTCACGTAAATATTTATTTATTGTTCATTTCCATGTGAAATGGCTACAAGATAAACCATAATAATAATAGTTTTACTATTACTTGTTACTACTATTCTAAGTAATAGTAATAGTGATCATAGAATTGTCTATTTAAAACAATCATTGAACTAAAATATATCCATCATGTTGTTTCATTCAATTATTCTAGTTTATCTAAGGCTTGTACATCATTGAAAAGAAATTATTTCTAGGAGACTGGGTTGAATAAGACTAAATTTGATTTAGTGTAGTTGAGTATTGAAAATTCTGTATATAAGATAAAGTGACTAGATCCTTTCTGTGTGTGTTTACTTTTGTATTCACACCAGTTTATGTAGTATGCATAGTATTTTATTCTTCTTGTATATTTGCCTATTTTATTTCAAAACTGCTTTAAGAGTTGCTATTGATGGATTATTCTAGTGTTTTCATAGTTTCCTGTATTTCTAAGAGAAAAACAAAATCTCTTACTGTATAGTTTTCATTTTTCGTGAATGTGATTGTAATCTACGCCATCTTATTCAATGAAGTTATTCTATCTCTTAAACATCTAATGATTTTTCTAATTGCTTGTTTTCTTGTATGCATTTAGTTGTTTATTGAGGTTAGAATCATTATAAATTTGAAAAAAAGAAAAACGAAACCGATAGATCGTCAGTTCGATTCCCACTGATAGGATCATTGATACGCATTATTGAGGAGTCTTATACTAGGACGAAACGGTCTTCTATTACTTCCAGGTTTTCTATGATGGTTCAGCTTTAATTAATTCATGAATTCAACTACTAAATTACTGTAATATCCACAAAATCCTTTTACGAAAAGATTGGTTTGAAGTTAGACATTAACACTGTTGGATGCCGGCTCAGTGGTCTAGTGGTTAAGTGCTCACGCGCGAAACCAGTAGGTCCTGGGTTCGAATCTCGCAGGGGGTGAAGTTGTGAATGCGCACTGTTAAGGAGTCCCATACTCGGATGAAACGGCCGTCCAGTGCTTCCAGGTTTTCCATGGTGATCTAGCTTCAATTGACTCATGATTTCAAACAGTGAAAAAAGAAAAACGTTAAGATATTCCATTTGATTCACTGCGATAAATCAGCAGCATTTAGTATGATCAATCATGAGATTTACCTAAGTTCATGATTTTCATCGACACCATCAAAAAGCAAGTCAACTACAGAATATATGTCAGTTTCCTGAACTAAATTCAGGATGAAGTGGGATCTAAACCTGCTACTCAATGGATAAAAATCTGTCTTATTCACTTTGCTGTAAATTTATTTATTATTACCATAATGCTTGTTTGTTTTTTTTGTTTTAATTTAAGATATATCAAATGGATTGAACAAAATTATCCTTCATTAGGCAAATGTGCTGACTTACAAAATGTTCTCTATCGATCCATACGAGATTCATCCGACTTACCGGGGATAAAAAACAATGATACTTATGTGGGAAATTGGATTAAACTTGTGAGTTCAATGTATTGCATATATATATTCTGTAGATATACTGTTGAATTCGAAGAAAGTGATAGAGATTTCGACTTGTTAGTAGTATATTCAGTAGTTTTTAATTGATATTTAACACTATCGGTTAACTGACATGTTCTTTGATTGTACATATCATCATTCAGTTGTTTTGTAATCATCATAAAAGTATATATAAGTGTACCTTAGTTCAAATATCTGCAGCAAATCAAGATAATAAAGATAAACTATATAGCTTATCAGTAGAAGTTGAAACAATGCGTACTTTACGTAATTCACAGCCTTATCAACTAATGTACACAGTTTCCTATGTTTAATTTATGTATATTGTGAAATATTTTAAATACATCCAAGTCAGGTAGTAGGATCTCCTTATATTGTTTATGATCTACTTTATAGTGATAACATAAAATGTAACATGTAAAAATAGGTGTTTCTATGTTTCATTATTTGCAATGGTTAAAATATAACGTACAAATAAAGTAATGAAATATCGGATATTGTATGATTGGTTACTGTTATAACTTGTGCCCTGTGTCCTATTAATATATGACGCAATGATACCTCCAATTAGAGAACAGTGAATTATCGAATGGACCAATGAGGCATAAAACCTGTACGAGCAGTCCAGAGTCCTTATCGATCCTGCTTCCCGCCTAACTCAGCCATTTAAGTCCAGAACATCAATCTCAGCCTCTGTAATATGAATCGTTTATTTCAAATATACTGGGTTTATATACATGAACCAAGCAGACCACATCGTACCGTAAAATAGGAAATAACATTTGTACAAGATCTGACCAAAAGTGGCTGTAAATGTGGGAGATTGTAATTGAAATACTAGGCATAACTCAAGAATGGTAAATCGTATAATAATAGTTCGTAAGTCAAAATAAAGTTCACAATAAGATGGACATGAATATGAACAGTTTAGTTACTTAACAATTACACGATAAAAATATCCGTAAAGTATTAGTTCAGAAATAGATTCCAACAGTTACCATTCATTATTCTCATCGGGATGTAACAGTTACGACCAGAGATATTTATGCTAAATTTACTACGCTTTGCATAGTCTTATGGAGGTGTTAGGTTAAAGATCACTCACGTAAAGTCCATGTGTGATCGGTTTCAAAGAGCTTTTTGTTGGGGACCGTGGTCAACATCCCAGGTTGTGTAGGCAACAAAAAATCTAATCTACACTTCTTTGTTCTTCGAGAAGAACAATCCTTTCAAGGAGTGAGAAGTCATACTTCTAACAACACTATGTATCAATTTATAGTTTTCTCATTTCATTATGTAAAGTAAATGATCTTTCATGCGAATAAATATTGAAGTAAGCAATGCGGTGGTCAACTGGATTATTTAGACTTCGAAATCTGAGGAAAAACACGGAATACAGTGGACAGCTCAGAACCAATTAGACCAGTCGGACTTCGCAGATGACCCTGCTCTCCTATTCCATACACACGAACAATTGCAGATGAAGATAACTAGTGTAGCAGCAGCATCTGCATCAGTAGGCCTCAACATACACAAAAGAAAAAGCGAAATCCTGAAATTCAACACGAAGAACACCAATCAAATCACATTTAATGGCGAAACTCTGGAAGATGTGGAATCCTTCACATACCTGAGAAGCATCATCGATGAACAAAGAGGTTCAGGGGCAGACGTAAAGGCGAGAATTGGTAAAGTAAGATTAGTATTATTACAATTGAAGAACATATGGAACTCAAAACAACTCTCAAACAATTTCCTACTGTACGGAGCTGAAACTTGGAGAACTACTACAACCATGATCAAAAAGGTACAAGTATTTATAAACAGTTGTCTACACAGGATACTCAACATCCATTGGCTGGATACCATCACCAACAGCCTACAATGGGAGAGAACAAACCAACTTCCAGCTGAAGAGTATATTACGAAAAGATGTTGGAAGTGGATAGGAAACACATTGAGAAAATCATGAAACTGCATCACGAGACAAGCCCTAACTTGTAATCTTGAAGGGAAACGAAAAAGAAGAAGACCAAAGAACACAATGCGTCAGGAATGGGAAGCAGATATGAAAAGGATGTATAGTGACTGGAAAGGATTTCCTTGGAAATAGTTGGATTGAGAGTGCTGGCTGTCGGTCTATACTTCTCCATGAGGAGTAACAGGCGTAAGTAAGGAAGGAATGTGCTGTTCTACATATCTTTGTGTCATATATATATATATACTGAAAAATTGTAATATAACTAGTCGTTTGTCATCGTCTATATAATGTTTTATTATAAATCTTCTTTCGGTAATTTCCTTTGGTTGTTATGATGGGTTGTTGTTTTTTTTTTGTTGCCTCAGTTTAAAGAAGGAAAAATAAAACAATAACAGACATTCATCATGAATACTTTTATCAAATGAATAAATGTAACTTATCTCTTGTTTACCTTGTCTACATTGTACTTTTTTTTCTCTTTATCTAAAATGAAATAATGTTTGTTTTGATAGAAACAATTTAGAGAAACAATTAAACTAAGTGAATGAGTGAGTGAATGAATGAATGAATGAGGGGGGAGGGAGGAGGGAATGATTAAATGAATGATACATTAGATAAATGAGTAAATCTACTATTTTGTAGACAAACATAACTATTTGATAAATTTTCTTTCAATAAACAAGATCAAAGTAAATTACATAATGTTAGATATACACATGTGAATACAGATGCTTATTTATTATAAATTTAAGCTAATTTATCATTAAATGAAAATAATAATAAATAGAAACAAATTATTATTTTTTTCTATCATTTTTATTCTTTGATTTCTTTTTAATCACTGGAATTGTATCGAAATAGTATGAAAAAATAGAATACATAGATAAACAAATCATGTTTTTCTGTTGATCTTTCTCTTTCTCTATGTATTTATTGCTTCATTTTACTTGATTTCATAATATTGTAGCTGTAGAAGAATGAACTACTTACAATTGATTGATCACTGGGTGGTGATCAATGTCTTGCTTGTCTAGTCCTTATTAGTGCAGATCGAATGCTATCGATCATGTTGCAATGTGACCATCAGTCTAGGTGACTCGACACTGCGGGCACTATGTATTGAGATTTAGATGGTGGTTGGAGGTAGTCAACAGGAAACCTTGGACCCGGGTTTCGTGCTACTTGGCACTCGTCAGCAAGGTGTACCTGCAATCTTGAGGGAACTGGTGCTCCCTGGCGGATTCGATCTCGTGTCACCCAGCTTCACAGTCAGAGACGTTACCACTGAGCTATCCGAGCCGTGACTAACCTCCTGTAGGACTGAGATGTAATTACAATTGATTGATCACTAGGTGGTGATCAATGTCTTGCTTGTCTAGTCCTTATTAGTGCAGATCGAATGCTATCGATCATGTTGCAATGTGGCCACCAGTCTAGGTGACTCGACACTGCGGGCACTATGTATTGAGATTCAGATGGTGGTTGGAGGTAGTCAACAGGAAACCTTGGACCCGGGTTTCGTGCTACTTGGCACTCGTCAGCAAGGTGTACCTGCAATCTTGAGGGAACTGGTGCTCCCTGGCGGATTCGATCTCGTGTCACCCAGCTTCACAGTCAGAGACGTTACCACTGAGCTATCCGAGCCGTGACTAACCTCCTGTAGGACTGAGATGTAATTACAATTGATTGATCACTGGGTGGTGATCAATGCCATGTGTGTCAAGTCCTTATTAGTGCAGATCGAATGCTATCGATCATGTTGCAATGTGGCCACCAGTCTAGGTGACTCGACACTGCGGGCACTATGTATTGAGATTCAGATGGTGGTTGGAGGTAGTCAACAGGAAACCTTGGACCCGGGTTTCGTGCTACTTGGCACTCGTCAGCAAGGTGTACCTGCAATCTTGAGGGAACTGGTGCTCCCTGGCGGATTCGATCTCGTGTCACCCAGCTTCACAGTCAGAGACGTTACCACTGAGCTATCCGAGCCGTGACTAACCTCCTGTAGGACTGAGATGTAATTACAATTGATTGATCACTAGGTGGTGATCAATGTCTTGCTTGTCTAGTCCTTATTACAGGTACACCTTGCTGACGAGTGCCAAGTAGCACGAAACCCGGGTCCAGGGTTTCCTGTTGACTACCTCCAACCACCATCTAAATGAACTACTTAGTTTGTATTTTAATGTATATGTGACTAATTTTATGTATTGTAGAAATATGTGCCCCCCCCTCAAATGCTTTGGTACGATTGAGAGTGAGGAGAGTCAACTCTTTCGCTCGAAATGATCTCACATGGCCACGTGCATACAATCACTGTTAGGGAAGTCTTATTTACTGCCTTCTCTTAGCCAGAGCATTGTTTACGAAATTGAGAGAATGAAAAGCGAATGTTTGGTGCTTTAGCCGCGTTGGTGGATACGGAGGATTCACCTAGAGGGGTTGGAAAACCCTGATTCCAAACCAATGGTGTACATGGGCTCCATGAGCCTAAGGAAACAAGTGGCGTATGAACCAACTGTTGTTCACCGACTACCATGGGAGTGCATCTCCTTACGTTGCTCCACTACCTTGTGTATCAGACCTTTAGGTCGAAGGCTCCGGGAGTGGCCCCCTAAGAAGACCACCCCGTTCGGTTTGGGCACCTGGGCAGTATCACAGCCCTCCCCCATATCAAATGAGATTTGTGTGTTGCATATGTATTCGGTGCCTCATTGTACCAATATCTATGTGTTAAAGTAAATAAATAATAGTAAACAAGGTATCAACCTGATGTCCTGTATGAAGGAGATGTTTGATGACTGCACCATTAGTACAATTTTATTATGTAATTCGCTTTCATCTCGTCACCTTGTTTTTATCTTTTCATAATATTTTAGACAGAATATTGTAATCAACCAACTGAATTATTTGAATTATTATTTCGACAAGGTATTGGTACAATGTGTTCTGAATTTTATGTTACATGGTGTCAATTACTTGAAAAAAACAAAAATTATCGTAAAATTGCTTCAATTTATGCTCATGGTTTACGTGCTGGTGCTAAACCTTTATTATGGTTAGAAGATAGAGCTGAGTAAGTTATATTAGTGATTGAATATGTTGAATTTTGGAAAACAGCCAAGCTTAACGTCCGAGGGTGAAGTTGTATAGCTGACTGTACTATGTTATGAAAGTAAAACGTTTCCTTTAGATAACTAGTATCTGAATAGTTCACCACCTTGTCGTAACAGATGGAAGTGGTTGTGAAATGTTTGTGCTGAATGTAGGACACTTCATCTTGTCCCACAGTTTGCTGTTACAAGATTAGCAAATGAAAAATTTCTAATTGGTAGTAGGCTGTATTTAATTGATTGAAAGTAGTTTTCCTTTGTCAAATACACTCATACTCCCAGCCATAGAAGATCACAGTTCATCGGATTTTCTTTACAAGTCCTTTAATGAAAAATTTCCATTCAATGTATAGGCTATTTGATAGATTACAACTATCCACATGTGTCTAACAGCTTCTGTACCTAAAACGTTCTATTTCATAATCTTTTATTTTTGTGTAATATATCTGTTTGACATTTAGAAATGTAGCCATTATTGTCTATATTTGTCAACCAACTATGTTGTTACATGGTAATCATATTAGTTACTAATTTCATCACAATTTGCATTATGTTTTGTCTACACTTTTTCTCATTTACGGTAATAATAAGTAATCTAATAGAACTTATGTAAAGTTACATGTGAACCGCTTCAAAATAATATAGAAACAGGAAACGGAAAACATTAATAAAGTACAATTGTTCAATGCTTGAAATATGATGAATGCTACTACTCTTCAGTGAAATTTTGATTGATAATCATTCATTACAGTTATTGTATTGAATCTTTCCCCAAATGCCTTGGTACGGCCGAGAGTGGGGAGAATCCGCTCTCCCTCTCGAAATGCTCTCACATGGCCACGCCTTTCCCAGGAAAGTCCTACTCATTGCCTTCTCTCAACATGGATGTTGTTCACGAAATCGAGAGGATGAAAACAGAATATCCGTCGCTGTAACCGGGTTGGTGGACAAGGAATGTCCACCTAGGGGAGTTAAAAAACCCTGATTCCAAACCAATGGTGTACATGGGCTGACTCAAGTATACTGATGGAGCAAACGACGTATGAACCAATCGTTGGTCACCGGCTACCATGGGACTGCGTCTCCTCACAATGCCCCACTGCATTGTGGATCAGACTTTTAGATCAAAGGCACGGGGTGTGGCCCCCTAAGAAAACCACCTGTTTCGGTCTGGGCATCCATGTAATATCACAGCTCACACACACAAATATGGTGTGGCGCATATATATTTGGTGCCCTCTCGTACCAATATTTATGTGTTAAAATAAATAAATTGTATTGAATCTAATCAACAACAAAAACTAGCTAAATCAAATGATTCATATCAATTGTGTCAATGAACTATAGACTATATTCAACTGGTGTTGATGTAATTGTTAGTGCTTGGATCCCTATACATGTATTCTATAATTTAAGTGATAAATTTACATAGTTTTCAAGTAGAAAAGAGCAGTTTTAATGAGTTGAATTATGAATCCCCTGTGGAAAGTCTTCGAAAAAATTCAAATGAATTTTACTTAATCTATCAAGAAATTTCATTATGAAGTTTATTGATACTTTTGAGATAGTTCCAAAAATCATTGAGTTAGATCAGTTTTTGATTAAGGAAAATTAGAGATTTCACAAATCATGGTTAAGCGTTCGCGCACGAGACCGAAGGCCTTGGGTTCGAATCCCGCGAGCGGGATCGTGGATACGCACTGTTGAGTAGTCCCACAATAGAACGAAACGGCCGTCCAGTGCTTCCAGGTTCTCAATTGTGATGGTCTAACATCAATCGGTTCATGATCTCAATCGAAAACTTAATAATCTCCACAACCCCTATACTAGTAACAAATCATAGAGTTTTATTAAAATGTCTTTATTTTTATGCCAAATCTAATTGGAATTCAACCCACTATTGCATTGATGCGATTGAGAGTGTGGTGAGTCAGCTCTCTCTCTCTCCAAATGCTTTCATATGGCCACGTGCGTACAACCACTGCCAGAGGGAAGTCTTACTCACTGCGTTCTCGCGAAATTACTGTTGTTTACGAATTTGGGAGGATCAAACATTCATTTTGGGGTGTTGGAAAACTCTGGTCCCGAACCATTGATGTATGTGAGCTACAGGATCTTGAGGGAACAAGTGGCATATGAACCTATTGTTGGTCACCGGCTACCATGGAACTACGTCTCCTCACTGCCTTGCGGATTAGACCTGTATGTCGAAGTCTCGTAGAGTGACCCCCCTAGTAAACCACGTTCTTCGGTTTGGGCATCCGTATCAGAGCCCGCACTCAAATCAAGTGACTTGTGTGGCGTATATCTATTTGGTGCCTTCTTATGCAAACATTTATATGTTTAAATAAATAGATACCAATTTATCAGGTGATTTTCATATCGTACTAAATTTGTGTTATGGATGATGTTCAGTGGTGTATAAGTAGTATGAAACGACCGTGTCATACAGGACAATTCTTTTAATTCACCTGAAAATATTGAAAAGAAAATAGTGATTTGAGCAACAGAATAACATGAATTTTTCTTTTCATTACGTTAGTTACTTATCAATTGTAATCTTTATTATGACTAAAACTCAAACTTTACGTCCGAGGGAGAACTTATATAGCTGACTATACTATGTTATGATAGTAAGGTACTTCCTTTATATAACCAGCATCTGTAAAGTATACCACCTTGTCATAATAGACGGAAGTGGTTATGAAATATCTATTCTGAATGTAGGGCACTTCAAATTTGATTGAAAATTGTTGTCAACACGGATGGTGTAAGTAATAGGAAATCAAATAAACGTAACAATGAACATTGTGAATACATATATATAAACTGTAACATAAGTTTATGTAACTCCGATTAGTACAGTGACAATCTGCTATGTCCAATGTAGAACCTGCCACGTGTATGCATTGGTTTTATTTGCCATAACATAATCAGCACATGGAGATAAAATTATCGAAACAAATATCAGAGTAATAGAATTAATGTTAACCATGATTTGGTATGGAAAAAAAGAGGAAAGAAATATCAAAAGATCTAGATTCTCAGGTTTTATAGGAAAATCTTCGTCATTGTAAATTATACGGAACCCAGTTTACACGAAGTTTGTAGCTACTAGTTGCGGTAATCACGCGGGCCAGAACTAGGTAGTCTACGCCGGTATTATGTAGCTTAGTTCAATTGTCGCTAACTTCATAGACTGGTTCCATGTCTTAGTTTAGCCACCGCTGGCTTCGTTCCGGCCTACTCCTACACCAGACAACGTCACTTGTTAAGGTAGGCTGTGCTCGGTGATACGTAATACACATCTTAACTGCCCTAGTTGATGAAGATTCACTACTTAACCAGGGACTATGTAATCTATATCTGGCAATCATCGTTTGCTTATAAGAACATATTTGAGATAGAATAATCATCTTTAAATACCTGATATCAGAAAGCTTTCTGTAAAAGTCATCTTTCACTTCATCTGGGCTGTAGTTAATGGGAGCGTAGGTAGAAACGAAGAAAACGCAACGACGTATGTCCCTATCTTTCCGAATTCTTACGTAGCCGATGCACATATGTGCCTGGTTCTATGTTGTAGATGACTGACTGACTTTATGTCAGTTTCTCTTTCTTTTCTAACTTAAAGTTTATTCATGAATATTCTAATCAGTTGATGAGGTTATGAATCTTCATCGACTGAGATGGTTGGGCCACGTGTTACGTATGCCTGAACACCGATTACCACGACGTGCAATGCTATCCGGTGTTGGGGATGGTTGGAAGAAAGTTAGGGGCGGCCAAACCAAAACGTGGCATCAGTGCTTGAAGTCACTAACTTCTAGTCTGAGCCATGTTGGTAGATGCAGACTACTTGGTTGGGGTCCGCGTGACTATCGTAACCAATGGTTGGAGACTCTTGGTGACATGGCTCAGAATCGATCACAATGGCGTCGGTGTATACACTCGGTTTCTTCCCTTAAACTAAGAGATTAAAAGCGCTTCATATCTTTCTTTCTACTAACCAATTCTTTCTTCTTGTACTATATCTCTATATGCAATCTTTCTCTTATATATTACCACCTTTTACCTAACCACTGTTATGAATCCGGTGTTCATCTTGTTGTGCTGATGCGGTATGGCAACCTGGACCGATGCACATAAGTGCATGGTTCTACGTTGTAGCTGACTGACTGACTGACTAATCAGTTACGTAATAAAATTCTATAATTTTTATTATATTTTTAATACAAGTTACATCATATCTGTAATGGTATTTGACTCTTTTCTTTTAAATTTCATTTATCATAAAGATTAAATTTTCAATTTGATAAGAAACTATTTTGTAAAATGATTCACAACAAATTTTCGTGATTAACTTGGTTTATTTCTTCAATAAATCAATAATCAGGTCAATGATTCGATTTTGCATAGTTCCTCTCTATGTCTCTGTCTCTCTTTCTCTTCTTCCAAAGTTTTTCTCATTATTGTTCTTAATGTTGTCTTATTTTTCTACTCGTTTCCTTTCTTTTTTTTTTAATATTTTGTTCCGTTTTCCTCTGGTGCTTTAGTCATCCTTTAATCTTTAATAAATAAATAACTATGGTTTCTATGAAATTATATGGGATAAAAAACGCTTGTTTATGTGTTACCACTTTTTTTGTTTTCTTGCTATTATTCTCGTGGTCATAGTGGGGTTTTGTGGATATTATAGTTGAATTCATGAGTCAATTGAAGCTAGATTACTATGGAAAGCATGGACGGTTGAAGTTAGACATTAATACCGTTAAATGCCGGCTTAGTGGTCTAGTGATAAAGCGTTCGCACGCGAGACTGATAAGTCCTGGGTTTGAATCTCACAAGGCGGGATCGTCGATGCGCACTGCTGAGTAGTCCCACATTAGGACGAAACGGTCTTCCAGTACTTTCCAGTATTCCATGGTGATCTAGCTTCATTTAACTCATGAATTCAACTATTAAATTATTATTGTTATTGAAAGATTTAATTGATGTTTTAAGGATAAATAACACCTAAAACAATGAAGGATTTAAAAACTTCCAATCCATGAGTAGATATTAAGAATTCTGAGCCTTGTCATTGGTTAAGATAATCATGCTGATTCCAACCAGGTAGTCTTCGTCATAGAATGGCCTTAATGGCAAGACTATAATTTGTGGACAAACCAATAAAATGTAAGACACCAAGTTGTCGATTACGGCACGAAATTCATATATCCATATGGTTAGGTATCATAGTTGATGGCATTTCACAATGAAAACTCTAAATCTAATTCATAACCCTATTTTCGAACCCTCATATCAATTTATAAACCTCCTTTGATCTTAGTAAGTAGATGCATTTTCCTAAGGTCATTTGAGCTACGCTCAAAGACCATCCATAAATTATAGTCTCATCGCTTTGGTTAGTAATCATTAAAAACCAGGATACACCATGTATCTCTTTATTCCTAGTGTAGGACTTCTCAAATGTACTTGTTGATGTTTCACACTAACAACCGAATAGATGAGCTATAGCAACTCACGTGCAATTGAGTTTGTTCTCAGTTAACTCGGTTAAGCCCTTTTGTTAACTTATTTAGCGGACAAAGCCATCCGTACTATAACAACTTATTGTACCTTTATTATTGATGTGCTTGTATAGAATATGTATGCTTAAACATTGCTTACCGCCTACGCATATATTCATTCTGCTAGCTTAATTATTAGCTGCTTAATTAATTCGATGATCCATTCATTTCCGTATATATATATACATTTATACTACACTCTCCGTTCGCTGACTCATTCATTTTGCTTCTCTGCTTTGTGGTCTGAGTTATCTACTAATAAAACTGTAGTCGCTGCTTCTCTTTTGCTTTCTGGTTTCAAACACCGTTGAGGATTATATGGTAACGGTCACGAAGGTGATTGGTTAACGAAGCACAGCCGCTACAGATCTTGAGGCCTGGTGCCGAACACTTGACCTTCAGTCATATAAAATGGCAATTTCAGGTTTTTCCATAATACTATCCTAACCATATAGAGGTCAAATAATAGCATGGATACTGATCAAGGGGATAAGACTGTTATTAAGAACATAAGAACATGTGAATTTAATAAATTCTATTAAGACTGATATTTAGAAGCATTGAAATCAGAGTAGACTGATTTTTTTTGGTATGTGGAATAATTGTTGTCTCATCTCTTATTGAAGTAGGTTCTAATAGTGATTTCTAGGCTGATAACAAAAGCTCAATTGAGCCATCTAGCCTAGACAATGCAACATTATTAAGGACTTAAGAAGTAGGTATTATTTCAATGGTTGAGATCATGAGTCAATTGAAGATAGATCACCATGAAAAACCTGAAAGCACTGCGCACTACTGAGGAGTCCTATACTAGGACGAAACGGCCGTCCAGTGCTTCCAGGTTTTCCATGGTGGTCTAGCTTCAATTGACTTATGATCTCAATCATTGAAATTACTATAATATCCACAAAACCCTTTTGATATAAAAATGTATTATTTGATCATTTCCACATTTCAGTACAAGATCTCAGTCCTAAAAAGAAAAAAAATAACACTCCTTTATTAAGTTATCGTAGTTTTGTTAGTTGAAATTTTCTCAAGAATAAGGATATGATAAATCCATGTATTGAACGAATCTAGGTTGAGTACTGTTAATAAACTGCTTATTCTCATTGCAAGGCTAAACATATTTATTTCTGTCGACATAAATAGTATGTAATCAATCAGAAGTGAAATGTCGGGCATCAGTAGATTGAGAAAATCGAATTGAATAGAACGGGAATGTAAATAGAGAGTATTTGTAATAACAATAAATGAATGATAAAAGTTGAGATTATTGGTAAAAGATTTGCATATGTAGTGCTTAATGTATGATTTTTTCACATTATACAAAGGAACTCTGTAATTTTGCATCAAATAATAAATCAGTCTTTCCCAATTAAGTTTTCATTCATCAGTTCAGATGTCTGGGACATGTGTTACGTATGCCCAACCACCGACTGCCTCGATGTGCGATGTTTAGTGGTATAGGAGTAGATTGGAAGAAAGCTAGGGGCGGCCAGACCAAAACACGGCAGACGTCCATAAAGTCACTGACAAGTAGACTGAGTCATATTGGTAGGTGTAGACTACCTGGCTGGGGACCGCGAGATAATAGCAACCGATGGTTAGAGACCCTGAATGACATGGCTCAAAATCGTTTGCAATGGCGCAGGTGCATCAACTCTTTGTGTTCGCCCAAATTCTAATCTTCTGAATTCTTCATATCCCTTTATTTTTTCCCTTTCCAAATTTATTTCACTGGATTATACTCCTTGAATAACATCTTCAAACCATAATCTTTCCGATTACTGCTTATACTCTTACTAACTCAACCTCTACCACTATGGGATTTGAATCACAAACTGCATCTCTGTGCTATTGTGGTGTGGCAACTCGAACTGATGTACGTACGTACGAAGTTCTACGTTGGTACTGACTGACTGACTGAACAAGATTTTTGTCGAATACACATGGGTTGAATGTAAACTGTCAGTTCCAAATATCTGTAAGCTATGATTTCTAATTGTCCTGGAATGGAACTGTACGGTAATGATTTTGATCGGATATAAATGTATATTGAGATAAGCGTTGTTGTGGATATTATCTATTCTTTTGTTTATAAATACCAATATTCTCTCCACCCCACCCCGATACTGCCCTCTCATAGTTGTTAGTGCACACTGATGAAACATCCTCACTGGAACAAAATATCTACCCGTTACTCTTCGAGTTATAACAATAGTCTGAGTGAATTCACCTAGTGGATATAAAAATGTTTTTTATCATGATTGACTAATTGGAATTTGATCTAGTTTTCTTCACAATGTTAGAATTCAACATATTGTTTTACCAAATTCAATATACTAATTCATATTGTGTTATGTGCTAATGATGTCGATAGATAACAGTAGTATGTATCATCAATCGAAGTGAAATATCTGGTAACAGAATTGTTGAGAAGATCGAATTAAGGAGAATGAGAACAAAGAATGATTGTTGTGGAAATGAAAGAATAATCAAGTTTGAGACGATTGATTGACATTTTGCAAAGGAAGTATTTACTGTATAGTTCTTAGATTTGATTGTCCCCACTTGTGTTCTCATTCACTACAATACCACTTACTATATAATAATCTTAATAGTTTATTCTGTTCTGGTAATTATGATATATATAAAGTTTTGTAGAATTTATTACTGGAAAAAGCCATTACATATCACTTGGTGTATAATCCCATTGTTTTCAAGGACTGCAATTGATCAGTCAGTCTCTTGTTAGTATATATGTACATCCTGTATGGATTGCCTCTATATACCCTTAAGTCACAAGCGTTTTATGCAAAGATCCACTGCTAGCCACTATCCATCTTCAATGACATATCAGTTGTTACTATTATTTTTTTGTTTTTAAGTGTCTCCACAATATTTATTTTCTCTCTCCCTTCAATATATGTCTGTATTTGTGATATACTACTTTTTTCATAAGTAGTATACTATTTATCATAGTTTTTGCATTTTGATGATTAAGCCATATTCAGTAAATTCATTACATTTTACTTTTTACAGTATTGAATATATATGAACTACCGCTGTTGTAGTGATTATCCGATCACGGAAAAGAAAAACAAATTACTTTAGTAAAATATCCATGTATGTATTCAGTGTATGTATATATAAGAATGTGAATGTGTGTGGGGTATGATTAGTTTATAGCTTATCACAGTTTCCTTGTCATACTCTCTATGTCTTCATATATATTCTCTTAAACTTTGTTCTTTACATTGGTAGTTCTGTTGGCTATTTGTAATATTCTTTGTTTATCTTAAAGATATTTTCTCATTCAATGGTTGACATTACTTTGTTTGTTTGAATAGTCACTGTTATTTCATGTTATAAATTGATTTTCTTTTTTATGAACCTCGTATTCTCTTATGTTTAATCTTTGCAATTGTCATCGTTTCTACTGTTCTACTCCTATCAATTAAGGGACGAGTATATTGTGCGGCAGCTCGTTCTGTTCTAATCTACGGCTGCAAAACGTGGTCATTAAGAGTTTAAGATACTTGTAAACTACTAATATTTGACCACAGACGTCTTAGAAATATTGCTCGCATCTACTGGGATCAGCAGCTGTGTGGTAGTGAGGTTAGATGCAGCGTATTAGGGAATAATGGTAAATCAGTTGATGAGGTTGTGAATCTTCATCGACTGAGATGGTTGGGCCTCGCATTACGTATGCCTGAACACCGATTACCACGACGCCCAATGCTGACTAGTCACTAACTTCAAGCGTGAGCCATATTAGTCGATGCAGATTACTTGGTTGGAGTCCGCGTGACTATCGTAATCTGTGGTTGGAGACTGTGTGTGACATGGCACAGAATCGATCACAATGGCTTCCGTGTATACATAGTTTGTCTTCCTTCAAACCGTGAGATTTGAATTGCTTTATATCTTTCTTTCTATACTATGTCTTTATACACAATCTTTCTTTTATTCATTACTACCATTAAAGTAACTACTTCTATGAATTTGGTGTTCATGTTGTTTTGCTGATGAGGTGTGGCAAGTTAGACCAATGCACATATGTGCCTGGTCCTAGGTTGTAGCTGACTGACTCATTATTATTCTGACGACTTTGACTGTCTTTATTCATTTCCTTTTGCATTGAAATGGTGTTGTAGTTTGAATTAATTTACCTTTATGCCAGATTCTACATTGATTTCATCTAGGATTTATTGTAATATGTATCATGCTAAGATGAAAGATTAATCGAATGCTCTTTTTCATTTAATTTGATCGCCACAAACTATCCAGTTTTTGATTCATAACAAAAATAGGCGTTTTTTCAAAGCATGAAGTTTGTAGTTAAACAACTATTAAAAGCCAAAAAGCATTGAATTGCTATTTCGTTCTAGTATGGTATACATCAGCAGTCCGCATGCATGTGGCCATTGGTTGCCTTCCACGTGTTACGATTTTTAACTGAACGGTTAGTGGGTTTGAATCCTGGAGTAAATATCAATTCTAGGATGAAGGTATATCCAGCTGATGATTCTCAAGTAATATAGAATAGTCATCCTGTATTTCACTGCTAGCGACACTCCATCGATTCAATATTCCACAACTACATATAATATATATTTTGAAGTACAAAAAATAACAATTCAAGTTGATTACAGGTTATCAACGAAATAAGTGGTCAGTTATATGATGTTGATTCTGTAAGAGTTTTTAAAAGTTGATAAGTTTCTAAATGGACGAAGAATCTGTAATTTCTATTTATGTTCAGTTTTGGAAGTCAATTGTAAAATCTTATCATTTCTCCGGGAATATTAGAATAAAGTTTCCAAACAGACTTTTGAATATAATGCCGACTGATTAGGGGACTAAAATGTCCATTTACGTACTCAAACACAGGACCTTCGACCTCACGCTCAAATGCTTGACCTGTAGACCACTAAGCTGGCATTCAACGTCGCTAATGTTTAACTTTAGTCGATCCATGATCTTCTGTCTTGTTAGGTGGATTAGTCATCGCAGGCATTGGAGGACAGGACAATCTGATCGATGTTGCCGGGACAGCATAGAAGTTGTAAGCGGGACTTTTCGCGAAGCCGCAATCAATTTTACTCGCCATTTTCATGTCGCCATGCAACTGCAACCAATACTCATTCTTGCTTCTCGGTGAGATAGCTTCTAGCTTTGAAACTATCCCGGTTTGATATTTAATTGCAACAGGAGCTGCAAGCAATTTGCTGACATGCATCCGTTTAGGACGATGAACATGTTAGCTACTGAAACGTAAGATAAGATTAGCGCAAACAAGTACATGATCAGAGTCCATATAGGCACTCTAAAATTAGATGCAGTCTTGTACGCAACCACATCAATGGTACCTGATTGCTATGTGATCAATATGAGTCCGGGCTTGAGATGCAGAGGGAGGGCGCCAGGTAGCACATCGATGATGACTACTGGTAGTTAGTGCTAGCCAAAAACAGTTACAATAGACGGTCACCGTTATCTGACCAACAATTTCCCATCGGCAACCCAAACGACTGAACTCCTGACCTGAGTATTCAGGTCTCTGGCTAGTATAACAAACTCACTTCCTGTAGATGAGCAGTTAACTGGTGGTAAAATTCATTCTTGATCAGAAATACGAACATTTTCTTCCCTCTCTTTTTTTCAATGTATAAGCTTCGGTATCAACATTTAAATTCATAATTACATTTAAAGGTACTTATAAAATATGATTTGTCAATTTTCATATGTTTTAAGGAGCGTTTCGTTTCACAAAAGTTGTCGGTCAATTTTTATTCATCTCTGCGTTTTCTTATAACCAATTTACCAGACGATTGTTGTCAACAATTATATTATAGATTTATTTAGTTCTGAATAAATTCAACATTATGAATTGTCTTACAGAATGTCTAATAGATTGAAGTTAAAAATATAAATCAATGAATACTTACTTATTAGTCTTGAAGGTTAAGATGTTGTCAAATATTTGAAAGTCTTGAGTATGATCCCTGGTGAGGTCATAGATGGGCACTGTAGAGATGAAACAGTTGTTTGATGCTTCATGGTTCCTGAACGGTTGTCTAAGGTCAATTCTTGATATAAATCATTTACTGAATACTGATTCACATAGATTTTTATTTCAAAAACACTTTATACTTATCATACTATTTCTTTTATTTCTAGAGCGTTTTTTCAAAGATACGAACATTCTTTAAAGTCTACTGTTACATCATCATCTGATATTGTTGGCACATTCACTTCTGATAATTCTTATAATGAAAATCACAATGAAAATACAAGAAAGAAATTAGCTTCATTACGTTTAATTGAAACTAGTACACAAGAGAATGGTTTAGTTGCTCCAGTAATAAGAACTAAAGAAATGTGGCGTTGTAAGTAGGAATAATTTATAGTTTTACTAATCTTATTATCATGTACAAGTTTGTCAATTGCTTAACTAAATCTTTTCATTTCTCCTTAGTTCTCTTTTTTTCATGATGATGAAGTTTCATGTCTATCTATTAATAGTAATGAGGTGGCCCCCAAATGCCCTGGTACGGCCGAGAGTGGAGCGAGCCAGCTCTCCCTCTCGAAATGCTCTCACATGGCCACGCGTATATATCCTCTGCTAGAGAAGTCCTACTCACTGCCTTCTCGTGTCGGGGGTGTTGTTTACGAAATTGAGAGGAAGAAAAGCGAATGTCCTTCGCTTTAACTGGGTTGGTGGACATGGAGAGTCTAATTAGGGTAGTTAGAAAACCCTGATTCCGAAGGCTCCGGGAGTGGCTCCCTACGAAAACCACCTGCTTCGGTCTGGACAGCTGTGCAGTATCACAGCCCTCACACAAATCAAACGAGATTTGTGTGGCGCATATGTATTTGGTTCCTCTTTGTACCAGTATCTGTGTTCAAATAAATCAATAAAGTAATGAGTTGAAAATCAACTACTTCTCGTCTAAAATTTATCTTGAGTAGTTGCAACATGGTAAATGTCAAAAATGATAATTGAAAAACGACGATTTATCTTACTGTAGAACTAGATTAACTACTATCAGTAGCAAATTATCATAAAATCCTAAATATGTGTACATGATATAACTCACCTTTTTCATTCTCTTCTTCGTATTAATAACTGAACTTTCAAGTTTGCATAGAGTAATAAATAGTAACACTGAATCACTTGCTTTAAAATTTTAATCCCTACAATAAAAGTTCATTCGTAATCGGAATGATATACTTTCAGTGTTGATTGTAACATTTAAATGCTGTGGGTTATAATCTCACAACAAACACTAGTTTCCTCAAGGTCACCAATATGTCTTGCTGATGAGAGCCAACTAATATCTAACCCTAAGACTCACGGTTCTTGTTGTTTGTCTCATATCGTTATTATCAATATTGTTAGTGAAATTACTGTTTTTTCATGGTGCATAGCCTCACTTCTTAATAAATTTTTTTTGATGTTGAATTCTTTATAATCTGAATGGTTTATAGTTGTGGAACTTTTGGATCAACCTAAAGTGCAGACTCTGGTAATGTTTTCTGTAATATCACAATAAATACTTTAGAATTAATCTATCTATCTTGATGAATGCAACATCACTAAAGAAATATCCGTTATTGCAGACAAACCTCTGTCGGCTGACATTATGAACTATTGCCAGTTCCAAATTCACATGATGTTGTTTACATGTATCTTCCCATTGTTATTTAGGACTCAAATTGATCAGTCACGTATTGGCATATGTGCACACTGTGTGTATTGCCTCGATATTGCCTTAATTCACAAGCATTATAAGCAACGATGAATAGTGGCTAGCAGTGGAATCCAGTGCTTGCGCTTCGTCCTATTTTTCACTCATCAGCTGAATGTAACTGCATCTCAAAGTTGATGTCCACTCCAAGACTCGAACTAAGTACCGTTCGCTTCCATCACCATCGCATTATAAACTTAACTACTGAATCCTAATATCCACTTGCTTGTGCATTAGAGTGAAGTTTGAATATTCACTTTGTATCTTCCTATTCATAGATCATTTTGATTATTGAAATAATTATTGATTTCAAAATATATGATCTTAATTACTTTGACATTACATCTATTTTTTTTATACAAAAAGCGAATCAATCAGGTTTGGGAACTATTCGTTCATCGGAAAGTATTACTTCTAATAAATGTAATTATCAAATTAAACAAGATAAATTATCTCAAGAAAATTCTGTATTAATACGTGATCTACCACCAATCACATCAGATTTTATACGACCTGTTGGAATACCTTCATCATGGCAAAAAGAAAATCAATTGGAACCTAGTTCATGGAATAAAGCACAGGTTAATTTTTTTTGTATTCTAATTTATACATTTATAATTATAATCTTTATAAATATTGTAGGCAAGTTCTAGAAAAATAGGTTTTATATCTTGAACCGTTGCCTGCCTCAATAGACAATGTTAGCTGGTGTAAGAGTCAATTGGAAGAAAGTTGAGAGTAATAAAAACAAAACTTGGCATCAATCCATAAAGTCATTAACTGTTAGCTTGTGTTGTATTGATAGATGCTGACCACATGGTTGAGGTTTGTGTAATAACCACGATCACTAGTTAAGAGATTCTCTTGATATGACTCAAAATTGGTTATAATAACATAGATACATTCACTCGACTTTCGTCTTACCCTTCAATATTCCTTCGTATAAACTTTTTCATCTTGTCTTTTCAATTATATTCTCAATTTTAAATGTCTCGTTATCGTTACTTCTGTATTATTTAGATTTCTTTACTATTCATCTTTTTAAATTCATCACTTCGAGCTGATTTGGCAAATCAACTTTGACAAATCCATAAATGTTCCAAGTTGTGTGTTGATTGGGACGAACTAATTGGCACATCCATTCGTTAAAGCTAAAATTTAACGAATATATACATCAACCCATAAGCATTGGTACAAGGAGACACCAAACAGATATGCGCCACATAAATCATTCAATTTGTGTGTGGGCAGTGATACTGCCCGGGTGCTGAAACCGAAACAGGTGGTTTTCTTAGGGGCTCGCACCTCGAGCCTTTGACTTAAAGGTCTAATTCACAAAGCAGTGGAGTAACGTAAGGAGATTCAGTCCCATGGTAGCTGGTGACCAATGATTGGTTCATACGCCAATTGTTCCCACAGGATCCTGGAGACTATGTGCACCATTTATTTGGAATCAAGGTTTTTCAATCTCTTCTTCATAACCAACAACCTTAATAAAGCATGTGACATTCGCTTTTCGTCCTCTGAATTTTGTAAACAACGCCTTGGCTATGATCAGGTAGTGAGTAGGACCTCGCTGGTATTGGTTGTATGCACGTGGCCATGTGGGTGCATTTTTCGAGGGAGAGATGACTCTCGGCCGTACCAGGGAATTTAAGGGCAATAAAGTTGAATTATCAATTAATCGACTTTTCAAAATTTTAGTTTAACTTCTTCACCATGTATAAGCCACACTCTAAGTGTTAAGGGCTAACGATACTATCTAGTCACCTTAACCGAAGTAGATGCGATGGGGTTAGAATGTGGTACTTAGTAATTAAAAGTTGATCACCCTAATACATTGCTCTATAAGTTTTTTCCTTTGTGAACGCTTTATTCAGTGACCTTAGAAACTTCCGGAGAAACTGGATTTGTCAAATTACTTTTTCTACATTTTAAGTGAATTTTTTTTAAGAAATCACTTTTGGCTGTTAACATTTTAACATATAATTTCACTAACCGGTAAAATTATTTAAGTCATATTGTAGCATAAATAGTGAATTCTTAATAATGGGAATGTTTTTGATGGAATTTTGTTCCCTGAGCTGGAGCTTATCCACTTGAGCTACAAATCTTCTCTATCATCTCAATAGGAATGTTTTCTTCATTATCGGATTAAGTCATATAATGATATCTGAATTAATCTCTTTCTATCTGTTATGACTTTATGTCCGGCTTGTTATCACGTGACTTATCTGTCAATCGAAATACGATTTATACAATCTTCGCACAGTGCTAAACCAGTGACGTCCGACCGGTATGAGCAGCCTAGCGTCCTTATTGGTCCTATGTTCGCCTAGCCCGTCCACGTGAGTCCAGAACACCAATACCAGATTCTACCATGCGAATCGTTTATTTCAGACATACTGGGTTTATATACCAAACAAACAGATCGCAACGCACCATAAAATAGAAAATAACGTTCATACACAATAAAGCCAAACAGTGGCTGTGAACGTGGGAGACGGTAATTAATAAACTGAGTATAACTTAGGAACAGTAAATCGCACAATAATAGTCTATAGGTCAAAATGAAGCTTATAATAAGGGGAATATAGATATACATAATCTAATTACTGAATTGTTATACCATAAGAATATATATAGATAATATTAGTCAATTAATATATCTCAGAAGTTACTCGTGATGTAATCTTCGCTAAGATATAACACTATCCATATTTCATCATTACTGTTATTTGAATATATAAGTAATTTATGACGTTTAATGGACAAATTATTTGATTGACTTTCAGTAGAAATCCATATTGAACTGTCAATTCGTCCATAACCTTCTTCTAATTAAGCTTATAAACAAAAGAATCAGTAATTTATCTTTCTGTTAATATTCAAAGCCTAATGTGTGCGAGATTGATAGGTCCTAGGTTCGAATCTCGCTAAGCCAGATCGTGAATGCGCACTGCTGTGGGAGTCCTACAATAGGACGAAATAGCTATCCAGTGCTTCCAGGTTTTCCATGATGATCTAGTTTCAATTGACTCATGATCTCAACCATTGAAATTCTGTGATGAACAAAATGTTTTACTTATAATAACAATATAAACATCATATGATTAACTGAATTCAGTGGCTCTTTAAATCATTCATTAGCGATTAATGTGAATGGTATTGGGTTACACTTTAATGGCTGATAAATCCAAATAACTAATCCTGAATACAACGAAACATTCATTGTAGATTTCACTACTAACGAAAATCTATCACCCCCTCCCAAAAAAAATAACAGTAATATTTGTTTTATGATGTCATCTACAATCCATGCAAATCATCAATCTTGAGTGCTGTTAGAGGTATGAGGGCGGTTATCACTTCCCGGTTGCCCACACCGTGGAAGGGTTGTTCTGGAGGTACCTGAAAGGGAAATTGGATTAAAGGTGGTCTTAGTGACCTGAGAGCGTGACGGCAGTGCCCAAGAGACAACTGCTTGAGGTCGGTCACACACGACCTTTTTATGGGTAATTTTTGTGTTAGCTCCGTACTTGTTGAGATCTTACCACCAGAGACGGATATCCGTGGGATAAGGCGAGGTGTGCATTTCTAGGGTCGACGTATTCCAACCCCACCCCTATTTGTGAGAAAGCAGCATCGGTGTCATGCTGGTTGTCTAAAGGAAACACCTTACTGCTGTCACACCTCTGTACAGTCAGCAGTACGACTTTGCTTTCGGACCTTGGGTTTGTTGCTTTTAGTCTTACTGCTCTTCAACCGACCTGTCTGACATGGTAGGACCTTGAGGAACGGTTGTTCCAGCTAGTATAGCTCGGTTGCTTCATCACGATAGGCAAATCATCAACTTTAACATAACTCATTCCGCATTAAGTGAGTATACTTTCATAAATAATTGATCAAATTCTTTCGCCCATTATTTCACCTTTTGATTCTCTTTACAATAATGCTATTCAATATGCATCATTGATTTGCCTTTTAATAGTCATGGAAGACATTTGTTCTTCAATACCATATGGTTATATTTTAAGGTCATTATTGTTATAATAATGTATCTTTGTGCTATTGTGTTTATAAAATAATAAAACAAACTTCATATTTTATAATTCATATATCTTTATTCTTATTCTTATTTTATTGTTTATTAATTATTCTTTTTCTTATCAATAACACACCCTATCAACCAAGAAAAAACAAACATGAATGTTTCATGATGTCCAGTATCTGCTGTTTTTTTCAATAATTCATTTAAGCTACTTATTAGTAGTATTGTTAGTATTCTATGAATATCTGCATTAGGTACATTTGATATGAATGATTTTGGAAAAAGAATAGATTTGTTTCATGTAAATGTATACTTGTTGTGACGTGAGACTGCAGATTAGAGTGAAGTGTTTTATCGATCGACTACAGTGACACGGAAAACACGTACGGATGGCCCAAAGTCTCGATTGGTCCCGCTTCTCTGTCTAGCCCAGCCAGTTGAGTCCAGAACACAAGTCTCAGCCTCTGAGTTATGAATCATTATATTTCAGACATACTCTATTTATATACCAACCAACCAAACCACATCGTAC
The DNA here is from genome assembly GCA_944470205.2 of Schistosoma margrebowiei. Taxonomy (NCBI): domain Eukaryota; kingdom Metazoa; phylum Platyhelminthes; class Trematoda; order Strigeidida; family Schistosomatidae; genus Schistosoma; species Schistosoma margrebowiei. The sequence continues at coordinate 4,955,799 of OX104028.1, forward strand.
CATAAAATAGAAAACAACATTTGTACAATATTTGACAAGTGAAATAAATATCGACCAATAGGAAATGTTCATTTAAAGTCCAAGGACACTATTAGACTTAACATGATAATTATTGGTATACTCCTCTGCATCCTTAACAATACTGAAGAAGAAATGGCAATGTATTTATTTGTTCAATATATTTATATCAATGTGCAGATGACATAGTCCTGTTTAGTGTAGAAGCTGACAAAAAACACGATCTTTTTGCTAGCATTTAGCAACAATGGCAGAATGTATAGAATGCTCTTCTCCCATTGGAAATACGAGTTGTTGTTTCAGGACTGGTCTGCATCAACACCTGAACTAAGGATAAAGTGTGAAATAGTCGAACACGTTGACAACTTCACTTATTTTTGAAGTCTGATCAGTCCGAATGGGTTGGTGTCTAACAAAATCTCAGCACGGATTCAATAAGATGGTTTGGCTTTTCCCAACTTACATCAACTATGACGAAGGTGAAATATCCATCTATCTATTAAGGGACGAGTATATTGTGCGGCAGTTCGTTCTGTTCTAGTTTACGGCCGCGACACATGGCCATTAAGAGTAGAATGCACTCATAAGCTACTAATATTTGGTCACAGATGTCTTAGAAATATTGCTCGCATCTACTGGGATCACCAGGTGTGTGGTAGTGAGGTTAGATGCAGGGTATTAAAGAATAATGGTAAATGAGTTGATGATGTTGTAAATCTTCACGGACTGAAATGGTTGAGCCACTTGTTACGTAAGCCTGGACACCGATTACCACGATGTGCGATGCTGACTAGTGTTGGGGATGGTTGTAAGAAAATTAGAGGTGGCCAAACCAAAACGTGTTATCAGTTCTTGAAGTCACTAACTTCTACTGTGAGCCATGTTGGGAGGTGCAGACTACTTGGTTGGATTCCTCGTGACTATCATAAACAGTGGTTGGAGATTGTGTGTGACATGGCTCAGAATCGATCACAATGGTGTAAGTGTGTACACTCTTTGTTTTCCTTTAAACCGTGAGATTTCAATTGCTTTATATCTTTCTTTCTACGAACTAATTCTTTCTTTCTATACTATATCCTTATACACACTCTTTCTTTTATATATTACTACCATTAAAGTAACTACTTCTATGAATTTGGTGTTCTCATTGTTTTGCTAATGAGGTGTGGCAGGTTGGATCGATGCACATACTTATCTGGTTCTGCATTGTTGCTGACTGACGGACTGACTATCATTGTGTCTCAAAGCTATGTACTATTCTGATCGATTACCCATTTAATTAGATCAACATGCGAGATAATAATTACGACATAGGTCTGTTTTCTACTATCATAAACGTAGATCGATAAATAATAAATTGTTGGCTAGTGTAATTAGTTGTTTTTTTCACAGCTAGATGAATATTTTTCTTTCATTGGCGTACAACTTTTTCTTCTAGTTGTGATAAATGGTTTTAGAAAAACAAACCGGTTCAATGCTGTAATTATTTGATTATAACTACCTTCAAATTTCTACTTTTCTCATGATGACGTCTAGTAGTAGTAGTATGTACAGTTTGTAAAGCTTTTAAGTTTCATATACTTAGACACTTAACGGTAACTTAAATACTCCTTACAGATTCACAGATAGACAATTCCGATTCATTAACTACAGTCGTCAGTATTTAAATTGGATATCGAAATAAGCTAGATAAGTATTTGTTCATTAAGTAATCAAGTTGCTTACTGTTATAACTTGTGGCCTGTGTGCCTTATTAATGTATAACGTAACGATACAGCCAATTAGAGAGCAGTGGATTGTCGTTCGGACCAATGACGCGTAAAATCCGTGCGAGCAGTGTTGAGTATTTATCGATCCTGCTTACTGCCTAGCCCAGCCAGTTAAGTCCAGAACACCAATCTTAGTCTCTGCAAGGTGGATCATGTATTTCAAACATACTGGGGTTTATATACCAACCAAATAGACCACATCGTACCAATAAAATAGAAAACAACATTTGTACGAGAATTGGCTAAATGTGGCTGTGAATGAGGGAGAGTAATTGGTAGACTGGGTATAACTCAAGAATGGTAAATTGTATAATCACAAATCATAGGTCAAAATAAGGCAAATAATAAGAGGAACATGAATATGTATAGTTTAGTTACTTAACAATTATATGATAAAAATGTACGTATAGTATTGATCCATATATGGATCCCAAAAGTTACCATTCATTATTCTTATCGGGACATAAGATTTACACAATATCACGTCAGTTTATTCTAAAATACTGATTACTACTGTCAATAATTCTGTAATCTAATTCTCAAAACTGTAAATAAGCAACTGTAGCGATATTTTGTTGCGGAACGATAACTTACTGGTTAACATTCATGTTCTTTCCCCGCACTACACGTCCATCGATTCTTCAGAGAGCTACATAATGCTGTTAACCTTCAAACGAGAAATTGTGGTTCATAGCCGATATACAAAAACATAGTTCATAAATATCGCATCTAACTTTTCTATTCAGGAACTAAAAAGGGATTAACTAAGTTTAAATGTTGTTGCTATGCATTTTGCAATGTTGTGAAAGATTCCTAGTTCAAATGGATGATGTAGATGGATTAAAGTTTTTTAAACGAAGTAGTTTAACTTGCAAACTTTCATTGTCATTTTTGATAACATCATCAGCATAAAATTCAGTTTAAAGTAAACCAGTAGAATTTTTCCATTTTATTACAGAGTTTATTTGATCTACCTTAATATTGATTGGTTATTTACAGAATAAGTGTCAACAACATTTAGTCAGGATCAAGATCGACAAAACATTCTGTTTGTCAGCCAAATTGCTTATTTTGAGGTTTAATTATATTAAATAATTCCTTAATTTACATTAAGTGGTATGGGTCCAAGTCTTTAACAATCACAGATTCATATAGTCGGAAATACTATTGTCGACCGTTGTTAATTATCTAACATTCTATCTGTTCATTCTAAACTGTTTTCATCACTGAATTGAAATATTTCCTACGTAGTTACAATTTTTTTCTTGTCGTCTTTTGTTCTCAGTTAAGTACAACTACAGCAGTCCCTGCATCATCCAGACCGATAGGTCCACCCAGTTGGGAAATTTTCACAGAAGATCAAGTTGAACAACAACAGACGGACTCTTCAAACCCGTTAAATAGTACACAACAGTCAGCTATTTGGTAAGCGAATTGATTTCTCTTTTCTTAATTTACAATAACATCAAAAATAAATCTGTTAGACTGCTTAGTGCTATACTGCAAAATCAATACCATTAGTAAAGCCATATACATTGTCTATCTGTTACTCAATCTTGAGTTTGGTATAGTTCTCTGTCTCTTATTCCTTCATTATATCTGTTCCTTCCAAACTGCATTTTTTGTGTATAGACTTTCATAAGTTTCTCCACTTCTGAACTTCTTGTTTTTCTGTGGTAATAGATGACTTGGCTAATTGAACTGACATTCATATCGGGTGCTAAGTTGATGATCATAACTCATATTCTTGCCAAATATCACGTGAAAAAGTCGACAGTCAGAATATAGATTGTTATGTCCTTATCTCTGTGCTAAACCAATGACATGTCAATCAGCACTAGCGACCTTGGGTCACTTTCAAACTTCTATTGGTCCTTGATTCAGTAACTCCTCCTTCCGCCCTGTTCATTGTGTCCAGAACACAATATCCGCCTCCACTATATGAATAATATGCGTCAGACATACGTAGTTTATATACGAGCACACCAGACCGCAGCAAACCATAAAGTGAAAAAAATAATAGTTATACAACATCAAGTCAAAAGTGGCTGTGATTAGAGGATACAGTAGCTAATAAATTGGGAATAAATTAAAAGTAGTAAATCGTATAACAGTAGCCAACAGATCAAATGAAAACTTATGATAAAAGAAATATAAGCTTAAATAATCTAGTTACGTAATAGCTATACTATAAGAATATATGTACAATAATAGTCTAGAAATAATTCTTGAAAGTTATCACTCATTTAGACGCCCATTCATGACTAGTGTTGGAGACGATTGGAAGAAAGTTAGAAGCTGCCAAAGCAAAACGTGGCATCAGTGCTTGAAGTCACTAACTTCTAGTGTGAGTCATATTAGTCGATGCAGACTACTTATTTGGAGTCCGCGTGACGATCATAATCAGTGCTTGTAGACTGTATGTGACATGGCTGAGAATCGATCACAATGGTGTAGGTGTATACACTAGTTGTCTTCCCTTAAACTAAGATATCAAAATCGTTTCATATCTTTCTTTGTACGAGCTAATTCTTTCTTCCAGTACTATATCCTTATATGCAATCTTTCTTTTATGTAATACCACCACTGAATTAACTACTTCTATGAATCCGGTATTCATCTTACTTTGACAATGAAGTATAGCAACTTGGACCAATGTATATATGTGCGCCTAGTCCTATGTTGTAGCTGACTGACTGATCATTCGTTTAAAACAACAATTAAACTTCTGAGAAATCCAGTTTCAACTGACATTATTTTATTGTACAATAGCTTTTATTTAACAACCGTAAATACTGAAACAAACAATATACGTTTAACGATGATATCTTCACATTGATGTGATAATTGGACTTATCGTATCTATAATAGTCAGTTATAAACATAGTTGTCTAAATAGCGTATTTCATGAATTCCATACCTTGTCTAATTATCTTCATTTAAATTATAACAAATCAAAAATATCCATATTAAATATCAGGTCTATTTCAACAATTAGCCATATACATTATGCTGATATTGAATACTATGCATGACCAAAACTCTTATTTCATTTGTATATTCTTCTTTGCAAGGTCAGCGCCTGTTTTTTTTGTTTTGTTTATATAACTAAAGCTATTAACACTTATTCGAAGTGACTTGTTGACCTTAATTGAAGAAGAACTATATTTAACCTGTTTTCCTATCTTGACCTTCTAATAAGGTCACTTAATCCTTAATTAAATCGATCAAATCATTTATAACTTTTAAACTCTAATATCCTTGTAAATCCTCTCGCTTAACATTTTGCATAAAACATTCATTTCATTTAATACAGTGACCTTAATCTAAAGTTTCTCATAGAATATTACTTCATCGATTTGAAATTCATTATCCACAACCATTTAAAACTTCATGAATTATAGAAACACAAGTGGCTTAGTGAAATGTTCTTTTTTTTTAACAACTTTAACGCCGTTGAATGCCGGCTCATTAGTCTAGAGGTTAAGCGTTCGCGTGCGAGACTAATAGGCCCTGGGTTCGAATCTCGCAGGGTGGATTTATGGATGCTCACTGCTGAGGAGTCCCATACTAGGATAAAACAGCTGTCCAGTGATTTCAAGTTTCCCATTGTGATCTAGGTTTAATTGACTCATGAATTCCACTATTAAATTTACTAAAATCTTCACAAAAGCCTCTTCTGATAACGAAATAATCACTGACTTAAAAGTGTTGTACATGTAGATTGAGGAACAATACTTATGGAAAGGGATTGTACAACATGATGCAATAAAGTGTTGACTTTAGATTTAAAGAAAACAGCAACCTACTTATTGTCAGTGAAGAAATTGTGGTTAGACTATAATTTATGGACGAATCAATCAGGTATTAGATAAAAGATCTCGGGTTTTGGCACGAAATTCGCTCGTCCGTTTGACTAAATAGTCTTGACATTATAGCTGATGTCAGTTTGTGATGAAAACCCCCAAATCTAATTCCTAACCTTAATCATCAACTGTAAATCATAATTCTAACAGATTTATAGACATTCTTTATGTTTTCAAGAACGCTGACACTTGATAAGATACATGTATACATTATCGTTTGAGAAGGAGTTGCCCCCAAATCCTCTGTTATGGCCAAGAATGGGGAGAATCAACTCTCCCTCTCTAAATGCTCTCGCATGGCCAAGTTCATAAAATCACTGCCAGGGAAGTCCTATTCACTGTTTTCTCGCGACACTACTGTTGTTTACAAAATTGAGAGGACGAAAAGTGAATGTTCAGTGCTTTAAACGGGTTTGTGTATATGGAGGATCCACTTAGGGGAATCGGAAAACCCTGATTCCAAACCAATGGTGCACATGGGCTAGATCCAGTATCCTGAGAGAAAAAATACCGTATGTACCAATTGTTGGTCACAGGGTACCATGATACTGCATCTCCTGATGTTGCTCCATTGCCTTGTGGAGTGGACCTTTAGGTCGAGGGCTCCGGGTGTGGCCTGTTTCGGTTTGAGCGTCCGATCAGTATCCCAGCCCTCACACAAATCGAATGATTTATGTGGTTCATATCTATTTAATGACATGTTGTATCTATGTTTACGTGAGGTGTTATGTATAGGACAAATACATGTCTTCAGTTCGATTATAAAAATAATCTCTCACGCTTAAGTATCATTGTGAGTAGTTAGAATAGATGAATAGAAATTGTTCACTTTGATTATGTAAACTATTCCATGTTTTTGGGTATCATTACCAAGGTTTGACTTGATAATTTCGAATAAATTGAGCATTGGATAGATTGTTATTAATAAATTAATATATTTGTAAATATCCCAATGAGTAGAAAAATCAGATTTTATGACGTTTCGTGACTTAGTGTAAGCCACTTCTTCAGAGAACAAAATATTCTCTTATACTCCAACAATATAACATCTGAAAATAGTGAGCATAATGTTGAGTCACTTAAACTAGTGGACACATTGCAACTAGGTTAGGACAATCTGATCAGCATTAAAAATCTCTTGACAACCATGACATTGGTTATTACTCAGTGATTGGTTAGTTATATATACATTTCGGTTTCACAGAAATTTAGTCATACCCTGAATTTATTTATGTACTTGAACACATAAATATTGGTACAAATAGGGCACCGAATACATATGCGCCACATAAATCACTGTTGGATACCGGCTCAATGGTCTAGTGGTCAAGCGTCCATGCACGAGACTAAAGGTCCCGAGTTCAAGGAGTTCCACACTAGGACAAAATGTTCATCTAGTGCTTCCAAGTTTTCATTAGTGGTCTAACTTATATCGGTTTATGATTTCAATGAAATATGTAATTATTTTACAAAGAATGGAGTTTTATACACTTCTCTTTCTCAACATACCATTCATTGTTTTATAGTTCACATTAATATATTCTTTGAAATGGTATGGTCCATTTTTTATTGATCAAATCAAAATATCTAATTACCATGGGAACACTGAACACAGAAACTGTAATTTCCGAAGCCGTTTAGCTTAATGATGATTCCATGAACTGATCCCATATCTTGCCCCCAAATGCCGTGGTATGGCCGAGAGTGGGGTGGGTCCGCCCTCTCTCTCGAAATGCTCTCACGCGTATATGGCATCTGCCAGGAAAGGTCTACTCACTGCGTTCTCGTGGCGGGGGTGTTGTTTACAAAATCGAGAGGACGGAAAACGAATGTCCGGCGCTTTAACCGGATTCCAAACCAATGGTGCACTTGGGCTCCAGTATCCTAAGGGAACAAATGGCGTATGAACCAATCGTTGGTCACCGGCTACCATGGAACTGCATCTTCTCACGATGCTCTACTGCCTTGTGGGTCAGACCTTTAGGTCAAAGGCTCCAGGTGTGGCCACCTTAGAAAACCACCTGCTCTGCGGTTTGGGCACCCATGCAGTATCACAGCCTTCGCACAAATCGAATGATTTATGTGGCGCATATATATTTGGTGCCTCCTTGTACCAATGTTTACGTGTTTAAATAAACTAAAAAAATCCCATCTCTTAATAATTTAACCAACGCTATCTCTTTTACAGTTTAGTCCTATTACAACTAAAATATTGCATTCTGATGAACGATAACTGGATAAAAGTTATGCATGCCTTAACCATCTAAATTTAAAACTCAAAATTTAGCTTTATTCTAATTCTGGTTCTACTATGCACTTGAAGTATTTTGAAGATAGCAATAATTAAATAAAATTTACAAGCGTTTTCTCCCATTATTCATGTTTCAAAGCCGTAGCATAAAACAAAGTGAATTACTGGTCATTATACTCGTTTCTGAATATACAGACAGATATCTTTCGTTAAGTATAGGTGAAAGTTCTTTGTAAAAAGGTCAAGCAAACTTTTATTAACTTTATCTATTTCAATATTACTTCCAAGATAAGTGATGTAAGCGATTAATGCACTCAATTTTTTCACTTCATAAAATCGGACTCAGCATGAAGGAGGATGGTAACGGTCTTTACGGCAGATTTTACAACAGAATGGCAGCGTTCTTCTTCTCCTTCTTTATAGCTTAATCACCCATTTATTGCACATTACTAGGTATGACTTCTTTTATTAATCATTAGTTCTGGACTTGTAAGGTTAACGTATAACCGTTATGTATGTGTGCAGAACTCACTTACTTACGCCTGTTACTCTTCATGGAGGTCATCCATCAGCATTCTCAATCCAACTTTGTCCTAAGCTGTCCTTTCCAGTTGCTATTCTTCCTTTTTATATCTACTTCTATTTCCCGACGTAATATGTTGTTTGACCTTCCTCTTTTCCGCTTCCCTTCAAGATTCCAACTTTGGGCTTACCTCATGATGCAGTTTGATAATTTCCATAATGTATATCCTATCCACTTATCCATCTTTATATAGAGCATTATACACATTACATTAAAATGAGCTTTATTTCAAGTGAATAATTTCATACATTAACTATGCGCTTGGTTAGTGATCATGATCTCAGTTCAAATTTTATTCTGAGATAATGGAGAAGATTTGTAGCTCAAATGGATGATTTTGATGAAGTTTTGTTCTCTAAGCCTGGATATTTTAGCCATGAAGCAACCCAGAGAACAAAATTTCATCAAAAATTATTCTATCTATTTACAACATTATTTCATTATTCAAATTGTTTTCATAATGAATTTATTCATTCATTGTTTATTTGTTTGTTTGTTTTTTCCATTTTCGGTGTGTTGTATTATTCCACTTCATTTAGTACTAAACGTAAAGGTTTAAAAATGAAATCCTCATTAAAAGATAATGATACTTATCAACAATTAAATGAAATTTCTTTTATTGAAATTGCATCATTGAATCATTTATTACATCATAATGATCGTGTTAATCATTCATCAAGTCAACATTATGATCATTATCAAAATGATATATTATTAACTAAATTAAATTTACCAAGTTTCCCCGGTGATAAAATATCAGAAGTTGATGGTTTTGCATTTGATATCTCTGTAAGTATTGTTTTTTTTGTTTGTTTTTTATAATCATATGTTAGTCAGTCTTGAGTGTTGTTAGAGGTATGAGGGCGGTTATCACTTCCTGGTTGCCCACACCGTGGAAGGGTTCTTCTGGAAGTACCTGAAAAGGAAATTCGATCAGAGGTGGTCTTAATGACCTGAGAACGTGACCGCAGTGCCCAAGGGGCAACTATTTGAGGTCGGTCACATACGACCTTTTTATGGGTAATTTTTGTGTTAGCTCCGTACTTGTTGAGACCTTACCACCGGAGACGGATATCCGTGGGATAAGGCGAGGTGTGCATTTCTAGGGTCGACGTATTCCAACCCCACCCCTATTTGTGGGAAGGCAGCATCGCTTTCATTCTGGTTGTCTGAAGGAAACACCTTACTACTGTCACACTTCTGTACGACTTCTCCTCCGGACCTTGGGTTTGTTGCTTTTAGTCTTACCGACCTGTCTGACATGGTAGGACCTTGAGGAACGGTTGTTCCAGCTAGTATAGCTCGGTTGATTCATGACGATACGTAAGCTTGAACACCACGTCAAGGTAGCAACAACGGTCGGGATAATCATATGTATATTAATGAAGGTTTACTTCAATGAGGCCTTTACTAGAATGAATGAAGTCTTAATGTTTGTATGATTAACATAGTTTAATGTATAAGGAGATTAGTTATTCATTGATAAGAGGGCTTGGATACTGTTCAGAAACCTCAAACTGTGTTATAGATGGTTTTCTTTCTTATAGGAACCACTTCATCAGAGACATGAACTCAATGATCAAAATCAAAAGGCATTTTAAATAATGTTAGGAAATACAACTACATGGTAGCCAGTAACTAAAACAGAATAATTTTCCATATTCAATTTCTTCCCAATATACTGTCTTAACAGAAAATTTGTGTATTATAACTATAGTGAAATTCAGATTAGTTCTATATTAAACGATCCATTGCAGTGCTAAACATCAATGGAAAGATCCAAGTAAAACAATACCAAGCTTCAGCTTATTGCACAAGCAAGTAGCTATCAGGACCCAGTAGCTAGGTGGATGAATAACGGGATGGTGTTTGAAGCGAACGGTACTGGGTTGGAGTCCCAGAGTGAACATCAACTCTAAGATGCAGGTACATCCCAAATAGGACAAAACGCACGTCCTAAATTCCACTGTTAACCATTATCCATCTTTGTTCATAATGCTTATAAACTAAGGTAATATCAATGCAATATGCACAGTATGCACATATGCCAATAAGAGATTGATCAACTGCAGTGCTAAACATTAATCGGAAGATTCAAGTAAATAATACCAAGGGAATAGTTATTAATGTTTGTTACAACAACATTATATCAGCATAAGTGTATTTTCATCATTCCACTCCTGATTAGTTTTACACGCTACTTATATCTGTCAACTTTAGTAGCATACACCATAATGATACTCCCAATGAGTAAGATGAGTCTGTAGTGAACTCAAACTCTAAATTAAACCATTCTATATGTCACTGATTTATTCTGATTCTATGAACAGTACAATTTGGTTTAATCATCTTCTTATTTATTATCATCACAGAGTTTAGTATCACGAATTTAATCCTTACCATGGATATACATATATTGAATAGTAAAAAATTCACTTGGTATTGGTTCCTTGAATCGTCCGATTAATGTTTAGGACTGCAGTTGATCAGTCTCTTATTGGCATATATGCATACTGTGCATATCGCTTCAATATTGCCTCAATTTACAAGCATTCTAAGCAAAGATAGATAGTGGCTAACAATGGAATTCAGTTTGACGCGCGTCTCGTTCTGCTTGTGTTTTGTCAGATGAATGTACCTGCATCTTAGAGTTGATGTTCACTCTAGGATGCAGGCGAATCTTGGATTCTACTGCTAGCTACTATACCATCTTTGCTTAACATTATTGAATAGTAGCTCTATTTTGATTCCACTTAGTACAAATTTTTCACTAATGTACAGACTTAATATTTCAGTGTATTATTCATTTATTTATATCATATAACCTCGTTTCCTTTTAGCTTATTTATGGTGGAATTGAAGAACTATGTTGGGAAATGCATCGTGGTGTAAAATGGGATGTAAATTACACTAATTCACTGAATAATTCTCCAATAAAATATGATCATCGAAAAATGTTGAATGATTTTTGGGATAATGAAGAATTAGAATTGATTAAAGAAATCGATTCTATCATACATAATAATAACAATGATGGAACTGTTAATAATCAAATGAATGATCAATTATTGAAGAGTAAAATTGTTGAATCCAGTGAGTCAATTAGTTACTACCATTGTTTAGTAGTATAGTATACATTTAGTACAGAATAAGCCTCCAAATACCCTAATACGGCGGAGAGTTATCTCTCCCTTTTCAAATACTTTAGCATGACCACATGCATACACCCACTGCCAGTGAAATCCTACTCACTGCCTTCTCGCACCAGGTGTGTTGTTCACGAAAGCGAGAGGATGAAAAGAAAATACCCGGCGCTTTAACCGAGTTGGTGGATATGGAGGATTCACTTAGAGTAATTAGAAAACCCTAATTCTAAACCAACGGTGCACATGGGCTACGTTTGTGACCCCTAAGAAAACTACCTGCTTCGGTTTGGGTACCCGTACACTATCATAGCCTACACATAAATCAACTGACTTATGCGGCGCATATGTATTCGGTGCCCCTTTATTACTTTACTTTTTTTTACTTACGCCTCTTACTCCCAATGGAGCATAGGCCGCCGACCAGCATTCTCCAACACACTCTGTCCTGGGCCTCCTTTTCTAATTCCATCCAATTCTTGTTCATCTTTTTCATGTCTATTTCCATTTCTCGGCGTAATGTGTTCTTTGGTCTTCCTCTTTTCCTTTGGCCTTGAGGATTCCATGTGAGGGCTTGTCTTGTGACGCAGTTGGGTGCTTTCCTCAATGTGTGTCCTATCCACTTCCAGCGCTTCTTCCTGATTTCTTCCTCCACTGGGATCTGGTTTGTTCTCTCCCACAGTACGTTGTTGCTAATAGTGTCCGGCCAACGGATCTGAAGTATTTTGCGTAGACAACTGTTAATAAACACCTGTATCTTCTGGATGATAGCTTTCATAGTTCTCCAGGTTTCCGCCCCATACAGTAGAACTGTCATGACATTTGTATTGAAAATCCTGACCTTGGTGTTGGTTGACAGTTGCTTTGAGTTCCAGATGTTCCTCAGTTGTAAATACGCTGCTCTTGCTTTGCCGATCCGCGCCTTCACATCTGCATCAGATCCACCATGTTCATCAATAATGCTGCCCAAATATGTAAAGGTTTTTACATCTTCCAAATCTTCTCCGTCGATTGTGATTGGATTGGTGCATGCTGTGTTGTATCGGAGAACCTTTGTGTATATTGAGACCTACTGTTGCTGAGGCTGCTGCTACACTGTTCGTCTTCTCCTGCATTTGTTGTTGCGTTTGGGATAGAAGGGCCAGATCATCTGCGAAGTCCAGATCGTCCAACTGCATCTTAGATGTCCATTGTATCCCGTGCTTCCCTTCAGATGTTGACGTCTTCATGATCCAGTCGATCACCAGGAGAAAGAGAAAGGGTGAGAGTAAGCAACCTTGCCTAACACCGGTCTTCACTTCGAACGACTTTGTCAACTGTCCTCCATGCACGATTTTGCAGTGTAATCCATCATAGGAATTCCGTATGATATTGACTATCTTTTGAGGCACGCCGTAGTGTCGAAGAAGCTTCCATAGTGTTGTCCTGTCCACGCTATCAAATATCTTTTCTTAGTCAATGAAGTTGATGTAGAGTGATGAATTCCACTCAATTGATTGTTCCACAATGATCCGTAGAGTTGCGATTTGGTCTGTACACGATCTATCCTTACGGAATCCTACCTGTTGGTCACGAAGTTGGGCGTCTACGCAGTCCTTCATCCTGTTTAACAATACTCTGTTGAAGACTTCTCCCGGTATTGAGAGAAGAGTGATGCCCCTGTAGTTATCACAGTTGCTGAGATCGCCTTTCTTCGGTATTTTGATCAGAAGTCCTTCTTTCCAGTCTTTTGGTACTTGTTCCTCATCCCAAATCTTATTGAAGAGAATGTGGAGTATCCTTGTAGTTGCCGCTACGTCTGCTTTTAGTGCATCTGCTGGAATGTTGTCTGGTCCTGCTGCTTTGCCACTCTTGATTTGTCTGATGGCCATGCTGATTTCTTCAATTGTTGGTGGGCCAACGTTGATTGGGAGGTCTGTGGGTGCTGCTTCGATGTTGGGTGGGTTCAGTGGAGCTGGTCGATTCAAGAGTTCTTTGAAGTGTTCTACCCACCTATTTTGTTGCTCTTCAATGTTGGTGATTACCTCGCCTTCCTTGCTTTTCACTGGTCGGTCTGGTTTGCGACGATTTCCAGAGAGTTTCTTTGTTATGTCATACAGTTGTCTCATGTTCCCTTCTCTTGCAGCCTTTTCCGCCGTCGTTGCTAAATCTTCCACATATTTACGTTTGTCGATTCTGATACTCCTTTTCACTTGTTTGTGTACTTCTGTGTATTCAGCTTGTGCTTTGACTTTTTCTGCTCTTGTTCGACTGGTATTGATTGCTGCCTTCTTGTTACGTCTTTCTTGAATCTTATCCAGTGTATCAACAGTGATCCATTCCTTGTGATGATGCTTCTTGTGACCCAGGACCTCATGACATGGTGAAGTGATTGCCTCTTTGATCTCCTTTCAGTTGCTCTCCACAGTAGTTCCTTCCCCATTGAGTAGATCATGAAAGCCCTGGAACTTGTTGCTGAGGACTATCTTGAATTTGTTGAGTTTGTTAGTATCCTGAAGAAAGGCCGTATTGAACTTTTGTGATATTGTCCGCTCCATTGTCCAGTGCTTCTTGAGTTTCAATTTCATCTTGGCGACCAGCAAGTGATGATCTGATGCTATATCAGCTCCTCTCTTGATCCTCACGTCCTCTATAGTCCTCCTGAACGTTTTGTTGATGCAAATATGGTCGATTTGGTTTTGCGTGATGTGATCCGGTGAAGTCCATGTGGTTTTGTGAATGCGTTTATGTGGGAATATGGTGCCACCTATGACCAGTTTATTGAAGGCACATAGGTTTGCAAATCTCTCACCATTTTCGTTTCTTTCTCCCAGTCCATGTCGTCCCATGATGTCTTCATATCCAGTGTTGTACGTTCCAACCTTGGCGTTGAAATCTCCTATCAGAATGGTCATGTCCTTTGTTTGGCACTTCTCGACGATTGACTGCAGCCTATTGTAGAATTGATCTTTAGCGTCTTCATTGTAATCGTTGGTAGGCGCATAGCATTGGATAATATTCATTGTAATGCCCTCCTTTTTTGTTTTGAAGGAGGCTTTGATGATCCTTGGTCCATGAGATTCCCATCCTATAAGCGCATTTTGCGCTTGTTTGGACAGCATCAATGCAACTCCATGTGTATGTGGGGCATTTTCTTCTTCATGGCCGGAGTATAACAGAAGCTCTCCTGAAGTTAGTCGTTGTTGTCCAACTTGCGTCCAATGTGTTTCACTGATCCCAAGTACCTCTAGGTTGTATCTTCTCATTTCTGCAGCAATTTGGAAGGCTCTCCCGGTGTCCCACATTATACGAACATTCCATGTACCTAAATAAATGGTCGCTCTGGTTGTCAGAAGGCCCCTTTATACCAATATTTATATGTTCAAACAAATGAATAATTGACAAACAACCCAAAAATTTATTTCATTGTCTTTATGGTAGTGAATATTATTAAAGAAGTATTAAATGTATAAAAATGGTTGAGTAGTATATACTAGGAGAAACAGTTCAATTTTAAAAAATAGTCAGAGTAAATCCTTTCAATTAGTTCTCACATTTAGACGAAAATTACCGGGTGTGATCACTGTCACTTTCTATACTGAACCATATCTCATAACGTCTAAAGTCACTGAGTTACATTACCTCTCAGATTGCAAGCAGTAGGTCGTGATGGACTGACTGATGCCAGCGTCATACAGCTGACTATTTCTCAGCTTTATTCAACCAGTCTCCGCTTCGGCAAATAAAACATAGCGTTAAAGTTTTTCAGCTAATGTAGATCAGTTGAACAATCACAATAGGCAAGCTGGAATACCACGATCAAGACACTACGTTCTGTCATAAAAATCGGCAATGCGTATCCGCAACCTCACATGAAAGTGATCACTGATTTTTTATGATGGTCAAGCTGTATCGTTGATTGGCAAGAATTAGGAATATGATATAGGTACCTCCTGTTTGCTTGGGAACTTAAAGCTTGTAAACTCTGTGTTGTTTTTGGGTCATGGGTATTCATTGCCGAAGAGATTTAGGATGTTCGTCTTCCAGCTAAATTCGATCCCGAGCAGAAAGACTAATTTATTTCAATTAGTCGCCTTACTTAATTTCATATTCTATGGAACTAACATTTTTTCAATACTTGAGATCATGAGTCGATTGAAGATAGACCACCATGGAAAACCTGGAAGCACTGGATGGCCGTTTCGTCCTATTGTGGAACTCCTCAACAGTCAGTATTCACGATCCCGCCCCCCGCGCGATTCGAACCCAGGATCTATCGGTTTCGCACGCAAGCGCTTAACCTCTAGACCACTGAGCCGGCATTCAACGGTGTTAATGTCTAACTTCAACTAATCCACGAAATTGAGCGACACATCCACCTTTGTCTACAATGAATAACTCGATTGAACTCCACTGGTCACTGCTCATGACTTATGATCTCAACTATTGAAATTACTATAATATCCACAAATATCCCTTCTGATATTAACAAACATGTTTGCTGTAAAATTGGATTGGTAGTTTCAGAACTTCGTAGTTATTTATTTATACACTCTATTCACTTATTTCTGCTTATTGAATAAAATGGAAATTATTTTATTATTATTAATGCGATCTTGCTGTACGAAATGGTACCATCACTAATCATCTCACGTAGTTTTAACTTGTAAATTTCCGAATTAGTATAATTATCCTTACATCTCACCAAATTATTATCAACTACCAGCACTCCCATATCATGATGATTAATACTACTCAATTATCAATGCTTATTGTTGAACTTCACAAACTATTAGTGCCATGTACAACAAATACGTGCATACACCATAGGTCAGTCAGCAACAACATAGAACTTCATATGTATGTACATACATCAGTTCAAGTTGCCATACTACATTAGCACAAAGATACAATTGTTGATTCAAATCTTATAAATTCTCATATTTCTCTTTGAAAATTAAATAAAAATAGTAACTACCCGTGTTATAACTTGTGGCCTATGTGTCCTGTTAACGTATAACGTAATGATACCGCCAATCAGAGAACAGTGAATTATCGACTGGACTAATGATGCATAAAACCTGTACGGGCAGTCTAGAGTCCTTATCGATTCTGCTTCCTGCCTAACCCAGCCAGTTATGTCCAGAACACAAATCTCAGCTTCTGCCATATGAATCATATATTTCAAACATACTGGGTTTATATACACCAACCAAACAGACTACATCGTACCAATAAAATAAGAAACAACATTTGTACAAGAATTGGCCAAATGTGGCTGTGAATAAGGGAGGTAGTAATCAATATAATAGGTATAACTCAAGAATGGTAAATCACATAATCATTGGTCAAAATAAAGGGAACAGGAATATGAATAGTTTAGTAATTTACCAATTATACGATAAAAATATACGTATAGTATTAGTCCAGAAATAGATTCCAACAATCACCATTCACTATTCTTGTCGGAACCTAAAAACCCGTAAAATTTTACCATTCTTTATATAATTAGACTCATTTAATTACTGTAATGTTTATATTCTGTTTTGCTTTTATTGCATACATGATTACAATTTCCAATCAATTATTGATTTTATTATTATGATGATCATTGTTGGTATTGTACTTGTCCTTTTTATTTTTGTTTAGCTCGTTATGCACTGATCAAATCATTAGAAAGTATTGCATTAAATAAAGAAAGCTAAAATTGTACTATGTATGTGATATGTAAAGATTCATATAGAGATTCAAGTAAAAACATATTTCTTTACTTGATGTTTATTCTCATTGTTTCATTTATGATACAATTCAACTGAACACTGTTGCTTCTTCAATTGATTAAAATTTAGCATTAATTAAGTCTCATATTATATAGATTCATCATCATTAAAACTAGTCAACATTATTATTATTGTTGTGAAATACGGGAACATTTCTGATATTCATAAATCTTCATTTTGAACTTTTTCTAAATAAGCGATTTGCATTTAGTTCACTCATGGCTAATTCTTCAACTTTACTGAGTTCGAATCCCGTGAGCGAAATGCGTAAATACGCATTGCTGAGGAGTCCCGTAATAGGACGAAACAATCGTCCAGTGCTTACAGGTTTTTAAAAGTGATCTAATATCAATCAGTTCGTGATCTCAATTAAAAACTTAATAATCTCTACAACTCTATACTGATAGCTTTAATTGACTCATGAATTCAACTATAAATTTATTAAAATCTCCACAAAACCTCCATTCTGATAATCTCATGAAAATATTAACATATTTTTCATTTCACTATCATTGTTTATAGTTGCACTGGAATGCTAATCAACTATATTTATGTTACTTAGAGGTTTTGTGCTATTATGCCTAGGTTAAGATTTTATTTTCGAGTGCACCGTATCCCATTTAATTGATCCTGTCAATTTAGGCATACAGTTCTTCAAGAATAGTAATTATTGCTCACTATTTTATTGGAAAACGCCGCTTGTAGCTCTCGTAAAGCTACTGCCGGTCTCAAGCAGGGTGAATGAGGAGGGTTGGGCCTGGGGTTGGTAACTCTATCCTATAGAAAACAACCTTGCTAATAAAAACGTTAACCAGAATAAGCGATTTCAACTCTGCCCTGTGAGTTGAAGGGAGGATTATGACGATGCCCCTTCTAACAATCAGAACAATGATTTTTTATAGGTACACAGAACTTTCGGACAATGTGTGAGACCGGGAGGACCAGTCAAATAGCAACGGAAATGAGGAGATACAACTTGGCGGTTCTCGAGATCAACAAAACCCCATTTGACCCAAGCTGGACAGAAAAGGTCAAGTACGGGAGAAATGCTGCTGAACTCCGATCACGAAGAGGGAAATGCTTTACACACTTACGGAGTTGCTCTGATACTATCTAAAGAAGCACGAAATGCACTTCTAGGATGGGAATCTCATAGGTCCAGAATTATCAAAGTATCTTTCAAGACGAAGAAGGAGGGAATTACAATGAATGTTATCCAATGCCATGCAACTACCAATGATAGCAACGACGGTGATAAACATCAGATTTACGAAATCGACCAGCGAGGTGCTCAAGAGGACCTAATTATTCTGATGGGAGATCTAGATGTGAAAGTCGGAATGGGAAACAACGATTATGCAGATATCATGGGACAACATGGACTAGGAGAAAACAAAGGGGAATGTTCATTCAACAAATCGGTTATAGGCTGCAGAATATTTCCACACAAACGCATACACAAAACTACATGGGTCTCATCGGACCACATCACGAAGAACTAGGTAGATCATACTTGCATCAGTAAGAAATTCACAAGGTCGATGGGAGACGTGAAAACCAGGAGAGGAGCTGATATAGCTTCGGACCACCACCTGGTGGTTGCTAAGATGAAACTGAAGATAAAGGGAGCACTTGACAACGGAACAGGCAGCACTGCATAGGTTCAATACAAACTTCCTTCGAGATACTGACAAACTCAACGAATTCAAGATAACTGTCAACAACAGGTTCCAAGCCTCACAGGATCTACTGAAAGAAGAATCTACTATAGAGGACAACTGTAAAGGTACCAAACAAGCACTAACCTCAACGTGTCAGGGGGTTCTGAGCCGCAAAAAGCATCATAAGGAATGAGTCTCTATCGAATCCCTGGACAAGACAGCAACTGACAACGTCTGAACAAAAACACAGAAAGTCAAGGTCAATACAAACAATGTAGCAGCAGCTCCTGCATCAGTAGGACTCATCTTATACAAGGGAACAAGCGAGATCCTCAAATACAACACGGAGAATACCAAACCATTCACTTGATGAAGAAGCTCTACAAGAGGTGGAATCTTTCACGTATCTGAGAACATACGTAAACAATGAGGATCTGATGCATACGTAAAGGCCAAGGATTGGCAAAGTAAGGGCGGCATTCCTACAGTTGAAGAATATATGGACCGATGCATATATGTGCCTGGTTCTACGTTGTAGCTGACTGACTGATTGATATGGAACTCAAAACAACTATCAACCAACATCAAAGCCACAATTAAGGAAGGAAAAAATCGAGCGAAGAAATTTCTTTTCAATTAGTTTTTCATCATGGTAGAATTTTCAATGCTAACTTCAAGACAGTCCTACAGTACGGAGCTGAAAATTGGAGAATAACTACAACCATCGTCAAAAAGGTACAAGTATTTATAAACAATTGTTTACACAAGATACTCAATATCCGTTAACCGGATACCATCGGCCACAGCCTACTATTGGAGAGGACTAACCAGGTTCCAGTTGAAGAAATTAGGAAAAAAACGTTGGAAGTGGATGGGACAGACATTGAGGAAACCATCAAACTGTATCATGAAGCAAAAATCAATTTGGAATCCTGAAGGGAAACGGAGAAGAGAAAAACTGAAGAACACACTGCACCGAGAATTGGGAGCAGACATGAAGAGAAAGAATAGCAACTGGAGAGGATTGTCCATGACGGGTAACAGATGTAAGTAAAAGTATTTCATTGGTAGCCAGCTGTGATAAGACAGCATATATTTTTAGGATTCTCTATAACGAGGATTTACATCATACAGTTTCGCTTTTAAAGCAAATTATGTAAATATAGATTTATCATCCTATATTGATTTATTTGAACACATAGATATTGGTACAAGAAGGCATCAGGTACACATGCGCCACACAAATCTCATCTGAAGCAGGTGGTTTTCTTAGAAGGCCACACCCGGCGCCTTCGACCTAAAGGTCTGGTCCCCATGGCAGTGGAGCATCATAAGGAGATGCAGTCCCAAGGCAGTCGGTGTCCAGCGATCGGTTCATACGCCATTCATTCTCTTAGGATCCTGAAGCTAGCCCGTGTGTAACATTTGTTTTAAATCAGAATTTTCCAACTCTCCGTGTCCACCAACGCGGCTAAAGCACCGGACATTCGCTTTTCGTCTTCTCAGTTTCGTAAAAAATAACCCCGCCACGAAAACGCAGTGAGTAGGACTTCTCTCGCAGAGGCTATATACGTGCGGCCATGTGAGAGCATTTCGAGAGGGAGAGCTTACTCTCCCCACTCTCGGCCGTACCAGGGCATTTGGGGATTACGAGTTCACCTATTCTGAGAACGGAACGAAGACTCTGTGACACAATGACAGATAAGCTAGCTATTCCGACGCGTCCCAGTCCAGCTAACCTGAGAGAGAAGTCCAGATTCGGAAGAGAGAAATATATTCCACAAGTAACCAGAAGCATGAACAACCACGACAAATTAGAAATATATTCATTTATAGATTGATTCATACACCCATTTTTGATTAATAATTAAGATGAAATCACATATATGAAAAAAAATACTTAGGGTTATAACAAATCATGTGCTACATATCATGCTGAGCATAGTTCAGGTCAGTTGAATACAAGAATATCGTATGTTATACAATACAAAATGTCACATTGGGAAACAGAAACATACTACATTGAGTAATTATCACATCTAATTTTGACTTTTCATCCCATCATATCATATTCATGTTTACTTTCAATAACCGTAGTAAATGTTCTAAATTTCGACTTGTCAGTTGAAGTTAATCGTTTACATCACTTAATGATATAGTTATAAAATTAGGGGAAGTAACAGACCTTACTACTCTTGTTTCGCTGTATAATTAGAAACAGTTAGGTTATGCTTTTTTTATTCCTTTTGGTCTACAGCCTTCGTCTGACTGACCAACTATTTGTCTTGTTTTCAAATCATGATCTCGATATACTAAATTTATACTATAAATCCGCTATTTTTCAACGTTACCTTACTAATCGTGCATGCTAATCTAATTACTCATTTATTTGTGAATACAGGTGTGGAGTTTGTTTCTACAGTTATCCTTTTTTATTGATCACTAAGTGTGGGCGACTAGCATAGTTATTTGCCTTTAAGGCTAACCAATCACGAGCTCTAAGGTTATGCTAAAGAGCCTAACGTATTAACGTTATTAGCTTGTTTTGAGACGAGTTCTCTCACATAGCTACGAGACCGGTACAGATAAAAGTTATTAAAGTTAGGATCATTAAGAGCGATCCTGTAGTTGTGATTACGATTAACGTACCGTTATATTTCTTGAGTACTTCGAGTTGCACCTGACCCTCAATTGCTTTGAAGAGGACTAACGATGGACAGATCCGTTCATGTCACTAATTTATAAAATCGATAGACACAGTCTTCGGACTTGGAGCCAATCAGAGCTGAAAAACTAGCTGATTGCAATCTGCTTTTCTGTGCTAAGTTTATCCGAAAGTAGGTAGTCCCCAGCTAAATGACTAGTATATGGTGATTTGAGCATAAATCAAATTCTCCTACCTGACATGCTGAATCGCTAGGTACTTCTAATTGTAGTACTATCATTATTGTTTGAACACATATATATTTGTACAAGGAGGCACCAAATACATATGCGCCATACAAATCTCATTTGATATGTGTGAGAGCTATTGATTTCCGAAGCAAGAGCATCAATTAGAGCAAAATAAAATGAACAGGCGATCGGTTGCGTTATTTAGCGTTCATAAATATTTAGGTAACTTTTCCTAATAGTGTACTTACAGTCGTTACCTTTTGTTAAAAGAATACTAATTAAGTTAGATACTATAGAACCCACCCTAATTACCAGCACAATCACAGATTACTTAGAACACAATAACGCTATAAACGAATAAAAAGTTTAATGCATTAAGAACAGAATAAACTCGTTACACTTGCGCCACCGTCGTTGATCTTAAGCTATATCATACCATCCGCATACTGTTTAGACAATAGGATATTTCCACAGATGTCAATTCCTTAAACACATTGTCAGTATCCTGTTAAATACATTAACGTGATTCCGAAACTATGGTGAAACGAAGAGAAAATTACATTTCCACGGTTGAGTAGTTTCACTAACACTCGGTAAAGTCTTCAACAAAACTCTCTTCTGAAATACGACAAAAATTAGTTTAAATGCGGATGAATATTTCTAATTTGAAAACCATAGATGTTTGACAGTGGGTATTTTGAAGTTTTCTATAGTTTAGTAATAATAACTTGATCTATGCATTTTAATAATTCATGTTAATGCGCTCAATATTAAACGCTTAAAATGTGCAACAAACCCATTACACAAGGAAATGTTATTATTATTAAGAAGCGAAATACATAACTCAGTAATTGAGTTGTATATGTTATTCAAAGCAGCTACTCTATTGATACTGTGAAAAGCTTATTAATCAGCATCAACCGCCAATTTACGTGTTTATCGACATTTAAAGAGATAAACAACATTGCACATTCTGAAATCGTTTTCATCAGCTGTGAATCGGTGTTCGGTACATTAATAAATCACCTACATTCTTTGTATGAGGCATGTTTGATAGTAGTAGTGAGAAAATTTCCTTGGTCAAACCAACAACAGTAACACTATTTAAACATTAAGCTACGATAATTTATGGAGAAATATATATAAGGTCAACAACAGGCTGTGGATCTAAAATGACATATTACCGAAACCACATGGCTTGAACATCAGCACATGAAAAGATTGGTCACTCAAAACGACTTCTTTAGAAAATACCGACTAGCATTCGTCACACGTAAAGCATCAACGACAAGTTATTATTAACCTGACTTGGTAACAATCAAAACCCTAATACATTTAACTTCAGAATACATAAATTAATCAGTAAATATCATTAAATTATACAAAATATAATCGATTGTAGGTCGAAAACAGTTTACAACAATTTGCTGGTACAAAAAATCATTGACTCTCGCCATGTAGAGTTTCTTTGTCGAATGTGTATTCTCCAAGACCAGTACCCACACGATTGAGATTAGTAATGTAATCGGAAAGCTTTTTAATAGACTGTACCTGAGTCTCCAAATATTCATCTAGGAAATACCAGAAACAATATTATGTATAATGTGGATAATTGAATGAGAACATAAGTGTGACAAAAAAGGAATCTAATAGTTTTACGGCCAAACTTATGGTATATTGACGACACCTATTTAGTCACCGACTACTCTGGTCAGCTACAATAGGTAGTATACTGTGGGTTCAAAGGAAATCTACGGGCAACACAGGGAGTCATCATTAACATTTCTATTGGCGACAACTCGACTATGCTGACAAGCAACCTAGCATCTAGTATGTGCATTGATCGTCAGGATGACATAAAGTATTCGTAAAACCCCATACCTTAGTGTAGTTTGATTTTACTTCACACTTGCTGGAGTTTTTGTATCGACGAGGTAACATTACGTGCGTTTATAGAGAAGAGGGCTGTTATCCCTAACCTTTGGAAGAACAGTCCTTGAGGGCTACACGAAGGGAACTAAGTTAAAAGTCCTGAAGACTTAGGGGCGTGACTATGCTGTGAACGAAACGACCACTTGGGTCTGATTACATCCGGACCCAATTTGAGTAGTCTTAGATGTATAAGCCAACACTCATAGTAGTTTTTCAGTTGTAAACTCATGATTAATATGAAGTAACACGTCTTCGTTCCGGAATAACCAGCCAACAGCATAGCTTCAAGAAACCAGGACTGAAAATCAGGTTGATTGTGTAGTCACTAGTGTCCTGGAAATCGGATTCGCGAGACAACCCCACCATAGGAAAACGGACAATGAACTTACTGTTGATAAATTCGCAAAAGTGCGTATCTCTGTGTCTTTCACCAACAGCCAGTAAATCCATCAGACTCTGATTGACCTTTTTTTCTAAATCAAGAGCATCCTGCATAGCATGGAGTCCCGAATCCCATGAAAGTTGAGGAGGTGCCGATATATTTTGTAACACAATCCGACCACCCCGCATGTTTTGATAAGTCATTAACTATACGAAATTTATCTGGAAATTGTTGAACTACCTTAATGGCATGTTGTCGCTCCTCTTCCGACTCGTTTAAGAAAAATTTATAAAAACCGTTCAGCGCAACATCATCACGATTAAAATGAAAAGCCATAGTCATATAAACATAGCTTGCGTACAGCTCCATGTTAATTTGCTTATTAACACCAGCTTCACACTCTTCATGATAGTTCTGTCTGCACAAAGACATTCGCGTGCGTTCTTTAGAAGCGAGTTTGAGGGTAGCGGAATACAGTAATAGTGTGACGTGATATAGTTAAACAAGACAAAACTAGGTAAAACATTTATGACACAGAAAACGTAAATAAAATTAGGATTATTTTTTTAATTCTGTTTCACCTATCTAGAACTTAACAGCTCTCCCGAAAATCCGTTTTATCTAGTTTTAATTGGGAACCCATGTTATCTAAAAAGGACAGTGGTATTGTTTCTGGTTGAGTTAATCAACTGTTTTGATCGTAAATTACTCATTAAAACTACTGTTTACACTTTAATTGTATCTACTCCATTTAAAGCAATATTGTGTTGAATGTTTAGTTTCTGCTTTTGTTTTTTTGTTGAATTGTAGCATACTTGGTCGACTTTTACTTGATTTATTTAGTTAAGGTTTAAGAATTCTTTTACATATCCTATTTATGTCACCATTGTAGTTGATTTTCAAGATGACCAGCTCTGCTCATAGATGTGGACAACCATATTGCTTATTCTCCGTGGAGGAAGGGATGCAATGTAAAGAGTGTAATAAGTAGTTCCATAAGATGTACACCTGATTAAGCCCCACTACATATAAAAGGTGCTCAAGGCCCAACTCTCATTGGCTTTGTAGTTTTCGTTGCTCGAGCAAAAAATTACTCATCCAGGAAGCAATTAGCCTCCTGTTGTTTTCTAATAAGAAGGTTGATGAGGGCTGTACTCGTAAAATTGGTACTGATGGCGAAGATTGTGTTAGTGTCGTAAGTGCTGTCACAGTGCAAGCCACACATCTAACCATGAAACCCGCAATTAAACCGTCTAACAGGAAGCAATCAATGAGTGAGACCTCATTAGATATCGGTGTTCATGTTGCTTCGGCGGAAACCGGTGACCCAGATAAAACAATTACTGCCCCGAGTGTTTCTAATGTGGGTGCCACGACTGATGGGATGTTGATGACGCAGAAACGCAGAAGAGTAGGAAAGACAGCTAAAACTAATGACTGTTTACATGATAAGTCTTTAGTGGACTCTCATACCACCCTGCCAAAATCCCAACGATAGCCTCGTCAAAAATTGTTGTGAAACACCTGCTTCACTCCAATGACTCTGCTACAATAAAAAATTATTCGTAAGATACCTGTAGTTAATATACAGGGTCTAATTTTACGATCGAAAGCTGTGAACACGGTTTCAAAAGAAGCTAAACCTATCCCTAGTTTAATTATTTGGAATCTAGAAGAGTCAAAACACAACAACCCTGCTAAAAAGGCAGGCACATGATCTGCAGTTGGTAGAATCGGTGATAAGAAACGTACTACCTGAAGAGGTTTCAGGGGTAGAGATCACGAAAGTAATACGACTTGGTACATGGGTTGGGAAAGAGACCCAACCAAGAAGGATCTTGAAGCTGGTTCTCGAAAATTTTGAAGAGACAGATAAAGTATTGAAAAACGCACAAAAACTTCGTGATTCAAGTATTCGTATCCAATCAGATTGGCCGCTTGAGGATTGAATCAAGTGGGAGAAGGCGCTTACGGAGTTGAGAACTCGCAAGTGAAACTAACCTTATCACTAAGGGTTTTCGGGTTGTCAGGTCTTGGAAGCCGATGCTTCCGAGGCCTGTATGGGTAGAACAACTGATTGCCAAAACACCTTAAGTGTGTGCTACACGAACGCCCGTAGTCTTAGAAATAAAACGTCCGAGCTAAGTCTGATGGTAGACGAATTAAGTCCCGATATAACTGTTGTTACATAACCTTGGTTCACAGTAGATATGGAATGTTCTCCCATCATTGCAGGCTATATCTGTATTAGAAGTGATAGAGTTTTAAGTCGCAAGAGGAGGCATAATGTTACATATTAGAGATCACTTTCGTATGCAATCAAATATATCGGAGGCTCATGTTTGTGGTACATGTGAGGTAGCATGTTGTTAGGATAAATCTAGAAATGGGTTAGTGACTAAAGGGGGAATATACCGTAGTCTGTGTTGCCTTGCTGATGACTTTATCTTAAGACACATCTGTTCTTGGAGTATGGCAGAATGTTGTATCATCATTGGGGACTTCAACGCACAGCATATCAACTGGATAGAGCTTATAGCTCCAGGTGGGGGTTTCGGTAGCGACCTTTTATCAACTGGTATTCAGTGTGCACTAGTACAATGTATCACAAAACCGACACATATCGATTTTCAACATGATCCGTCACTGCTAAACCTCGTCCTCACCTACCACTGTAAGACTGTCTTTGATATTCAGCATCTCCCCCACTAGTGAACACTGACCACGTTGTTAAAAGGCGAATGAAATGTAGTGATGGTATTCCCCCATTGCTGTTACACGAAAATTCATATTTAATAGCTGAATCAGATCGAGCAAAGCTGAGACTTTTTCAAACTATTTTAAGGAAGTCTACTCCACGTTAAATGTAACAAATACTTGTCCCACTCAAACCGAGACAACAGCCGTTGAATCTGTACAGGTGACTATGGAAACTGTCCTTCCGTTGATAACTGACCTCATACCTTGTAAGATACCGGGCCCTGACGGGTTACATCCATGGCTTCTGTCATCTCTTGCGGACATTATCTCAAAACCGCTCGCGACAATCTTCAACATGTCCCTCCCACTCGCTCAGCTCCCTAGAGATTGAAAAAACACTGTAGTCAGTCCTATATTCAAGGATGGTCAGAGACAGATCGTTTCCAACTACCGGCCTGTCAGTCTAACTAGCATTGTCGTTAAGTTACTTGAAACATGAATCGAGTTAGGTCGTTAAGCCACACATAATCTGTTAGCTCCTAAGAAACATGGATTTCTTATCAGGAGTTCATGCTTGACTAACTTACTTATTGAAAGGATTGGACGGCAGCCTTAGATAAAGGTCTGTCTGTCGATGTGATATTCAAAGATTTCGGTAAAGAATTTGACGAGGTTTCACACGTAGGTCTTATGCAGAAGCTTACGAGCTTCGGAATAATAGATACTGTACGGGAGTGGATAGGAAACTTCTTATGTGACCGCAGACAGAGAGTGAGGTTCAAAGGGACGCTATCCGATTGGAAGCCGGTCAAAAGTGTTGCACCTGTAGAATTATGATCTACTATGATATTAGTACTGCTCTAATAATAGACCTAATCCTAAATTTGTAGATTTGTCATGATATAACTGCCTAATCTATAAGATCTTACGTGGAAGTCACACCATCGACTACACCAACTCACTGTATCGTATCAAGGTTAGGCTAGAGAAAGAACAATATATTTAATATGAATAGAAGATATAAGGTAACATTCAGCAGAGACCACGCCTGCATGGCCGAGCCATGCCGTTCGACCAACTCTAATTCATTCACTTCATTGTTCGCGCCTTCTCCATCGTTAGGTATTTCTTTGGGTTAAATATTGAATATCTATTTTCCGAGTAATCTCGTATTCAGCTTTGAGGATTGTGTGGTTATAGTCCAATGCCACTACACACCCCAAGGCACCATCTTAGACCCTCTGCTCTTCCTTCTCTACGTTAACGAGTTGCCGCTTTTGCTTAGGTCGTCGACATTATTGTTTTGGACGATCTAAAAATCAAGAGAACAATAAAAAAAGAAGCTGATCATCTTAATCTTCAAGCTGACTTAGACGATTTTGTTAGATGGGCTCGAGAGTGGGGCTTAGAAATCAATGCTAGGAAGAGTGTACTAATGCACATCGGTCACGGTAATAGTTACCATGATACTATTGATGGTAAACCTCCTCCATGCGTTCAAGAACATGAAGACTTGGGAGTAATAATACATCATGACTTGAAAACAACTACGCATTGCAACGCAGCCGCTGTTAAAGGTTTTCGTGCGTTATTGTCACTTCGCCGAGAGTTCAAATCTTTTGACGATGAAACGTTTCGAGTTTAATTTACCACCTATGTAAGACCACATTTAGAGTAGTGCATCCAAGCAGCTAGCTCATGTCTGATAAAGTATACTAACTCACTTGAGTGTGTCCAACGTGTTGGAACGAAATTAGTGAAGGGTCTTGCTAAACTCCCTTACGGTGAGCATTTAAAGCACCTTAACCTTTTCCACTTGTCGCATCGTAGGACGCGAAGTAACGTTATACTGGCATTTTGTATATTTTATTATGACTTTGGTGTTAATATGTCTTATCCTTCTGATCTCTTCAGCGCTAATAATCTCCGAGGTCATAGCAAGAAGATTCATAAACCGCGACCTAATAAACTTAAATTTGCGTCCCG
This sequence comes from Schistosoma margrebowiei, assembly GCA_944470205.2. Taxonomy (NCBI): domain Eukaryota; kingdom Metazoa; phylum Platyhelminthes; class Trematoda; order Strigeidida; family Schistosomatidae; genus Schistosoma; species Schistosoma margrebowiei. The sequence continues at coordinate 4,984,744 of OX104028.1, forward strand.
TTTTTCTCATCGAGTTGTCAATGATTGGAACGCCTAACCTGAACAAGTGGTATCAGCCTCAACAGTGAATATTACCAAAGAAAAACTGGACCTTCATTGGAAGGCAATCTGTCAGAATTAGCACAGGTTCACCAGCCTACTATCCTTATTACTGAAGACTGAAATGAACAGTCAGATGTGTGACCTGTATTAAATCTGACAGTAGTGATCATTCAGTTGATATAAGTTTATTTTAAAAGCATCAAGTATGCCTCTAATCACGTGGTCAAGTATCGAATGCCACTCTTTGATGATTCTATTAGAAAGTCGATAGTCAGCCAACAAGTACTTCATCCTCGGCTTGTGAACTATTTTAGTTTCCTTGCAAATTGTCTGTTTTGGAATACAGGAACAAGGACGGTATATCAGTTGCCAATTATTCAACAAGGGGTTACAAAACTGTGGTCGTTTCACCTCTGGTTCTTTCATATTACAATGGAAATACGTTAAATTTAGACAGTCGAACGTCAAACGGGGGCTTTGATATTCCGGGAATCAGCTCAGATGCAGTCCTTTGAACCTATTCCAACAACCCACTGTCTCTTTTCATGCAGGAGTAGGTGTGATGATTAAGAGTATTTGACTTATTGTACGAACTAGAAATCCTAGAAATAACGCAATTTAACCAAGAAGTATAAGTTGAGCGCGAACAAACGTATTGTATTTGGAATTCGAAATCAGGCAATAAACAAGTACAAAGGAATCATTAGGTCAAACAAACACCAAGGCCAACCACCTGTATGCATAACTCTAATTAAGGACGAATGAAGGTTTTAGCCTCGACATGGCTAAAAGCCCTATGTATTAACAATAGGTTTCTAAAACCTTTATCGCAAATCGAACGGCAGTGTTCAATAGTCTTTAGGTCTTGTTTAGCGACGAAACGTGGATAATTGTGTCTGCACAACTGGCAGCTCATTTTTATTGACCATGTATGTACCTGTACTTATGAGACCAATATGCACCATAATGCACTTAGAAACCATTGTCAGCAATTGCCATGTTTTAGACAATTCAGATTATTTCTCCAGGTCATCTTGAAGCTCTAAACTATCAGCTTTACTTTTTATCGCTCTTCATTTCTTGACGTCGTCAGCATGCAACAAAACTGATGACAAGAGACTAAGAAGGTCACTTTGATACAGAAGGAACAACGCTGATGCCTAAACTGAACCTTGAGGCACATCGCCAAGTGCGGTTACCCACCCAGACAACGTTACGTTCACCGTTACGTTTAATATAGCCCAACGAAGAAGTCCTTTACCCACCCAAATAAATTACCTCAAATCCCAATATTACTCAACTCAAGTGTCGAGTTCTTATTTAATAATTATTTCTCTCGTTGTTTGGCACGTTAGTTTATCTTAAAAGAAACCATGACTGTATAGCACACTACACCGTTCGAAGTATCTCCTACCTTCCCATTAATTCGTATCTTTGTTAAGTAAAACCGTTTAAATTGAGCACAGAAATTGTCTTTTGATGTAATTTAATACGATTCACTTAAAAACGCTTCGTACATCATAAGGAAGAACCTAGTCTGGGCTAAATGATTATTCTTTGGTTGATTAGTTCTGTGTCCAAAGTGAATATTGGTATTTCAGTCATTAAAACCTAAGAAGGGCATATGAAGGCGGCTTGTGACGTCATGCTTATAGCACGTCGATATGAGATCTAGTAAGATTATTTGGATTCCATATCGCACCCAGTAGCTTCTTTCATATGTTTCTTTAGGACATATGTGATAGCCGCATCAACCACTGACTGTTCAAAAGAATTTTCTAACAATTCAGTCATCACATTTTTCCAGCCTATCATGGGTGCATTAAAGTCTCCTAAGATCAAACATCGACCACTTGGTGATAGAGTGCTGAGACGGTCTACCATGACCTCGTTTACTTCACAGTTTGAACAGTGGCAAACAAAGTCAATCAGCAGTCCTTGTTGTTTCCCTTCCAAGCGGCAACTAATTAGTTTACACGTCTCACTTTCATGGGATATGTTATTGATATGGTTGAATGCTATTAGGAATTCACCTGCTCGGTGAACGAATGAAGGTCAAAGATACAGTGAAACGATAGGCCATTCTAATCCGTTGTACACGGTCCTGATAAACACATCAAGAAATCGTGATGAGGCGTAGAGAATGCATTCCAAAAGCACCCAGAAAATATAAGGTCACTAAGCTCACAAATCAAGCTTATTTATACAATGAAAACAAACACCATTGGCAGAGCCACGAAATAGGCGTACTAAAAAATCCGTCAACTAATGACAGTCAAGGATTTCCGAGTGGGTAATGTAAGGTGTAAGTCAACCAAACGTCTCTTGGCACGAAAACATAAAATTCAAATATTCAGAATAAAATTACAAATTTAGGACCTTTTCCAAGGGAGTTCTGTGGACGTAACTTCTTCAACAGTTATCAACGACGATAAATTGGAAAGTATTTCTAATGAATAGAGCTACTAATTATTTACGCTTCTAGATTTTATTAGCTCTCAAAGATTTAAAATTCTCAAAATCAAGTCCCCCATATTCTGTAGACTGCATCAGCCAAGATTATGTGACTGCGACTACATTCAGCCTAATTTAGTCTATCTGTACATCTAGCTTTGATCGCTTGTTGGGAAAGCTCTGTGCATTTGTACGACAGATCCGAAGACCATCAAAACGGCTACGGCTTCACTTTCTGTATAAGCCTCACTACCAGAAACTTCGCAATCCCAAGGTCATTCTCTCTAGCATCAAACTTCGATATTAGTTTTTCCTCAACTTTTCATCCTTTTTATACGGTGCGCAACTGGCAAAACATTACGGACAAAAATTCCTGACGTATTTAGCTTATATTCGTTCCACAGTGTTAGATCTCTTTCAATAAAACTTAAATATCACTTCCAGCAGCCTGGTTTAATTTTGTTTTGAGTCCCTTTAGCTAACTAGTGTATAGACATTCAACAGGACGACGTCAGAAATATCTTGAGGCATTAGCAGACTAAGCAGAACTTTTGGTAACCCAATATCTTGCTTGATGCGGGTTTTGAGTTTTCACTCTCCTTCACTTTATGAAAGACGACTGACTTATCATTATGATCAGCCTTAGACTTTTCAACTACTTATTGAAACTGGTTCTTCTTTGACGACAATAGATCATTTGCCGTTCTCTATTTGTACCCATTTATCTGTTTTCACTGGAGTAGCAGTCGCAGTCACATCACATACATGTGAGATTCTGGATGATTTCCGACGACTTGGGTGATCAGGTTGCTGTTTTCTCTGCAAGAAAAAGAACTAGCATTGCGATAAGGTTTTCTAACCAGCTTCTACCTGCTGCAATTTGTAAGGGATAGAAAAAACCTGATTTCTTGAGTTTTATTTCGAATACACTTCTTTAAAGTCAGTCTTTTCTCTTTTCGTCCATGTAATTCCATCGTATCTGAACTTATTTGATTTCAAATAAATTTTTGTATCAATCGAGCACGCATCATTACTTGTGTCTCAATTACATTTCCTTATACTCATTTCATCAGCGTTCACGATTACAATGGCTTCGAGTACAAGCTGTTTGCGTCCTGACAGCATTGATGACACCACCGAAGACACGTGCAGGACTATTGCACTAACGCCAGGTACCTAGTAGATACAGGTGCTTAAGTTTTTGTCGTACCGATTCTTTAGAGTAAGTCTCAAGCTACAATGCTTCGAATGGCTTAGTTATGATACACGACAGCTTAAGGTCAACCTGAGCAACCGACGACAGTATCTGTGGACATTCATCATTGTCGATGTTCCCACAACCATATTCGGTATCGATTTTCTACAGTAATATGAATTGATAGTCGATTCATGTAGGCTGCAGCTAACTGATATTTCGTCGAACAGCACATTCATGTGATTTAATGCTCAGACAAACGCGTATCTGGTCACAGGTGTATCTCATTCGCGTGATATATTCCACGCTTTATTCGAGAAATTCCCTCAATTAACTTAACCTCTGGAGGGGATCCTATCGTGTGCAACACCACATAGTCACCCGCGGCCCCTCAGTCATGGCGAAACTTCGCCGACTAGCAACAGAAAAATTAGCTTTCGGTAAACGCGAGTATGATAGCATAATAGCTGCTGGCATTATTCGTCCTTCTCACAGATTCTGAGCCTGATGATCTGTCACGTATCCGAGTGAATGGCTCAAAGAACAGATAATGGCGACCGTCTGTTGCAGCTATGCTCAGATAACCGCGTCTTTCTTGCAAATACTAACTTTAGGCATAAGGAAAGACATCTTTTAACATGGCGACCCCCGAATTCGTCCCAACGTTGGACCCAAATACATAACATCGCTATCAGCCACCGATGGAGGGGCTCGATAGAAGACTGTCGCTCATTCTGGAGCACATGCTTAGATTCAAATCATGCTCTAGTGCGAGCGCGTATTTGCTTGCGTCTTACTGGACGTAGAAAAGACGCTGCAAGGAAACCTCTTAGGGGCCTACTTAATGATAGTCAAGCTAAGAGTATATTTCAGGAACAACTAGGAAAACAGTTATGCAGCCATGTATGTGATGCCCACCCCGAGGCAGCATGGAATGATATCCGAAAAGCTGTGGAAACAGCAGTGATATCCGCTAGTAAGTTAAACCAGAGGGTTAGGGAGCAACACTGGATCTCAGCAGCATCTATCGCACTGATAGATGCTCGGAAACTCATTCCACCTGACTCTGAACATAATGAAGAGCGGAGTCAGCTTAAGCTGACAAGAAGTCTACGCAATGATCGTGAACAGTGGTGGGTAGCGAAAGCAAGAGAGATGGAAAAGGCAGCGGCAATAGGTAATGGTAGACAATTGTTCAGACTTGTTAAGGAAACCGGAATAAGGAACCCGACTGTATAAGAAGTTGAGAAAGCCATAGGAAATCTGAAACGAGGGAGAGCAGCAGGCCCTGACAGGTTTACTCCTGAGATTTTTAAGGATGGTGGTTCAGTATTAGCAGTGAGATTAACCGAGGTCTTAGGTAGAATTTGGGAACTGGACGTAATCCCATCTGACTGGTCTCTATCACTGATTGTGCCAGTCTATAAGAAAGGACAAAGTTAATCTTGTGACAATCACAGAGGAATCAGTTTGACTAATATAGTGTCTAAAATATTAGCTTCAATAATACTTCGACGCCTAACCAAAGCTCGTGAAGAGCAGATTAGAGAAAACCAGGCCGGTTTTCGACCTGGACGTGGTTGTATAGACCAGATATTCATACTACGTCAGGTTCTAGAACACAGACACACGTTTAGACGCCCCACAATGGTAGTATTTCTCGACCTTAAGGCGGCATTCGACTCTGTTGATCGTAAGGTTCTATGGCAGTGTTTGTCATTGAAAGGAGTACCAAAGAAGTACACTAACCTTATAAAGGCTCTCTACTCGAACACAACTGGTAGAGTGAGAGCTTATGGCGAACTGTCATCAGAATTGATTACATCAAGTGGTGTTCGTCAGGGCTGTCCACTCTCTCTATTCTTGATTAACTTTGAACTTCTACCAGGAGGTTCACTTGTTGACTTAGAATATGCCGATGACAGTTTTATTTGACGAAGACGCTGACAAAATGCAGTCTTCTGACCACTCTAAGCAACAATGCAAGCATGTTCGGGATGCGATTCTCTCCCTCGAAATGCAAAATGTGTTGCTTCAGGATTGGGTTGCATCGACACCCGAACTAATGATAGGGAGTGAAGTAGTTGAGCGTGTCTTGGAAGTCTCATCAGCCCATGTGGTCTGGTGTGTGACGAAATCTCAGCACGGATACTGAAGGCCCGACTAGCTTTTGCCAACTTGCGTCATTTATGGCTTAGGCAAGATATCCATCTACCAGCCAAAAGACGGGTTTACTGCGTAGCAATTCGTTCCGTCTTACTTTATGGCAGTGAAACGTGGCCGGTAAGAGTAGAGGATATTCGTAGGTTATTAGTATTTGATCATTGGTGTCTTCGAAACATTGCTCGTGTATCCTGGGACCATCGCGTAAGCAATGCAGTTGTTAGGAAACGGGTACTAGGTAAGGATGGCAAATCCATTGATGAAAAGGTGAAACTTCATCAGTTGATATGGCTGGGACACGTGTTGCGTATGCCCAACGACCGACTGACTCGACGTGCGATGTTCAGTGGTATAGGAGTAGGTTGAAAGAAAGCTAAGGGAGGACAGATCAACACATAGCACAAATTCATGAAGTCACTACTGACAAGTGGACTGAGCTATTTTGGTAGGTGTAGACTACCTTGTTGGGATCTGCGAGACGATAACAACCGATGGTTAGAGACCTTGAATGATATGACTCAAAATCGTTTGCAGTGGTGTGAGCAAGTGTATCCACTCTTTGTGTTCTCCGAAATTCTAATCTTCTGAATTATTCATACCCCTTTCCTTTTTTCTTTCGAAATCTATTTCATTGGATTATACTCACTGAATAACATTTTCAAACCCTAATCTTTCCGATTGCTGTTTATACTTTTACTACCTCTACCACTATGGGATTTGAATCGCAAACTGCATCTCTGTGTTAATATGGTGTGACAATTCGAACTGATATACATACATACAAATTTCTACATTGTTATTGACCGACTGATATTATTTAAGGTGATAAGTTGATCAGTTTTTATTTAGAAAATTATAAATTTTGTTACATGAACACAATACCCTTTATATGACATTTAATAGTTTGTTTCTTTATGGAAATATTCATGTAATTCTAATTGTAGTATCTATGAAATGATAGTTAATTCAATATTATTTTATAAAGAAAAAAAAAACCCAATAAAAAACAAAACAAAAACTATAATAAGAATAACGATGTGAAACAGATTTTATTAATTTTTATTATTTTCAAAAAGTGTTTCAATATTTTGTTGATAGTAAAATGATAAATAAGAAGGAGGGGAGCAGAGGAGGAGAACGTGGCATATTAGCAACAATATTGTTTGAAAAAAAATACATATATATATATATATCATAACTAATATTGTTTTACAAAGAAATGTAATTCGAATAAGAACAAAACAATGACCGGATCTACAACACATACAAAAGCGACTCATAATATAAATAATGTAACAATAGAATTAGCATAGATTTACTTACATACAATATGAAAAAAAGTTACCTTTGCATGATCATGAATAAATGACTACAGAATGTCACACATACACACACACACATATACATGTTACATAATACATACATAAATATAGATAGAAATAGATACATACAAAGGAGTCTAATAAAGAGACATTAAATATAATTCCCCTATAGAATGATATTATTAAAAATAAAAGGGAATTGAAAGAATCATTTCAAACACACAATAAGAGAATTGAATAAATTCAATAATTATCCATGGCATATAAAGTAAATATACTATATGACATGAAAATATCAGCATAATTCATTAGTAAAAATAGATAAAACTTAACAGAAATGTATATCATTCTTACAATTTCATACCCTACTACTAATTTCTACTATTCATTCATGTTTATTCAATTGATCCATAGAGTTGATAAGGCGGAAAAGGAATACACAAATTGATAACTTTAATTCACATTTATATGTGTATATTGTGAATCCTTCAATGGGAATAAGTTTACACAGACAAATAACTGTAGTTGCACACATTCACAAATAAACCAACATAGAAGTCAGTCAAGAAAATATGTGATTGTAAAGATCAAAACCAAACCAACTAATAAAGACCGGGGTAAATGAAAAGAAAACAAATAATAATAATAATAATGAGAAACCTGACATGTAATGAGATCATGTGCTTAATGAATCTATGATTACATTCTCATAATTACAAGTTATATTATGAATAATAATAATAAATAAATAATCAGTTGTTAGATGAACAAACTGATAAGAACAAAAAAAAGGGAGGAAGTGGAAACCAAACTTATGGAAGAACAATTATATAGTGGAAAATCAATTGTAACTAAGATATCACACTCACTCACACACACACACACTTTAAACACATCCATATACATGACAATAAGATAGTTGGCGAGACGTGAATTATTTAGAGAGAAAAAAAGAAAGAAAAGAAAACAATATACATAAATACATGTATGTGATAATATTATACAGAAAACAACAACAACGACGACGACAAAAAAGAAAAGAAAAAAGAGAAAGAAAAAATAAACAAATAAAATATCATTGATCGATGTTTATTTGTTTAAAATAAAATAAAAATCTATTTGAAAGAAAGAACATGGTAAAACAAACAAACAAACAATAAAATGAATATCGTTTTCTTTTTGAATGACCTACAACACATTGACAATATTGGTTTTCTATATTTTGTTTTGGTAAAAGTATAAACATAATTAAAATTTCAATGAATTACTCAATAGTTCATTTTAAAAGATAGAAATTATATTATTTATATGATATAAATAATCATTTACTTAGTTACAATACTAAACATGAGATCAATAATATCAGAAGAAGAAGCTTAAATGTAATGATAATATTGACAATAACAGCCATAGCAACAACAACAAGAAGAAAAATGAAGTGGTAAATGTTGACATGGATACATGAACCAAAACATTCATATAATCAATTAGAATATGTCAAAGGATAGAGGTAGGAAAAAGAAAGAGAGAAAGAGGGAGGAGAGAACAATCAACACAACTACATACATATACATACACATCAATAGATTTAGTAAATAGATAGATAATATGAATTTAAGTTATATTAGTAGTATGTAAAATAAAATATTTCATAATAATATTGAATGCATTACGATTGCCTGAAATGCGTTTAAATCGTACACCATAATTAATTGGTTTAGCTAATTGAAATATTTCCATATCCCATATGATTAAATTAGTTTTATGTTTTAAATGAATTAGATAAGATACTTGAGGCTGTTGTTGTTGTTGTTGCTGGGGTTGGTTTTGTTGAGGTGATGTTGTTAGTGTACAATGTTCTAGTTGTTGGTCAACATCAACATCATCAATAGTGTTATTATTATTATTATCATTTGAACAAGGAGAGGGTTGATGAGAAGAAGAAGAAGGATTCATTAATTTTGTACAACGTATACGATATGAACTAAGAAATTCATAAGAACATTGATAACGTTTTATTAATTCAATGATTTGTATTAATAAAACATGTGGATCAGTTCCAATAATTGGGAGGCGTAATACAAAATGTAAACGACGTGGTTTCCATAATTTTTGATTTTCATTCTTTCCATAATAAAAAGTATGATAATCATGTTGACGTTCATCAGATGATTTAAATTGTGATGATGAGGTAGTTGTTTTCCAATTTATCATTCTCGTTGTAACTGTCAGTGGAGATGAGGTTGTTGTTGTTATTGATGAGGATGATGGTGATAATGATATTGTACATGATGGAGTTGTGATAGTTGAAGCTTTCAATTTATGCATGTCGGAAGTTATGACCACAGTTTTCGAGGTTGGAGGGTCGAGGCAACACGGTTCGACTCCGGTCTTTTCTATAAAACAAACAATAAACAATCATAAGACGAATGAAACGTAACTAAAGCTGAAGATGATAAGTTAGTATATAACAAGTAGTTAAATTAAAAAAGAAACACATATACACACGAATTTAATTCGTTTATCTTTATCAAAATACTACTGAAATAATTAAGGTAAGTGTGTAAAGTAGCTGAGGGGGGGTGGGATACAAAAAGCACCAAAAATAGATAACATGTAGTTAATGCAAAACAAAAAAAATTTGTGCAGTAAATTTCCAATTAAAAATGACATAATTAACACGTTGTTACAAGAAACAAACAAACAAATACAAATAAGATACAAAACAAAACAAAGAACAACACAGTCTAAATGTAGTTAATTCTTAGTCATATTATAAAGAGAGAAAAAACGACTGGTGAATTCATTGAAAATTTTACTTGGTTCAACCTACGATAACTTATGAATGGATTCTATCATGAACTCAATAAGGCAGCACACACACACACACAATACCCTCCTCCCAATGGTAAATCCTCAACGATAGGACCCAAAAAGAAGTACAGCAGTATAGAAAAGTTGATATTTCACATAGAACAATTGAAATTAAACAACTCTGTATACGTGTATATATATAGCAATAAAAACGACCTTAGGAAAGAAAATCAGTGAACTAAATGTGATAGTCACCAAGACAGAAAACAGCATGGTTATGTGAATGGGAAAATATGCTTGAGGTTATCTTATTACAAAGGAAAAATTAACATTTAATGATAACCTATCTTCTATTTTTAAAAAACAAACCCAGGTCGATGATCTGGAAACTTTTCAAGGATGGGGTGTTGATTATGGAATTGAGAGAATGAAAAATGAATGCTCGGTGCTTTAACCGGGTTGATAAACATGGAGAGTCCACCTAGGGGAGCTGGAAAACCCTGATTTAAAACAAATGTTGCACATGGGCTCTAGTACCCCGAGCGAATAAATGGTGAATGAACCTATTGTTATTCAACGGGTACCATGGAACTGCATCTTCTTACGATGCTCCACTGTCTTGTGGATCACACCTTCAGGTCGAAGGCTCTGGGTGTGGACCCTAAGGAAACCACCTGCTTCGGCTTGGGCACCCAGACAGTAATACAGCCCCCACACAAATCAAATGAGATTTGTGTGGCGCATATGTATCTAGTGCCTCCCGTCACAGTGTCTATTCTACAGGACTTCAACACAACTCAGATGATTAAGAACACGTGATTAGCCTGACTAGGACGTAAATATATTTCCATACCAAAAACCTGACACAATCCAACAACAATCAATAATAAGGATAAGGGAATATATAACTCATAACTAATACCTATCAGACTATCTACTAGTCTGACTAAGCAAACAATCAATTATTATCACATTCTTCAAGAATGCTAGTTTGAACGAAAATGATCTACAAGAAGTATATCAAAAGTGTCTACTACCAAAAAAACAAATCGATCAATCTTAATAAAAGTATCTTGTATATCAGGAAATTCTATTCATGTTCGCATTATAAAATAAAAAAAAACTATTGTTCAACATACACATAAATGAATAAACAGCATAGAATTACTTCAGATGAAATGGAATGTACCATGAATATGTTGTATCTAGTTCTTGAAACTACAATTAATATACATACAATGTATTCCAATTTACGAAAAATGAATGAACAATACAATGATGAAAAACAACAAGAACAACGACGACAATAACAAAAGGTTTATAGATTTCATAATTTCGAATAAATTAAGCATTAGATAGATTGTTATTTATTTATTTTAACACATAGATATTGGTACAAGGAGGCACCAAATAAATATGCGCCACACAAATCTCATTCGATATGTGTGAGGGCTGTGATACTGCCCAGGTGCCCAAACTGAAGCAGGTACGGATAGATTGTTATATATTTGTAGAAATACTAATGATGAATAAGACAAAAAGGTAGATTTTCTGACATAACATAACTTCGTGTAAGCAATTTCTATTCAAAGAAGAAATTTCATTTAAAGGTATAGTGTTGGAGAGTTGAATCAATTTTTTCAATGTTTCAATTCACACAAGTTCACTTCAATTAAATAATCATTTGAAAACAAATGAAGTAATGTGTAAACTGATAACTCTATGGCCTCCAAATGCCCTGGTATGGAAGAGAGTGAGGTGGGTCATCCCTCCCTCTCGAAATGCTCTCACATGGCCACGCGTATACAGCCTCTGCCAGCGAAGTCCTACTCACAGCCTTCTCGTCAATGGGGTGTTGTTCACGGGAACGAGCGGACGATAAGTGAATGTCCGGTGCTTTGACCGGATCCCAAACCAATGGTGTACATGGGCTCCAGTATCCTGCGGGAACAAATGGTGTATGAACCAATCGTTGGTCACCGGCTACCATGGGACTGCATCTCCTCACATGCTCCACTGCCTTGTGGGTCAGACCCTCAGGTCAAAGGCTCGCGGTGTGGCCCTCTAAGAAAACTATCTGCTTCGGTCTGGGAACCCAGGCAGTATTACAGCCCACACACACACAAATATGGTGTGGCGCATATATAATTGATGCCCTCTGGTACCAATAATTATGTGTTGAAATGAATAATAAATAAAGATAACTCTATTAACAAGTTTTAGATAACAGCAGCATTTGAGACATTCTAGCGAGTATATTACTACTTGACTTAATGAGTTAACATATATGATTTGATTTATTTACTAGTTCAGTTAACTGCTGACTCGGATTGATGAACACATAAAAGTGATATATATTCAGTAGAAGTGTTGAACATTTCAAGTATGAATACCCTAATATGGCAGTCATGAATTTTTAAGACTAAAGAATTCCATACTAGTAATCGTCATTATTTAACATTAAACCAGAGATAAAGTCAATCAATCATATGGACTATAAATCGGATCATTCCGGTCAAGAATATTAGATTGATTTGGAATAAAGAAAAATTGTAATAATCATCTAAAGTGATACAATAATTAACATAAAGAATGAATGAGTCTATGGTCCAAATAAGTTTTGATTCTTCTCTATTCATACGAGATCTATTCGTTATTACGAATTGGAAATGTTGACAGTTGTTAGAGAATAGACCATGTTTAAACAAGTGGGTAGGGTTAATCACAATGCATATGGGGAGTATCAAACAAAAAAACACAAGAACATTACTGTAACAATTAAAATTTATTATTCTTGGATAGACTTTACACTTATAATGTTTTGTTAGAATAAATTATAAAATAGAACATTAAAGGAAAGAAAAAGAGAGAAAAATATAATAAACATATTTATTATAATTTTTAGTGAGTCAATCAGCTACAACGTAAGACCAGGCACATATATGCATCGGTTCAAGTTGCATACCGCATCAGCACAACAAGATGAACATCGGATTCATAGAAGTAGTTAATTCAATGGTGGTAATGTATAAAAGAAAGATTGAACATAAGAACATAGTACAGGAAGAAAGAATTAGTTGGTAGAAAGAAAGATATAAGGCAATTTTAAGCTCATAGTTTAAGTGAAGACAGAGAGTGTATACACCTACACTATTGTGATCGATGGTCAGCCATGTCACACACAGTCTCCAACCATTGGTTACGATAGTCACGCAGACTCCAACCAAGTAGACTGCATCTATCAACATGACTACGACTACAAGTTAGTGACTTCAAACACTGATGCCACGTTTTGGTTAGGCATCTTCTAACTTTCTTCCAGTTGTCTCCAACACTAGTCAGAATTGCGCGTCGTGGTAATCGGTGTTTAAGCATACGAAACACCATGGCCCAACCATTAAAGTTGATGAAGGTTCACAACTTCATCAACTGATTTACCAACATTCCCTAATACCCTACGTCTAACCTCACTATTACTTACCCGGTGATCTCGATAGATGTAAGCAATATTTCTAAGACATCTGTGGTCAAATACTAGTAGCTTACGAGTATCGACACTTAATGGCCACGTTTTGCATACATTAAGTAGAACAGAACGAACTGCCGCACAGTATACTCATCCCTTGATTGATAGACGGATATCTCGCCTTCACCATAGGTAATTTTGATGAAAATTGGAAAATGTTAAAATGAGTTTTAAGCTAGAAACACCCTTACTAACCCTTACTAACTATACAACATCCTTAGTGAGTGTTAAACACTAAGAATCTACAACACAGCAAAACTATTGCATGCCAGAAACCGAGAATATGTTCAAGTTGAACATTATGTGTTTAGACAACATCAACAACCAAAAAACAACACACATAGATAAACACTAACAATAACTGTAGAATGTGTAAAGATGTTTGGAAGAGTAAGAAAAACAAATGAAAAAGTGTACGAATTACATATAAAAAGATAAACTATCACTACAATTACAACAAGAAACATACAAATATATTCATTCCTATGAATATATTATGAAATCTACATAAGATTTATCAAAAAAAGCAGTTTGCAATTAACAGTCTACACTCATTGTAACTAATTATTGACATCATAAGGGGTTTTGTGAATATTATAGTAATTTTAATAGTTGAGATCATGAGTCAATTGAAGCTAAACTACCATGGAAGACCTGGATTGCTGTTTCGTCCTAGTATAGAACCCCTCAGCAGTGAGCATCCATAATTACACCTCGCGTGGTTTGAACCCAGGACTTATCGGTCTCCTGCACGAACGCTTAACCACTAGACCAGTGAGCAGGCATCCAACGATATTATTGGCAGTTAGTGAGAGGAAATGTTTTGAACATTTTTACAAGTGGGATTAAAAATAACCTATATTGATCACAGGATTACTTCGGGAAATATTTTTGTTACACATTCTAAACTGTCTTTATATTGTTGAATGACGATCCAGTCAGTCAGTCGTTAAACAAATATATCATATACAAAGTCAAAGATGACTGTTTCCATAATGAAAAAGATGATCGAACCGAGAACACTATTGAACGTTCTGTGAGTTTAAAGACCTGGTTTTCTAATTACATAGAAGTAATGCTAACATCGCAGAATCGTATATAACGCATCTTTTTCACACACAGTGTGATGCTACAATGCAATAGTCAGAAGGGAATCCTAGTAGTTCCGTGGTAGATGGTAGTCGTAAGTCATATCTGAAATCTTGAGAGAACTGGTACTTCTCACAGAATTTCAACTCTCATTGCCAAGCTTCAGTTCCTTCAATATTGTACATAAACCCTGCTGAACATTCGCAACGACCAAGAAAAATGAGTTTACGAATTTTACTGCCGATTGCTTTCATCTATCTAACAATGAAACTATTTGTTTGATAGTAGACCAGTATAACAAAATAGAAGACTGACCAGTCAAAATAAGAACACTTAGTATGGAAAAATTAAAAAAGGAATAGAGAAAAGAAGTAAAGTAAAACTTACTTTGATAACCATCACCACCGCCACAACCAGCGGGGATAGACTGATTATTAGCCGATGTGTTATTATTGGTAGGAAACTCAAATCCATGATGATACGGATAATGATGAAGAGGATTAGGGTGTTGTTTTAATTTATTAGTATCTAATTCACTGGATAATGATCGTTTGCATTTTGATATCAAATCCTTACGTTGTTGTTGTTTTCCAGGTTCCATAGTTATCCATGGATCTGGATTAATTGACCCAAGACATTTCATCGTGTCATCATCATCACAATTCACTTCATCATTATCATGATGATGTTGTTGTTGTGTTGTAGATGGATGACTAGGTTTTGTTGTTGGTGATGATGATGTAGAATGGGTTAATGAAGAAGTATGTAATCGATTAGATGAATTAAATTCTTCAGTTAATTCAGCTTCATTATTATTTGGTTTCAATAAACTCATTCTATGTGGTTTAAAGTTAGTGTTATTAGTATATTTATGATTGGATTTTTGTATACTAGAAATAATTCGATTATTATGATGATTTGTATGACTATGGTTACAAAAAGGTGAAAAAGAGGATACATGAATAAAACAAATAAAGTATTGAATATTATGGGAGTCAGTGGAAAAAACAAACAACAGCCACCCCCCTTAACAAACTTTAGTAAATGAAGTACTTTGATGGAAATGTTTCTATTTCTAGGGATATATATTACAAAAGTCAACTTATGTGAATAGAAAAAGTAGTTAGGAACTGAGAACTAAACAAAACAACCGTTTCATGTTAGTAAAAATTAGAAGTATCGTGCACGCTTTAAAACCTGATCATACTAAGTTCGATCACAAAATGAAATCGTAAATGTACACTAGTGAATGAAGAGCAACGAACTAGGATGAAGTGATAGTCTATTACTATTCAGTTTCATAATAAACTGGTGATCTCTCAACGGATATCATAAACAATTAATAATAAGATCATTCGACAAAGTTTATATACGCTTAGGAAGTTGACTAGATGTTTCAATATCAAAAATACTCATCATTGTGTTATTGCAAGCCAACGAACATAATACCCTATTTTGGCTACATAAGTTAATCGCTTTACAATGAGATGACAGGGTTACGAATGTGACATTTTAAAGTGTAGCAAGGATATATTAAAATTAAATTCATATCCTTCAAGGTATAAAATGAGTAAAGTGAAAGTATTTATTCACATTAATAGACAACTAAATTTGAGAAGTATGCATCAGTTCAATACAAATAAACTTAATCAATCCTAATAGTTAAGCATAGATCGAATACATTTGGCTAATATTTTCACTCAGCAAAATATCAATTAATCAGATTGAGATTATGTTTATTCTCTCAAATATACCAACCAATTCGATGTATAAGTAACTTCCTAATATATCCAAAAAAAGTTAACTAAACAACATATTTATGCAACAGATAGACCCCAAATGTCCTTGTACGACCGAGGGTGGGGAGTCAGTTCTTCCTCTACAAATGCTCTCACATGGCCACGTGTATCCAACCACTATCAAAGAAGTCCCAATCATTGTCTTCTCGCAGCACTACTGATGTTTACGAAATTGACAACACGAAAAGTGAATGTCAGACGATTTAACCGGGTTGATGAACACAGCGAGTTCATCCAATTGAAGTTGGAAAACCTTGATTCCAAACTAAAGGTCTACATGAGCTCCAGTATCCTGACGGAACAAGTGGCGTATAAACCCATTGTTGATCAATGGCTGCCATGGAACTGCATCTCCTAAAGTTACTCCACTGTCTCATGGATTAGACCTTCAGGTTGAAGGCTTAAGGTGTGACCCTTTAAGTAAACCACCTGCTTCGTTTTGAGCACTCGGGCAGTACAACAATCCTCAGACAATCCAAGTGACTTGTGTGTCATATATATATTCGGTGCCCCATTTTACCAGTATTTATGTGTTTAAAAAAATAAATACATAAAAACTAACGATAGTCATCCATAGGAGATGAATTAATAAGAATGATAACAGTATCCTAAACATTTTAGATGTGAACAGCAGAATTATACTAATATATACAAGCAGTTAATAAACCAACATTTGAACTAGTCGAAAAAAGTATAAACAATTTTAAAGCAATGTCAAATTAGAATAAAAAAAAACCCATTGAAACTTGAATACATGAATAGATACTTCTAATAGATTTCAAACTACTTTAAATAAATAGTAGTACTTGTCATTGAATCGAAAAAAACCCAAATAATTTTTATTCTTTACACCATGAATGTAAAAGAACAACTAAACTTAAGTGCTTAATTAGTTTATAGATTAATTGAAAACATGATGAAGCAAGACTATAATTTATAAATGAATCAAACAGATTTACAACAATAAGTCTTTGATTTACGTCGCGAAATTCACTCAATTCATTTGACCAAATAGCGCCTTGGTATTTTAGCTGATATCAGTTCGTGATGAGAACTTTAAATCTATTTCTTTAACTATCAATTGTGAATCATAATTCTTATTCTTCAAACTGTTTTATAATCCTTATTTAGCCCTAGTAAGTATGTGGACACTCTCAAGGTCACTTTAGCATCGTACAAAGGTCATTCATAAATTATAGTCTCACCAATGCATATGAATACGTAATAATCAAGTATAGAAAGTTCATCAGTTGAAACCATGAGTCAATTGAAGCTAGACTACCATGGAAAACCTGGAAGCACTGGAAGGCCGTTTCGTCCTGGCATGGGACTCCTCAGCAGTGCGCATCCACGATCCCGCTCCCCAGGAGATTCGAGCCCAGAACCTTTGGGTCTCACGTGCGAGCACTTAACCATTAGACCACTAAGCCAGCATACAACGGTGGATGGGCACTGGTGAGGAGTCCCACAATAGGATCGTCCAGCGACTCAAGGTGTTCCATGATGGTTTAGCTTCAAATGACTCATGATCTCAACTATTGAAATTAATGATCTATTGTATAACCACTCAATAGGATAAGAATAAAAATAAAGAAAATAAACGGAGATCAATAAGATTATGTAAGAAGTAAGTATAAAAAGACGAGAAAAGAGAGGATTGAAAATTATAGAAGAGGTTATTTGATAAAAAATTTGATAGTAGGTCTTCTTCCAAAGTCTAATCCATGTTGATAGATGGAGACTAATCGGATGAGGAATGTACGATTATCGTTCGCTGACATGATTCAGAATAGGTTGCACTTCAATAGATATGAGTTCACTACTCATTTTCCGCTTGATCATCAGTCTTGTACTTATTTCGTATCTTTTATCCTTTGTATTCATGATTTTTCATTGTCAGTGATATTACTAATTTGATATTCACCT
Source organism: Schistosoma margrebowiei (assembly GCA_944470205.2). Taxonomy (NCBI): domain Eukaryota; kingdom Metazoa; phylum Platyhelminthes; class Trematoda; order Strigeidida; family Schistosomatidae; genus Schistosoma; species Schistosoma margrebowiei. The sequence continues at coordinate 5,003,074 of OX104028.1, forward strand.
GTGCTCAATGAGATGGGTCGATTTAAAACAATGAACATTTGACAATTGAATTCATCGATAGTAACAGTAGATCCATAAATTAAGATTAACTGAGTTTAAAATGGTGTATTTGATATGTGATAAGTTTAAGTTGATTTTGTACTAGTTAGCTGAATGTATGTTGATGTTCACATTGGTTGAAAATTTTAGTGGTTCACTGAACTTAGTAAGTCAATGAGTGACAAATAGAACATTTAAGCAAAACCGATTCAAATCTCTGCATGAACAACAACATTGCAATGTAAGTAATGTTTACCTGAAGAGTCCTGAATAGGACAAAAAAAATTACATCCTAGATTCAACTATAATCTACAGTTCAAATATATTAAAATTTCTGACTATAAGCTAGATAAAAGTAATCCGGGCTCAATGTAAACATACAACAATGGAAAGTTAAAGTGGTGAATATCAACAATAAGAAATCACGAAACCATATTCATTCAATTTAATATAATGATAATAACATTTTTTCTAGATTCAATAAAAATATTGAGTTTAGAAAAAGCACAAAAGAAAACCAAGGGTAATACAATAATCCTGTGATAATAACCAATCAATTCATTCATTTATTTGTATCTTTAATAAATATACAAGTAAAAACAATGTGATCATGTTGCTTTGCTCATTTCAATGTCAACATTAATAAAACAATATTGAACGTTGATTTTACCAATAAAAGTATATTATAATTATTGAAATGATAGCAGATATTTAGTTTTCTATCATATAGATAATGTTTAGTGAGGTTTAGACATTCTACTGTGAATTCGTAGGTTGTAGGTGTTAGGACCCGAGAAACATAATGAATGGTAACTTTATGGATCCATTTATGGACCAATACTAAACGTATATTTCTATTGCATAATTATTAAGTAACTAAACTATGTATATTCATATTCTTCTTATTATAAGCTTTATTTTGACCAATAAACTATTATTATACGTTTGACCATTCTTGAGTTATACCCAGTATATTAATTACTACCTCCTACACTCATAGCCACATCTGGTTAATTCTTGTACAAATGTTGTTTCATATTTTATTGGTACGATGTGGTCTATTTGGTTGGTATATAAACCCCAGTATGTTTGAAATATTATGATTCATATCGCATAGGCTGAGACTTGTATTTTGGACTTAAGAGACAGGGCTAGGCAGGAAGCAGGACCGATAAGGATTCCAGACTGCTCGTACGTGTCATTGATCCGATCGATAAGTCACTGCTCATGAGTTGGGTTCAAGTTCGGTAGAGTAAACCTCGAGCAATCAACTATACAAATTTCTCTATTCAGTAAATGAATTACTTTTAAAGAAACAATAGATAGTACTTCTAGAAAACAGTAGTAAATTGAAGAAAATATAGTTTTTTTTCTTTCTTTATAATTTCTTTGCTTCTTGAAACAACGTTTATAGCCTTGCATTAAATCATTAAAAATAATTGAAATTATTATCAGAATGGGTTATTTGCGGATGTTTCTATAGTAATTTTTAATAATTGAGATCATAAGTCAATTGAAGCGAGATTATAACACAAATAAACCCATAGAAACACTGGACAGTTGTTTCGTCCTATTGTGAGACCACTGAAGAGTCCTTAATAATTTCTACTGTTTTCATTCCTTGGTCATAGATTGTGTTTGTTAAGATGCAACAAACAATCTTAGAAATAAATAGAAATAAAGTGCCGACTTCGAATACAAAACAAAAAACGAGAAAAGAAAACAAATTAAATTGTGTTGTTTAACAGAATGAAAAATCAACAACAAAACAAATTTAATCATCCCATGATTTAGTACGATTTGATGATAAGCAATTTACTGACTAGACAAAAACTAATCATTAGGTAAACAAAATAAATGATAAATAAAAGTGTCTAACTAGACAGTAAATATATATTAATGTCAGAAGGGGTTTTGTGAAGATTTTAGTAATTTTAATAGTTTAAATCATGAGTCAATTAAAGCTAGACCACCAAGAGAAACCTGGAATTGTAGGAGGATAGTGGATGCACACTGCTACTCAGGAGTTCCATACTAGGATGAAACAGCCGTCTAGTGCTTCCAGGTTTTCCATGGTGATCTAGCTTCAACTAACTCACGATTTCAACTATAGATATCTTAATGTAAAAACCTAAAAGTAAAAATGGGTGATGATTAGCAGTGGAATCTAGAACGACCGCTTCATCCTATTCAGGATTGGTTCAGTTGGATGTACCTGCATCCAAAGGCTGATATTCGCGCATTCTGGATTCCACTGCTAGCCACTACTCATCTTTGCTTAGAATGCTTATAAAATTTAGGCAATACGCACAAGATGCACAAATGCCAATAATAGACCAATCAACTGCTGTCCTAAGCAACAATGAGAAAATTCAAATAAACAATACATAATGTTTGTAAAAGTTTCTGAAAAACTCAAACTATAATAATTTTTCATTGTGATCCAAAAACTACATGTTAGCGAATCGAGAGTATATAAGAACTCTCCCATCTTTAAGGTTTGTTCTCCAAATGTTGATTAATATCTAACTATCTATTTATTGATCTCTATGCATCAGTGTGTTTCTCAATGAATGAAGTTTACTCGCATGTCTTTCTGTATACTTATCTATCGATTGATTCATGAATCAGTTGTGAGTGGCAAAAAAAACAGTAGTTGTAGCAGTGACAGAATGGAAAATTTAGTTCTTCTTGCAACAACCACAAAAAAACACATATGCTCACAAACAAAACTCATAACTTGTAGATGAAACAGAATTACTACATAGAGATTATAACGAATTTATGTGAAAAAAAGTTAGCTGTTAAGCGAAAGAATACAAGATTTTGTGCGTTATTATTATTAGTAGTAGTACTGTTATAATGAGGCACAAAAAGTGATTAAAACAAAAGTGATGTTTTTTTTAGAAAAAATATCCAACATCAACACCAAGGAGCTAGAGTGAATAATATGGTCATTTGGAATGAGTATTATTCAAGCACATCATCCAACCAACAAGACTATAAGCCTTGTTTTATATCACCAATGAAATCATATTCCTGCGTATGAACTTTAGACTATCAAAAACAGATACACTAAAACACACCCGACTGTTGTTGCTACCTTGACGTGGTGGTCGGGCTTACGTATCGTCATGAAACAACCGAGCTATTACTGGTTAGAACAATCGTTCCTCAAGGTCCTACCATATCAGACAGGTCGGTTGAAGAGCGGTAAGACTAAAAGCAACAAACCCAAGGTCCGAAGGCGAAGTCGTACTGCTGTACAGAGGTGTGACGGCAGTAAGGTGTTTCCTTCAGACAACCAGCATAACAGCGATGGTATCTTCCTACAAGGAAAGATGGGGTTGGAAAAGGTCGACCCTAAAAATGCACACCTCGCCTTATTTCACGGATATCAGTCTCCAGTGGTAAGGTCTCAAAAAGTACGGAGGTAACAAGAAAATTACCCACAAAAAGGTCGTGTGCTACTGACCACAAACAGTTGTCCCTTAGGCACTGCGGTCACACTCTCAAGTCACAAAGGCCATCTCTAACACAATTTCCTTTTCAGGTACCTCCAGAAGAACCTTTTCACGGTGTGGGCAACCGGGAAGTGATAAACGTCTTCATACCTCTAACAGCACTTAAGACCACTGTATTCATAATCAACCTCCCTCTTCACTGATGATCAAAGTATGTAATCAAATGCATAACTTCCACATAGGATGACTATAATCATTTTTTTAAAATCAATGAGTTGCTATATACAATGCAACTATCAGATTCGATGTGTCAAACATACTTACTGTGTGCTTTTTTCTTCTTAAACTATGTTTTACCAATTACACCCCACAACAATCAATACACATCCCAGAACACATCCAAAAACATAATCTCAGTTGAACTATTAACCATTTAAAATAATAAAAATAGGAATTCATTCTGAATGAATGAAAGGAATAATGTTAGTGTAGCATAAATAAACTCGTAGAATATACAAATCAGTGTTTTGAGTTAATTGTTATGCTTAATTTACACACATTTTACAATATTACTAACATATAGTAATAGTAGTAATGGTATTCATATTACTATGTATAAAACCTTTATACACAAATGATGATGAATTTATTTACAAATTATAAACAAGTACAATTCTTCTTGTCCTTCCTGTGAAAACAGAAAAAAAATCCATTACAAAATAAGGTAGTGAAATGAGAATCGAATCACAAAGACAGATAGAGAGAGAGAGGGAGAGCGAGTAAGAAGGAAAGAGAAGAAAACCATTGAGAGAATAGTAGACAAGTATACATGTTAAGAAAATGATGGAGAAAAAAACAGAAACGAAATCACAGCAAACAAAAGTAGCATTGTGAAGTAACAAATACAAGTGTGTAGCTAGGCAGATTAGGTGTGTAACAAGTAGAAAAAAAAGTAGCCAGAAATTTGAGTTAAGCATAGTTACTATAGTTACTTAGAGCTCAAATAATTAGCGCATAAGTATGCACGAACACACATACATTGCTGCTTGCTTATATCAAACATAGCTATCGCATATAAGTGCATTTTATAAAGGTGTAATATGAGAGATATATAAACACATTGACATACATACATACGCACACAAATAATTTCACTCCAACTCACCCTGACTTAAAACGACCACATCGAAAACTTGATGTATAGATAAAAAGAAATTATTCATGATAATTATCACTTTTTTTTTCTCACATTTCATGATACAGAATAATCGTTAAATTTATTATATAGTAATGTATTTCTGATGATGTAATGGAAGATCAATCAAATTTTGATAGACAATTCTCAATATAACACGACTATCAAAACAATTCATTTGGACAAATTGAATCAAGCAGGAGCAATAAGATAGAAAATAAAATGGTTTAAATCATTAAATCCTCTGTATCCTTCATCACTGTACTAACATTCAGTATAAGAATGTTATGTCCTGATTAGCATAATGAATGGTAAGTATTGGGATCCATTTATGGATCAATACTATACGTACATTTTTATCGTATAATTCTTAAATAACTAAACTATTCATGTTCATATCCCTCTTATTATGACCTTTATTTTGACCTATGAACTGTTATTATACGATTTACCATTCTTGAATTATACCCTGTTTATCACTTACTCTCCCTCATTCACAGCCACATTTAGCTAAATCTTGTAGAAATGTTGCTTCTTATTTTATGGTACAATGTGGTCTGTCTGGTTGATGTATAAACCCAATATGTTTGAAATCAATGATTCATATAACAGAGGCTGATATTGGTGTTCTGGACGTAACAGGCTGAGCTAGGCAGGAAGCAGGACTTTAGACTGCTCGCACGAATTTTATGAAACATTGTTCTCAAATTGGCGGTATCGTTTCGTTATACATGAACAGGGCACACAGGCCACAAGTTATAACAAATAACCACATGTATATGGAGACGGAGGGAACATACATATAAAAAGTGAAATTGTGTACTAAGTAGAGATGGATGGTGGATAGTAATAAAATTCAGGATACGCGTTTCACGCTATTTGGGGCCTATCAGCCGGATGTACATGCATCCCAGAGTTGGTGCTCAACCAGGGACTCGAACACAGTACCGTTCGCTTCAAACGTCGTCACGTTGTCCACTTAGCTACTGAGTCCATATAGCCCTGGTTTGTGCAATGGCATGAATTTTAATGTATACATAAAGGTTATTTGAATCTTATCATTGGTGTTTAGAACTGCAATTGATAATCCACCATCTATCTTTGCTTAAAATGCTTTAAGCTTGATAGTTATATCAAGGTAATCTGCACATAATGCACATATGCCAAAGGAAACTGACCATCTGCAGTCCTAAACATCATTCGGAAGATCAAAACAATCAGCAAATTCTTGAACACTAAATTACTATTTATTCGTTTATCAATCAATCTAGTCAGTTTGAAGTTCTAAACGAACCAATTGAAGTGTTTGCCGTAAACTCCGCATAATTCATGTGTTATAAATGATCGTAGACAATTAAAAGATCACTTAACAAATAGTTGATTTGTAAATTATGATAATGCAACTGATTTCTTAGCTTTGAATTTGTTGTAAGCAGACTATTAGTAGTACAAGTATTCTACAAGGTAGCAGACTTTAAGTCTGATCATCCATTTACTTAAGTTTGGGTAACTGTAATCTACCATTAAGTTACACACATCCACCGTGTAGTGTAATGCAGACTACGTATAGAAGTAAGTTGGAAGAAATTTGGGGTCGGTTAGACCAAAAAGTAGTATTAGTCCGTGAAGTTGCTAACAATGCGACTGGGTCATATCAATAAGTGTAAACTACCACGAAGATTATCGTAGCCAATAGTTAGATAATGGATGATACAGCTCAGAATCGCTTGCCATGTCTAATGTGCATTCACTTTTTATCTTCTTTTATAACGTGTGCACAGAATTCTCATTAAACATTTTAATAATTGATCTTTTCTACTATTTATATACCACTACTCTAGAATTCGTCTTGCTAATATGAAATGGCAAATTGAACTGATGGATATAAATGCCAGGTTCGACGCTGTGTATGTCTGACTAAGTACACATACTTTTTATTCGGAGAAAAACGATTTATACATTTTAAAGAAAATTTATGATATTGCAACTAACTTTTCCAGAGCTAATCAAATGCGCGTCAGATAACACAAGAAAATTAACTGGTTAATGAAATCTACTATTTCACTACTCATAAGTAGCTTATTACGTTCAATAAAAGTAATTTGGCCTAATCAACGTATGGCTTTTTGTACACTTTTTAAATGCGAAAAACAATTAGCAGAATAAAAGGAGTAAATGTCTAACAAGTGAAGTGGGGCTCAAATCACTAGTTGATGGATTTTATACAAAGAATAAGCACGAAGTTGCAAAGCAAAAAGAAAACATGTTTCATAACTGAAAATCATAGTGCATTGTATTAACTGCAAAGATTGATAGTGGCTAGCAGTGGAATCCAGGATGAGCATTTCGTCCTATTTGGGACTCATCAGATAGATGTGCCTGCATCTCAGAGTTGATATCCACTTTGAGACTCGAACTCAGTATTGTTCGCTTCAAACGCCATCGCGTTATCCACTTAGCTACTGAGTCCACCTTTGCATATAATGCATGCGAATTAAGGCTATATCGATACAATACGCACATATGCCAATCCTAAACATCAGTGGGAAGAATCAAACAAACAATACCAAGTGAATAATTGTGTTAACTGTTGACAGTAGTCTATTAGTTAAAACACTTTAGAAAATATGACTTGACACGTGCTAACTTGAACAGATGAATATCTATAACAAATACCCTGTTAATTGAAGATGCAATCCTAATACAATATGACTTACAAGATCTTGATTAACATATGGAATTAAATTATGGGGTGTATTTATGCTTAATCGATGATAGAGCTAAATAGCCCCCAAATGCCCTGGTACGACTGAGAGTGGGGAAAGTACGCTCTCCCTCTCGAAATGCTCTCACATGGCCACACGTATATAGACAAATAACATGCTAACAAAGTTACTTTAGCCACCTTTCAAAATGAAATAAGGATACGCAAAAGAACCCAACAAATAGTGATCAAATCAATGCTAAACATTATCGAAATCAAAAGCACGTTTACGAAAAAAACAATATAAAAATACTGGATTAATTACCTTCGAGCTATCCTTAATGTTAGACTACGGAAGAATCGTCCTGGTCGAGAATGACTAGATGAAACTGTAGTTGACGGAGTTTCTAAAGTCCTTGAAGAATCTGAATAATCCTTTAATTCCGTGGAACAATTGATATTTTGATTTGGATCCACATTTTTCTTGCTTGTTGTCACCTGTTTCGACTCAGCAATAGATGGAATATTGTTAGTTGTAGTCATCACAGTATTGTTTGGTCGATGACGTACTGACCATTTAATAATTGAATCTCTTTTTAACGATGCCGTTGTTGTGGGTAATTTAAAACCATGTGATTTTGAATCAGATTTTTTCCTATCATCATTAAGCGTCTTCTCATCTGTGTTCAATGTATCAAGTGCCTTGAAAATTGAATCAGGCAATGCAATCCGACCACTAGGTGATGAAGACTGTTTATTATTGTGTTGTTGTGTAATTTTCGCAGAATTCATTGTACCCGATGAAGATGTTGGATCCATTGTTGAAGAATGACTATCAGTGAAAGTGAATGATCCAGGTATTTTCGTATTCACATTATTACTCTTCTGATGATCATCAGATTGATTTGTTGATAATTTTTTCGATTTTTTAGTTTTATTAATATTAAATAAAGAATAAGGAATACTTGGACGATTTACATCACTTTGTTGTTGTTTTTGTCGATCATTCGTATGTAAAATATCAATGATAGAATTAGTATCATTCGAAGAAACTTTACTACTACTATTAATAGTATTATTGGTAGTAATGGGTAAAGTTGTTGTTTTAGGCTTGGAATGGATTGAAGTATCTTTATGCTTTTTTCGATACGGAAGTGTTCTACAATTGTAAGTAACAAAAGAAAGAAAGGAATTAAATTGAAAGGAATAAGAGGGGGGGAGAGGGGTGAATTCATTAACTGACAATGATGAAGTGTAAGATGTTGTTGTTATAAAATACACATAATGGTGGAATGAAAAAAGTATGAAGAAACTACATAAAATATAATATAAGTATTTAACTATCATGTTAGTTGCTTATTTAAAATTTCACTGATATTACTTCATACACACACTTAAATGGTTACGCATTGAATGCTCTGGTTAATTGTGTAGATTTCCATATCTTTTTAAACAATATGCTCAATTATTGTTATTTGCAAAGATCATTCAGTTCAGTTCAACGCAGCTAAGAGTTAATTAATAAATACCATTCAGAGGAAAAAATTCGGCGAGACTCTAATTTATGGACGAGCCAATCAGAGGCGTTTTACAGATTTCAAGGTTACGGCGCCAACTTCAGTGCTTAATGCTAACGTACGATTGGTTCACAGGGAATTTTGTACAAAACGTGATAATCGAGCAGCTATAACAAATAAAACGGCGAGATTATAATTTGTGGATGAGCCAATCAGGTATAAGATAATAAATCTCAGATTTTAACGCGAAAGCCTTCCTTCCATTTGGCTAAATAAATTTCTGGCATTATAATTGATGTTAGTTCGTGATGAAAACCCCATATATAATTCATAGCTAAAGCAAATGACAACAATTATCGCGAACTGGATAATAAAAGCACCAGTAAGACTGGCTGCAGCCAGGTACTACAATATATACGGATGTTTGGAGAGCGTAAAGACTCCTGCATATGCTTGGTTATATGCATCGTGTCGTTATCCACAAGTAGCATTTTGTGCACTCAACCGTAGTGCACACAAACAATATTGAAGCTATGTGGTCGAGGCTGAAAGAGTTTTTGAGACTTCATCATGGCTCCAAAGGCCGACAATTCTGTAGCCATATGGATGATTTCCTTTACTGCATGTATTACGATTTAAGAACCTCTTTCTAACTGTTGTGGATGCGGAAGGATAGACCAATAATTACCATGTTAAGTCCAGTGGTGTTCTTGGACTTTAAATGGACGTTTCTTATTGGTCGATATCTGTTTGCTTTTTGAATATTGTACAAAATGTTGTTTTCTATTCTTATGGTACGATGTGGTATGTTTGGTTAGTATATAAATAGAATATGTCTGAAATACAATGATTCATATCTCAGAGGCTGTGACTTTCGTTCTGAACTCAACTGGCTGAGACAGACAACGAAGCAGGACCAATCGGGAATCTAGGTCATTCGTACGTGTCACTGTAACCGATCAATAAAACGCTGCCTACCAAAACCTGCAGGTCTCACTCGTTACTACACTAACCTTGACAAGTTTTTGAACCATGTAAAAGAAGTCTATCCACTTTATTTCTATGGTTTTGTATAATATATTTTTACTCTATACTCAAGATTTGTTCAAAGGTCGTTTATAAATTATAGTCTCGCTAAAAATTCCACTGAATCATCATCTACTGATACAGTCAGTCAGAAAAAGAAGGCACTTGAAACAATTAACTCTCGAAAAAAAACATGTTAGTTATTTCAAATCATACAGTTTTGATTCCTTTGGGATATTATATGTTAAACAAATAAAGTAAACTGTTTCATAATAAAAATGCAATGTCTTTAAAACACACACCATTTAATAGGAAAGACATCATAATAATTATATTCAATGGTTGCTATTGGTAACTTCTTTCAAGGTGATAAGATCAACTTAATTTGCAAAAATAAAGAAGTTTGAGAGAGAGAGAGAGAGGAGGAAAAAAGATTTTTATTCACTGACGAAATGACAAGGGTTATGAAACATGAGAAAGGAATTCAATCCCACTATTGAAAGATGGGATAATTATAAACACTTCTATATACATAGGGAATGATCATATGAAATCTTGACAAGTTATGAATTACATTGATTAAACAACATTATTGATGAATTTGTAGACTACATTATGGAATTATTCCAATTTGTTTTAGCTCGTACGTAAATTATATGCAACATACTATTCTCCGTTTTCATCTATTAAGTTGCAGATTCGAACTACAATACTATCTTAGTAGTATATTAAATCTGCAAAGACACTGTTTGCTCCTAGATATCGTGGTACAACAATAAGTGAGGAGAACATTTTCTTTATAACAGTCACGTAATTATACGTTCAGACTAACTGATTGAGATGTAAAGGGAACATCCGACACTAAAAGCCGATTGGTGAATATAGAGAAAAAAACTGGAAAACACTGATTCCAAATCAGTGCTGTATGTGAACTCCAAATTTTCTGAGAAAATATGTGGCATGTGAGCCTATTTTAGATGCTGGCTAATATCGCACTGATTCTCCTGTCGATACTTCACCAGCTTGTAAATTCAAACAATCAGGTCAGAGGTATGAGAAATCTCATCCTAAGAAGACTATCCGCTTAAGCTTAAGTGTTCAGTAAGTATCTTAACCTTTTCACAAATAAAGAAAATATCCTATTCGTTCCGTTTTATTATCTGTTTAAGAAAAATATTTAAAACAATGCAAAATTTGGATTAAATTTGCAGCAGAATAATGCTGTACTTAATTGTAATTAAAAGTAGTATTGTTAATACGGACAGGATGGTGTATATGTGATAAATACTAATCTGAAAAGAAAGAAAAATAATCCGACTACATATACACAGTATGTGGAATTATTTAATGAAATTTATCGATTTGAAAATAAAGAATAATAAGCAACAAAACAATATAATCTTCATTTCACAATTATCTTAAAGGGCATCCAAATGACCTGGGGTACGGCCGAGAGTGTGGTGGGTCAGCGCTCCTTAAAAAAATGCTCTCACATAGCCACATGCATACAACTAATGTCAGGGAAGTCCTACACACTGAGTTCTGTTGTTTACGAAATTGACAACACAAAAAGTGAATATCCGGTGCTTTAACTGAGTTGGAAGATATGGAGAATCCATCCAAGGGAGTTTAAAAACCCTAATTCCAAACCAATGATGCACATGGGTTGGTTCCAGGATCCTGAAAGAAAAAATGAAGTGTGAACCTATTGTTTGGTCACCGGCTACCATAAAACTGCATTTCCTGACGTTGCTCCATTGTCTTGCGGATTAGACCTATAAATCAAATGCTCAGGAAACCACCTACTTCGGTTTGGGTACCCGAGCAGTATCCCAACCCTCACACAAATCGAATGATTTACGTGGTGTATATCTGTTTGGTGCCTCCTTGTACCAATTTTTATGTGTTTGAATAAATAAATGAATAATATCTCAAAAAAGAATAGAAATATTGGAAGAATAGTTCTAATTACTATTGATAGGGTATTAAGTTTTCGAAGATTATTACTTTTATTTTAAACTCTATTTTGTCCTTATACGTCTTAACACTTCAGTAAAAATGTCATCAGTTAGATATTTACTTATAAGAGTGACAAAATGCTTACATACAATCAGAAAATCTTGGTTATAATATAAGAAGGAAGGTGTTTAGAAAATTTCAGTTTCCAGTTCAATAGTTGACTAATACAAATCAACAGTTATTTCTATGTATATTTGCACTTGCCTTAGAAAACATGGTATTTAGAGATGTTTATAGTATGCAATTCAAGTCAAAACTGTTAATATGATGGTAGGTGTCTCTTACAGCAATTACATTTTAACATTTGGACAAATATTCACAATCTAGAATTGGTGTTTCTAATATATGTCACTTTATAATACATCATAGGGTTAATGACTAGTATAAAAGTTTTAATTTCAGTGATAACTAATAAAATCATTTGTGTATACTAGTCGTTTTATTTTATTTATTTATTTGAATATATATGCGCCACACAAGTCACTAATTTGTGTGTGGGCTGTGATACTGCCCGGGTACCCAGATCGAAACAAGTGATCTCCTTAGGGGGCCACACCTGAAGTCATTGACCTAAAGGTCTGATCCACATGTCAATGGAGTAATATCAAGAGATGCAGTCCCATGGGAGCCGGTGACTAACAATAGGTTCACACACCATTTGTTCTTTCAGAATCCCGGAGCTCATGTGCACCAGTGATTTGAAATCAGGGTTTTCTAACTCCCCTACATGGACCCTCCATATTCACCAACCCAGTTAAAGAACCGGACATTCGCTTTTCGTTCTCTCAATTCCGTAAACAACACCCTCGTCACGAGCACATAGTGAGTAGAACTTCCCTGGCAGTGGTTATGCGAGAGCATTTTTCGAGAGGCAAAGCTGACTCTCCCCACTCTGGACCCTACCAGAGCATTCAAATAAATTACAGATCATTTCTTTTTAAAACGAATGAATACACATTGGAGATGTTATTCATGAACACAGATAACATAAAAGGAGAATTGATAAGAATAAAAAAAAACATACACATATGAAATAAATTCCTTAATATATAACAAGTAGATGATGGAGAAGATTTGTAGATCAAGTGAAGGATTTTGATAGAGTTTCACTTCTTTGAACTAAATGGTTTAGTTGTGGATCTTTCATCATTCTTCTGAACAATATCACCAGCATAAATTTGAAGTTTTTCTGAATGATGAAAGCTCCACGATCAAACTATTCAGTTCAAAGAACCGAAACTTCATCAAAAAACAATAACAAGTACTTTATTGATTCTACCAATTAATCATTGAAAAAAGGTTATCACATATTTCAACTGATCTGAGCATATATATATATATATATATATATATATATATATATATATATATATATATATATATATATATATATATGGTGAATGTTGTAGGTACAAAATTAACCAGTCAAATTGATTCATTTGTTGTTACTATGTGTATTACCATATTGATCGATCATAAAGTGCATATAGTGAATGGAACATCTATGATAAACTATAAAAAGAAAACTACCAATAAAAAACGACTTTAAAAAGAAGACCTTTATTTGAAAGAAAAAAAAAGACGATTTACCCAGTAAATGATCATAACTTCTTTATCTATTAATCTCTGTGTAACAATCCTGGATGAACTAATCAGGTATAAAGAAATAGATCTTAGATTTTAGTCACGAAATTTGCTTAGTTCAATAGAGTTTTAGCATTATAGCTAATTGTTAATTCATGATGAAAACTTTAAATGTAATTTGTAACTTCAACCATCAATTGTATATCATAATTCTTATTTTACACACTAGTTTATAATCCTCATTTAGTCCCAATTAGTAAGTGGACACTCGCAAGATCACATTAACGTCATTCAAGGATCGTCTATAAATTATCATCTCAATGGTATGTTGACATTTGATATGATAACATTATTAATACAATTAATATGTCATTTCTGAAAGCTAAATCATAATAAAATTATCAGAAGGGGATTTGTGGAGATTTTAGAAATTTTACTGGTTGAAATCATGAGTCAATTGAAGCTAGAACACCATGGAAAACCTGGAAGCACTGGACGGCCGTTTCGTCCAAGTATGGGACTCCTCAGCAGTGCGCATCCACGAACCCGCAACCCCTGAGATTCGAACCCAGGACCTATCAGTCTCGCGCCAGGCGCTTAACCAACTAGACCACTGAGCCGAGATCCAACGGTGCTAATGTCTAACATGGAACCGATCAATTAGTTAGAATAAATAGAATATAAATGTTCATATCTGAGATATCAATGATAACAGTTAAAAGAACAAGTAGTTGTGTAATGAAAAAAAAATCCATGACACACGCACACTCACAAAAAGTACAAGAAAAGCATGAACATCTATAGTGCATTAGTTCAAAGGTGCACATCAAATAATAATAAGTACATGAATACACATAGACACAAATATACATTAATCTAGGATAATTATAAAAGTACAGATATATATTGAGGAAACACAAAAATTTATCAATTACATTCTCCTATCTCTCTTTAGCCTGTAACCAAAATGCTTAGTTGAATTGAAATGTGTTTCGGAACAGAATCTGCTGATGAACTATCAGTTGTTATTTAGTAGATATTTCATAATATTCTTATTGAAATTTAGATTATGAAGAGCGATTCATTTAGTTAATAATTCAACTAAAGTTATATATATATTATGTCTGATAGATTAGTACTTTAAATGGTCGTAACAATTGTTCAACTTTTTTTATTGATTGAGATCATAAACCGATTAATGTTTCACCACCATTGCAAACCTGGAAACATTGGACGGCCATTTTGTCCTATTGTGGGACTCATCAGCAATGTGCATCCACGATACCGCCAGCGGGATCTGAACTCACGACATTCGGTCCCGCGCACGAATACAACCTACTAGACCACTAAGTGGGCATCCAACAGTGTTAACGTCTAGCTTCAACCAATCCACGAAATTGCGCGACAATCTTTAATTGTACTGAAAAGGATACCTGTCACTACGCGACACGGATTAGCTCCACTAGTCACGGCTTCTCACTAAAACTCCGAGAATTCCCTCACGAAGCTAGTCACTAGTGAGCAAATGGTAATTATCAGTATAGGGTTGTGGAGATTATCAAGTTATTGACTGAGATCATGAACCTGACAGAGTGTATACTATAAACAACAGGTAACATTCATGAATTATAAAATCTTGTGAACTTCCTAATGAGAACAGATCATCATAAACTTTGATAACCGTAATCAATTGTTATTTTAATTCTACAGATTGTAAAATGATTGACGCAGCCCACAATATGATAGAACTAATTGCAACAGACTACAAAATAGAAGTATCAATAAGTGAAGTTGAAAATATTTTGAAGATTATCATTGTATTATGGTGATTATGATTAGATTAAGGAGAAGCGATTAGTTTGTGCGGTTAGAATTACAGCTTCATGTAAATGAAGTCAATTGAAGAAGGTGTAAAATAGTGTTAAGATATGATTTATGCAAAAATTAATAATAATTATTGATATATGAACTGTGGAATTGAAAAACGTTTGATGTTTAAATGTAAAGTACCTGAACTTCTTCCAAATGAACATCTGAAGTCTATCGATGTGGACGTCAGGTGTTTATATCGTGATGACTCAATCAAATTAAAGTGGATGGATGGAACATGTCAATTAATCAAATGAAAAGTGGAACCTGGAAGGCGTGTATTCCGATTTAAGTCGCCATAGCCCATAAGTGCAAAGAGATGAAAGTTTTAGAACGAATCCCAAGGTAATAGAGGTAGTAAGAATATTAAAGGTAACAGACAAATAAAGGCAACAAATTAATGATTGGATGGAACATATATTCTTATAGGTCACCACTAGACCAGGCGGGTTGTAATGATAGTGGTAACATTATATGATAATGAAAGGGCAAAGGAACGCCGGCCCTATCGGACGAACTTTCGTCACTGGAAGTTGACCTTAGACGTACGGAGATATTACATCTAAAACTATACACAAAAAGTGTGAGACCTCAAATAGTTTTCTCTTGAGCTCTAAAACTACGCTTTTACGTTGACAAGATCATTATTAATCTGATCTATTCTTCATATGTTTCGAGGGAAAATATCTTCCTATAGTATACACAACCAGAAACTGACAACCGTACACACACCTCTAACATCTAACGTTAATATGAGCAATATTTTTTTTGGGGGGGGGAACAGTGCAAAAAGACACGGGTAAACGCACACACACATACACCAGCACAAAACTATGATAAATAGCCATTACGGAAAAAAATAACAGAAACAATGACATCAGTTTGTTTTTTCTTGTGTGACTCTTCAATCGACGAATTGATTACCTCACACTTTCAAACAAGGCAGGAAGAATTTTACCCGGTAAAAATAAAAGCGTAAAATAAAATGTATGTGAAGTAAGCAAAAAACAATTAGGTTGCACTACCTTCGTAACCATCCGATGAAGCTGTT
Source organism: Schistosoma margrebowiei (assembly GCA_944470205.2). Lineage (NCBI taxonomy): Eukaryota > Metazoa > Platyhelminthes > Trematoda > Strigeidida > Schistosomatidae > Schistosoma > Schistosoma margrebowiei. The sequence continues at coordinate 5,019,542 of OX104028.1, forward strand.
GAAAAAATACAATAGGATAAAAAATATCTGAAATTAATTGTATGCACACAGGTACTCAATATAAACATATATACGTATAGCCAAATAACAAATAATGAATAGCAGTTGTCCATCAAGTTGCAAACAGTATGCCAAAGAAACAAAAGTGATATCTTTAAACCAAATTTTGTAATGATCACCACCTCTATAACACCATCAAGTTCATTTGTTAATTACTATTTACCAATTATAAGAGAGGCAATGTACTCATATTTAATCAATCGAATAATGCATTTAAAAAAGTTGATGACAATTATAGATCGTTAGTTAAGTACTTTACGCATTGAACCGTCATTTACGTAAATGATCAAAGAGTTTTATAACAGTATAATGATTTATTGGATAATACACCCAAGTCATGCAAATCAAAAATACCATTTACGACCAATTATTTAATCAATAAGGAGCTCTACAAGATCTGTCTGGAGAATAATAATCCTCTAGCGACTTCCTGACATAATTTATCACTAACTACTAAATAACGATCGAATAAAGATGTCCTTGAACGAAATAGTACTTTACACTTCAACAGAAACACAATTTGCCAAAAGTATCATACCAAAACTGTTAAAACAAGACTAACTCTCCAGAAAAAAAAAACGAAAATGCAATTGTTCAGTGTGGTCGAGATCACAGATCTAAAATATTAAGAGAATAAACAGACTGTTATAAAATTCTCCACATAAAGAGAAAATTATACCATTCTGAATATATCCACAAACGTTTTTAGAAATAAAGCTTATAGGAAACTTTATTAAATTTTACACAGACCGAAAAACGAAGTAGTAAATTAAAATATAGAGTACCATCAAGTAGAAAAAGTACTGTTTTGGACAAAGTGGACTTTTCCTTCAACTATGTACACACGAAAACAGTAACAGTCAGGTTACGTGATATATCATTTATATAAACAAAAGTGAACAACTATAGACACAGATATAATTGGGAAAATGTTTGGATCCTGGATAACGGAAATTCCAGGAGGCCCAAATAATTTCTGTAAGCAGCTAGTGAGATTATCAAGTACAGCCGGGGACCTGGGATATATATATATATATATATATATATATATATATATATATATATATATATATATATATATATATCACCTCGATGTACTATACGAGATCAGGAAATCAACCAGCTACAAAATACGACCAGGAACATATATGCATCGATCCAAGTTGACACACCTCAATAACACAAAAATATGAACACCGGATTTATAGAAGTAGTTCAGTGATGGTAATATATAAACGAAAGATTGAATATAAGGACAGCAAGACAAATTCTAGCGTAGTAGAAGTATTAATAGTGTCAGTAGGAATAGAAGAGATTAGATGTAGAAAAATAAGGAAAGATATAAGGAGATTTCAAGATTTAGATTCTAAAATAAGGCAAGGAGTGAGTAAATCTGCGCCACGTTTATTACACCTATAGTCCAGAGTGACGATGATAGTTTATCAACAAATCTAAAAAAAAACTGCCTATTATAAGTAGAACGAATAGGCAGTCAACTTAATTTTGACTTGTAAAAATCATTAAAGAATAAATAACCATAAACCAGATAAAACGACTACATTTATTGATATCTATCTTATTTATCAAAAAAAGTTAACCGATTCATCCCAGGTTATGATGAAAATGCACATGGATTTTGTAATGACTTTATTTCTGGCTTGTTATCACGTGACTTATCTGTCAATCAAAATACGATTTATACAATCTTCACACAGTGCTAAACCAATGACGTCCGACCGGTATGAGCAGCCTAGCGTCCTTATTGGTCCTATGTTCGCCTAGCCCGTCCACGTGAGTCCAGAACACCAATACCAGATTCCACTATGCGAATCATTTATTTCAGACATACTGGGTTTATATATCAACCAAATAGACCGCAACGCACCATAACATCCATACACAATAAAGCCAAAAAGTGGCTGTGAACGTGGGAGACGGTAATTAATAAACTGAGTATAACTTAGGAACAGTAAATCGCACAATAATAATCTATTGGTCAAAATGAAGCTTATTATAAGAGGAATATAGATATACACAATCTAATTACTGAATAGTTATACCATAAGAATATATAGATAATATTATTCAGTTAATTTGGCTCAGAAGTTACTCGTGATTTAATCTTCACTTGGATATAACAGAAGATTTCAAAATGCACAATATCTCATTATTATTACTGAAGTAAATATTAACCATATGTTAATTATTAACATTGAAAATAGATATCTCAAGTCTGGAATGAATCGATGACCTGAAAAGTCGGCTAAAATCAAGTTGATTTAATAAATTTGTGCATAATCGTGATTTAATCTTCGCTCGGATATAATAGATCTTTTTCATGATAATTAATTTGTTCAAATAATTATTAAGAACAACAAAGAGAAATACTGCATATAGTCATTTCTTATTTATCGAAATACTTCAAAAGTACCTTAAAGGTTAGAGTTATATATTTGAAACAGCGAAAGAATACAAAGAAATATTTTTCAATTATGAACACTAAAATCATAGCAAAACAACATGATAAAAGTGTAAAGACAAGTTCAAGCAATTCTCAAGATGATCATCTGATCATGAAGACACTTCCAACTAACTAGCAAAGAGTTTGTACAAAGCAAAAAGTATTACACAGTAGAGATAATAAACCGTGTTAAGGTTTTGTCATTTTTATACATTTGCTAGTTTATCAAAGCTCATTATTAGTTATTTCTAACCTTAATATTGTAGAAATGTTGTTACGTAACTTCATGAATCTAAGTGAATATAATTTAACACTGAAATTTTCTATCTGAATTCTTCCATAAAGTCAAAAATCTTTTATAAAACAATTTGTTGAAGGTTTACAGAAACGGGATGTTGTTGGCGTTAAGTTGAAAAATGAAACTCATCAGTCAGTCAGCTACAACGAAGGAACAGGCACCTATGTGCATCGATCCAAGTTGTCATACCACATTAGCACAACAACATGAACACCAAATTCATAGAAGTAGTTAATTAAGTGGTGGTAATGTACAAAAGAAAGATTGCATATAAGGATATAATAAGGGAAAGAATAATTAGTTGGTAGAAGAAAAGATACGAAGCGATTTTCATCTCATAGTTTAAGGGAAGACAAAGAATGTATGCACCTACGTCATTGTGATCGATTCTGAGCCATGTCACACAGTCTCTAACCATTGGTTACGATAGTCACACGGAAAACAATCAAGTACTCTGCATCTACCAACATGGCTAACACTACAAGCGCTGATGCCACGTTTCGGTTTGACCGCCCCTAAATTTCTTCCTGCTATGCCTAACACTAGTCAGCATTGGACGTCGTGGTAATCGGTGTTCAGGCATACGCAACACATGGCCCAACCATCTCAGTCGATGAAGATTCACAACCTCATCAATTCATTTACCATCATTCCCTAATACCCTGCGTCTAACCTCACTATTACTTACCCGGTGATCCCAGTAGATGCGAGCAATATTTCTAAGACATCTGTAATCAAATACTAGTAGCTTACGAGTATCGTCGACTCTTAATGGCCATGTTTCGCTGCTATAAATACATTTAAACTAATCTTTATTTTGACATTTCTATTTGATTAGTTCGCTGTTGTATTTACTAAGCTAATCAATACAACTAAGTCAATTGAAATAAAACCTTATTAATAAACATATTATGTAATAACTGTAAATAATAAAACCTGAATGCATTTGATACGTTTAACATTCATATGACAACAACAACAAACAAACAAACAAAGAATTTTCTTTGAACAATTTTAAGAATTCTAATAACAATGCAAAGTTATTCTCATAGTAAATTACATATAATGAAACTGATTCACTTTTGAATTTTACTCAAAAGCTTGTAAATCATAATAAAGATACTGTATTAACTCATTTCTTATGATAATGATGTTAAGGAGAACGAAAACGGTATCATTGAGAAACTAATCTGAATTCAAGAATTCCAAGTACAACTTACACATTCGAATTAATAACATTGAAAAGAGTAAAATGAAATACTGTGAAAAAATATCATTGTTGACACATACACACACATACACAGAGATGAAATATACTCTGACGACAGTTAGTGTGGATTTAGTAAATAACTATGAGTGAAGGAGATGCTTCATGCTAGAAAGACTTCAAATGATATAATTCGCGTTATCTTAGTTTTATCGACAAACTGTTACTCTGATGAATAAACAAGTCATTTGTAACTTTTTTTTCAATTCACATAACCATAGTGACCGGTTAATACGGTTTTTGGTATCTTTTGTTATTGATTCAGGTTAGACTGATGACGTGAAAATTCCTATAATTGGAGTTGAAATGCCCTTGAAAACGGAGAGTGAGTAAATATACCAAGATAACAATACTAACAACAAGCACGACAATTATATTGAATCAGCTACAATAAGGATAATGTATAAAGATGATAGAATTTCTAACGCGCTAAGATTGGGTCCTGAGTAAATCACGGTCATCATTGAATAATCACTACCGACAAGTTGATTGGAAACAATCATCATTTTTTGTCCAACTTATTCATCATGTACTCATGTATGAAAGTCTATGATATTAACTGTATGCCCGAACAGAAGTAAATAAAACAGGGTTCGAACCTGAAACTTAGTGTCAAACCTCTGAACCATTGAGCAACCGCTCCACAACATCATCATAATATCAAGAAAATTTGTCAAACAACAATTACTTGTAAGGTATATTAAGTAATGTGATAATAGAACAAATGAGAACTTACGGATTCTCTTCTGAATATGGAACAGCTGGATTTAATTTAATTGTTTGTTGTTCATTACCATTCTGTTTACTAGGTGACGATGATGAAGATGATGCTGACGAAGAAGACTTGTCAGCTGACTGTTTGATCGGTGAATTTTCACTACTACTAGTTGTTGGAGTAGTTAGTGAGCTGAAAAAGTTCACAATAGTCCCAATAACAGTAATAACGATTATGACAATGATAGTACTACGAATGACTAACTACGATCAACATCACTACATACAGAAAGGATAGTAATAAAATATAAACTAAGCAAAAGCCGGTAATAATTATATCGATGTAAGTAACAAGAGAAATAGTCAAGAGATTAATTCAAAGAAATGATTCAAGGAATTATAGTGAGAAGCTATGAACAGTGGAATCCAATCAAATGTGAGTGATTGAACGATAGGTTAACAATATCATGAAATATCATGACAGAATAGATATCAAGTGCTTTATAGTTTTCAAGGTTTACTTATAAGTAGTACGTTATGGAACGTCATGTCTAAGTTTCAATAATCGTCAGATAGAGTGAACAGTCTCAGTACAGAGAAAGCATAACGTAGGCAAAATACTTGGAGAGCAAACAAGAAGACAGTTCAGATTGCAGAACACATCGAAATATGCAAATGGATAATTGAAGGCTATGTACATGTGTTATGTAAACGCTTTGTAACTTCTCACAATAAATACAGATTCCTTCTGCATATTGCCTTATTTTACAGTCTAACTACACTAATCAATTCAAATAAATTAACCAACAACGAACCATCTTAGTCGGGTAAGTGAAGATTAACTATACAAACTACTCAGCTAATATACATCCACAAATTGATAATATGTAAAAATATGTTTATCGTTTGACAGAAAGTCACTATCAGACACAATACGTAGAAAAACAAAAAACCTTACTTTGGTATATTTGACATTGGTGGTGCTCTAGACAATGGACATTTCAAACCAGGTGACTGGGAATCTGAGCCATTCGGGCGAACCTTATCTGACATACTAAAAGTATTCATACGTCGTACAGATAACTGATCACCACCACTAGAGGATTCTATCATTATATCTTTACTTTCATCGATTTTATCTTGACCAGTAGAATCATCCAGATTAGAGTCATTAGGACGTTCGCGTAGGTCAGATACACGAATACGTGGAAGCAGATGAGATCTGTGTGTATTTAGAAAGCAAATATAAAAAAAAATAAAAAAATTAAATAAATACAAAGACAATAATGCTAACAATGTTGAAATTAACCAATCACCGCATAAGCAACAAAAGTTCGTTTATATCTACGCTAGTATCTGTCAGATATTAGCAACGTTGGATCTGGTACATGTGTATATCTGTTCAAGTCGTGACAGCACATAAACATAGAGAGCTAAATTATTAACACAAATATTAAAAGTAGTAACATTATCAGTGGTAGTAGAAAAGATTAGACATAAGCAACATGGTTCAAAAAAGAATAAATTAGAGGAATGAAAAGTTTGAGTTTCTAGACAAGGACTGAATGCATCTATGCCGTTACAACTGATTCTGAGCCAAGTTATTCAATGTCTTTAAACTTTTGTTATTGTTATGATGTGGAGAGTCTGTGTATTGATACTTATACAAAATTTTCTTACACATGAATATATATATATCAGAAAAGTAGTCCGCCAATGGCTTACGTCGCATATCTTGGACAAATTTTCATTATCGTTCCACAACGACATAGTTGTCTAGTGTTTCCTGGATTTAACTGGTTTTCAATATCGATGATTTAAATCATAAATGTTAATAGTGTTCTTCAAACTAAGTTACTTCATAAACTGATATATTATCAAACTGTAGTAATATAAACTTAAACCAATGTTCATAAAAAAAACTTCGTTTAAGATGGATTTCAGAAAAAGGAAGGAGAGCTAGAAATATAGGAAGAGTACGAGTTAGCAAAGAGGATCTCAACCAGAACGTTATGAAACAATAGTCCAGGTTATATATCATCAGGTCACTAGATTTTGTCTGTTTCTGTGACAGAGAAAATTTTCAGACAAAAAAAAACTCAATAAAAAATGATTTTGATGACGTCATTTTCACTGAAATTTGACACTAACTGGTAGCTAATGTGAACTTTTGATAAACGATAACAAAGTAGAACATGATACTTATTTCTCAATGGTAAAACGTGATTAGTTAAAAAAAACTACCTGCTTCGATTTGGGCATCGAGCAGTATCACAGCCCACACATACAAATCAAGTGACTTATGTGGCGCATATGAACAACCACTATGAAAGTGCATCTATTACATCATATAGCAATTTTAATTTCATTATGAACGATTATAAAATTTATGTGTTTGGTTGAAATACTGACCGCAGTCCAGGCTGAAGCAGGAGATCTACTCGGGAAACCTTTTTTCTGAGAATTAGAACTAATGGATACACCAGTGAAACAAAGTTAAGATATATCGTTTCAGGATATCCGCAGATAAAACTAAGTCCGTACCATTATTTCTTCCCTATAGATGCTGGTCAAACGTACAACGTTAATTTGGAATCAAGGTTTTTCAATTTCCTTAGTTGCACCTACAATACGCACTAGCCCGGTTCAGACATAGAAGACTGGCCTTTCTTTCTTTTACTTTCGCAAAAACTAACCCATAATGTGAAAGGAGTAAGAAGAGTTTCGCGAGTAATCTCATGACATCATTTACAGATGTCATTTTACCCAACTAATAGACATCTAGAATAAACCAAATCTATTCTAAGCAATCACAATACAGTAAGATGCATAGAAGGTACATCGATTTACAACGATGTGTAAAATCCTGTCTTTGTCAAAGAAAAAAAATGACTGAGATTACAGCAATGTCTACTTTAAGTATATGGTACGTCGATTTATTACAGCACTATTATCACTGATACCAGTATTATTATTTTGTTTATCTCACTGTATTAAAGTAGTGTACTTATATCCACGAGGTTCGATAATGTTCATGATTAACAGATCAAAGTATTAACATCATCTTTTTCAAAATAAACATATTTCAAGTAGGCTAAATACGTATTATAGCCTATTGACAAGAACCAAAACAAGAGTAATCATACTGAACAACATATGAAATAGTTTTATGACTAATATAATCATTATTGAATAAATTGACTGAATTGAAAAGGTTGTATTATTTGTTTTTCTTTGAGATATTATCTAAAACAGTTAGTAAATAGACACGTCAGTGAGTCAGTCAGTCTTGAACGCTGTTAGACGTATGAGAACGGTTATCACTTTCCGGTTGCCTACACAGTGGAAGGGTTCTACCGGAGTGTTGTGAACAGGGAAATAAGAAGCCCAGACAAAATACGAAAGCTATTTCTTGGGACGTTATTTCATTTTATTCAAAACTTGTAAAACACTGACATTTATTTTTGTCTCTATTTTATTCTACAGAACATAAGCTTTCGTTCGATGTATCAATCATTGCCATACCCCTTTTTGTTCCGAAAATGTTGTCATTTAAATATAATATTTTGCACCTTATTTTCTACCCTAATTCCCAGTTTTGGACATAATTGTATAATCCCAAATTATCGTACGTTGTGGTCAGGATATTCACTTATTTATCCATGTACATTTTTGCGCTAATCCGAATTCAGAGTGTTCCAACTGTCTTGTCTTCTCTTACTTGCGTGCTTGCAAGCCAATCAAGTCCTAGAATAGTCTCCTCTCTACCCCATCTCGAACTCACGCGTACTAGCCTCACGGTTAAACCGCTCAGCCTATTGCATCAAGGTCATGATCTAGACGAGACAGATCAGGGTCAAGTCATAACAAAGTATCGACGGGGTAAAAAGCGATTCAAGGTCATAACACGGAAGTACGTGAAAAGGAAATCGGATTAAAGGTGATCTTAGTGACCTGAGGGCGTGACTGCAGTACCCAAGAGACAACTACTTGTGGTCGGTCACACACGACTTTCTTGTGGGTTAGTCAGTGAAACATACATTGAATAGTAGTATTCAAATACGATATCTTTGAGGAGGCATATTTAAATATCAACACATAAGCATAAAATAGATGAAATTAGAAAAAATTACTGATAATAATAATAATAATAACTCACTTTTCATCTACACTCAATTTCTCTTGCCTATTTGATGTTGGACCCGCACTTGCACTGAAATTAAAAACACATTGAAGCGGTTTTGATGAAATAACAAGCGAATTAATCAGGGAGAGCTGAATCATTGAAACAATCACACCAGACATTCAGTCACAATTAACTCAATCAGCTCAAGTTGACATATCACACAAAGAAAAAGGATACTAACAAGATAATTAAACACACACATATTCATACATACACACTGACAAAAAAATCATTTACATGGATTTATTTCATTGGTGAATGTGAAAATTCAATTGATTTGCTAACCTTTGCTTCATCCAAGAGATACCACTGATCCGTCGTACTCCATTATATTGAGATCCACTATCGTCTTGTCCAGATTCTTCTAGATAAAAAAAACAGGAGAGATTAAAAAGTACGCTACAACTCGAAGTGCAATATTCTAAAACTAGATTTAATTCATGGGAAAAAAACCTAGTTGAGAAATAGATAGACAAACAATAAGCGATAGCATTTCATAAGTTAAACAGTTAGGATAACAGATTAAGAAAATATAAAAGGATTGATATTTTGGACACAAGAAGTATTGAAGCAGAATTCAACCATGAACAAAGTCAGTATGAATGTCACTAGAGGTAGTTGCGCAGTTGTTACATTCCAGATTTTCGACTTCTTAAAAAGATACTTATACCGGAGGAACTTGAAAAAGACAACCATTGAACGTAACCACAGGGATTAAATGGCAACTGCACTATATCAGCCACATAAGACCATCCTGTAAGTAGTGTTTCGCCCTACTAACACATAAATTTCGTGAGGGAAGATGATGCACACAATTTTCAGGAGATAACCTATTCTAAGCTCTCATTTTGTTTGGGAAAGGCAGTTTCATTGCAGATGATAGTTATCAACGGAAAACAACTTACTGGGATTTCACCTCAACAAAATTTATGGTATTTCATCGTCGAGTTTTAAATTTGATACTTTTACTCTGACCACTAATCAACCAACATAACTAGCTTAGAAACATAAGACAATTGATCTCGGTTTCTTGTTACGATGTGTAATTAAAACAACCATAATAAGGTAGCCATTACTGTCAGGCATCAAAATAGGACATCATAATGGTGCGTATATGTCCATGATTTTAAAAATTCAAATGAAAGAGAAGTGACACGATGAAAAATAACAGTGATGATAAACAAAACATCAGAAATGTAGTCAAAATGGACATATTTGATTTGCAAATATAAATTTAGGAATGATAACTATTTTATGATCTAAAGAAAGATCAATGCATCTACACCAACTATGACTGATTTCGCGCCATGGTAATAAGTTAACAGTTTTGAATTAAGAAACCCTTTAATATAAGCACAAAAGCTGTCTAAAATGAAGTAGGCGAAGCGCAGTACAAATCACTAATACAGTGTTAAAAAGTCAAGGGATTTATTCATTAGGTTATTACTGCCCTCTACGAACACATAAACTAACAAGGAATTACGTAACCAGTAAAAAAATGAACACGTGGAAGAGTAAGAAAATAGATAAATTCAAGCTACATAATACTTCACAAACATTTTAACAATAAGTAGAACAATAGTTGAAACCATGAATCGATTGAAGCTAGACCACCATGGAAAACCTGGAAGCACTGGACGGCCGTTTCGTCCTAGTATGGGACTCTTCAGCTGTGCGCATCCGCAATCCCTCCCTCCGCGGGATTCAAACCCAGGACCTATAAGTCTCACGCGCGAACGCTTAACCATTAGACCACTGAGCCGACATCGAACGGTGAAACAGTATATACATTGAATGATTACTTGTATTTTTAGTCATAAATAAAGCAATATACAAGTAACAAACTACACTATAAAATAAAATTAAGGTATGTCAATGGATACCGAAAACGTCTACATGAATCAGAGGTTATTATGTCAATCACTTATTCAATATAATAATATTTTTAACAGAGGAAGGGTTTGTTTCATTATCTTCTTTCATTAATCACCTATAATAAAACCATACAAGGATAATATGAAAGTGTCCTCAAAAAATCTTAAATTTTGTAATATTTTATTAGTGAGACTATAATTTATGGACGATCTATTAGCGACATTGAAGTGAACTTGAAAATGAACACCTACTGATTAGAACTAAAAAAGGGTTATAAAGCAGTCAGAATTCTCATTTACAGTTGATGGTTAAAGATAAAAATAAGATTACGGGTTTTCATCACGAGCTGACATCAGTTATAATGCAAAAACTCTATTAAACCAAATGTATGAATGAATTTTGCGCTAAATTTCGTGACATGTCTCAAAATCATTTGCAACAGCGCAGGTCCACTCAATATTTGTGTTCTCCGAAATTCTAATCTTCTGAATTCTTTATGTCCCTTTTTTTCTCTTGTCAAATTTATTTCAATGGATTAGATTTCTTGACCAACATCTTTAAACCCTAATCTTTCCGATTACTGATTATACTTTTACTACCTCTACCGCTACGGGATTTGAATAGACAATTGTATCTGTGTGCAAATGTGGTATGACAACTCGAACTGATTACATACGTACGAAGTTCTATGTTGTTACTGACTGATTCATAATCTTATATTTGATTGGTTCGTCCATAAATTATAGTCTCACCACTTTATTCATCGTTTTCTCTGAATTTTATTGTCAAAACTTAGTTTGACACTAATAATAATATTATTATTTAAACAGATTTGCTTTCTATTCTCTATTCTCTAATTGACGGTATCACTACGTTATACATCAATAAAACACAAGTTGTAACAGAATGATTAACGAAAAACTTCATCAAATTATACACAAAAACTTGAAAGCTAACAAATTTTGGCGAGACTATAACTTATGGACGAATCAGTTAGGTTTACAACAATGTCTCGACTAAATAGCATTTTAGCCCCCCCCAATTGCCCTGGTACGGCCGATAGTAGGGAGATTCCGCTCTCCCTCTCGAAATGCTCTCACATGGCCACGCATATATAGCCTTTGCCAGGGAAGTTCTACTCACTGCCTTCTCGTGGCGAAGGCGCTGTTTACGAAAATGAAAGGACGAAAGCGAATGTCCGGCGCTTCAACCGGATTTCAAACCAATGATGCACATGGGCTCTAGTATCTTACGAGAACAAATGGCATATGAAGCAATTGTTGGTCACCGGCTTCCATGGGACTGCATCTCCTTAAAATGCTCCACTGCCTTGTGGATCAAACCTTCAGGTCAAAGGCTCCGGTTGTGGCCCCCTAAGAAAACCACCTGCTTCGCAGTTTGGGCACCCAGGCAAGTATCACAGCCCTCACACATATCGAATGAGATTTGTGTGGCGCATATGTATTTGGTGCCTCCTTGTACCGATATCTATGTGTTAAAATAATAATAACAATAAAGTTCGTGATAGAAACCTTAATTATCAATTGTAAATCATAATTCTAATTTCTCGTACTAGTTTATAGGTGAATATATTAAAGGTTATTTCAGTGTCCCCTTAAAAAATCATCCATAAATTATAATCTTATCAAACAACAATTAAAATATATTCTGTCAATACTATCAAAATTATCAATTGATTATGTCAATTCATCTTATTGTAAACTAGTTTACTGATCAATGGATTATTAGCAATGAAAACAATATCCAAGAGAATAACAAAGATAAATAAAAGATTAACACAAGTACAATGTAATAAAAATACCATACGTTGTCTTTCTTTCTTTCTTTCCTTTTTTTTAATCACCACTATAATCAAATGATAAATATTTCATTTGAATTAGTAAAGTACAAGTGATTATTCATATAAAAAATATATTAAATTAACAGTTACACGTTACATAAATATACTCATGTCATATGAGAAGGGGTTTTGTGGATAATAGAGTAATTTCAATGATTGAGATCATGAGACAACCATGGAAAACATAGAAGCACTGGACGGACATTTCGTCCTATTGTGAGATTCCTCAGTGGCAACGTGCATCCACGATCCCGCCTCACGAGATTTGAACCCAGGACTTATCAGTTTCTTACGCGAGCGCGTAACCACTAGACCACTGAGCTGGCATCCAACGGTGTTAATATATATGCTAATGTCATATTACCTACATAAAATAAATAACCTGTTTGATTATTTAGTTTCCTTTTTTTTCTGAGAAACATTTAATGGACTAAAATATACATGGGGCCCATTGACTATCTTCATCGTCACACTGACAAACAAATGCACTGATATATGAAGATAAATTTATGATTAAAATTTCTGATATGTAATTACTGTGTACGTTGCCAAAAGACCAAAGATAAGCGAATCGAAGTATGGTGTATGATTATTATACATCTTCAGAAAAAATAACAAATAAATAACTATAAAGAAGAATGAAACGTATTATCTAGAATAATAAAACAGATAATCTCTTTGAACGGAGTTTTCCTGTTACAGTAGAAAACTGTTTATTTTATTAATATCAGAACAAGGAGGCACCAGATACATATGCGCCACACTTGGTCATTCGATTTATGTGAAGGATGGAATACTGTCCGAGCACCCAAACTCAACCAGGTGGTTTTCTTAGGGGCTCCACACCAGCAGCCTTCAACCTAAAGATCTGATCCACAAGGTAGTAGAGCAACGTCACGAGGTGCGGTCCCATGATATCCGGTGACCAATAATTAGTTCATACGCCATTTGTTCCTTCAAGATGATACTAGAGCTCATTTGCACCACTGGTTTGGAATCACGGTTTTCCAACTTCCCTAGGTGAACACTCCATATTCACTAAGCCGTTTAAAGCGCCGGACATTCGCTTTTCGTGTTGTCAATTTGGTAAACAACAGTAATGTCGCGATAAGGCAGTGACTGTATGCATGTGACCATGTGAGAGCATTTTACGAAGGAGGGCTGACCCTCTCCACCCTCGACCGTACTCAAATACTCAGTATACACCACAGCAGATTGATAACTGATAATAAGTAAACTGAAGATCTACGATTACAATGAAGTACCATTTAAAGAATTCGATAAATGAATGAAAATTGTAATAAATAAAACTTAAGTCCGACTAAGTTGTTGCATCATTTCATGGAGTTATTAACCATTAAACTAAGCCTGTTTAGATATTTATTCTCCTCGAATTATATACTGTATGTCAGTAATTGTCTAATACAACTGCTACTATTCTGTCTTGATCATTCCAACCTCCTATGTTAATATCGTGTAACAGTTTGAACTGATTACTCCCCGAATTTCCATGTCACTTATTAACCAAGTAAGAAAGGTTCCATCAGTAATCTGAACTGCACTTTTATTATGGTTAAAGGTTAATAGATTATTCTATTGTATGTATAGAACAGAAATCAGACCAGAGACTGTTATAACTTGTGGTATGTGTCTCGTTGATGTATAACGTGATGATACAGCCGGTAAGAGAGCAGTGAATTATCGACTGGACCAACGAAGCACAAAACCCGTGCGAGCAGTCTATAGCAACATGACTATGAATAGTTCCGTGACTGAAAAATTATACGACAAAAATATATGCATAGTATTGGTAGATAAATGGATGACAAAAGTTATTAAACGCCCTTGCACGACCGAGAGTGGGGAGAGTTCGCTCTCCCTCTCGAAATGCTCTCACATGACCACACGTATATAGCTTCTGCCAGGGAAGTTCTAATCACTGACTTCTCGTGGCAGAGATGTTCTTTATGAAATTGACAGGACGAAAAGCGAATGTCCGGTGCTTTATTCGGGTTGTTGGACACGGAGAGTCTACCTAGAGGAGTTGGAAAACCCTGATTAAAAACCAATGGTGTATATGGTCTCCAATAACCTGATGGAAAAAATAAGACTGAATCTCCTTACGATGCTCCACTGCCATGTGGATTAGACCTTTAGGTCGAAGGTGTGACACTCAGGAGTATCACAGCCCTTATACAAATCAAATAAGATTTGTGTGGTACTTATTTATCTGGTGCCTCCTTGTACCAATGTTAAAATAAATAAATAACTTATCAGGATATAACAAGATCGAATAGTCTAAATCTAAATACTTTAATCATAATCATTACTGTTACATTATAAGGAATGCTAAATTTATTTTTGTTTTCTATGTTTGTTTTTTTTACAAATTGACATAGTGTAAAAGATGAATTGGATTGTCTTTATTATTAAAAAAATGTGATCAATAATCTGTACCACTATTTGACGAATATACATAAACCAAGTTATAGGTTAGTGTGTGTGTGTGTGTGTGAGTGAGTGAGGGGGAAGTGTTTTTTTGTGTGTCGTTTTCGTTACAAACTATATTTGAATATACACTAAACGATAAACTGTAGAATAGAAACGAAGGTGAATAATCTTAAATTACTCATAATAGACAAGTAGAATACAATTATGAAGTGAAATGAAATGAGAATACATGTTTCCATGTATAATACACAATATTTATATGCTAATGAATTCACCAATTCATCAAATAAATTAGCTCAGTCAATGTTTAATTTTAATGTTGTATAGTTTATCATTGGTAGAATTTACGCGATTTAACCAAATTATGGTTTACACGTGAAAAAGATTATTCAAAATATAATCATTAATTAGGATTCGAACTATTCTTCAACTTTTCAGTCAGTCAATCAGCTACAATGTAGAATCAGGCACATATGTGCATCGGTTCAAGTCGCCATACCTCGTTCAGGTGTGTTAACGCAGACCAGTCCTGAAGCAACAACTTGCATTTAGAAGGGGAGAAACGCATCCTAAATATTCTGACATTGTTGCATAGTGCTATAAAAAGACTCTGCATTTTATCATCGTCTTCACGAAACAGGACTATATCATCGGCGTATTCTAAGCCCGAGAATTCAATCGATGAGAGCGTTATTTCCATCAGTAAATCTATGATGAAGCTAAACAAAAATGGAAAAAGTGGACAGCCTTGAAAGACACCACTTGATGTTGCAAAAGCAGATGAACGTTCGCCATAAGCTCTGACTTGACTGATAATGTTTAGGTAAAGAGCTTTCACAAGGTTCAAGTACTTCTGAGGTACGCCTTTCAATGACAGACACTGCTACAAAATCTCGCGGTCTACAGAGTCAAATGCTGTTTTTAAGTCTAGAAAGAATAGATTAGTAGCATAACTAAATTGTATATAATTAGAATAGATTAAATACTTAAATAATGAGTTACATTAAATTTAAATGTTGTACTAATATACAAATACAAACAAGTTGTCACCTGCAAACGAAGTAGTATCGTTTAAGATGTTGGTTATTTGGAACGTTATAACAATATTATACAGCAAACAGTAGAACTTCACTTTCGTTCAAGCTGCATAAACGCTAAGATGATGTTAGGTAAAAATGTCTGGTTGCTATGGAGGAATATTGTAAACAATAGAAATACATACATATCAATTATTATGACCCAGTTAGTCTTATATTGCTAAGTACTCAGGTACACGACTTCATTCGACATGCCCATAAATCGGAACACGGTTGAACAGGAATGTAATTATACTTCAAACAACAAGGTTGGATGGAAGTAGGAATCACAATTTAAAAAAAACGTTAATATATTTATAATTTTTACATAATATTTTAATGACCTCTCCAGTCTTTGTTAGCGCTGATTGGTTGAGAAATAAACAATCAGTGTGGCTCAATACAGTCCTGAATGGAACAGTATTTAACCTAATCTACACTTCACTAATATTAATACATTAAAAAGTTCAGTGTCTACTTTAAATTTACACAATGATTGACATACATTAAAGTTGCGAAATTTTCACTATCATCTGGAAGAATATCATGACTGCCAATGATATATGAGGATCAAGATTTTAATATTACGTATTTGCCACCTAAAAATGTTCATCATGATTTTAAGTACGTATTGACAGTGTAGTTTTAGTGACCATAGAGCAATTAGCCACGAAAAAAACAGACACATCATATCACTGATTGATTTTGGCAAGACAACTACTGAAGGTGACTTAATTATCTACACTGATAACAAACGATGATTTTTGTGTTACAAATCCACATTGGTTATAAATATCCGTCACGATTACAAGAATCATTAGTTAGTATTAGTGTTCAGCACATTGCGAAACATGAAAGCTCTCAGATTATTCTTATTTGTAGATCATGGTAAGGATTATTTAGTCCATAAATAAGATAGAGCTTCTATAGTTAACACCACGTAATGACAATAACTGGACAAGCACTGAAAACTAGGCAGTAATGAGTATGTTTATACGAATATTCGTCAAGATTAGAACGAATAGTTTGACAGTAATTGAGCTCCGAGTATAGAGAAGTCATTATATGTGAAAATTATATTTGAAATATTCTCAGGAATTTACATAATTACAACGTTTCGTCCAGCTAACTTATCTGGACTTCTTCAGGGTAATAACCAAAATCAAAATCATCAAAGAAATATATAGCTTTTTAACAATCAAGATTATACTGTGTTAAACCAATCATATTTGGATGTTGATTTTTGTAAAATAGGATCAAATGAGTCAGTTAACTACAATTCATGTGAAGAATTCAACTACATGGAATGAGCATGTTTTAATTTAATATGAGACTCTTCAGCAATAAATATCCTAAACGCACCAGGGAATAACCCCAAGACTTTTATGTTTTGAGTCGAGTGTTCAAAAACAACGAAATAACATTTAATGGTCAACATAATCGATTACAATCAATTCATAATAATGAACCATCTTTCAATATTATTATTGATAAATTACTGCCTCACATTCACTTAAGCGGAACTCCCTTGGTGATACATTTACATTAAAATTCAAAGAATTATCTCTTACAATTAATTACTAATGAAATACATGATTGTTATGAGTGCAAGAAAGAATATCGACAACATTTAATAATATTCAGGAAAAGAAAGAGTTAGAGGTTGGGGGAGAAAAGCAGAAAATACTAGATAAATTATAGAATAACAATAATCATTATGTAATGTATTGATAATCAATACAAATCAATAAAAAAAGAAAAACGATATAAACATGTAAAAAAAACTTCATCTAAATAGTTCTTGTAATTTTCAACACACACACACACACGCCAAAATGAGAACAATTGCATAATAACAACAAAAATAATAATCAGAATTTTTTTATATTTTGAATCAGATCAATAAAACTGAAAATATTAACTCATTTTTTTCGATCGTATAGCCAGAAATAGAGAGAGAGAGAGAAAGGGAAAGAGTAAACGAGTATGTATAATAAAGAGAAAAGAATATATTTTTGTTGTTGTTGTTACTTTGCCATAGAAATAAAATAAATTTTATCGATCAAATGTATCTAATATTTTAAAAAACAATTAAATAAATGATAATATAAATGGATAAATTGTTTTATATACTCTGAGAAATCGATGTGTGCATGTGTGTGTGTGTGTGTGGAGACCAAGTGAATTACATAAAAGTATGAAAAATTCGCAAGGAAAAAAAAGTTGAAATCATACAAAAATGCGTTATAAATTGGTTCTAGCTATGCAAATTAAATGTTAACACAGTAAGCAGAGTGAATATAGGATAAAAGACTATTTCAATGGAACCTCCACTATGTCCACTTCAAAATAACTTTTAATACAACCTTAAAACTATTCAGGAAATCAAAACAAACAAACAAACAATTTATTCATTGCTTCCACTGACGATGATTTGGCTATATATATATATATATATATATATATATATATATATATATATATATATATATATATATATATATATATATATATATGTATTTGCCCCAAAATGCCCCGGTATGGCCGTGAGTGGGGTGGGCTCGCCCTCCCTTTCGAAACGCTCTCTTATGGCCACGCGTATGCAGCCTCTGCCAGTGAAGTCCTACTCACTGCCTTCTCACACCAGGGGTGTTGTTTACGAAAATGAGAGGACAAAAAGCGAATGTCCGGGGCTTTGACCGGATCCCAAACCAATGGTGCACATGGGCTCCAGTATCCTGCGGGAACAAATGGCGTATGAACCAATCGTTGGTCACCGGCTACCATGGGACTGCATCTCCTCACATGCTCCACTGCCTTGTGGTTTAGACTTTAGGTCAAAGGCTCCGGGTGTGGCCCTCAAAGATAACCACCTGCTGCTTTTTGGGCACCCGGACAGTATCACAGACTACATACAAAAGTGTGGCGCATATATATTTGGTGCCCTCTTGTACCCATATTTATGTGTTCAAATAAATAATATATATACATATGTTGGTATTTGTATGTTTATCTGATATATCCTCAGGATATGTCATTCAAAAAGCGAATTCTGTGGTATCTCTATAATTTAATAGCATGAGTGTAGTTTATCATTTAAAATTGCAAATCATTAAAAATCTAATCATTTAGTTGATATTAGTCAAAATTTCAAGATATATTCCATTTCTTTCTATCTAATAAAATATAAGCTTGTTGTTGAACAAATGAGTCTATATTTTGATTGAAATTTCAGTTTAATTCGTTTACCTTAAACAGAGAGGTCCCTTTATTGATTCGAGTAGGATAACACCTTTGAATATCAGATTTCCAATTGAAATTAGTTCAATAAGAAGATGACATGTCGAACCCGGGCACAGGATTGTAGTCTTAGGTAAAATTTTAGTATTATAACTCTTTTTGAGTCAATGAATAATTTGAGTACTTCAAAAACCGTATAATTAATTATTGACTTTTGCATTAGATTTAAATGAGAGATAATTGTTTAATAGTTAACAAACAAAATTATATGGATTCGAACCCATTTCATCGATTTTGCTCCAGACATCTATGTAATATCAATAACTGAGAAATGTGTATAACTCAAACAGTAGGTAAGTATACTAATGCTTGTTGGATTGATAAGTAACACAATGAAATATAATTGAATTCATCTATTTGAAATTATGCAAAGATGAAAATAGATTTTTTAATAGTGATATAACTTGGAACTATTCAGCTACCACGTCAATTATATATATATACATTGCTAGCAAATTAATATAGTTGACTTTGAGTTACACGATCTTGTGTTTGTCACATTATCTACGATTAAGATTCAAAGGAATTTGTGAAAGTAATGTAGCTGCTAAATTGACAAGTTCGTTGCTACTGTGTGCCTTGATGACCCAGTCGAGCTATATTAGCTAAAACAATTGCTCTAGGTCCTAGCACCCCAGTAAATTCATGGTCCTAGGGAGAAAGAGCACTCCCAACTGTATTCGATAATGTGATGGCAATAATATATATCCCTAAGAGTAGCGGCATCTTAAATGATGATGCCTTCCACAAGCGGGTGTGTAGTAAAAGCCGTATTTTAAATATCCACATCATAACATCCCCAAAACATTCCCGATGTAAGCCGAACAACCTTACAAATACAGAGTCTCAATCAGTTCTTTCTTGGGCTTGTACAAATCATCCTTTCACTATGGAGTCGATTTGTATGTGACAAGTCTATCTTCCCCTACCAAACTTCTGAAACCACTCAAAATCATCTTATCTATGAGTGTATATTATTTAATGACTACAAACAATATCTTAACGAATTAGTTCACTGTTCTAATGCACCATATGATCAATGCAAAAAAACTATATCTCAAACAAAATCTGATATGCATACATATATATAAGACATGAAAACTACAACAACGAAAAGAGGGAGCAAATACAAAAGAATAAATTTTATGAAAGAAAAAAAGAACAAACAAACAATCCTAATTCATTTGCATACACATTCCATAAGATATAGAAAGAATTTCAACAACAAGAAAAATGTGTACAATGAAGACTCAAAGAATATAATGCCTCCAATATAAAAATGATTTTATATATGGACTTTGTTTTTATCAAAATGATGAGATGAGATAGTAGTATAGTATACGATAAAGGACTGATTACTTACTACCAGAAGACGGTTTTTAGGAATACATGCACAAATCTCTAGCACAAAATAGTGTATACCACAAATACACATATAATAAATTCACTTTTCGATGAAACAAAAGATCACAGGTACCATTTAGTACTGTTTCGGCAATCAGATAGGAAAATAAACGTTTATAAAACATTGTGGCGTAAAACAGATAATATAAACCTGTATTTATGATAAATGAGATACATTTATCTCCACACATATTTCTACTTCATGTGCAGGACGTTGTGTATCTAGTAGATTGCAGTTAAACTGTAAGTAAATTTTATTTCACAACTCACTATTACTGTTGGGTGAGCTATTTATATCCACATAAGTAGTATATAACGGCAGTCAGGAATAGAATGTATTTCAGTGGAAGATCGAGAAGGGAAGAACGGAAACGGTAGCAATTAGTATGAAAATGCAGGAACAATGAAATCTGAGACAATGGACCGATATTTTCAAAAGGAACAATCGAGTTTAAGACAATTGACTAACATTTTGCAAATGAAGTATTTCCTGTATTGTTCTCAGATTTTAGTTAGATGTTCTGTAATTTTGTGCTCAAATACATCCGATTATTCCCACAAGTGTTCTTGCTCACTACACTACAGTCACATCCAGATGGTGTGAAAGTCACATTTTAAAAATCGATTAACTACAATAACAGGACACAAGATGAATATTAGTATGAGAGATTTGAAGAGATTGTAGTATTTTCACAGTTGATACCATGAACTGATCGTAACTAGGCCACTATTGAAAACCTGGATTTCAACTGTGAAAATACAACAATTTCTACTAACCCCCCATATTTATAATAGTCATCTGATAACTACTGACTAGATTCGAAATATAACTCTTGGAGTTCTAGTGAAACGCCATGACGAGTTCAAAACGTGTGTGGTGTGAGACAGTTATCCACCACACGCAACGGATGAAGGCCCAAGATCATAGATCGATACGAGTCAGAGATTAATACTATTGGATATCAGTTCAGTGGCTTAGATGTTGAGTGTTTGCGCGTGAAACCGAAAGTCCTGGGTTTGAGTTCCAAGTGAGGAGTCGTGGATGTGCACTAACGGCATCTCATACTAGAACGATGGTATCCAATAGATCGATTTTTAAACATTTAATCAACTCAGGTGATTTATCCCCCCACCATGAGGATCATAATGTAAAGCGATCTACAAAGTTAGCCAAATTGGCCTAAATGTAGTATCGATCAGAATTTTCGTACATTAATTTAAACCGCACTGCAGTATTCAATTCTTCATTTTGCCATTGTGTTAAATTGACTGTTTTAATTGTATGTGTTATGAATACCATGAATTCATTTATTGTACATCTTTTGTTATATTTGTCAAACAGATAATTACCTTTCACATAACTCTCTTTCCTGCACTATAATTTACATACCATATTTCTTGATATTCAAACATTAATCATTTAACTGTTACATCACAATCTGTATATTTCCATCATACTATATGTGATGCACTATATATTTGATGTTCAATTGTAAAGGAATATGTAAAAATTCTGATTATATAACATTTATTTAAATTAGCTCACTTTTATTCTGGTACGTTAATCCATTTTGATTAGTTTTCTGTTTATTATTCCCATTGGGATTGTCTAAAGAAGACTGAAATTTTGATGATGAAGTAGTTTCATCTTCTGTAACAGTAGCAGGAGTAGACGAGGCAGCAATTGTAACACCTTCGGAACAAGATGATTGATGATGATTAAGTCCTGTAGTCCCATATAATGATTCTGATTGATTAGATGGAAAAAGACTACCAGCTGGTAAAGTTAATCTTGTTTTTGGATCAGCTAACAATAGATAAATTGCAGTGACATTATTAAAACTTTGTTTAATTAAAGCTTCACGAACATCATCTGGTCGATAACCCATAATACGCATAATTTCTAAATCATATACAAAATAAATATGCATATGAATATTATATTAATAAAAAAAAATCAATTTCAAAAGAGAAACAATATTATTTTAGTTATGCATATAGTACAATCTCAAAAATCGACTAATATATATGGATTTTGGAACTTTCAATAAGAATGCAATTATCATCAGTTAAAACAGAATATTTTGATTGAAATACTAAAAGATTAATCATTTAATCTTATTGATATTTCATACATTTTATCAATATAGTATAGTAATTACTTGAGGTTTGTAGAATATACAAAATCACATAGTACACACATACACACAGAGAGAGATCCACACAAAAAATGAGAGTTCACTAGTGATTAGATAATCTTTAGAGATTTAGTGAGATGTTAACATTGAAGTCCGAATTTGTTGAATGTGTTATTTATTTTATTTGAACATATAAATATCAGAACAAGGAGGGACCAGATACATATGCGCCACACTTGGTCATTCGATTTGTGTGAAGGATGGAATACTGTCCGAGCACCCAAACTCAATCAGGTGGTTTTCTTAGGGGCTCCACACCAGCAGCCTTCAACCTAAAGATCCGATTCACAAGGTAGTGGAGCAACGTCAGGAGGTGCTGTCCCATGATATCCGGTGACCATTGAAGGCTGATTAAGTAGTCTAATTGTTAAGTTCATAATCCAAGACCTGGAGGTCTTGTGTTAGATTTCAAGTTAAGTTTTGGATGAAACTGCAAAAAAGTCCTATACTAGATCGAAAGGTAAACTATAACAAACAACAACACATCCAATATACTACACTACATACAATTGGTTCAAAAATGTTGTTTATTGCGATTGTTAAACAGATGGATATCCTTGATAAATAGTATGATTTTGTAGTATTAAAGCCTATAGTAAACACTTTCAAATTTGAGATAAAGAAATACAAAACACTTTCTTTATTGTGTTAATCTTTCGTTCATAAAGTCTCTATGCATAGATGTATTAAAATAACGATCACTGATGACCAGATCAATTTTGTACCGCAGCCTACTTCTCCCCCACTCTCTATCTACCTATTAGAGAGAAAAAAACATTATATGAATAAACATCTAGTTAAAAAAAGGTGGAGAATCTACAAACCCCTTCCCATGTATTAAATGTAAAGATTTACCTAATCTCTCTGTATCATTATAATCCGGAGGTGGTTCAGTATATGGTTTTAAAATATTATCTTCATAGCCAATATTCAACCATTTATCAGACATGACATTCTATAAACAAATGCAAAAAAAAATTTAGAATACATTCAGACTGAAATGATGAAAAATGTTGACAGGAAAATGAGAAGGATCAGAAAATTCCAGTGTGTGTGCGTGGTATCATTTCCTTTTAGAAACAGATTATATTACAACGATGGCTAGTGGCTAGTAGTGGAATCCGAGACGCGAGTTTTGTTCTATTTGTAACTTGTCAGCTGTATGTACTTGTATCTCAGATTTGATGTTCATGGCGTTTGAAGCGAATAATACTGAGTTCAAGTTCGAGAGTGAACATTAACTTTGAGATGCAGGTACATCCAGCTGACGACTCCCAAATAAAAAGAAACGTGCGTTCCGGATTCTACTGCTAGCCACTATCCATCTTGGCATATAATACTTGTGAATTAAGGCTATATTGAGTCAGTCCGCACAGTATGCACATATGCCAATAACAGACTAATCAATTATAGTCCTAAACATCAATGGGAAGATTTCAACAAACAATACCGAAGTGACTGTTATAATGCAGTAAATATCGAGAAATCTGTAAATCATGGAACCAATTTATGGATTATTATCATAAATATTTTTATTATATAATTAGTATGTAACTGAACTACAAAATTTCTGTACCTCTCTTCACCGGGAGCTTTCTTTGGATCTTTTAATTATTGTTATACATTTTATTATTTCATAATGATCGCTAACCAATTATGCAATAATATCAACATTCTATACAATCACTAACGGATAAATGGAATAATAGAGGCCAGCTAAGATTCAACTAACCGATATTACACCATTCGAAGTAAATATATATATAAAAGTATTAAAGACTATCGTTTCAGTGAGAAAAAAATTCGACAATAACATCAAGTTGAGAACATCGATTTCATCTGGGATTAATTAAAAATTTAGTAGAGTCCTTATTAGCTGAAACACTGTGAATTTCAATTATCAGTTCACAGTTTCATATAGCTTGATTTTAAACAACCATATATAGAATGGATAGCATTCAAACGAAGAATAAATCATAAAGCTAAGAACCTTGAGTATATATATACTACTACTATTACCAAACCCAGTAAATCAGTTATTGATTATTCCAAAACGGTTATATCAGAAGAAATCGATAATATAACAAGGGAAATGAAACATTTACACCAATAATAATTCGATAATAAAAAAATCACTTTTTAAGAATTTAATTATATAACAAAATAAAATTCCAACTGAAAATTCTGTAGGCATAGCAACAAAATAGAATGAAAAAGATTCGTATTATTATTACTATTATTTTAGATGCCTATCAACTAACTGAATAGAAATACGTGCGCACATAATTGGGATATGAAGAAGAGGACAAACAAGTGAGAAAAATGAAGCAAAAAACAAACAAACAAACAGTAAAATCGATATATTTTTTCACAGATCTAATAATGAAAAGAAACAATTAATCAATCATTTATAAATCAAGACGATGATATAAGCAAAAGAATCTATGTACCGATTTATCTATCTATCTATTTATTCATATGTATATCTTAATGATTAACTCTTCAATATAAGAAAATTAAAATATGTCCAATAAATATGTTATAAGAAATGATAAACAACTTATTTACACAACTATTTATACCCTTGTTTGGATTGAAACCATACAGTAAACATTTTCACACCATTATTATTATTATTATTATTACTGTATTAAATGATAGTTGTGAAACATACCAATAGTGTTTTTGGTTGTATTTATTTCTAGTAGATATTATATCCAGGTAATAGTAGTATCTAAGATGCACGTTACATCTTGATTAGTATTTGTCACCTTGATGCAATATCATCCCAATATCAATGTTTATTTATAAAAACTCGAGTTGAACACCTATTGTTTCAAATGCTAACACTTTATCCATTAAGGTATTGAGTTTAAATACCAACTAATTTATTCAATAAATATGAAGGCATGTAATGATTAAAATCTCAGTGTGATAATCAAGAAGGACTAAATGAATGATTGAGATTCGACTGCTAGCCTTATATCGAATATGGTAAATAACTTGTGACATAAAAATACATCCAGTAGATCATTTTAAAATGAGTGCATAACACCACAGAATGATCTTTGGAGTCTTGAATAGAAACGATAAGAAATATTAGACAATCAAAACTATGATGTATATCTGTCTCTCTATGGAATAGGATGAAATATACACCTATCCTATCTAAATAAACATATGTAAATGAAAAATGTTGAGACCAGAAAAAAAAGTAATTTTAATAGTTGAGATCATGAGTCAAGTGAAGCTAGACCGTCATAAAAAACTCTAATGTACTGGATGGTCGTTTCGTTCTATTATGGGACTTCTCAGCATTGTGCATCCACGATCCATTTAGTGCTTAAAGGTTTTCCATGGTGATCTATTTTCAATTGACTCATGAACTCAACCATTAAAATTACTATAAAATATCCACAAAACCCCCTTTTGATCGAAAGGAAAAGTGCTCAAAATACAAAAAAAGAAAATAATCTAGTTATGCTTATCAATAAATGTTACGTAACAATTTATAAGAACTGTTAACAAAGGGAAAAGCAAGATTCTCCGATGCAACACAGCATGCAACAGTCGAATCACATTTGACAGAAAAGATTTGAAAGATGTAAAAACCTTTACATATCTGGGCAGCATCATTGATGATCACGGCGGATCTGATGCACAGGTGAAGGAGCGGACCGGAAAATCAAGAGCAATATATTTACAACTGAAGAACATCTGGAACTCAAAACAATTATCAACCAATACCAAGCTCAAAAACCTGAAGAACTACGAAAGCTATCATTCAGAAGATACAATTGTTCATTAACAGATGCCTACACAAAATACTTCGGATCCGTTGGTCAAACACTATCAGCAACAACCTACTGTGGGAGAGAACAAACCAGATTTCAGCGGAGGAGGAAATCAGGAAGCGCTAGAAGTGGATAGGACAGACATTTTAGAAAGCACACAACTGCGTCACAAAGCAAGCCCTCACTTGAAATCTTCAAGGCCAAAGGAGAAGAGGAAGACCAAAGAACACATTACGCCGAGAAATGGAAATAGACATGAGTAAAATGAACAAGAATTGGATGGAACTAGAAAAGGAGGCCCAGGACAGAGTGGGTTGGAGAATGCTAGTCGGCAGCCTATGCTCCATTGGGAGTAACAGGCGTAAGTATATAAGATGTTGTACTTCTATTGAATGATTATCCGTACACTATATGATAAATATAATCAAGAAATATAAATAATCATTCTATTCTAGTAGTTTAACAATACATAGGAATGAATACTGATGATCATACAAAATATATAACTCAGAAGTCCAGAACATTTGGATTACTGAATTAGAATCAATTGACATGAAACATTTAGAATTCAAATACTAATCCTTTAATATGACGGGGATCTTTAAACAATTAGAATTCTAGTCAATAAATAACATCAATATGCTGACCAAGTACTTAACTGATTAAAGTTAGAATTACATCATGATATGTAGTCACATCTTGAGAAAGAGTGATTACATAATTTAGCTGACTAGTTACATCAGTTTAGTTATAGATAATTAATTGTATGATATTGTAAATATGTTCTCATATAGTTAAAATTATTAATTAAGTGATGTTAGAATTTTCTGCAAATATCTGTGCTAATGTAGTATGGTAACTCGAACTGATGTACGTACGTACGTACGAAGTTCTACGTTGTTACTGATTGACTGACTGACTGAAATCGGACTGTTAACAAATCATATAAAAAAGTGTATTGAAATATCAGTTTTATTTATATTGGATGTCGAATAAATCCTCATTTAGTGGTGATCTTCGAGGTTCTTACTTACATTATCTAATTGACAAATTTTCAGTAGTAATTACCAAGTCAGTTTATTACTGTATAGACATAACACATATCAATAGTCTATTGTATAAATCACAACTTCTCATGAATTCTTAAAAGGATTCCTTGTTATTGAAGACTGTACTCAAACAATTCCATTCAAGAAAACTAGTAAACTAATCAGATTTTATAACAACAACAACTAAACGATTAGTCGAGATACGACAATAAAAGCAAATTGGAATACAGTTATTAACATTATGAACAGAGATAACAAAAAAAGAATAAGAATAAACACAAGGAACCATTCATCAACGAAATATATTCAATATTTCAAGGAATAAACACTTTTGAACTGAGCTTTAAGCTATATATTTTGTGCACAGAAGATATGGACACTATTCCGCTACTACTGAATGAAAAGAGACAAAAACAATACTCAAATCTGTAGCGTGGATTGAAATTGGAATGTTTGAGATTATTAATATACTGCTTTGCAACGCTATCGTCGGTATGAATGATGACCGATTGGTTCCAGATTTGCTTGTTAACTAACTTTGATTTGAGATATTAGGTAATATAGCTGGTTCTAGCATAAACAATAATCTTACGGCTAAGAATATATATATATATATATATATATATATATATATATATATATATATATAATCAACTCAGAAATTTAGGATGCCAAATTAAAAACTGTATCAGTATTATAATCAACCACCTTATTCAAGATTAATTTGAACTATATGATGATAACTGTACATATGTAATCATGATAAGAAGTTTTTAAATCAATACAATACAGAATATTGGAAAATGTAAACAAAGACGACACTGCAGTAAATAGCAGCATCTGTGAGTTCAACATGTTATGACTCTTAGCTTATTTGGTATTTCTTTGATATTTAAAACGAAACGTATTTGAGGTCAATCACATGTAGAACAGGATTGTCAACACAAAATTAGTATTCCACTAGAGTACGAGCTTCAAATTGATACAGTAGGTGGTCAAATATACATCAAAGCTTAGTCTGATTGGTGTTGTTTGTTAGCAAGATTGTTCTTCTACCGGATGGGGTTGTCAACCCTATGCCCAACCCTCGTCTTTTAGCCGAGCTTGGTACCGGCAGTAACTCTAGAAGAGCTACAGACGGAGTTATGCATCACATGCACATCATTAATTATTATTATCATCAATGACTTTATTCAATATTCTATTTTTGGTATAATATAGAATTCTCAACACAAAATATTTCTAGTGAATTGGTTGGTGTTAGAAACTATCACCACTGGATGCCGGCTCAGTGGTCCAGTTGGTTAAGCGTTCGCGCGCAAGACCGAAGGCCCTGGGTTCGAATCCCGCGAGCGGGATCGTGGATGCGCACTGCTGAGGAGTCCCACAATAGGACGAAACGGCCATCCAGTGCTTCCAGGTTTACAACTGTGATGGTCTAACATCAATTGGTTCGTGATCTCAATCAAAAACAAATGATTTCAACAAGTTCCCTTTTCTTATTGCTTGATTGAACCGAATGATGAATATTGAATAATCGATAATTAGATGATAGTAGTTCGAGAATCGATATCTGAACAATGTTTAATCTTTTCAATGAATATTGCCAGTCAACATGATATCTTTGATTGTACTTTTTTGTAACTTGTACAACTAAAAGTTGTAAACTTTCCACAAATGCGTCTATAAATTGGTTATGTAATTCATAAACATAATAATGTGTTAAAACAAACCAAGAAACAGATAACTCGTTGAAATATCTAGATGATAAGAATAAATAGACCAGATATTCAAGCAGATTGTCAAAGTGTATGCAGATTGAATTATTATCATTATTAATTAGATGAATTATGACTATTTTGGACAATGGAAAATTGTCTAGACAATGTTAATAATAATAATAACAATAATAGTCAATTAATAAATGACACGGTATGACTACTTAGCAATAGATTATTACATGGAATATTATTCACTAGGCAGAGGATATTTTATTTTAGGGGGGGGGGAATAAAATGTTTCTAGAGAAGATCGATAAGTTTAAACAAATAAACAACAACCAAGAAGATAAGAAACAATTTATTGTGAATAATTGGAAAAAAAAGGAAGATAATAAGTTGTTTTTATGAGGAGAAAAAAAGTAGGTAGGCAGGTAGGTGAGTAGGCGGAAGGAAACAGACAAATGATTATGATGTTTAATTCTAATCAACTAGCTGATAAATAAATGTACGTTAGCTAGTAGTGACATATTTCTATCGATAACGACAATCAATTATAGACAAAAAGAAGACCATTCTGATTGGAAATATAAACAAATGTTTTATTTAAAAAGATATGACGCTAATATTCATAGAATAGAAGATTATTATTGAAGAAGAATTTTAATATGAAGGATGATTTCATCTTTATCTAAGATCATATATCGATTATATATGTGTATATATCTATGTGTGTGTGTGTGCGTATATGATTATTGTCAATTTATTAGTTGCCAATAGACCATTCAATAGTATTAATGAGAGACTTGGAAAAAAAGTGGTTCAATCTATTACAAAATGAGTAACAATATGGTTTCTATAATAGCTAATTAGTTTTTTTGTTTATTTTTGGTAAAAATTCCTTTTATCTAAGAATGAAAAACAAATAATTAACTGTAACATATAAAATAATGATTTGACATTAACTCATCGTTGAATCGTAAACCACAACCATGTTTCAGGAGTTTTAGATAGCTGGTTGAACCTTATCAATCGAGTGTCAATATAGCTAATAATCTAGACGAATTTAAATTGTACATACTAGTCAAAGGGAAGTCCAATTTGACTTAAGTTTTATGACAGTTAGTATTCCAATTGTTGAGATCATGAGTCGATTGAAGCTAGATCACCATGGAAAACCTGGAACCACTGGACAGACGTTTCGTCCTATTGTGAGACTACTCAGCAGTGCGCATCCACGATCTCGTCTCGCGAGATTAAAACACAGGACCTATCAGTTTCGCGCGCGATCGCTTAACCACTAGACCACTGAGCCGGCATCCAACGGTGTTAATGTCTAACTTCAAGCTAATCTACAAAATTGCGCCACCATCCGCCATTGTTTTCAGTGAGTTACTATCTAAAAACAGACCCGGCTGAACTCCACTGGTCACTGCTTTTTACTAGAACTCCAGGAAATACCTCTTGAAGTCAGTCACTAGTGAGGAGAGGTTTTGTGGATATCATAGTAATTTCAATGGTTGAGACCATGAGACAATTGAGTATACCAGCAGAAAAGTGTACTCATAATGTTGAACAAACTTATTCTCCCTACAACAAGAGATAAAATGCAGCTATAGAACGGGTTGACACAAATTAGAATCATCCAAGAAGTATCAGTTCGCTATAGATTGCAGGTACAACTTGGTGATGTATAGAAAACTAAAACGAACTCACGCTTAAGAGTCTCTATGAAGCTACTTCTATTTACTAAACAAAGTACACACATGTATGATTAGTAGTCTCAAATTTAAATGACAATGATGCATACAATCGAAAACAAAATTTGTTCTGTTTTAAATCGGAACAGAGTACAAACTAGAATGAAACTGTTCCATGTGAACTCAGTCAGTCAGTAACAACGTATAAGTATAAGCAGTAATCGGAAGGTTTAGGGCTTGAATATGTTATTCAAGGAGTATAATCCAGTGAAATAAATTTGGAAAGAGAAAAAAAGAAAGGGACGTGAAGAATTCAGAAGATTAGAATTTGGGAGAACACAAAGAGTGGAAGCACCTGCGCCATTGCAAACGATTTTGAGCCATGTCACCCAGTCTTCAACCATTGGTTACGATAGTCACGCAGTTCACAACCAGGTAGTCTACACCTAACAACATGGCTCAGTCCACTTGTCAGTGACTTCATGGATTTGTGCCATATTTTGGTCTGGCCGCCCCTAGCTTTCTTCCAACCAACTCCTATACCACTGAACATCGCACGTCGAGGCAGTCGGTCGTTGGGCATACGTAACACGTGTCCCAGCCACCTCAACTGATGAAGTTTCACCACTTCATCAATTGATTTGCCATTCTTACCTAGTACCCATTTCCTAACAACTACATTACTTACTCGATGGTCCCAGGATATACGAGCAATATTTCGAAGACACCTATGATCAAATACTAGTAGTCTACGAATATCCTCTACTCTTACCGGCCATGTTTCACTGCCATAAAGTAGGACGGAACAAACTGCTGAGCAGTAAATCCGTTCTTCGGTTGATAGACGGATATCTCGCCTACACCATAAATGACCCAAGTTGGCAAAAGCTAGTCGAGCCTTCTGTATCCGTGCTGAGATTTCGTCACACACCAGACCACAAGGGCTGATGAGACTTCCAAGATAAGTGAAGCGGTCGACACGCTTCCATATGAACTATAAGTTTAAAAAGAAAAACTACATGATAGAATCAGCAGGACAAATGAATTTAGTTTCATTTTCAAATGATATTTTAATTCATGTTGACTCAGTAGACGATGAACAAGTGGACATTTATTAATTACTGATCTTTAATAATAGTTCAAATGAAACAATATCCAGTCACAAGTATGTATATGCCAAAAAACTTAATTCATTCAACTATAACATTCTACATCATCATTAGAACTAATTAATATTCATGATAAATTACGAATAGAAATTTCGAGAACGAATATGCAAACATACATACACACACAAACACACAAAAGACAGAATAAACATGAAAAAAACCATTCTGTTGAAGCAAATCAATGAAAAATATTGTAGAGAAATATGATAATTAAGTTTTACTCAGTCGATAAATATTAGGGACAATTTTCTTACAAGGCAAGGACGGAAGTAGATGACGTTATTTTGTGAGAGGAAAAAAACGACGAAAGAAATAAAATGAAAAGAAGGGAATATGTATATATTTGGGAAGATCAATAAAAATACTGAATTAGATCAATTACTAAGTTGAAAACAAAGTCAGTATCCTAATTTCATTAGATTTTTGATTGAGATCATGAACTGATTAATGTTAGACCAACATTGAAAACCTGGAAGCACTGGACGGCCGTTTCGTCCTAGTATGGGACTCGTGGATGCGCACTGCTGAGGAGTCCCATACTAGGACGAAATGGCCGTCCAGTGCTTCCAGGTTTTCAATGGTGGTCTAGCTTCAACTGACTCATGATTTCAATATATATAAATGTTCTTAAAAAGTATATATGTGATTAGATTGTTCGAACTGTATTGAGCAATTCCATGATCACATAAATCTGATAAACTTCATCTTCTCATTGCATTATTGAAAAACTAGACCGTTTCAGTTAAAGAATAAAGACGAAGATATAGAAAAATGTTAAACGTGAGTAATAATTTATATATTGATTTACCCTTAATGTGACTCTTTTGGCTGGATTCAATACCAATAGTTTACGAAGTAATGCTTCACAATCAGTTGACATATAGAATGGAACACGATATTTGCCACGTAATACACGTTCTTGTAAATCCTAAAATTTATTTATGCATACATATATGTATAAATGTGTATTATATATGTATGAAAAATGGGGATGGGAAAAAAGTGGAACCTTATCTCAGATTAAATCAGAAAAATCTAGTGAAATAATTATCATGAGAACTAATTCCTATGTGTATGTATCCGCACGACTAACTTTGAACTAATGCATGTCTAAAGCAAATATAAGATGCTGTATAACTGTCTATCTCTTTCATGGAGGAAGTTCACTATTCAGTTAAATTTAAAAAAATATTCACCCGATGATCCCTTCATTCTACTATTTTAGATGGATTTGGAAAGAAAATCGACCACTTTTCAAGAGATAATCAATGTGTCAGTAAGTGAACAAGAAGTTATTAGATAACATAAATAGTTTGTTGACGCTAATCGAATTTAAGTAAGTATAAAATGACTACTAACCCCCAAATGACCTGGTACAGCCAAGGGTAGGGAGAGTTAGCTCTCTCTCACGAAACCAATGGTGGAAATGGGCTCCAGGATCCTAAGAGAACAAATGGCGTATAAACCTATTGTTAGTCACTAGCTATCATGGGACTGCATCTCCCAAAGTTGCTCCACTGCCTTGTGAATCAGTGATTCATTTGCTTCGGTTTGGGTACCCGGGAAATATAACAGCCCACACACACAAATCAATGATAACTGCTACTGGCCTCATTGTTATTGTGTGTATTTGGTGCCCCTTGCACATATTATGTTGATTAAAGAAGGCAAGTGTACCGGAAGCAATCCGAAAAGATATATGTATACAGTTAAATAAATAGTTTATGCAAATCCTAAATTTTATAAATATATCAAATATTAAAGAGAAAAAAAGCGGAACAATTAAAACTAACTTTTAAATGTTGTGCATCAAATGGTAATGATCCACTGACAAGTGTATATAAAATTACACCTAATGACCATACATCCACTTCTGGACCATCATATTTACGTCCTTGAAATAATTCCGGTGCAGCATATGGTGGACTACCACAAAAAGTATCTAATTTTTTAGATCCATCAAAAAGATTGGAGAAACCAAAATCGGCAAGTTTAATATTAAAATATCCATCGAAGAGAAGATTTTCAGCCTGAAATACAATCGGAAATTGTATCGATAATTGAAGTGTTCTACTCTAGTGGGTAAAGAGTAGAATATCACTCCACAAAGTAATGTGGAGCTAATCTATGCGCTACTACTTCACAAGAGAGCTTTCATTGTATCTGCGTCAACGTACGAAATAGCTAAGGGCGAGAATGGGTTTGTCCTATGATTTTTCTTACTGTTTTTCAAGGTAAAAACTTAAGACATGTAGTTAATCCATAACTGCAAAGAATACGGGAAAACTAAAAGTTATTATGAGAAGTATATATTTTCAGTTTTTAGAGAACTTTCAGAATACAATGATATGAATTCACACAATTGAAAAAACTGAAGATGACATCCTAGTAATCAAGTGTAACAACAAGTAACACGGCATTACTGCATGTAAACATCACATGAAAACGTGCTGACAACACATTAAGACATTAAATGACGGTCAATAACACAGCCTTTTCACGACTATTTATATTTATTTCTGCACACTTTGTAACCTCATCTCCGATATTAAAGATTTTATCTGAAAAAACAGTCCAGCTTACTATTATCCCAACATTTGTTATCCACGCTATTAAAGTCTACGGGAAGGCAAAGTCACTGGAAACTTAGATTCTCTGTAAAAGATACTGTCACAAACCCATCAAGGTCAATCAAGCAAACTCTGCTTCCAAGTTGAAGCTCGCTAGTTTTGGTTATGTATAATATACAAGAGCAAACAACTAGTCCACTAAGTAAACGTTAAAAATTTGAATATACATGAAAAGTAATGCGTGAAAAGATAGTTTACTACTTAGAGTAATCTGATTCTAAATAAACTCGAAGTTCCAAATAATCGATTGACTTTGATCAAACAATTACCGAGAGCCGGGAAGTATAAATAGCTGTTTAGTTCTAGTATAGTACTGTTCGTAAGTGAACCTATAAAAATCTACAAAAAATTGAATCTCGAACCTACAACCCTCCAGACAAGCGTTTAACCACCAGACCACTAAGTCCGCACTTAAGGGTTTGCATTTCTAGCTTCAATTACTTCGCGACACTAAATAATTACATATTACCAGTGGTGATATTTATCTCAAGAGCGACATGACTGAACTCCATTAGTCATGGCTCCTTACTAAAACTTCTGTAATCACCTCTCGACATTAGGTTATTGACTGTATATTTAAAACTTAGTTCTCGTTTAGTCTACAAAATCAGATGGAACACCCTTGAATAATTATACTTGAAAATCCTTTACAAATCGACAGAATGAGAAGAAACAAAGCAACGATCACAAACCTTTAAATCTCTGTGTACAATTTTCTTTTGGTGACAATATTCAACTGCTGAAACAATTTGACGAAATGCAGCACGTGCTTCACGTTCTTTCATTCGACCATGAGCTACTAAGTGATCAAATACTTCGCCTGTATTATTGATTTTGCATCATAAAAGGAAAAAAAAGAATGAAAAGGAAACTAATTATCACTTGAATGAATCATAGTTACAAATATTATTGATTATGAGTAAGTGAAGGTATACAACAATCTATTTTGGAAAGAAAACAAAATGTAGTTATTTATCTTATATTTGCTTAATTCTCAAACATATAAGAAACGTTTAGTATACTTGTTTCTTTGTAACTAAGCAGAAAAAGAACAACAACAATAACATTGCTAATAATCAACAAAGTGTAGAAAAACATGAATACTGTAAACAGTAGAATGATATAGTAAACAAAGTCGATGATTGTTTTGAAGATATGATGAGTTAAAGAACTACTGAAAAGATCTAAAAGCATTATGCACTATTATATAAATAAAAGACTATTTAATATAAATTGTTATCTGAGGTAAGCACTATCTAAATATGCACCCAAATGCTCTGATACGGCTGAGAGTGCAATGACTTCTCTCTCCCTCTCGAAATACTCTCACATGGCAACACGTATATATATCATTTACAATCCTATACAATGTTGAACTCATGGCAACTTTAAAGCAAATATCAAAGAGTACTATATCTTTGATTGATTGATTTATTTAAACATAAACATTGGTAAAACAAGGTACGAAATAGATATGCACCACATAAATCATTCGATTTATGCGAGAACTGGGATAATGCCCGGGTGACCAAACTGAAACAGGTGGGTTTTTTTAGGAGGCCACAAGCGAAGCCTTCCACCTAAAGGTCTGATTCACAAGGCAGTGGAGCAACGTAAGGAGATGCAGTCCCATGGTAGACGGTGACCAACGATTGGTTCATACGACATTTGCTCTCTCAAAATACTGGCGATCATGTGCACAATCGGTTTGGAATCAGGGTTTTTCAATTGCCCTAAGTAGACTTTCCGTGTCCACCAACCCGTTTTAAACGCCGGACATTTGTTTTTCGTGTTGTCGATTATGTAAAGAACACCCCCGCCACGAGAAGACAGTGAGTAGGACTTCCCTAGCAGTGGTTGTATGCAAGTGACCATGTGAGAGTATTTTTCGAGGGAGAGCTGACTCTCTTCACTCTCGGCCGTACAAGGGCATTTGGGGGCTCCACTATTTTGATTGAACTCCCCAAGTTATGATTTCAGATGAAAAAAACAACTAAAGAATTTATTACAAAGTTGGTCACAGGTGATAAATTACAAATGTCAATTCTTTTTAGTTCTCAATGATTAATTAAAATGGTAACAGCCCATGATAAAATAAATATGAACATTAATAACATAGTAACTATGCACGATAATTAGGATAAATGGGCAAGTTAAAAAAAGAATGAATGAAACAAGATGAAGACTGAAGAAAGAAAAAAAGAATTAATCATATTGAACACGATAAAAAATAAACGAACATCGATTGTAGAATAGTATATGAATAAATATGTATATGTATATCTAGAATATAAACAAAATAATATGAACATTGAATTACAGTGTAAACACAAATTACTTATGCCCTCATATATCACAAGATGGAGACCGAAAGGATTCACAACAAAACTATGTCGATACATATATACATATACACACACCCACACAAAGTATTGTGCCAGTAACCAGCAAAGGTCAAAAGATGAATGAAAATGCAGATAATAATAATAAGTACGGAATAACAATAATTATATGATACAAAAAGTAACTATAATAGATTGTAACGCCTACACAGTATTATACTCACAAATAAACATGTGTTGAAACAATAGCACTTTGATGATAATACTTTTTTTTTCTATTTTCATAGTAGAAATACTATTTTAAAGGTAGAATATTAAGTAGCACTAATCAAAATACACTGAGATCAATATTCAGCATATACAACTAATCACTGCTTTGAACGAATGCCAAAAAGTAAACGACGATTATGAAACAATCATAAACGGTAATATGTAGATAGATGAATAATCAAAGTAAATGGAATTTGGAAATTTTTTACTAATTTCATCATATGATGTATCTGACGTTCTATTAGAAGAAAAGATTAGTAGTCTGTATAATATGATCAATTGATGAAAAATTAACATGAAATTAACATTGGACAAATCCCGAAGAGTTAAAGTCAACGATAATTATCAGAAGGGGATTTTTGTGGATATTATAGTCATTTTAAGAGTTCAAATCATGAGATAATTAAACCTGGACGACCGTTTCGTCCTAGTATGGGACTCCTCAGCAGTGAACATCCACGATCAATGGAAAATACTTAATGTTGTGTGCAACGATGACTTAGTGATAAATACTAAAAATCACGAGTTTCAGTGATTAAACATGAAATTCTTATGAGGTGATTACAAAACAAGTATGTAATTGAAGTAATTTGTTCAAAGTGGAAAATATTAACTGACCAATATACATACTGGTTAAAGCGAAACCTGATTACACTGCTGCTAAGCAAATGTAGCAAGTATTTGCTTCGGTAATAATATTAATCAGCGAAAATATATTAATTGTAATTCAGAAACTTTAGACAACATACCACAATTAATAAGCTTAAAATAAAAAAAGGACAGACTGTACAACACACACTAAATAACCGCCGAACAATGGTATCTTCTCAGAGCATTTCCAGATAATGAATACTTACTGTACGCGTTAAGAATATAATTTATCATTTGTCCAAATCGATTTAAGTAAAGTGATTAAGTAAACAAGCATATTGACGGAATTTCAAGAACCAAATAAAATTATTTCAGTTCATAATGAGCAAGAATTAGATCCAACACCCAATTTTTAATTAATTAGAAATTATGTAACCATGATTGCCTATAACATTTTTTCAACATTACTTTTAGTTCATTTATTACTTATTTGAAAACATAGATATTGGTACAAATAGGGCATCGAATACATATGGGCCACATAAGTCAATTAATTTGTATGTCGGCTGTGACACTGCTCGGATACCCAAACCGAAACAGGTGATTTTCTTAGGGAGCCCCACACCCGGAGCCTTCAATCTAAACGTCCAATCAAGCCGGTGACCAATAATTGGTCCATACGTTATTTATTCCCTCAAGATCCCGTAGCACATGTGCACCATTGGTTTGGAATCAGGATTTTCCAATTCCCCTAGATGGATCATCCGTACTCGGATATTCGCTTTTCATGTGGTCAATTTCGTTAACAATATCTCCGGCAAGAGAAGGCAGTGAGTGGGACTTCCTTGGCAGTGGTTGTATATAAGCTTGCCATATGAGAAAATTTGGAGAGCGAGAGATAACTCTCCATACTTTCGGTCGTCTCAGGGTATTTGGAGGCGTTACTTTTAGAGTTAATATTCAGTAAATAACTGTATTATTTTAGAACAAAGTAAATGATCTTGTCTTTGATTTCAAACAGTTCAGTAGCTTATATCAATAATTTGACTTCACTATTATTTGGTTACATCATATCATAACACATTGTCTATCCATTAATATTATACTTATTGATTTTGACAAGTGATAATTTATTCATTAGAATTCTATTTTATAAAGCATAAAGATGACTTTTACAGACTTATGTAATGATTAATTAAGTAATTAACTAGCTAATGTAATATTCAAGATTAATTTTAATAGAAATCATGATAGAAACATTTATTCACATTTATTCTTCTTTGATAGAATAAAGTTAATTAATTAATTTATTTATTTAAACACATAAACATTGGTAAAACAAGGTACGAAATAGATATGCACCATATAAATCATTCGATATGTGTGTGAGGGCTAGGATACTGTCCGGGTGACCAAACCAAAACAGGTGGTTTTCTTAGGGAGTCACACCTGAAGCCTTAAACTTAAATGTCTGATCCAAAAGGCAGTGAAACAACGTTAGGAGATGCAGTCCCATGATAGCCAGTGACTAACAATAGACTGATACTCCATTTGTTCCTTCAGGATCGTGGAGCCTATGTAAACCATTGGTTTGGAATCAGGGTTTTTCAACTCCTGTAAGCGTGACCTCTGTATCCACCAACTCATTCAAAGCGTAAAACATTTATTTCTCATCTTTTCAATTTCGTAAAAAACACCCATGGTGCGAGAAGGCACTGAGTGAGTAGGACTTCCCTATCAGTGATTGCATGCATTTGGCTATGTGAGAGTATTTTTCGACAGAGAGCTAACTAACTCTCCTCATCCTCAGTCGTATCAGGGTATTTGATGAAGGCAATAAAACAACGTATACACATTCAAATGTCATTCATTCATATTCATTATGTCTTATTATTTATTCATCTTATTACATTGACTCTTAATCAAATTGTATTGGGATTTCATATTTATGGGCTGAATTATCCTTCATTTACCAATATTCATTATTACTATTATTATTGTTTCTACGTCATTGTCCCTTCTTATTTCGAACAACATAAATACCTATTTGTTTATATATTTCAAATGCAATAGAAATCGTTTAACATGAGATTAAGTTATAAATGCTTAATTGATTATAGAAGAATGTAGATAATTAGGGTAATAAAAATGAAAAATAGATATGACAATCTAATTGGAAAATAATGTTCCACAGTACACATAGAGAGGAATATTGAAAGAGGAAATAGTAAACATACATTCTATTGGTTGACAATAATGAGAACTTTTAATGTTACATAAATGTGTGTATACAAGCAAGGGGATAGTTTGTTTTTTTCTTTTCCTTTAATGAATGCCATTTAAAGGTAAACACAATAAGAAAAAGCAGTCAACTACACTAGCATTATCATTATGATCATAATCACCATTGTGTCATGTCATGAAGAAACAAACAAACGACGAAATGAACAACACTAAGATGTTGACGATAAAAAAATAAGAAAAAGAATGAATCCATAGAAACAAGATATTTACGTATTTGAAAAATGTTAACATAGTGATTAGAAGAGGTCTATACAAAGTGATTCAGTCAGTCAATCAGTCAGCTACAACGTAGGAACAGGCACCTATGTGCATCGATCCAAGTTGTCATACCGCATTAACACAACAAGATAAACATCAAATTCATAAAAGTAGTTAATTCAGTGGTGGTAACACATAAAAGAAAGATTGTGAATAAGAATATAGCATAGCAATAAAGAATTAGTTCATAGAAAGAAAGATATAAGGCAATTTTAATCTCACAGTTTGAAGGAAGGCAAAGTGTGTATACATCTACGCCATTGTGATCGATGCTCAGCCATATCACACACAGTCTCCAACCATTGGTTACGATAGTCACACGGACAACGATCAAGTAATCTGCATCTACCAGCATGGCTAACACTACAAGTTACTGACTTCAAGCACTGATGCCGCGTTTTACTTCGGCCACCCCTAACTTTCTTCCGACCGTCTCTAACACCAGTCAGCAATCCGCGTCGTGGTAAGAGGTATTCAGGCATACGCAACATGTGGCCCAACCATCTCAGTCGATGAAGATTTACAACCTCATCAACTGATTTGCCATTATTCCCTAATACTCTGCGTCTAACCTCACTATCTACAAATTCTCACGATCTCCAGTAGACCTGAAGGGCAAGTTCAAGTAAGTTACTGCCCCCAACGTTCAATGTTTTATGGTGTAAGAGTAGATTGGAAGAAATATGGGGGCAGTCAGACCAAAATATGGCACAAATCCATAACGTCGCTACCGACAGGAGGACTGAATCATGTTGGTAGGTGTAGACTACCTTGTTGGGATCTGCGAGACGATAGAAACCGATGGTTAGAGACCTTGAATGACATGGCTCAAAATCGTTTGAAAAGGTGCATACACTCATTGTGTTCTCCCAAATCCCTATCTTCTGAATTCTTCATGTCCCTTTCTTTTTTTTCCTTTGTAAATCTATTTCACTGTGCTAATGTGGTATGGCAACTTGAACTGATGTACGTGCGTACTAAGTTCTACGTTGTTACTGACTGACTGAAATCTATTTCACTGAATTATACTCCTTGAATAACATCTTCAAACCCAAATCTTTCCGATTACTGCTTATACTATTACTGCCTATACCACTATGGGATTTGAATCGACAATTGTATGTGTGCAAATGTGATATGGCAACTCGAAATGATGTACGTAGGTACAAAGTTCTACGTTGTTACTGATTGACGGACTTCAGATGGGAAAAAATTGGAAATTTATATTTCCGAAATATAAATAACACTACGATCAGTAAAATAACAGGATCACGCCCCTTTTTGTTTTACATTTATTTTATAAGAAAACATAGATCTTGGTACAAGGAGGCACCAAATATATTTGCGCCACACAAATCTCATATGATTCATGTGCGGGCTGTGATACTGCCCGGCTGCCCAAACCGAAGCAGGTGGTTTCCTTAGAGGGCCACACTCGGAGCCTTCCACCTAAAGGTCTGATCCACAAGCAGTGGAGCAACGTAAGGAGATGTAGTGCCATGGTAACCGGTGGCCAACGATTGGTTCATATGGCATTTGTTTATTGAGGATATGAGAGACCATGTGCACCATTGGTTAGGAATTGTGGTTTTCCAACTCCTCTAGGTGGACTCTCAATATCCACAAACCCGGTTCAAGAGCTGGACATTCGCTTTTCGTCCTCGCGATTTCTCAAACAACACCCATGGTGCGAGAAGGAAGTGAGTAGGAATTCCTTAGCAGAGACTTCATACATGTGGCCATGTGAGGGCATTTCGTGAGGGTAAGCGAAATCTCCTCATCTTCGGCCGTAGCAGGACATTTTGGGGCCACACCTTAAGCACCAGGGCTACTGACATATCAAAC
This sequence comes from Schistosoma margrebowiei, assembly GCA_944470205.2. Lineage (NCBI taxonomy): Eukaryota > Metazoa > Platyhelminthes > Trematoda > Strigeidida > Schistosomatidae > Schistosoma > Schistosoma margrebowiei. The sequence continues at coordinate 5,062,363 of OX104028.1, forward strand.
AGTTATACAAACTGAATTCAGTAGTCAAGGGATATTAATGCTTAATTTGTTGAATGAAAGTCGAAGATTATGACTACTAAACCACTGACTAATAGAAGTATTAATCTATAACTAGTATTGATCCCAGTCAGCTTATAAATATACCACATCATTCATTCGATTGTATTAAAACATGAGTGAAATGAAAGAAAACGAAAGGATATCATGAGAAAACACCTACATGAAAGAAAGTTGATGTGATAAAAACCATGTAATAAATTAATATTCCCGATGAAAAATCGTATTCATAAGTGTAACACAAACCAATCATCATATGCTCAAACACGACAATCGATCAATTTAATCTTAGTTTTGTGGATTTAAACGAGGAAGTGATAGATAGAAAGCAAGAAAACGAGTAGATGGAGGACAGCTTTTAAAATACATAATCAGACAGATAGAAATAAGCCAAGATGGATTAGTAAAAGTGTGCAGTAATAATAATCGATTCTTTCTTTACATGAATCAGGTCAAGGTGAATTATTCATTAAAAAGAAAATTGATTATCTGCAAGGAAAGTAAATATTGATAAATAAGACAAAATACATCAGGCCACAGTTTCCAGTGACATACATTCTGTACAGTAGAAATAGTTACATTGATTGAATCAAAACACAATTTAGGAAGATCTCTTAGTAATATATATTAGCCTAAGAAGTCGTGATATACACACCATATCAACACACAACAAGTGAACATAAATGAGAGCTATTAAAATATTAACCCCTATGAGTGTATATTTCAAAATGAAATAACTGAAATACGATATGAAAAACAATCAGTTAAAGGCAAGGTGAAATGTGTTCGCGATCCATAGAACTAACCGATGATGGTGAACAACATGGTAATAAAATACCATTAATTTACGCATACCGTTGAAATATCAGTCGCTAGAAGAAATATAATTCAAATTGTTGATCAAATGATTCTCCCTATAACAGGTAAATCTATGCATTGCCTACATGATAATTGTCATAAATTAAGTCAGTTACAAAGTACGACCAGGCATATATATGCATCGGTCCAAGTCGCCATCCCTCCCTCCATAGCACAACAACAACATGAACACCGGATTCATAGAAGCATTTAACTCAATGGTGTAATATATAAAAGAAAGAGTTTATATAAGGATATATACAGGATATAGTACAGAAAGCAAAAATTAGTTCGTAGAAACAAAGATATGAAGCGATTTTAATCTCAAAGTTTAAGCGAAGATCGAGGGTGTATACACCACCTACACCATTCAGACCGTGTCATCAATTACCTAAATGTGTTTTACAAACTCATCCCAAGATTATTTCAGCTACAAACCCATCAATTTTGATTAGACGTTGAAAAAATCTAAAGCTGTAAATCTATCAGAACATTATAGGTAGTGAATTAATACCTATGATACTGATAACATAGACAAACATTTCTGGGAATACTGAAAAAAACACCTCTTACATCAATGGAAAATTCTTTTTCATGTATCCAAGAAGGATACTTAACTAGTAAGCTGAATATGCAACATGACTTAAATACTAAACAATATATTGGAAAAGGACGCACAAAGTCCATCTAGGGGGAGCTTTGAAACTCTGATTCTAAACTAATGGTGCACAAGGGATATAGGATCCTGAATGAACAAATGTCGTATGAACTAATCGTTGGTCACTGGTTACCATGGGACTGCACCTACTGACATTTCTCCACTACCTTGTGGATCAGACCTTTAGGTCGAAGGTTCCAGTTGTGGCCTCCTAAACCACCTGTTTCGGTTTGAGCATCTGGGCAGACATTCAAAAAGAGGATCTAATGTCAGAGCTTAATTATCTAAATGTCATCATCAGTAAAATTTGATCAATTTAATAGGAAATGACATTTGTCCATAACAAACAATAAGAAATGCAAAAGTAAGACAAATAACTTACCATTTTCTGCATATTCCATGACTAGATATACATGACGCTCAGATTCGATCACTTCATATAAGCGAACTAGTTGACAATAAGAAGAATAAGAATAATCAGAAAATATGGTTAGCAACAATAACGTTAATTTTAAAGACAAAAATATAGTAAGTATCAGTTGAACTCATTTACAGTTAGATACCACTTTCAAAGAGAACGTTCAATATTTATGAAGTATAAATACTGTGCATGGGATCACTAAATCACACGTGTACATCTACACTCATCGACTGATACATAAATAAATATACTAGTAACTCAAATGAATTACATATTGTGAGTAGTTGTGTTTGAGTTTACAAATCATTGATTCCTACCACCAGCAGCATCCCCCTTCACTTATGATTATGCATGTATATACATATTCCTTTCAGTCACATGTATGATGATGAAGTAAATTCAACAATACAAGTACTATTAAACAATCGTATTACAACATCATTCTAAACGATGGTCATTTGTCAAATGTCAAACGAAACAATCATGTATCATATAAACAGCAGATGAAATTCTATACTCCAATTATATTAATTCAGAGTATTACTATTCAAATCAATCGTCATTGAAGGAATTAATTGAGCTTCATTCAATCAGGATAGTCTGTACCTCTCTCCGTTCAGCACATTCCAATAGGCAATAACATAATGGAGTAACGCTATATTGTTTTGGTTTACCGCCTCTGTTGTGTTTTTACCCACAACTCGTGTAAATTTAGATTGTGTATATATAAAATTTACTACAGCTATCTCAATCAATGAAGATTAGTACACACCCACCCACCCTATCAAACCACTCGTTATCGTTACCTAAGTATATCATATTGAACCACTGCATTAATCAAGTTTTTGTTGCCCCTCACCACCACCACCACACACATTTATGAGAAATCCTTCGAAGATATCTACGGTTAAAACCTTCTGGCCTATTTGTGTCTGTTATTTATAACTTTCATTTTTATGGTTATAAATTAAAACAGACGATGCTGCTGATGAACAAACGATATGAACATGTCATCAACACTATGGGTGGTGAAAGTTGCCAAAATCAGGTCATAAAAATCTATACTGTTACAAAGAAAAACAATGAACAAATGAATTCACAATATAAAAAGTATAGATTAAAAATTAGACTGAAAACTTCACACAGAAACACAGAAAATAACTGTAATTGTTAGACCGGTTAGAAACGACATTATATCAGTAGAGCAATGATCCTACATTGCCTTTCTCCTTTCTACCTTTTTTAAACAAATAATAATACATCCACAATCAGACAACACAAATATACACAATTATAAGTATGGTTTTAAACGCCTTATCACCAACTAGACTACTATCATGGAAACATGGCGGAATAACATATGTTCATTGAAGTGTTCTCATCATCACATTTTTACTAGACATGATTACTAAATAAGAAAAATTGAGCAGCAAACTCAAACCAAATAATTCCCCTGGCAACTCCATTTTACAATAGCATTTCCATTGATCACTGCCACTAAATGAATTAATCAATTCCAAGCAAAATCACTTAAACCGATAATATTAGCAACTTTCGAATGCACTTGAATTTGAGTCAAGCTGTTTGTTATAAGAGGGGAGTTAATATTGACTAGTTGTTCAAACAAAAATATGTCGAGTGAGGTTCCAATATGGAATCTATTGATTAAATATTGAATGGTTTAAAAGCAAAGTTATACACCTCCACTAATCAGTGACATGTCGTCTTAGGGATGAATCTTCATACGATCGAACCGAAATATTATCAACTCCATGTTCAATTAATTCATTCTAACAACACAAATGAGACTAGAATTTTCTACAATTTAAGTTTAATGATATACGAATGTTAGATGAAAGTATTTTAGGCAATAAACAGTATGTTCTGATATTAGATTTCTTGGTAATTTGTATTCATTAGTAGGGAGTATCCAAAAACCTGAAGAGAGCTAGAACCTATGTTAACCTGTATAAATCAATAGTAACATCTCTCACCAGCTAATATAAAGTATACAGTGATGTGTCAAGTTACTTAACTTAATGGCTATATAACTTGATCGATAAAATTGAATCAGTAATCAATGATGAGATCATGTACTAATGGTTACAATCACTGGGTGACTGAATGATCATATATGATTATTGTACAATAATAATAATTGTATCTTACCGATGTTTGGATGATTTAACATTTTCATAATATTCACTTCTCGGAATAGCTGATATTCAGAGGGAAAAAGTATAAAAAGAAAGTTGAGTAATCCAACAACAACAAAATAAAACGATTCTTCAGTGATAATTATTTTTTGAAGATCAACAAAGTATTGTTATTCAATGTAACCTGGTAGACTGAAATACAGATTCCCGTACTCAGTATCATGTTGGATGATACATTAAATATGAGAGGTAGATATGTTACCAGACTGACTGCCTGCCTAAAATATATGAAGCAACAACCGAACCTATGACACTTTCTCCATAGTAAATGAGATTTCAATGCATTATTAATAGAACTCTGATGAATAAAAGTAGAACTGCAACCCATGACTCACTGATTATAAAATTGAGTTCACAGTCCTATAATTCATCTGATTTATACAGTTAGGTTGTCCATTTGATAGCCTACTCTTACATCGATCAACTATGGTCATACAGATAGGGGATGGTTAAGCACTTATATCATATACCAGCTACCTTACTCAATCAATATAAACTTATATATTACTTCATTGTTTCAAAAGATTAATCAGTATGAAGTACACTATCTGCGGGTAATACATTCCTAATAAAATCAGCTTGTTTATTGTTTAATTCGTCATTTATATCGCAAACTAGATTGATTTAAACAACGTCCGATAACCGTACAATGTTTTTAGATTTCCAATGGTTTTCAAACTAAAATCAGCCAGTAATATATTCAAATTCATCTAAACAAAGAAACAGACTAAGTTGTGATTTATTAAATCCAAAACACAATGACAACGAAGGTTATACATACACAACTGGTTCAGAACCAACATTTGATAACTCAACTAGGTGGATCCTTCATATCCACTAACCAGGCTAAAATGCCGAATATTCGCTTCCCATGTTGTCAATTTTGTAAACAACAGTAATGCCACAAGAAGGCAATGAGTAGGACTTCCTTGACAGTGATTGTATGCACGTTGCCATGTGAGAGCATTTCGAGAAGGAGAGCTGGCTCGCTCTACTCTCAGTCATATTAGAGCATTTTCGAGTTTAAAAGTCAACCATCTCCAACCAGACTGGCTTGCTCAATAATGATTAAAATATTTAGTCCAGTGAACCAATTTATATTTATTTACTAAGTATCATAACAAAATCATTAATTCGTTAAATAAATAACCAAACAAATAGTAACCGTTCAATACCCTAATCTCTAAGATACGGTACTTTCAATCTAAACTAAAATAGGAAAGTTTAGGCGGACATCTTGATTATCAGAAGGGGTTTTGTGGAGATTTTAGTCATTCCAATAGTTGAAATTATTAGTCAATTGAAACTACACCACCATGGAAAACCTGGAAGCGCGCGAGACTGTTAGGTACTGGGTTCGAATCTCGCGGAGGGATAGTGGATGAGCACTGCTGAGAATTCCCAAACTAGGACGAAACTGCTGTCTAGCGTTTCCAGGTTTTTCATGGTGATCTAGCTTCAATGGACATTTTAATTAACCATATAAGTAATATGAAACAAATGTCAAACATTTCCGGTAGTAATAATGATAATACTATTATTATTACTCCCAATTATACAATGGATAAAGAGACTATAGTTATTGTTGAACACAAAAATATCAATGAAAAGGTATTAAACATAATTGAATTTTATCTCTATCTCTCTTTATCTCTGTCTGTGTGAATATTCGTGAGTGACAGATATGAAACCAGAGAATGAAAGATAGAAAAAGAATGAGAGAGACATAGCAACACGTGTCAAATTAACTTTATCATTATTATTCTATCATTGTTATTGATTTTTTGACAGACAGCCTATTGTTTTAATTATTTGTGGAATTCTGTAATATACATATTGGCCCATTGCCCTTAGTTGTCATCTCTTATTCATTCACTCTTTCTCTCTCTCCCCACTTACTTTCATGCTTATGTACAAACCATATAAATAAGGAGTAAAACGGATTCGATTAGAAATGGTAATAATAATAATAATAATAATAATAATAATAATAATAATAATAATAATAATAATAATAATAATAATAAAGGAAGATAGACAATTAATTTGGGAGAAAATCAATATACACACATACACACACACACACACAGAGAGATAGAAATGATCCAAACCACTTATTACTTGATAGTATTTCAGTATGTTCGAGAAGGATAGATAGTAGTTTCACCATAGCTCCGGCTCATCTATGGTGAATCTCATATTAACCTAATAGGTAAAACTAACATTCCCACAAAAAATAATTCAAGAATTTCAATATAATTCAGTAGTTGAAATCATGAGTCAACTGAAACTAGACCACCATGGAAAACCGGGAAGCAATGGATGGCCGTTTCGTCCTAGTATGGGACTCATCAACAGTGAGCATCCACGGCCTCGCCCCCCTCCCGCGAGACTCAAACCCAGGACTTATCAGTCTCGCGCGCAAACGCGTAATATAATTCATGAAATAGTATAACAGCTATTGACTTAGGCCACATTAGTAGATGTAGGCTACTTGATTAGTGTGTGGGTAATAATCATAACGAGCAGTTGAAAATATCAGGTGAAATGGTTCAGAACAAGTAACAATAACGAATCTTTACTGTTAGTCATCTCTTGAGTTTTAAAATAACCTTACACTCTTCGCTGCGTAAATTTGTTCTTTCTTAAAATGCAGCATTTATACCTAATCTTTTCTATGACTAACAATAATTTTACTACATTTACTACTCTGGTATTCGCATTCAAAAATTCATCTTTGTCTTCATATAATGTGGTATATCGAACTGATACTCATATGTACCAGATTCTATGTGATGATGACTGATTGATTGATTGAAGTTATTAGGAGAGATGACAGACTAATAACTTTCAATTAGTAAGTTACAAATTCAAGTTCAACTTCAGTTTGACCAGTCGGATAAAATCACCATCCTCCTATCTAGAGTAACTTAAAGCTGAAAAAATAAATATGTACTCAGTAAATGAATTGCATGTTATTATTACATTAATTAATTAACTTACCTTCTTCAAACTGGCCTGATTAAGCTGAGTTTTATCGATCACTTTCACAGCAACCTGCAATAATATAATGGGGGAGGTTTTAGTTTCTTAAAATAAAAATAAATAAATAACTGGTTAAGCATAAACAATGATTACCATACAAATTTGAGAAGTCTTCAATCTATACAGTAATCTGATAAGTAGTTCAAATCAAACTGGTAATGAAATTTGAAATGATAATCAGAAACTACTTCTGCATGATGAAGTTGTTTGTCTATGATCAACTACATATACGATGGATTGAAGTGAGTTAACAAGGTAGGATACTGTTCTACTTTGCATTTCAATTATAATTTCGTCTGCATATAAATCGAATGGAATACTTGAATACCTTATGTTGATTAACACTGACTTATTTTCAACGAGCTATATTCAAGCGAATATCAATTTTAGAGAAAAACTATTCAAATTAATATACAAATTGAATTAGAAAATTCCTAAGTGATTTTCATAAAACATAATCTGTAAAAATAAATAATGTTCGAATTCTCACTTCACGCCCAGTTGAAACATGTTGTGCTAATTTGACTTTTGCAAAATTACCACGACCAAGTGTACGAATTAACTTATATTTCCCTACATTTGGTTGATCTCTTAGTGATTTTCTGTCAGGATTATGTTGAAACGAAGAATTAGTAGCTTGATCGTTGGTACCAGTACATGAAGTTTTACGCATTAAACGAACTCCTGATGAACTGACAGTACTTGTTGTAGTCACACTAGGCATCTTTGTTACTTTTCTGTGATCTGCTAAAATTAATAATATGAAATGCCTTTTGTTATTAGGGAAAAACAATAGTGATACTATAACTGATTACGATAATCAATATGTCACTTGGCCAAGGTGAGTTACCTACGAACTAGAAGGACAAAACAGGGTCGAAACAACTCCCATCAAATTATAAACCTGTTAGCTTCACCAGTGTCGTAGTTAGAAGGATAATCAGAAAGACCATAATAACATCCGTGGAAACCAACAACTAGTTAAACAGCAAACTACATGGTTTCAAGGAAAGATGATCTTGCACAACAAGCCACGTTATATCGAGATCAAAGAACAAAGGCTCTAGATAATAGAAAATTAGTGGATGTTGTTTACGTAGACTTCAGCAAAGCATTTGATAAGGTGCCAAAAATATAAACTACTCTTAAGGCTGGAAAATTCAAGAATTGCCGGACCTCACCCAAGGTAGATCAAGGATTTCTTGGTAGGTCATAGACAGAAAGGATGAATTTCAAATGCTCCTTCTGGAAACCAGTACATAGTGGAGTACTGCAAAGCTCTGTCCTAGGTCCTTTACTTTTTATACCGTATGTAAATGAACTCCCAATTATGGCTCAGTCATCTATGCTACTATACGCTGATGCAAAAATCGAGTCAAGTAATAGGAGGCGTATATGCATGTGCACTTCAGCCAGACTCAGATGTTATGATTAGCTGGTCTAAAAAATGGTTGGTGCCTATCAATGTGACTAAGTATGTTTACATGCACATTGCGGATACAAATGTAAATATATATAGCACAGGGGAAGTCAGCGCCCATAGTCTGGATCTTCAGATGAAAATCAGCCATGATCTTAAGACCACGGTCCACTACCTAGAGGTAGAAACTGAGGCGTTCAAAACACTATGGGCTTTAAGACAGACGTTTACCAAGTTAGATACTAATATGTTCACTACAGTATAAACAATCTTACTGAGATCCAAACTTGGAAACTCAGTCTAGGTTGCAAGCCTCTGTTTAAAAGGTGACTCGGATATCTTGAGATCTTAACAACACACTTTACTTTAGATTTGAACGCCTGTTTTTTGGCTTGCTGTATTACTTAAACAACAATGAAATCAATGAAGAAAAAATATACCGATCGAAATGCATTTAATGATCACCATTAGTTATCTCTCGAAATCCTGCGATGTTGAATCTCGATCTATCACGTTTAGAACTATATTCATTAGACTGCAGGACTTCATATTGCGGTATACACTTCAGACGTTAAAAAAAGCTGATAACAACTAATAGCTTTCAGTCATTAGTAAGACATTGGAGTATTCAGCTATTCAATCTACTCAAGTTCAATTGATACTGTAAGTGCAGTTAGGAATTTAGTGCGTGCTTAGTGTTAGATTTTAAGGTAGAAACAATAGGTTTATTTACAGAGCTTATTGACAAAACAATAAAATGTGTTCAGTGGTAGATTACGTGGATCAAACCGCCCTTAAAATTAACAACAAAAAGCATTATTTCTCTGGTAAATCCTTGTTACTGTTGTGGTGTCATATTTTATTTATGTATTCATTCAATCTGAGATACTGAGTCATTGTGCCGAATTCTACTGAAGTTACTGCATTTTACCTGACCGTTGTAAAACCTTCTAGATTGTGATTAATAATCGACTTTTCAACGAAACTTGTAGTAACCTATCTTGTTACGCATTTACTGGGCACATTTATTTATTTATTTATTTGAACACATAAATATTGGTACAAGAGAGCGCCAATATATATGCGCCACACAAAACAATGAAAATTCGAAGAGATATAGAAAACTAAGGAGCACAAAAGAAAAAGAGAACGATAACGAAGAGATTGGTGTAAGGTAGTGTGGTAGTAACGAGGGAACGGAAAGGTACAATCAGAAGAAATCTTTCAAGTAAGGGAGACAACCACTTTTTATGAAGTATGTATGCATTAGATCATTTAATAACATCGACGTGAGCATATCTAGAGCAATTGGTTAGTGGCCAGCACGATACCTAGAGCAATTGAACTACATATTTGAAACCTTCCATAAAACCTCTCCAGCTACCGACCGGTATCGCTAGCCCTAAATTAGTCGAGTGGATATTAACGCCAAATACACGGTAAAATACTGCTTACTCCTCAGCTGATTTTCAGCAACCGCTGCTGAAGACACAGCCAAATAGCAGAGACATAAAGGGTGAGGTGGTTAAGTGAAAATAATGTTGAAGGAAAGGAAACTATGGAAGCTAGCTTTCGCAGATTCCTTTTCCTAATGGCGATTTTCATAAACGACTAATTAAGAATAGTAAAACTGACGACCCAATTTAAGACTTACTTTGACCAAGCAAATCTTTTCAAAATAATTTCTCTAAGACGAATACATTAATTTGTATAGAAGCTTACACACCTTAAGACAAATACAAAACCAGCACCACTTACAAGTCAGCCAAACAAAGAAACGAACCTGGCTATATCACCCGCTCGATCCCACTTCAACTAGGGATATATCAATGGATTCCCAAAAAGGCAAACGATACCCCAGGTATACCAATTTGTTTCAAAAACTACTAATGAGCTAGGATATATCTTGTGCTTAAGTCCATGTTTCGATCACGGCAAATTGAAAAACACTTGTGCAAATTATCGTAAAAATGATTTTATACATACCCAGCAGCTGAGTTACTGAGCTTCGATATCCGAGTGTTCACACAAACTAAGAAACACTACATACATTCCCAACAAACAACCACATTCTACCAACCGCTCAACACTTGAAGTCAATCAAACAACCTTCAAACTCCAAAATGACTCAGACTGTTTTAAATGATATTAGGGAAGCTTTCCCCTTATGTGTCTAGAAGAAATAAACAATCGACGCCACATAAGTAAAAAAGGCTAGAAGAACAGACAAAAGCGAAAAAATAAACAGGAAGGATAATGGTAGTCTCTCAGTTAATCCAACTTTCTTTTGAAAGCACCGACAAATGGAGCTTCAATAATGTTCGTTGATGATTCGATGAGAAAGGCAACAGTCAGCTGACAGGTAATTCGCCCTTGGCTTGTGAACAATTTCAGTGTCCTCTTGAACTGTCTGTTTTCGAAATGAGTCTACATAGTCGACATAATTGAAACTGTAAACTCAGATTCAGTTTCAGTTTGTAAAAGACAGGAGGCCTGATGGCCTGTGTTAATTCTGGCAATGGTGGTCCCTCAGTTGATCCAACTTTCTTTTGAAAAAATCGACGGATGGAGCCTCAACCACGTGTTGAGGTCGATAGTCAGCTGACAAGTAATTTGTTCTTGGCTTGTAAACTTATTGGAGTGTCCTCGTAAATTCTCTGTTTTGGAAGATAAGAAAAACGAAGGCATATCACGTGTAAACTTGGCACTAAGCAATTTGGAAACTGTAATAAAGCCGCCTCTAGTTCTGCGATATGACAACGGGAAAATGTTCAGCTTGGCCAGTCGAGCTTCATACGGAAGCTTCGCTATTCCGAGAATCAGCTTATTTCCCGTTCTCTGAACCCTTTTCAGAAGCTCGCTGTCTCTTTTTAAGCAGGGGCTGGCCGCTTGTATGCAGTACTCAAGTTTAGGACGTACGAACACTGTATATAAAGTCAAAAACGTCTTAGCGACGACATGACTAAAAGCCTAACGTATTGACCATAACGTTCTAACACCTTTGGCGGCTATTGCACGGCAGTGTGCAGTAGTCGTTAAGTCTTGGCTAACGATCACTCCTAAGTCATTATGTGTCTGGACGACATGTAGCTCAGTGTTATTCATCGTGTATGTATCTGTACCTTGATGACCGATATGCATCACAACACACTTGGAAGTATTTATCGGCAACCGCCAGGTTTGAGACCATTCAGATACCTTCGTCAGGTCATTTTGGAGTTCTAAGCCATCACCCTCACATCGTATCGTTCTCCATATCTTGACATCGTCAGCATATAGCAAGACCGATGATGATGATAGGAGACGAGGACGGTCATTTACATACAAGAGGAATAGCACTGGCCCCAAAACTGTACACTGAGGCACTCCACTAAGCACAGTTCCTCAGCTAGATAACTTTGAGTTCACCCTTACTCTTATCATATCGGATGCAAATTCATCACCAAGTAACCTAAAAACAGTGAACAAATCACGTCTGGTTCTTCTATATGACAATGGAGATAGGTTGAGTTTGCTCTGTTGAACATCATACGGGAGTTTTTCTATTCTGGAGATCAGCTCACTTGCTGTTCCTTGAACCTTTTCCAACAGCTCACTGTCTCTTTTCAGGCAGCAGTCAGTTGCCTGTTTACAGTACACATGTTTAAGATGGACAACTACTGTATACAAAGTCACAAAGTTTCTAGCATCGGTATGGCAAAAGTTCCTGCATATTGACCATAGAGTCCTAAAACCTTAGGCTGCTATCACATGGCAGTGTTCAGTAGTCTTTTCGTATGGGCTAGTGATGACGGGCAGCTCGCTATTAGTCTCTGTGTATGTACCTGTGCTTTTGTAACAAATACTCACCATAATGCACTTAGAAATCATTGTCAGCAATTGTCATGTTTGAGACCATTTAGATTATTTCTCCAGGTGATCTTGAAGCTCTAAATTATTAGCTTCACTTTTTATCTAAGCAATGATGGGTAGTGGCTAGTAGTGGAATCCAAGACTCGCGTTTCGTCCTATGTCGGACTCATCAGATTTATGTACCTGCATCTCAGAGTTGATGTTCACTCGGGGACTCGAACTCAGTACCATTCGCTTCAAACGCCATCGCGTTATCTACTCAGCTACTAAGTCCTGATAGCCACTTCCTTGTGCAATGGGGTGAATTCAAGTTCATTTTTGTATTGTTTGACTTCTATCTTCTATTGAGGTCTAAGACTGCAATTGATCAGTCTGTTATCAGCATATGTGCATACTGTGTGTATGCCTCGATATTGCCTTAATGCACAAGCTTTTTGTGAGCAATGATGGTTAACGCGATGGCGTTTGAATCGAGTGGTATTGGGTTCGAGTCCCATAGTGAACATCAACTATGAGATGCAGGTACATCCAGCTGACAAGTCCCAAATACGACTAAACCCGTGTTCTGGATTCCTTGTTGGACTTTATACAGCATTGTTTATTAAAAGCTTGTGAATTAAAGCAATATCGAGGCATACGCACAGTATGCACATATGCCGATAACAGACTGATCAATCGTAGTCCTAAACCTCAATGGGAAGATTCAAGCCAAACAATACCAAGTGAAAACTCCCATTTCGCCGTTTGATAAATAAGGAAGGAACAAATTGAGCGAAGAAATTTCTTTTCAATTAGTTTTTTATCATGGCTCTACACTAATATAGATGATTTATATTAATGATATAATACTCATCGACTGGATACGTTACGTATTAACTAAATAATGAAATTTAAATTGGAAGAAAGAGGATTAATAATAAACAATGTATATATTAAATCTCGAAGTTGCTACGTTGCGTAATATATGAAAAGAGAAGGAACACAATTTTTTAATGGATGGTCTATAGAATCATAATTGCGCAAGAATCAAGAGATGAGTGATGATAAGTTATAAAGTCCAAAGGCAACAGAAACAAAGTTACAAAATTTGAAAAAACAAGTGGAAGAAGTATGAAAAATGGTTTTTCGGAAGAAATCTTATACTGATGGTCGGGACAGAGAAAGTTGTTGTACGAACCACAAAAAGGAACTACACAAATATAACTGATAATTGTTCGGTTCCACGTAAGTGTTTGGCTTCCAGAATGGATTGATAGTCTAGAAGGAAGAAGAAACGGTGTAGACATTTTGTGTACGAAAGGACTTGAAAATGTATGTGCGTAAATGTGTCAATTTGTCAGAAGTTGGACTCCTCACCAAACTCGACTGCTTATATGAGCTTGAATTTGTGATGACCGGGTTCGTAGCTGCGGGTGTATGGGAGTACTCATCAAGTAGAATATACAGTCAAGGAGAAAAGGAAAATTACGAAGAGTACGAGGATCGAATAGGTTTTTTATTTCCGTGACCATTTGGTGGCTTGATGTTAGTAAGCATATTACGTTGAAGCTACATCTCCTCCAGTCACCTGGGTAACGTGTTGGTCTGCAACTTACAAGTGTGCGAGTTCTATTAGTCATGAACATCATGAATAACTGATCAGTGTAAGGAAACACTACAGTCACATCCACTGTAGACTGATGTGGTCTATTGAATGAGTTTTTGGCCTAGCATTCAGGAGGGCAGAGGTTCGAGTGCATATGAGGTAGGCGTTTTTGCTCACGAAACTTACATCCATACGATGATTGCCGACTGCACGTTGCTCAAACACGAGGTAAAATAACAATAAAATACGGATTCGTATGCCAAAGTGCTCTTACAAGCCATGTTAAATCAATTTGTTAGCTTATATATGTCGAACAGTAAACAATTGTGGAAGATGTCACAAGCTGATAAATCATCCCCCGAAGTGGACTCCATGGTCAGTATCGTCTGAGGCCTGACTGAGAATTCATGCAAACTACTGTAGTCGATGTCTACGCAAATAATATACATTTGTGGTTATTGATTATTTTTCAAAGTAACTCCAAATGTTTTTACAACTTTGCCGAATTCAGACTTGACAATCCAAGCATAAGGAATGGATTATAGTCAGGAGGTTGTTCTTTTGGTATTAAAGACTCATGATGGCTCCCAGTTCGCTGCAGACACAGCCAATACCTGTAAAGATGCCACGAGTATTTGGAGTTTCACACCTTAAACAGTAACACTTTCGATAATCGGAACGTGACAACACAGTGAAATCGGGATTCAGAAGCGAAGAGATTCGAAGATATTTTGAATAGGCTATCACTATATCGAGAAGTGACTGATCTATGCTAGCTAGCGGTTGTAGTGGAAGTTGAGCACAGCGTACCCACTCGTGATCTGAACCGAATGCGTGACAGAGCGCCTTCAGCTGGGTGATTCCATTAAAACCATTGTGGTTGGTATCAAGTGCAGAATACTTAGAGATTTATTGATTTTGTGTATGTATTTATCACTACAGATCATTCCTCTCCAGTGTGATAGTGATCACTATAAGTCGTAGCTAGCCTGAAGTGTAAGCATAACGAGTTTGTCTTTGGTAAACACTCTGATGTCGGCGCAATATGTTCAGCAGCTTCTGGTCTTCTTTCCTTACTATCAGGGGTTATGTGTTGCAATATAATAATGAAGAGATGGATACAATGAAAATTTTGAATCATGGTGAATTTCTTTGTTTTTTCATCTTTTCCAGCTCTCCTGGAAAAGAATGTAAGGCTATGTGAATGCATATTGTATGTGCGTAAGAACAAGAAACAGGTGAATAGCGTGAGACCATTTTTGCAGATTGGTGTTTCTGAAAAAGTAATATACACATATAAGCAAGCATATGAGCCGCAAAAATGTTTCCATCTGGAAAAATATGTGTATATACGCATATTAAAAATAGGTTGCGTCGTGCTACAATAAACAAATCGAGAGTTAACAAAGTGTTATGTAATGTCTCACGTGCAGTAATGCTTTAGATGTTCTAAAAAGCTTACTCTTCTTCCAAAACGCGTTGTTTTGAGTCTGTTGTCAGATATCATCGAAGTGTCATCGTGATTGTTGGTTATCGGGTGAGGATCGTGAATGCGGGATTCGCGTCTCTTGATTATACAGAAGAAAAATCGACATGAACATGGTTTTCTTCAGGATACACGGCTTTGGGGTGATCGATGCTGATGCTATCGTTAATTCCTTTCTTATCGGTTGTGTTGTACATAGGTTCGTGCTGAAGAACTTCAAGGGGACTTTCGTATGCCATTTGGAGAAGTTGTCGAAGTGATTCGCGACGTACAGTGACGTGTGTATTACATCGTAAAGCAGGTTGAATGAAAACATCGGTTGACTACAGTCGAATGAAAACAGGTTTAGCTGAACGCATTGCGTTTGTACGCCTGCTCTTGTAAGAGGTTAGATCCATGTTCATTGAAGAGGATGAAAGATCCACGGATTCTCCTGGAAGTCAAAGTATCGTTCCGTAGTGAATCAATTGTCAGATTTCAATGCATTGCGAACACCGAGTAAGACGAGTGGAAGAGCGTCAGCCCATTGTGAAACGTTTGCAGGTGAGAGTGAAGCTTTAAGCTGTCAGCAAAAGCCTTCTACCAACCCGTTTGCTTAGGTTGGTATCCGGTGATAGGAATTGCGTTATTCCTAATCGTGTAGTTGGACGATCATAAAGATCCTACCAAATCCAGATGAACATGGTTGAAACGAGAGTTGTGAGATTCGGTAAAATCTAAGAGATATTTGATATGTCTAATCAACTTAGATTTTTGGCAGATTACACAGGAGCGTGCCTACTCCTTCATGTCTTTATTAATACCAGGCCACGAACGTCGCTTTACTTTGAGCTTGATGGTTGCAAAAACACATGGATGGGAGTGTATGTGCAACGCAATAAATACGTTGCGTCGATAATGTTTCCGCACAATTGTGTTGGGGACGATAGATCCCTAAAACTCATACTTTGTAATTTCATCTTATCGATTAACTAATCGACTAAATGTGCGAATAGGTCAATTGATGAACTTATCGATTAATTGTTCAAATAGCAGTCAATTGATTATTGTTTAAAAATTTCCCATGACAATATCGACTATATATACATTTGTATATACACGTTTTAAATTGTGTTTGTTGTCTCGCTCGTTTTCTGGCTGTTTGCAGAATATATTTTCCATACCAAGCTTGAACTTCTCCTTCTAGATAGCGGGACTGGAACGCATCAATAGCTAGATTACTGGTTGTTGGTCACTGAGTCTTGTTCTCATCCGCAGATTAAGTGAACTCGTGAAGCTTCAAACCTAACAAAATGGACGATCCTTAATTGTAGATGTGTTAGATAATAGGGTTCCCTTACCTGTTCTCATCTGTTCAATACTCAGTCTTACAGTAGAATCAGTGTCATCTTTTTGTAGCTGGGCGAGTTTCAGAGGTTTGATACCTTGGAAACTGTTCAAGGACGTTATATGAAACAATGCGTCTGCAGCTACATTGTTTGCTCGTGTAATGTGTTGTTTATCTGAAGTAAACTGAGAAATATAGTCCAGTTGTCAAGACGCTCGAGATGAGTACTTGTCTGAAGATGAGCTTAAAGAGAAGATAAGAGGTTTGTGATTATTGAAAAGAGTGAATTTGTAGAACTTATGGTCTACTATGATATTAGTACTACTCTAATAATAAACCTAATCCTAAATCTGTGGATTTGTCATGATATGACTGCCTAATCTATAAGATCTTACGTGGAAGTCACACCATCAACTACACCAACTCACTGTATCGCATCAATTACCAATACATGATGTAGAACAAGGTTAGGCTAGAGAAAGAACAATATATTTAATATGAAAAGAAGATATAAGGTAACATTCAGCAGAGACCACGCCTGCATGGCCGAGCCATGCCGTTCGATCAACTCTAATTTATTCAACTCATTATTCGCGCCTTCTCCATCGTTAGGTATTTCTTCGCGTTAAATATTGAATACCTATTTTCCGAGTAATCTCGTATTCAGCTTTGAGGATAGTGTGGCTATGGTCCAATGCCACTACACTACTCTCCCACCAGAATCAACGTGGTGTTGGTTCGATACCCGATTGGATGGGACTGTAGTGTGCCGAAGGTTACCAAGAATAGTAAGATTCCTCCGGGTGATGACAAGCTGAAAGATAAATCAAAAAGAAGACGGCAGCATCTGGTCGGGAAATACATGTAATAATTTTAAAATATCTGCCTTCGTGCTTAACACGCTTACAATGAAAATTTGAGTGATTATTTGAGCTATAAAAAATAATGGGATTACAATAACAATAATAATAATAAAACGATGCGCGTTAATAGTCGTTGGTTAATAACTTAACGTATAGGTAGTAAGTATTTTGTGTTTAGAAATATTAAAGTGATGAATATTGTAGAAATGTTAATATTAGTACTACTTTTAGTCTAAATTATGAAATCAAATAACGATTATGCTGGTAAGTTGTCCATATGAGTCGATTTCCAATTGCATCTGTATTAGTAGGCTAACTGAAGGAACAAAAGTATTACCGTGGAGAAGAATTCCAACTAGTGTTCCAGTTAGTTTGATACGGTTTGTTTAGTTACGGGGAGATTTTCTCAACCTCATTTTTACTTGACCGTGATAGAATTTATTAATACTACTAATACACATGAATGGTTATCAAAACAAAATTTAAATACGTGAGTGGTAATTATGTGAATTTTGGACAGATAGCTAGGAACAAATCGTTAAACATGAGTGTATTCTTAAGAGACATGCTCTAGACTCAATGTTCTGATCTGCGGCAGACTATTTATTTATATCTATACTTGCGGGCTGATTGGGTATACAAGTTAGTTGAAAGTATGCAGTTTATCATAAGGCGGAACACGATTTAATTGAGATATAGTGGTTATACGTTATTGAAACTAGTTAAACCTATGTGTCATATTACTAAGTGATGTGGTGCTGCAAGGTGTATTTGGCTAAATAATTTTTTTACAAGATGATTAATAGTGGGTGATGCTCATGTGATTATCAGGGAGAACATAAGTTGTAACCAAGGGGAGTGCACTCCCAACTCATGCCTATGATAATAGCTTGAACCTTAGTCAGTGTTGGGGTAAATTCGACATTGATGTTTTCAGTTTGCAGGATATTTGCTCGACTGCTTATACTGATTATTTGCATGCATGATTGTGTCGCTAAACCATCAATTAGACTGACAAAGTTTTGAGATATTTACTGAATGAGCAACTGATAGAGAAACATACTGTAATCATCTGTAGTGAATGAAGAAAAACAACACTAGTGATAATTATAAGTCAATTTGCTGACCGATTTTGTTAATAGTTTCATTAATTTTATCAATCATATTACGAGATTGTCAAGTCATGACAATGCTTTATGAAGATATCCTGAAACTATTATGTTTAATTAGTTATAGTGTTGATTGAAGATTAGTCAGTGGAAAAATAGGTATTGTTGCTTTAGGTGATTCGAAATCATCAGAAATTTGTAACGTTAAAGAATCCGAGACGCCTAATTTAATTATAATTCAGAAAGATTCGTTTAGTGTTAATACTAGTAGGCTACGGAGTTTTGATTTTAAACGTTTGTTTAGCCAACAGCTACCCAGGGATTTAGTTATTTTACTAGTGCAGTTGATAGTACCTAAATTTTTAATCTTGTTATCTAAACTGTGTTCGCATTTGAGGCTGCTAATATGATAAACCAATCCATAAACCCAAATACGATTAGCAACAATGACTATGATGGGTTTATTGATAAATGTTAAAGGCGATTCAGATGATTTCTGGATTCAAAAGACATGAAGATATAGTAAAACGTATATACGGGCCAGGTTAACATGCAGGTTGTTGACGTATATGAAAAATTAAAAATAATGAACATGAAAAAACAATTTTAAAGTTAAGACTGCTTGTGAAACTTCAGGCAGGAATATGACGCGTTATAAACATTCCATAAGAAGTTACTGCATTTAGCCTAGGGATACTTACAAATATATGGCAAAAGCAGCTAGGAAACATACATGTTAAGTACAAAAAATCATTAAGTGAAATGGTTGAACTCGCCTGGATTATTTTTGAAAATTAGATTATTCAGTGGACGACATATATAACGCCATTCGTGAGGATTAATGATCCAAAAGTATCCACAATAAAACATGCAGTATGGCAATTAATTCCAGGGTGCTTGATGCTGTTGCCACTCGCTCAGATCAAAACAATCGAATGAATCCAGATAATTGTGTCAGCCATTGAACGAGCCATCTAAAATGACCTTATGATTGCAGGAAACTTATGGCTGAAACTCACCGTATGTTTTTAGAGAAGTGTCATCCTTGTTGTTTGGCAATGGAACTCGAGAATATGAAATTAGGCAGGCAGTGGTCGGAAGAAAAGGATAGTGCATAGTTTAAAACAGGATGAGGTGTTAAGCGAAGAAACACCAAGAATTAGATCCAGATAACTATTCAATCCTTGATTGCATTGTTAGCTAGTGTATATTTACGCTATTTACAGGTCATATTTGCTAGAGCTTGATGTTTAAACAAGTTTATGTCGCTGAAGCAGGTATATGCTATTAAAGCTTGTTAACGAACCATCAAAGCTAATTAGTTGATATAGATGATCAACTTTTATTATCGATTGAGCTAGTAAGTTATGTGAACTAATAGATATAACATTACGATAATATATGTGACCATTAATCAAAGGACTATAAGAATACTGGGATTACAAAAATAAAAACCGATTGAGAAGGTTAAGGTGGAAATAAGGTTGCGTTTCTTTAGTTGGGCTCACCAATGTAGAACTTATGGTCTACTATGATATTAGTACTACTCTAATAATAAACCTAATCCTAAATCTGTGGATTTGTCATGATATGACTGCCTAATCTATAAGATCTTACGTGGAAGTCACACCATCAACTACACCAACTCACTGTATCGCATCAATTACCAATACATGATGTAGAACAAGGTTAGGCTAGAGAAAGAACAATATATTTAATATGAAAAGAAGATATAAGGTAACATTCAGCAGAGACCACGCCTGCATGGCCGAGCCATGCCGTTCGATCAACTCTAATTTATTCAACTCATTATTCGCGCCTTCTCCATCGTTAGGTATTTCTTCGCGTTAAATATTGAATACCTATTTTCCGAGTAATCTCGTATTCAGCTTTGAGGATAGTGTGGCTATGGTCCAATGCCACTACAAATTCTCTGAATTCAGCAGTGTTAATACTGCCGTACAGCACAATGCATGGCTAGGAGTTCCCTACCGAAAGTGCTATATATCGACTCAGAGTCCAGCAATCGTCTCCAGAAGAATGTCAAAGATTGCCACGGGTGGTTAACACATTTTTATAAGACTCCTCCGATTGCTCAATCTACTTGAGTATCGGTTGAACCCTCCAAAAAGAGTGCAAATTCCAACATTAACGTTTGAATATGTGAAAATTCATCCACAGTTTATATAGCCAATCCGTCCTACATCATATCAACCTAAGTGAGTAAGCCTGTAGCATTTGTAAAAATTTGTACTTTCCTGTGAACTGGCATGCTTCATGTAACATATTGTCATCTGAGCATATATACATCCCTGTCTAATGCAACAACTTGTAAATTTTTACCTGACCACGCTCATTAGGGTGATGCTCCCACATACTATTCCTGCTTTATTCCTAACTTTTCGACTTGCTGATTATTTACTTCAAATCGGGAAGTTCAATTCATTTTAATGAGGTGGGAAACAAACGTGATGCTTACAAAGTCTACCGAGGGGAAATTGAGCACATTCATAAAACCTCATTACAATAGTCTGTTATCCAACAATCACCAAACAGTAAAATAACGAGGATTCAGGTGTCTTATCATATGTCAATGCGGCAATACGACAGTTCAGTTTCAAACAATGAACGTTGCCAATTTCGAGTGATATTTTCCAGTGGTGAGACTTGAACAAAATGGACATTCACAACGAACTCATTGTTGATTGCTATTGCCACATAATCACGTATACGCGAAACTGTAAATCTATAAGTTCAATGTTGTAATTTCTCGTAAAGCTAATCAGCTCTCATTGAATGCAAATAATCACATAAACACAAAAACCACATTTTCTATTCTATCAACAGATCTTCATTAGTTACTACGTAATCCATCATGAAAGCGGTATCTCCTTCCATAGAAACATTCCAATTTATTGAAATAATTAAAAAAATAAAAAGTTTTTATTAAATTACGAAATGAAAATGACAAAGTCAGCATGATAAATCAAGTGATAAGACGCTTGTAAGAATCATGAACTACTCTTCTTCTTTCTGCACAACACTATCCATAAGAAACAGCCATTGCATGCAACAATGAACGAGACAATTATTGGTAGAACAATGTATAAGTAATTGAGTGATTTTCCATGTTCCTTGACTTCAGTCATCTCTGTAGTTCCAGTCTAAAAAAGGAACGAATCAGTGCAATAATTACTTCATATCGAATATTTACCAGGTGTGATACAGATTTTTGCGTAGTCTTCTGTAATTCACGTTCGGTGATTTCTGGAGTTGTTTTGCCGTGTTCGATACGTCTTGGGTCAATCGAAATGTCGCCAGTCGAGCTATTCTGAAGAAAGAAAAAAGTGATATTCATAGTAAATATCAAATATAACATCATTCATTATACACCATTGTCAGTATTGATGACACAAGTGAATTGAACAAATAGTTACATAACTTACACTTGCACAATGTGACCAAAATAAACTGATTAATAATATCTGCTACCGACTTGACAGTCAATGTGATAAGTACACATTATCCTACAGCTAAATAACGACTTATGTTTGTGTGATGAAATTTCTTTCCTGGATTTCACATCCTACCATTATCTAAATACTGATCAACAAAATTATAACTGATGGATCTATTGAAGTAATCCATACTGGATGCATATTTCTCAACAAGGAATCAGAATCACTGGTTCTCAACATCAACAATGAAAGCCTACAAAAGTTTACTAATTATCCAATCATGCTACACAATTTTCAACAAATTTCACTTCATCATTCAAACTGTTTCCATCGATATGTTTCCGGGCATTAGTGTTGAACAACACTTCTATTCGTTGTTGAATATCCGCAAAGAGACAAAGCATTGTACTAACATCTGATTGAATATCGTCAACGTATGCAATGCCTTGATTTATGTACTGAGGGAAGGATAAAAATCATTACTTATTCGTAGAAATAAATAGTTCATCTGAGTAAGAAGATTCACAACGTGAAATTTGGCAATATTAAAAACAACCTGTGAAGTCATCCAATTACTTACTTTAAGCTGGCAAATATTAAATTTGAATTCACGAACATTCTTATCATTGCCAGTAGTGCACATCTTGGCATTGTCACACCAAATACACTTCGTATTCGATGTTGATGCATGTTTACATGCTTTATTCGTATTGTGTTTTGGACAGTCTTCAGTGAAAAGAATAGAGTGATTACATTTCAAGTTAATAGACAAAAGATGAGTGAATTACAAGACATGTAACTATTACTCAATGATATGATGGTGACTTCGGAGTTGAGTGACTATTTCATTCACCGGGAATTTGACATCACCTTGCGTGTTGCGAAATTCAGTGCACTTTCAATGTCATTCACATCTCACAACAACATGTCGGAATTATATACAACCACACTGAATGTTGAGTGGTGAGTATTGATGGGCGAATTTCGGTGGATTAGAATGACTGTCAACATCCAGAAATGTGCACATTGTGTTGTCACTGGGTTCAGCACAGCCTACTAAATTGAATTTTGGATGGTTGACAAGTTTATTTTCATGTCATCGGATTTCTGATTGAAATGTATCTTCTGTATACCTTGTTGACATACGTAATTTAGTGAATAACATTGTGAACTCACTCAAACTGACTATTTGGAAACTGGTGCAAGAGCGTTATTTGTTATCCGACAGAAAATACACTTTCAATGATGTTAATTCAATCAAACAACGAAAGAAGAGTGACATTGTTTTCGAGTTCATCGTTGACATTTCTCTTGAAGAGATTTCAATCGACCGACTGTGATGGAATGTTCCAAACTATGTGATCACATTCTACTCTGAGTCATGCAAACTCATCGATGATGAATGATATTTTATTCAACGAATATCGGATTTGATCTGAACATTAGATTATGGAATGATTCTCACAATTTTCGAAATGTTATTTCAATAGTCTAACACATGGTGAACTGAAATGTGTTTGTGATTACTGTTTGTACAAAAACATGAGGAAGAGAACACTTCTGTACTATGAAAATTGTCGGTAATTTTGATACTGTGCAAATATCGAGAGCCGAGAATGTGACTTGTCTATAGCTTTGTTTAATCCGATGAGTACGATAAAGTAGAGATTCCGGATATTAAGCTATTGTTCCCAAAGTAATTTCGATTTCATAGAGTGCTTCCGTGATTTTAATATCTCTTAGAAATTCAGTGTCACATGTACCAACTGGAAAAGCAATGTACACATCCAAGTCAATGCACAATCAACTAACTGACTCATATAATCTCATCCATCACTTTATGACAATATGTTTGATTATATTTCATCAATGTGATTAATTAACTAATAATATTTAAAAATGTGTCCTTTATTACTTTGAATATTCAACAGAGAATCAACGTGTAGTGTAATGTCAGTTGAGACTGATGGGTAGACATCATTTAATAGCTGACTGAAATTAATAATGAAATTTTCAATTTTCGGAAACAAAAATAGTGCATTCATGTGTGAACATAGTTAACTGTGATTCAATATGGTTTAACTTACCGTCAAGGGCTTCGTACTCCACCAACGTGCCACTTTTGATCCAATCACTGGGAACATTCATTTCAAGTTCTCGGGAACCTGTGTAATAAATTGTATAGAGGAAAACACTTGAAATTTAGTTTAAGAAGTGATCGTTAAATACATGCGAACGACTTCTCTTAATATCCATGCGCACTTTGCGATGAGGAAATTCACACGTCTTAGTTATAATACTCGGTATCTCAGGTAACGTAAACCTTAGAAGACGTGTATCTTGAAATTCATTGTTGATGGAATTTAACACAGAAAACGAAAGCAACACCAATACGAATACAACACAATAATCCAAACCGATTTTGTGACAGTGACAACGATGACAATTGTTGAAATGAAGACACATGTAAGTTGACTTCAATTTAGACAATTTCCTTGGTCAATCACTCAAAACACTCAATCATAAACACTGGACATTTTCAGGATTAGTTTCCACTATGACTTTCAATCACATGTGATGTTACAATTTTGCTCTAAGATGCGTAAACACTTAATTGACATTTATTTCTCAATAATCAGTAACGTTCGGACTGTATACTAATATCGTTTCCCACATTCTTCCTCAACTCATCAATGACACTTCGATCAATTTATACACAAAACAACTGAACAATGCTAACTGTCAGTGAAATATTATTATATCGTTACTATAGATTACAGCAAATTTCAGTGATGACATAACGATAATTGGGTATAAATGGAAAGGGACATAATTCTAACAAATTATTATTCATGTAGGTCAGTGTAAATCACAATATAAATATCATTTATTACCATCTTTGCAATGAACCATGATATCAACGTTCGATTTCACTTGATTTCCACCAATTTTCGTAGGAATCTGAAAAGAAGTATTGGAAGTCTGAGTGAAGATCTGTCACCACAAAACCACCTTCATCACAATTAACTAACCATTGAAGTGATGTGTCATCATTCACATCATTTTATTCGAAATCAACTAATCACATTCACAGTTAGCATACTGATCTCTGTTCTACTAGAACTATGCTCCGTCCGGTCTACTAAGATATTTCGACTCACTTCACTTGTGAACTTCAGTGAAGTTAGATGTACGATCTATCTGTCACGGAATGAGATGATGATCCACGTCGGTCGATGGAATAGTGATTGTGAATAACTGGAATGCTACTGCAAGTGAATTTGTCGTCATTAAGTGACATCGCGTCGATGTGCTCATTTCCATCCATTAACGTCCATTTCTCAAATATAATTCTTTCCATGATGTGCCCTCGAAACGATTAAAACGGATTCAGTTCGACACACATGAAATCTTTCATCTCACAAGTTATTTCCAGTCATCCATTATCTATTGTATTTCAAATAGGTGGATTACTAAAAACTGACATTCGAACAACTACACACTGAGAAACATTCAAGATTTTAACAACTCATCTCTCAGATTAATCGGCAGTGAACATGTAAAACAGCTCATCTTCAGAAGACGTAATAAATCTTCGCGGAATATGACTGTTCCCGTACAGTACTATAACATACACTGTTTATCCCTAATCGACGCAAAAACATCAGAATTTTTTTCGATATCACATCACGTCTTATTGTTCACTGTTCAAAGAAGTGTTGGAATAAAGTGTGTTACCAAGGCATCAATAATAGTGTCATATAGTCTGCTGCGCATTACGAAATGATGGTGTCGTGTTCAATGTACCTTGTTGCATTGGACAGTAATGATATGCACGAAATTGTAAAATAATCTGAATTACATGAAACAAAATTGTATTTACATTCAACTGTGCAACTTACATTATCATAATAGACAGATATCTTCCCATTTTGATGTATCATCGTGGTTATTTTGAATGTAAAAGCTGTAAACAGAAGACTATGGATACTTAGAATTTCAGCAATTAATAATGAACATGTCAATGTTAGGTGTCAGACTGTTTATGTCTACTCACAAAGTGATCAGATTTTAGTGGTTGTATACTGTGTTATTTCAAATGTTAAATTTGGTTGAACTAGCAATAAATATAGTCTAGTAAACGTCATGTAAGAGACACAAGCATGCATTGTAAAAATTGCATATCAGATGGCTGATTTTCGAGATTGTATTACACACTCATTTCCATATAGATCTCAATCAATATGTTCAAACGATCAGTGCATTCCACATATAATGCCCACATCGTTTTCGAGAATGGTTAAACTTTATTACTTCTGTCAGTTTGTGAAAAGAAGTCAACTACTCAAATTGAACAGATAAAGTGTGAATAATTACAATGAATGATGGTGTCAGTGGTAATATTACACTTGTGATCAAACAATCATCTTACTGTTTGCTTACCAGTGTCATTAACTAATGTTTGAAAGGACTTTCTGACAGCGAATAATCTTTCTGAAATAATGAAAGTAAAAGACGTTGCGTTTAGTTATATGTATAATGAATATCCTCCTCTTTCAGTAAACACGAGAAATTATCTTTATTTTGAGATTGAGATGAACGGGTTCAATAAGTTGGGAGTTTCAATGACTCATATCACTTTTTCAACGATATGATGAACGTTTCAATCCAATCAACTGTAAGTAGTATTCTACATGTGAAACGCTGATTTTAATAGATTTCGGCTAACCAAGAGACCGTTAATATCTATCCAACAATACACATACAGAATCACTTCTTGCGATTCTGTTATTCAAATGAATCTGTGTTCTTTCAACTAAACTGATTATTACGCAAAAATACAACTACAATGTCATTAATCCTTATAACTGAATAAAATGTATGGACATCATTTTGATGTTTGAGGTGCTCTGATTCAGATCAACCAAGTTGCATCGGTAGACTGTTCATGGTCGTTCGTCAACTGGATGTTCGACCGAGAATATGAGTCCTAATTTCATGATCATACGAATGTGGTAATCAAGGAAGTGTTGAATATACAATCGTCCACAAACAGTGACTGAGAGACATTGAACGTTTATGAATCGAGTGAGTGACAGAAAAGATTTGGAGGACATCAGATATAGTTTGATAATTCATAGGCTTCAATAATGCAAACTGATTTCCAACATATTATCCTTGATTGTTGTACCTGTGATCAGTTCGATTTATTGCATCTAGCACAAAGTTTTTTATTGATGAGATATCTTTTTTATCGTAGTTTTAACAGACTGGAGATTAAGTAATTTTCAGTTAAGCAACTATATTGTTCAACTTGTTATTTCTATTTAATCAACTCGTGTTTATTTAACATTTTTACTTGACAGTACTGATTACGTGTTGTGAATACATTTTAGGGCATCGAATCACACAAATAAAATAATCACTGCGTACTGTTCGACTCTCGTGTAATGATCAGGTTAAATACTGTGTCATTTATGCAACATGAAAATGAGAAGTAGAAACACTAAACAAAATATCATTGAACAATAAATAAAACTTACTCCTATTTAAAATCTCATATTTAGTATTGAATTCGCGTTCCATACTATTTTTAATTACTCCAGCGTCGGATTGTTCTAAATGCATCGTTAAACCTATGTTTATTGAATGAAAACATGCAATTTGATTGACAATCCGCAGTGAATGAATAAAAGACTTTGAAATTAACAAGAGACTGAAATGAATTTTATGAACCGTAATTAGTTTGCAGTAAGGCGTCAAGCCATTTACAAGCTTAACACAATGAGACATCGGTGAGAGTTTCGAATGTTAGAAGAAGCAAAAATCCGATTTACTGAGGAAACTACAACAACTGTGATTCATGGAATGACATATGAATAAACAGAACTCAGTAATAATTTTAATTTAAAACATGTTTCTCTTACCATAATCGTATAACATAAATCTACTGACGTTATAGCCGTAAAATATTAACGGAAAGCTTGGTGAGACGATCTCCATATATGTCTGTATATGGTTTAACACCTTCATTGCAAAATGTAATTAACTCACCTTAACACTATCCAAAATCTTGAAATTGTCACTAAAAACTGGAACGGTCTGATTTAGGCGAATCGTCTCTGCATAGTAATCATAATGAGACTGAATATGTGTAATGCAAACTGACTGATTACTTACATATCTGTACCAATCACCTTCAAACACTGGTTTTCTTTCTTTCTGAAAACCAATTCGGTCACAAAGTTGTTGACAGTCGAGGAATTTGAGAGTCAACATGACAACCAAATACAGCGGTATCAACTGATCAGATGATAAAGTATATCTGAAATGATTCAGATGACAAAATGGCCTTATTTCATTGAAAAGCATTGAAATTCATAAAACACACTGATTTGCCTTAACTGTACAATCAACACTCACCTCATCTTCTTGATTGAAACGGTAATATTTGTTGTTAGAACTGGTTGAGTTTATATAGATTTTCTGAGTGTTTGTTTGTCGTCTTCTGATTAGATGTTTCAAAGTGACCATTAAGATGATGAAATTCTGAAAAATCATATGACCTTTGCTAGTCAATAATCATGGAAGATGAACTCATGAGTATGAAATATTCTATCTATTATGATATATAGGCTGAAATTTATTCAACGTTTGTTGAAATATCCGACGCCTATTTATGAAAAGCATTTTGGATACGATTAGCAATACTATGAAATAAGTAATTGCCTTACTTGTAGTTCCAAATATGTACTCTTTTATTCACGAACAAACACAGTGTTACTTACAATAATCTGTGAATTGATTTTGAATTTGATTGATCGGTTTGACAGTGGTCACTGTGTTGAAGTCACAAAGGATTTCAAAATGATGCATAAACAAAGAACGTCAAATTTACCATGGTTCAGTGAAACAACTGGCATAAATTCACTTAAACCAACCTTGTCTATCCAACAATATTCAATTGCCAGTATTGCTTTGCCGTGATAAACTAATTCATAAACGTCGTTCATGCAATTCCTCTCTTCGTGACACTCAACATGACGCTATGATAAGTAAATTAATCGTTACTGAATATTCTGAGTAGATCCATTTGACTACTGACTAAATGAGTGTTTTCTCTGAATATCCATTGAGGTTGCTTATAAGAAGTGAGTGAGGTAGACTGAAATTTCCAAGCAACTCAAAGTTTTCGTAAATTATTAGAAGTGTAAAATCACTTATTATTCAACCTGTGTGTGAATACTCAACCTTTCGAATATGCTTGAAAATTCCTTCACTATGCATAATATCAATCTTATCTGTGAATCTGAATTCGTACTACTTTCCTGCATTTGTTCTTCTTGCTCTATTCAAACTCATATATTCATTGGATTATCAGTTGATTGATTGGTTTTCGGATCAGTCTGTTTGTGAACTGGAATTGAGTAAAATTATTCAATTTTGTACAATAGTCTATAATAAGATTGAGAACTGTTATATAATTCAACAAAGTCATCAAAAATAGAATGACGTTGCGTGACAGATTGTTTGAGGATATCAACTAAGCGAAACACGGCAGTTAGTGGTCATCTAGTGATTAGTGAAACATCTGTTAAAATGAATATTGTCCATACATGAGAGTCTATTACCCATTTGATGAATCTGATAGATGGAAAAAATAAATCAGCAAACAGATCAAACCACATTCTTTTATAGATAGTAAGCATCCTTTATTTTAGACGAGTACTTATTATTGTTTCAATTAAGCGATTGTTCTTCAAATCACTATACTTGTATTCTATGTGAACGGAGGTAGTCTTATGACTCGCGGGTCAATTAAACACAACAATGACAACAGTTGAACATACATGAAAATGATATTTTCCAACGGGAAGATGTGTTTCTTTCGATTGATCTTCTCTAATGCGCCTAATGATGCAAAGGCCTTTTAACTGAGTGCATTTGGAAATAAGATTTGATGAATCAGCAATTCTGTCCGTTTTGCCGATTGTAAAATACACGTAACACTAATTTCCATCATTTCTGTTACATCCGCCAAAATTTTCAAAACAAAATTGATTACTCCTTTAGTTACAGTATAAAACACTTGAGCGTTTAATTAACAAACATATTTCTGTTGACCTCAGTTGTTTATAGAAACGTGAATGATTATAGTTTGTTGTTATTTATCACCTCATTTTATATTATTCAAGTAATATGGCATTCTCTATCCTGTATATTAGTAAGCGCAATAGGAATGTCAGTTAGAATGAAAATATCATTTTCTAATAATAAGTTGTTTATTTGGCCGACAATCGCCTACACACATGTAGAACAAAGAAGATTGAAAGTCTCATTTTGCTAACGTTAACGCCTTTTCCAAAGAGATAATGAAGTGAAAACAAATCTTCTGGTTGTCAATTCATAGAAGGTCTTACTCCGGCTATGACTAAACACTTCAACCATTTACCAACTAACTTCGAAGGAGTTTAGTGGTCGTTTTTCAGAAGAATCATCTAGTTTTCATGTCCTCAGTTTATCAATCTGTGCAACGACCACTAACAATCTCGATTCTTCGAGACTCGACTAGTCATTACTGCCTATGTGTGTTAATCTATGAGACTGTGGTGAATCATCCTGGTTATAGTCTCTGACTATAGTCTCTACTGAACTAAGAGAGCATTTCAGGAAATTGGTTAACATATAAGATGCAGCATCTGTGAACCAATATCGGGTTTCGGTTTTCTTATTACGGGAGATCGTAGTTCATATGCAACTGTGCATTGACTGGACACACATAATTCAGAGAATTTTGGTTTGTATTCATGATGTATAATTAGACATTGTGTAGCGGAATCTTGTTTGGTAAACTTATTGACAGATGTGTCTATGCTTTTCTGTGAACACATTCTACTGTTGACAAAATGTATGCTTGTGTTGAATATTGATAAAGCTTAGATATCATCGTCTAGTGGGTGCGATCAAACTTCACATGAGTTCGAACACATCTTGTAACTTTACTTGTCATTGAAATTGACCTTCATCAATCAACAGAATTTAAATGGATTATTTTAGGAGGGTATTCGATTTTTAGTATTTAAGTAACATTTCAACCTTGCTGTGTGTCGACAATTTCATCTTCTTGATTGAGATCATGAACCAATTGATGTTAGACCATCACAATTGAAAACCTGAAAGCACTGTTGTGGGACTCCTCAGCAGTGGATTGGTTGATGTTAGAAACTATCATCATTGGACGGGGGCTCAGTGGTCCAGTTGGTTAGGCGTTCGCGCGCGAGACCGAAGGCCCTGGGTTCGAATCCCACTCGCGGGATCGTGGATGCGCACTGCTGAGGAGTCCCACAATAGAACGAAACGGCCGTCCAGTGCTTCCAGGTTTTCAATTGTAATGGTCTAACATCAATTGGTTCATGATCTCGTTCAAAAACTTAATAATCTCCACAACTCCTATTTCATCTTCATCGTTTTAGATTAATTTATTAGAGAGATATTTTAGTTTAGTCAGACAATGTTTGTTGTTTGTCGGCTGTTTGCAGGTAACAGTGAATTCAGATTCCATGGTAGTTGGTACAAATCACTAAAGTTACCGTCAATCTTGAAAAATCTACCACCCATCGTGTGGTCTTAACTTAAACTTTATTGAACGAGAACACAGGTCTGGAAAATCTTATATATTTCAACACAAAATTACAGAATATCTTAATAAAATCTTACAACCATAAAGTAAATACTTCATATGCAAAATGTCAATCACTCGTCTCAGTTTTCACTGTTCCCTCATCTCCACAACAATAATTTATTACTATCGGTCTTTTTAACCCTCGGATCCCAAGTATTTCACTTTTGAGTCTTGATACATGCCACTTACATCCATCCATATCTGTATCTCCCAGCACAATATCACTCAAATTTTCAACATGAGAATTGGCTGTTACTTTGAGAGGCGTTGAAAACACTTCTGGTAATTGGTATTTCACAAGGATACTAATCGTGTAGGTGACAATACCGAAAAATCTGGGATATACCTAAAGCCAACCAGTAAAATGCCGCAACACTTACAAAAGTTAGGTGGCATATTATAGCCGTACACGACGTGCGTCGGAACCTTTGTTTTGTTTTTCATGCTGATTACTACGACATACTGGCAGGGTTCTCATATGATATATTCTCCTGACGATTTTCATGTTACTGAATGTCCCCACATATCTTCCTTTGAATTGTCTCACTTATCTGGCCCCATAATAACCACAGTTAAAGCTATTACAAAGTTCAGACTTCCAGAATACGAAAAGAACAACCAACATCGTTTTATGTACTTCTGAGATACGCATTTCAATGACAGACACTGCCACAGATTCTCGCGGTCTACAGAGTCAAATGCTGTTTTCGAGCCAAGAAAGACCACAATTGTCGGATGCCGATAAGCATAACTGTGTTCTAAAACCTGATGAATAGTGAATATATGGTTGATGCAACCACGACCAGGTCTGAAGCCAGCCTGATATTCTCGTGTTAGCAGTTTGCGAATCTTTGTTAGGCGCCCAACCATTGTTGAGGCAATTACTTTAGATGATATATTAGTCAAACAAATCTCTCTATGGTTGTCACATGATGATTTTGACCCTCCCTTATATATTGAAACAATCAGTGATTGTGACCAGTCATGTGTGACTACGTTCAATTTCCGGATTTAACCTAAAATATTGGACAACCTCATCACTAAAACTGGACCGTCATACTAAAATACCTCTGGAGTCAACACATTTGGGCCAGTTACTCTTCGTTTAAGCTCTCCATCGTGTTCTGAACTTGTTGATATGACCTTACAAGAATCTATCAATGCATACGACTTAGTGGAAATCCATTCATCTTCCAAATTACTAATAGATGTCACGGCTGTTTTTACAGTTGTCTGTATATTTTCCAAGCAACGTCTGCATCAGCCTCGTTTACAAAACTACACAAGTGTAACCCCAGTTGTCCTTGAAATCCGCTTTCTCGTCACTAAGTCCGACTTTGATGTGTCTCCTCAATGTGATTTTCTGCGACCAATAAGGCGCAAGCAAATGAGCACTCGTATTACAGCATGATCAGTGTCTAGACATCTACTCCAGAACGATCGGCAGTCTACTATCGAGCCTGTCCGACGATGACTGGTGGCAATATAGTCTTTTTGACTCCACCTACAATGTTACTTGGTGGAACATCAAGTGAATATTCAAAGATCTATCAGTCTTGACGAATCTGCATGACACTCAGTGAGATCGTCTGACACCTCGAGATTTCTATTTAGAGTGATCTACAGATAGCACACTGCTGACACAGATTACGACAATCACATGTCAAAGGGATTATCATGCACTACACGTCCAGCATACACTAGTATCCTAATTCTAGGGAATTGAAATCTTCATAGAGTCAACTTCACTGACCACACGTACATTGCAGGTGACAACTTCACGGAAGCTCGGTTCTTCAAAGTCACTGAAAATTGAGGACTATTCAACATTATAAATTTAATAACTCAGTGGAGAAACAGTCAGAAGCCATCACACGCAGACTCCATATTTGCAAACTAAGAATTTCTAGTTGAAAACCCCTCAATCCTGACATCTTCGGATACAAGTGTTCACAGCAACATACATTTCAATTTAATCAAGAATACTGGGCTGAAACATCCTACTGACAAGCACCAAAACTTGGAGCTGTTCGATGTGTCAGCTTTACAGGTCAATATGAAGCAGGTGAACTTGGAAATCAATCCTCAACTTGACATGAACGCTTACTTGGATCTCTCACTGCATATAATCTTACGCGCTACAAAACAGTCCATTCAGGAAACGATTCGCAAAAATTACAACGGCGTGCGGTAGTAAAGAATCGCACTCTTACGATGGTAAGAAACGAAGAGTACTATTCGGCCGGATATAAGCGAAACAATGACAAATGCAAATATAGGCAGTGCAAACGAACAAGGAACAATTGCATAAAGGTGATAAGAGAAGATAGACTTCAGTATCAAACCAAGCTAGTCGATAAATCTGTCAACAATCTGCAAACCATATTCCTTCATGCATCCTCTCTTTTTATTGACGAAATAACCTGTGTTGCTATCCGGATTCATCCGTGATACAAAAGGCTTCTTTTCCGTCCACATCAATTTCTATTGTTTGATTCTGTAATTCATCTTCAGTAAAAGTATAGGAGGTCTATCTACCTATATCAATCCTTGCAGTTTGTAATACTGTGGAGGTCCAATCTCCTTTTTAATATATCAACGGAAGATGCTGATATTACGTGTTCCGTTAGAGAATCCCAGTAATTCAATACTCGGTGCGAGAAACAAAACTCCGGACGTAAACGATTTGATCTCGGTTTTAGAACTTTCTTCGAATGTTCTTTCAATTGATCAGTAAAGTGAAAGACATGTTAATACCAAGGTCATCGTTCAGTATATGATAAACCAATATTAAATCACAGAAATATTCCGATCTTTTGAAGCAGCCCAATCTTCTCTTGCAATGAGAAGATTTGTGAAGCATGATAGGCTCCTCCAAAAATCATCTTGTTCCCTAGAGTAAACATTATGCCCTCCAACATAGTTTATAACAAATATCCGAATGATCTTTTCTATCAGTTTTACAACTGCACTAGGAAAGCTAACGGGTCCACATTTACTTACTAAATCCCTACCCTCAGCTTTATACACCGAACTTATCATAGCGTCTTTCCAGTCTCTGTGCAGTCTGGACTGCATGAGAGACATGTCAAACAGTATCGATAATGGTTCACCAATCACAGTTGATATAGCTTTCATAATCATAGGATGGAAATCATCAGGACCACTGGACTTATCAGGTTTGAGATGCTGAAGTAGCCTCAAAACAGTATCTTTCTCAATGACTACAGAATCCATCAGCGAGCAGCCGCGATCACAACGAATCGTTGGTCCTTTCTCACTACCGATAGAAGACAGTTTAACAAAATATTCCGTTGAAGCTTCAGCATTTTTGATATCATTTTCTGCCTAGATTAACGGATTTTCTTGTATCAAAATTGATGGAATTTTATCGCTTCTCTGAGTTCGCCTTTTTAAATACGAGAATAACCGTTTCGGACCATATCTAGAATCCCTAAACAATTGTTTTTCGTATGATCGTTTAGTCTTAATTATTCACGCTTTACAAACATTCCTAATCTTACAATAACTTGATCCGTATTGTTCTAAGCCAGTAGAGATGAACACATTCCTGTGCTCCTACATTTTTCTAAGAAGTTTTGTGACTGTTTTAGTTTTCCATGGTACCAGGTATGATATAAACGAGGACGTGACTAAACTAAACTTACGTTTAAATACAGATCATGCTTCTTCAACTGATAAGCTAGTATTTACAAACCGAGCATAAATGTAATACATCCGGTAGCCAATTTATAGCTAATGACTTCACAAGTACCACTGTCATGGGATTCGCCAGCAGAGGAGTGGCTGCTTATATTATTGGCTATATATAACAGGAAGCCACATCTTTTTCCACATTTATGTCTATCACTCCTGAGGTAATGGTATCCAGATAATTCTGGAGTGATGTCTAAGTCATGGACTAATCAAGTTTCTGTCACTGCTACAATAAGTGGCTTTAGTCTGTCCACTAATGCTACTATTCCAAACAACTTATTTCTTAGATTACGAGCGTTGGCATATAAAACTCCTAAGTGAAACGGCCTATCTACACAAGCCTTGGTAGCATTCGCTTCAAAGAACTGACTATCCGAAGACCCACTACCGGGAGATTTTCCTTACCGTTCTGCCGACGGGTTTCTAGTTCATCTAGGGCTCTTTTCCTGACCTGAACTGCTTTGGTTTTCAGTCTTCAGTAAAAAGGATAGTAGGTTGATGAACCTGTGTTAATCATGACAAATTGTCTTCCAGTGAAGGTCCAGTTTCTCCTTGAAAATATTCACTGTTGGGGCTGATACCACTTGTTCCGGTAAGGCGTTCCAATCATTGACTATTCGATGAGAGAAACGGAACCACACTTTAAGTTTAATAGGTCGCGGTTTATGTACCTTCTTGCTATGACCTCGGTAATTATTAGTGCTGGAGGGAGGAAAATATAAGACATATTAACACCCAAATCATAATTAAAGATACAAAATGTCAGTATAAGGTTACCTCGCGTCCTACGATACGACAAGTGGAAATGGTTAAGGCGCGTTAAACGCTCATCTTAAGGGAGTATAGAAAGACCCTTCACTAATTTCGGGCCAGCTGCTTGGATACAGTACTCTAAATGTGGTCTTACATAGGTGGGATATAAAATTCGAAACATTTCTTCGTCAAAAGATTTGAACGCTCGGCGAAGTAACCATGACGCACGAAAACCTTTGACAGCGGCTGCGCTGCAATGCGTAGTTGTTTTCAAGTCATGATGTATTATTACTCCCATGTCTTCCTGTTCTTGAACGCATTGGGGAGGTTTAACATCATTAGTATCATGGTAACTATTACCGTGACCGATGTGCATTAACACACTCTTCCTAGGATTGTTTTCTAAGCCCCAACCTCGAGCCCATCTAATCAAACCGTCTAAGTCGGCTTGAAGATTCAGATGATTAGCCCTACTTTTTAATGTTCTCCAGATTTTTAGGTCGTCCGCAAATCTATGAATATCACATCAACAGACAGGCCTTTATCTAAGGCTGCTATCCAATCCTCTCTCGCAATTAGCAAGTTAGTCAAGCATGAACGCTTGTTACGATATTCGTGTTGCTCAGGAGCTAACAAATTGTGCGAATCTATGTGGCTCAGCAACGTAACCCGAATTAGTTTTTTTAGTAACTTAACGACAATGCTAGTTAGACTGACAGGCCGGTAGTTGGCTACGATCTGTTTGTTACCATCCTTAAATATAGGGCTGACTATAGCGTCTTTCCAATCTCTAGGGAGATGAGCGAGTGAGAGGGACATGTTGAAGAGTGTCGCAAGCGGTTTTGAAATAATGTCCGCAAGAGATGACAGCAGCCGTGGATGTAACCCGTCAGGGCCCGGTATCTTACAAGGTATGAGGTTAGTTATCAACGGAAGGACAGTTTGCACAGTCACCTGTACACATTCAATGGCTGGTATCTCGATGTGAGTGGGATAAGTATTTGTTGCAATAAATGTAGAGTAGACTTCGCTAAAATAAATTGAAAAGTTTCAGTGTTTGCCCGATCTGATTTAGCTAGTAAATCTGAATTTTCGTGTAACACTAACAAGGTAATAATAAATAATAATAATAATAGTTTATTCTCAAATAACAGTTTGTTACATGAAGAATGCCAGTTTACAGGCAAGATCAAATTGATAAAAATGATACAATATACACTGTAGTAAATTACATGGTTAGGTTGATAATTTATAAGATATGAATGTAGATGGTTTTAATCAGTACCACAGTTGTCGCGCTTCATGAAAGCTGCGTTGCGATTGTGCAACTGATGGTCAAGGATAGGTTCTTTTAATGGTGGGAGCTCCTAGAAACCGCAACCTTATGTCCCTTTGGGATATCCAAGGCTTTAAGGATAATGCAGGATGAAGTCATCAGTTCCATTTCTCAAGGGGGCTGAGAGAGGGAGCAAGTAAAAGAAAACACGAGAGGCAGAGTAGCCAATATTCATGAAAGAATGTTTGAGGTATGATTACTAAGTCTAATTTTTTTCTATTAAGGTATTTGTTGGGC
Source organism: Schistosoma margrebowiei (assembly GCA_944470205.2). Lineage (NCBI taxonomy): Eukaryota > Metazoa > Platyhelminthes > Trematoda > Strigeidida > Schistosomatidae > Schistosoma > Schistosoma margrebowiei. The sequence goes on from OX104028.1 coordinate 5,100,443, forward strand.
AGGAGCATTTTAATAGGTTAAAGAAAATAAGTGTTGACAAGGTGTGAGTGGACATACAACTGACAAATGGAGGCGATTCGGAAAAGAGCTGAGAGTATAAGATTATGTGTGACTATGAAATAAAATATAGTGCTAGAAACAGTATTGTGATATGCAATTGGCTGTCTTTCTTTTATTATCGAAGCTATTAGAGCACCTTTCGTTTTCATATTTTTTCCAGATATTATAGGGTCTTGAGTAGGCTTCGTATATTAGTGAATTGTCTAGTTTGCTTGTAATAGGATTTCTGGGTAGGAAGTGAAACCAATTCAACGTTCGTAACACGATTTAAAGAGGTATTTTGCGTCATAAATCAGCTTCAATACCATAAGTTTGTGACATTCCACTAAACCATAAGGAGTCGTAATTAAACAAAATGTTCTGCCCTATAGACATGGGTGGATTGAAGTTATCTCCTCACCTTCATGTTTGCTGATCAGTAACGCCACCCTCGCTCTTTTTGTGATGTAAGGCTCTCTTGCGTTTGTGGTAAGTATGAATACTGTTTAAATCAAAGCCCATAGTTGGAATACACTGTCTCTACTAGGTCCATGTTACAAGCAAATCAGATAGTTGAAAAGTCTATTTTATGGGTTAGATGTCCACATAGTATATCACACTGCTATGAAAACAACTAATGGTTTAAAGAAGTAAGGACTTATAGCAAATCAAAAGATATGAGAGGGTATAAAATTGTATAAAGGAAAGTGCGAGACTCTAATACAGGGGCGACCTTTGAACGAATCTAAAATGACCTTGACAATCATTAGCCAATCAGGAGACAGTAACTATAAAGTGAAAATATATTGTAAGTATGTAATGAATTATAGTGGATATTCTTCTTTGACATGATTTAAAAACTTGTTAAGGTTTCATAAAGGTTCACAGGTTCTGAATTCATAATGCATATGGTATAGAAACTCGTCCATACGATCGCACCCTATCCTTAACCCTAATCTTAAACCTAACCTTGTTAAGGTTTGATAAAGGTTCAGAGGTTCTGGATTCATAATGCATATGGTATAGAAACTCGTCCATACGATTAGGGTTTAGGTTAGGGTTGTAGCATCTCAATAAACCTAACCCTATGGACGAGTTTCTATGCCATATGCATTATGAATTCAGAACTTCTGAGCCTTTATCAAACCTTAACAAGTTTTTAAATCAGGTAAAAGAAGAATATCTACTGTAATTCATTATTTTCTTGTAATATATTTTTAATTAGTATCGTCTTCTGATTGGCTAATAATTGAAATTGCTCAAACGCTTCTGATTGGCTCGTCCCCAAATTAGAGTCTCGCCGTCCCATCTGTTGTAACTTCTCATTAATCACCTACTCTCTAAAATCCGCTGTGAACCGATCGTATGTTAGCATCGCGTGTTGAACTTGGCTCAATAACCTTGAAATCGCCCAAACGCTTCTGATTGGCTCGTCCCTAAATTAGAGTCTCGCCAAAAAAAGATTTCAGGGTAAGACAAAGAAAACATTGAGAAACTCACAAGACTGGCCAAATTTTGAGCTTTGTATGATCGTCCTTAGTAGATCAGCATTCATAAGATTGAGCTATCTGTCTACTTGCAGTAGAAAAAAAGGTATGACTTTTAGGAAAAATAATGTACATTTAACCTGTAGAGATTTGGGAACTGAAAGCTAGGGTTAGGAGCATGAAATCATGACTAATAAACAATGAATAGTAGGAAAGGATAAGCCATATATTGTGATTTGGTTATATTCATATTAGTAACAGTCGAACGTGTTATAATTTTGTTCTTTCTAGATACTAGGCGGTCCGTACTAAAGTGCCTCATTGGTGGGCGGGAGTTCAAGGAAATGTTGAAGCTCTTTGGAGTCTAGAAATAGGGTTATTAGCTTTTTGAATGTAGTAAACGTATCACAGTTACGGATAGGCATTGGCAGACTGTTCCACAATAAACTGTACCGTACTGTAAAAAACTTACGACGAATTTGTTTTTGGTGGTTTACGGTAAGTAGTGTATATGCGTTGTTTCTAAGTCTATAGGCTGGGTCGTGGGTGATAGTCGGGCAGGATGTTAGAAAGAAGAGCCCATATATCGCTTTGTAGAGAAATATTAAATTGTTTTTTAACCTACGGTGCCATAAAGGTTCTAAAGATAGATGCTTACATCTGTCTGTGTAATCGAGATTCGAGTTACATCCTAGTAGTTGACGTGTCAGTCAGTCAGTAACAACGTAGAACTTCGTACGTACGTACATCAGTTCGACTTGCCACACCACATTAGCACAGAAATGCAGTGGTCGATTCAAATCCCGTAGTGGTAGAGGTTGTAGATCACCGACGTAGATGATCTATGTCGAAATGATTGGAGACCTGCTCGAGTTAGACGTGATTGGTGTGACAAACTAACTAATGTCGAAGTCACACCTCGTGGTCAGCACCTTACGTGGACTACCCCATTGACGTATCAAGGTACCATAGATGCTTTGAAGACTGTACAACACAGAGGACGTTATTACAGAAATATATTAGTTAAAGTAGATATAAGCGAAAGTTAGACCACTGCCGCATGGGCCAGTCCATGGCATACGATTAACTAATGCGCGTTGGTTGTCCCTGACCTTGAGAGGATCGATGATTTGCTCGATAATCAGTGACCCAACTGCCGGATGATTTGGCTAGGGCTCAGTGACATTCCACTGGCCCTACAATACTCCCCCACCAGATTCAACGGCCGTTTGAATCAGTACCAAACATGTTGGGAGCAGTCGCGCGCCGGAGAGTGCAAAACGAATATTATAAATCCTCCAGGTATTGCTTATCTGCAAAACAAATGAAAAGGAGGCGGCAGAAACTGGTCGGAAAACAGCGAGTCATAATATGTTAGTAGGACGTTGCTTAAACGCAAACTGATTAACCATAGAAATAATGAAAAGAACAAAACGTTTTATTGTTCTATCAAGTCGCGCTGAAATATATAGCCTTGACAAGTAATTCAGTTCCTCTGATGACAAACGTTAAGTTTGCCGCAAGAGTAATGATACTATAGCGATAGTAGGATAAGTGTATTATCAATCGATGTCCATGTTTGTACTGTCATTAGTTTAAAAATGTAAGTCGGACAGTGTCGTTGACAGCTATTAATTAGTGTCGAATTCTAGTTATATCTATATCTAACAGACTAACCGTAAGTACAGAAGTATAACCGTGAAGAGTGGTCGTGATTTCGTTGTGTGAAGCTATTGACCAACTTGTAGTCAGAGTTTGAAAATTCGATGACTGCTGTTACAGTCAGTAAGGGTTGAAGGCTACAAATCGACAGCAAAGGTGGCACGATGAAGTATCTAAAAGATGATGAACGGTGAGTGCTGTGTGTTTGTTCGATTAGTGAACAGAAATATATCGAAAAGAACATAAGAAACCAAGAGTATCGCTCTGGACTTATGTCAATGATACCAAAGAAAAACGCTGTCAGTGTTGGGATAGAGACGACAATGTCGTTTTCAGTTTGCAGGAGATTCGCTCGACTGCATAAACTGATGATTCGCGCGAATGATAATGTCATCAGACCACCAATTGAACTGGACAGGCTTTAAATCGTCGAGTAGTTGAACAGCCGTATGATATACCGAAATCATCTGTTAGATAACAGCCACGAGGAGATAATACTTCATAAAATGAAGTACGACATCGAAGTAGAATAACTACAATAGCTCGGATGTGTCAAATCTAAATAACATCGTTCTTACGTATACTAACAGTTGCACTAAACGGTCGTTTAGGTATTATTAGCGTAACAGTTGGATGTGTAAATAAAAACATACGAAAACTATGGTTGGGTTCGTGGAGAATTTTCGAGGACGTTCAAATATTTTACAAACCCGTATTATATACAAATAAACTGAAAATGGAATTAAAATGACTGTCGTGTAATAAGGAAATCGAGCCATGATTTACCGTGTGAAATAATAGCAAATACGAGTATAATAAACATTAATTAAAATGGTAACCACCAATGTAACTAAAGTTTAGAAGGTTCGGGTAACGTGGCCATTTCGTAAAAGGCTTATACAAAGAGTTTGTTGCCTAGCGTTAAGTGACATATTAAGTACGACAACGTGTGTACTTAGGACATGGGCTAAGCGTACTCGTGTACATGCAATATGTTTTACCACAGTATGTCGGCTAACGAGTCATAAATATACATGATTTCGACTAAAACTTGACGGCAGTGACAGGATGTATCCCTACTTTACGTGAAAGCAACTACGAAATGTTATCACGCATCATAAATATAGTACGAAAAAATCTAATGAAATTATGAAATTCGCCTGGGTTACTCTTGCTTCTAAGTAATGAAGCAGACAGTAGTTTGAATTTGGATTATGTACGAGGTACTGTTGATTGAATTTTTCGATTAATACAGCGTTGTAGACTGAATTTGTATATGCCCAGAATTAATTTAAGCCATATACATAGCATTGTCTGAAGAACAGTCTAAACGAGATCTAAGATTGCAAAAACCTTTAGTTCAAACTCACCGTAAATTTCTAGCATTCGTATCCCCTGTTTGGCCATGGAACTCAGCAATTGGAAATTAGGCAGGTGGTGGTCAAAAAGAAAGTAAAACAGTCTAACGGATAGTGGTTAAACAGAAAGATGAATTTATAGTCGACAGTTAATCTTGTTTCGCTTATACCAGTGGATAAGTTGCAAACAGATATGCGTTCGTGTTGTCTTGCGGCTATACTCACAAGTGGTTGATATTTTAACAGACATATTACACAGGAACATTTACATGCTGCTAATGCTTGTTAAAGAACCACGATAGCCGACTATAAGCGTAGTTGATTAGTTAGTTCTATTGATTGAACTGATTATTTAGGTTTAAATGCTAATCAACACTAACATGAAGCAACGAAAGATCACAGTGAAGGATTAACATAGGCGATGATAAAAATGAAAAAGAATAAGTATAGAATGCAATAATAAAGATCATAGTGATAGGTTGCGTTATTCGAAGTCTTGCTCACCAGTGTAGATCACCGACGTAGATGATCTATGTCGAAATGATTGGAGACCTGCTCGAGTTAGACGTGAATGGTGTGACAAACTAACTAATGTCGAAGTCACACCTCGTGGTCAGCACCTTACGTGGACTACCCCATTGACGTATCAAGGTACCATAGATGCTTTGAAGACTGTACAACACAGAGGACGTTATTACAGAAATATATTAGTTAAAGTAGATATAAGCGAAAGTTAGACCACTGCCGCATGGGCCAGTCCATGGCATACGATTAACTAATGCGCGTTGGTTGTCCCTGACCTTGAGAGGATCGATGATTTGCTCGATAATCAGTGACCCAACTGCCGGATGATTTGGCTAGGGCTCAGTGACATTCCACTGGCCCTACAATACTCCCCCACCAGATTCAACGGCCGTTTGAATCAGTACCAAACATGTTGGGAGCAGTCGCGCGCCGGAGAGTGCAAAACGAATATTATAAATCCTCCAGGTATTGCTTATCTGCAAAACAAATGAAAAGGAGGCGGCAGAAACTGGTCGGAAAACAGCGAGTCATAATATGTTAGTAGGACGTTGCTTAAACGCAAACTGATTAACCATAGAAATAATGAAAAGAACAAAACGTTTTATTGTTCTATCAAGTCGCGCTGAAATATATAGCCTTGACAAGTAATTCAGTTCCTCTGATGACAAACGTTAAGTTTGCCGCAAGAGTAATGATACTATAGCGATAGTAGGATAAGTGTATTATCAATCGATGTCCATGTTTGTACTGTCATTAGTTTAAAAATGTAAGTCGGACAGTGTCGTTGACAGCTATTAATTAGTGTCGAATTCTAGTTATATCTATATCTAACAGACTAACCGTAAGTACAGAAGTATAACCGTGAAGAGTGGTCGTGATTTCGTTGTGTGAAGCTATTGACCAACTTGTAGTCAGAGTTTGAAAATTCGATGACTGCTGTTACAGTCAGTAAGGGTTGAAGGCTACAAATCGACAGCAAAGGTGGCACGATGAAGTATCTAAAAGATGATGAACGGTGAGTGCTGTGTGTTTGTTCGATTAGTGAACAGAAATATATCGAAAAGAACATAAGAAACCAAGAGTATCGCTCTGGACTTATGTCAATGATACCAAAGAAAAACGCTGTCAGTGTTGGGATAGAGACGACAATGTCGTTTTCAGTTTGCAGGAGATTCGCTCGACTGCATAAACTGATGATTCGCGCGAATGATAATGTCATCAGACCACCAATTGAACTGGACAGGCTTTAAATCGTCGAGTAGTTGAACAGCCGTATGATATACCGAAATCATCTGTTAGATAACAGCCACGAGGAGATAATACTTCATAAAATGAAGTACGACATCGAAGTAGAATAACTACAATAGCTCGGATGTGTCAAATCTAAATAACATCGTTCTTACGTATACTAACAGTTGCACTAAACGGTCGTTTAGGTATTATTAGCGTAACAGTTGGATGTGTAAATAAAAACATACGAAAACTATGGTTGGGTTCGTGGAGAATTTTCGAGGACGTTCAAATATTTTACAAACCCGTATTATATACAAATAAACTGAAAATGGAATTAAAATGACTGTCGTGTAATAAGGAAATCGAGCCATGATTTACCGTGTGAAATAATAGCAAATACGAGTATAATAAACATTAATTAAAATGGTAACCACCAATGTAACTAAAGTTTAGAAGGTTCGGGTAACGTGGCCATTTCGTAAAAGGCTTATACAAAGAGTTTGTTGCCTAGCGTTAAGTGACATATTAAGTACGACAACGTGTGTACTTAGGACATGGGCTAAGCGTACTCGTGTACATGCAATATGTTTTACCACAGTATGTCGGCTAACGAGTCATAAATATACATGATTTCGACTAAAACTTGACGGCAGTGACAGGATGTATCCCTACTTTACGTGAAAGCAACTACGAAATGTTATCACGCATCATAAATATAGTACGAAAAAATCTAATGAAATTATGAAATTCGCCTGGGTTACTCTTGCTTCTAAGTAATGAAGCAGACAGTAGTTTGAATTTGGATTATGTACGAGGTACTGTTGATTGAATTTTTCGATTAATACAGCGTTGTAGACTGAATTTGTATATGCCCAGAATTAATTTAAGCCATATACATAGCATTGTCTGAAGAACAGTCTAAACGAGATCTAAGATTGCAAAAACCTTTAGTTCAAACTCACCGTAAATTTCTAGCATTCGTATCCCCTGTTTGGCCATGGAACTCAGCAATTGGAAATTAGGCAGGCGGTGGTCAAAAAGAAAGTAAAACAGTCTAATGGATAGTGGTTAAACAGAAAGATGAATTTATAGTCGACAGTTAATCTTGTTTCGCTTATACCAGTGGATAAGTTACAAACAGATATGCGTTCGTGTTGTCTTGTGGCTATACTCACAAGTGGTTGATATTTTAACAGACATATTACACAGGAGCATTTACATGCTGCTAATGCTTGTTAAAGAACCACGATAGCCGACTATAAGCGTAGTTGATTAGTTAGTTCTATCGATTGAACTGATTATTTAGGTTTAAATGCTAATCAACACTAACATGAAGCAACGAAAGATCACAGTGAAGGATTAACATAGGCGATGATAAAAATGAAAAAGAATAAGTATAGAATGCAATAATAAAGATCATAGTGATAGGTTGCGTTATTCGAAGTCTTGCTCACCAGTGTAGATCACCGACGTAGATGATCTATGTCGAAATGATTGGAGACCTGCTCGAGTTAGACGTGAATGGTGTGACAAACTAACTAATGTCGAAGTCACACCTCGTGGTCAGCACCTTACGTGGACTACCCCATTGACGTATCAAGGTACCATAGATGCTTTGAAGACTGTACAACACAGAGGACGTTATTACAGAAATATATTAGTTAAAGTAGATATAAGCGAAAGTTAGACCACTGCCGCATGGGCCAGTCCATGGCATACGATTAACTAATGCGCGTTGGTTGTCCCTGACCTTGAGAGGATCGATGATTTGCTCGATAATCAGTGACCCAACTGCCGGATGATTTGGCTAGGGCTCAGTGACATTCCACTGGCCCTACAAGGTAATAAGAGTATAAGCAGTAATCGGAAAGATTAGTGTTGGAGATGTTACTTAAAGAGTAGAATACAGTGAAATAAACTCGAGAACAGAAAAAAAAGAGACAAGGGAGGATCAGGAGTTCAAAATTTGGGAGAGCACAAAGAGTGGATGCACTTGCGCCATCGCAAACGATTTCGAGGTCTCTAACCATCGGTTTCTATCATCTCGCGGTCCCCAACCAGGTAGTCTACACCTACCAACATGACTCAGACCACTTGTCAGTGACTTCATGGATTTGTGCCATGTTTTGGTCTGGCCGCCCCTAGCTTTATTCCAATCTACTCCTATACCACTGAACATCGCACGTCGAGGTAGTCAATCGTTGGGCATACGCAACACGTGTCCCAGCCATCTCAACTGATGAAGTTTCACCACTTCATCAATTGATTTGCCATCTTTACCTAGTACCCGTTTCCTAACAACTGCATTACTTACTCGATGGTCCCAGAATATACGAGCAATATTTCGAAGACACCTATGATCAAATACTAGTAGTCTACGAATATCCTCTACTCTTACCGGCCATGTTTCACTGCCATAAAGCAGGACGGAACGAACTGCTGCTCAGTAAACACGTCCTTTGGTTGACAGACGGATATCTCGCCTACGCCATGAATGACGCAAGTTAGCAAAAGCTAGTCGAGCCTTCTGTATCCGTGCTGAGATTTCGTCACACATCAGACCACAAGGGCTGATGAGACTTCCAAGATAAGTGAAGTGATCGACACGCTTCCATATGATCTATAGGTTTAAAACGAAAAACTACATGATAGAATCAGCAGGACAAATGAATTTAGTTTCATTTTCATTCGATATTTTAATTCATGTTGACTCAGTAGACGATGAACAAGTGGACATTTATTAATTACTGATCTTTAACTACTTCACTCCCTATCATTAGTCCGGGTGTCGATGCAACCCAACCCTGAAGCAACATTTTGCATTTCGAGGGATAGAATCGCATCCCGAACATGCTTGCATTGTTGCTTAGAGTAGTCAGAAGACTCTGCATTTTGTCAGCGTCTTCGCCAAATAAAACTATGTCATCGGAATATTCTAAGTCAACAAGTGAACCTCCAGGGAGAAGTTCAACCCCTGTAAATTTAGATGAGGAGAGTGTTATCTCTAAAAGTACGTCAACGACAAAGTTAAACAAGAATGGAGAGAGTGGACAGCCCTGACGAACACCACTTGAGGTTATCACTTCTGATGACAGTTCGCCATAAGCTCTCACTCGACCAGTTGTGTTCGAGTAGAGAGCCTGTATAAGGTTAATGTACTTCTTCGGTACTCCTTTCAGTGACAAACACTGCCATAGAACCTTACGATCAACAGAGTCGAATGCCGCCTTAAGGTCGAGAAATACTACCATTGTGGGGCATCTAAACGTGTGTCTGTGTTCAAGAACCTGACGTAGTGTGAATATCTGATCTATACAACCACGTCCAGGTAGAAAACCAGCCTGGTTTTCTCTATTCTGCTCTTCACGAGCTTTTATTAGGCTTTGTAGTATTATTGAAACTAATATTTTAGACACTATATTAGTCAAACTGATTCCTCCGTGATTGTCACAAGAGCACTTTTGTCCTTTCTTATAGACTGGCACAATCAGTAATTGAGACCAGTCAGATGGGATTACGTCCAGTTTCCAAATTCTACCTAAGACCTCAGTTAATCTCACTGCTAATACTGAACCACCATCCATAAAAATCTCAGGAGTAAATCTGTCAGGGCCTGCTGCTCTCCCTCACTTCAGATTTCCTACGTCTTTTTCAACTTCGTAAAGAGACGGAGGACCTACATTAACTTGCCACTCAGGTTGACTAGAGATCGTGGGAAATCGAAGTGTGGCTGAAGGCCAGTTGAACTGATCACTGAAGTGTTCTGCCCATCGATCCAATCTCCTGGATTGAGAGTGTATAATATGTCCATCTTTCTCTGAGAGTGTTTCGCTAACAGTCGGTTTCTTATACCGGTTTCCTTAACGAGTCTGAACAATTGTCTGCTATTACCTATTGCCGCTGCCTTTTCCATCTCTCTTGCTTTCGCTACCCACCGCTGTTCACGATCATTGCGTAGACTTTTGGTCAGCTTGCGCTTAAGCTGACTCCGCTCTACATTATGTTCAGAGCCAGGTGGAATGAGTTCCCGAGCATCTATCAGTGCGATAGATGCTGCTGAGATCCAGTGTTGCTCCCTAACCTTCTGGTTTACCTTACTAGCAGATATCACTGCTGTTTCCACAGCTTTACGGATATCATTCCATGCTGCATCAGGGTGGGCATCGCATACATGGCTGCATAACTGTTTTTCTAGTTGTTCCTGAAATGTACTCTTAGCTTGACTATCACTAAGTAGGCCCCTAAGAGGTTTCTTTGCATCGTCTTTCCTACGTCCAATAAGACGCAAGCAAACACGCGCTCGCACCAGGGCATGATCTGAATCTAAGCATGTGCTCCAGAATGAGCGACAGTCTTCTATTGAGCCCCTCCATCGGTGGCTGATAGCGATGTGATCTATTTGGGTCCATCGCTGGGACAAATTAGGGGGTCTCCACGTTAAAAGATGTTTTTCCTTATGCTTAAAGTTGGTATTTGCAAGAAAGAGGCGGTTATCCGAGCATAGCTGCAACAGACGGTCGCCATTATCTGTTCTTTGTGCCACGATGCTATAAGATCCACCTAGGTGTCTTTCCCTTTCGCTTAGTTTACCTACTTGAGCATTAAAGTCACCGGCCATTATTACTACATCTGAGCGCCTAGCTTATCGGAGAAGGTCGGAAAGCTTTCTGTAAAACTCATCATTTACATCATCTGAGCTGCAGTCAGCGGGAGAATAGGCAGAAACGACGAAGAGGCTACGACCGGTGTCCCTATCTTTCCGGATTCTTACTGTTCCGTTCAGTCGGACAGCGCACAAACGGCTGTCTACTGAGATCCACTCTAAGAGAGCTAGTTCTGCTCTGGGACTCAATGCTAGACCTACGCCGGCGAGTCCATGGGTAGCAGAATCAGGGCTTCCAGATACACGAAGTGTGAATCGAGTCGGTTCTTTATTTTGACATGGTGACGTCAAATGAATGACGCTACTCGGATCTTGTATGCGCGTTTCGGAGACGCAGCACACATCGATGGCGCGGGATTCTAAAGTCCTAGGTAAGAAAGCCTGTTGTCCTATTTGGCACAGTGTTCGGACGTTCAAAGCTCCAACGTGTAGTTTAGAGTGTGGTTTCAGGAGACCAGGAATAGCGTTCCGCGTACTCGAATCGTTTGCCCTAGCGGTGCGAGGTGATAAAGGGACGTGAGAAGGGTTAGCAGTGGATATAAGACAGTTATTAGGAGTTATAGGAAAGATTTGAATGTGACCAATTTGGTCTCGTGTGCTGTTACAGGTATGAGGGCTGATGTCCCTTCCCGGCTGCCCACACCGTGGAAGAGTATTTTTTGAGGAACTTGAAAAGGAAATTGGATTAGCGTTGGTCTTGACGACCTGGGAGCGTGACCGCAGAGCCCAAGGGACAACTGCTTGAGGCTGGTCGCGCACGGCCTTTTTGTGGAAGGTTTTTGACGTGTTGGCTCCGTTCTTTAAAGGGCCTTACCGCCGGAGACGGAAATTCGTGAGGTAAGATGAGGTGTGACATTTTTAGGGTCGACCTATTCTAACCCCACCCCTCCTTGTGGGAAGGCAGCATCGCTGTCATGCTGGTTGTCTGATGGAAACACCTTACTGCTGTCACACCCCTCTACAGTCAGCAGTACGACTTCGCCCTCAGACCTTGAGTTGCTGCTTTTAGTCTTACCGTTCTCCAATCGATTTTCCTGGCATGGTAGAACCTACAGGAACATATGTTCCAGCCAATATAACTCGGTTAGGTCATCACGATAGGCAAGCACGACCACCCCTTCAAGGTAGCAGCTTCGGTCGGGTAGTTGACGTGTGAAACGTCTTTGAACATCTTCTACGCTTATCTTGTCTGTGATATTCATATTAGAGAAGACAAAAGAGCAGTATTCAAGGGAGGGTCGTACACATATTTTGTAGAGAGTAAGTTTACCTTCTGTTGTGAAAATTTTTTTCATTATAAAACCAATTAGCCGTCTAGATTTAGAAATAATAGAGGAGGCATGTTCTTCAAAGTTCAGGCTTCCTGTGTAATTAATTCTTAAATCGTGTACTGATTCGAGTGTTTGGACTCTACTTTCATTTAAGTGAAGTTGCGGTTTATAGGGATGCTTTCCAAAGTGCATGATCCCGCACTTGTTGAGGTTAAATGGTAATTGCCATTTTTCACTCCATATAGTTAAATTATTGAGGTCGTTTTGGATCTGGGATATACTTTCTCTTAGTGTCTTAGGCTTATAGCTGTATACTATTTTGAGATCATCAGCATATAAGTATGGTTTCCCAAATTCTATGGTGTTACACATATCGTTTATATACATAAGAAACAAAAGTGGACCTATTACGCTTCCCTGGATGACTCCACTGGTAACTGGTCTAGGGGAAAATAGACGGTCATTGTACTTTACCATCTGTTTACGTTCTGTTAAGAACGAAGCAAACCATGAGTACAGTGGGTTGTGTATTCCGAAAGACTTTAGTTTGACGAGTAGCCTTTTGTGTGGGACCTTATCAAAGGCTTTCTTAAAGTCTAGGAATAAGACAATACAAGGAGTCCGCTGTCTCGTTTCAGAGTTATATCATTCAGGTAGTCTACTAGGCATGTAATACCATCACTAGGGTTTCATACGCCGTTTTACGTACGAAAACAATCGTTTTGGACAAGTGCGGCTATCATATAACAACTGTCGTTCGTAAGTAATACGAGATTTAGCTATGGTTTTCTTGCAAATATTCCGAAATATTTGGCACTCACGCTTAAATAATGCCTGGCCTGTCAACAAGAATAAGTTTCAGAAGTGTTTCTTACGCTTTAACAGCTTCCAGGTTTCCTTATTGATACATGAAGGGCAATAAGATAGCTTACTCGCTGACCATGGGATAAACAGCGACGTTACGGACACGAATGTAGCCTTAAACTTATTCCATCCGTCTTCGATCGATCCATCCGCGTCGACCGACCTTCTGTGTTATCGGGTAAGATACTACGAATATATTCTCCCAGCTTCTCTAAATCATGTGCGTGTTTAATTTCGGGATCAGGGTCATTTGACTCGACCTTACGTCATTCTGGCTGAAGTTTGTGAATGTAGTTGGGAATCCGTCAGCTATAGATTGTGTGGAAAAAGCACGAATACAGTTGATGGATTTTATTGTTAGTTGTGAGCTGTCAAATTCACCTGGTCGAGTGATTAATTTTACCACTATGAAAGTCTAGATTGCCACTTACAGGCCTCGAGATAGGAGTATAGCTTGTAAATCAACTGAGAAATTTTGAAGTTGGGCGTAGTGGTACGGAGTAAATATAATCATACGGTTGGTGAAGTGATGACGTTTCATCCTTTGAGGTTCCAAAGTTTGTCTTATATTGTTCCCTTTCTACTCTTTTGTATATTGTCTTATACTACTTATTTACATTCAGTAAGCAAATGTATTCCGAACAACTTTCAAACTTATGTTGTAACAGGAGTTGTACTGTGACTTCCTGAAATGTTCACATATATCTTTAACGTTCATTGTACTTATCATTATATTCATCATTCTAATCACTGTACTTTAATTACTGTAACGGTTTTCCACAGTTTTATGCAATTGTTTAAACGCAACAGTTTCCATATTGTTTACTCTTGTTTCAAGTTTCGGTTGCTCATAAACTGTTATCAAATTTAGACAAGTCGTTGTTTTGCAACTTCGATTTTTGCGCGTATCTCAATCAGATCACTTGGACGCTTCGATAGACTTAACAAAGATGGTTAGGACATTTTACTTATACCCAACCATCACCTATCTCGAAACAATAGTGGAAAGAATGCGGATAAGTTTTAAGAAAACTAAGAGTAGTCACACAGATACATGGCACTAGACCATAAAATCACTGAGTGTTGGTCTGGTAGATGCAAACCCCTCATTAAAGACTATGAGACCAACACAGATACCAGTTTAGTAAAACTAGGCAGTAAATCAGAAGATATAGGACAGACTGATGAAGAATCAATCAATGATATTACTACAAATTTGAGTCTTAGTGGGAAACAGTTTGAAAATGGAAAGTTTTCAGTAAGTGTATGATTTAACCTCTCTCTCTCTCTCTCGAAACTACCGATCAATCGTTTTTGAAATTATTTCGTATCATTGTTATTTATGTTAAGTGTACTTCAGAATGTCCTTTGGAATGTCAACAATTTGTTGAATTTTTGAACGAATGATCTAATATGTTGTTTCGTTTAAAATGAATGATCAAAGTCGTTGTATTTGTATTTTATCTTTGTCATATTTGTCAGTAAGTTATATCTACAATGATTCCTGAAAATGTATGGTTTATATGCAAATAAGTTTGATGTTATCCTGTCATAGACTCATGTAGTAGACCTAACTGTGATACTATTGAGTTATCTAAAACTTTTAAAGTTGAGTATCCATCATACAGTGGCGTAATTCATTTGCACAAAAATTCAATTTTTAAGTAAGGAATTATGAAATTCAATACACTGCTCTTTTGGTGATTGAATCAGACTAACAGTATTGTTATCTCACAAGTTCATAGATGATCATGTATACTACGTTGAAAATACAACGTTTGCTATTCAATTGCTTCGATTCAATTCGCACAATTAATTGTAATGCTGAAACTTGTCAATCTGTGAATGGTAACCCATTTCATGATTTCTAATCCAAAGAATTAAATCACCTTAGGAAATGACTATTGTGATACACTACGGTATGTCATAAAATTCGATTAGAAAAGTGGATAGGAACGGGAACTTCAAGACATATTGCCAGCGATTTTAAACTGTAAGAGATGGTTGAAGTAGACCTGTTTGTAATTAGTTTTGGTACTATTTGCATTTTTCATCACTTCTTACAATTACTGTTATCGCCTGTAAAATTGTCGTTTAAAATGCATAACCTTTGACCTTCCATCGTGGTTTGTAAACAAACATAACATGAACCATTGGTCATCGCTCACAAATACTCTGCTGCACAAATTGGCTGTGTCTAGTTTCTGGACAGATCAATCTGTACATTCTTTTTAAACCACATTTTAACCTTGTCACTTACTTATTGGTTTATTTATTCTGACTGTTTTCAGATGAGCGCATATGTGTTGTCTGCTTATCCGATTCACCATATGCTTGTAACTTGTTTTTGATCTGACTATATAAATATTGAATAACGCTTGATTAAATTGAGTTGGCTAACATGTCTTCTCCACCGCAGGTCATTTCGCTTCGTTTCTCTGACTGTCTGTTCCGATCAACGGTTGTGCGAATTATACGCATTTAAGCTAGGTCTAAGAAGAACCTTATACACTCCATGCATTTGATGAATCAACTCAACGGAGCATGCTCAACTGATAACCTTATCGTTGATATCATTATACCGCTACTAAAGTGGTAAGCTCGAGTTCGAACTAATCAGCTGTCTTTGTCGACTAGCAGCTTAAACAACTCAATCTTTCATCCAACACATGCGTGTTTCGATGACAATCAGCATACAATTCAACTGGAGTCAGATACAGGGCCACTAAAGTGATGGGCTCTACCACGAATCAAACTCAACAAACTAGGTCTATGAAGAACCTTATGCACTCCATGCATTTGATGAAAAAACTTTACTATGATTACAGTAATTATCATGGTCTCATTATCACATTAATGTCATATTATTGCTGTCCGGTAATATTAAATTATAACATTTACTTAATTATATATTCACTCATCAAATCAAAGTTTTGTGAACAATCCTCCGTATCCATCAACTCATTTAAAGCGCCGAACAAACATTCATTTCTCATCCTTATTACATTGACTCTTAATCAAATTGTATTCGGATTTCATATTTATGTGCTGAATTATCCGTAATTTACCGATATTCATTATTATTTCTACGTCATTGTCCCTTCTTATTTCGAACAACATAAATACCTATTTGTTTATGTTAGCGGGACATAGACTAGATTAAAGCATGCTCAATGCATGATTGCTTTGGTGCACGCTGATTGGCTAATTCTTATCCAATCAGCACTAATCGATTGTTGGAGAATACTCTGGAATCTTCTTATGTAAAAACTATAAATATACTGACGTTTTCCCTATTGTGCTTCTGGCTTGCATCTTGCTTCCATCTAACCTTGTTAGTTGGAATATAACCTCTTTCCTGTTCAACCGTGTTCTGAATTGGGGTCTTGTCGAGTGAATCGGTGCCAAGAATACTAAGGAATAGGAATAGCTGGGTTATAACCGTAAGAAAGAGATTATAACAGTGGCGACGGGGAAAAAGGAAAACAAATTCAAGATGCCCATATCGGATGACCAGCTTAACCGAATACTACAACAACAGCAAGCGCAACTTGATACACAAATGCGGTTGTTGGAGACTCTGACTCAACAGCTTAACATCCACTGCTCGAGTTCACATGCTATTTCAAGTACGTCTTGTGATGTAATTGTTAGCAGCATCCCAGAATTCATCTATGATCCCGAAAGTGGAAATACCTTTCTCACGTGGTTCAAACGTTGGGAAGACACATTTAGAACAGAATTCTGTAACCAAGACGATGCGTGGAAGACTCGACTGTTGGTACGTAAGTTGGGAAGCAATGAACATACACGTCATACTGACCATATATTGCCAAAGTTACCTCGAGAGCTCCGTTTCTAGGAGACGGTAATTCAATTGTCAGAGATATTCGGTGAGTTATCCTCATTGTTTAGTATTCGATATCGGTATCTAAATTTGGTGAAACGCGAAGCCAATGAATATGGTGTTCTAGCAGACATCGTCAACAGAAAATCTGAACGGTTCAAGTTACGCTCGTTGACCGATGACCAATTTAAATGCTTAATATTCATCAAAGCTCTCCAGTCACCACAAGATGCTGAGATCAGTATTAGACTTTTGGCTCGACTGGATCAAGACCCGAACGTCACACTCAGAACATTGACAGATGAGTGTAAGCGGCTACAAAGCATAAGACACGACAATAAGTTGATTGAACAGGCAAATCCTAATTTAACACGCAGTAGTGTCAATGCTATTACTAGGTTAAAAGTTCAGAAGCTGATAACAACTCGTAACAAATCAACGACTGCATTTTGGTTATGTGGTGATTGTCATTGTGTACGATTCTGTCCATTTAAGAAGCATAAATGTCAGATGTGCAACAAACGTGGATATAAAGAAGGTCATTGTCCACCGAATCTTACGCCTCAGCCCATGAAGAAGCATAAACGTCCTCAACATGTGAAATCAGTCGAGTCTAAATCTCTTTCTCTGGTAGCTGCCTTTCAAACAAACTATGACATTCGGAGAAAGTACGTTATCATCCAGATAAACCGCATATCAGCTCGTCTTCAAATTGACACGGCATCAGATATCACGTTAGTGTATAACTTGCTGGGTAAACCGCCAATAAAACCATCTAAGAAAACAGCTAAAAACGCATCAGGTGGTGTGCTTTAACTGGTTGGTGAATTACAGTGTGAAGTTTCCTTCAATGGAACTAACTGTACAGGAATATGTTACCCAACAAAACGGCGGAACCTTGATCTTCTTGGTCTAGATATGTTAGACAAACTTGGAATAATGGATATACCAATTAACAGTGTCTGTAACGTATCGTGTTCATCATTGGCACCCCAGTACTTGCAAAGAAGATAGGTGAAACGTTACTAGAAAAACTGAAAAGAAAGTTTGCCTCTGTTTTTCAGAATAGCCTTGGCAACAGGCTGGTGTAATCCAACCAGTTAACTACTCTACATGGGCCGCACCGATCGTAGTGATTAAGAAGGCCAATGGGACTATACGCATATGTGCCGATTTCTCGACCGGTTTAAATGCTGCATTAGATGTATATCAATATCCATTACCAGTTCCTGAAGACCTGTTTGCCAAGCTTAATGGTGGTACATACTTCGCGAAAATAGACTTCTCCGATGCTTATCTCCAAGTGGAAGTAGATGAAGACAGTAGAGAGCTTCTGACCATTAACACTCATCGAGGGTTATTTCAATACACCCGTCTACCATTTTGCATCAAGAGCGCACTCGCCATCTTTCAGCAAATAATGGATACGATGCTAACAGGTATACCTGGTACAGCAGCTTATCTCGATGATATCATAGTTATGGGTTCAACTGACAGTGAACTTTCTGATCGACTACACCAAGTCCTTAACCGAGTGTTGGAGTATGGTTTCCAACTACGTGAGGAAAAATGCATCTTCTTCATGCATTCGATCAAATACCTTGGTTTTATCTTAGATAAGAACGGTCGCCGACCAGACCCTACCAACATCGAAGCCATTCAGAAGATGCCTGCACCAACTGATGTTTCTTCTTTAAAATCCTTCTTGGGGTTAATCAGTCATTACAGCACATTCTTGCCTGAAATGCATCGAGTGAAAGGTCCCCTAAATGAATTACTATCAAGAGATAAATCTCGGCAGTGGTCAGCAGAATGTCAAGCATCTTTTGACAAAGTCGAATCAATGCTCAGCTCAAAGATTCTTTTGACGCACTTCGATCCCAGCTTGGAAATTGTTGTTGCATCTGATGTTTCTAGTCATGGAGTTGGAGCAATGATATCTCACGTGTTTCCAGATAAATCAGAAAAGACAATTGCTCATGCTGCTAGATCACTTACTCCAGCCGAGCGAAACTACAGTCAAATTGAAAAGGAAGCTCTTGCAATCATTTTCGCTGTCAAAAGATTGCATAAAATGCTCTATGGTCGTACATTTACTCTACTGACAGATCACAAACCTTTGATTGCAATCTTTGGTTCTAAGAAAGGAATCCCTGTCTATACGGCTAATAGACTACAGCGCTGGGCGACAATGCTCCTGAGTTATGATTTTAATATCAAGTATCAGTCGACAAATACTATCGGTCAAGCTGACGCTCTCTGTATGTATACTGGCCGCATTTAGACACCCAACTGGAGTAGCTATCCCGCTCGTGTACCAAATGTGCATTGGCAACAAAACACCACGAAAAGCAGAGCTGCAATCATGGCCAATACCACAGTTACCGTGGCAGCGTATATATTTGGACTTTGCTGGTCCACTTCATGGACAAACTTACCTTTTGGTAGTTGATGCATATAGCAAGTGGCCAGAAATTTTTCTCATGGAACACCCGACTGCCAGCTGCACATTCAGTAAACTACGTCAACTATTTAGTCGTTTCGGAATCCCAGAATCGATAGTTAGTGACAACGGAACACAGTTTACGTCCGAAATCTTCTCACAATTTTGTCGGCAGAACGGAATCCAGCACCTCCGAACACCTCCATTCCATCCCCAGTCAAATGACCAAGTGGAACGCTTTGTGAGTACATTTAAAAATGCTCTAAAAAAACCCAAAGGGGAAGGGACCACTGAAGATATCTTAGAGAGGTTCCTGTTTATTTATCGCTCTACACCGAACCCTCAGACGATTAACGGGGTCTCTACAGCAGAAGCTCTACTTGGCAGAAAGATACGAACACATTTCGATGTCATCCGTCCTACGCCAGCTATTGAACCCCAACGAAACCTATCGATGGAGAATCAGTTCAACCGACATCATGGGGCACAAAGACGATTGTTCACGGTGGGACAAAAAGTACTTGCTATGGACTATCGTGGGAAACATCCTACATGGACAGCTGGTCGGATCTTGAAAAAGAAGGGGAGTGTGGTCGACGAGGTGTCAGTTGACTCGGAAGTTTGGGTACGTCATGCTAACCAACTGAAGGCAACTTCGACAGCCAGCAACAAAATTCAATATCGATTACCTCTTGATGTTCTGCTAGACACCTTTGAAATCAAAACGCCGGGAATAGACACGTCAGATTTTGTGCAAGAAAAGAGTGATACTTCTCTATTGCCTAGACGATGGACTAATCGAAAGCACAGGCCAGTCACTCGGTTGCAGTTGGATCCTAGCACCAGATCCTACGAATCTGCTCAGAGGGGAGGTGTTAGCGGGACATAGACTAGATTAAAGCATGCTCAATGCATGATTGCTTTGGTGCACGCTGATTGGCTAATTCTTACCCAATCAGCACTAGTCGATTGTTGGAGAATACTCTGGAAACTTCTTATGTAAAAACTATAAATATACTGACGTTTTCCCTATTGTGCTTCTGGCTTGCATCTTGCTTCCATTTAACCTTGTTATTTGGAATATAACCTCTTTCCTGTTCAACCATGTTCTGAATTGGGGTCTTGTCGAGTGAATCGGTGTCCAAGAATACTAAGGAATAGGAATAGCTGGGTTATAACCGTAAGAAAGAGATTATAACAGTTTATATATTTCAAATGCAATAGAAATCATTAACATGAGATTAAGTTATAAATGCCTAATTGATTATAGAAGAATGTGGATAATTAGGGTAATAAAAATGAAAAATAGATATGACAATCTAATTGGAAAATAATGTTCCACAGTACACATAGAGAGGAATATTGAAAGAGGAAATAGTAAACATACATTCTATTGGTTGACAATAATGAGAACGTTTAATGTTGCATAAATTCTTTCACTTGGCCACGCGTATATAGTCTCTGCCAGGGAAGTCCTATTCACTGCCTTCTCGCACCATGGATGTTGTCTACGAAAATGAGAGGACGAAAAGCGAATGTCCGGCGCTTTAACCGGGTTGTTGGACACGGAGAGTCCACCAAGAGCTGTTGAAAAACCCTGAACACAAACCAATGGTGCATATGTGCTCCACGATCCTGAAGGAACGAATGGCGTATGAACCAATTGTTGGTCACCGGCTACCGTGGGACTACATCTCCTTACGATGCTCCACTGACTTGTGTATCAGACTTTCAGGTCGAAGGCTCGGGGAGTGACCTTCAAAGAAAATCACTTGCTTCGGTTTGGATACCCGGGTAGTATCAAAGCCCTCACACATGCCGAATGAGATTTGTGTGGCGCATATGCATTTGGTGACTCCATGTGCCAATATCTATGTGTTAAAATAAAAAAAATGTGTGTTTACAAGCAAGGGGATAGTTTGTTTTTTTCTTTGCTTTTAATGAATGCCATTTAAAGGTTAACACAGTAGGAAAAAACAGTCAACTACATTAGCATTAACATTATGATCATAATCTCCATTATGTCATGTCATGAAAAAATAAACGACGAAATGAACAACACTAAGATGTTAACGATAGAAAATAAGAAAAAGAATGAAACCATAGAAACAAGATATTTACGTATTTGAAAAATGGTAACATAATGATTAGAAGAGGTTTATACGAAGTGATTCAGTCAGTCAGCTACAACGTAGTTAAGTCAGTGGTGATCATATATGAAAGATTGTGCATAAGGATATAGCATAGCAATAAACAATTAGTCCGTAGAAAGAAAGATATAAAGCAATTTTAATCTCACAGCTTGAAGGAAGGCAAAGTGTGTATACACTTACGCCATTGTGATCGATTCTCAGCCATGTCACACACAGTCTTCAACCATTGGTTACGATAGTCACACGGACAACGATCAAGCACTCTGCATCTACCAACATGGCTAACACTACAAGTTACTGACTTCAAACACTGATGCCAGGTTTTACTTTGGCCACCCCTAACTTTCTCCCAACCGTCTCTAACACCAGTCAGCATTGCGCGTCGCGGTAATCGGTGTTCAGGTATACGCAAAACATGGCCCAACCACCTCAGTCGATGCAGATTCACAACCTCATCAACTCATTTACCATTATTCTCTAATACCCTGCATCTAACCTCACTATTACTTACCCGGTGATCTCAGTAGATGCGAGCAATATTTATAAGACATATGTGGTCAGATATTAGTAGCTTACGAATATCTTCTACTCTTAATGATGACCACGTTTCGCAGCCGTAGAGTAAAACAGAATGAACTGCCGCGCAGTATACTCATCCCTTAATTGGTAGACGGATATCTCGCCTCCGCCATAGGTGACGCAAATCGGCAAAAGCCAAACGAGCCTGTTGAATCAGTGCAGAGATTTTGTCAGACACCGACCCATTAGCGCGCGCTTCTAAAACTGGACATGGAAACTTCTAATTTATTTGATTAGATGAATTTGCCAATAACTATTCAATTAAACTATCTACAATTTCTCACGGTCGCCAGTAGACCTGAAGGGCTAGTTGATGTAAGCTACTGCCCAGACGTGCTATGTTTTATGGTGTAGGAGTAGATTGGAAGAAATCTAGAGACGGTCTGACCAAAACATGGCACAAATCCATGAAGCCATTACTGAAAAGTGGACTGTGCCCTGTTAGTAAGTGTAGACTACCTGGTTGGGATCTGCGAGACGATAACAACTGATGGTTAGAGACCTTGAATGACATGGCTCAAAATCGTCTGAAATGGTGTGAGCAGGTGCATACACTCATTGTGTTCTCCCAAATCCTAATCCTCTGAATTCTTCATGTCCCTTTCTTTTTTCTCTTTCCAAATTTCACTGGATTATACTCATTGAATAACATCTTCAAACCCTAATCTTTCCGATTACTGCTTATAATTTTACTACCTCTACCACTATGAGATTTGAATCGACAATTGTATCTGTGTGCAAATGTGATATGGCAACTCGAACTGATGTACACACATACGAAGTTCTACCTTGTTAATGATTGACTGACTTCAGACGGGAGCTTCATCTCTGTGCTAATGGCGTGTGGCAACTCAAACTGATGTACGTACGCACGAAGTTCTACGTTGTTACTGATTGACTGACTTCAGACGGGAATTTATATTCCCGAAATATAAATAACACTATGACCAGCGAAATAGCTGGTTTTCTAAGCATTTTACAGAAACCTACATTATATGGTGTTAGATCAAATGATAGAAGCAAGATTGTGACAGTATTCATAAATTGTTGAAATCGAATGTTGGTCTTAATCAGTAACTAATGATAAACGTAGGTAGTTTCTATATTTTATAACTACTGAGTAAAAATGACTTCAGAATTTTAGAATAATTTGCCATAATTGTAAGTGCTTGCACTTTTCTGTTGTATAAACATACAAGACTGTGTTTGACCAGTCTCTATTAGCACATGTGCATCCCTAGCAGATTGTGATCAAATCATGAATAGGAAAAAACGCAAATACTGCATGTTATTGTTAGCAAGCATTTAACGTTACTACAGTAGTTTACAATAGTTTGAGAAATAGCAAATTAATTTAAAATACTAACAATGAGGAAATTATCGACAGGGTCGAAAGACACAATAATTTAAAGTACTTATTAATTGTATATTTACGTTAGCAGAATCAAGCCACTTTTATTTTATATTTATTTTATTTGAACACATAGATATTGATACAAGGAGGCACCGAATACATATGCGTCACACAGATCTCATTTGATTTGTGTGAGAGCTGTGATACTGCCCGGATGCCTAGACGGGAATAGGTGGTTTACTTAGAGGGCCACACTCAGAGCCTTTGACTTAAAGGCAGTGAAACAACGTAAGGAGATGCAGTCCCATGATAGCCGGTGACCAACGATTGGTTCATACGACATTTGTTCTCTCAGGATACTGGAGACCATGTGCACCATTGGTTTGGAATTGTGGTTTTCTAACTCCTCTAGATGGACTCTCAATATCCACAAACCCGGTTCAAGCGCCGGATATTCGCTTTTCGTCCTCGCGATTTCGTAAACAACACCCATGTTGCGAGAAGGAACTGAGTAAAACTTCCCTGGCAGAGGCTATATACGTGTGGCCATGTCAGAGCATTTCGAGTGGGTGAGCGGACTCTCCTCATCCTCGGCCGTACCAAGGAAATTTGGGGGCCACACCTTAAGTACGAGGACTACTGACATATCAACCAGTTATACAAACTGAATTCAGTAGACAAGGGATATCAATGCTCAATTTGTTGAATGAAAGTCGAAGATTATGACTACTAAACCACTGACTAATAGAAGTATAAATCTATAACTAGTGTGGATCCCAGTCAGCTTATAAATATACCACACCATTCATTCGATTTTATTAAAACAGGAGTGAAATGAAAGAAAACGAAAGGACATAATGAGAAAACACCTACATGAAAGAAAGTTGATGTGATAAAAACCATGTAATAAATTAATATTCCCGATGAAAAATCGTATTCATAAGTGTAACACAAACCAATCATCATATGCTCAAACACGACAATCGATCAATTTAATCTTAGTTTTGTGGATTTAAACGAGGAAGTGATAGATAGAAAGCAAGAAAACGAGTAGATAGAGGACAGCTTTTAAAATACATAATCAGACAGATAGAAATAAGCCAAGATGGATTAGTAAAAGTGTGCAGTAATAATAATCGATTCTTTCTTTACATGAATCAGGTCAAGGTGAATTATTCATTAAAAAGAAAATTGATTATCTGCAAGGAAAGTAAATATTGATAAATAAGACAAAATACATCAGGCCACAGTTTCCAATGACATAAATTCTGTACAGTAGAAATAGTTACATTGATTGAATCAAAACACAATTTAGGAAGATCTCTTAGTAATATATATTAGCCTAAGAAGTCGTGATATACACACCATATCAACACACAACAAGTGAACATAAATGAGAGCTATTAAAATATTAACCCTTATGAGTGTATATTTCAAAATGAAATAACTGAAATACGATATGAAAAACAATCAGTTAAAGGCAAGGTAAAATGTGGTTCGCGATCCATAGAACTAACCGATGATGGTGAACAACATGGTAATAAAATACCATTAATTTACGCATACCGTTGAAATATCAGTCGCTAGAAGAAATATAATTCAAATTGTTGATCAAATGATTCTCCCTATAACAGGTAAATCTGCATTGCCTACATGATAAGTGTCATAAATTAAGTCAGTTACAAAGTACGACCAGGCATATATATGCATCGGTCCAAGTCGTCATCCCTCCCTCCATAGCACAACAACAACATGAACACCGGATTCATAGAAGCATTTAACTCAATGGTGTAATATATAAAAGAAAGAGTTTATATAAGGATATATACAGGATATAGTACAGAAAGCAAAAATTAGTTCGTAGAAACAAAGATATGAAGCGATTTTAATCTCAAAGTTTAAGCGAAGATCGAGAGTTTATACACCACCTACACCATTCAGACCGTGTCATCAATTACCTAAATGTGTTTTATAAACTCATCCCAAGATTATTTCAACTACAAACCCATCAATTTTGATTAGACCTTGAGGAAATCTAAAGCTGTAAATATATCAGAATATTACAGGTAGTGAATTAATACCTATGATACTGATAACATAAACAAACATTTCTGGGAATACTGAAAAAAACACCTCTTAAATCAATGGAAAATTCTTTTTCATGTATCCAAGAAGGATACTTAACTAGTGAGCTGAATATGCAACATGACTTAAATACTAAACAATATATTGGAAAAGGACACACAAAGTCCATCTAGGGGGAGCTTTGAAACTCTGATTCTAAACTAATGGTGCACATGGGCTATAGGATCCTCAATGGACAAATATCGTGTGAACCAATCGTTGATCACTGGGACTGCACCTACTGACATTTCTCCACTACCTTGTGGATCAGACCTTTAGGTCGAAGGTTCCAGTTGTGGCCTCCTAAACAACCTGTTTCGGTTTGAGCATCCGGGCAGACATTCAAAAAGAGGATCTAATGTCAGAGCTTAATTATCTAAATGTTATCATCAGTAAAATTTGATCAATTTCATAGGAAATGACATTTGTTTATAACAAACAATAAGAAATGCAAAAGTAAGACAAGTAACTTACCATTTTCTGCATATTCCATGACTAGATATACATGACGCTCAGATTCGATCACTTCATATAAGCGAACTAGTTGACAATAAGAAGAATAAGAATAATCAGAAAATATGGTTAGCAACAATAACGTTAATTTTAAAGACAAAAATATAGTAAGTATCAGTTGAACTCATTCACAGTTAGATACCACTTTCAAAGAGAACGTTCAATATTTATGAAGTATAAATACTGTGCATGGGATCACTAAATCACACGTGTACATCTACACTCATCGACTGATACATAAATAAATATACTAGTAACTCAAACCAATTACATATTGTGAGTAGTTGTGTTTGAGTTTACAAATCATTGATTCCTACCACCAGCAGCATCCCCCTTCACTTATGATTATGCATGTATATACATATTCCTTTCAGTCACATGTATGATGATGAAGTAAATTCAACAATACAAGTACTATTAAACAATCGTATTACAACATCATTCTAAACGATGGTCATTTGTCAAATGTCAAACGAAACAATCATGTATCATATAAACAGTAGATGAAATTCCATACTCCAATTATATTAATTCAGAGTATTACTATTCAAATCAATCGTCATTGAAGGAATTCATTGAGCTTCATTCAATCAGGATAGTCTGTACCTCTCTCTGTTCAGCACATTCCAATAGGCTATTTTTTGGTTTACCGCCTCTGTTGTGTTTTTACCCACAACTCGTGTAAATTTAGATTGTGTATATGTAAAATTTACTACAGCTATCTCAATCAATGAAGATTAGTACACACCCACCCACCCTATCAAACCACTCGTTATCGTTACCTAAGTATATCATATTGAACCACTGCATTAATCAAGTTTTTGTTGCCCCTCACCACCACCACCACCACCACCACACACATTTATGAGAAATCCTTCGAAGATATCTACGGTTAAAACCTTCTGGCCTATTTGTGTCTGTTATTTATAAATTTCATTTTTATGGTTATAAATTAAAACAGACGATGCTGCTGATGAACAAACGATATGAACATGTCATCAACACTATGGGTGGTGAAAGTTGCCAAAATCAGGTCATAAAAATCTATACTGTTACAAAGAAAAACAATGAACAAATGAATTCACAATATAAAAAGTATAGATTAAAAATTAGACTGAAAACTTCACACAGAAACACAGAAAATAACTGTAATTGTTAGACCGGTTAGAAACGACATTATATCAGTAGAACAATGATCCTACATTGCCTTTCTCCTTTCTACCTTTTTTAAACAAATAATAATACATCCACAATCAGACAACACAAATATACACAATTATAAGTATGGTTTTAAACGCCTTATCACCAACTAGACTACTATCATGGAAACATGGCGGAATAACATATGTTCATTGAAGTGTTCTCATCATCACATTTTTACTAGACATGATTACTGAATAGGAAAACCAAATAATTCCCCTGGCAACTCCATTTTACAATAGCATTTCCATTGATCACTGCCACTAAATGAATTAATCAATTCCAAGCAAAATCACTTAAACCGATAATATTAGCAACTTTCGAATGCACTTGAATTTGAGTCAAGCTGTTTGTTATAAGAGGGGAGTTAATATTGACTAGTTGTTCAAACAAAAATATGTCGAGTGAGGTTCCAATATGGAATCTATTGATTAAATATTGAATGGTTTAAAAGCAAAGTTATACACCTCCACTAATCAGTGACATGTCGTCTTAGGGATGAATCTTCATACGATCGAACCGAAATATTATCAACTCCATGTTCAATTAATTCATTCTAACAACACAAATGAGACTAGAATTTTCTACAATTTAAGTTTAATGATATACGAATGTTAGATGAAAGTATTTTAGGCAATAAACAGTATGTTCTGATATTAGATTTCTTGGTAATTTGTATTCATTAGTAGGGAGTATCCAAAAACCTGAAGAGAGCTAGAACCTATGTTAACCTGTATAAATCAATAGTAACATCTCTCACCAGCTAATATAAAGTATACAGTGATGTGTCAAGTTACTTAACTTAATGGCTATATAACTTGATCGATAAAATTGAATCAGTAATCAATGATGAGATCATGTACTAATGGTTACAATCACTGGGTGACTGAATGATCATATATGATTATTGTACAATAATAATAATTGTATCTTACCGATGTTTGGATGATTTAACATTTTCATAATATTCACTTCTCGGAATAGCTGATATTCAAAGGGAAAAAGTATAAAAAGAAAGTTGAGTAATCCAACAACAACAAAATAAAACGATTCTTCAGTGATAATTATTTTTTTGAAGATCAACAAAGTATTGTTATTCAATGTAACCTGGTAGACTGAAATACAGATTCCCGTACTCAGTATCATGTTGGATGATACATTAAATATGAGAGGTAGATATGTTACCGGACTGACTGCCTGCCTAAAATATATGAAGCAACAACCGAACCTATGACACTTTCTCCATAGTAAATGAGATTTCAATGCATTATTAATAGAACTCTGATGAATAAAAGTAGAACTGCAACCCATGACTCACTGATTATAAAATTGAGTTCACAGTCCTATAATTCATCTGATTTATACAGTTAGGTTGTCCATTTGATAGCCTACTCTTACATCGATCAACTATGGTCATACAGATAGGGGATGGTTAAGCACTTATATCATATACCAGCTACCTTACTCAATCAATATAAACTTATATATTACTTCATTGTTTCAAAAGATTAATCAGTATGAAGTACACTATCTGCGGGTAATACATTCCTAATAAAATCAGCTTGTTTATTGTTTAATTCGTCATTTATATCGCAAACTAGATTGATTTAAACAAGGTCCGATAACCGTACAATGCTTTTAGATTTCCAATGGTTTTCAAACTAAAATCAGCCAGTAATATATTCAAATTCATCTAAACAAAGAAACAGACTAAGTTGTGATTTATTAAATCCAAAACACAATGACAACGAAGGTTATACATACACAACTGGTTCAGAACCAACATTTCATAACTCAACTAGGTGGATCCTTCATATCCACTAACCAGGCTAAAATGCCGAATATTCGCTTTCCATGTTGTCAATTTTGTAAACAACAGTAATGCCACAAGAAGGCAATGAGTAGGACTTCCTTGACAGTGATTGTATGCACGTTGCCATGTGAGAGCATTTCGAGAAGGAGAGCTGGCTCGCTCTACTCTCAGCCATATCAGAGCATTTTCGAGTTTAAAAGTCAACCATCTCCAACCAGACTGGCTTGCTCAATAATGATTAAAATATTTAGTCCAGTGAACCAATTTATATTTATTTACTAAGTATCATAACAAAATCATTAATTCGTTAAATGAATAATCAAACAAATAGTAACCGTTCAATAGCCTAATCTCTATGATACGGTACTTTCAATCTAAACTAAAATAGGAAAGTTTAGGCGGACATCTTGATTATCAGAAGGGGTTTTGTGGAGATTTTAGTCATTCCAATAGTTGAAATTATTAGTCAATTGAAACTACACCACCATGGAAAACCTGGAAGCGCGCGAGACTGTTAGGTACTGGGTTCGAATCTCGCGGAGGGATAGTGGATGAGCACTGCTGAGAATTCCCAAACTAGGACGAAACTGCTGTCTAGTGTTTCCAGGTTTTTCATGGTGATCTAGCTTCAATGGACATTTTAATTAACCATATAAGTAATATGAAACAAATGTCAAACATTTCCGGTAATAATAATAATATTAATACTCCCAATTATACAATGGATAAAGAGACTATAGTTATTGTTGAACACAAAAAAATCAATGAAAAGGTATTAAACATAATTGAATTTTATCTCTATCTCTCTTTATCTCTGTCTGTGTGAATATTCGTGAGTGACAGATATGAAACCAGAGAATGAAAGATAGAAAAAGAAAGAGAGAGACATAGCAACACGTGTCAAATTAACTTTATCATTATTATTCTATCATTGTTATTGATTTTTTGACAGACAGCCTATTGTTTTAATTATTTGTGGAATTCTGTAGTATACATATTGGCCCATTGCCCTTAGTTGTCATCTCTTATTCATTCACTCTTTCTCTCTCTCCCCACTTACTTTCATGCTTATGTACAAACCATACAAATAAGGAGTAAAACGGATTCGATTAGAAAAGGTAATAATAATAATAATAAAGGAAGATAGACAATTAATTTGGGAGAAAATCAATATACACACATACACACACACACACACAGAGAGATAGAAATGATCCAAACCACTTATTACTTGATAGTATTTCAGTATGTTCGAGAAGGATAGATAGTAGTTTCACCATAGCTCCGGCTCATCTATGGTGAATCTCATATTAACCTAATAGGCAAAACTAACATTCCCACAAAAAATAATTCAAGAATTTCAATATAATTCAGTAGTTGAAATCATGAGTCAACTGAAACTAGACCACCATGGAAAACCGGGAAGCAATGGATGGCCGTTTCGTCCTAGTATGGGACTCATCAACAGTGCGCATCCACAACCTCGCCCCACTCCCGCGAGACTCAAACCCAGGACTTATCAGTCTCGCGCGCGAACGCGTAATATAATTCATGAAATAGCATAACAGCTATTGACTTAGGCCATATTAGTAGATGTAGGCTACTTGATTAGTGTGTGGGTAATAATCATAACGAGCAGTTGAAAATATCAGGTGAAATGGTTCAGAACAAGTAACAATAACGAATCTTTACTGTTAGTCATCTCTTGAGTTTTAAAATAACCTTACACTCTTCACTGCGTAAATTTGTTCTTTCTTAAAATTCAGCATTTATACCTAATCTTTTCTATGACTAACAATAATTTTACTACATTTACTACTCTGGTATTCGCATTCAAAAATTCAACTTTGTCTTCATATAATGTGGTATATCGAACTGATACTCACATGTACCAGATTCTATGTGATGATGACTGATTGATTGAAGTTATTAGGAGAGATGACAGATTAATAACTTTCAATTAGTAAGTTACAAATTCAAGTTCAACTTCAGTTTGACCAGTCGGATAAAATCACCATCCTCCTATCTAGAGTAACTTAAAGCTGAAAAAATAAATATGTACTCAGTAAATGAATTGCATGTTATTATTACACTAATTAATTAACTTACCTTCTTCAAACTGGCCTGATTAAGCTGAGTTTTATCGATCACTTTCACAGCAACCTGCAATAATATAATGGGGGAGGTTTTTAGTTTCTTAAAAGAAAAATAAATAAATAACTGGTTAAGCATAAACAATGATTACCATACAAATTTGAGAAGTCTTCAATCTATACAGTAATCTGACAAGTAGTTCAAATCAAATTGGTAGGGAAATTTGAAATGATAATCAGAAACTACTTCTGCATGATAAAGTTGTTTGTCTATCATCAACTACATATACGATGGATTGAAGTGAGTTAACAAGGTAGGATACTGTTCTACTTTGCATTTCAATTACAATTTCGTCTGCATATAAATCGAATGGAATACTTGAATACCTTATGTTGATTAACACTGACTTATTTTCAACGAGCTATATTCAAGCGAATATCAATTTTAGAGAAAAACTATTCAAATTAATATACAAATTGAATTAGAAAATTCCTAAGTGATTTTCATAAAACATAATCTGTAAAAATAAATAATGTTCGAATTCTCACTTCACGCCCAGTTGAAACATGTTGTGCTAATTTGACTTTTGCAAAATTACCACGACCAAGTGTACGAATTAACTTATATTTCCCTACATTTGGTTGATCTCTTAGTGATTTTCTGTCAGGATTATGTTGAAACGAAGAATTAGTAGCTTGATCGTTGGTACCAGTACATGAAGTTTTACGCATTAAACGAACTCCTGATGAACTGACAGTACTTGTTGTAGTCACACTAGGCATCTTTGTTACTTTTCTGTGATCTGCTAAAATTAATAATATGAAATGCCTTTTGTTATTAGGGAAAAACAATAGTGATACTATAACTGACTACGATAATCAATATGTCACTTGGCCAAGGTGAGTTACCTACGAACTAGAAGGACAAAACAGGGTCGAAACAACTCCCATCAAATTATAAACCTGTTAGCTTCACCAGTGTCGTGGTTAGAAGGATAATCAGAAAGACCATAATAACATCCGTGGAAACCAACAACTAGTTAAACAGCGAACTACATGGTTTCAAGGAAAGATGATCTTGCACAACAAGCCACGTTATAGCGATATCAAAGAACAAAGGCTCTAGATAATAGAAAATTAGTGGATGTTGTCTACGTAGACTTCAGAAAAGTATTTGATAAGGTGCCAAAAATATAAACTACTCTTGAGGCTGGAAAATTCAAGAATTGCCGGACCTCTCCTAAAGCAGAACAATGATTTCTTGGTAGGTCGTAGACAGAAAGAATGAATTTCAAATGCTCCTCCTGGAAACTAGTACATAGTGGAGTACTGCAAAGCTCTGTCCTAGGCCCTTTACTTTTTATACCATATGTAAATGAACTCCCAAATATGGCTCAGTCATCTATGCTACTATAAGCTGATGCAAAAATCGAGTCAAGTAATAGGAGGCGTATATGTGCACTTCAGTCAGACTTAGTTGTTATGATTAGCTGGTCTAAAAAATGGTTGGTGCCTATCAATGTGACTAAGTATGTTTACATGCACATTGCGGATACAAATGTAAATATATATAGCACAGAGGAAGTCAGTGCCCATAGTCTGGATCTTCAGATGAAAATGAGCCATGATCTCAAGACCACGGTCCACTGCCTAGAAGTGGCAACTGAGGCGTTCAAAACCCTACGGGCTTTAAAACAGACGTTTACCAAGTTAGATACTAATATTTTCACTACAGTATATACAATCTTAGTGAGATCCAAACTTGAAAACTCAGTTTAGGTTGCAAGCCTCTGTGTAAAAGGTTACTCGGATATCTTGAGATCTTAACAACACACTTTACTTTAGATTTGAACGCGTTTTTTGACTTGCTGTATTTTAGTATTACTTAAACAACAATGAAATCAATGAAGAAAAATATACCGATCGAAATTCCTTTAATGATCACCATTAAATAGTTATTTCTCGAAATCCTGCGATGTTGAATCTCGGTCTATCACGTTTAGAACTATATTCACTAGACTGCAGGACTTCATATTGCAGCATACAATTCAGACGTTAAAAACAGCTGATAACAATCGACTTTTCAACGAAACTTGTGGTAACCTATCTTGTTACGCATTTAATGGGCACAAGTGATGGGCATTAGATCATTTAATGACATCGACGTGAGCATCTCTAGAGCAATTAGTTAGTGGCTAGCACGATACCTAGAGCAATTGAACTACATATTTGAAACCTTCCATAAAACCTCTCCAGCTACCGACCGGTATCGCTAGCCCTAAATTAGTCGAGTGGATATTAACGCCAAATACACGGTAAAATACTGCTTACTCCTCAGCTGATTTTCAGCAACCGCTGCTGAAGACACAGCCAGATTGCAGAGACATAAAGGTTGAGGTTGTTAAGTGAAAATAATGTTGAAGAAAAGGAAACTATGGAAGCTAGCTTTCGCAGTTTCATTTTCCTAATGGCTGTCAGTGAATACGATTTTCATTAACGACTAATTAGGAATAGTAAAACTGACGACCCAATTTAAGACTTACTTTGGTCAAGCAAATCTTTTCAAAATAATTTCTCTAAGACGAATACATTAATCTGTATAGAAATTTACACAGATTAAGACAAGTACAAAACCAGCACCACTTACAAGTCAGCCAAACAAAGAAACGACCCTAGCTATATCACCCGCTGGATCCCACTTCAACTAGGGATATATCAATGGATTCCCAAAAAGGCAAACGATACCCCAGGTATACCAACTTGTTTGAAAAACTACTAATGAGCTAGGATATATCTTGTGCTTAAGTTCATGTTTCGATCATGGCAAAATGAAAAATACCTGTGCGAATTATCGTAAAAATGATTTTATACATACCCAGCAGCTGATTTACTGAGATCCGATATCCGAGTGTTCATACAAACTAAGAAACACTACATTACCAACAAACAACCACATTCTACCAACCGCTCAACACTTCAAGTCAATCAAACAACCTTCAAACTCCAAAATGACACAGACTGTTTTCAATGATATTAGGGAAGCTTTCCCCTTATGTGTCTAGAAGAAACAAACAATCGACGCTCCAAAAGTAAAAAAGGCTAGAAGAAAAAACAAAAGTGAAAGAAGAATAAACAGGAAATAGTCGAAAGGAGAGGTGGCCTGTAATAATTCAGATGATGGTTGTCTCTCAGTTGATCCAACTTTCTTTTGAAAGCACCGGAAAATAGGGCCTCAATAACGTTCGTTGATGATTCGATGGGAAAGTCGATAGTCAGCTGACAGGTAACTTGTCCTGGGCTAGTGAACAATTTTAGTGTCCTCTTGAACTTTCTGTTTTCGACATGAGTCAACATAGTCTATATAATTGAAACTGTAATCTCAGATTCAGTTTCAGTTTGGGAAGGACAGGAGGCCTGATGGCCTGTGTTAATCCTGGCAATGGTGGTCCCTCAGTTGATCCGACTTTCTTTTGAAAGAATCGACGGATGGAGCCTCAACCACGTGTTGAGGTAATGAGTACGGCTCGTTTATGATTCGATGGGAAAGTCGATAGTCAGCTGACAAGTAATTTGTTCTTGGCTTGTGAACTTTTTTGGAGTGTCCTCGTAAATTCTCTGTTTTGGAAGACAAGTGAGGATGATACAGGTATTCAGTGTTTGACAACGCTTCTACCAGTAACACCTTCTAACATGCTTTGTTCCCACCGAGAGAAATCAAAAGACAGAGTCGACGAGATCGGAAGAGTGTATTTGGCGATAACCAATATATCGGAATTCTCTGATCTAATCTGGCTAGTGATTGCGGTTGATGTTGAGTACAGCGTTACAGCACGTGATCTGGTGCGGAAGCATGACCGAGCGCTTTCAGCTAGATGAGTCCACTAAAACATATAGTCAGCATCCAATGTCGAAAACCTACAGAGCTATTTAGTTTGGGGATTTATTTACCGCTACAGATCACTCCCCCGCTAGTGGGGCAGTGATGACCCTAAGACGTGGCCAGCCAGAAGTTTAAACCCAACGAGTTTGTCGTTGGTAAACACTCTTCTGATAGCTTACTAAATTTAGCAGCGTCTGGTCGTCTTTCCTTACTATATGAGGCCGGGGTACAACATAGTTAAAAAAAAAGAAATGTACAATGAAAATTTAGGATCCTCATAAACGTCATCGTTCTTTTCCAGCCGTCCTGGAAAAGAAGAAAGAAAATGTAAGTGCACGTCGAAAATACACTCGTATGTGCGTAAAAAAGGGAAAATAAACTCATGAACACGTAACAGCGTTTAAAAAAAATCGTTTTTTTTGTTTTTTTGAAATAGAAATGAAGATATATAAGCCTATTAAAAAAAATAATTTATTTTTTATTAATATAGAAAATGTCGAGAAGTGCCTTACGTGCAATAGTCGTTTAAATATTCTGGAAATCTCTTTCTTCTTACAGAACGCGTCGTTTTAAGTTTATTTTCGGATACTGTCGAAGTATCATCGTGTGTGTTGGTTGTCGGATGAGGTATTATAAGTGTCAGAGTCGTGTCGTTCAATTGTACCGAAGGAAAATCCACGTAGATAGGATTTCCTTCTAAATATGCTGCTTTGAGGCGATCGATGCTGATGCTATCGTTGGTTCCGTTCTTATCGATTATATAGTACTTCGGTTCGCGTTGAAGAACTTTGAAAAGTCCTTCGTATGCTGATTCGAAAGGTCGTCGATGCGAGTCTCGACGAACGAAAACGTGTTTACTATATCGTAAGTCAGGTTGAATGAAAACATCAGTTGATTGAGGTCGAGTGGAAGGTGGTTCAACTGAACGCATTGCGTTTGTAAGCCTGTTCGTGTAGGAGGTTAGATCTATGCTCATTGAAGAGGATGAAGGATCCACGTATTCTCCTGGAAGTCGAAGTGTCGTTCCATAAACGAGTTGAGCCGCAGCGTATCCAATGTCAGCTTTCACTGCGTTGCGGATACCTTGTAAGACGAGTGGAAGAGCGTCGGTCCACTGTGAAACGTTTGCAGCTGATAGTGAATCTTTTAGTTGTCGGTGAAAGCGTTCTACCAACCCGTTTGCTTGTGGGTGGTGGGCGGTCGTTCGGAAGCGAGTGCTTCCTAATAGTGTGGTCAGACGACGGAAAAGTTCAGACTCAAACTGACGTCCGCGGTCTGTAGTGATGGTTGAAGGGCAACCGAAGTTTGCTACCCATCGTTCGACGAAGGTGCGGACCACTGTTTCAGCAGTGATGTCCCTGATAGGTACTGCTTCTGGCCATCGAGTGAAATGATCTACACAGATCAAGAGGTAAGAGTATCCATTTGAATCTGGTAAAGGTCCTACCAAATCCAGATGAACATGGTCGAAACGAGCATCGGAGTTTTAAATGAGCCTAAGGGACATTTATTGTGTCTGATGACCTTAGATTTTTGGCGGCTTACACAGGAGCGTGCCCACTCCCTCACGTCTTTATTCATACCAGGCCAGCAAACGCGTTCTGCTATGAGCTTGATGGTTGCACGAACACCTGGATGAGAAAGTTTGTGCAATGTGTTGAAGACATTGCGTCGATAATGTTTCGAGACGATTGGGCGATCTCTACCTGTAGATGTGTCACAAAGTAAGGTTTCCTTACCTGTTCCCATCTGTTTGATGCGTAGTTTAAGGTTTGTGGACGATAACTCGTGCTGAAGATCAGTGTCTTCTTTTTGAAGCTGGGCGAGTTTAAGAAGGTCGATTCCTTGGAAACTGTTCAAGGAATTTATTCGAGACAAGGCGTCTGCAACTACATTGTTTGCTCCAGAAATATGTTGAATATCTGAAGTAAACTGCGAAATGTAGTCCAGTTGTCGAGACTCACGGGGAGAGTACTTGTCAGAAGGAGAGCTTAACGAGAAAGTGAGCGGTTTATGGTCAGTGAATAGAGTGAATTCACGGCCTTCGATATAGTGTTGAAAATGCCGTACAGCACAATACATAGCTAAGAGTTCCCTACCGAATGTGCTGTATCTCGATTCGGTGTCTAGCAACCGTCTAGAGAAAAATGCCAAGGGTTGCCAGGAGTTGTTAACTTATTGTTGTAAGACTCCTCCGATTGCCGAGTCGGATGCGTCTACTGCGGTACTAATGGGTGCTTCAGTGTCCTGATGTGCGAGCATTGTTGCTTCAGCGATCAGTTCCTTAACTGTAGAGAATGCTTTTCGTGCGGTGTCGTCCAAATTAATGGATTTCGCATTTCCACGAAGTTGGTCGACGAGGTAGCGAACTCTCGTTGTCACATCTGTGACGTACAACAGACGACTATGTTCGCCGGCTACGGTTGCCGTTAACGCGTGCCGGCTTGGAAGTTTCCCGAGTTGTTTTTCGAGTCAGTCGTTTTCGTGTTGGGAAAATTGCAGGGTTTTCTGCAATTTCTGGAAGATTTTCCATACTGGTTATGATACCAGCACCAGTCAGGGTTATCCGTCTCCCGTGGTCTAGAGACAGATCGTTTACGCGAAATGCTTCTACGTGGACTGCGTGAGCGACTACGGTCGTTACGAAGATTAAGATAACGCGTGAGTGTATGACATAACTCGGTTATGTCATTTTGAGTCGTGTGAGGCTTTTCTTTGACGGAAAATACCTCTGAAGTAGACGATTTCGTTATTTCTAAAATACGATCGGCAGATGCAGCTAGCTCGTCTAAGGCGTTGTTCTGAAACGAGACCAGAACCGCTTGCACCTGTTGAGGAAGTTTAGACAAGAAAAGTTGTTTAAATAGGCCATCATCGAAAGTTCTTAGTCCTATCACTTCTCTCATTCGTTGCAACATGTCCGTCGCAGAACCGTGTTGTAAGTCGATGTTATTGAAGAGTTGATCTAACCTTTGTCGATCGGTTAGGTCTCCTCGTTTAACAATCGAACGTTTCAAGATTTCGTAAGGATCGGAAACATCACTAGTGAACATACGAGGTGTTACGTACCTGTTGAATTCGCGCGGTAGTGGCTTGACTACTGCGAGGAATTGTGCACGTGTGTCGATCACGTCGTGCTCGGAGAAATCGGATTCTGCGTAGCAGAACCAGGCTTCGATATTGTCGGGCCAGAAAGGCATGAGTTGAAACGAAGGCGGGGACAAAGTCTTAAGCTTGAGTACTTTGGGTGTCTGTTCAGCCATGATGAAATATGAAGTACGATAATGAACGAGGGGAAAATATATATATATAAATCCAGGGAAAAAACACGAAAAAAATTCACAATGTTTAAGAAAATACGGTAATAATATATAAAAATCCCAAAAAGGAACAGACTCACTGTTGCAATTAGGTGTACCAGATCACGACGGTCTCACCATTGAATGATGATACAGGTATTCAGTGTTTGACAACGCTTCTACCAGTAACACCTTCTAATATGCTTTGTTCCCACCGAGAGAAATCAAAAGACAGAGTCGACGAGATCGGAAGAGTGTATTTGGCGATAACCAATATATCGGGAATCTCTGATCTAATCTGGCTAGTGATTGCGGTTGATGTTGAGTACAGCGTTACAGCACGTGATCTGGTGCAGAAGCATGACCGAGCGCCTTCAGCTAGATGAGTCCACTAAAACATATGGTCAGCATCCAATGTCGTAAACCTACAGAGCTATTTAGTTTGGGGATTTATTTACCGCTACACAAGAAAAACGAGGGCATATCAGGTGTTAATTTGGCACTAAGCAATTTGGAAACTGTAATAAAGCCGCCTCTAGTTCTGCGATATGACAACGGGAAAATGTTCAGCTTGGCCAGTCGAGCTTCATACGGAAGCTTCGCTATTCCGTGAATCAGCTTATTTCCCGTTCTCTGAACCCTTTTCAGAAGCTCGCTGTCTTTTTTTAAGCAGGGGCTGGCCGCTTGTATGCAGTACTCAAGTTTAGGACGTACGAACACTGTATATAAAGTCAAAAACGTATTAGCGACGACATGACTAAAAGCCTTACGTATTGACCATAACGTTCTAACACCTTTGGCGGCTATTGCACGGCAGTGTGCAGTAGTCGTTAAGTCTTGGCTAACGATGACTCCTAAGTCATTATGTGTCTGGACGACATGTAGCTCAGTGTTATTCATCGTGTATGTATCTGTACCTTGATGACCGATATGCATCACAACACACTTGGAAGTATTTATCGGCAACCGCCAGGTTTGAGACCATTCAGATACTTTCGTCAGGTCATTTTGGAGTTCTAAGCTATCACCCTCACATCGTATCGTTCTCCATATCTTGACATCGTCAGCATATAGCAAGACCGATGACGATGATAGGAGACGAGGACGGTCATTTACATACAAGAGGAATAGCACTGGCCCCAAAACTGTACACTGAGGCACTCCACCGAGCACAGTTCTCGAGCTAGATAACTTTGAGTTCACCCTTACTCTTATCATATCAGATGCAAATTCATCACCAAGTAACCTAAAAACAGTGAACAAATGACGTCAGGTTCTTCTATATGACAATGGAGATAGGTTGAGTTTGTTCAGTTGAACATCATACGGGAGCTTTGCTATTCTGGAGATCAGCTCACATGCTGTTCCTTGAACCTTTTCCAACAGCTCATTGTCTCTTTTCAGGCAGCAGTCAGCTGCCTGTTTACAGTACACATGTTTAAGATGGACAACTACTGTATACAAAGTCACAAAGTTTCTAGCATCGGTATGGCAAAAGTTCCTGCATATTGACCATAGAGTCCTAAAACCTTAGGCTGCTATCACATGGCAGTGTTCAGTAGTCTTTTCGTATGGGCTAGTGATGACGGGCAGCTCGCTATTAGTCTCTGTGTATGCACCTGTGTTTTTGTAACAAATACGCACCGTAATACACTTAGAAATCATTGTCAGCAATTGCCATGTTTGAGACCATTTAGATTATTTCTCCAGGTGATCTTGAAGCTCTAAATTATCAACCTCACTTTTTATCTAAGCAACGATAGATAGCGGCTAGCATTGGAATCCAGGACGCGCGTTTTGTTCTATGTCGGACTCGTCAGATTTATGTACCTGCATCTCAGTGTTGATGTTCACTCTGGGACTCGAACTCAGTACCATTCGCTTCAAACGCCATCGCGTTATCTACTCAGCTACTAAGTCCTGATAGCCACTTGCTTGTGCAATGGGGTGAATTCAAGTTCATTTGGTATTGTTTGACTTCTATCTTCCATTGAGGTTTAAGACTGCAATTGATCAGTCTGTTATCAGCATATGTGCATACTGTGTGTATGCCTCGATATTGCCCTAATTCACAAGCTTTTTGTGAGCAATGATGGTTAACGCGATGCCGTTCGAAGCGAATGGCACTGAGTTTGAGTCCCATAGTGAACATCAACTATGAGATGCAGGTACATCCAGCTGACAACTCCCACATACGACTAAACCCGTGTTCTGGATTCCCTGCTGGACTTTATACATCATTGTTTATTAAAAGCTTGTGAATTAAGGCAATATCGAGGCATGCACACAGTATGCACATATGCCAATAACAGACTGATCAATTGCAGTCTTAAACCTCAATGGGAGATTCAAGCCAAACAATACCATGTGAAAACTCCCATTTCGCCGTTTGATAAATAAAAAGGAACGAATTGAGCGAAGAGATTTCTTTTCAATTAGTTTTTTATCATGGCTCTACGCTAATATATGTATATATATATATATATATATATATATATATATATATATATATATATATATATATGATTTACAGTAATGATATAATACTCATCGAGTGGATACGTTACGTATTAACTGAATAATGAAATTTAAATTAACATTGAGTAATCGGAAGAAAGAGGATTAGTAATATTCAAAGTAATTATTAAATCACGAAGTTGCCACGTTGCGTAATATATGAAAAGAGAAGGAACACAATTTTTTAATGGATGGTCTATTGAATCATAGTTACGTAAGAATCAAGAGATGAATGTTGAAAAGTTATAAAGTTCAAAAGCAACAGAAACAAAGTTTCAAAATTTGAAAAAAACAAGTGGAAGAAGCATGAAAAATATTTTTCTGTGGAGGAAATCTTATACTGATGGCCGGGGCAGAGAAAGTTGTTGTACGAACCACAAAAATGAACTACACAAATATAACTGATAATTGTTCGGTTCCACGTAAGTGTTTGGCGTCCACAATGGATTGACATTCTAGAAGGAAGAAGAAACGGTGTAGACATTTTGTGTACGAAAGGACTTGAAAATTTATGTGCGTAAATGTGTCAATTTGTCAGAAGTTGGACTCCTCATCAAACTCGATCGCCTATATGAACTTGAATTTGTGATGACCAGCTTTTATAACCGGGTTCGTAGCTGCGGGTGCATGGGAGTACTCGTCAAGTAGAATATACCGTCAAGGAGAAAAAGCAAATTACAATGATTACGAGGATCGAATAGGTTTTTTATGTCAGTGACCATTTGATGGCTTGATGTAGGTATGCATATTACTTTGAAGCTACATCTCCTCAAGACATCTGAGTAACGTGTTGGTCTGCAACTTACAAGTGTGCGAGTTCTATCAGTCATGGACATCACGAATAACTGATCAGTGTAAGGAAGCACTACAGTCACATCCACTATAGACCGATGTGGTCTATCGGTTAAGTTTGTGGTCTAGCATTCAGGAGGGCAGAGGTTCAAATGCATATGAGGTAGGCGTTTTCACTCACGAAACTTACATCTATACGATGATTGCTGACTGAACGTTGCTCAGACATGAAGTAAAATAACAATAAAATACGCACTGGTATGCCAAAGTGCTCTTACAAGCCATATTGGATCACTGTGTTAGCTGCCTGAAGTATGAACAATATTTGTGTTTTCAATCCAGGTAATTAATAATCAAATGAAAATGCCACATGTGTGGTAGGTTTCAGTCTTACGACAAACTAAGTTTTTCAACATTCAATATGAGATCATAAAAAATATGCATATAAGAAATAAGGAAATATGTGAATATATGAGTTATAATTTTTTGACAGTATACTTATTTGTTTGAGGTCAAATTTCAACTAATAAACCTAAGTTGTTACGGTCTGGTCAGCAATAAATGCTGATATATGTCGAACAGTAAACGATTGTGGAAGACGTCACAAGCTGAAAAATAATCCTCCGAAGTAGACTCTATGGTCACTATCGTCTGAGGCCTGACTGAGATTTCATGCAAACTACTGTAGTCGATGTCTACGCAAATAATATACATTTGTGGTTATTGATTCTTTTTCAAAGTAACCCCAAATGTTTTCACAACTTTGTCGAATTCAGACTTGACAATCCAAGCATAAGGAATGGATTATAGTCAGGAGGTTGTTCCTTTGGTATTAAAGACTCATGAAGGCTCTCAGTTCGCTGCGGACACAGCCAATACCTTTAAAGATACCATGAGTATTTGGAATTTCACACCTTAAACAGTAACACTTTCGCTAATATTAACGTAACAACACAGTGAAATCGGGAGTCATAAGCGATGAGATTCGAAGATATTTTAAATAGGCTATCACTATATCGAGAAGTGACTGATCTATGCTAGCTAGCGGTTGTAGGGGAAGTTGAGCACAGCGTACCCACTCGTGATCTGATCCGAATGCGTGACAGAGCGCTTTCAGCTAGGAGATTCCATTAAAACCAATGTGGTCGGTATCAAGTGCAGAATACTTAGAGATTTATTGATTTTGTGTATGTATTTATCACTACAGATCATTCCTCTCCAGTGTGATAGTGATCACTATAAGTCGTAGCTAGCCTGAAGTGTAAGCATAACGAGTTTGTCTTTGGTAAACACTCTGATGTCGGCGCACTATGTTAAGCAGCATCTGATATTCTTTCCTTACTATAAGAGGTTATGTGTTGCAACATAATAATGAAGAGACAGATACAATGAAAATTTTGAATCATGGTGAATTTCTTTATTTTTTCATCTTTTCCAGCTCTCCTGGAAAAGAATGTAAGGCTATGTGAATGCATATCGTATGTGCGTAAGAACAAGAAACGGGTGAATAGCGTGAGACCATTTTTGCAGATTGGTGTTTCTGAAAAAGTAATATACACATATAAGCAAGCATATGAGCCGTAAAAATGTTTCCATCTGGAAAAATATGTGTATATACGCATATTAAAAATAGGTTGTGTCGTGCTACAATAAACAAATCGAGAGTTAACAAAATGTTATGTAATGTCTCACGTGCAGTAATGCTTTAGATGTTCTGAAAACCTTACTCTTTTTCCAAAACGCGTTGTTTTGTGTCTGTTGTCAGATATCATCGAAGTGTCATAGTGATTGTTGGTTATCGGGTGAGGATCGTGAATGCGGTATTCGCGTCTCTTGATTGTACAGAAGGAAAATCGACATAAACATGGTTTTCTTCAGAATACACGGCTTTGGGGTGATCGATGCTGATGCTGTCGTTAGTTCATTTCTTATCGGTTCTGTTGTACATAGGTTCGTGCTGAAGAACTTCAAAGGGACTTTCGTATGCCATTTGGAGAAGTTGTCGAAGTGATTCGCGACGTACAGTGACGTGTGTATTACATCGTAAAGCAGGTTGAATGAAAACATCGGTTGACTACAGTCGAATGAAAACAGGTTTAGCTGAACGCATTGCGTTTGTACGCCTGCTCTTGTAAGAGGTTAGATCCATGTTCATTGAAGAGGATGAAAGATCCACGGATTCTCCTGGAAGTCAAAGTATCGTTCCGTAGTGAATCAATTGTCAGATTTCACTGCATTGCAAACACCGAATAAGACGAGTGGAAGAGCGTCGGCACATTGTTAAACGTTTTTAGGTGAGAGTGAAGCTTTAAGCTGTCAGAAAAAGCCTTCTACTAACCCGTTTGCTTAGGTTGGTAACCGGTGTTCGGAATCGCGTTATTCCTAATCGTGTAGTTGGACGACGATAAAGGTCCTACCAAATCCAGATGAACATGGTCAAAACGAGCGTTGTGAGTTTCGGTAAAATCTAAGAGATATTTGTTATGTCTAATCAACTTAGATTTCTGGCAGATTACACAGGAGCGCGCCCACTCCTTCATGTCTTTATTAATACCAGGCTACAAACGTCGCTATACTTTGAGCTTGATGGTTGCAAAAACACATGGATG
Source organism: Schistosoma margrebowiei (assembly GCA_944470205.2). Taxonomy (NCBI): domain Eukaryota; kingdom Metazoa; phylum Platyhelminthes; class Trematoda; order Strigeidida; family Schistosomatidae; genus Schistosoma; species Schistosoma margrebowiei. The sequence goes on from OX104028.1 coordinate 5,144,761, forward strand.
GGAGTGTATGTGCAACGCAATAAATACGTTGCGTCGATATTGTTTCGGCACAATTGTGTTGGGGACGATAGATCCCCAAAACGTTAGTTGCCACTGATTGTAAGTCAAACATTGAGTGAGTTGATAATTTTCCCTTGAAATGAGAAGTAGAACTAAGGTGTTTGTGATAGATAGGTTAATCGAACCGACGTTCCTAGGAAGTCGATTCTAGGGGGAAGCTAATGTAAAAGCATAGGTTGGTTGGTTAAGAGTTGACCACAAACAACCAAGCATATGCCAAAACTGTATTGTTCAAATATTCATTCACTTCCTTATTTTGTATAAGCGTTATATTCCTTATTATCTTATATTGAATGTTGAAAGCCTTTGTTTGTCTGAACAGATAATCCCACGCTCCACTGTGACTACGCTAAGATCAAAATAAAGACCTATTCACTTCATGTCTGGCTTCTTCTGTCAATAGCACGAGGGTTACCTATAGGCACGAAAACACGCATATATTAACATGTATAGATAGATTTACGAGATGGCCAATAGCTGGTCCGTTAAAAGACACGTCAGCATCAAAAGTGGGGAAGAAACTAGTGAAACACTGGATTACAAACTTCGGTGTCCCTACAACAATTACGACCGACCGTGGAACGCAATTTGAAAGCAAACTATTTCAGCAACTTACAAATACTTTCGGTATAAAGAGAATCAGAACTATTGCTTATCATCCATCGGCTAACGGAATGATAGAAAGGTTCCACAGACAGCTAAAAGCCTCTTTGACGGCCGCACGAGGAGATTACAAATGGGATGTCAAGCTTCCTTTGATACTATCAGGCATTCGCTCAACCATCAAACAAGACCTCGGTTGTTGTTCTGCTGAGTTGGTTTATGGAACAACGTTACGTTTGCCTGGTGAATTTTTTGACCGTGCAACAGATATTTCAGCAGATATAACCAACTACGTACAACAAGTAAAACACCAGATGAAATCCATTAGGTCCGTTAAACCACGAACGCAAAAGGTGAAATCATTCGTACCCTATGAACAAGACAAATGCTCGCATGTATTCGTCAGAAATGATAGAGTACGACAGCCGTTACAGACTCCTTACGACGGCCCTTTTAAAATCATCCGAAAGGACACTAAAACGGTTACAGTGGACAGAGCAGGTCAACATGATACTGTTATCATTGACAGAGTAAAACCAACATTTTTAGAGAACACTGAAAAACAAACAACTGTAAAGTCGTCTAAACCTGAAGCAGAGCAAGCACCATTCAAACTACCTGCAACAAGCAACACTTCAAATCAAAGTTCAGCAGCAGCACAAACTACAACAAGATCAGGAAGAAGAGTACACTGGCCAGATAGGTATGTAGCAACCGCTATATTTATCTAGACCAAATCCTGAGACTACTCTTATAACACATAAAAATCCCACCTTATTTTGATTACTATTTTCTTATTGGCCCCACGGATCATTATTATGCTTACATTTTAACTTTATGCTATTCATTAATGTTAAATATACACTTGTATATACATGATACGAAACGTTTCAACACACAAGCTGTTATTACAATTTAACGTTTACGCATCATATTGAGTTGTACTTTTATTTTAAAAACAATTCCGTTCTTTATCTCATTGCCGAACATAGATGTTAATTAAATTTTTTTGGTACATAAAAACATCAATGTTCTGGGTGGGAGCTTATGTGGCAAGCCCATTTGACCACTGTATCATTTGTCCATTCATTGTAACTCAGACACTTAATTCATCATGTTAATTTGTGTGCATTTCAGACTCTTAATTCACTATGTTAATTTCGGTGTGTATGATCGAATGCATGTCTGTACATTAACCCCTAAGCTATTCTCCTATTGGTGGTAATATAAAGATAATCAATAATTTATCCACACCTGATTAACTCTCAAAAATAAATATGGATTTTTGACACACACACACACACACTGACTCACTCACTTTGTTTCATCGTGTGCTTGCTCGCTGTACGCTTAAGGATTTTTATTATCCATTAACAATAAATTATCTCTACAGCTGGTGTTCAGGCTTCTGAATAATCTCGAGTAAATCTATAATTCTACTAGGAGATTAAGCCTACCAAAAATACTCAGTTTACGGGATATTATTTATTGGAGTCAGATATTGAGGACATTAGCTTCAACATATTAGCAAGCCGCCGTCACAACAAGTCTCTTGGTAATCGACCCTGAGCTTGAGGCAGATTAAAATACATGCTTAGGTGATTCCTGACAAAATTTGCTCATAACCTAGGATGCATTTCATCGTTCCCATAGATCTGTCTTTATCACTCATTTAGCAGACCACAGACATCGAGTTGTTTAACGGTCACAGTGTCCAGTGTATGCGTTCGGGAGTGCGTTTGTATGTATTAAAATGGATGGTATCTCTATGGTATATATATACATACATGTTGCTGAATTAATTTGAGAATACCAGAGCGTTTCCATAATCGTCTCACACTAGTGGTGCGGTACTACTGTCTCCTCACAGTGCTAGAATAATACCCTTTCCCTTAATCCCTTGATTTATGTGCAACTAAGAGCGTTCAGGGCATTCTATGGATTCCTTATAAATGTTTCCTTCGTAAAACATTCCAGACTTGAGAATAGTCGAGGCACGAATATTCCGAGCTGCTCTATATTGATATTTTGTCTCATCACCACCCAGCAACCTTAATGTCCCCCATATTCTTTCTCTCTTATGGAGAAGGGTGCAAACCCCCTTAATGAACCACGTTGAGGAATTTTCCGAACACCTCGGTGTAGTCTGAGGGATGTGTAGTATAGTGATTTTTGAATGCATCACAAGCCATTTCAATGAGGTACTTTGATTTTATTGACTGACATGCTGAAGACACTAAGTGTATAGTGTCTTGTATAATTGCTTTCCAGAAGTTTGATCTGGCTTAGGCTGACACACCCTCGCTATTGACAACCATATGTATATCAGATATCAGAACTGCATAATCACTTCTACCTAACAGTAGCGTATAATGGAGGATCCTCATAATGGGTCAGTATAAGATGTGATAAGGATAGCTCGGGATCTGGATCATGCTCAGTTGCTTCGTTCCCATGTTATACTAAGGCACATGTGATAACTACATCAACCAATTTCTGTTCTGAAGAATTTTCCGACAGTTCAGCCCTCAGATGTTTGCAGGAAACCATTAATCAACAATTTTTGATCTATTCTAATACAACTACTTTCCATTGGATTTAAGTTGTCATCCAGGCATAATTCAGGTAGTGATGAGTAATGTAGTCAGTGATTTCGAAATTTTTAAAGTTTTTTAAGATAGTCCTATTTTTGGTGGTTGTGATAAAGTAGCTCGTCATTAGAGACATTGCTTCGTTGAGACGATGAATTGAAAAGATTATCATGGTGAGTCCAAATAAGTGTTCTTTTCCTGTATCCAATTTGGGAGGTCTTGGATATCTAGTTGAAGATAACAATTTCAAACCACCCTCGTGATGTTCCATCAGAAACATGTGGAACATATGACTTCGTCTCGGGCCATCACTAATACTTCCGGAATTTATCTAGGGTCAATATCAAAAAGCACAAAATAATGTGTTAAAATTGACGTCTTCGACTGACTGTTCTGAACTTTAGTTGTCTGTCGCAATGCAACCACCACAAAGAGTGCCGATTCCAATATTGAACCTTGGTGTTTCACTAATATTAACGTTTGAATATATGAAAATTCATCCACTGTTTATAGAGCCAATTTGTCCTACATCATATCAACCTACGTGAGTAACTTATCAAAGCAAAGCCTGTATCATTTGTAAAAATTTGTACTTGCCTGTAAACTGACGTGCTTTATTTTACATATTGTCATCTGAGAATATATACATCCCTGTCTAATGCAAAGTCTCGAAAATTATTACCTGACCACGTTCATTGAGGCGGTGCTCCTACATACTATTCATGCTTTATTCCTAATTTTTTGTCTTGCTGATTATCTACTTCAAATCTAGACGTCCAATTCATTTTAATGAAGTGAGAGACAAGAGTGATGCTTACAAAGTCTACCGAGGAGAAGTTGAGCACATTCATAACACCTCATTACAACAGTCTGTTATCCAGTTCTCATCAAACAATGCTACGACCGGACCGTCAATAATTCATTCAATCAACACATTTCCTTATTCCTTATTGATTATTGGCTGAACTCTCTAGTAACAATTCATAATCAAGATTCATAACACCTCATTACAATAGTCTGTTATCAAACGCTCACCAAACAGCAAAATAACGAAGGATTGAGGTGCCTTATCATATGTCAATGCGGTATTACGACAGTTCAGTTTCAAACAATGAATGTTGTCAATTTCGAGTAATATTTTTCAGCGATGAGACTTGAACAAAATGGATATTCGCAATGGACTCATTGTTGATTGCTATTGCCACATAATCACGTATACGCGAAACTGTAAATCTACAAGTTCAATGTTGTAAACTCTTGTAAATCTAATTAGTTTTCATCGAATGCAATCGATCACTTAAACACAAAAACCACATCTCATATTATATCAACAAACATCCATCAGTTACTACGTAATCCATCATGAAAGTGGTATGTTTTTCCATGGAAACATTCCCATTTATTGAAATGATTAACAAAATAAAAAACGTTTTTAATAAATTACGAAATGAAAATGGCAAAGTCAGCATGATAAATCAAGTGATAAGACGCTTGTAAGAATCATGAACTACTCTTCTTTTTTCTGTAAAACACTAGCCATATGAAACAGCCAATGCATGCAACAATGAACGAGACGACTATTGGTAGAACAATGTACAAGTAATTGAGTGATTTTCCATGTTCCTTGACTTCAGTCATTACTGTAGGCCCAGTCAGATGAAGTGATGTCTCACTCGAAATTTCGTCAATCAAGCTATTCTGAAGAAAGAAAAAGTGATATTCATAGTAAATATCAAACATGTCATCATTCATTATACACTATTCTCAGCATTGATGACACAAGTGAATTCAACAAACAGTTACATATGGTAAACTTGCCTAATGGGATCAAAATAAAATGAATAATAATATCTGCTACCGAGTTGACAGTCAATGTGATAAGTATACATTATCCTACAGCTAAATGACGACTTATGTTTGTGTGATGAAATTTGTTTCCTGGATTTCACATCCTACCATTATCTAAATACTGATCAACAAAATTATAACTGATGGATCTATTGAAGTAATCCATACTGGATGCATATTTCTCAACGAGGAATCAGAAACACTGGTTCTCAACATCAACAATAAAAGCCTAGGAATTTTACTAATTATCCAATAATGCTACACAATTTTCAACAGATTACACTTCATCATTCAAACTGTTTCCATCGATATGTTTTCGGGCCTTAGTGTTGAACAACACTTCTATTCGTTGTTGAATATCCACAAAGAGACAAAGCATTGTACTAATATCTGATTGAATATCGTCAACGTATGCAGTGCCTTGATTTATGTACTGAGGGAACAATAAAAACCATTACTTATTCGTATAAATAAATAGTTCATCTGAGTAAACAGATTCACAATGTGGAATGTGACAATATTAAAAACAACCTGTGAAGTCGTGCAATTACTTACTATGGGCTGACAAACACTTAATTTGAATTCACGAACATTCTTATCATTGTCAGTAGTGCACATCTTGGCATTGTCACACCAAATGCACTTCGTATTCAATGTTGGTGCATTTTCACATGCTTTATTCGTATTGTGTTTTGGACAGTCTTCAGTGAAAAGAAAAGAGTGATCACATTTCAAGTTAATAGACAAAATATGAGCGAATTACCAGACATGTAACTGTTAGTCAATGATATGATGGTGATTTCGGAGTTGAGTGACTATTTCATTCACCGGGAATTCGTCATCACCTTGCGTGTTGCGAAATTCAGTGCACTTTCAATGTCATTCACATCTCACAACAACATGTTAGAATTATATACAACCACACTGAATGTTCAGCGGTGAGTATTGACAAGCAAATTTCGGTGAATGGGAATGACTGTCAACATTCAGAAATGTGCACACTGTGTTGTCACTGGGTTCAGCACAGCCTACTAAATTGAATTTTGGATGGTTGTCGAGTTTCTTCCCATGCCATCGGATTGATGATTGAAAAGTATCTTCTGTATACCTTGTTGACATATGTAATTTAGTGAATGACATTGTGAACTCACTCAAAATGATTATTTGGAAACTGGTGTAAGAGCGTTATTTGTTATCCGACATAAAATACACTTTCAATGATGTTAATTCAATCAAACAACGAAAGAAGAGTGACATTGTTTTCGAGTTCATCGTTGACATTTCTCTTGAAGATATTTCAATCGACCAACTGTGATGGAATGTTTCAAACTATGTGATCACATTCTACTTTGAGTCATGCAAACTCATCGATGATGAATGATATTTTATTCAACGAATATTGGATTTGATCTGAACATTAGATTATGGAATGATTCTCTCAATTTTCGTAATGTTATTTCAATAGTCTAACACATGGTGAACTGAAATGTGTTTGTGATTACTGTTTGTACATATAAATGAGGAAGAAAACACTTTTGTACTATGAAAATTGTCGGTAATTTTGATACTGTGCAAATATCGAGAGCCGAGAATGTGACTTGTCTATAGCTTTGTTTAATCCGATGAGTACGATAAAGTAGAGATTTCGGATATTAAGCTATTTTTCCCAAAGTAATTTCGATTTCATAGAGTGCTTCCGTGATTTTAATATCTCTTAGAAATTCAGTGTCACATGTACCAACTTGAAAAGCAACGTACACATCCAAGTCAATGCACAATCAACTAACTGACTCATATCATCTCATCCATCACTTCGTGACAATATGTTTAATTATATTTCATCAAAGTGATTAATTAACTAATAATATTTCAAAATGTGTCCTTCATTACTTTGAATATTCAACAGAGAATCAACATGTAGTGTAGTGTTAGTTGAGACTGAAGGCTGGATATCATTTAATAGCTGACTGTAATTACGCATGAAATTTTCAATTTTCGGAAACAAAAGTGGTGCATTCAAGTGTGAACATAGTTAACTGGGATTGAATGTAGTTTAACTTACCCCAAAGAGCTTCGTACTCCACCAACGTGCCACTTTTGATCCAATCACTGGGAACATTCATTTCAAGTTCTCGGGAACCTGTGTAATAAATTGTATAGAGGAAAACACTTGAAATTTAGTTTAAGAAGCGATCGTTAAATACATGCGAACGACTTCTCTTAATATCCATGCACACTGTGCGATGAGAAAATTCACACATCTTAGTTATAATACTCGGTATGTATATATTACTCGGTATCTCAGGTAACGTAAACCGTAGAAGACGTGTACCTTGAAGTTCATTGTTGATGGAATTTAACACAGAAAACGAAAGCAACACCAATACGAATACAACACAATAATCCAAACCGATTTTGTGACAGTGACAACGATGATAATTGTTGAAATGAAGACACATATACGTTGATTTCAATTCAGACAATTTCCTTGGTCAATCACTCAAAACACTCAATCATAAACACTGGACATTTTCAGGATTAGTTTCCACTATGACTATTAATCACATGTGATGTTACAATTTTGCATTAAGATGCGTAAACACTTAATTGACATTGATTTCTCAATAATCAGTAATGTTCGGACTGTATTCTAATATCGTTTCCCACATTCTTCCTCAACTCATCAATGACACTTCGATCAATTTATACACAAAACAACTGAACAATGCTAACTGTCAGTGAGATATTATTATATCGTTACTATAGATTACAGCAAATTTCAGTGATGACATAACGATAATTGGGTATAAATGGAAAGGGACATAATTCTAACAAATTATTATTCATGTAGGTCAGTGTAAATCACAATATAAAAATCATTTATTACTATTTTCGCAAGAAAATGATATATTAATGCCCGATTTCACTTGATTTCCACCAATTTCTCTAGGAATCTGAAAAAAAATATTGAAAGTCTGAGTGAAGATCTGTCAACAAAAAACCACCTGTATCAAAACTAACTAACCATTGAAGTGATGTGTCGTCATTCACACAATCTCATTCAAAATCAACTAATCACACTCACAGTTAGCATACTGACCTCTGTTCCACTAGAACTATGCTCCGTCTGGTCTACTAAGATATTTCGACTCACTTCACTTGTGAACTTCAGTGAAGTTAGATGTACGATCTATCTGTCACGGAATGAGATGATGATCCACGTCGGTAGTGATTGTGAATAACTGGAATGCTACTGCAAGTGAATTTGTTGTCATTAAGTGACATCGCGTCGATGTGCTCATTTCCATCCATTAACGTTCATTTCTCAAATATAATTCTTGCAATGATGTGCCCTGATTACCTCGAAACGACTAAAACGGATTCAGTTCGGCACACATGAAATCTTTCATCTCACAAGTTATTTCCAGTCATCCAACATCTATTGTATTTCAAAAAGGTGGATTACTAAAAACTGACATTCGAACAACTACACACTGAGAAACATTCAATATTTTAACAACTCATCTCTCAGATTATTCAAAAGTGAACATGTAAAACAGCTCATCTTCAGAAGACGTAATAAATCTTTACAGAATATGACTGTTCCCGTACAGTACTATAACATACACTGTTTATCCCTAATCGACGCAAAAACATCAGAATTTTTTTCGATATCACATCACGTCTTATTGTTCACTGTTCAAAGAAGTGTTGGAATAAAGTGTGTTACCAAGGCATCAATAATAGTGTCATATAGTCTGCTGCGCATTACGAAATGATGGTGTCGTGTTCAATGTACCTTGTTGCATTGGACAGTAATGATATGCACGAAATTGTAAAATAATCTGAATTACATGAAACAAAATTGTATTTACATTCAACTGTGCAACTTACATTATCATAATAGACAGATATCTTCCCATTTTGATGTATCATCGTGGTTATCTTGAATGTAAAAGCTGTAAACAGAAGACTATGTATACTGAGAATTTCAGCAGTTAATGATGAGCATGTCAACGTTAGGTGTCAAACTGTTTATGTCTACTCACAAAGTGATCAGAATTTAGTGGATATTTACTGTGTTATTTCAAGTGTTTTATTTAGTTGAACTCGTAATAAATGTAATCTAGTAAACAACATGTAAGAGACACAAGCATGCATTGTGCAAAATGAGTGTCATATGGCTAGATTCCGAGGTTGTATTACACACTCATTTCCATATAGAAACACTAAATCATCCAACTTCTAATTGATTAGCATCTGGTTGAATAGGTTTCCACATTGAGACAATACATTCGATAATTACCTGTGACAATTTGACGCCTAATACAGGTGATATGAGCTGTGGAGTGTTTGTCTACAAATGTAACTTGATAATTTGATTGTTTATGCAACACATTGGTACATCAATGTTTGTTAAAAATGAAAAATATATAGCTTCAGATTGATCCTCTTAACAATTTCTTAATTTCAATGACGATTTTCCAGAGATAACCATGTGGTGGGTAACACAAATTTACTTATTTTGAAAAACAGATCCTAATCACGATTAATGGAAGCCTGTTGACGAAAATGCATCTCTGTATTCTCATATCTACAAGTTGGGTGAGATTAATCTAGTATGTTCCTACTTTTATGAATTGTTCTTTAGGTCTCAATCAATGTGTTCAAATGATCAGTCGATTCCACATATAATGCCCATATCGTTTTTGAGAATGGTTAAACTTTATTACTTCTGTCAGTTTGTGAAAAGAAATCAACTACTCAAATTGAACAGATAAAGTGTGAATAATCACAATGAATGATGGTGTCAGTCGTAATATTATACATGTGATCAATTAATCATCTTAATGTTTGCTTACTTGTATCATTAACTAATGTTTGAACGGAATTTCTAACAGTCAATAATTGTTCTGACATAATGAAAGTAAGAAACGTTGTGTTTATTTATATGTATAGTGAATATCCTCATGTTTCAGTAAACATTTCAAAACAGAATGAGTTTGGACACGAGTAATCATCTTCCTCTTGAGATCAAAGTGAACGGTTTCAATTAGGTGGGAGTTTCAATTACTCTTATCACTAATTCAACGATATGATGAACGTTTCAATCCAATCAACTGTAAGTAGTATTCTACATGTGAAACGCTGATTTTAATAGATTTTGACTAACCAAGAGACCGTTAATATCTGTCCGACAATACACATACAGAATCACGTTTTCAGATTCTGTTATTCAAATGAAACTGTGTTCTTTCAATTAAACTGATTATTACGCAGAAATACAACTCCAATGTCATTAATTCTTATAACTGAATAAAATGAATGGACATCATCTTGATGTTTGAGGTGCTCTGGTTCGAGTCAACCAAATTGCAATAGTAGACTGTTCATGGTCGTTCGTCAACTGGATGTTCAACGGAGAGAATGTGTCCCAATCACATGATCATACAAATAAGATAATTCAGAAAGTGTTGAATATGCAGTCGTCTACAGACAGTGACTGAGAGACATTGAACTTTTATGAATCGAGTGAGTGACAGAAAAGATTTGGAGTACACCAAATATAGTTTGGGTATTCATATGCCTCAATAATCCAAACTGATTTCTTACACATTATCGTTGATTGTTGTACCTGTGATCAGTTCGATTCATCGCATCTACTAAAAAGTGTTACATTAATGAGATATCTGTTTCATCGTAGTTTCAACAGACCGGAAATTAAGTAATTTTCAATTTAGCAGCTATATTGTTCAACTTGTTATTTCTACTTAATCAACTCGTGTTTATTTAACATTTTTACTTGACAGTACTGAATACGTGTTGTGAATACATTTTAGGGCATCGAATCACACAAATAAAATAATCATTGCGTGCTGTCCGACTCTGGTGAAATGATCAAGTTAAATACTGTGTCATTTATGCAAAATAAAAATGAGAAGTAGAAACACGAAACAAAATATCCATGAACAATAGAAGAACTTACTCCCATTTGAATGTTCGGATGTAGTATTAGATACAAGTTCTATGATACTTTTCATTGATACTGTGTGCCCTTGTTCAGTAAGTATCGTTAAACCTATGTTTATTGAATGAAAACATGCAATTTGATTGACAATCCTCTGTGAATGTATAAAAGACTTTGAAATTAACAAAAGACTGAAATGAATTTCATGAAACGTAATTAGTTTGTGGTCAGGCGTCAAACTATTTACAAGTTGAACACAATGAGACGTCGGTGGAAGTTTCGAATGTTAGAAAAAGCAAAAATCCGATTTACTGAGGAAACTACAACAACTGTGATTCATGAAATGGAATGTGAATAAAACTCAGTGACAATTTCACTTTAAAACATGGTTCACTTACCAAGATTGCCTACGATGTATTTACTGACGTTATAGCCGTAAAATTTTAACGGAGATTTTGGAGTGGAATGAAAGGAATATGCCTGTATATGGATTAACACCTCCATTGCAAAATGTCATTCACTCACCTCACCATTATGGAAACTATTGAAATCGTCACTAAGAACTGGAAGTGGCTGATTACGGCGAATTGTCTCTGCATAGTAATCATAATGAGACTGAATATGTGTAATGCAACCTGACTGATTACTTACATATCTGTACCAATCACCTTCAAGTACTGTTTTTGTTTCGCTCTTCGAATCAATTCGGTCACAAAAATGTTGACAATCGAGGAATTTGAGAGTCAACATGACAACCAAATACAGCGGTATCAACTGACCAGATGATAAAGTATATCTGAAATGATTCAGATGACAAAATAGCCTTATTTCATTGAAAAACATTAAAATTCATAAAACACACTGATTTGCCTTAACTGTACAATCAACACTCACCTCATCTTCTTGATCGAAACGGTAATATTTGTTGTTAGAACTGGTTGAGTTTATATAGATTTTCTGAGTGTTTGTTTGTCGTCTTCTGATTAGATGTTTCAAAGTTACCACTGAGATAATGAAATTCTAAAAAATCATATGACCTTTGCTAGTCAATAATCATAATAGATGAACTCATATTTATGAAATATTTTTCTTTCTGTTGTGATATATAGGCTGAAATTTATTCAACGTTTGTTGAAATATCCGACCCTTATTTATGAAAAGCATTTTGGATACGATGAGCAATAATATGAAATAAGTAATTGCCTTACTTGTAGTTCCAAATATGTACTCTTGTATTCACGAACAAACACATTGGTGCTTACAATAATCTGTGAATTGATTCTCAGTGATGCATTTATTTTGAATTTGATTGATTGGTTTGACAGTGTGTTGAGGTCTTAAAGTCTTTCAGGATGACACATTAACAAAGAACGTCAAATTTACCATGGTTCAGTGAAACAACTGGCATAAATTCACTTAAACCAACCTTGTCTATCCAACACTATTCAATTGTCAGTATTGCTTTGCCGTGATAAACTAATTCATAAACGTCGTTCATGCAATTTCTCTCTTCGTGACACTCAATATGACGCTATGGTAAATAAATTATTTGTTGCTGAATATTCTGAGTTTATCCATTTGACTCCTGACTAAATGAGTGTTTTTCCTGAATATTGATTGAGGGTACGTATAAGAATTGAGTGAGGTAGACTGAAACTTCCAAGAAACTAAACGTCTTCGTAAATTACTAAGTGTAAAATCACTTATTATTCAACCTGTGTGTGAATACTCAACCTTTCGAATATGCTTAAAAATTTCCTCGCTATTATTAATATCAATCCGATCGGTGAATCTGGATTCGTACTACTATCCTGCGTTTGTTCTTTTTGCTCTATTCAAACTCATATATTCATTGGATTATCAGTTGATTGATTGGTTTTCGGATCAGTCTGTTTGTGAACTGGAATTGAGTAAAATTATTCAATTTTGTACAATAGTCTGTAATAAGATTGAGAACTGTTAGATAATTCAACAAAGCCACCAAAAATAGAATGACGTTGTGTGACGGATAGTCTGAGGATATCAACTAAGCGAAAAACGACAAGTAGTGGTCATCTGGTGGTTAGTGAAACATCTGTTTTAATGAATATTGTCCATACATAAGAGTCTATCACCCACTTGATGATACCGATAGTTGGAAGAAATAAATGAGCAAACAGATCAAACCACATTCTCTTATAAATAGTGAACATCCTCTATTTTAGGCAGGTACTTATTATTACTGTTTCGATTAAGCGATTGTTCTTCAAATCACTATACTCGTATTCTATGTAAACGGAGATAGTCTTATGACTCGCGGGCCAATTAAGCACAACAATTACAGCAGTTTAACACACGTGAAGATGATATTTTCCAACGGGAAGATGTATTTTTTTCGATTGATCTTCTCTTATGCGCCAAATGATACAAAGGCCTTCTAACTGAGTGCATTTGGGAACAAGATTTGATGAATCAGCAATTCTGTCCGATTTGCCGGTTGTAAAATACACGTAACACCAAGTTCTATCGTTGCTGTTACATCTGTTAAAAGTTTCAAAATAAAATTCATTACTCCTTTAGTTACGGTGTAAAGCACTTGAACGTTTAATTAACAAACACATATTTCTATTGACCTCAGTTGTTTATAGAAACGTGAATGATTATACTTTGTTGTTATTTATCACCTGATTCTATCTCATTATTCAAGTAATATGGCATTCTATATCCTGTGTAGTTGTAGGCGCAATAGGAATGTCAGTTAGAATGAAAATATCATTTTTTAAAATAATAAGTCGTTTATTTGGCCGACAATCGCCTACACACACGTAGAACAAAGAAGAGTGAAAGTCTCATTTTGCTAAAGTTAACGCCTTTTCCAAAGAGATAATGAAGTGAAAACAAATCTTCTGGCTGCCGATTTGATATGATGGATAGAAAAGTCAATTTTCGATTGATTTACTCATTATGAGTTTAGGTCAAGATTACGTCCGTTTGATTCAATGTTATGATTACTTAATATAGTATTTGTTTTCTTTTCTCGTATGATATTCTATTTTGTATAATATGCGATATTCTTGTATTCCATTGATATGAAGTATGCTCATTATGTGATTTATTATAACTCTAGGTATTCTTCATATATATGAATACATTCTAATTAATAATCAAAATGTGTATACAATCATTATATAACTGACTGCATTTTCTAATAGAGTCGCTGTCATCGTCGTGTTTTGAGATTAATAAATCATCACTTATACCAGTTTTTGTGTTCGCACTTTCGCGTCGTGAGAATTGCAGAGGTCCTTCGTTCCGAGTATAAGTGATAAGCGTTTCCGACATAACAATCAGCGACGACCAGATACAAAAAGTGGCATAAAGAGTCAAGACAATAAGCATTCAAACGACAAATTATAACACAATTCACAGAAGGTCTTACTCCGGCTATGACAAAACACTTCAACCATTTACCATCTAATTTCAAAGGAGTTTAGTGGTCGTTTTCCAGAAGAATCATCTAGTTTTCACGTCCTCACTTTATCGATCTGTGCAAGGACCACTAACAATCTCGATTCTTTGAAACTCGAATAGTCATTACTTCCTGTGTGTGTTAGTCTATGAGACTGTGGTGAAACATCCTGGTTATATTATCTGACTATAGTCTCTATTAAACTAAGAGAGCATTTCAGGAAATTGATTAACACATAAGATGCAACATGTGTGAACCAATATCGGATTTCGATTTTCTTATTACAGGAGATCGTAGATCACATGCAACTGTGTATTGACTGGATACATCACATTTATTTTTATTCAAGTCATGTCACATATATAGTTCAGAGAATGTTGGTTTGTATTAATGATGTATCATTAGACATTGTATAGCGGAATCTTGTTAAGTAAACATATTGACAGATGTGTCTATAATTTTCTGTGAACTCATTCTATGTTGACAAAATGTATGCTTGTGTTGAATATTGATAAAGCCTAGATTCCATCGTTTAATGGGAGCAATAAAATTTCACATGGGATCGAACACATCTTGTAACTTCACTTGACATTGAAACTGACCTTCATTAATCAACAAAATTTAAATGGATTAATTTATGAGGGCATTCGGTTTTAAATATTTAAGTAGCATTTATGCTGTGCTGTGTGTCGACAATTTCAACTTCGTCGTTTTTGGTGAATTCATTTGGGAGATATTTTAATTGAGTTAGACGATATTCGATGTTTGTCAGCTGTTTGCAGAAAACAGTAAATTCAGATTCTATGGTAGTTGGCACAAGTCACTTAAGTGTACCATCAATCTTGAAGAAACTACTACTCATCGTGTGATCCTAACTTATAATTCATTGAACGAGAACACAGGTCTGGAAAACATTACATATTTCAACACGAAATTACAGAACATACGGTAAATACTTCATATGCAAAATGTCAATCACTCGTCTCAGTTTTTACTGTTTCTTCATTTCCACAGTAAACATTCATTGTCATAGTTCTTTCTAACTCTTGGACACCAAGTATTTCACTTTTGCGTTTTGAAACATGCTACTTACATCCATCCATATCTGTATCTCACAGCACAATAACATGAGAATTGACTGTTACTTTCAGAGGCGTTAAAAACACTTCTGATAATTGATATTTCACCAGGATACTAATCGTGTAGGTGAGAATACCGAAAAATCTGGGATATACCTAAAGCCATCCAGTAAAAAGCCGCAACATTTACAAAAGATAGGTGGCATATGACAGCTGTACACGACGTGCATCTGAACGCTTGTTCTGTTTTTCGTGCTGATTACTACGACATACTGGCAGGGTTTTCATATGATATATTCTTCTGACGATTTTAATGTCACTGAATGTCCTCACATATCTTCCTTTGAATTGTCTCACTTATCTGGCCCCATAATAACCACAGTTAAAGCCATTACAAAGTTCAGACTTACAGAATACGAAACAAACAACCAAAATCGTTTTGTTTACTTCTGGGATACACTTTTAAATTACAGATGAAGCCACAGAACCTCTCAGTCTAGAGTCAAATGCTGTTTTCAAGCCAAGAAAGACCACCATTGTCGGCTACCGATAAGCATGACTGTGTTCTAAAACCTGACGAGTAGTGGATATATGGTTGATGCAACCATGACCAGGTCTTAAGCCAGCCTGATATTCTCGTGTTAGCAGTTTGCGATTGTTTGTTAGGCGCCCAACCATTATTGAGGCAATTACCTTAGATGATATATTAGTCAAACAAATCTCTCTATGGTTGTCACATGATGATTTTGACCCTCCCTTATATATTGAAACAATCAGTGATTGTGACCAGTCATGTGTGACTACGTTCAATTTCCGCATTTAACCTAAAATATTGGACAACCTCATCACTAAAACTGGACCATCATACTAAAATACCTCTGGAGTCAACACATTTGGGTCAGTTACTCTTCGTTTAAGCTCTCCATCGTGTTCAAAGCTTGATAATATGACTTTACAAGAACCTATCAATGCATACGACTTAGTGGAAATCCATTCGTTTTTTGTGACTCCTTGGTTCAAATTACTAATAGATGTCACCGCTGTTTTTACAGTTGTTTGTATATTATCCAAGCAACGTCTGCATCAGTCTCGTTTACAAAACTACACAAGTGTAACCTCAGTAGTTCTTGGGATCCGCTTTCGTATTTCTCGTCACTAAGTTCGACTCTGATGTGTCTTTTAAATGTGATGCAAGTAAATGAGCACTCGTATTACAGCATGATCAGTGTCTAGACATCTACTCCAGAACGATCGGCAGTCTACTATCGAGCCCGTCCGACGATGACTAGTGGCAATATAGTCTTTTTGACTCCACCTACAATGTTACTTGGTGGCACAACAAGTGAATATTCAAAGATCTACCGGTATTGACGAATCTGCATGATAATCAGTGAGATTGTCTAGCACCTCGAGATTTTTAATTAGAGTGATCTGCAGATAGCGTACTGCCGACACTGATTACGGCAATCACATGTCGTAGTGATTATCATGCACTACACGTTCAGCATACACTAGTATTCCAATTCTAGGGAACTTAAATCTTCATAGAGTCAACTTCATTGACCACACGTACATTATTATTAGCTATATTCAATATTACATTTTTGGTACAATATAGTATTTTCAGCGTTAAGTATTTTAACAAGTTTTCGTTTCTTTCTTCTTGGTCGGTTCTGACGATAAATATTGAGTGATCGCCAGTTAGATGTTAACAGTCCAGTAAATGAACATTTGAATAATGTGCATTCTTTTCGTTGTATATTGCCAGTAACCACATTGTCTCTTGTTGAGTTTTTTGTAACTTTGACAACGAAAATTTGTGCACTTTTCAGAAACGCAGCAGAATAGGTTATGCGATTAACAGACATAACGATACATTAAAACAAACAAAAATAGATAACTTGTTGAAATATCTAGATGGCAGGAGCAGGTAGCCCAAATGCTCAAGCAGGCCGCCGTATGACATTGCAGGTGACAACTTCCCGGAAGCTCGGTTCTTCAAAGTCACTGGAAATTGAGGACTGTTCAACAATATAAAACTACTAACTCCGTGGACAAACAGTCAAAAACCATCACAAGCAGACTCCATATTTGCAAACTAAGAATTTCTAGTTGAAAACCCCTCAATCCTGACATCTTCGGATAAAAGTGATCATACAAACATAGCTTTCAATTTCATCAAGAACGCTGGGCTGAAACATTCTACTAACAAGCTCCAAAACTTGGAGCTGTTCGATGTGTCAGTTTTACAGATAAACATGAAGCAGGCGAACTGTGAATTCAATCCTCAACTTGACATGAACGCTCACTTGGATCTCTCACTGCCTATAATCTTACGCGCTACAAAACAGTCCATTCAGAAAACGATTCCCAAAAATTACAACGGCGTACGGTAGTAAAGAATCGCACTCTTACGATGGTAAGAAACGAAGAGTACTAGTCGGCCGGATATAAGCGAAACAATGACAAATGCAAATATAGGCAGTGCAAACGAGCAAGAAACTATTGCATAAAGACGATAAGAGAAGATAGACTTCAGTATCAGACCAAGCTATTCGATAAATCTGTCAAGAATCCGCAAAGATTATTCCTTCATGCATCCTATCTTTTTTTTAACAAATGACCTGTGTTTCTATCTGAATTCATCTGTGATACAAAAGGCTTCTTTTCCGTCAACGACAATTTATACTGTTTGATTTTTTAATCCAGTCTTCAGTAATAATGATTGAAGGTCTACCGACCTATATTAATCCTTGCAGTTTGTAATACTGTGGAGGTCCAATTCCGTTTTGAATATATTAAACTAAGGTGCTTATATTACGTGTTAATATAGAGAATTCCAGTGATTCACTACTCGGTGAAAGAAACGAAACTCCAGACGTAAACGATTTGATCTCGGTTTTTGAACTTTTTTCGAATGCTCTCAAATGATCAGTCCCAGATTAAAGTAAAAGATAAGACGTGTTAATACCAAGGTCATCGTTCAGAATACGATAAGCCAAAATTAGATCACCCCATACTCCACGGTAAGATAATGTAATTAAGTTGAGTTGTCTCATCCTGTCTTCATAAGATAGGCCAGATAGACCTTGTACCATCTTAGTAGCTCGTCGTTGGACTGCTAAATACGACATCTAAATCTTAATAGTTTCTTACTTTGGGTAGCATGAATCCACATATTGTATTGTGACACGATTCATCATAGTTACTTATTTGCATCACTACACTCTTATTGGGATTTACTTCTAGTGACCACCTATCTAGCCATGCCACGAATGAGCAAGATCGTCCTGTAATATTATTCTATCCGACATCCTATGTATGGGTCTCCAAATCTTTATGTCATCAGCGAAGAGTAGAACGGATGATTTTGCTACAGTTGGCAATTCATTTACATAAAGTAAAACGAGAAGAGGACCCAGGATTGTACCTTGGGGAACCCCACTTTTTACAGGTACTCATGAGGAGAGAGCCCCATTAACCCTTATCCTTTGTCTCCTGTCATGGAGAAAGTTACTTATCCAATCGACGACTGTATAATGGATTTCAAAACGTTCCAGTTTGAATTTAAGACCAAAGTAGGAAACTTTATCAAAGACCTTACTTAGATCTATGAAGGTCACAACCACAGGAATATTCCGATCTTTTGAAGCAGCCCAATGTTCTCTTGCAATGGGAAGATTTGTCAAGCATGATAGGCCTCTCCGAAAACCATGTTGTTCCCTGGAGAAAAGATTATGCCCTTCTACATAGTTTATAGCAGATATCCAAATGATTTTTTCCATCAGTTTTACAACTGCACTAGTTAAGCTAACGAGCATTGTCATTCGCGTTTCGAACTAAGGACATGTTATACGACCAGGACACACCTCGCTCAAATGTATTAAAAGCTAACATATCAGCCATTCAGGAATGCGCTGCTAAGACAAATTGGTTAGTAGATACTAGCATACCAGTTGAAGAAGCATGGTTTGTATTTAAAGGTAAATTTAGACTAGTTACGTCCCCGTTCATACCATACCTGGTACCGCGAAGACCGAATAATAGTCCACCATGAATAACTAAAACGGTCAGGAAACTCCTTAGAAAGAAGAAGAATCACTGGAATATGTCCATCTCTACTGACTCAGAACAAAACAGATCCAGTTATTGTAAGATTAGGAATGCCTGTAAAGCGTTAATAAGAAAAACTAGACTATAATACGAAAAACAATTGGTTAGGGATTCTAGATATAGTCCGAAACGGTTATTCTCGTATATAAAAAGGAGAACTAAGAGAAGCGATGGAATTCCATCACTTTTCATACGAGATAATCCGTTAATCTTAGCAGATAATGATGCCGAAAAAGCTGAAGCTTTGTCGGAATATTTTAGTAAAGTGTTTTCTATCGGTAATGAGGAACGACCAATGATTTATTGTGATCGCGGCGACTCACTGATGAATCCTGTAGTCATTGAGAAAAGTATTGTTTTAAGGCTACTTCAGCATCTCAAACTTGATAAGTCCAGTAGTCCCGATGATATTCATCCTAGGATTATGAAAGCCATATCAAATGTGATTGGTGAATCATTAGCGATACTGTCTGACATGTCTCTAATGCAGTCCAGACTGCACATAAACTGGAAAGGCGCTATGATAAGTCCGGTGCATAGAGCTGGGGGTAGGGATTCGGTAAGTAAATATAGGCCCGTTAGCTTAACTAGTGCAGTTGTAAAACTGATGGAAAAAATCATTTGGATATCTGCTTTAAACTATGTAGAAGGGCATAATCTTTTCTCCAGGGAACAACATGGTTTTCGGAGAGACCTATCATGCTTGACAAATCTTCCCATTGCAAGAGAACATTGGGCTGCTTCAAAAGATCGGAATATTCCTGTGGATGTGACCTTCATAGATCTAAGTAAGGCCTTTGATAAGGTACTGTACTATACTTGTAAGATCATTAACGTGCAATATAAAAAGTAAAGGACCTAGGACTGAACCTTGAGGTACCCCACTAAGTACTGGTCTCCAAGTGGAGCACTTGGAATTTATTCTTATTTTTTGACTACGACCTACTAGGAAATACTTAATCCATTTTAAAAGAGGTCCGGCAATACCAAGGTTTGCGAACTTCAATAGCAGTCTATTAGTTGGCACCTTGTCAAAAGCCTTACTGAAGTCTATGTAGACAACATCCACTGAGTTTCCGTTGTCTAGCGCATTAATCCAGAGCTCCCCAGCTATAAGGAGGTTCGTTGTACAGGATAGACCCTTTCTAAAACCATGTTGTGCCATGTTCAGCAAGTTATTTGTTTCCATAAATGCCGTTGTGGTCCGTTTGATTATTCTTTCCAGTATTTTAATTACAACACTGGTGAGGCTTACGGGTCTGTAATTCGATGGAACTTGTCGTGGACCTGTTTTATGTATGGGAGTGACGATTGCGTCCTTCCAGTCCATAGGTAACACACCTTGGTCAAGTGACATTTTGAATATCACAGTCAGTGGGGCTGCGATATATTGGGCTATATGTCTCAAGATTTTAGGGTGTAGTTCGTCTGGTCCTGTTGACTTTTCCATATTTAGGGTGCTAACAGCCTTAAGCACATCGTTTTGGTCGAAGTCCACGGTGAGCAGCTGGTTTGTTGACTCTGTAATTGGGTCTGGTTCTTTCTCTAGAGGAGATTACTGAGTGAAAACTGCCCCAAAATAGTCAGCCATAACCTCAGCTTTTTCCTGATCTTCCTCTATCAGTTCAGATTCACTTCCTACTTTAATTAGGTTGAGAATCCAATGATGAATCCTTGTTCTGTAGTTTATGTACGAGAATATCCTCTTGGGCTGCTTGAGTGCAGATTGTGCCAGCTGCATTTCAAATTTTCTTTGCGCTTCCCGAATTTTAGTTATACACTCGTTTCTTATCGATCTGTAACGTTCCAGCGTACCTGCTGTGCCAAGGCGGATGGCAACATCCCAGCATTTCTTCTTTTGTCTTAGTAAGCGTCGAATGTCCCGCCCTATCCAGGGATGTCCGTGCTTCTTTTCCTTTGGGACAGTCCAGGGTATGTATGGTTGAGTTACCCGATTGTATAACTGCCTGAATAGAGTCCATGCCTCTTGTACTGATGCCTTTGAATCAATTTCCCAGTTCTCAGCCGATGCTGCGGAGTTAATTGCCTGCATATCTGCCTTCCATATGTTAAGACGAGCCGGCGCAATTGTTTGACAAGCAATCTCAACCATAAATTTGAATAAGATGACTGCATGGTCACTTCTCCCAAGTGGTGGAAGAAAAGCCGTTTGACCAACGCCATCGCCGTGCGTGAAGACTAAATCTAAAATAGAAGACGAGTTTCTTAAGTCGTATCTTGTGGGATCTCCAATGTGTTGTAATAATGCTAGTCCAATCGAGGTTTCTAACAGTTTGGAGTCGAAAGACGATGTGGCTGACCCTACTTCTAAGTTTACCCAGTTTATATATGGTGCATTAAAGTCGCCTAATACAAGGCTTTTACCGTTGTTACACCAGGACTTAAGTTTACTTAGGAGAAAATCATCTGCTACACTTTCTGGACTGCGATAAACTACAACTACTTCAATATCTTGCCTTCGGCATTTCAACTTACATCTCACTAGTTCACATGTCCCTGAAACATGTGCTACTGTCTCAGCTAATCTTATGGTTAGGGTACTTTTCGTGTACACAATAACCCCGCCTCCCCTTCGGTTTAATCTATCAGCTCTACTGGTTATGAAACCAGTCAACTGGATTTCACTATCTAATACTTCTGACGTTAACCAAGTTTCCGAAACAGCGATAACGTCCGGTTTTTCGTTATCCACCACTGACTTCAGCTCCGCCATTTTATTTAGTAGGCTGCGCGCATTTGTGTAGCACACTTTTAAGTGTGTGAAAAACTTTCCCTTGCCACCCAGAGTGGCTTGAGGATCGTTTTGCTCCGAACTTTTACAATCTGAAAACCCTTAAGAGCGAGATTTCTTTCACCATTTCGGCGACGCTCGTTTATTTCCGCTTCTGCATCTCTTCTCTTAATACGATCAGCTAGGCTGAGATCCTCACGGACATATATTCCGGATCCAATCAGTTTACGTGAATTACTTAGAATCAGGTTCCTTTCTTCCACCGTATTGAATGTAACCTTTAGGAGGCGGTTTTTCTGAGGACTTTCGGAATCCACCTTTTTTCCTATTCTATAAAGCTTACAAATACTAACTCCTGAAACTGTATCTGGGAGTAGTTTACTTAATGATGTCTTAATATGATTGAGATCATGTTCAAATCTTGCCTTTGGTTCAGTATCCGAAGATTCTCTTATCTTATGAAAAATGACTGATCTATCAGAGAGATCTGTCTTGTCACGCGGTGAGGATTTTTCTTCTGATAACACCCCTTCCAATGTCTTGCTGACCAGCTGCGTTTTGCCTACAGCCTTTTTATTTTTATTTTTTTCCTTCTTACCGAAGTCCATCTGTCGCCACTCAGAACAGCCACACCTGGACTATGTGGAACGGTGACAGTTTTATCCGGATCTTCTATTTCGACTAGAGGTGTATGACTGCCGATGTCAATATCAAGCGACACTTCATTCCTCGTTAATGTCAACAGAGATTTCACGTTCCCGTCAACCGCGGTCAAGTGTTTAACGGGTCCAGTAGCAGCACTTACTACACTGCCACATTCTTCATCGTCAGTGCTCTTGTTATCAATGCTTCCGCCGTCGTTTTTCTTGCAGGCCAAAGCCAATAGGCCCATAGCCTCCTGTATTAGTACCTTTTTATCCGTACAGCAGAACATACAAAGCCAATGCGAGTTAGGCTTCGAGCATCTTTTGTAAGCCGTCGGACTTAGTCGTGTACACATTTTGTGGTACCACTTTTTACAATCGTCACACTGCATCCCCTCCTCAACGGAGAACAAACAATTTGGTTGCCCACATTTGTGAGTCTTACCAACCATTGTAATTCGATTTAAGAGGTTTAAAAACAAAAAGCGATAACTATGTGAGCACAAGTGTTAGTCAAGGACTAAAAACAGGTACTCAGGACAAAATTAAGCAAAAAATTTCAAATTTTAACCAAAGTACTCTTAGTTAAAGTAGACCAAGAATGCTTTTTAGTGCAATAAGTACCCAAAGCAAGTATAATCACAACTAGTACAAAAATCAGGTGATTTTTTATGCTTATTTATAATATTTTGCGTTGGTTGGAGCTGACGTTTTTGGTAATAAATGTATAAAATAGTAAAATCTCATCAGTTAATATTTGTCATAGTTTAGGACAGTCGGACACCACTTTGTAGGCAGTTATCCAATCCCAAAATGTTTTACTACGGAGTTGATAATGGGTGATTTTTCCATACATCCAGTTTACTGACACACAGCTACTTGTCTATTTGAAATGAACAATCGTCTTTGTACAGTCTTCACAATTTTAAACCCGGGATATTTGTGATAAGGTTGAATTGAATTGCTGTCCACTTGTCTAATATGTATGCGGTAAATATCTGTTTTTGCTCTTCCCCAAGTCTGGAGAAATTTAGGGTTTTTTCGCTCATTTCCCCAAAAATTACTATAGCGGCTTCCCCAAAATTTTCCCAAAGCTGGCAGCTTGGGACTGGCACATTCGTCATTGTCAGTGCTCGTGTTATCAGCGTTTTTTGTTTCATAAACATAGATATTCATTTGGAGGAAATAGTACTGAGCTGCTACAAGAAACACTATTCAAATGGTTGGGGACGAAATAGAAAAAGCTTTCGCTCAACAGGCTTCCGTGTCTAGTAGCAGGGGATCACCAAATCCTCCAGGCAGGAACCTAGGTATGTTAACAATAAAAGAGGAAAAGAAATTGGTAAATCATAGTATGATACTGTCCATGGTCCTTAAGAATAGGTCAAGTTGCCTCTTGAAGGACTCCTGAGAAGTCGCTTGGACTAGCTCGGCCGGCAGCGAATTCCAGCTTTTGACAACTCTTAAGGAGTAGAAGTTGTGTCTACATTCCGTCTTGCTATGTTGAGTTTCCAGTTTCTGGGTGTTACCCCTTAGGTTAGTATTCGAACTAAGCTTGAGTAGGTATTTAAGAGGATGTCCAGAAGTGTTAAGAATACTATAAGCCATTAATAAATCACCTCTAAGACGCCTATACACTAATGGGTAAAGGTCTAGTGAATGGAGGCGTTCTTCGTAGGGCTTAGATTTGAGTCCGCGAATTGATTTCGTGGCTCGCCGTTGGATACGCTCCAAAGTGACCTTGTCCTTTTGGAGTGAGGGGGGAGTACTATATTTCCGTAGTCCAAATGAGGACGGATAAAACTATTGAAGATTGTATGGAAAGTTCTTCCGTCAAACTGGCCAAAAATGCGCTTCAATGTTACCAGTGCAAGGTTTGCTCCGAAGGCATTTTTGTCACAATTAGCGTAAGACTTTAAATCATGAGGCACCAGGACTCCTAAATCTTTTTCGACTTCGGATACTACTAGAGAGGAGTTTCCTAAGTTGTAACTGTAGTTTGCGACATGTCGCAGATGGACTACTTTACACTTTGAAGTGTTAAAGGTAAATCCGTTATCATCTGCCCAACTTTGAAGTCGAGTCAGATCCTCCTGAAGTGCCTGTGTATCATCTTGGTTGCGTATCTCTCTCCAAAGTTTCACGTCATCGGCAAAAAGTAATTAGTCTGACGTTACCTGTTGAGGAAGATCGTTTATGTAGATCAAGAAGAGAAAAGGCCCTAATACTGAGCCCTGGGGGACCCCACTAGGACATTCCATAGCCTGAGATAAAGTGAAATTAACCCTAACCTTAAAGTGTCGATTTTCTAGGTATGAAGTGAGCCAATCGATTAGAGGTGGTTTGATACCTAGTCGTTTGAGCTTATTGATAAGACACAAGTGGTTAACTTTATCAAAAGCTTTTGAGAAATCAATGACCCATACCGAAAAACTGTACTTTTTCCTCAAAACGATATTTTATGCTTATTTATAATATTTTGCGTTGGTTGGAGCACACGTTGTTGGTAATAAATGTACAAAATAGTAAAATCTCATCAGGTAACATTTGTCATAGGTTAGGACAGTCGGACACCACTTTGCAGACAGTTATTCAGTCCCAAAATTTTTAAGTGCTGAGTTGATTTCTCCATACATCTTGTTTACTGACACACAGCTACTTGTCTATTTGAAATGAACAATCGTCTTTGTACAGTCTTCACAATTTTAAACCCGGGATATTTGTGATAAGGTTGAATTGAATTGCTGTCCACTTGTCTAATATGTATGCGGTAAATATCTGTTTTTGCTCTTCAATACGAACTGCCAATTATTTGCAAACCAGTGAAGCAACGCATGATAAATGTTTAATGTGAGTTTAAAGTATTTGGACGGAAACAGGGAAGTACCGATTTCTTTGGGTTTTGTGTTCCATGTGTTTAAGTATATGAAGTTCGATATTTCTCTCGGAACTCAGCTTCTTTTGATAGCTCTGTATATATTCTCATAGTATCGCTAAGAAATGTAAGCGTTTATAATTTGTCTTTAGAAGTAGCTTTATGTGTGTCAGTCACAGGGTATGACCTTTCATTCTATGTGTTGCATATTTTCCTACTGTTGTAATAGTTTGGGTTATATGAAAGACTAGGAAGTGACAGTCATGATAATCGTAAAGTCTGGTGTAAATATACATCAGCTCAGACTGACAAACCACACATTTGAAGTGTACCATGTGAATCTAGAAAGTCTAGTTTTTAAATAGCCGTTTACTAACGCATTACATAATCGTGACAATCGGTTGTCTGTATTCCTTTTACCCATTAGTACTGTTGATATTTATCAAACTTTCAAGCATGCTAATGCGTTCGTTTCATATGGCTTTATGTATTAGTGTAGATCGTGCTCGTATTCTTCATTTGTTGCCTGTCCAACAAAAAATTGGTTCGTAAGCAAACTGGTGTACCATTCATAATATCTCGCTAGATTCGTGTATACTGATCTACCCATGTATTTCAGGTGGTCAGAATTCCTCATATTCATCGAACGTTGAGCAATGTTGTCCCCGAGGTTGCACTTAAACATGATTTATCTACTTCAGATTCATTGGCACGCCATGCAGTATCATTTTTTGCTACAACTGAATGGAGCTATATTCAACAAATATCTTCCATTTATCGCGGGAATTTTCTCTCGCTTCTATTTAAGAAGTGAGTTCTTCCGTTTTGAATTTCCATGTTGTTTTTTTGAATGTAAGATTAATGTATAGTTCATTTTAGTCGTTAGCATTCTTATCGACTCTTATGTTTAATTTATACAATAGTAACAAAGCACTTTCGTACACGTAGGAATTCGCACTGTTATCTGATAATATTTGAGAGTGGATTTAAAACTATATTCGTGTAAAACTTGCTAACTAACGTTGTACCATTTACTAAAAGAAATTAGTTCGGTCAATTACATATGAATCAGTCAATTTTATTGGGGAAATGTCCCAGTTGTTTGTTTATTACAATCCACTAATTACGATGTCTTTTTATATTTTACATAGTTAGTCAAGTGGTTTATGGATCGGAATAATATAAACTCACTTATAGTTAATTACTTGACCTTAAGTCATTCTAAGTGAAGTTTGTGAATGTAGTTGGGAATTCGTCAGCTATAGATTGTGTGGAAAAAGCACGAATACAGTTGGTGGATTTTATTGTTAGTTGTGCTAAAGACCATATTTCGACCTGTCAAATTCACCTGGTCGAGTGATTAATTTTACCACTATGAAAGTCTAGATTGCAACTTACAGGCCTTGAGATAGAAGTATAGCTTGTAAATCGACTGATTAATTCTGAAGTTGGGCGTTGTGGTACTGAGTAAATATAACTACTCGGTTGGTGAACTGGTGGCTTTTCGTCCTTTGAGGTGGTTAGAACGTTTTACGTATGCCCAACCATCACCTATCTCGAAACATTAGTGGAAAGAATGCGGATAAGTTTTAAGAAAACTAAGAGTAGTCACACAGATACATGGCACTAGACCACCAAATCACTGAGTGTTGGTCTGGTAGATGCAAACCCTTCATTAAAGACTATGAGACCAACACAGATACCAGTTTAATAAAACGTGGCGGTAAATCAAAGGATATGGGACAGACTGATGAATCAATGATATTACTACAAATTTGAGTCTTAGTGGGAAGCAGTTTGAAAATGGAAAGTTTTCAGTAAGTGTATGATTTAGCCTTCCTCTCTCTCTCTCAAAACTACCGATCAATCGTTTTTGAAATTATTCCGTATCATTATTATTTATGTTAAGTGTACTTCAGAATGTCCTTTTGATTATCAACAATTTGTTGAATTTTTGAACGAATGATCTCATATATTGTTTCGTTTAAAATGAGTGATCAAAGTCGTTGTATTTGTATTTCATCTTTCTCATATTTGTCAATAAGTTATAGCTACAATGATTCCTGAATATGTATGGTTTATATGCAAATAAGTTTGATGTTATCCTGTCATAGACTCATGTACTAGACCTAACTGTGATACTATTGAGTTATCTAAAACATTGAAACTTGAGTATCCATCATGCAGTGGCGTAATTCATTTGCACAAAAATTCAACTTTTAAGTAAGGAATTATGAAATTCAATACACTGCTCTTATAGTGATTAAATCAGACTAACAGTATTGTTATCTCACAAGTTCATAGATGATCATGTATACTACGTTCAAAATACAACGTTTGCTGTTCAATTGCTTCGATTCAATTTGCACAATTAATTGTAATGCTGAAACGTGTCAATCTGTGAATGGTAACCCATTTCATGATTTCTAATCCAAAGAATTAAATCATCTTAGGAAATGACTATTGTGACACACTACGGTATGTCATAAAATTCGACTAGAAAAGTGGATAGGAACGGGAACTTCAAGACATACTACCAGTTCATAGTGCAACCGGTTTTAAACCCGTAAGAGTTAGATGAAGTAGACCTGTTTGTAATTAGTTTTGGTATTATTTGCATTTTTCATCACTTCTTACAATTACTGTTATCGCCTGTAAAATTGTCGTTTAAAATGCATAACCTTTGACCTTCCATCCCGATTTGTAAACAAACATAACATGAACCATTGGTCATCGCTCACAAATACTCTGCTACACAAATGGGCTGTGTCTAGTTTCTGGACAGATCAATCTGTCCATTCTTCTTAAACCACATTTTAACCTTGTTACTTACTTATTGGTTTATTTATTCTGACTGTTTTCAGATGAGCGTATATGTGTTGACTGCTAATCCCATTCACCATTTGCTTGTAACTTGTTTCTGATCTGACTATATAAATATTGAATAACGCTTGATCAAATTGAGTTGGCTCACATGCCTTCTCCACCGCACGTCATTTCGCTTCGTTTCTCTTACTGTCTGTTCCGATCAACGGTTGTGCGAATTATACGCATTCAAGCTAGGTCTAAGAAGAACCTTATACACTCCATGCACTTGATGAGTCAACTCAACGGATCATGCTCAACTGATAACCTTATCGTTGATATCATTATACCGCTACTAAAGTGGTAAGCTCGAGTTCGAACTAATCAGCTGTCTTTGTCGACTAGCAGCTTAAACAACTCAATCTTTCATCCAACACATTCAGCGAAGCCAGTAAAGCGGCGACATGGACATGCTCGAATCACATTATCTTATAGACATTTTGTCTTCGTATCAACTGTGCTCATTGACCTATTTGGCGGATCGTTACATTATGAATACAATAATTATCATGGTCTCATTATCACATTAATGTCATATTATTGCTGTCCGGTGATATTCAATCATAACATTTACTTAATTATATCACTCACTCATCAAATCAAAGTTTTGTGAACCATCCCCCGTATCTATCAACCCATTTAAAGCGCCGAACAAACATTCATTTCTCATCCTTTCAATTTCGTAAACAACACACATGGTGCGAGAAGGCAGTGAGTGAGTAGAACGTCCCTATCAGTGATTGTATGCACTTGGCTATGTGAGAGTAATTTTCGACCGACAGCTAATTAACTCTTCTCATCCTCAGTCGTATCAGGGTATTTGATGAAGGCAATAAAACAACGTATACACATTCAAATGTCATTCATTCATATTCATTATTTCGTATCATTTATTCATCTTATTACATTGACTCTTAACCAAATTGTATTTGGATTTCATATTTATGTGCTGAATTATCCGTTATTTACCGATATTCATTATTATTTCTACGTCATTGTCCCTTCTTATTTCGAACAACATAAATACCTATTTGTTTATATATTTCAAATGCAATAGAAATCATTAACATGAGATTAAGTTATAAATGCTTAATTGATTATAGAAGAATGTAGATAATTAGGGTAATAAAAATGAAAAATAGATATGACAATCTAATTGGAAAATAATGTTCCACAGTACACATAGAGAGGAATATTGAAAGAGGAAATAGTAAACATACATTCTATTGGTTGACAATAATGAGAACTTTTAATGTTACATAAATGTGTGTATACAAGCAAGGGGATAGTTTGTTTTTTTCTTTTCCTTTAATGAATGCCATTTAAAGGTAAACACAGTAAGAAAAAACAGTCAACGACACTAGCATTATCATTATGATCATAATCACCATTGTGTCATGTCACGAAGAAACAAACGAACGACGAAATGAACAACACTAAGATGTTGACGATAAAAAAATAAGAAAATGAATGAATCCATAGAAACAAGATATTTACGTATTTGAAAAATGTTAACATAGTAATTAGAAGAGGTCTATACGAAGTGACTCAGTCAGTCAATCAGTCAGCTACAACGTAGGAACAGGCACCTATGTGCATCGATCCAAGTTGTCATACCGCATTAGCACAACAAGATGAACACCAAATTCATAGAAGCAGTCACTTCAGTGGTGGTAATATATAAAAGATGGCAAAAAAGGACATAGCGTAGCAACAAAGAATTCGCTCGTAGAAAGTAAGATATAAAGCAATTTTAATCTCACAGTTTGAAAGAAGGCAAAGTGTGAATACACCTACGCCATTGTGATCGATTATCAGCCATGTCACACAGTCTCCAACCGTTGGTTACGATAGTCACACGGACAACGATCAAGTACTCTGCATCTACCAACATGGCTAACACTACAAGTTAGTGACTTCAAGCACTGATGTAACGTTTTAGTTTGATCTCCCTTAACTTTCTTCCAATCGTCTTCAACACTAGTCAGCATTTTGCGTCGTGGTAATCGCTGTTCAGGCAAACGCAACACATGGCCAACCATCTCAGTCGATGAAGAGTCACAACCTCATCAACTCATTTACCATTATTCTCTAATACCCTGCATCTAACCTCACTATTACTTACCCGGTGATCTCAGTAGATGCGAGCAATATTTATAAGACATATGTGGTCAGATATTAGTAGCTTACGAATATCTTCTACTCTTAATGATGACCACGTTTCGCAGCCGTAGAGTAAAACAGAATGAACTGCCGCGCAGTATACTTGTCCCTTAATTGGTAGACGGATATCTCACCTTCGCCATAGGTGACGCAAATCGGCAAAAGCCAAACGAGCTTATTGAATCCGTGCAGAGATTTCGTCGGACACCAACCGATTAGTGCGCCCTTTTAAAACTGGACATAGAAACTTCTAATTTGTTTGATTAGATGAATTTGCCAATAAATATTCAATTAAACTATCTACAATTTCTCACGGTCTCCAGTAGACCTGAAGGGCAAGCTGATGTAAGCTACTGCCCCGACGTGCAATGTTTTATGGTGTGGTAGTATATTGGAAGAAATCTAGAGACGGTCTGACCAAAACATGGCACAAATCCATGAAGTCACTACTGACAAGTGGACTGAGCCATGTTAGTAGGTGTGAACTACCTGGTTGGGATCTGCGAGACGATAGAAAACGATGGTTATTGACCTTGAATGATATGGCTCAAAATCGTCTAAAATGGCGTGAGCAGGTGCATACACACTTTGTGTTCTCCCGAATCCTAATCGTCTGAATTCTTCATGTTTTATAACTACTAAGTAAAATTGACTTGAGAATTTTAGAATAATTTGTGATCATTGTAAGTGCTTGCACATCATTGATTCAATTGTATTAAAAGAGAAGTGAAATGAAAGAAGACGAAATGATATAATGAAAAAAACAGCTACATGGAAGAAAGTTGATGTGATAATAACCATGTAATAAATTAATATTCCCGATGAAAAATCGTATTCATAAGTGTAATACAAACTAATATATCATACGCTCAAACCAGATCATCCATCAATTTAATCTTAGTTTTGTGGATTTAAACGAGGAAGTGATAGATAGTTAGATAGAAAGCAAGAAAAAGGGTAGGTGGAGGACAGCTTTTAAAATAAATAATCAGACGTGTGAATTTATCCTCAATGCAACCATGTAAACTTAATGTATCGCCCAACGTCATCTGTGCGTTTAGGTATCCACAGATTTTGTCATTTCATAATGTATTTTTAATTAAATAACTAGATTATGTAGTTAATTTCGCTCTGTTTTTAATTTTTATTCACCACCTCTGACTGCGTTACACTGTACGTTCACTGCACGCTGGGATGTTATCCCAAGTCATAGTGAGTTTAATCACAGTTGATTGTTTCCAGATAGACCATCAGTGCATAATGTTACTGAAGAAAGGTTTGTTGTACTGTAAACTATGTTTCTATGGACAACTGACTGCTCTCTTCAGTCGGAAAGCAATATATATCCTTTGTCCTCTGTTAGGTAAATTTAACTGGCCTATATTCCGTGTTTTGGTTTAATCAGCTTAATTATGTCCATTTAATTACTTTAAGCAACATGTCTGTGCAAATGAAACAATAACTATGAAACTTGCTTAGTTTAGTATTCTTGGTTGTCGTATAATTCAGTTTAGTTGAAAGAATTATGGTACACTTAAGTATAGTGCTTGAAGCCTGTAACGAAACAGATCAGTTTAGTAAGTAGAGTTGCCTGTTTCTAATGAGTATACTGATTCAGATCAGTCTGA